>OY728127.1:89458716-90804966 GCA_963277665.1 Viscum album | reverse complement strand
ATGAAGTAAATAGATTAAATTGAAATAATAATTCCATGATGAAAAATAGATTCGGGATATAACTTATCAAAAGGTGAATTATAAACACTATAATAGAAAAAAGGGGTAAATATGGAATATGTCTCATAGGAGTAAAAGTGAAATGAGAAATCTTCACCTCAACATCGAAATCCTTTTTGTCTATTTCAAACTCATGTCTAATATAAAATGGTTTATTATAAATTAGTTATAGAAATACTATATAAAATACCATATATGATCATATTATAAAATTTAACCACCTGTTTGTTAATAATATTTCATTATTTTAGTTGTTTCGGTTATAAATTGCTTCGCTTTCTAATCCCTATTTTTTATGAATGATCCTATTATTTACTTATGATTGTAGTTCCCTATTCCAAAAATTTATATTAATATAATTAATAATATTATTTTTCATTAGATATATCTTTTGAAATATTCTTTACAATTGAACATTGAAATTAAATCACACTACTTTATAGAGGGAGTTTCTCCAACATACACACGAGCGGTGATATACATCCATTAATAGGAGAAAAGCGGGTGGAATTGAATGATATATAAATATTACATAATTTATATCATGTTGTATAAATCCTTTTTATTCCTTCAAAGCAACCTTATTACCTTACATGTAAATGATATCAAACAAATGTGTCACATCCCTTCATGAGGTGGTAGTTCATTGTACACTTGTTGGGCACAATGATATTTAAATCAAAAAATTATGTTATAGGATATATGTGATATTATAAAAAAAATAAGTATAATTATAAAAAAAATAGAATACATATTCATTAAATGCATCCTTATTTATAACAATGAAATGTTTTGATTGAGAATGAGTTACTTTAGTTTGTTACGTGGTGGTCTGGCATACACATGAATGATAATTTTGATTCCTATTTTATGGAAGTGGAGATGGATACCTAATAATACATAAACATAATAACATATAATTATTTTTTAGATTCCATTTGAATTACATTGGATTTTTAATATGTAATTTATTATTTTAAATGATGAATGAAAGAGAAAGAGGTCAGTTAAGATAATTAACTTCCCTTAGATAATCCTCATTTGGATCTCTTCATAAGGACAATTGGATTTACTTTTTTGAATAAAATACACTCTATAATGTGTAAAAGGAGTTTTGGGAGGGATTTTGGAATGGTTTTGTTAATACACATGTCTTAACAAGTGGGATAAATTGAGGGGAGTGAGAGACCTTCTATAATTATTAATGGGTGGAATATTTCTACATACCAAAAAATAATTAGTAATGGAATGTTAATCTCACCCCATATGGCAAAAAATATGATAAATAATGTTTATAATGATTATTTGGTTATTCCAAACTTATACCTCAATTAAAATTTATTAAACATGTTCTTCTTTATCCATTAAATTTATTTAATTCAAGCATTATATTTTTCAATTATGTAACATGCATATTTTTAATTACCAAATAAATATATCCTTTATGAATAAAATTATAATGAACATTATATAGGAATTTGGAGAAATTTATTCAAAATTTTAATTAACATTTATTTATTAATAATCATTTGTTAGAAAATTAATTCTTATAGAAGCGCATGAAACATGTAAAACCTCATTTTAACCTTATTCATAGAAGTAAATTCTTATTTCCATTATTAATTATAATTAACAAAAATTAATTTTCAGTTATTTTATAATAGAATTTATTTTATTTTTAAATAAGAAATCCATTTTATTAAATTCAAATCATAGTAGTGGATGAATTTAAATTACGACCAATCCCACCGACCTAGATAAGAATCCTGTTTTCAAATAGAATATTTTAAAAATTATAAAATGATTTAATATCAATAATTAAAATGAAATTAATTCCAATTTCATAAATTATTTAAAATGTAGTATAATTTATCAAATTTTACTTTAAAATGAATAAACATATTTTTTTACATAGTAGATAATTTAAATGAAAATGAAATTTTAATGAAAATCTTCAATTTTCACAAATTCATCAAAAAAATCAAAAAAAATATAATTTTGAAAGTAAATAAAAAAAGAGTAATATTTTAAAAAATTATACTTCTACTATATGTAAAAATTATTTTTGAAATATGTTCCAAATCATGACAAAATTGTGATTTAGAAAATATTATTTTTCATATAAAAATCATTATCATTAAAATGGTACTTATTATATTTATAATCGATATTTAACAATTGTTTTTATTTTATATTTGTGTAATACCTATAATATTAATAATTTAGTTATTCCTATTCATTCGAGAAAAATTGATAACTTCATTATAATGGTCATGTTTAAATAATAATATTTTAATTGAATATTGGATTTCATTTAATAATATGGTTGTGTGTAATGAAATCTTTCAATGTAATCAAATTTAATTAATTAAAATATATCAAAACATATCATCCTATTTTTCCCCATATATGTTTGGTTTTGTGTTTCATATACACTTTTGAAACCAATTCTATTTCCATGTGTATATGAAACACAAAACCAAACATATAAAAATATGGGGTGAGATTAACATTCCAATTCTATTTCCATGTGTATATGAAACACAAAACCAAACATATAGTATAAATAACAATTATTATAATATTTGAAGGGTATATTTCAATAAGGACTCTTGATTTCACATGATTACCATTTATTTTCTTTGGTTTTTTCATGATTACAGAACGTTTATTTATGCCTCTATTATGCAACATGAAACCAATTCTATTTCCATGTGTTCTATATATGATTATTTTGAAATTTCATGAATCCCGTTTTTTATAAATTGGTCATTATAGGAATTAATGATTTATCTCAATTGGAATACAAATATGATATCGAGAAGCTCTCTTTCCATACATTAACATTACATCATTTTTTAATTAATACTTAATACATTACACAAACAGATGCACAATGACCATACTGGTCTACTGAATTTTGAAACATAGAAATTTAAACCCGGGTACAAGTTCATATGCATGATCTCCCACTAGATTCTTTAATACTAAAATCCCTTGTAGACAAATCATAAAAAAATATGTTTCTAACCAAGGTAATGTAACATAAAAAAGGGTTGATCTTAGATTCTCAGTAAGGGTAATCAAGGGAGATATTTAAGCATAAACATGAGCATAAGGGTACGAGAACATGATATTAATATTATAAGACCATACCCTTCATATAAAAGATTATAAACATGAATAATGGAATAAGGATTATGAGTTCATAAGTCAAGAATCTTAAGGGAATCAATATCATAATACATTCTAGAATAATATAGGTTTAAGACATAGAATTATGGAATGCACAAAAACATTTTACATAATTACTTATAAGCAAGGAACCATTTCTATAACTTATCATGGATATTAATGGGGGCTACACAAATTGGGAGGGACACGCTAGAATATCCAGTCATAATCCTTTAAATGTAAGGGATTGGGGTTACCCATAATCCCATATTGGATCCATTTTCCCTATCTTCACACAATGGATCTGGTTTCTCTGTCTTTCACAGTGGATTATTCCCATCATCATCAATCACATCACTATATCATGAGATATAATTATTTACCCAATCCATTGGAGGGAAATATAGGTTTAACCCAAATCATAATGAAATCATACATATATGTGCCACAAAATCATCATAAAACATATCTTAATCCATGAAATAATTTTTTTATTAAACATATAATGATATATTTACCTCAGGAAAAGAGATAGGTTTCATAATCATTCAAATAGATAATAAACCTTAAAAAGAAGAATGTTTCAAAAGTATAAAACCCATGAAAGAGTAATGAGTTTCATAAAAATATATCCCATGAAAGATAAATGAGTTTCATAAAAATAATTCCATTAATAAATATACCATCTACAGAAACTATATTAATGGAATATTTGTATCATTTCCCATAAAGGGATGATTAACAACAACAAATGTCATCATAGAAGGAAAATAATTTGAAAATATAATTTTTAAAAAAATTATTTCGCAAAATATACATTATTCTTCAAAAATATTATTTTAAAATATAATTCCTTTTGAAAACCTTTGTCATTGATAACATAAAATATAGCCACAAAAACATTTTTGAAAATTATTTCTCTCCAAGGGAATCTTATAAACATTTTTGAAAACCATTTAATTGGAAATTAATGTTGAAATTTTTTTTAAAACCATTTCATTGAAAATACATTGAAATTTTTTAAAGGAAGATTTAAATAGCATAATAAATTAAAAATCAATCTTCCATTACAATTTTCTTAAAATATAATTTTAAAAACTATTTTTTAAAACATGGTTTTTGAAATACAGTGCATGTGTCGCTAAGAAGGGAAATTGAGAAAATGTTACTTTACCAATTTGGTAACATTTAAAACATAATCCCCATGAAATAGAGATATTCAAATGGATATTAAAATACCACTAAATTTTATGATAAAAATATTATATATTAAATGCTAGTACATACACCACAAAAAAAAGAAACAGGTGCTTAATAAGGCGTAAATCTCACATAAATAAAACAGAGACTAGAAATCCCCTTACCTTATGTCTTGACTAAAATCATACTAATTAAAACATCCTGTATAATATATTTAGGATTATTATACATATATAAAAGAACCATATTATTATATACAATAACATATATTTATTTATATTACCCACTTATTAACACTTACATGTTAAGGTTATGTTTTGGTTAATAGTAGTGTTGTTTTTGCATATGTCTTAATTTGTTATATATCTTGTAATCATATATATATCCTTATTTAAATAATGTAAATCATGATTTAAATATCATATATATTTAATATATATGAATTTATAAAAATCTATTAAATATAAAAATATGAAATGGAATAAAACATTCATGGAGATAGTAGGTCATACATACGTGTGAATGCTATTTCTGTTTAATTATGATATAGAAAGAAAGGAGGTAAATGAAATATATGTATATATGAATTACAATAGAATTATTATGTCATATATATCATATAATTTTATTTAATACATCTTTAATAAATCCCATGTAGAGTGTGAACAAATCACATCACGTTGAGAAGGGAGTAGTCCACACATTCCCAAATGAAATTATCATATTTACTAAAAATGGAAAGAATAAAGGATATGTTAAATAATAATTAAATAAGAATATATTATTTATAAATATAATATATATCATATAAAAATAGATTATAGATTATAATTCCCAACCATTAATGGAAGTAAAATAATAAATAAACAATATTTTTTTCTGAGATGACAATTTTTTATATACAATAAAGATATGTTCGATACCCATTTCAAGAATGTGTGTGTATTTATAGGATCAACCCTTAATATAAAACATATTAGTAAATTTAAGTTATATAATTTAATAATTTAAACATTTTAAAAGAATAATTGTCTTTATAGACAATGAAATAAAGGAAATGATCTTGAGGAATGATGTTGCCTCTTCTTTGGGTATGACATTTTACTTTGCTTCAATGGGAATACTTGGTTGGAATTCATCCAAAATGATGGATTTAAGGTGGAATTTAGGGATTTTGGGAAGAAAATTGCATAGATATTGGCTTATCCTAAGTTGTTAGAGATGTTTGAATTGGGGGAGGTTGTGGCCTTTTATAAGGGTGGGAGGGGACACACATGGAATTTTTGAATAAGAGATTGGTGTACCTAGGTTTTATCCTAAAAAAAGAATAAAAAACCCAAAAAATCAATAATATAAGGTTTGTGGTTGAAATATGGCAATTCAATGGGTATTGTTCATGTGAATAGTTCATTTTTTTCTATTTAATTTATGGTTTAGCCCCTTGTAAAGCATAATTTTACCTTCATCACTGTAACAGAATTTAATCAATTTCATTGGTATGATTTGAAAATAATTAAAGTGGTATTATATTAAAAAATATATCATATTTATTAAAACTTTTTCTTTTTTTTTCTTGAAATTTAAATCACCGAAGAGGAAATGTTATGTTGAATCCTTATCTAATATACGTTGCGAGAACGCTGATTTTTAAAGTGAGAATGGTGAAATGTTCATTAAGATTTTATTTATACATTAAATATAAAAATTATTATAATGAACGAAATATAATTAGTATATTTATTGGTCATATATTGTCTTTTTAAACCCAACTTATGATATAATTTTAGTAGATGAATAAATTAGATGAAAAGGGAATATTTGAATTAAAATTCAATATTAATCAATATTCATCAAAAAAGGTTTTTTATAAAAAATCAAAAAAATCGGCATAATATAATGTTGAAATTATGAATTTAAAAATTATCTTTATTTCATAAAATTAAATTTTTACAATTCTCTAAAATTAATTCTATTAATGTTCACCGAAGGATATAAAAAGAAGTTCTTTTAAGAATAAAATATTTTCACACATATATAGACTTTACTAAATATTATATATCTCAATATAAATATGTTTTATTTATATGAAACCATTATAAATAAAATTTAAAAAATATTTATTACTATTCATATTTCAATGATTAATGGATATGTTCTAACTATATTGTTTAAATAATTTTATAAATAAATTATTGTTTCAATGAAACGTTGTGTCATGTGCAACATAAGACAAGTAAGAGTTCCATGTAGAAAAAACATACCTTGGTGAATCATATAATAAATGTCTGAATTAGGGTAGCATGCAATGAATTATATCAAAGGAAAAAAATTATTCGAACAAATGGTTCACAAAAACTAAGGGTGTTGCATTCCTCCCCCATAAAATAATTTTTTCCTCAATTTTTTAATTATGTTACAAAAAAATGAGGATATTTATGACCCGTCATATCATTAGGTTCCCATGTAGCTACCCTGAACTAGAAATTTCTCCATAAAACATTGACTCTGTGAGTAGTCTTGTTCTAAATGAATTTAACTATATGATCCACAATTTCAATTGTTTTTCATCTTATGAAATATCCTTATATAGTGGTATGAATTATTATTTTAATACATTATGGAGGGTTAGGTATATACTTAATCATGAGAGATACATAGACAAAATTATATAATTGATAAATATTCATATTATGATCCAAGTGATAGGATACCATTCTGATATGATCATTAATCTCAATGAAACTGATAAAAATGGGGCACAGATTTCATTTCATCTTGAACCTATTACCCTTCTTCTATGGAAAAATTCATAGAAAAAACTTCTCAAAAAAATTATATTCTAAGTAAATATGATTGTTATCAGTAAAAAGTTTCTACCAACTCTGAGCTGGCTTGATATGATGCAGAATGGTTCTAACCTTCTCTACTATTTTGTCATCTGTCTAATCCCACAATATCTTTATTTATCTAGATTCATCCCAGCAAGATAGAGCTCTACATTTCATCACATTTAGGGATTCATATGGATCCATATTAATTCTTGAGTAAAAGATATTTTTTATGAAAACTCAACTAGAGAATTGTGTTGATCCCAACCGCCTATGAAATCCAACAAACAATATCTTAACATATCCTATTTGGGTTAGATTTTTATTTTATCCTGAAAATCCATATGAGGATGATAATCTGTTCCAGAACACAATTATTTATCAAGTGCATGATGAATAAGTCTCCAATAATTTGAGGTAAACATTAGATCCTGATCAGATACAATACAATGTGGTACTCCATGCAACCTTAACACATTATTAATGTATATTATGGAATTATGATCATGGGAAAATATTTATCTGATAGAAATTAAGTGCATCGAATTAGTAAGGTTATCAACTACCACAAATATATCATTAAATAATTTATATGTTTTTAGAAATCTAAAGACAAAATCCCTTCTGTTGTTCTCCCATCTCCATTCTTTCATGGTTAATGGATGTAACACCCCCTTATACATTTTTCATTTATACCTTTCCATTATATAATTCCACAAATCAAGATACAAGATCATTGATATCACTCTCTATTCAATCCCAACATAATTATTCCTTCAAATATCTATATATCTTCATACTCCCAAGATTAATAGAGAATGAAGAAAAATTAGAGTCCTTTAATAGATCCTTCTTTAAATTATGTATGTAAAGAACACATACATGGTTTCTAAAACATATAATTTCATCTAGATCAACGTTATGCTCAGGAACATTTCTAACCTTCTTTTTTAGATCTACATATTCCTTTTATTCCTCCTTAATATTCACATGTATATGCGGTTGAACATTCAATTGAGAAATATATGATTTCTCACCATCCATTAGGATTTCTAGATCTATCATTTTAAAATCTATAAATAGAGGATCTTTTTTGTACCCTCATCATTGATGATCTACCAGGATCCATTCAACTCAAAGCATAAACCACCTTTCTTTCTATCATAGGGTGGTAATGTATTGACAAGTCATAATCTTTTATCATCTCTAAACATCTTCTAGGGCATATTTTCAACTCATTTTGTGTGAATATTTATTTTATAATTTTATTATCAGTATACCTATCACATTTTTCTCCATAAGGATATTTCATCCATATCAGTAGTGAAAAAAATATTATTTCTTAATCCAAATGATGACTTGGGTAATTTTTCTTGTTGATCATAAAGTTTACATGTAATAAACGATAACCATGTTTTTTTTAATAAAAACACATCCCAATCCCTTATTAGATGAATAAATATAGATAAAACCCCATTATCCACAAAAGGGTAATGTCATGATTGGTTCTCTAACCAAAAATCTCTTTAATTCCTTGAAATTTTCCTCACATTCATATGTTCAAAGGAACATGGAACTCATATGGCTTAATATGGTTAGATGATTTGATAGTTGTGATAAATTTTCCAAAAACCATTGATAATATCTTGATAATATAAGAAAACTAGTGATATTAGTCACATTGGTTGATGTTTCCTAATATTCAGTGGCCTCCATCTTTGATTAATCAACTACTATAGAAACTCTTGAGATTATGTGACCCAAAAATAAATCCTATTGAGGTTAAAAATAAAACTTCTTAATTTTTTCATGCAATGCCTCCTTACACCTTTTTTAGTGCAATCATTAAGTGGTCATCATTCACTTCCTTTTACTTTAATTTGATCATGATTTAATCTATAAAGACTACCACCAACTAATTGATGTAATATCTAAAGACCATTTTTTATAAAATCCATGAAGATATAGATGTAATTAGAAATACCTGAAAGAATCACAATATATAAATAGAGTCCATGACTTGTAAAAAATTTCTCCTTTGGTATATCACAATTCTTGATAATCAATTTATGTTATGAAGAAAGAAGTTAAATCTTAGACTAGTATAGAGCTATGTGAATATGATAAGAAAACTCATCAATAAAGGGAATAGGATACTTGTTCTTGATTTTTATCATTCTCAAATCCCAATAATAAATGAATAGATTCATTTATCATTCATTGTTTTTCATAATGAGGTTTGGGCATCCCAAAGGTGACAGACATGGATGAATGAATCCCGTATCAATTTTTTCATGGAGTTTCATCTTCAATTCATTAAACCCAATTGGGTCCATTTTATATTTAGACTTTGAAATTAGTGTGTAACTAAGTACGAATTCTATCAAGAACACATATTCATGTATTTTTGGAATTCTAGTAAACTCTTCTAGTAACACATGAAAAAATTCCTGAACAATAGGCATATCATTGATGTTTAGTTCCTCCCCTCATATTTGAGACAAACGATATTTATAAATTGTATTTAACACCCATAAACATGAATTAATCTCCACATGATGTTTTTACTTATCATCACATTGATATACAATCATATGTTGGTTTGAAATGTCAAATGAAACTTTTTTTCTCAAAAATTGATGTGGGTTTTTATATAGTGAAATTAAATCCATCCCTATGATGGAATAAAATTAAACTAGGGGGATAATGAAATGATTTAATAGATGCATATCCCAACAAACAACAACTATAAGATAATTTGACATGAGATGAAATCATCATACCATTAGGGGTTGGAACAAGTAATTCAAAATCCAATCATTTGGGTGGAATATTAATACCCTTAAAAAATTATTGAGATATTATAGAGTTGGTAAATCCATAATCATATAAGACATTACCAATTATAGATTAAACAGTAAGTGTACCTTTCACCATCTTTTTATCACACCCCTCATCTGAAATTGTGATCATAGGAGATGCCACCTTGTCCTTCATGTTAAGATGATGTTGTCACTAATCATCATCACTAATCCTTGGGGTTTGGTCACTGGTTATCATAATTATCATCCTTCATACACTTAGTGAACTGAAGTGTGGTAGGTTCATTCTGTGTATATTTTCATCTATTTTCATCATTGTCCAACTTATTTCCATTAGTTCGAAAATCAACCTCCCAATGGACATTCCATCCAAAAATTAAACACTAATTATACCCAATACGTCAATTCCATCCATGATTATTTCTACACAAATAACATAAATGAATTATTTTTATCTTCTCTACATGGTTTTTATATTTTCCATTGAACAAAATTTTTCTTTTGTTTTTAAAACCATGACATTGATATGTAACTCTAATATTCATATGATATTTTGTCACATAATTAACAATATCATCAATTTTACTAAAGTATCTCATGGTCATGTAAATTCTGATTCTTTTTGTTAAGCTTCTAAAGAACCTATAATATTTTCTTTTGGGTTGGATGATAATTAAATAAGTATACCACAGATTTCTTGTGAAAATATCAGTATAGGAACTAACAGATTAATCATCATTTTTCTTCAACTTAAGGAACTCATTTTCCATTTTTATATGATGAATATGAGGAATTTAATTTTTATATAGTATATTTATGAACTCATCCCAATCCATGGATTTAATTTCATCTTTATTCCCATTATTCTAAATTAGAATCCACCCATAATCAAATTCTCCTTATAAATGATAAGTATATAGAACAACTTTCTCAAATTCTTAACACTGTAGAATGGAGAATTTTTTTTTGTGGGGCTGATCTAGTGTTCAATAATAAGTGGATCAGAAAACCTATATAAAGAAGGTAGGTGTTGCCTCTTGAAGGACAAAATAGAATTTTCTCCCCTTGTTTTCTCATTTTGAAACACATCATGGCTAATAGATTGAGATATTTTGGTGATCATAGGAATAATATTCTATATTCCATTTTACATACCATTCAAGTTCTAATGAGGAAAATAGTTTTATTATCCATTACAATCACCATTAATATGGTTCCTTGGGTTTCCATTTGTTAGATAAATCCAAAAAGAATATAGTATGAAATAGATTCCATAGTGAGAAACCACATAATCATGAAAACCCACTAACTAGATTTATTAATTGTGGCACCTTATTTAATCTATGAAACCCTTTTTTTTCCTAGGTTATTAATTTCCTACTTATTTTCAAATCCTTCAGGATGGCTCATGAATATTTTTTGATTTCCCAAAGTGTATCACCTAGGAGTGTCAAACTAGGTGTGTAGTAAGGCCTTATGTTATCTACTAGGTTCCAATGAAGTTTGGTCTGACACACCATGTTAGAGTTGTTACCCTAAGGTATATCTATTCTAGAACCATGTCCACTTGTTTTATCCCTACATGGATGTATTTCTTGTAAACCATTGTCTCTATCCATTATTAAAATTTTGAGATATTTTTATATACTTCTCATCATCCATAGACTGATCCTTAGGGATTTAATTAGGGTTCTCACTATGGTTTTTCTAATACTAGTTTCTAATGGTTAACTAAAACATTTCTCTGATACCAACTGTAGTGACCCAAACTTTTCATGAAATATAATTACATCATTTTTTGTGGAATACTAAAAACATTACAAAAATAGACTCCCAAAGTCTCGACTAGTCTTGTGCCATTGGAAACATAGAATTTCAAATTATTGTATATGAGTGAGATATATTATATCCCACTTGGTTTTCCAATACTATCACCCCTCTTAGACACATCATACAAAAAATTATAACAAGGGGAATGAATCATAAAAATGGGGTGAGATCAAAATCTTAGTAAGGGAAGAAAAGAGAGATATGTAAGAATAAGCATTAGAACAAGTGTATGATAATGTGATCATAACATTAGAATATCATTCCCTACATATCAAATATTATAAACATGTTCATTGAATAAATATTATAAGTTTATAATGCATGAATCTTAATGGAATTAAGAATATTAGAAATGTAATCATAACATAAGAGAAATTTATAGAAGTGTGGAATAAACATAAACATATAACATTATTACTAATATTTAATGACACATTTATACAAATTGTCAAGGAACTTCATGGGGACAACACATCATAAGTGGGACACACCAAAATCCATTTTCATCTTCCTTTCCTTATGATGGATCAAGTTTCCCCATCTTTCCATAGTGGATCTAGTTTCTCCATATTATAATACTATATCAGGTTTCCATATCCTACCACAGTGGATAAGGTTCCCTCATCCTTCCATTTTGGATCAGGTGTCCCCATATTCCCATAGTGGATTGGGTTTCACAATATTTTATAGTGTATTAAGAACGTTGACTTGACCACCACCATTATCTCTTGAGAAATAAATCGTTACCAAATTCATTGGAGGGAGATATAGGTTGTTCCCATCACCTAACAAATTCATGCATACAGGTTAAACATAATATTAAACAATCATATCATAACCCATGAAATGGAATAGGTTTCATACATGTGTAATTATATAATCACATGTATAAAAGTAACAAGATTCATAATCATTTCATCAAATCATTACTCATTAAGAGAATCATATTTAAAAATAATAAAACTTGTGGAAGAGGAATGATTTTTATAAACATATAGCCGGTGAATGAGAAACAAGTTTCATAAAGAATATTTCATCAATAAAATAACTATTCAAATATGGAATACAAATTAAGCCTTTGGATTATTTCAATGAAATACATGAGTAACACTAACTAATGTCACAATATATAGAAAATAATTTGGAATTATCCTTTTAAAAACATTCATTGAAGAAAATGCCATTACATATTTTAAAAAAAAAATTATAAAAAAATACTTTCCAAAAAGAGTTTCATTTAAAAAAATATAATGGATTATTGAAAATACATTTGAAAACCATTTCATTGAAATAGAATCTTGAAAACATTTTTTTAAATTATTTCTTTGAAAAGTAATATTGAAAACATTTTTGAAATGAATTTCATTGAAATCACTTTAAAAATATATAATTGAAGCTTAAAACCCCATAAAAATACCTTTTCCAATGAAAATTATATATAATTTTCATTTAATTTTTTTAAAACATTTTTAAAAAAATGGGTTTAGAAATTCAATTCATGTGTCTCTAAGAAGACAAATTGAGACAAAACTACTTTACTTATTTGGTAACTTTTGAATAACAATCCCAATGAAAGAAAAATAATCAAATAGATATTTAAATACCCATAAATATAAGGATAAAATTAATAAAATATATTCTTGGATAGTATATACACCACACAATAGAAACCAACGGTGAATAATGAATAAATTTCTGAGAAATAAAAGTGGGACTATAAATCCCCAAAACTTATGTACTGACTTTCATCACACTGATTAAAAAATACTATATAATAAATATAATATTATTATAAATATACCACATAACAATATTTTTATATCTAATACCATATATGGATTTATGTTACCCACTTCATGGCAATTCAATGTTAAGGTTATGTTTCGAGTAATATCTTCTTCTTTTTTTGCATCTATCGTAATTTTTTTATATTTTTTTCCTATTAATTATATCATGATTTTAAGAATTTACAAAATGATATAATATCATGTATATTCATTAAATATTTATTCATAATAATCTATTAATGATAAAAATATGAAATTAAATACAACTTTCATGGATATGGAAGGCTATAAATAATGATGAACAATGTTTCATTTAATTATCACGCTGAAAGAAAGAATGTAAATGAAATATATGTATGAATATATAATAATTATAGTATAAATATTATATAATTTATATAATATACATTTACTAAACCCATCCTTTATACATTCTATATAGAGTGCGAATGAATCACATTCCTTTGAGGATGCGGTAGTCCGCAATTCCCAAAACTAAATTATCATATATACAAAAAATGGAAGGAAAGAAAGAATATATTATATAATGATAATAAAATCATAAATAATTCATAAATATCATATTAATCATATAAAAACATAATTTCCATCATAATTCCCAACCATGTGAGGTGTAAAAGTAAAAATGAACAACATTGTTTCGTGAGGTGAGGGTTCATCGTACAAAAGAATGATCAGTTCGGAACCCAGTTGGTGGATTTTTGTGTATGATGAGATAAAAACCATAATAAAAAATCATAATACATTATAATAATTAATTTATTATGCTAGAATTTAATATTATGAATTTAGGTGGTTATGATTGAAAATAAAGAATAGGATCTTGAGGAATAATGTTACCTCCACTTTGGGTAACTCCTTTTGGTTTGTATGATATTTCATCATTTGTTGGATTTCCACCTAAAGGGAAGATTAGAGGAGGAAGGTAGGGATGTTGGTAACTGAATTGGGAATATCATGGTCAATCCCATGTGGTTTGAGTGTTGTGAATAAGGGGGAGAGGTGGTGGCCATTGATAAGGGAGGGAGGGTACACACATGGAATTTCTTAAAACATACCAGTTTTAAACAAGTTTGTACTTAAAAAATCATAAAAACACAACTGAACACAATACTAAAAGGTTTATTGAATAAATATGTCAATGAAATGGGTTTTTGAAAATTTTAATGGTCATTTTTTTCCTTATGATTGTGGTATTTTCACTTGTTAATCTTAATTTTACCTTAATTGATGTAATTTATTTTAATCACCTTCACTAATATTTGTTTTTAAAATATAATATGTTCTTATTAGAAAATAAATATTATACTTATTACAATCATTTATTACCATTATTTTAAATTCAACTCACTAGAGCATAAAAATTATGCTTAATTCTAATCATGAATTAGTTGTGAAAAGAGGGTTTTTAAAGTTAGAATGTTCAAAAAGTTCAATATTATTTTATATATAAATTCAATATAAAAATGACTATAATTTCCATCATTGGATTAATAGATTTACAAATTTTCTATTGATAATTTAAAAATGACTTAAAATATAATTTAACTATATAAATAAATTAGATCTATAAGCAGTTTTGAATTAAATTTCATTATTCCACTCAATTAATCCTAAAATGATGTTTCCCAACATAATAAAAATTATTCAACCGAAGTTAATTATGAAATTTAAAAATAAACAATTAATTTTTTTACAAATTAAATATGTTTTATTTTCTAAATTTAATTTTAATATTATATATATAATAACAAAAAAGAAGTTTATTTAAGAGAATAGTATCATTAAATATATAAATACTTTACCATAAATTATATATCTCATTATAAAAAAAATCATTTATATAAAATAATTATCAATAATATTTTAAATTAGTCATTTTTATTAATATTAATATGTTTAACAGCATGGTTATAATTATCTCATTCCAATAATTATGTTAATAAAGTGTTGTTTTAGAGATACTCAATGTTGTGTGTAACCCAATATAAAATGATGTTGCATATAGAAAAATCTTTCATTGGTGTAGCATATATCAAACGTCTCACTTAGTTTATCTTTCATTTCATTAAACAAAATAAAATTAATTTATTTGAAAAAATGGTTCACAAAAACTCAGGGTGTTACATGTAAGGATTATGATATGGGTGAGACCTATATCTCCCCCCCAATGCATTGGGTAAGGTCATATATCAATTGATATATAAGTGGTTTGATAAAATGGTAGTGAGTATCTAGGATTAGAAAATTTTATTCTCTTCTAGAATATTTACACTCAATATCCTATTTGTGAACAGGTCATCATGTCGCAAAGATCACAATTTTTAATAGTGATCGAGAGATTATTTACTAATAATTTTTTTATTTGAATACACTGGAAAATATATTGTTTAAAAACGGTTCATTATGATAGAGTTTTTCTATATTTCAATATTTATATCCTCCCATGTTCTATTTAATCTCATACAACATTAATCATTACCCACATTATTGGTTTGATATATTTGATTTATCTCACCTATCTAATAATCATAAATCCAATCAAATTTATTCCACATGGTCAAAAAAATATTCATCGTAACACACCCCATGGATAAAAAATTGGTTTCACTATTATTTTATAATTATCACTACAAACCCACAAGAGAAATAAAAATGAACAAACCACATGATCATATCCCTTTAAAGGACTACATATCCTCAAATAATTTTATCATATATTGAAATTTATTTTAAAATATCCCTTAAAGATTTCATTATGAAAATATAATTTTCATTTTCATGTAATATATTAAAATATAGATATTATAAAAAATTTGTATAGACAATTTCAATTAAAAATAAATATGAAACATTTAATATAATATTTAAATCATTTATTGGTTGTGATTTAGTTAAATATTGTTCATTTCATGTGTTTTAAAATAGTGATTCCTTCCAAATATTCAGAAAAAAGGTCAACTTTAAAATTTCAGAAATGTGACATAAATATTCTTTTTAAGACAATTTATACAATAATAAATCATGGAAAAAATTAATTAAATAATTAAATGATAACAATAAAATTGATAATGTTTTTATAAAACATGGATATTAATGAAAATAGACTTTCTAGTGAATATAGAAATAAAACCCATTTGATACGATTCAGTCTATATTTTGAGTACATAATGTTATTAAAATGAATGGAAAACATTTAGTCTCTAAAAAATACATATGAAAAAAATTAATATATTAATTTGGGTTATATCAAAACATTTTTTCACCAGAAACATAACTATAAACAATACTAATAGATATTGAGATCATATTAGAAATATACTATGTCATGTTCAAATTTCTTCAAAAGAACACTAACCACCATTATAAAAAATTTAAAAGTAAAATAATTCTACAAATAAATCATGTAAAAACCAATGATATCATATATTATCCACCTATATACTTTTTGTTGATATTTATTAATAATTCATTATTAAAATCATGGTTCTCATGTGTTGAATGTTTTTTTTTTCAAGATAATTTTGGTTCGGTACTTTTTAATCATGTAATTTTTATATGGTTAAATCATAAATAGAATATTAAAAAATATATAAATATAATATATATTCTATATATAAATATATATTCATCTATAAAGGAAAGTGATAGAATGGTTAATGAGATTGCACATGAGGATGGTAGGTCACACATATGAATGAATGTTGTTTTTAAATTTCAATGGATGAAAAAAAAAGAATACTAAATAAAAAATTTATATTATAGAATAATTATTTATATCATATATATTTTTAAAATATATCTTAATTTCCATTCATTTAATGCAGACATGAAAAATGAATCACCTCTCTATGTGGATATGGTAGTCTAAATGTATGCATGAGAGACACTATAATTTCGCAATCATATTTATTAGTATGATAGTATGTATGATATTATAATTATTCAAGTATTCATATGTCAATAATATTATATATACACTTTAAAACCATCATAAAAACATCAATGAATATCTTGATGTAAATGGAATTGTATCAGTTCGTGGACACAATAGATGACATGTACACACGATATATACATTCTCATATTATTTGAGGTAATATAGTGTGATATTGGTTGATACATATTAATAATAAATGTTATGAATATTTTGGATATTAAAGAAATAATTTTATAATAAATACTACATACATAGAGGTGGAAGAATAAGAAAGATGTGAGGAATATCGATTACCTCTTCTTTTATTATCATCCTTTAGATCAATTCATAATGATCATTGTAATTGTCATCAAGGAATAAGAAAATCACCAATTCATTGATAGAAATGGTAATATGTAAACTTCCTAGGATTTGGTTGATCTACATGGCTCAATGTGGTGATAATAAAAGTGAGTAATCATGTCCTTTTTTATAGGAGGGAAATTATACGATTGAAATTTCACAATAATTAAAATTTATTTAGTTCATTCTCTAGAAAAATTATTCCAAATGTGTAGATAATATCTGAAAATAGTCTATGTTAAATAAAACATTATCTAATGGTGTATTGTGTCATTTAAATAATTATGCTTTAGATAAAACCCTTTGAAAATTGATTTTGTCATTAATTTTGGTTAAAATACAACATTTTAGGGTTATAATGTTACAAATATGTAAAAAAATTAGCTCATAAATATCCAATAGATTCCACATTAGAGTATTTAGAATCATAGTTTTCCACATGGAATATTTTTCATAACCATTTTATGTGATTATTCAATCATAAAAATATAAAAATACATTATAATTTAAAAAAATCAATTAAATATTTAGAACCAATGATATCCTATTTTAACAATTATTAAAAAAAATTAGACACATTAATGTAAACAGGGTAAAATATTTGAATTTTCTACCTGTTAAAATATTATACATTACATTATCAAGGGAAAAGAGAGAAAACTTAATGTATTAAAACATTTGATCACTAAGGTAGAATTTATTCCATACAATTAAATATGGTATTGTTTTCAGTTGATTTTTGAAATTATCTCATGGGTTTAAGCCTATTTTAACGGGTTTACTATAATTGAGGTGATAAATTTTGATCACAACTACTATTCTTAATGGACAATAATAAAAGGGGTATGTTTACAAAAAAAATTATCATACTAATTAAAATTTTGTTACCAATATTTCTTGATTAAATCTACATATGTGGAAGTAATAAATTTTAATATACATTCCTAATATAAAACTAAAAAATCATTTTATAATCATAAAATAAACTTACATAAAAAACATGAATATTGTTTATTAAAATGGAATTTATTAGATTATTTTGAATCAAAACAGAATATTTAAATTTAAGATCGAGTATAAAAATATAATGTGTCATTAAAATTAATTGATTTAAAAAATATATATATATATATAGTGTTTGAAAAATAATTATTTTATGATTTTCATGGAAAAATCAATCAATTCAAAAAAATCCAAAAATTTAATCCCTAATTGTATTTTGATATGAAAATTTTAAAAAAATCCTTTAAAAATTTTTATATGATTTCAAAGTTAATAAAAATTTCCAAGCCCAAAAATAATTCAAAATTATTTTTTAATAATTTTTTTAAGAATAAAATGAATGTCATAAAATTTTGGTTCTTGTTTTATTATAATTAATTAAAGTTAAATTATTCATTAGGAACTATAAATATATATTTCATAGTAAAGTTAATAAAATTCATACCCACTATTTCCAAAACGCTTTCATAATAGTGAAATTTAAATATTATAATTTTCATAACATTACTCAAATCATTTAGAGATTAAGGTTTATTGATAAAAAAGATATAAGAAATTTATTTATTTATAACAAAATTTACATGGTGTTATAAAGATTGTTCTAACCGGTCAAAATATAAATTATATGGGCATTCATGATACGAGTATAAAAAAAATATCTTTTTGTATTTCTTATTTTAGTGTTCATGTATATATGGATATATTTTATTAAAGATTATTCTGAATTACTATAACATCATGTTAATTTTTCCATATACCCCTCAACCCTATATTGATCATAGATCAATTAGGTTTTCTTTATGAGTGATTCAAGTGAAATTTTGAACTTTTTGGAGGTCTCTTAGGCTACACACGGTTGGTACACAGTTTTCCCAAAAAAGTGTACCCAAAAAATAAATTTTGTTCAATCCCAAGAAGATTTTTATTGCACGGTTCACGAATAGTTTATCAAACCATGATTCCACCAAGGCGAAATGATGAAACACCCCCTGTATGGGTGGACAATTTGGGTATAAAAATTGTTTAAACCTGTAGAATTATCTTTCTAACAAAAAATGCATGAATTATTTATTCTAAAAATCCTTTAAAATTTTTCCAAACCCACATTTAGACCCCCTATCAACCCAAAATCGACCTAAAACACTTTACTATGTCATGAAATATCTCAAGTACCCATTTTTTCTCCCTCAAACCTATTTATAGTCTGATTAAATAGATGTGAATGACATTTCATCTCTTCTGGGACTATAAATCTTCACTCTTAGTCTCTCCTACTATTTTCTATCTACTTACCACCCCCTATAATTTTATAGATATATGTGTTGTTGTAAGATCTAGTATATGTTTTTTATATCATTAATCTAATATTGATTCTAGGATTTTTTTTGGATGATCTTTGTGAGAGTTTCATGTTTTGGGAATTGTAATTCATGATGTTGTGATCCCAAGTTAAGTTGTTCCATTTATGTCTTTACAAATTGATTAAACACTAAAATGAATTATTTGAATGAAATATCATACAATTTTATTGTGAAAACATAATTTGATATAAATTGGAATTTTTATTTTCTTTGGAATGAAATTTTTGAAAACCCTCCAATTCCTCTGAATTGGGGTGTGTTTAAAGAATTTGATTGAAAATTGTTGAATCTAAATTTTGGAATTTAAATTGTGAAAATTTAATTGTGAAATATTTTTGTTAAATTTATTTGAAAAACATATTTTGGAAAAATGGATTTTTTTTATAAGAACCCATTGGTTTTATCCAAGAAAAGTAATGACATGATTAAAAACCCATTTTGGGATTTAAATTGAAATTCGCATATTAAAATGAAAATGGGTTAATTGTATTGTGAAAAATATTTATATTAATTTCACATTACTTATTATGGTTTGATAACATGAAATCCTAGGATTTTATTGAGTTATTAGGGAAAAAATTCTATAAAGGGAATTCCCTAGCAACATATTAACACTTTTAAACTCTAGCATAAATGTATTGGAATATCTATCCCTAGTGGGATGTTGGTTAGGCTTATTTGGAATGTTTCATGGAGATGTGTGTGCACATTTAAATTATCATTATATAAGTGTCTGAGGTTCCCATAACCTCAACCTATCGTACCTCTTAGAAGATGACCATGTTTCTTATTTATCATTGTTCTGATATATTTTCCATTTTTTGTCAAAAAAAATTACATCGGACTTGTGAGTTTATATAAACTATTCTACATAAAAAAATTTATCAATTCATTATATAGAAATATTTCTATCAATTTATCTCTAACCATGATTTTATTTTTATATGCCTTTAAAATACCCTGCCTATTTATTTAAAATTTACAGTATTATTTGTTTAATTAACATGGAATATTATAATGGAATAATTTCTGATACCCTATTATGATTTTACCTCAGACCCTACCTATTCTTTTTAGTGTTTGTATATTTCTTCCTACCAAGTTTGAGATAGATAAAATCACCACTTGGAGGTAGTAGTTGATGTTTAACTTTTTTCATTGTTAAATTGGTTCGTTTGGGATGTGGGTTGTTTATCAACTTTTCTAGTACAGTGATGATGTAAATTGGGTAGTTTATTCTTTTTTGAATTATATAACTTGCTATCCTTATAAATTTTTCTTTTGAGAATATTGACCTGAAGCTATTTCATTCATTTTTTATGATGAAAAAATGTTACTAATTTTGTCTTATATGATTTTTGGTGATAGTCTCCAACCTAAGGGATAATGAACTCCCTTTGGGCCTTGTCTGTATTTTATTGGGTGTCATGTTTATATGGTATCCAGGCCGATTTGAGTCAATGTTGTTTCAAAGAAAGATTAATATGTTTCCCTTGATTTCAGTATGCAATTTTTTAATATTATAAGGAGTTATGAGGTTTTTAGGACTAATTTCATTACCCTATCTCTCTATAAGGAGCCACAGGTCACCAAGGGTGGTTTTTTAAATTCTTCCTGAGGATTATTTATAGTCTATTCCCTACTTTTTATTTATATATATAGAATTGAAAATAATTTTTATCTATATTTGGGGACAAATTTTCCCTGTTTCTCTTTCTTGAGAGATTTTCTACATAACGTCAATATTTTTTTCTAATTTTATGTAGCATAATTAATCTGATATGGAATGTGAATCAAATATAAGAGGATTATACTGATGAACCATAATGAGAGAATTTTCATATAGATAATAATCTTTTTGAATATGTGGCTTCGACTATCCATGCTCCGGGGCACACAACTCTACCGGCTCACATTCAATCTATAGCTTTGGGACCTCATAGGGATAAACTAAGGATTTTTACATAGGTTTTACTTCAATATATGACACTATATTTATTAGAATATAATGAACATTAATTGGATGAGGATTGGTTAAAAAATATAAATATTCTTGTTTGAGTTCATGGATACTCCAAATGAGATCAATGTTAAATGATCCACCTTAATAGTAGAGGGATAACGCAAGAGAAGATGGGACATAGTGGTGATAGATAATAATCATGAGGGATGAATGTTAAGTAATTTAATTATCTTGTCACTAACCATTTATATCAAGATTCAATGGTGCTTGTTAATGCTATTGATTTTTTAAAACAAGATCCAGCTAACAAGATCAGATGGAATGTGAAAATCACTTTACTAAGATTGATCCATTTTCAAATGAGGTTTTATTGAGTGAGAATATCAATAATAAATAGTGAGAGATAGGAAATCTATTTTATATTGGTTCTTAGGTTTTATTATTATATTTTCCTTCTTATGTTGATCTTCTTGATGGAGAATTGATGATTGAAATGGCCTTGGATAGAAATTCAGGCTCGATGGGGTTTATTTTTCTTTGATGGGTAGTTCAGTGAGTTACCATAATGTGATGTGGATGTGTGATGATTATCATGGTGGTTCTTGATAGCATGTATTTTTCGAATATATGTAATTCAAGGAGAAACAATCTTAATTAATACAAGTGTGGAAATCCAGGAAACTTGAAATGGGTTTCCAGTGAGGCACCCATTAAATGTAGTTCATGTTTATTCCTAGATAACAAAAAAATTATATTATATATATTGGACTCCATGAAGTCACACAAGATTGTCACCTCATGTTAAAACTATAGTGTAATCAGATTATTTATGAACAATGGGGTTCCAGCTACATGAATCTGAAAATAAACATCTTCCGATAGTGGAAGAGTCTCCATATTAAGCAGATATTGATCCAGAGGCTATGGGAGGTACAATCAAAAAACATTATTCAATAGTGACATCTTTATTTTATATTTTTTCTTCTCATTAATTTATTTAAACTCATATTTTTAATATTTTAAATCTTTCTAAAGAGCTTTTATCTTATGTGATTGTTATTACTATACCCCTTAGAACAATGAGAGAGTATGGTATCCATACTCTACTTGTGTTTTCTCAATATTAGAAATCTATCCATCATGGGATTTTATAGTTATAAACATGAAACCACATGAGTTAATATTTATAATGGATTGGATAATTGAAAATAATTCATGAACTAATTATTATCTTCAATGGGTCTCTTTAACTACAACTGATGGAGTTTGTCGTGTCTTTTTGGTAGAGTGGAACTCAGTGAAGAGATAAGAAGATCCTTATTATTAAAAGTTGGGGAATCTAAAATTAGTGTTATCCTTTTTCTGGGAAAATATATCCTTGAGTGTTTATCTCTTTCTAGTTTTCATAACATATCTTGATGTGTTTCCTTTTGAATTCCCCAGTTTCCCACTAGTAAGTGATGTAAAATTTTCTGTCAATATAGTGTTTCGTACTCAACCAATATATATCCCTTTATACTATATTTCACTAGATGAAATATATAAGTTTATGTCCAAATTGGATAATCTTTTAGAGAAAGGATGTATATACCCGAGCATTTCACTTTTGGTAGTGATTTTTTCTATGCTAAAAAATCTAATGGGCTGATTCACCCCAAATTTTATTACCAAAAAAAATGAGTTATGGTAATGAAAAGATATTAATTTCCATGTATTGATGAACTGTTCTACTAGTTAAGAAGGAGAAAGTATTTGTTTGAAGGTAGATCTCTGATCTAGTTGTCAACAGTTGAGGATAAAAGAATTGAACATTCATAAAACCTCATTTTAGAGTAGGAATGTCCATTATGAGTAACCCATCATTCCATTTGGTCTAAAAATTATCTTATAGTCTATATGGATTTACTGCCCATGATATTCCATGACTATCTTGATACATATATTGTATTTAATTTTTATTAAATCCATATTTACTCTATGTTTAAGGGATATGATATACATCATCTAAGAGTAATTCTGGAATTGTTGAGAAATCACCAACATTATTCCAAGCAATAAAAAATGTGATTTATGGATCCATGATGAAAATTTCATGCAACGCATGGTGGCATAACATGGAATATCAATTTATCCTAATAATGTAAAATATTTTATTACATGGGAATAATAAAAAAATTCTTTTTGGATCATATAATCTTGGTTTTAACAGGAAATTATCATCATTTTGTAATGGAAATATCAATGTTAGCTTCTCGGATAACTGATCTAACATGTAAGGGAGTAATTTTTTCTATGAATGAGAATTTTCAATTTTATTTTGTCATGATGAAACGTATTTTTACTAATTTATCAGTTTTAACTCAACAAAATGACGGGAAATACTATTATTTCTTCTGTTACGCATCAGGTTCATGTTTGGGATGTGTTCTTATGTAGGGTGATCTAGTAGTTTCCTCTGTATCTCAATATCCTAGACCACTTGAGTTGAATTATTAGACCCATTACCATGAACATTAATCTATGATGAATAAACTTATATGTTGGTGTAATAATGTTTTTGGAGGTCAACTTCCTAATTATTCTGATAACAATAGATTCAGTTATGTCTTCTCACAAAAACATTTGAAACATTACCAGAGGCATTGGTTATAGTATCTTTAATCTATTAACATTGAAGTCCCATATAACATTGTGAATGGTACTATCATAGAATATTCATTGAGATGGAAACTTCTGACCCATTCTGTGAAAAAATCAATGGATGAGTGGATCTTAATGGTTCTTTTTGCATAATTTCATATTAGGGTTCATGAAACATGGGTTGAGGTTTTCATAGAATGATTTAAGTTGTACTTTTCTTTTCAAATGAATATTCTTAATAAAAAAACAACTTCTTGATTGGTTCCATAATAGTATAAATCTTTTTATGGTAGGGAGAATGTTGTTGACTAGTCTTTTTCCATGAAGTGCTTTCTATGTTATTGAAATTGTATTTTGGTACCACTAGTGGTTAAGAAACATTGATGGGAGATTTCCATAATTCCTAATGTCCAGTTCACTAAAGAACTATGAAGATGTTCTATTACATGAGGTAATTATTTTCGTGTCCATGTATGAGATGGGGCATTACTGATTTTGTCTATCACTGTTTTATGTGCCAACAAGCCAACATTGAGAACCAGAGATCATTAGGTTTTTTAAACCACATATAGTGCCAACATGGAAGTGCGATGAGATCCCATTGAAAATTGTGGTTATGGTACCATATAAGAATATAATGGAAAATATGGTATTGTTTCTTATTGATAGGATAACCATATTGGATAAAATTATACTCATTTGTAATACAACCAATGTTGATAACTTGGGAAATCTATATGTGTGATAGATTGTTCCCTTTCACAAAGTTACATAAGATATAGTCCATGATTGGATCCCAATTTTATTTATTTTTATTGTAGGGACCTTCAAAAAGAATAGGTATTTAAAGTACATTTGAGTATGGAATACCGTTTATAGTCAGATGTTTGGACAAGAAGAGATATCCATATTCTTGAGTATATCTATCACACATGCATCCATGGCATCGACAGTACTTGGGAAGACTATATTTTTCTAGTTGAGTATGCTTATTAAATTAGTTATTAGTATATGATATTTAACACTCATTTTGTGGCCCTGTATGGATGACCATGTAAATCTATGTTGTGTTGGTCAAATATCATTGAATGTTCTTTTTTTTGACCGAGCATGGATAAAGAGACAAAATAATGATTCAGTTTATTCATAAGTGAATTTTGATGGAACCTATATAGTATAAGTACTATGTTGATCATAGTTGTATACCACTATAATTTTCAGTTGTTGTGTAGGTTTTTTTGGATTATTCACCCCATTTGGGTCATCTAAGTCTTGGGAGTCAAGGGAATCATTCTCTAAGTTTTTATGGGACCTTTTCATATTTTTTGAGATGGTGGGGAAAGTTTCTTACTATTTATCACTTCCACCAAAGTTAACATCAACACAAAATATGATCCAGGTACATTAGCTAAGAAAATATATTTATAATCCATCTAATTTTATGAGTTTGTGTGATCTTGATGTCAAGAATGACTTATATATGATTGATTATCAAGTTTTTATAGTTGATTCTAAAACCAAGATAATTCATCATAGGAAAATACCTTTGGTTTGAGTGTTGTAGGAGAACTATCCTGATACTCATGATACATTGGAGAGGGAGAGGCACTAATGAGATAACATTGTTCTCATCTATTTTACATGGATTCTTCTTAAAAGGGATTCTTGGGGAAGAAATTTCCATGGTGGGGAGGTTATAACATCCTTTTACAGTATTGATGTAATCCTCAGCACCTATTTTGACCACTATTTGGTTGGTTTTCATTTGGGGGTGCTTCATTTTGTGTTTTAAAATTTTGGATGGATCTTAGGATGTGCATGTATGGGGCTTGGTTTTCCCAAACCATGTACCCTTCTAGTTAAAACCATGAAAAAAAAGAAACTGTGAGTTTTAAAGGTTGGTGAACCATTTTTTACACCATGTTACCACAAAATACATACCATTATACCCCACCAACAAGGTCACATGGTTTGCGAGCATGTTTTTTCACCCACATGTCCTTAGTCAGTAATATTTTATACATAGAATTATTTATTTTTAAAAACATTTAAAATTTTCCCGAACACTCCTTTTGACCACCTCTAAACAATAACTTGACCTATAATGATTTGATGTGTCTTGGATTCTCTAAAGGACACACATTATCTCATCGAATCCGCTTTCCTAGTGGATCGATGTTCTATGAATCGTGTTTGATGACCTATGAGTATGTGATTCTTCTCTCTTTATATAACTCACTATTTTCCCCCTCTCTCTCTCTTCTCCATGTTTTTTTAGATCTTCAAGTTGTTGGTGGATCTAATCCATGTTGTTTTATATGGTAAATCCATTTTTCATTATTAGATATTTGTGGATGACATTCTTCATTAGAGTTTCCCATTATGGGCATCATGATTCTTGATTCCATGGTCCCAAGGTAGGTAGTTCCATTTTATTATTTTTCCAATTGATTTAACCATAAAATTATTGGTTTAAAATAAATTTTATTCAATTGTGTTTTGAAAACCTAGTTTTATATAAATTTCCATTTGGATTTTTCTTTAGCATGAAATTTTAGAAAACCATAGATTTTCAATTAATTGGGGAGTGAATTTGGAATTTGAGGAAAAATTTGGAATTTAAATTAGGGAATTAATATTGTGAAAATTGAATAAAAAAATTTATTTTTGAATGTTTTTTTAAGTCCGAAACACCATTTATTAATTAAAGAAACAAAAGTTTACATGAGACGAAAGTATGATATTTTATTACAATATCTTTCAAAGAGGTGAAGAAAATCAGCTGGCAGCGCATCCAGCCAAGTCATGTTCTGGTGGACACCTTTGTTGGAAAGGGCATCAGCAAAAGAATTTTCTTCACGGAAGATATGTGTAGCAATGTAGTCGATCTCCTGAAGCGAATTCAAGCAGTTCATCCAATGCGTAGTAAGCGGCCAGGCGAGATGAATAACTCTGTTCCAAATGGCTTGAACAATGGTGGTAGAATCACTTTCAATCCACAGTTTACGCCAACCTCTTTGCAGCGCAAAATCAACAGCATGTATGACTCCAAGCATCTCTGCTTCAATGGAAGAGGTAATCCCACACCCACCGTAAAAGCAACCATGGAAATGGTTATCAGAATCTCTGAAAATGGCCCCACAACTGGCAGGTCCAGGATTTCCTTTTGAGGCACCGTCGACATTCACTTTAATCCAACCCAGCATCAGAGGTTGCTAGAAAACTTCAAAGGGTTGCTTGATCTTCGGGAAAATACCCGGGACACGGATACGTCTGAGGATCTCAAAGTCTCCAATATGATTTCTGCAACAATATTTTTGAATTTATGCAGCCTCATGTATCGCAATGAGAATTTGAGCTTTTCCTGCATTGAGACTGAAAGAGTGATTATTATAGATAAGATCGTTTCTTACATACCATATTTCATGTAGGAGTTCAGCCACTACTGTAAGAAAAATGTTCTTGACTTGCTGAGAGGCTTCGTATTTAGTACATTTCTTCAAAAGCAAACAAATCGGGTCAGATAAGGACCATGAACAATTAAAAAGCTCAAAAATGTAGTTCCATAAAGCTGTGGTCGTAGCACAAGACAAGAAAAGATTATCAGAATCCTCTCTGTGCTGATTACATAAATGACATTTTGAGCAAAGTTGAATGCCAAAGGCTTGAAGTCAATTTTCAATGGGCAATCTATTGTGAGCAATACGCCAAATAAGGGTGAACTAGGAGGGTTTGATCCAAGTCTTATTGAAGGTACTCACCCATTTATAATTAGGTTCATTATCATAGAAGTTGTGCATGTAGAAGTTTTTTGAGTCAGGTATGCCATTGGGAGCAGGTTCCCAAAAAAGGAAGTCCCCAGAAATGGAGAAGGTATAATTTTCAATGATTTGAGCAATGCCATTGGGGAGATCATACCTATAAAGTTGTATAACATCTTTAATTGTGTGGGTGGTGTTTATAGGAGTGTTATTAGGAGGCAGCATAGAAATTAAAGGATTACCTATCCAGTTGTCACACCGGAATTTAATGTTGGAGTCAACACTGACCATCCATCCAGAGTTAGCCATAATCTTCTGATAAGAGTTTCTAATAGAGGGCCAGATTGAGGAGTTGATGAAATTAAGATTTCCTTTTAAAAGTTTATTTAATAATCTATGTTTTAAAAATTCAGAGGCTTTAGAGTTACTATTAATAAGAAGCCAAGTGAATCTCTCTTGCAGGGCATCATTGAACAAATTTAAATTTTTGATGCCAATGTCTCCATTATCAAGAGGTTTACAAGAGGTCTTCCATGGGATGGTGACAAGTTTCCTTTCAAAGATATTTCTCGTCCAGATGAAATTTTTTATAAAGGTATTGATTTTCTTGAAAGTTCCTATGGGCCATTTATAAAACATGAGCGAGTAGACCAACTTAGACACAGTGGTAAATTTGACAAGACAAATTCTACCAGCCATAGAAAGGGATTTCCCCTTCCAAGTAGAGAGTTGATTAATGATTTGATCAGTGATATTAGAGAAATAAGATGATTTAGGATGTCCCCAGAAAATCGGTACGCCCAAGTACGTGAAGGGAAAAAAAACCTTCTTTAATTCAAAGGTTACTGGTGATAATGGATTTCCTTCTAACAGGGAAATTTTTTCCAAAGAAAATATGAGATTTGTTCCAGGAAATAGTTTGTCCAGAAATGTTCTCGTAATGAGAGATAGTTTGTTTAAGACATTGAATATTTCTTTGATCTCCCTTTAGAAATAAAATAATATCATCATCATAGAGGAGGTGAGCGGGGACAATAAGGTTTCTAGCGGCTTGAATGGGTTTAAGTTTATTTTGATCAACCAGATTATAAATGAGTCTACTAAAGTAGTCTTCCGCAATAACAAATAGAATGGACGAAAGAGGATCGCCCTGTCTAACACCTTTAGAAATTTTGAAAAAACCATGAGGGGTGCCATTTATTAATATGGAAATGATAGCAGATTGAAATAAGGTCTTG
Organism: Viscum album; assembly: GCA_963277665.1. Lineage (NCBI taxonomy): Eukaryota > Viridiplantae > Streptophyta > Magnoliopsida > Santalales > Viscaceae > Viscum > Viscum album. The sequence goes on along the minus strand of OY728127.1, from coordinate 90,774,997 downwards.
ATTCTCTTGATAAAAGTCTCATGAAAACCAAAAAATTTCAAGACTCTAAATATAAAGCCCCAATCAATGGTATCAAAGGATTTTTTAATGTCAAGATTGATGGCCACACAACACCCTCTATTATTTTTATTTATGATGTTGGTACATTCTGAGGCAAGACAAATGCAGTCTTGGATGGATCAGTTTTTGATGAAGCCAAACTGATTCCATAGAAATACTAAGTTCTATAACTCTCTTCAAAGAACCAGAAAAGCCAATCGCCCTCTCACGAAACTGATTCACAATGATTTGATCATTGACTCTGAAGAGGCCATATCGGATCATGTTGTCTCTTACTTTAATGAAATTTTCAATGTCCCTGAGAGAAACATTGATCTCGATCCCAATATTATTCCCTTAATGGTGGATGAGAAAGACAATGACTCTCTCTTAGCTATTCCTTTGGAGCATGAAATTAAAGAAACTGTCTTTTGTTTAAAACCTGATAGTGCTCCTGGACCGGATGGATTTAACAATGGTTTCTATCAAAATCACTGGGACAGTCTTCGTTCAGATGTTTATATGTTAAGAACCCATTAGTTTTATCATAGAAATGGATCAAATTGATTAAAACTCCATTTTTTGTTTTAAATGGAATTTGGAATATTAAAATGAAAATCTGTTAGTTGTATTTAGATAAGTATTGAGTTAAATATTACATTATTGAATGTTGTCATAGAACATGAAAGTCATGTAAATTATTGATTTATTATTGAAAAACACAGTATGATGGGAATACCCAAGTAATGAATTTACACTTTAAAACTCTAACATAATCTTATTGGTAGATGTTATCCAAAGTGGGATTTGGATAGTGTTATTTTTCTAATGTTAGGGAGACATGTGGGAATATTTCCATTATCAATATATGACTATGTGTGGTTCCTATAATGTAGAATGACCGTCCCTCATGGGTGATGGACATTTTTCTTGTTTGTTATTATTTTGATATATATTACATGGTATATAAAATTGTTTACACATGAATTCTGAATTAATATAAACTACTTTATATATAATTTCTATTAATCTATTTTATAGAAATATATCAATCAATTGACTTGTAATGAATGGTTTTTAAAAATGTATTTTAAATCTTCTATGATAGTTTAATAAAATTTGAAAGTCATGTTTGGTTAGTTAATGTGGAATCTTATTATCAAATCCACTTTCGATCCCTTTTGGGATATTACACTTCACCCTACTTGTACCATTGGAAATTTCTAGATTTCATCCTTCCAGGTTTGATCAATGTGAAATCACAACATGGAGGTGGTTGTTGTTGTTGATATTTGGTCTTTGAGCTATTGTTTCCTTAGAGACGTGGGTTGTTTATCATATTTTATGGTACTTTAATAATTCAAATTGGGTTTTTTATATATTTTTAGATTATGGTGCTTGTTTCTCTATGGGGTTTTTTGAGAATATTTACTTTTAGCTATTTCTTCCACTACTTATGTGGAAAAAACATTCTTGGTTTTATCTTATATGAATCTAGTTTCTAGATACCAACCCATTGGGATCAAGAATTATCTTTGGTTCAAGCCAAGATTAGCTCTGGTGTCTAGGTAACAGGGAATCTAGGTCGGTTCATGGAAATTACTAATATTAAAATTATTATCAACATTTAAAATATTTGTCATATAAAAGAAATATATATTTTAACTTGAAATTAATTTTATCTCAGTAGATATTTCATAAATTATTAAAAAAATAATTTAGGATTTTCCATTATGTCAGGTTTGGTTCCATTTTTAATGATTGGGTGAAATATTTTGTTTTTTGGGATAAAGAATTATTTCGATATGGTTATATCCTATTATATTCATAGTTGTTTAAATTTTATGTTTTTTTTCATTTATATTATTTTATTTAAAGGATTGAATATTATTTTATATATGTTTAATTTTTTTAATGTTTTATTTTCTTATATAAATTTTTAAATTTATTAATTATTTAAAGGGTAGACATTATATTGGTAGGATAAGTTATATTATGATACAAATTGTTTATTTTTGGTAGAATCATTTATTGTTTATTATTTTCTTCACATAAGTGAAGAAATTTTTTTTTGACTAGTTATTGTAGAATCTATAACCAAGAGAGGATATTGTGTGAAAGGTTATAGTGGGATTATTCATACAAAATATTAGTTTGATGATTATATGGATCTAAATTTTAGAATTGATTATTAATACATTTTTATTTACTCTCCAATGTATGATTGTTATATAATCTGATTAGAATAGGATAGGAATTGTGTTTTTGATATTTTTTATATTTGAATTAATCAAATTAAATGAGAAAATATATTGGGAGTTTTAAATACCTGGAAATCACTTTTATTTATGGGATTTTTAATTGAAACAATTCATATTTTGAATTATTTTAAAGTAAGATGTTTTGTTTTGATGGTTTGGGGTAATGTAAATAAAATTTTATATAAATCAATTTTTTAGTATGTATGTGGTCTATAGTATTTTTCATAGTATGTTTATACGGTATTAGGGATTGGGCAATCATGAAATTTCATTTTTATGAACAATTCATAGTCACATTCATGGTTGAATATTGTAGTCATGAATTTAAAATATATTTTTCACTAAATTTTACATTATATGAGTTCTTGGTATGATGAAAATGTATATTAATAATTGATAGTTTAAAAATAGTGGAACCAGGGTTTTTATGTTTTTTTCAAATTGAAAATAAAAATTACTTTTTTTTGGTTGATAGTCATGAAAGATATCCTCAGGGATGATTTTAAAATCAATTATCCTAAAAATTCAAATAATATTTGATTTTGAGAGATAATATAGTCTTCATGATCATTAATATTAATGCTATTATTCTGATCATCAAAAATTTATTTGATATATACCTATATGAAATTTTATCTATATGAAAAGAACTATGAAATTTGATCAAAACAACTTTCCACATTTGGGATTCCGTTTTTTTTATTTAACAAAATATCCATGGTTATGTTAATGGGTAATTTTATTTATTTTAATATGCAATTGAACATGTATTTTGAGATCATATCCTTATATATTTGTGGATATTGATTTATGGGTTATTTCCTTTTGAAAATTATAGGTTTAGAATATTATTAATGGTTATTAAAATGACTCAATGGTGTGAAATAGATACTAGTGTAAAATTATTGATATTTTGATAATGATATCATTGAATATTTCATTCAATATATAGTTAAATGTTTTTTCATGAATGGTTTTTGAAATTTAATTGATTCATTTCATTAAATCATATATGTTTTTTGTAATGGTTTGTGTTATGTTACATATAATTGTATATTTTTTTATGAATTAACTATGGTACATTCCCATTGGTGTCTTTTCATTAGGAATATGATTATTAAATTTATCCCATATGGCTCATTATTATTAAGAATTATATTTTTTTCTCATTCTATAGTAACAAATAATTTAATTCATCCATCACATGTGATCTTTCCCAAAGAGGGTTTCCTTGATTAATTTCAATTAAATTCATGGTTATACCCTAGGGACCATATTTAGTAATTATTTATTTATTTTTTAGTGCATTGAGTCAGTATTGATTAATTAATGTGATAAAAGTTATCGGTTCCATTGACTTTGTAATTGAAAATATTTATACCTTTTAATTATGGTTATTTTTTCTATTGTGTCTTATAAGTGATTTTCATGAATATCTAAGGGATGAGGTTTCTTTTTAATGGGGATAATTTTAATGACATCATATTTAATACATAATAATTTATAATATTTTTCATCAAAAATTAATTTTTTTTAATGTTTTCACTCTTTATTTGTATTGTCATACAATTTCCAAGTGGTGGTCTTGGGACCACATAGGGTGATTTTTTTGTATCATTCTTGATTTGTTATTTCATATTCATGTAGATGATCATTGTACATGAATGATGTCAATGAGATATTATAAAATATACAAAAATATTTTGTTGGTTACCAAATGAATCCACCTGAATATATATAACATTACCCAAGAAAATATTTATTCAAAAATTTATTTATAGTATTTCAATGTAGGTGTAAACATTATTATCTAAAAAATTGTGATTATTATTGATAAATTATTATTATTATTTAATGATATATTATTAAGTAAGAATGGTAATATTATTAGAAATAAAATTTGTATAAGAATATTTTTTTCCTATAATGGTTTTATAATTATCAATATGATCACCATTGTTATTGTCATTATTACAAGAGAATTCAATAGAATGGGGATTACAATTTTTAGAAAAAAATATTTTTTCGTACCATGTTGAAATGAATAATTTGAGCAATATGGTGAGTTCCATTATCTATTCTCCCTCTATTCAACATCCTTAACATTATATATTTAGGATATGATCTATGTTAATCCCCACTTCTCAATTTTCATGTCATCTATTATTCTTCCATTACACATTTAATATTATCTTTAATGAAGAGTTTTCCTATTTCATCATATTCTATTAGCTGATTCCCCACACTTCATCATCTTAAAATAATAATTTATCTTTCATATTGTAGTTTCTAGGTATATGATACATCACATATCCCAATCTGTATTACATATATTTTAAATATTATTCATTTTTAATGTTTTATTATAGTAAAATAATATATATGTTTTTTCATATAATGGAAAACCCTACATTGGAAGAATTATTCTTTTTCATGAAAAAATTTGGAGTTCTCTAATTTTATTCTTTATATTATTATACGTTAATTGTACTTCAATTTGTTTCCTGGGGATTATTATTCTACCTTGATCTATTTCTATTAAAAAAATTGTATATCAGTAAATTAAATTGATACATCTAATAAAGTATGTTTTAAATTAGGACTCCTGATTCTAGATGGAAGGAAAATAATAATTAATAATTGGTAACAGGTTGGAGGAAACTATTCACATTTGATTTTTACTAAAATATTTCATTTAATTCTAATTTATTATTTTACAAACATTTCTTTTTTAATTTTTTATTTTTTATATAAGGAATATTTGTTATAGTCATTTAGTATTAAATATATATTTCTAACCCATTAAATATTAGTTTTTTCTTAGTTTTCATAAAAAAAATTCAAGTTATATATATGAGGGTTAAAAAATTTATTCTAGTGGATTTATAATTATCTTGTCGGTTAAAATTATGTCTATGGATTATGTATAACATTTTAGAGATGAGTCATTTTATTAAAAGCGTCAATATTATGTTATAATTTTTTAATTTTTTCCCCTATTTGTAGATAATAAAATATTTAGAGGAAATTTGTATTTGAAAATTATTTTTCTTATTTTATTTATTTTAATAAAAATTAATATAATAAATGAAGTAACATTACCAACATAAAAATTCATTCAAATGTGCATGGTGAAAAAAAATTCAATTATTTTAGAATTTATCATGGAAATAAATTATGAATCCCAAGGGATTTTTTTATTAGATATTTTCAATTTAAAATATGAATAAAATTATTCATTAAATTAAAAATGGTTTTCAATAAATATGTTATATGATTTATATAAAGATATTTCTTCACAGAAACTGTGACTTCTCCACTTATTTAATTATATAAATGATTCAAAAAATAATTTTGTATTTTTTACTCTATATTTCTCAGTTCAGGTACAGAACCATCTCTATTTTAGGATGGATTGTAATTTTTGTTATTAATATAAGGTTTTTTTTATTTTTTTGAAAAAAAAATTCAAAATTAATAATTGAAATGGTTTGTTTAATTTTTATAGTAAATGTTGATGACTTCATTTTTTATTTTACGAATATTTTTTGTTTTGTGTTTGGATTACCAAGTGTAATTTTGTAGTGTTTAGTAAGAAGTTGTTTTTGTTTAGCTATTTGGTATTCTAATTTTGTGACTCAATATTTATGATAGACCATGGATGATTGTGTTATCATATTTGATATATAGTTTATATATATTACTAAAAATGATTCTCGTATAATGGGGTGATCAAGATTTCCTATGGTTCTATTTAATTGAATTATTTAACGTTCTATTCATATTTGTAAGGTAATATTTTTCTCAGGGGTTTGGCTCCAATCTAGGAAGACATAACTAGACAACCACATACAACATATAATCCTATTTTGATTTTAAATTTTATCGACTACTGGATATGATTAATATATTTCCTAGGGGGTGATTATTGAAATATAAATGCAAGAGAATATTATTATTCCTACATACTATAACAAAATTAACTAAATTAGATGTATTGTTATTCATAAAACATATGAAAGATCCCCTATATGAATATGAAATACATCATTGTCTAAATTAAATAAATGTAAATGGGGAAAACTAAATATCATCCTGAGTCCCATCCTTTTTGGGTCATATAACAACCACCATGTTCATTAAAAATAGAAAATTGATGTTGTATGTATGTTTTCTTCATAAGTGTAATGAACCATAAAGTCTTATTAGGTGACACATTCTATAAATAGGGTGTGACTAAAACTTTTTAGGCTAGAACCAATAGTATCCCAAAAATTTCCAAAAAGTATATGTATATTCATTTGATTAAATTATATTAAATTAAATAGTAATACAGAAATAATATGAAACTCATTAGAGTGCTTCATCTAATGAAAAATTAACCATAAAAGAATAATCTAGTGCCACATATAGTTGATGTACCCATTTTATTTGTAAACAACTTAAGGATTACTGTTTTGTCAATCTAGAGATCACTAAAAATTTGAATGGTCTTCCGCGATAAGAATTAAGCTAGGTGAAACACTTGGATATAACAACTTCTTAAATCATTGATAGATACCAAACCATAAAAAACCCATTTATATGCTTTATATCCCACAAATAATACTGTCATTTTCTATGAAATAAAAACATTTTAGGTTAAAAAATGAACTATATATCACATATACATAACATATTAAAGGATGTTAAAACACTAATATCACATAAATTGGAGGAAGATATAATAAAAACACCAAACTCTATGTGTATTGATTATTTCAATAAATCTACATCATTTTGTATTTACATAAATATAATCGCATAATAGGTCAATGAAAAACTATCAAGACATATCCACAGGTGGAAGAGAACCCTCACGGGTCACTACCATAAGTGGAAATTTATATATTAACATGATCAAATAAGTGTATAAAATAATTATGAAAAAAAATATTTGTGGACAACGTTCCACCATTCCATTTCCTACAAATTGAATAATGGATAATTTTCTACCATTTATAGTGGAATATATATCAATTATCCATCCAATGTGATAAATATGAGCCTAATGATCTAAATATATAATGCCAATAGTCAACAATAAGATTTAGTTAGATGAGACACCATAATATATTCTGAATCAAATAAAAATGATTTGAATATAAATTCAATTCCATTTAAAAATTTAAACATTACTAATAATTATATGGAAACACATCGAAGCCAAAACCCCATCCCAGGTTCCCATTCCTATGAATTATATTGCATACCTTCTCATTTTATCAACATATTCCTAGCCATTTTAAATTCTTGAAATCTATATAAGTCTATTAGAATAATATCTCAATCAAAAATATCCATTATATGTCAAAATACATAGCTCCATAAAGATATGTTCAAAAAATGTAGTCATATAAATCCAACTGTGTAAACAAACAACTCAAATGCTCTAGACATGGAATATTGGGTTTGAAATATGAATTATTTTTTATAGATTTTTTCATTTTTACTTATTGAATAATTTTTCTAAATTGTTATGTAATTACAACACAATACATTTTCATGTAACGGAAAAATAATGTTAATGATATTAAAAATAATAAGAGTAACCGAATTTTGATGAGTTATAATATAACATGAAATATTTAGATAAAATTATCTAATTATTTTTATCTTATATGTCCTTATTATAAGTACATTACTATCTTTATGTCACTAAACATAATCTATGTAAATATTTTCTAATGTGACTTTAATGGTATAGTATGCCAAAAAATATTTTCATAAATATTTCAAATTTCATAGAAGTAATTTATTAGTAAATGATAATGGGACATGTTTTATCATACAATTCAATATACACTTATTGTATACATTTAATTATATATTAACTTTATTTGCCCATATACTTTAAAATCAATTGAAATCATTATAATCATTAAAAGGGTTAATGAAGAGTTAAAACAATGAAATAATGAATAAATCCACACCTTAAAAGATACAAATATTATTATATGTGAGTATGACATCTAATAATCACAATATACTAGATAAATGTAAATATGGTTCCACATGAACCTAAAAATTAATTTATATTAATTTAATACTTTATATAATTCAATGTTTTTCCTTCCCTGCACATATGAAGGGGAACCTCGTGTCATCTCTTTCTCAAACCTTTTGAGAACTAAGGATCATCCAATACCTATAAATATTTATATCCAAAATCCTTTCCCAGGTATTGTATGTATTTTTCTCACAAAAAATTCATTACTCGAATTCTTATGTTGTAAGAAAAATATGTTATCTAAGGGAAAGCTATAAGTCCTAACAAAACAATTTCATATATAATTGATCAACTAAAAAATTCAAATCCTCATTAAAACTACTAAAATAATAACAAAATTTTACTCTATATACTATAATTTTGTTATTAATATGGTAAAATAATTTTTGTTCTCCTTTTACATAATAACTGAAAAATATACATTGCTTATGTATTTGTGGGGTTTACCACCTCAACAGAAAAATGTGTATGATTTTTCATCACCACCACACTATTATGATTATTATGACGGATTGATTTAATATATATTAAATTTTTAAAATGATTATATCTATTTAATCATAATATATAATTTAAACATTTACCTTTCAATCTATTGAAAAATGATATTGTCACTAATATGTACGTGAAAACTACCGCCACCATGAAGTAGTGTGACTTGTTTCTTGCACCACAAAAATAAAAGTTTCTAAGATTATATTTAATGGATAAAAATGTTAATTATTTCTTGATTAATATTTTTGGGTTGATTTTACATTGACCCCTTTGACTACGTTCATCTGACCACATTGGTTTTTCATTATTAACTTATTATCGTCCAAATAACTGATCAAAACATAAAAGACTCTTTCACTAAATAATAAATGGTTATAAATGATAGAAAATAAATAATAGTAATTGAATGAAAAATAAAAAAACACATGAATTATAATAAATAATATAATTTCAATATTATAATGTTAAAAACATGTAATGATTGATGGTATTTTTTTAAAGGTAAATCTAATGAAAAAATAATATTCAAATTTTTCAAGATTTAATTATATATTCTCAATATATTTATTCATTGAAATATGACAATAATTTAATTATAAAAACTTTAATAAATAATAATTTTCATTTTCATCTTCCATTTAATGTCTTCAAAAGGATTAAAAATGATACTATATTTCTATTTCCAAATGCGGTACTTTAATTGAAGGTGTGAATGGTATCATTGTATTAAAATTTACTACAAGAACTGAATTTCCCACAGACATGAGTGTTAATTACATTGAAACTTCCATTAATATTTAATATTTTTTATAGATATAATAATTTCCATAAAACTTTAGATATTTTTTTCCATTTTTCAATATATATGGATACTTAACTGAATATTTTAATTAAATTGTTTTGTGATTTTTTAATGGGGTCAGAATAGTGTTTCAAGGGATTTATGATAAAAAGTGGAATGATTAAAAACTACATGTTCTTAAATGTAATTTTATCATTATATATGTTTATTTTTTAACATGATAGAACATATATGGTGGTTGATCCTAACATATCAAATTCATTGGGTGATCCTGATATAGATCTTTATTGTATTTAGTAATGTTCTATATCGTTAATGAAAACATTATGAGAGATAACAGGGATGTTTTCATATATCAAATTAAATGGAATATGATTATTTTAAAAATAATTTAATACTTAATATTAATATAATTTTCCAATATACCTATAGAGGATTATTTTTTCTTTAACTATATGATAATGTTACACTTTGATAAAAATGATTGTTTTCTATATGGATAGAAATTATTTTATAAGGTCATATAATAATGTGAAAAGGTAAAAATTAGTGCATTTTTATGTTATGAACATGACTAATGCATGTCTTTTCTATAGGTCCCTTTTAGAACATGATATAAATAATTCATGTTTTTTTTTGAAAAATTATAGGGTTTAAGGATTTATAGGAATAAAGAATAATTATATATAAATTCCAAAAATAATTATACTTAATTGAAATATTTATTCATTCTAATTGTTATTTATAATTTTAAAAATTAACACTATTTTGATGTTTTTAGATTTTAATATATGATTTTTAAGGTAAATTTTGTGCTATAATTCTCTAAATTCCAAAACTTTAAAGTCTATAGAAATCTATGCAATTGATTTCATGACCAAAGATCCCAGTTTTTTTAAATTTAAGGGTAGTTAATTATAGTTCGTATCAAATTAATCATTATATAACATTAAAGGATATTTCATCATTAAATGATTCAGAAAACATTAAGTGTTTATATATTGGTTTAGGGAAATAATTTTGATTTCTTCAAATAAAAGGATAGTATTCTAAGTATTTTTTTAATTTTGGAATTATGTAATTAAATATAAGGGAAAAATATTGAGACTGAGTTTGAACATATATTGAATAAAATTTATTAGTTAGAATAGAAGTTTTTCATTAAGAAATAAATTCTTAATAAATTTTTATAGTTTTTTTACTCTAATTTCTTTAAATAATATTTTTGTTAATGACTCAAAAAAATAATTTACCTTTTTTGAATCTCATCATCAATATGGATGGGTAGAAATCATAGAAAATTATCCATTCTCTTCTAGATGATTCATTTTAAATTATAAATGAAAATTCATTGTAATGTTTTTCAGACAACATTTTTTAAATAAATATGCTAGAAAAAATTTATAATATATCTTAATAATCTTACATAAATAAAGTCCATTATAGACATTTGGATCCATTTGTAAATGTATTTAAAAGAAATTTATCATATCATACATCTTTTGTAAAATAATATAAGTGAATTTTTAAACATTTTTTCAATGGATGACTTGTAACAAGGAATTCTAACAATATAACTATCTACAATAGTGTGTAAAATTCAAGAGGATTACATTATTATCATGTTATTTTAATTTTTAAATTTTTTTTAAAAACATATCTTCATTTAAATATTAATGAATTTAAATATCCTAATGTAACAGGTTAATCAAGTTCGACATGATTTTTCATTAATATATATTAAAAAATGGGATTGTCTAGAAATTTCAATCAATAAAAAAATCTAGTTCAATAATGTTTTAATTATTGTACTTGGTTAAATTATGAAGGGGAGTTTGGAATGATTTTGAAGAATTGAATAAATTTATATCCTCAACATAGTAGATCATGGGGACTCCATCATAATTTTCACATGAATGAATGGTGATTTATAATTAAAAGTAACTAAGTGTAGATAAATTTCAAAAAAATATTGAATAACTAATTATGGGGATCATTTAATGATTGAATGTTTCATAAATTATTTTACAATGATTAATCATATGTTTAATTGATTTTATATCTCATTTTAGTTGTTAAGTGACATGAGTACATTGGGAGAAATATATTGAGTATTTACAAATGTCTAACTTATAATATTTTTTAAAATTTAAAAAAATAAGAAGAATGGATTATATTTTTTTGAAATATGTAAAAAATAAGAGATAACATTCTAGGATAATATGATCTTTGATGATGAAGTAATTATAGTAATTCAAGATTAAATGATTTTACATTTTAGGTTCATATTATTTTTCTTATTTATAACCACGAAATTGAATGTGATTTGGTCACTATGTTATTAATGGGAATTTTCAAAACAAACACTATATTGTGATTGTTATATATTAAATGACAAAAAGATATATTTTATTGGCTAATATGGAGTATTATGTAATTAATAATGGTTAGACATGATTTGGAATTATATTTTTTAATTGTTCATTATTTGGGATTTAGATTATTTATAAAAGAGATTTCCATATTTCAGATATTATATGTTTAGGATATATAAATTTTATTTATTTATTTATGAGTTATTTTTATGTAATTATAAAGTTGTTCATGGAATTATTGTACATAGAGTAATCATAATCAATGAGTTTCAATACAATTATTATATATTTTGATGATTTTTAAGGTAGATATTTATCAATGATTTGTGGTTTCAATTTATTCTTATTATTGAGACATTGGAGATTTGTATTTCATCGTATGGAGGTTTTGAAAAATTGAATATTATATTATCTTATACTAAATAGTTTCAATTATTTTAAATATTATAGATATAAGGAATACCTTATTTTATATTCTTGGATATTCTGATTAGTTTTAATTTAATTTCCAAGTTTTAGGAAAAATATAATTTTCTATATTATTTTTTTATAAAATGAGATGAGATAAAAATAAAAAAAATCATATCAATGAAATATAAAATGTTGAAATTTTTCTTATGTTTTGAAAAGATTTAAATTAAGTAAATATTATAATGTTCTCTATTTCTATTATAAATGAATCCATCAACTGTAGGGAAAACCCAAAATTTAAAATTTAAAATATTATAACCATTTATGATTAATTTATGACCTTTAATATCCCTTACTGATTTATTATTATTTAGAAATAAAAATTTACATGACCATGTTTTTTGAAACACCATGTTATTCAATGGTTGTTATTATCATCCTCCATGTATATATTTTTATTTACTGTGAATGGTGTATTTATATGGGAACTTGATTATGTATTATTAGAAGTTTTCACCATGATTCCATTTATTTTTTATGAAAATTATATTTTATTATCACATTATAATGATTTCATTAAATAAAGTCATTTTTAAATATAAAATATAACTGTTCTTTAAAGATTGTGTGTCTTATATAAAACTCCATTTAGTTGATTTTAGAATTTTAATTTTAATCATATTTATTGGGAAAAAGATTAAATTTAAATGATTCAATTTTTTTAACAAATTAGAATGTAACAATCAAAAACTTTAGATTAAATGAATTTTAAGCCCTATAGATTTTATTCCATTAATCACCAAGCCATGTATGGATTATGATATGCTATTATAATAATTTTTTAGATGTGACTTTTATAACCATGTAGTTAATTGGATTTTTGAATACTGATAAATAAATTATGAAGCATATTTATAAATGATTAATATAATGTATTTATAAATGCATAAGAAATCAATTTTTAGTACATTCACTTTATGATTCAGGAATATATTTTCATAAAACATCATTTTTCCAGATTTTGTTTCATGGAAATTATAATTAATATTTACCATTTTTTAATTTTATTTATTGAAATGGTTTTAATTTTTTGAATAATAATTTAATTATAATATTGAGGTTATTTAATATTTATTTTTAAATATTTATTTTAATGTAAATAGAAAATAATAACATTTTCTATAAAATCATCAATTATTTTCATTAAATGATGCAATTCAAAAATCCAGTTATGTTTATAATTTTACCCAAATGAAATAAAACTATCCATGATTTAGATGTAATAAAATTAATTTCATAGTGATATCTACTATATTTGGTTTTATATTTTGTTAATTTTTGTCTATAACACTCATTTTTGGTTATAAAATGTTTTTCATTGCATTGTAAGCATTTATATTAAACTTTATTTATACCGATTGTGTAAAATGATTCATGAAAATTGGATTCATGATTTATTTAATAATATGAAAAATTAATCCCTTTTATTTTTTTATTATAAATCACAGCTATAGTTAATGTTTTTCACAAAGTAATGGTCAATCATATATAATATGCAAAACAAGTAAAATAGGGTTTAAACTATGTGTTATGGAATAAAATTTTTATGCACAGATATAGTTATATTATTATATTAGTTTTATTACCATATCCATCTAAGATTCTAAAATTTTATAATTCCATTTTTTATAACATTGATATTAAACATAGATTGATTTTAATGATTAAATAAAAACAATATGGTACTCTATTTATTTTAATATTTGTAATTTTTTATTAGAATAAAAAAAGTCTTTGTTATGATAAAAATATTATTTTAAAAAATATTGTATTTTTCATCATGGTAACTTTATTTTAATTTTTAGTTATTGAATAATTACATTAAATATAGTCCCAACACTAAGAAAATACGTTTTTAAGTAATAGAAAAATCATGTAAATTAAATTAAAATGATTAAATATCATAAAAAGAAAATGAATTATTGGAATCCAAGAATTTTATAGATAAAATAAATTATTATTGATGTTTTAAGAAAAAATATTCTCATATAATTACTTTTGTGATGTGATAAATTTTAATATATATATTCTCTCCAAAATGTATTTAATGGTGTAATATGTTCAATAATATTTTATTAAATAATTTATTATTCAAAAAAATATTAACAATTGGCCATGTGAATAAGATATGTTCTATCATATCAACCATTTTCCACATTTTGTCTCCATTACTATTATTACAACAATGTGGACTCATATAGAGTAAAAAATAACACTACAAAATATTTCACTTTTTCCAACAAGGGCATATCTGTTGGTAAAAGTACATTTTCTATTGGTAAAATGTTTTACCAACACATATGTCCCTGTCACTAAACTATCGGTAAAAACTCTGTCACTAATTTTTTTTGCGACAGATAAAATAGTTCTGTTGCAATTATAATATTATCAACAGATAATATATATGTTGGTTAAAGTGTTTAACAACAAATTCTTATGACAAATTTTTCTGTTGGTAAAGATACTACCAATATATAATATCTATTTAAAAATTATATTTGAATAAAAAATAAAAAAAATATTTCTAGTTAAAGTTTGTATTATATTTATTAATTTATTATATATAATTTATTTATTTTAATTTTTAAACCGATGGCGATTTAAATGATTTCTCAAACATAGAAAAAAATTAATTATATTAATAATGAAATTTAATACAAAATTAAATACAAAAACACATCATCCCCCCCCCCAAATAGGATCCCCCCCAAGTACCAGCCACCCCATCCATGCCTTAGTACCAGTTCCCAGCTCTAACACCAGAGACCCATCAATTCCACAAGACTAGCGAGCCAGCTCCAGCTATACCACAACCTTCAACGCACCATCACCAATGAACCATCCATGCCCCATGACCAATGAGTCAACTCTAGAACTAGTAAGAAAACTCAATTAGCTGCTATACTACAGTCTTCATCTCTAATATATCCATCACAAAAAGCCAAAGAACATACAAAAAACGATCCATCTCCAGTACCAATGAATAACAAATCGAGCCAACTTTAATACCAATAAGAAACCTCAAGTGGATTCTATGCCACACCGTTTAGCTCTAATATCTACATCACAAACAACCAAAAAGCATACCCAAAGTGAAAAATATCTACATGAATTGAAACCAAAATAGAAATAAATGTAAGTACAAAAAAATATTTGCATAGTGAGCATTTTTAATCATCCCTGTTGACATCTCAAGGATTTGAGAAAAAGGATAGAAACAAAGTGAAAATAGTCCAGAAAATGAAATACAATGAAGAAATAATGATATACCTCATTACCGATCAACTCCCTCTTTAATAATTCATCCCAACATGTTATTTAACTGAAAAAATATTGGAAACAGATTAATAAACACAAGAATAATTTTAGAAGAATAAATAGAAAAAGAAGAGGGAGAATAATAAAATAGAAGCAGCATAGAAAAAAAAAGAAACAACACCTTGAGAGAGATTTTATTCATTAGTAAAAGTAATTGAGCGCTTAAAGGGTTCCATTGAGAGGGATTGTTTACAAACAAGACTTGACATGCTTTATAGAGATAAAGAGAGAATAATTTTGGTGCTTAAGTGTGTATGTATCCCTCTCTTGAGGATCTTCAAGCAACAACCTAGCATAAATCCACCAAATTCCATTCCCAAATTATCTTTTATCTTTGTTTCCAGCCATGTTATTGAGTTGTGTGTAACTTCGCTATCAAATTTTTAATGAGATCTTAGGGCCGACATATTGATTTTTAGTGGGCATAGTTGAAGTGGAATGGTGGGATGAGTTAAAGTGGCATAGGGGCTATTGACAGTGATGTGATGGGATGGTTTTTGGTTAACCTAGTTGGGAGCTAAAGTTGTGGGCTTGGATATTGTGGTTGGTTGGGCAGGGGCTGCTTGGTTGGGATTAAGATAAGAATAAAGGTAGGAGTGTTTGGTCTGTAATATAAGTGGCATGCATCATTTTTAAGAGAGTTATTTGAGGATGGACAGACATACCAAGGGCTAGATTTATATGTGTAGTCCTTATATATTTTAGGGATGGAATGGTTTCAGTGGAGGTGTGTTTTGTTTTGGTCTAGGATTTGGATAAATTGGTCTTGAAGTGGTTTGAGAAGTGGGGATTGAAGCATGGGTCTAGTTTAATTTGAAGTGTGTTGGGGCTTAGAATATGGACAGACTTGGATTGTAGGGTGAGGCTAAAGTTAAGAGAGGGAAGGGGATGACTTATATTTGACATTAGGTAGAGCACCTAGCATTTAATTTCTTGAACTAAATATTGAGCATCCTACAAATCAACGATGAACCTATAAAAATTTCAGTTGAGTCAAAAAAACACCCAGCTAATGCGAGAGTTTGCACCAAGAGCCCTCCTCTATCTAAGTTCAGAAGAAGATATAAATCATACCTGATAGCAGAAGTTGTACCTCCTGTGTTCATGAATACAGATAGAAATGGCCTCTCCGGCAGGATTTGCAGTGGCTTACTTCTGGGAAATAGACCACGAATAACAAACAAGACCCATCGTACATGCATCAGTGCTGATGTATCAGAGCAGGACAGCCCTAAAATCAACCGAGTGGCATAACAGGATTATCAAAAACATTTTCTATGGAAGTTTGTACATACATGGGTTTTTAAGTGTTTGTGAATAGGCACCACCCAATAATATTAGAAGGCACAAGGAAAAAACCCTATGACATTTCTATAGTGTGTAATAATTCATAACACCAAAAAACCAATATGAAAATCAATCTAGATTAATGAAATCAAGTGACAACACCAATGAAACCGGGACCAACAGTAGATCTTGATGCATTATGCAAGGAAATTGCAACACCCAGTAATGAAATTCATGCATAAAGTGTTTCGATATGGGAGAATTCATAAGTGAAACATAGTTTTAACAGCAATACCCCATAATTCCCTCATTTGGATATAATATGAGTCCTGCCTAATCACCTAGGCTACCATGAACATCTTGAATCAAATTGAATGCTCTAAATATGGCCTTTAGGTTAGAGGAAGGTTCACTTATTTTCCTTAAGTGTTCAACATCACATGTCCTTTTCAATAAAAAACCATTCAGGGATGATCTAAAATCCTGAAATCAAGAATCTATGGTAATAAAATAACCTTATTCTCCTATATGTTAGAATGTATGGGATGAATGTTTTCTGGAACTATCAAGGATTCCCACATATATAAATCTAACCCATGAGGAGCTTATCCACCACAATTATTGATGACCTGGAAAATTCATCCTTTGAATTCTTCAGGGAACCCCTATATTGGATGGATGAATGAGCAGTATAAGCATGGATCAATACTACACCCCAATAAGGATGATAAAACCCATTTTCACTAAGATTGAAACTATTCAATGAATTTTCATTCATTTGAACAAACCTCCATATAGATAATATCAAGAATATGATTTGAAGTCCTCACATCTAGTGTTTGAGTATCCACAGATTGTTAACCATACCATTAGAGTGTCGATTAAAGGAAAATGAAGGTGAACCTTAGATTTTTTCCTCAAGTTAATGATTCTCCATGTTCCTAAAATGAATATGGACAAGAGTGCACCCCTTCCTATAATAAAGCTATTGATGTAATAATATGCCATTGATGGAGAGGAAAAAAGGGATAATAGAGGAAGGGACATCACTCTGTGTCAATCTATAAATCAGTTTCTATAATCAAAACAACACAATGTCATACAACAACAAAAATTGAGGGGGTTAGTGATTTGAACCATCCTTCAAATAACATATTCGCGCTCCTCAATCTTTCACTCTACTTTTAATCTTCATGAGTGACTGAGAATTGAATACACGGAAGCTGGAAAGATATCTAGGGCAGCATTGATCGTCTAGGGAGAAAGAACGTGAAGAAATAGAGGTGGGGACTGATTGAGGATGGCGGAGACTGGGAGGTGGGAGGCGGAATGTAGGGAGCCGGTGGAATGGGAGGCGGAAGGTAGGGAGGAAATGGAAGGGGAGGCAGAATGCGGGGAGGCGGGGGCCAGTGAGGCGAAACGTAGGGAGGCGGTGGCGGGGAGGCTGAATGCAGGGAGGAGGTGGTGGGGAGGCTGAACGCAGGGAGGAGGTGGTGGGTTGGCTGAACACAAGGAGGAGGTGGAGGGGAGGCGGAACGCAAGGAGGTGGGGGGGAGGCGGAATGTAGGGCGGTGGTGGAGGGGGAGGCGGAACGTAGGGGGGTGGTGGTCAGGAGGCAGAAAGCAGGGAGGCGGTGGCATGGGAAGCGGAATGCAGGGAGGCGGTGGTTGGGAGGCGGAACACAGGGAGGCGGTGGCAGGGGAGGCGGAATGCAGGGAGGCAGTGGCAGGGAAGGCATCGAAGATTGTTCAGGATATTCACTAGGATTAAGCCCCTATTTTATTTTTTTACATATTATTATTATTCTCGAAAATATATTTTGAATTCATTCTAAATTCTAATATTTTTAAATGGCATGTTATTTATTTATCTCAAATTTTTTTGTAAATACTTTTAAAATTTTATTTCGAATGAATTTAAAAATTACCTCCCATGGTATTTTTTTTATAAGATGGACTATAATAATAAAAATATGAATATATAGGTCCACCGTACTAACACTAATACCCTTCATTTTTTTCCATCATTAGTGGGTTGAATGTTAATTAGGTGTGATTTTCAAAAAACTTAATAGAGACACACATATGTGCGCGCGCACACGTACACACGCATTTATGTATGTGTGTGTACGTATTTATTTCAACAAATATTTTTCATTTAAAAATTACTTTAATTTGATGTATAAATATATATTTTTATTAACATATGATTTGTTGGTATATATATATTCAATTATTTGTATAAATTTTTTTATAAAACAATTGATTAGAACAAACATTTTAATGGTAAAATATTTGTTTGTAATAATAGGTATTAATAACATATTCATGTGTGGGTAGAAAAATGTTGGTATTAATATGAAAGAATAACATATTTTACTGTTGGTAAAAGATATGTTGGTATTGGACAGTTTATACCAACAGACATACTTGTCAATAAAAACAATTGTTGGTAGTGAAAATTAATACTGAAAAAACTCAATATCTATTGGAATTAATCATTTTTACCAACAAATATATTATGTGTTACTATTTTTCTGTTGGTAAAAGCCACATTTTTTGTAGTGTAAATAGAAAAATAACCCAAAAAAGGACTGACATTGGGGTTAAAACAATGTGATATGAGTGAAAACATCACATTAACTCACCAAATAGTATAATATGAGATAATTTCAACTCATCATAATCTTATAATATCATTATGTATTTATATGGAACATTTCTGAGAAAAGTAATTTAATACAATATTAATTACGATGGTCCCCCTTACATCACATATAAAAGGCCACACACTCTCCTCAAAATTTCACACTCTTTATGTGATATTGATTAAAAATTACCTCCCAAATGAATCCTATATATCTCATTATATATCTTATAGATATTGGTCACAATATTAGACCAAATTTACAAGGAATTGGGTGTATCATAAGGAGGTTATCTAAGGATAATTTATATGTTCAAACCGACCTATTTAGTGAATATTTTTAATTTTAAATCCTTTAAATTTTCAATAAAAATGATATGATAATAAAATCCATAAATTTAATAAATTTTCATTTTATTATGATTATTTTACAACCCTTTTCATCTAATTATCTATCAATGAATAAATGAAAACATCGCTTCTGTGTAATTTTTGGTTATACCTTCATGAAGATATGTGTTACGTCTTTTATCACCACCTTATGTGGATGGTTATTTTGATGGATTTAATTAATATATACTATATCCTTAAAAAAATTGAAATCTTAAATTATATTATAATATATATTTTCTATCCTTTTCAACTGTTATAAATAATAATGTTATTAAATCACAGGTGTCTACGACTACCTCTATGAAGTGATGTAATTCATTTTTCTTGTACACCATTCATAAATGGATCTAAAATTATATTTTATGTATGTAAAAATATAATCTAAAAATGAATATTATTACATTTATGATGATAAAAATTATCTAATTAATAACATTCTTCACACCAATTCAATATTTTTTTTATGAAAAGTGAATCCAAAAACCAAATGATGTCAAATTATGTGATTATATAACCAAATAAAAATGGTTAGAAATCACATAAAAATAAAATGATATTTAAATTAACATGTTAAACTATTTCAATAAATAAAAATACTAAAATAATTTTATTTTTTAGGTGTTAATGAAATTATGATGTGTGATGGTATTTAAGGTCTCATATTTATCTTCATAATGATATTTCAAAAGATTTATTGATTTTATTAAACTTTTAAATCATTAATCTATTCTATAAAATATGTGAATAATGTTCTAATATACAATTATGGGATTATCATAGGTTATTTTCAAATATATATAAAATTATTTTAAATGCATAAAAATGAATCTTCTTGTTGTTTTCTGAATGAGGTACTTTACTGAATTTGGAAATGGAATCATTTTTATAAATTTTATTACATGAAGTTATTTTTTCCAAATTTCAACACATTGAATTTCATTATTGCATCATTAATGAATTTCTATTACTATATTAAAATAAAATAATATTTTTAATATTTTTTTCATCTATTTAATTTTAATTAATATTCAACAGAAATGGTTCGTTATACCAAATTTTATTCTAAAATATAATGTTTTTTTCATATGGGATCAATAATTTTTTTCATGTGTTATTTAATGAAAAATAGAATAATTTAAAATATTTCATTCACGAAGTGGTATTCTTTTTTATATAATTTGATGTTTGAGCCTGATAAAGCTTATATAATTGGTTAGCACTGTATAGATTGTAAGACATGTGATCTTAATATAGTCCTACAACTCATTGGTTAATGTTCATTGTATTCAAACATTATAAGTAGAGACTTTACCATTGAGTTATATCCAATGTATTTTATATGGGTCAAGTTATTTCTTATATGGGTTAAAACTGGTTATGATTATAATGTTATTATATTTTTATAAGGAATTTATTTTTATTAAATGGGTTTTAATGGGTTTTTTTTAAAAAAAAATTGATTTACAGGTGGATATGATATGTTTTAAATTATTAATGTTTAATTTTATAAAGGTGATACTTTTTTATTTTACTATTTTCACTAGACTAATGAATTTCCTTTTTTATATCCCTTACTTATCTTTTTGTACTCATCTAATGTTTTAAATATTTTCTCATGATTAATGGATGAGTATGAACAAATAAAAAGTCTCATTGATACACCTAAATATTTTTCATGACAAGATGACATATATCATTTTTAATGATTAACATTGTGAGAAAAATAAATACGGATTTGATTTTTTAAAATTTGAATATATGTGTTTTTTTTATGAATTTTCACCTAATTTTACAAAAAAAAATTAATAATAATTATTTAAGAAATGTATGAATTTTAGCAATTTTCTATAAAATAATAATTATTTACTATTTTAACCAAGGTACCTAAACAACATTGGTGATGGGGTATATTCATTTATATTACCCTAACATTCAATGAGTGTTCACTATTATAGCCTTTCTCAATAATGAAAAATGAACAACATAGAAAAAACCTTTATCAAAAATATAATATCATTAGTTTGGGTATGAAAAAACACATACACACCTATCTATAGTAATCTACACCCCAGTAAAAAAGGTCCTAAATAATATAAACAATGACTATCGTAACCAAGCCTCACTTAGCAGATTAAAAATATAAATAGGGTAACAAAAAATTCATAACAAATATATGTATTACATTTTTAAATGTGTCTATCATATAGTTATTCACATTGATGTTATATATTAAAACACATTATATATTGTTTCTAAAACATTTTGTGACCCATCCTAATAAACTGACATCTTAAAAAATATTTGAAAATAATTTGATCTACACATAGTAAAAACTATTCATCACCAAAAACATATTTCCCAACTATTCTATGAAGTAATACCCACAAATTGTAAGTAATAATAAACATTAATCATTCATGTAAACATAAAAAAAAATTAAATTTTAAATCATTGATCAATATTCTCATCCTTGGTCACAGTAAAATCCCACATAAATGGGTTAGATAGTCCATGTCATTATTCTAAAAAATGTGTGAATGTCATCCTTTCATTTACATAAAATATCCCAAATACCATGATAAAATAATAAAAATTACTTTGATACTACTATATATCATCGCTCTTCAATTTTGAAACTGTTTTGACTAAACTGAAGTTCCATATACTAAATTCATTATTTTGTTTCTCCTATAGGCTAATAAACAATGGAAATAGTTAATATATATAATGTACTAAATATTATTCCATTAGGTACATAAAACCATAAATATATTTTATGAAAAAATATAATAATAATCACTAAACAAAGGGAAAAACAATAATTCATAATGATTAAAAGAAAAAATAACAAAATCAATTGATTCTCAATTAAAATTTAGATCTCTCAAGATGTGTACACCTGTATGCATACCTAAAAAATATTCTTTAAAAACAATATATAATTCATATCGATATGAACCATGTATTACATATATAATTATATAATTATATTATATTTATAATTAATATATGTCATAATAATATTCTTAATCAAACCATATATTTTTAGTGTCATTGGGGAGTATATAAATAATCAAATTATTCCAGAAATATATCTATCATCCCTATGATATTTAAATTCATTTTTTATTCTTCATAGAAATAACATATCTAATAAAATTTTCCTTTAGAACCAAAAAATATTTAAAACAAAACATATGATTTCCACATGATCATAAAAACATTTATCATTTCATCAATGATTAATTAATGAATGGAATGAAATTTACTAAATAAAATCATCCTTACCATATCATAAAGAAAAATCATCAAGAGAATGAAACTACATGGTATCATCAGATAATATCCCTAGTGAATCATAAAATTATTTAAAAAATTATACATAAATGAAAAATGAAATCCATTAAACCATTTAATATACACATTGAAAATCAAGAGAAATTTTTTATTCATTTGAAATGTTATAATAACTATATATCATAGAAATATATAATTAATATTTTTTTAAAATACATTTACATTTTCAATAGAGCATCATGGAGATGAAGTTACAAGAAAATGTAAAAAATTGTACATATCATATATGATAAAATGAAAACAATCTTTCAATACATATATTAACAAAAAATAAGAATCATATAGACTTTTTTTTAATTGATTCTATTTATTCATTTTTAATTATATCAACATTAAGTATTGAATATAAATAGAAAAAAATTTAGTGATGATAAAAAAATCTCCACAACACCATTTTGGAGTATATAGAAATGGGAGAAAGAGAATATTTACTAAAAAATAAAAAAAAAAGGTCATCATTCCATATAAACATCATATTGGTCATTTTGAGTAACAAAGAGAGTAATTTTGGATAAAATACATTAAAAACAATAAAAAATTATTGGATAGTGTTATATATGTGTTATATTAGGGTGAAAACTATAAATTATAACATAATAAATCCCTACAAAATGTGATATTGTAACATGATAACTTACAGCATTTGTATCATATTAATTAAATCATTTTGAATGACATAAATTTTTATGGAATTTAAAATACCTATAATATTCATGGTTTTAATTAGAAAATAAATTGGTTATTCATATATGTGGAACAAAATATAAAACCAGTGGTAAATATGGAATATAACTAAAATGATTAAAATTAAGATAAGGAGCCCTTAACTCATATGCATACTTGGTTAGTAAGTGTTTAAAATATTAAATAATAAATTTAAATTTATTATAAAATTTATTTAGAACCATATTTCAACACATATTTCATTGTTTAATATCCACATTACATATAATTTCCATTTTTTAGTAAATTCATTACTAAAATCCACATTAAGTTATCAATAGTTCAAATTTTAATGAATATTTTACTTTTATGACTCTAGTACTTGTAACTTGTAAAAGTATTCATAATAAATTTATTATTATATATTTCATAAATATCATATAAATATTATATATTTTTTTAAATATTAGTGTATTCTTGTGATGAATAATATATATATCTTTATTTATATAGGGGTTTTTCTCACGTATGTATGAGAAATGTTTTAATTTCTAATGGATTAGAGGGTAATAAAGTTGATGATATCTTACATTTTAAAATTATAAGATTATAAAAACATATTATATATCCAATAAATCAATGAAACTTACCATCCATTGAACGCATTAATGAATAATAAAAAACAGTGCTTCATAGATATGGTAGTTTGTACGCACACATATGTGATGTTTTCATTACTCATTAGATAGAAATGGAATATAAATGGGTTTATAAATAATAGAAAATAATTTATTTCTTTTTATTGTACTTATTTAAAAATATTTATGTGGTTATAGAAAACTTGATTATGTTTTTTATCAAATGGAACTTGAAATAGAGTGGTTATGTCAATTAAATTTTATTCGAGTATCATCATTTCGGTTAAACTTACATCCATATGAAAAAAATGATTAGGGTGGAACATTGGTTATATAACCATGGTATTTGAATTTTATATAGGAATTTTGGAATAAAATTGTGTGAAAATAAAAATGCTATGTATCTTTTACAATTTTATATCATGCCCACATGTTTAGGCTACATAAATGGAATTTCCAATAATATTTACACATTATGGGTCTTGAATTTAATTTTAAATTTTAAAATAGAGTCACAATAGACTATGTATTACATTTTTTAATAGATTCCATCCAATTTATGATGGTATAATGTTATTATTATTATTAAATAAATTTATAAAATATTATTTGACATTCTATATCATTAAATAATTTTTTTATTCACATATCATGGTTTTAAAAACATCATGATGAAAAAGGTGTTTAAATTTAAAAAATTATACATTACATAAATTTCATTATTATCAATAAAAATAACTAAATACTATAAATTATACACACACAAAAATTCTTATTTTTAATAGTGTTTAGTTGGATTTTTCAGCAACTAATAGATGAACAACTCCAATAATCAGAAAACCTTCTTAGAAATTACACCATTACAATAACTAAAAATAAATTAATGAAATTGAAAAAATTATTCATTCATCAATTTTATTATCTATATTCATTGATATTGTATTTTGATATATATATCATTATTAATAAGTTATAAAAAGTGGTAGGTAGAGAGTCACATTTTGTAAATATTGTTAACATAAAAGAACATAATGGTCCTAATAAAACTACATTGGCACTAAATAATATTATTGTAAATGATAAGGCTATTCTTCAAGAAATTAACTATTATGAAAACACAATGGAAAGTGTTTTATAAATTTTTAGACATTACCCCGCAATATTAACCACGATGAACCAATATTACCATTAATTAATTGATAAACATTTTCCATTATTGTTATCATTATAACTACAAAACTAATAAAACATATAATAAAATATTAGTATTATAATTACAAATATAGAATCAAATTTACATTTTTGAAATTCTTTAAGATGTAGAAATTAATTTTGTTAAATGATCAAAAACTATAATAAAAACTAGTTTTTAAAATAATAACATTTTAGGCATTAAAAATATTTTATATAGAAATTATTAAAATTATTTATTCTCATAAAATTAATTGAATTATAATAAAAATAATAATTTTAGATGTAATTTGGTACAAAAAAATTAATGGACCCTTCAGAACACATAATTATTTTAAATGACCAAAAAATAATTATTTATTTGTACAAAATATAACTTTACCCATAAAGTTAAGAAATTGCTTAAAAATAGAATAATAATATTAAATTAATTTATTTATTCATTAAAATTGTATATGATATTGTGGAGTTAATTTTTAATTATTAAATCAAGATGACATGAGGATGACGCCCTAAACACAATGTTATTTTAAAAAATTGTATTATTCACTGTCAAAAAAAATAATATTCTTAAAAAAATAGAGAAAGTAAACTAAAAGAAAATTATATATATTGGATACATAAATAAATTTAATATTTCAAAATTAATTTCTATAATTTGATTAAAATAATTATTACATCTGCACAAAAATTTGTTGAGAATAATGTTTTTTGAAATTTATCAACAAGGATTATTCCTTGTAATATAATGGAATATTTCTAGGAATATTTATCAAGGAATGAATTATGTTGGCACTTTATTTGAGGATCTAGAGAGCCTTAGTGTTGTTATATTAAAAACATTAAATATATTGTCACACACATACACATTTTTTCATAAAAAATGTGTATAAATTCCAATAGGAGATACTGATCAGATATGTTATATTGTGGTTTTGTCTAAAACTTAGTATTTACCCTAGTTTTGGCCTAATTTTTTTCAATTTCATGTTCACATTCCTTGGTAGTTTCTAGATTTGTGTTGATTGAATAGGATGATAAATATAGGAAATTTATTTAACAACCTAATATTCCCCCACCCCCTTCAATTTCATCATTTATGTAGAGAATACGTGGATGAAAACCCCTTATATAGAAGCTAAAACAAGGGGAGAAGAGTAATCATACACTTATAATCTTGAAAGAATTTTGTCTCAGATCATGGTGTAGTGGTTTTAAAGTGTTAATCTTCACCCGATGCTTCGATTATCCACCAATAGGCACTTAGATATACAATTTTTAAGTCCAAATCCACTTTTATGGTTGTTTAATGGTTTTAGAGGACTAATACCACTAGTAGTGCTCCAATGGGTGATGATCAGAGGGTTTTTGTGGAAAATGTGGTGTTTTGGGAGCTCATTGGGTATTCATGTTTGTAATTATAAGTCACATGATTGGTAGTGAATGAGTACCTTCCATGTTCTATTCTTGATTATGGATGATAATATTTTGGAACTACATTGTATTTATAGGGGGTAGACACAATGTAGTGCTCATAGGCCATGTGGCCAAATATATGGCTGTCATTCCATGTAAATGTAAATGGTCATATGGAATACACATCCAAGTACATGGGAATAGGGTGGTGATATTATTAAAGGGATGAGGACATGACCAAGTATTCAAGTAGTAATGTAATTTAATGTACTATGGGAACACATCATGTGGGCCTACATTTCCATCAATCCTTGTATGGGTGATGAAAAACCGTTGTGTTTGGACATTCTCACATGTCATGTGACATGGATATGCATCATGCAATTTCTTTTTTCCTATCGAGTAAAGATAGGGGACATGCCTAGTTGTTGTTTCT
The DNA here is from genome assembly GCA_963277665.1 of Viscum album. NCBI lineage: Eukaryota > Viridiplantae > Streptophyta > Magnoliopsida > Santalales > Viscaceae > Viscum > Viscum album. The sequence goes on along the minus strand of OY728127.1, from coordinate 90,747,160 downwards.
AGAGACCTGTCGTGTAATTTCTGTACACACAATGTACTACACATGGATACTTCCCCGTCACACATATTCAATCTTCATTACATTTATATATTCCTCTAATTATCCTATAATAAGTATTTTTCCTTATTAGAAAATATGTTGGACATGGTATTTTAACTTCATATTTTACATCCAATAATTTTTTTATGTCTCTTATAATAGAAACATATAACATAGTATGTGTTGAGTTTGTTCCCTAAGGAAATCCATGTGATGGTATATTTTGGCATTACCTCCTCCACATTGTATTATAATCCCCTCAATATGATGATCGTATATGGAGTGGTTGTATCCATCGGGGAGGCTATGGTGAGAACCTTTAACATATCAACTTCCTTAGTTTTAGTTCCTATGATCAGCATGGCCTTCATAAAGAGGGATGTGATCCCATATCTAATAGGTTGGCTTAGTGGTGTTTGAGGATTCATATGATATATGATTATAAACTTATCGAGGAGGTTTAGTAGGATATTTCAAATTATTAGATATATAACCATCTACATAGAAGGTTGTTTTGGTAGGGTTCACATTGACATTGTGAGTTGATCACTTAATCATTAGTTGGATCAAGTGGGGTTCACAGTTCTGTCGAGAGTATGATACCACACTAGAATTTTTTATCTGGATATTGGATCGTGGTATATAATAGATTTCATAGTAATGATCCCTATCTTTGTATCATGAATTTATACATGGTAGGGTTTGTATTCCCCCAACAGTTTTTTGTTTGATCCCATATTTGATTAAAATGATCTCTTTAGTTATAGATTGGGTTAACTATGACCCCAATAGGTATTGGGTTTTATCCACTATCTATAAAATTATATATTTAGTGTTTTTAGTAGGTTTATAGGTGTCTTCCATTTGTGATGGTTTTATTACCCATCTGAGTATCAAGATCCAATGAGTGACAGTTTTACTTTCATCATGGTGATACCAGATAAGCATATTACATTGGATGTATGCCACCTTGGATGGTGGGGATATTTCATGGATTTAGAGATTCCAGCTGTAGTGTGGTCTGAAAAAATGAGCTATTTCAGGGATAGATGATATATTATCAATTAGTGATATATCATGGATGAGTTCCACTAGGTATGGCAGGGATTGTGGAGTGAGTTCACCTTGATGAGCATCACATTTGTACCTCGAGTTGAATCAGGTGGCTAGGAGAAAGTTTAGGACCTCATGAGATGTGGAATCTGGTAAGACTATATATTTGATATTATAGGATTCCTTGTGGTGATTTAATATATATTGATTTACACTCCATGTTTTGATGAGGTAAGTAGTCATGTATAGTAGATGAGTGGTTGAGATAGTGTTTTGTGTTCTGTTTTGTTTGGGTTTCCTATTTCATGGGTCAAGCATGTTATTTATTTTTAGCTGAACCTTTTTATTATAGGATTTAGAAGATCCTAATGGGTATTTTTATAGTCACTCCTACATTGGATCTTCTCACACCTAATGTTTCATGTGTGGATGATATAACATTCAACAGATTCTAGGGTGGTAAAAAAAGTAGTCATAGCATAGTGCACTAGAGAGACCGAGGATTATACCGGTGCTTGAAATAAATGTGTTCTACTTTTTTAATTTGAAAAAAGTCTCATCCATTTGACTAGGTTATTCTATTTTGATGTTTTTGTGGGATTGTATTTTCTCTCTTTCCAGAATTTTGTAAAAAAAATTTACTCATATTGTTCTAAAATTGAATGCATGAATTTTGTATGAGTAATATTTGTATCTCTACACATTTTCATAGAGATATATATGATTTCATGTGTACAGGAACCATAGAATGTGTCCTTCCATTTGTGTGAAATGTGGACTCGGTTCTAGTCTATTTCCTATAGATTATTGGAGGTAGGATTGGGGTAGTCGTGTCTTGGGGACTAGTGGGTTTAGTTTTTATAGTGTAGTATTAGAAGAGGTTATTCATTGTCAACAAATTATTTTTATATATGTGAGAGAGATTTAGGAATTTTTTGATTGTGTTAATGTGTATCAAGAAAATTATTTTTTCTAGGGACTCCATTGATTGTGATTTGTAAAATGAATCCATTCATCGGGATTTTGATAACCTACATATCGAATTGGAACATTTTTTCACTTGTTATGGGGAAAATTTGGTACATTCATCATATAAGATTAGTTTATGAGTTTCATTTACATCCTGAGACTTGTCCCCGTATATACTCCTTCACCAAGGTATGTCATTATTTTATTTTAGTAATCCACCTCAAATACAATCTCATAGTTTTCCAAAGAAAGATTCTCATGATAATACACCAAATGAAGTCGATTTAGTGAAGGGTATTTTCCAAGATGTGGTACCACCGAGTGGTCTACCATTTAAGCCACTCCCTATTCAGTAGAATGGTTTTCTAGTAGGTTGGCCCATAGTTTTATTTTGTCTATGTGTACTGTATGAGTTCAAGTGGAAGTGACCTCTAAGCTATCAATTTGATAATGTCCCCCACAAAGCTACTGACTTGAATGAGGTATTCACACATGTTTTTGATCATGTGAGGACAAATCCTAATCAAATTGTAGTCCAAGAAGTGATTCTTCTATAGGGATTGGCTAAAAATAGTGGAGTTTAGTGATATAGACCAATTATGAGAGGAAACTCACTTTGATGTAGATTGAGAGGCTCTTCGATGAAATGATTTATCTATATATATTGGGATCAGTGCGTATCCATGATAATCTTCATCTTCGTCCTGATAACATGACCATGGAGGATTATTTAGTGAGGTTAATGGAAATTTTTCATCAAACCCTAGATATGTTTTGAGATGTTTTTTAATAGAATAAATAGTCAAGAAGGGATTTTGTAGCAACATCATGGAATTAGGTATATCGTTGTGATTTAACTCATATTTTGGGGTTATTTAGTGGGCCACGATGGTGGAGTGCTTTCGGACTGAGTATACATTGAATATTGGTGTTAGGAACATAAGAGATGAGTCCAAGGCAAATATAATCTAATGCTTGTCTTGGGGATCCAAGATATTTAGATGCTTCATGGAATGATATCTTGATGGAGGGGAAACATCTCAGTCCTCCTAATCTGTATATAGTCAGGGGAAGGAGAGTCAGGGTTTCTCTAATGATTGATAGGGTAATCTAATGAGGGAATGATCGACCTGTTGTTCTACTTAGAGTGAGATAGTCAGTTGATAACCCCCACATATATAGTGATAAGACTACTATGCTATTCCTGATGTTAGATGTGTTGGAGGAGTGTGGATAGAATCATGATGTGGTTTTTGGTTCAATATTTTTCCATAACCACCTCATTATGGTCTGTTCTAGGATCATGGTACTGAGGATGGGGTGAGGGAAGCTGAAACCCGTCGATGCCAATGACCCAGAGGATCTGATGATGATTTTAGGTAAAAAAAAATTCCTTTATAATTTTTACTATTATTGTTAGAAAATGTTTTTAGGTACACTATTATTTCCCCATATTTAATTAGGATTATATAGGGTGAAAAGGGGAATCGGTTGATACTTATTATGGTATTGTTTGAATAATTTTTTTACTCAAGAGAAAAATGGATTCTCCAACCCCTCAGGATGGATTTTCTTATGTGATACAAAATTATTTAGGTGAGTTAGTTCTATACAATGTTATAGTGATGATTTTTTTTTAAAAATTACATTGACATATGGGTTTGTGGAAGGGTTTCATGGTGTAGTTTTATAGTAGGACATGTTGATGTTAGTGGACCTTTTATACTTGGCCCTTATGATAGAAGATCATATAGAGAGGATCAATGGCTACCCACATATATCAATATTTTTACCAAAATATCAGGTGGGGGTTTCTCATATATAATCTTCCATAGTGGTAGGGTGACCATATAATTATCATCCTCATTATTTAATGGTTTCTTACCATTAATTCATAGATGGTTTACACCAGTTAGTGTTATAGTATTTTTGGAATGTGGGAATGATTTTTTCACCTTCACAGAGTAATATTATACTGAGAAAAAAGATTTCAGGTGTGAGAAGATACTTCATGCTTTTATCATATGGTTGGTATGACCAATAGAGTAGTTGTTCTAGGAGAATTTAGATACATGTAATATTTGTGGAGTTAAGGATGTCCAATTGAGGTTGTTTCCTATTTACCTCCACACTAATAGTTTTTTTCTTCATTTTAAAAAACCCATGTGTTGAGTCAATATTTTTGTTAGCATGTTGGTCAACTCTCATGGATATTCAGGATTTATTGTGAAGTTAGAGGTTTTGAGCCTGAGGTCCATATAATACCTATTTTGTTGGATCAGGAGGCTCATGTTTTTCATTGGTACCAACAGGTTATTGATTTCAGAGGTGAATGTGACACACCTTAGGATGGTGAAACATATTCATATTTGAAGGTTCTTACCCCAGTTATTTTAAAATAAGGTAGGGAGGAACAATTAAGATATTATGTTCATAAGGTATCTCATGATCAGATATCTAGTACACATGTTCAATATGTGTTTTCTTATGGTGGGGAGTATTTTGAACTTCTGAGTATTTATGGTTACACTAGTCAATGTGTGAGAGGATATGCTAATGAGTTTATTTCATGAAGTATCCCACCTATGAGAAGTGTGTCTAATCCTTGTAAAGGTAATCATTTGGGTTATAGAAAAAATAATTTATGTTATCTTATTTTCTTGGAATAATTCTCATTTGACCATCGATGTAGAACATGTTGTGGCCATGTTTGGGTGTCTCTAAAATTCATTAGTGTACTGGTTGGATATATTGGAATAAATTGTTTTTTGGAATTATATATGGGGATATAGATGGATTTTGGGGGTTTATTTCATACATGTGTTGATGAGGACTATCAATATTCATCTATATCTTTATTGGGTTAGTGATGTGGTTAGATTATGGATTATTTGTTCATAGATGAACTTGGATATTGGTGTTACCCTCTTGTTTCATCTAAACAGACATGTTCACTCATTTTTTTATGATGTTGAAAATATTTTCGACTGACAATGAGAATTATTTGTATTTATTTGGTTCCCATATGTGTGTGTGTGTTTATATAGTACAGGAAGTCCCAGTTTTTCTCACTGGCGTGTGAGATCAATTTGAGAGAACACTTTTATCCATTTTTTATAAGAATTAGCATTACATGAAAAGAAATAAAGAATGTTGGGAGAGTGTTAGGGGTCCGGTTTTTCTATGTTATACTTTGGAATATTTTTACAAATATTTCTAAATCTAGGTGATGAGTCAGCACAAGATTATAATGCTCATAGCTAATTGGTGAGGTGATATTAAAAATGAAAAATATATTATCATATGCATGCAGTTTTTTATAAAAGTAGAATAAATATTGATAAGAGGAGGATATTGAAATGGAGTTGATTGATGACAATATTAATGATTTAAAATTTAATTAATAACCTAATCTAACATTCCCCTCCTATGTTTCATTCAAATTCATAGAGAAATGGAATAGTGTTCTCTATTTTTTGGAAGAATAACCATGGGGTGATGACCCTCCATCAACCTCCAACATTATTTGAAAAAATTCTCATATCATGGTGAAACTTCATTAGATTTTTTATGTAGACCTAAATATTTGGTGTTTCTCCAAGAGGTAGGAATAATTTTTTATTTTACATCACAATCCTCATTGATTTGTTTTTAGGGTTTTAGAGGTCCACTATGACTGGTATTGATCCCATAGTGTTCTATTTGTAGGTTTTGATGGAAACAAAAGTGTTTTGGGAAGCTAACAATGAATTACTATTTTGATTTAAAGATCAAATAATTTTTAGTATTAGAGAACATATCATATGTTCTTCCGGTTTGCATAAATAAAATATATGATCTACACATCATATATTATGGGAATACACCATGTACTAAGCCCAATACCTATAGAAGGAGACATGGGAAGGAATACATAGTAAATGGGCATGGTTAAGTGAAATTACATGACCATTTATATAAGAATGTGGTGATGATAACATACATGGACTAAAGATATGTCCATGTTTCTAGGTAGCCAAGATACAGTGGGTACTAAGGGAACTCTTCGTATGTGGTGACATGTTCATCCAACAGTGTATGGGTGAGTTCACTACTATAAGTTTAGACAACATCACAATATTATTGATGTGATTACATTCCATGTAGTATCCTTTTACACACCATGTACTAATAGTAGACAAGGGTGTGGGATGGTATATAGAAACACATCACATACTATGGATACATGACTTGTATCCCCCTTCGACACTTCTCCCTTTCATATTATCATTTTGAGGACTCTAATGGAGCCCCATGAGTAGCCACACCTGAGTAGTTTGTCAGGATAGATGACATTGTAAAAACTTCAATGAACCAACCTGGGTTTCCCTCAAACCCCACACCCGACCCATTTCGTTATAGACCATAAGGTAATTCCTGATCCCCACAGGCTGGTGAAAAGCATCTGGGCATCGAACAAAAAAACAAAGGGAATGATTTATCACTTCTCAATCAAACACATGGAATATGTGTACTAAATATAAATGAACAATGGAAGGTGAAAAAGATATATATTCCTTAAATTTATGTAAATAGAATAACTAAAAAATAAAAAATGTATTCAAATCTCTAAAGGACGAGTACAAAAGTAAATGACCCAAATAAAAAAACTACTCCGAATGATGGCATGGAAAACTCCCACTATATCACCACCATTTACCCAACTATCTAACATGAACCATTCCACCTCACTACAGTGCCTTTACTTTCCCAGTACTAGAAGAAAAACAATGTTCTATGCACCACTGAATAGGTGTGTGGGGTGTGAACTAACAGGCATAGTAAGATCCCACCAAGGTGTTCCATAACAATCTTCTATATAAAAAAATTGTGTATGCTAATTTTAAGTAAAAAATTCCATGATAATATGTAAATTAATTTTATATAAATTGTGGTAAAAATTTCACGTTTTCCACAGTTCTAAAAAAATGGGTATATCAATTTCAAAGAACATTTTCCATACCATTTTTCACACGCATATTCATGCATATCAAGGCTAACTCATAAATCCAAGCAATACAAAATAGAATCATATGTATCACAACACCAATGAATACTATAGGTCTAGTCCAAAAACTACTCATACCACAACAATCAAGTAGACAAATGATTTCCTAGAACAACATACATGGGAAGCAGAGGAATAATCTATTATTAAACCCCACAACAATGTAAATATATATCCTCTAGAACAACATACCTAGAAAATAGAGGAAATCCCCAATAAAAACTTATTTGATAATTAAAAAACAATAGATGATGTTCCCAAGGTAAACCTTACACCAAATTACCCAAGGTAACCCATGTTATCTTTTTTCACAATACATTTTAATGATTTAAAAAACATTTCAAAACCATTTCACAAATTATATTTCAATGCTTTGAAACTACCAATTTTCTCACTATTTATCAATAAAAAAAGAAAACCCATTGTTCATTAAAAACAATTTTCAACATAGAAAAAATCATTCCAATTTCTATATGAACCATTTTTTAAAGGAAAACAACAAGATCCATTATTATAGGATATAGATGGAACCACATACCTCAAAACTTGGGTCTCACATTCCAGTAATGGAATCCAAAATCAATGAAACCCAACAACATCAATGAAGTCCCTATAATCAAATCAAAATCAAGATTGATTCAATTTAAATTACAAGGGGTTAGTGGAAGAGTGGAAAACTACATAACTCAAATAAAAATTCATGTCGCACCATGACCAATGAAGAAAAAGGCCTCTGGAATGATATCGCACAATGGATCTAGGAGAAACCAAGAAGACAGTGCCATATTAAACCAACAGAACCAATGGTTACACCCAACAAAGATACCATGGTCAAAGGAAACATAGATGCAGGAAGGTTACTCACTCGAAGAGTCATACCATAGTCTCAACAAAGATAAAATGTCAAACTGATTGATCTAATAGGGGTTGAGTATCTCAAAAACACATTGGGACTTCCTTAGGTCGAGATCCATGATGAACCAGTGAAGGGACTAAAAAACAGCCACAACTATTTTAAAAACTGAACAAACGGATTTACACAACATGTAACCCAGGTTCATGATGTGGAACTGCCACATCCCACATACGCTGAAAAACTCATCACCTCATATTAAAAATGTGTTATATAAAACATTCATAACATGAAACTGACATTCACGACATGTAACCTTTCACAATGTGATTTAATCATTCAAGACTCACATCAAAAAAACATTATATAGAATGTAACAAAGTTACATGGTGTGTAGCTTCTCTATAGCCTGCAAAAATTAACTATTATTTGAGGAAGTAAAAAAATCTATGAATTCACCAGTATAGGTATCCCTCCCATTATCAAAGGATAGGAAAATCATGATGAGGTTAAGGGAATAATAGATAAAATGTTAACAGGACGTTACAAACTCCACACTATAATGACGTTCCATCCCAAATAATTCATGTGGAAGAAGTAATGCCCAGAAATAGATGAGTCCATTACTCCCTCATCAATGATTCACATTACCAAGTCTCATGAGAATTTGATCCTTGTTTCTATATAACTATGATCAAAAAATTTAATTCCCACAAAATATATTCATACAAGATTCATTGACCTCAAATGGTTTTTCTAGAATAGAAGCATCTGGTTCTAGTTAAATTTATTCCTAACTCAGAACATGAGAGGGATTAGGGTGATATATCAATATATGAGTTATATGGAAAATATAATGAATACCTATCAACTGAACTAGTAGTTTTAACCAATAAACAACTTTTACAAGCTACTTAGTGACCTCAAATGGTCCAATATATATTTGAGCAGTTTTCTTTGCTTTTCGATTCAACGGTGACCCAATTGAGGAAAAACATTCAAGAAAAATATAGTCACCTATGGAAAACACGAATGGTTGACTCTACCAATCCACATATGATTTCTATTGACTCTAGGATATGACTAGACGTTGATGTACATCTTGAATCACTAAGGATTTATACTGAACCAAACATGGTCCAACTAAAGATACTTCACCCACCTCATCCAAACAAAGAGGTTATCTACATAGGCGACCATATAACCCCTCAAGGGGATTAATTATTTTCAATGAATGATGACTATTGTTGTAAAAAAACTCAACCAGTATCATATAGATAACTAATGATCCTCCAAAATCCATGATGTAGGGGCGGAGCATATCATACATTATCTAAATTACTTGCTCCATTTTACCATCTATATGAGGATGGTATGTTGTGATCAACTTGGCCTAAGATCCCATATCCCCTTGGATAATCCTCCAAAACCATAAGGTAAACCTAGGATCCCTATCTGAAACAATGGATGAAGGACTCCCATGTAACCCCACAATCTCATGCGTTAACAACGTACCTAAATCTTCAACATTAGTTATGTATTTTCTTGGAATTAAATTAGAAGACTTTTTCAACCATTCAAAAATCAACCAGATATGATTCTACCCATAGAGAGTCTATGGGAATCCAACAACAAAAGGCATCGATACCTCATCCTAATTCTAAATCATCACCAGAAGAGGCTAAAGAAAACCAAAAGCCTTCATGTGTTATTCCTTTATCTATTGGCATGTGTAACAGTGGGACACAATATCGGAAATGTTGTGCTTCATACCTGGCCACCAAAATATTTTTCTCATGTTATAGTACAGTTATGTAACACCTGGATGAATGGAACACAAAGATATGTGAAAAACAAACAATACTAAACTTCTTATATATATTGATACGACAATTCTTATCTTGATGTGTAGAATTCCATCTAAATAGAAAGACAAACCCGAAATGGTCTCCCCACTATAAAGGATTTCTCGAGTCTTCTAAAACTCATCATCCTAAGGTTAACTTTAAAAAATAGACTCTAATAGAGGTAAATATAACTAAACATTGGTCTAAACCATCCCTAAAACATCCTCTTGAGCATCTAGGTGAAATTGAGAGAAATCCCCAAAAGGTTCCACTCCTCCTTCGATTACAGAACAACCTATGAACGTGCTTCCATACTAAGAGTGTATGTAATGACATTTCCCTTCCCTTGGGTATAGTAAATATTGAAGTCAAATTTATAAAGGTATTATAACCATCATCTCTACCAGAGATTCATGACATTCTATGAAAAGATATATCTCAAACACTTATTATAATAGAAGACCATAAACCTTCCCTAAAAAGATTATGATGCAACCATTTAATTTCATGAATGACTATAGTAAGCTCTAAATAATGAGTGGGAAATTTTCTTCATGTGGTCAAAGATAATGAAAGTTGTAAGCTACCATAGGGTCATATTGTATAAGAACTCATCCAAAACCAGCACTAGAATCATTGAAAAACACCATGTTTCCCTTACCAGGCTCATGTAAGATTAGAATATGATATGATGTTAGAAGCCTTTTCATTTCATTAAAAGAATACTGACACTTCCCATCCCATGTGAATTTCACCAATTTCATGGTATGATTAGTCAATGGAGACACCAGCTCAAATAATTCCTTGATGAATCGTCATTAGTATCCAAAAATTCCAATTAATATTCATATCTCAATGAAATTTTATAGTTCTTTCCATGAAAAAATAACTTTTACCTTCTCTAGATCAACTTATAATCCATGCATAGAAATTAAATGCCCTATGAATTTCACTTCATGAAACCAAAAACTATACTTCAAAATATGTCCATTCAAACAATGACTTCTCAAAATTTCTAGAAACAAATTTAAATGATTCTCATAATCATGATCATATTTCGAATAAACCAAAATATCCTCCACAACCAGTACTGAAATTTTTTTTGGAAATTGGTGGAATATCCAATTAATCAAATCCATAAAAAATTATGGAGTGTTAATAATAAAAAAGGGCATCACAATATATTCATAATGGCCATACCTACTCTTAAAGGCCATCTTTGCTATATCAGACTTCTAAACAATATGTCGATGATAACCCAAAATAAGATCAATTTTAAAAAACCATATCTCCCACTTTAACTGATCAAATAGATCAACCACACAAGGAAAATGATATTTGTTCTTAATAGTTACCTGGTTAAACTTTTGATAGTCCACACACAACTGAAGTGAACCATCCTCCTTCATGGAGAAGACAATCAGGGCTTCTCAATGTGAAACATTAGGGTGAACAAACCCTTTTTCCAAAAGGTCATCCAACTAAATCATGAGATCTTTCAGCTTTGATGGTTCCATAAGATAAGAAGGTATTGATATCGACTACATACCTAACACTCGATAAACTATAAAATCTACCTCTATATATCTGTAGGACGGATGAAGAATTCATCTAGGAAAACATCCTGAAAGAATAAAAAATCATCAATAATATCATAAACATAAGAAACTTCATCAAGCACAAATGTATTAGTAACCAATAAAATCCTGAGCACTGGTCAGGAAGTTCCTTCATAACTAAACATTAGCTCTCACTACCACTAAACACATGAGACCTCCCATTATCAGAAATAAATAAAAAACACCAATGATAACAATCATCATCGTCTTGATGAGAAACAATCCAATCTATAATGATGATGACGTCAGACAGATCAAGATAAAAAAACAAGAAAATCTCACACAAACTCTGTATTAGTTGTCATTAATGAACAAGAAGGACACCTGAACCCCTAACATTTCCACTTTCCAAGAAGTGTCACTAACTAAATTTCAAAGGTAATATGTTTCATCAGATATTTAAAAACATAAACTAAACATGCAGATATAAACAAGTGGGAGATACCAGTATCAAACAAAACAATTTCTTCTGAATATTCAATAAGATGCATACCTATCACTATAACCAAACTTACATCTAATTATTCAATACTCTAATATAGTGAATAAAAATTATTCTCTCCTAATTCATATGGATGGATACCTATAGTCCATGATTCTTTTGAATGCATTGTAGTAGCCTTTGGATAAGATGAACCCTGTCTATAATGAGGTGTAGTTATTGCCTAAAATAAACATTGTAAGTGACCAACACGTCCATAGTTTTTGCATGTATTTGCGAGCATGATACAAGTACGTCATCTGTATCCTCCCTTGAAGCTTTGATAGAAATTCAAAGGCACATTTCCAACCGAAACAGATAGTGCATATGTAGCTCATTGTTGAGATCCACTTCCACTACTCTAGCGATGATCTTTCCACTTTCTTTTCTTCCCATGTGCATCATTGAAGTTATCACCCAATGGAAGTGAAGAGATGGAAAACAAAACCTTTCATTACATATTCATTTTTTATATCATAGCTCTATCTAACATCTCCTCATTGGTATAATGATTCAACATGAATACATGTGATCTGATATTCAATTGCAAACCCTATAGGTACTTCTATGCCTTCAACAAGTTATTTCTCATTACATCCAATGAAAAATGGACAAGCTCAACAAAATTGTTGGTGTTTTCCAACACCAAACGCTCTCTGTATTTTAAATATAGGATCTATATATACATTTACATCAAAAAAACTCTAGAAAAAACTACTGAAAGAAAAGGGTTTTGAAACCCTTCCAATTCAAGTACATGTGTATGTCTACCTAGACCATAAAATACCACCATCGCTGGTAGAATCCCTTGAGTATGAACTCTACACAATTCACCATGATGTTATATTGTGTCTCCAGAATTTCAATAATTTTATTGATCCTATCAATCCATTACTTTTCCTCTTAAGGATATTTCTTTCCATTAATGGATGGTAGATTCTCATGGAAGAAGTCTCATGATCAATATATCTCTCCTACAGCTCCTGGATGGACCTCAACCATTGTGTTCTGAACTCATGGAATGTCCTGATCAATAGTATGGACTACTGATATGGTAGTCTCAATAAGATTATAATTTATCATAGGATTCCCTTGAGGTGAATCAGCTGCACCTTCCTATGGAACTCATGGAAGACATCTATGAGGTATTGTATTGTACACTGAAACATAAGAATAATCCAAAAACATAACAAATCCCAATTCAAACCAAAAAAACCCATAAGAAAAAAATGGATATTTTAAATCAATATCCCAACACTAGAGACACAAATCTCAGCATCCCCTAGTAACATGAGTCTCATCATAACATGAGTTGGATAGGCACTTATTGCAATATACCTCTCATGTATCGGCAATCATATCTCCTATCTAACAGATGTCCCAAGACATGGACTCTTGAGGAAATACCTCCTCTTTTACATAATATTAAAGAATCCACCCTAGCTTCACTTAAACCCATCATCCAACTCATTCCATTATATACCCAAAGGGAATCCCCAATACTCACAGGTTGGAAAAAAACACATGAGCATCGAACAATGCAATATAGGGAACAATTTCTCCCAACCGGATCAAAGACATGGAATATATGTACTAAAAAAGGAACTATGGAAGAAGAACATGATATATATGAAATAACAATAAGAAAACATAAAAAACATACAATGAAAAAAGTATCTAAAAACTCCATAGGAGATGTCCCACTGCCAAGGACCCAAACCAAATAGCTACACCAAACGATGGCATGTAACAAATCCCACCATCTCACCACCAGCTGACACAAAACTCACTACCTCACTATGTTACCTTTCTATTCCTTGCACTATAAAGAAAAAAAATTTCTACACACAACTGAAGAGTTTCTCAGGGTGTGAGCTAACTGGCTCAGTAGGATCCCACCCATGTGTTCCATAACAAGCCTCTTTATAACAATTCATGTATTCTCATTTTATGTAAAAACAAGGAATGATAAGAAGTAAGGAAGTTTTATATAAATCATGGTAAACATTTACATTTTCCATAGTTTTAAACAAAAACGGGTATATCAATTTCAAAGAAAATTCTTCTTATCATTTTTAACAAGCATAATAAAGCATATCAAGACTAACTTATAAATCAATGAAATACAAAACATAAAAATAGGTATGAAAACACCAAAGAATACTACTGCTCTAGGATGTAGACTATTCATGCCCCAATTATCATGTGTAAAAACAAGTTCCTAGAATAATGGGCCTAGGAAGAAAAGGAATACCCCATGAGTAGACTCGCCATCAAGGTCAATATCAGTCCCCTAGAACAACAATCCTAGGAAGCATTGGAAATCCAAATGAGAAACCCATATAGTAATCAAAATACAATGGATTATGGCACTAAGATAAACCTTCCACCTATGTAGAAAATGGTAAAAAAATCATTTTTACAATTAATTTCAATGCATTTTAAACCATTTCAAAATAATTTCACAAATTCCATTTCAATTATTTAAAAATAAACATTTAGTATCCATTATCAATAACTATAGAAAACCTTTTTTTCATTAATAACCATTTTCAAAACAAAAAAAATCCTGAAAATTTCAATATTAATTAGTTTTTAATGTAAAAAAACAATATAGATTATTATAGGCTAGAGACGAAACCACCTACCTCAAAACTCAGGTTTCACACACCCGTAACGAAATCTGAAATCAATGAAACTACACAACAAGAATGTAGTCCCTATAATCAAATACACATCAAGAATGATTCAATTTAGAAAAAATGGATTATATAAAGAGTTTAAACCTATATACCTTAAAGATAAACACCTTCAGCACCACGAAAAATGAAGAAAAAGGCCTCCAGAATGACATCATGCAACAGATCTAGGAGAAATCAAGAAGACAACACCATCTTAAACCAACTGATCCAAAGAAACCACCAATGATGATATTGTTGTCAAAGGCAACAAATAATCATAAAGTTTACTCAACTAGAGAGTCATGCCATCATCACAATAAAGAACAAGTGTTTCATGGATCGATCTCAGAGGGTTTTAGTCTATAAAAACTCACTAGGACTACCTTAGGTCGACATCAATGATGAACCGGCAATGGTACTGAAACAAAAAATCCACACCATATTATTAGAACTAAATGTGGTACATTACACAATGTGTAAACCAGCTTCATGAAGTGTAACTAGAAAATCCTAGATATTCCTAAAAACTCATCACCTCAGATTAAAAATCTTTTACATAAAATATAAAAGACATTGAACAAACATTCTCGATGTGTAACATTTCACTTCGTGATGTCATCATTCATGACATACATCTATAAACCCTTACACTACGTATAACATAGTTACATGTATTTTAGCTACTTTGTATCCTATAGAAACAAATGGTTAATTGTGATAGTCTAAAAAATCTAATATTTCACTATTATAGGTATCCTCCTAATTTCATAGGAGGAGAAAACCATGATGTGGTTAAGGGAGTAACTGATAAAACAGTAACAGGGTGTTATAGCAATAGTTTTGGCATTATTTATGCAAAGTGAGGTTTTTTCATGGATCTCTTAGGATAGTGACCTAAAGAACAATATATGTATAGCTGGTTCCCTTGGTATATCCCTATTTGGGTCAATGTGGTATTATATTCTCCACACTATATTGTATTCCTCACAACAATATGATCTTAGATAGATTTGTCATATTTCACCAGTGTGATAGGGATATATCATTTATCATATATAATTCCCTATATAGGGTTTATTTTATCAACTATAAATTCATATAGTGGGTTATGATAACTCATCTAGAAGAAAATATCAGTATGGTTAGAGTAATCTCATGATATATTATCCTTATCATTGTGGGAAGGATTAGTAGTGTTTGTGTAATACTTGGAAAATGATCTTATAAACAACAGGTGGCTTATATATGGATGATGATATCATTGTGGGTATGATTCCCTAGTCGATGTTTGGTTCAAGTGGGGTTTGAGGAATCATCGAGAGTATGATCTCCTACATGGAAATTGGATCAATATTGGTGTTTATGGTATCTCCAAGTACTCTTGGGCATGGTATCCTATATATATATCATTTAATGATACTTAGTAGGGTTTTTGGAAGCCCCATATCCTATGGTTGATCTATAATATGATTGATATAATTTTTAGAGTTCGATATTAGGTTCATGGTGACACAATGTTGTCATGGGTGTGACTCTATATATGTGAGATTAGGTCTTTAGTGATTAGAGTTGGGTTAAAGGAGTCATCTTCCATGGATGGGTGTGATCCCATATCTGAGTATTTCGATCCACTATATGACATCAAAATATTCATCAATGAGAGACCTAAAGAGTGTGTTCAATTAGATATATGCCACATGGGATCGTAGGATGTTACATCAGTTTTTTGACAACTGAGGGAGTTTGATCTATCAGATCTAATCCATTTATGGGGAAATAGATATTCATACTGAGAGATATCTCTCAGATGATTACCATCTAGGAAGTAATGACAAGTGGATTGAGATATCTTAGACAAGCATGTCTTTTGTACATTAAGTTGAATCTTGTGGTAGGAAATGAGGTTCGGACCTAATGATACATAGAATTATTGAAAAGTATTTCTAATTTATTATGTTATTCTTTAATGTTACATCACATTTTTTTATTAAAACACATGGTATATATTATCATACTATTCATGTAGAGACAATGATTTCTCAAGTTGTATTTTCGTGTTCTCACTTGTTTTGGTTCCTTTTGACTTTGTTTGAGAAAAATATTACGTTTTAGATACATCATTTTATTTTGGGGTTTTGGTGTACCTAATGGGTATTCTTATAATCATTCCTAGAGAAGATCTTCACACAAATGTCATGTCTCTTTTTAGATGACATAAATTTTCATGGAGTCCCTAGAGGATGTAGGGTAAGCGGGGTATATTGAGATACACAGATCATAGTGTGTATTGGTTTTTGATCATGTTTTGTACTAGTGGATTCATTTATAAACATTCACCTCCTTCTGATAATTATTTAAAAAATTTATGTTTTAGTGTTTTTTTATTATTTACCATTACATGATTTCTATAATTTTAATGTACTCAATATGTGGGATAGTTGTTTGCATGTATTTTTTATCAGTATTTTTATGATCAATACATTGTTACATAGAGTTGTATGAGGGTGGACGTGGATAGGTTCCATATTATAAGTCCCCCCAAGTGTGTGATATGCCAACTCAGAATAGGTTTTTCATACCCTAGCCTATTTTCTTTTGGCATGGGGTAGTCATGGAATAGGCCCCGGTGGGTCATGCCTGAATGGCCCAAAGGCCTTATTTTTTTATTGATTTTCATTAACCCCCCCCCCCCCCCTTCAAGGGATGAGGGGGAACCCTTAAAAGGACTGTAGGCTTAGAGATTACATTTCCCATAGGCTTGGGGATATTACAGGACTTGTAGGTCTTAAGAAAATCATACAGACTATGACTACTTGAAACCAACCCTCCCCAGCATCTGCATCGTGAAAGGCCCTAGTGGGTCATGGCATGACAGAAAGTATTATTTTCTAAGCATAATATATATTTACCCTACATCAATTCCAGGTAACAATAAATATATGTTAAAATTTTATTTTTATTAAATACATTATTAATGAAATTTATAATAAAATTCATCAATATTGAATTTAATAATTTATAAAAATAGTAATACATTTTACATATTAATATAGTTTTATGAAAAATATCTACTTTTAAAATCAAATTATTTTATCTTAATTTATAAAAAATTGATAATAAATATTCAAATTGTTATTAGTTAGATAATAATTTTAATAACTAGTTTTTCAATAAATTTGATACTATAAAAATATAGATTTACCTTTTAAACAAATCATACATATTATAATGGAACCAAATTTTATATGGAAATTATTCTATTAAACATGATCAGTTATTAACTGTATATAATTTAATTCTTATCCTTGAGTACATATTTATATAGATTAATCAATTAAATTTCATTATGAAATATTCTTTACATATATATCATAATAATATATTCTTTTTCTTACATTCATATATGATGTCTAGGTGATAAAAATAATATTTAAAATAATAATATTTATACGGTATAACATTTTTTTTAAACTTGGAGTTATGTGTGGTACATGCTATCAAAAACATTGTTAATTTAATAAAATATAATATAAATTAATTCATTGTTTTAAAAATGAGTTAATTTATATTTCATATGAGACATAGAAAATAATTATCATTCATTATGGGTATAAAGTATAAAAGAGTTTCCAAAATAAACAAATGAAAATATAGGCTTTCACATATTCTCTTGGTTTTCAACTTGAAATTATATAATATCATTGGAAAATATCCACTGACATATCCATCTGAAACTACACAACCCTTTACCATAACTATTACATAAACCATGAAGTATAATATGGTACCACGACACACCAACATTGTGTGGATACATCTTAGTAATCCACCACTAGTGGATTCCATTAAAATGTAGTAAATACAGGTGCATGATCTATATAGAATAGAAATAAATATATAAAAGAAAAGTTATTTTCATGTCACCCCATAGTTCGCATAACAACCAATGTGTGACTATTATTACATTAGCTTATAGAATAGTTGAATGATATACACATGGTATAATATTATAACTTAAGGATAAATCATATATCAATACTCATATAATGAACATGATGAATGAGTTATCCCTATCCCATTTCAACTTAGTTAATTATATAAAAAACAATTTCAAGTGGTAACCTATCCTCTCTAGAAAAAAAAGACATATCCAAACTCATGTAAATGAAATATTATAATTCTCGTGCCTAGGTGGAAAATATTCCAACATCTTGTAGTTTAATTGGATAACGAATCCCTATTAGAATCTCATATAGGTTGGGGATATAACACCAATATAACACTTGAGGTTTATTATATCACACATTCTCATATTTACATGTACATAATGAACCATTTATATATACTCTATTGATGGATGATGCACTACTATTATCACATACATCAGTTGTCACTATATCACTAATAACATCTACACCATTTATGATATACCACTAATAACCAATTTCATGTCCTTTTTTCACATCATACATAACATCCTATGTCTATGATACACTACTTGAATCTCTCCACATGTGGAGGAGTGTTTATTAATTTGAATATTATAAGGGTTTGATGCACCACTAAAAAAAATACAATTGATGATAAAATAACAATTAATTGATAAAAACATAAAATAGGTACCACTATTCAATTATAATCAAGGTAAATGATGGATAACCATTTTTGTGAGTGTGGGTTCCCAATATATAAATAATTTCTATTCATTTATCACAATTACATGTACACAACCTGATATATATATATATATATTTATATGTGTGTTTATATTAGAATGATAATAAAATTATGTATTTTATACTATATATATAATCAATTAGATTACATGTGATTTCATACTGAATATGTA
This sequence comes from Viscum album, assembly GCA_963277665.1. Classification (NCBI taxonomy): domain Eukaryota; kingdom Viridiplantae; phylum Streptophyta; class Magnoliopsida; order Santalales; family Viscaceae; genus Viscum; species Viscum album. The sequence continues at coordinate 90,727,722 of OY728127.1, read as the reverse complement.
GTTCCCAACTGCAATGATGACCCCTGGAAACTATGAAAACATTCATTACAATATATTTTATGATCTAATAAATCATTTTGATGGGAAATAGAATATATTCCATTATAAGATTCTAGGGGATGACAAGAATGGATAAATCATAACCAGATTTTTTCACTATATGATCTAAATTTCATAAGATCAAGAGGGATGGAGTTCTTATAGGGACACAAATTTTTTTAGGTCTCAAAGAAAATTATTATATGTTATTTTTTTATTGGTCTCATGAATTAGGATTTTTATTAATATATATAATTGAAAATTTACATTGATTTATTATGAATACAATGATATATTATTTATATGCAACGATAGCATGGTTTTGGTATAACATTGTTCATCTAAAACTGATCAAATAAATAATAATGAATAATTTATTTTTTAGTATAAGATGAGTTGACTATATTCATGTTGACTAGTTGTTGGTAAAAAATCCCACAATGTGTCCTCTCAGTGTGTTTTGAGTGTGGTTGTGTTTGTTGACAAATCTAGATGACCGCATATGAGTATGGTTGGTGTTTACTGAAGATGGGTTTTTAAGGTCACATAGTTTCCCAATGTTTTCCAAATTTTTGGGCCTAAAAATCAAGAGTTTGATGTGGGAAAGGGAAGTATTATTTCATAGGAGTGAGCGGTATGAAGAACAATGAAGAAAACTGGAAAAGGGTGAGAACCACATACCATAATTCATGGACCGCATACTATGTTCTGGGAACAGTATACGGAGCAACGGGAACGGTATGCCAGAGTGGTTCGTGAAACTGAAAACGGTTCGTGGCGGAAGGTAATGTGGTATGTGGATAGGTTGAAGTAGACAGAGTAGATTGACCACGTAAGAGAAAAGGTAGTACACGGACCACGTATGATAAACAGTTTGTGGGTGTCTTGCGGTTTGCGGTGGTAGAAGGATTGGTAAGTGGTAAAGGCTGGATTGAATATTTGATAAATATTAGGTTAGTGGATTTTTCAGATATATTTGCCTATATAAGAATTTCTAATCCCACCGATTATTGTGGAGATAAAATATCATTAGAGAAAATATTTTTTCTCTATGAATTTTTCAATGTTCGAAGGAATTTTTTGAGGTATAATCCAACGAAGGCTAAAGTGGTTCGCGTGGAAGAAATTTCACCAAAGGATTTAAGAAGAGAGATGCAACTTGCATAGGACTCAGTGCGTAAAGGGGGAATATTAGGTATGAAAAAGAGATAATTCTACAAGAGGTGTGCGGAGGGGGATCTCTGATATACAGAAGCAAAGACAGTCTGCAAATAGAGAACAGTTCGTGGACATAATGGGTTTCGCAAAGGAGGTTTGTGGAATCGGTACATGATAGTTGTACATGATCGTGAAGGTAGAGGCAGTTCATGGATAGAGGGAAGTTCGTATAGGTGGAACGAAGGCAGTGGTACATGGAGGCGATAGCGGTTCACGGAAGAGGCATATGTATGTGGAGATTTTGGTCAACATACCATACCCGGTATACAGTGCATAGAGGAGCAAGGCGGTTTGTGATTTCCTCAAGGAATCTTTAAAAAGATTGAAATCAATTTTCAAAAGGATTTCCCAATACCTATAAGTACTCAGAAAGGTGAAACTCATCTTCGGGTGAAAAATTAACTTCAATTGAGCATCTACCTATAGTTGAGGATGTAGTAATTCATGAAAATGAAGGGGCCTACATGTCCTTAAACTGTGTTTGATCTACAAGTATATAAATTGTCTGTGGATTCATTTCTAGAGTAGTGAGTGCAGGAAGAGGAAGATGATGACCCTTTCCACCGACAGTGAGCTAAATAAAGAGGCATATTGAGTGACCCTTGGGAATGCAGTGAGAAGACCCTAATCCTGGTAAAGGCAGTGAGCCTAGCCATAGAAGATATATCCTAAACATTGTACATATTATTGGTAGTAAACCTTAGTGAATTTTGTACACCGGAATATCATCATTGTATACTCCTTGAACGTAGCCTAGTTAGGGTGAACCAAGTAAAAATCTTTGTTTCCTTTTGTATTCTTTACTTCTTTACTTTCAATGCATCATCATCTGATAGAACTGGAAAGGACATTAACATTTAAGAGCATAACAAGTGAACCTTGTAATAAAGAGGTCAAGATCCCATGGGGAAAAATGAATTTTGAAAAGAATATTCATACCCTGATTCACCCCCCCCCCCTCAGGCTATTATTCATACCCTGATTCACCCCCCCCCCCCCTCAGGCTATCTAGGCCCCTTTTGGACCTAACAATTAGTATCAATGGGAAGGTTTATTTTATCAGGATTTCTGTGCACCAACTTAGTTCAGTCAATTTATGATGTTAAAGATTCATCCTGGTCATATATTGGGGTTCTTTGGTGAAGAGAATAACTATAAAGAAGAAGAAAAATTCAAGTGGTATTCCTCAGTGTGGAAGTTTTTATGGAAAAAGTGTGATTGAGTTTAAAAAATCCAACAGTTTACTTAATAATGGTTTTGATGATTTAGACATGGAAAATATAGAATCACTTAATGATATTGCATGACTGAGTGATGAACTTGACATACCAAGGGATGATGAAACTACTAATGATGATGAAACTCCAAGAATACCAAAATAGGAATATCTCTATGAAACAAAGTAATTGGATCCGAAATTTGGTAAAGAAATTAAATCTAATGACATTCGGATCCAAGCACTGGAGATTGAGATCAACAAGCTAATAGGTGTAAATCAAAGGCTCATTGATGTGGCCACTGACCTCAGGGAGAAGAATTATTCTCAAGGTGAAGAGATACAAAATTATTCTTCAAAGATATAAAAACTCAAATATGATTACAAGGGAAAGAACATAAACTCAGAAGAAATTTAGAATCTGAAAGGTATATATGATGATCTTTCTACACAACTATCTGAACTAGTTCAAAAAATGAAAAGGCTACAATAGGATAATTCTTGCTTTTCTTATTATGTTGCTCAAGAAAAATTGAATGTAAATGAGAAAACTGATATGGTGGATAAGCTCACACGTGAATTAGAAGATGAGATGAGTAGAGGGAAGAATCTCAAGAGGGTACTTAATGCTCAATTTGAATCAAGGGATATAAAGATTCAAAAATTAGAAGAGGAGTTGGAATTAGTGAAGGAATAAATGGAGAGGCCTACAATGAAATATGCCTTGCACTTACTATTTTATTGTCCTTTGGTAGATGATGTTGAAAAGAAAAGAAAATATTATATTTCTAAAGAGAAAAAAGAGCATATATTCTCATCTCAAAGTCTATAAAATTTGGAAAAAATAGGCATTGTATTTTATGAATACCCCTCTCTAGATGAGAGGAAGAAACCTATAAAAAGATCCATAGATAAGAAAAATCTTGTAGGATCTAGGGACTAACCTAAAAATTATTTTACAGGATGTAATAAAAGAAAATACTATTTCTGTGGAATGCATGGTCATACTTAAAGTCTTTTCATTGAGGTTTTGGAATACATTTCATGTTGTGAAGATAGATATTTCACTAAATTTGAGATTAAAAAGAAGCATCATGAGACTTTAGAAATAATAGTCTCTTAGAAGAAAGTATTCATCAGATGTTATTACTATAGAAGAATGGGACACACTATGAGTGTGTGTCGGGAAGCTTAGGATCTCAATTTTAGAAGAAGAACTCAATTTGAACCAACGTCTCAGCTGTGAAATGAAGAAATGAGGTATTATATTGATGGAAGATGTTTTATATGTTCTGATCATGGTCATTTGGCAAGAAATTACAGCCATAAGAAAGAGAGAGGGGAAAATGAACCCAAAAAGAGATTCCCGAGTCTAGTAATGTATAATGAGAAATCCTACACTGAAAGAAAAAGTGTTAAGTTGAAGAAAATACTTATAGCCTCAAGGGAATCAGGACAACATAAATAAATTTGGAAGAAGAAGTGAGGAGACTCTTCAGCTGTGAGTAAGAAGAATGTACGTTCAGTAGAGGACCCACCACTAGCACAAAATAGTGTGGTGAATCAGATATCTGATAAAAGAAAAATGAACAAAGATTGCATTGAAAAAATCACATGTCTTATTCCATGGTGAGAAGTGGAGGAAAGAGGAAGATCCTTGTATTTGAGGAATGAGCAAGGGAAGATTACAAGTAGAGAGATTCCTACTTAGAGAAAAAATCAAGGGATGTGACAGATTGGTGGAACATCAAAGAAGGAAATGTGTATCAATAGGTTTAAACCTGAAACTACGAGAAAGTCCAAGCCTATAGAATCTAAATATCATAAAAAGACTCATAATTTGGGTAATGAATGCATATTCATATGGCCATAATAGTTGAAGTTGGATAGGCAGTTGGAGCAAGCAAGGAAGAAGTGCGATGTTATGCAAGAAAAAGTTAAAGGGTTGACCCATCAGGGTCAACCACAATCCTCATCTTGAGGATTCCACAATAACCCCTCTCCTTATTTATATAAATGATGTTAAATGTTTATTCATTTGTTTCAGATTTTAGGGAGATACGATCCAAGGGGAAGTCGCATAAAACGATGCAAAGAGACAACGTCATACGCTCTAGAGTTTCAATTGATGGAAATCTGATACCAGAGTTGAAGAAGAAAGGTATCAACTGAGAGTAGTATAATTTTATTGTGTTATTAACTTTATATATTGTTTCCTACATCAATTTATGACCTATTAGTCTTAGATTTATTATTTATGGATCAATTCCATGTGTCAGACTAGACTGAATGATGCAAGAGGAGAAGACTGTTTATGGGTATAAATAGTGGGCCCGACAATAGGAAGATTTGGACATCATAGGGGGAGCATTCTATCTCTTAATCAGATGAAATTTATCAAAGGAATATAATGGATGATTAAATTACATGAGAAGAGAATAATTTTAATAATTGAAGTCAATATATGATATTAGTGTCTGCCCAGAGACCAGTGAGAAGAGCTGAAATTGATAGGTCGAACATAATTATTAATCAGACAGCACTAGTGCAGATAAGAAGTATGAAGTCTCTATAGAAAGCATCATACATGTCACAAGTGGAGCCTAAATGCTTTGATTAAGCTACTAGAGATGATAATTAGGTTTTGGAAATGAATGAAGAGCTTGAACAAATTGAGAATAATCAAACATGGGAAATTGTTTTGAGACCAACAAACAAGAATGTTATTGGGACAAAATGGTTCTTTCACAACAAAATGAATGAATATGGTGTTTTGATTAAAAAATCATTACTAGTGTGAAAAGGGTACTCCAAGATATAGGGTATTGATGTTGATGAGACGTTTTCACCTATTTCAAGGCTAGAGATAATCAAATTATTCTTGGTCATGGCAGTGCAAAAAAGTTTAAAGTGTCACAAGGAAGGAATAACACTTTCATTTCTCAATCCAAATATTCTAAGGAGGTTTAGAGAAGATTTGTAATGGAAAATTCCAAGGAGATAAAGACTCTAGTTGCTACCTGGATGAAATTATTGAAAGATGATGGTGGGAAAGCAGTTAATATCATAGAATACATGCATATTATTGGATGTTTACTGTACCTAACAGTGATGAGACCCGATATTGTTTTCACCACATGCCAAGTAGCGTGATATCAAAGAAATCCCAAGGAAATACACATGATTTCAAAGAAAATAATACTTCGGTATATCAATGGAACTGTGGATTTCAAATTGATGTATAATGACAAATCTCAGCAAGAGCTGTTGGTATATATAGATACAGATTGGGATAGTTCAGCAGAAGACATGAAATCAACTTCAAGAGGTGCTTTCTATCTTGGTGTATTGTGTATTTATTTTCTTAGAAAGAATAAATATTTCATTTCATTGAGCACCGTAGAAGATGATTATATTTTAGCCACTCAAGCATGCACACAGTTATTGTGGATGAAGCAGCAACTTGATGATATGGGCATTGAAGTGAAGTCTCTGATCGGAATCTTGTGCAATAAGTCAAGTGCTATAAATCTCAGAAAAAATTCCATCCATCACTCAAGGACAAAGAACATTGATATAAAGTATCATTTTATCAAGGAGAAGGTGGATCAAGGGATTGTGAAGTTGGAGTATGTGCCTATAGAACAAAAAATTGTAGATATTCTTATGGAGGCCTTACCTAAAGAAGAATTTTAAAGGTATTGATTGGCTCTGGGAGTCCAGTCAAATCCCCACACTTGAATAAGTGTGGATGTGGGACCCCATCTCCCTAAGGTATGATTTGTCTTTCCCTAATGTGTTGATGTGTGTTCTTTACCCTGTTGCATACAATCTTGAAGTTCCCTTGGGGTTTGTTGACAAAGGGGGAGAATTGTGACAATTCCAGGGGTAGAAAAGACCCAGGGAGAAGCTGCTAACTGGAGCAGTGAGATAGGGGGAGTTGAAGCTGAGCTGAAGCTATTGGAAGAGCTTTAACTTAGGGGGAGTATTAAATATGATGATGCTAGAAGAGATCAATCAATGATTGGATATCATGACGGCTGAGGTTTGTGATGAAATCAGTTCATTGGTATTGGTGTTTTAGTATGGTATCATCAAATTAGTGACTAAAAATAAATTGTTTCATTGATGAACTTTTAATTATACTCCTGTTTCTCATGCTGAGCATTGATCGTGTGGGCTTAGAGTATGTTTTGAGTAAATCCTTAATCACTATCTTAATTTCATGAAGCGAATGATGGTTGAATATGGAAGGAGCTTTAACATTATATCAAAATGAAAAGAATTGTTTTGAGAAGAGTTTTCAACAAACTCAAAGGGGGATATTATTGGGAAAAAATCCCAAAATGTGTCCTCTATGTATTTTTTGGGTGTAGTTATGTTTTTTGACAAAGCCAGATAATCTTAAATGAGTATGGTTGGTGTTTGTTGAAGATAGATTTTTAAAGTGGCGTAGTTTCCCAGTGTTTGCCAAATTTTTGGGCCTCAAAATCGGGATTTTGATATTGGAAAAGTAAGGATTTATTCATAGGAGTGAACAGTATAAATAACTTTGAAGAAAACTTGAAAAGGGTGAGAACCGTGTACCATTATTCTTGGACCGCATACCATGTTCTGGGAATGGTACGAAGAGCAGCGGGAAGGGTACGCAGAAGTGGTTTGCGAAACTGAAAACGGTTCATGGTGGAAGGTGATGTGGTAAACAGATAGGTTGAAGTCAGTGGAGGAGATCAACCACGAAATAGAAAAGGTAGTAGGTGGACCGCGTATGATAAATGGTTTGCAGGTGGCTTGAGGTTTATGGTGGCAAGAGGATCGGTAAGCAGTAAAGGCTGGATTGAAGATTTGGTAAATCTTATGTTAGTAGATTTTGCAGATATCATTGCCTATATAAGAATTATTAATCCCACCAATTACTGTAGAGATCAAATATCATTATAAAACATATTTTTTTCTCCAGGAATTCGACAAAGTCCAAAGGATGTTTGAAAGGGATAATCCCACAAAGGCTAAAGTGGTTCGTGCAGAAGAAATTCCGCCAAAGGATTTAAGTGGAGAGTTGTAACTCACATAAAACTCGGTACCCAGAGGATAAATATTTGGTATGTAAAAGAGATCATTCCGTAAGCGATACGAGGAGGGGGAGATCTAGTATGCGGAAGTGAAGACAGTCCATGAATAGAGAACAGTTCGCGTATATGAGGGGTTTCGCAGAGGAGGTACGTGGAATCGGTAAATGATAGCGGTCATTATTGTAAAATAACCATTTTGTGGTGGTTATTTTTTGATATGGGGGTGGTTTAAACCACCTCCATATGCTTCTACATCGGTTTCAAAAAACTACCACTAAATTGTGTGTTGGTATACAATATGTGGCAGTTTCCTCGATTTATAAGTGGTTTATGGTAACCATCATAGTGGATGTATTTAGCAACGGTTTTTTATGGTTTGAGTGGTGGTTATCCCAGAGAAAATGATTTCATTTTAGAGGTGGTTCAAACTGCCATAAAAAATAATTTTCACTGGGAAAACCACTGCTAAAACCAAGATAACCACCACAAAATAATAAAGGAATATGAATACTATGTAGCATAAATTTTAACTGTCACGGATAGAAAACTATTGAAATTGTAGTGGCTGTTAAAACTGCCTCTAAATCCAGATTTACAAAAAAAAGGCATCTGATTCTATAGCCCTAATACCAATGCCCTGAAAAAATTAACCATTCCAATTTCACATGCACATACATCCCACATCCAAAAGAATTACAGGAGACCAACATTTTCATAAGAATCACATGATAGATAATTGAATAATAGGTTTAGTATGATTTGGGTACATTGAATTTATTCTAAGTACATGAAGTGTCATTTTTGGATATAGTGGTTTCATAATTAGGGATATCAGTTGATCTCGAGTATGTTGATGTATTTGTGTATCTGTCATAACTGAGGAATGTAATCAATAGTTGGTGTTTTATTGGATTGTATGGGAATTAAAGGAGAATAATTTTGGAGATATCTCACTTATCATTTTCAATGACCACAGTTACTAAGAATGTATTCATGTTTGACTATACATACTAGTGTGAAGAATTTTCCATAGTGTTGAAGAAATTGTTATTGCCAGCTATGATCCTAAGCATTCCTAAGCCTAACATTGGACATTTAGTGAAATGTGATGCATCTGGTTCTTCCATATGATATGTTATTATATAGAGTGATAAATTAGTCACTTTGGGTTTCATCAGCTTTTAACCCACAAGATGAAATACTCTAATACTGTATTTTAGTTTGTAGTTGTGGTCCATGCATTGAAATGATCATGACAGAACCTCTTGGGAGAGAGATTTGTTGGGTACTTTGGAACCTAGAGTGCATATAATGTTTTCTCACTACATGGACATAATCTTTATCAGATGAATTTTATAGAGTACTTGTATATGATTGACATCGATAAATAATATTCAACTAGAAATGGAAATGTAGTGGTAAATGCATTGGGATAGAAAATATAGGATATGGGAGAACAAATTTCATTAGCTGAATAGAAGATATTATCTTCACTGTAATACTAGTTGGAGGGTGTAGTTGAGGGTTTAGGGGAAGGAATGTGGGTATCCTTAGAGATAATGTCTTCATTGGTTAAACAAGTAAAGACAAGTTAGAATATTTTTTTAGAATGTATCATGATGTGTGATAGGTTGGAAGCATGTGAAACTATTTCAGGATTGAATTTTGATATACATGGAGTGTTTATAGTTCTTAGCGTGGTAATGGTCACATATTCCATGAGAGATGAGTTTATGTGATCCTATAATGCTTTGAAGTGGGATGTTCACCCAGGGCCGACCATGATTTATAATAATAAAAAGTGGATGTTCTTATGGCCCTCCATAATAAGAGACATTGAAGGCTTTGTTTCCCATTGATTGACTTGTCCAAAATTTATCATCGAGTGTCAGAGTTTATATTTGATGTGGGATGTTCACCTAGGGCTGGTCTGTTTTACCTTATAGTTTTGGTAATTATAATAGAATTCTATGAGTTGATAGTTGAAGTTGTGTATAACCTTTTATCCTCATATCAACTTGCAGTTTGGAAGGATGATCCAAACCATATAGGACATGCTTCAGTATTGTATTATAGATTTTATCCACCAGATTTTCTTTTGGGGAGATGCGAATTCTGGTAGTATAATACACTCAAGTGTTCAACAGATATTTTTAAATTCTACTATTAATGATGTGGAGAGTCCCTCTAACTTAACAGGATCAAAAAACTCAAGTGTTAAAAATATATTTGTAAATTCTTATCAAAACTATTTTGAATAAGAGTAAATCAAAAGTGGGAGTGATCACATTCCAAATATAAAACATGATAAGATAATACTATAAAATTTGAATAAAGAAGGGATATCCACTAAAAACATGTTGAAGGGAGTTACAAAACTTGATATTCCCACAAAAATCAATAAGAAGGTTGATCGTTCATCCTTGGGTAACAAACCTAATAAATTTAGGAAAAATGAATCATAAAAAATGATTTATTACAATAAAAAATCGACATATATGGTGCATACTACACTCGATAAAACAAGACATAAAAGGAATCATCAGAAATAAATAAAATACATAATAGGAAACATGAGAAATCAAGAAAATGTTAGGATAAGAAAATGTTTGGTGGAAACTATGTGCCACACATGATACATATACAAACTGATTATTACCATATTTTTCCAGCATATCAACAATACAACTAATCACAGTCCGATGATGAACACAGCTCGTCACCCTCTCCACCTCTATCTCTACTTCCTTCTACCACCTGTAAGAACATTATATTGAAAATTATATAATTTTGTATATTTATATTTAAACTTAAAACCAATAAAAGTTTTAAAATGAAATGATTTTGATTTTTTTTGATTTACCTACTCACCACCAGCTGATGCAATACCACCGGGGGTAGATCCGATCATCTTCTGATATAAATCAATCAATGCTTTCTGCAAAGTGGATATCTAAGACCCCTGGTCTTGAACTATGTTTCGTAGGGAAATAATATCTCTCTGAGTATCTCGGGGTATGGAATAACTACAACCAGGAGTAGATGAAGCTGCAATCCCTAATGTCCTGCCAAAGACCTTAGATAGTACGGGTCCCAAACTCATCCCGTGCACTCTACCAGGATGCTCCTTCCCAAGGACATTAGCAACCAAGTCACCCTGAGAGACTGAGTAGGACTGTGTAGGATTGGAATCCCAAAGTTCTTTAATTTTTACCTATAAATCAAATAGAAGTCATATTAGAATCAATATATATTAACTTAGTAACAACTAATAAAAAGTTATTATATTGAAAAATGAGTTCATACCCCAACTTCTTTGGAAGGATCATTCACAAAACTTCCATCATATTTTTTGTGAACACTCAAACACACTTCTATTCGGAATGCTTCATGCCCAAAACTCTATGAATGAATTAAAAAAATAAATCAATAATTTAATATACTAAAAAAATATTGTCTTATAAATATTTAAACTAATGAAAATATTACCAAAGCAGATCGACTTCTAGAAAAACTCTTTGACCCCGCAGTGTGAGGGGTGACTTTCTTAGCCCGGCTTGATGCATTATTTCTTGAAAGTTACTAAAATAAATAAAATAAAATTTAATAGTAATGTATTCAAGGTCATATTATCTTCATATACATGTATAAATGTAAAATGAGATTAATATAGTAATATATATTTAAAAAACATCTTTTTCTCATTACGATGTATGTCAACAATAACTTTCCATTTCTCTTTGGGTACCCCACCAGGTAGCTTGTCATACATATTTTGGGTGGTCAACGAAATATCATTGACATCACCCCACAATTTCCATTTAATGTATTTCCATTTTTTTCCAATATTTTTCAATTTCCACTTTCGTGCTATCACATCAGTAACCGTAAAGTGGAATGACATTTGTACACATAAATTAATTTTTAAAATATTAATAACATGACATAAATTACACCATAATGTATTAAAATTACCTTTATTTGGGAATAAAAAAACTTCATTTTTTCAACTTACAGGCATATAAATCCAATCATCATATGAAATAGGAAGGGAAATGGGCTTTGTGACTAGCTGAACAAAAATCTGGCTAAGTAATCCTACGGCATCATCCGTTGGGACCCCATATGAATCAAATGGGAGAACTATCTTCTCTCCGGTCAGATTCCATACATCTGAAATTTTTATATTTTTCTCTACACATGCATTGTTTCCATCTTTAAAGAACAAACAATTAGTATTAAAAAAGTGCAATAAATTTATTCATATTAAAATTTGTACCTATAATAGTCACCCTCCAGTATCCCCACAAAGAACTAAAAGTGGTGTGTTGATCCCCCACTGATGAGGCTCCTAAAGAAGGAGGCGATGGTTGAGCTTCTAAAGGGACGCTCACAAGGGGTGTAAGAGATGGTGAAGGGGGAGATGGTGTGGGGGGGCAAGTGGAAGGTGGCTCGGATGCCATAGGGAGGGAGACAGATGGATCGTCATCTGTCGCAATGGTCGATGAAACATTATATCACTTCCTCCTTGGCATTCCTGTCATTTAATCAAATAAAATTAAGTTCAGAACATATATTTCAAAAAATTAAAAATGATAACAAATTCACAATACTAACAAACAAAATATACATAATAATGATAATTAATGGCTGTAAAAATTAAATAAGTGGTAGATAAATGAATGGATAACTGTACATACAATCATTTTCTCCTTTAATCATGTTGGTTTCCTACTCCATTACTTCATCCACTTCATTCATCCTTTCTAGACTAATACTTTCAATATCATGATGGAAAAATAATTATGTTTCTTGTTGTTGATGAGATTCAATGTCAGATGTCAAATCTTTTACTTCCTCACCCATATCATAAAAATCTCTTAGTTTTACATGAGAAACTACACTCCACCCTTTATCCACAACATCATTCACATAATATATCATTTCTTCTTGTGATGATAAGATATATGGATCATGCAATTTACAATCACCAACATCCATCCAGTGAGGGAAGTTCACAGAAGTAAATTGCAAGGAATCTCTTTTAAAACCTCTGATAATATCAAACCAATTCCATTTGAATAAATCAACTAAAAAATGCTTATGTTAGTTTAATTCAATAATATTGGTCATTTTTTCATAGTATCCCACTTCATCAAATGTAAATATACCACTATTCTATGTTTTCAAACACTATTCTCAATCGACTGTATGAAATCTAATGCCATTCACATTGTATGTGTTGAACTTTATATCATGTTTTAGAGGAACTCAAGAAAGAAACTTCAAATCTTCTGACAAATCTTCTTGAGTATCAGTATTCATGATCTAAAGAAATAAATATACTTTCTTAGAATTAAAAAATATATGTTTCAACCTAATATTCATATTTATTGAAATATTTATCAACATAAACCTCATGAAAACCATTATACAAGCTCTTTATTAACAAATTTCGTTATATCTTTCTCATTTTGTGTTCGGCCTCTTATTCGTATCTTTGTTTGTATCCTAAAATCTTCAAAAAAATGGATCTAGAATTTCAATATTCAGCATCATATATCTATGTGCCTATAATAATTCTATTTATGTCAGTGTAACATTTGAGTTCCTCCCAACTAATCGGCCAATAGTAGGAAATATTTTTGATTTCCCATGTATTTGAGATTGATTCAATGTGTCATCAACATGTCCAACTCGATTAAATATTGTCTCAATATCATCCAATTATCTAGAAAAAAATTTAAGACACTCCTCTACCAAATATCCTTTAGCAATAGAGCCTTCTGGTTGAGCTTTATTTCTCATGTATGATTTCAAATACCCAAGATATCTGTGAAATAAAATAAAATAAACATAATTATTAATTAAATAAGTTCCAAAATTTGTTTACATAATTGAAAAACATATAAATAAAGTACCTCTCAATTAGATACATCCATTGATAATGAACGAGGCCTCCAAATTTAGCTTCCTCAACAAAATGCACAGTTAAATGCATCATGATAGTAAAAAACGATGGAGTAAAGATAATCTCCATTGAAAAAAGTGTCAAAAAAAACCTCTCTTTAAGGTTTTCAAGATCAAATGGATGTAGATATTTCTCAAATAGTTGTCTGAAAAATGTTCAGAATTGGTGTACAATAGCAGTAACTTTTTCAGGTAATAATGTACACAATGCCAATGGTAGTAACTGCTGTAACAAAATATGTGAATCTTGACTTTTCAATCCATGTAACATATGATTATTTATGTCAACACACATCGATATGTTACTTGAATACCCATATAATACATTCACATGCTTTAAAATTTGAAGTAATGTATCTTTATCCCTATTTTTCATTGCTAAAAATTGTCGGAGCATACTTTTCATTCTCATATTGCTAGAGATCGGGTTTTATGTTCATTACTTGTAAGTCTTTCTGAGCATTGAGATGATCCTTCAACTTTTCAATCTCATTAAGAAATGTGAAGATCAAATTTTCACATACATTCTTTTCAATATGGATCACATCAAGATTATGCCACAACAAATTAAATTCCCAATATGGAAGTTTGAAGAATATATACTTTTTCTTCTATTGTTGCATTCTGATTTCACTTGAAGATGCACTTCGAACCCATTTACCACTATCATTCAAATGATGAACCTTCCCAAATTCTATTTCAACATTTCCAAGTTGTGTTAATATTTCAGAACTAGTTAACAACTTTGGAGGTGGTCTGCAATCAATGAGACTGTTAAATTTTGATATGTTCAGCCAAAATCTAGGAGATGCATTAAGAAATCTTTGATGGCATAAAATCACCATTTTCTACTATGAGGTAGCCGTTTGGGCTCAAAATCAAAGTTACAACCAGGATAATCCAAACCCATATAAGTGTTCTAACCAGATAACTTCCCAAGACCAGGGAAGTCACTAATGGTCCACATTAAAGCAGCATGCATTTTGAACATTGTTTTAGAAGAAGCACCAAATGTCTCAACACTTTTACTCTATAACTACTGTAATTTTTCAATTAAAGGATAAAAGTATACATCAATATCACTTCCAGGAATTTTTTTCTAGGAATAATCATCAAAATGATAAAAGATGTTTGTTGCATACACATCCATAGAGGCAGATTGTAATGGATCAAAACAACTAGGCAAATGCTATAACTGGTTCTCAAAGTCCCAAATGGGTTGAATCTCTCAGTAGCCAATCCCAATCGAACATTCTTAAGATCAACTGAGAAATATGAATTTAATGAATCAAATTTCTTCCACGATTGTGAATCTCATGGATATCATATTAACCCATCATTGTTATTATCTACAGAATGACACTTCATGTGTTCGATGACATGAATAATCTTTACAATCGAGGATTTAAAGGAAAGTAACAAAAAACCTTTGAAGTTGTGTTCCTTTTTTTCTTCTTCATGGTAGTATATTCATTTAGACTTCCAACATCACCCATTGACTATTATCTAGAAGAATAACATTTTCTGAAATCATGTCTACTTGAATCCTCTCTCCAATAAAGCATACAATCATTGGGACACGCATTTATTTTTTGTATAATTCAAACCAAGCCTCCTAACAAATTTTTTAATATCATAAAAAGTCTTGGGGATATTTTCTTTAGGAAATTAATCACGCAACAATTCCAATATCATGGAAATTTCCGTATTTATAATTACATATAGACATTTGATATGGTGCAACTTCAGCAGAAAAGAATGTTTTGAATATTTAAAACATCCACTATCACTACTAGAAAAACAGGTATTTGCGACGGGCTATTTGCGACGGGATCCCGTCGCAACTACACTTATTTGCGACGGGCCCGTCGCTAAAGCCTTTTTTTGCGACGGTCATTCTCCCCGTCGCAAATAGTATTCCGTATATTTGTAAAAAACCTTTTAAAATAGTTTTTGCGACGGGTCCCATCGTAAATACCTTTTGCGACGGGTCCCGTCGCAAATACCTTTTGCGACGGCACCGTCGCAAAAACGATTTTTAAAAAAAATAAAAAACTATTAATAATACTAGTATTTGCGACGGGTATAGTATCCCGTCGCAAATACTATAAAAAAATAAAAAAAATAAATTATTTTAATTAATATAATAATAGAATTATAATTTACAAATGAAAATAATAAATTATTTTAATTACTATAATAATAGTAGAATTATAATTCAAAAATAAAAAATAATAGAATATTAATAAATTATTTAATTAATATAATAATATTACAATTATAATTCATAAATAAAAAAAATATTAATAAGTTATTTTAATTAATATAAAAATAATAGAATTATTTTACATTCAAATATTAAAATAATTCAAGTATTACAAAAAATATAATTAAATTATAATATTATAAAATTTTAATATATATATAAAATTTTAATATATATATATATATAATTTAATATTATAAAATATAAATAATATTATTATTCATATTAATATTGTTATTTAAAAATATAATATTATTAATATTTTATAATGAGACAGAAACTACGAATAGAAAAAAAAATATTTTGATTTCACAAATTTTATAACAGAAATACAAACTCTAATCTGAAAAAGGGGGGGAGGGGGGGAGGTGGGGTATCTGCAGATGGTGGTGGAGGAAACTCCATCCCTAAAGCATGAGTGAGTCGGCGCATGTACTCCATCTGCTCCTGATGCTACTGCTGCCACCGACTCGCCTGCTCCTCGTACAGCTGCTGCTGGCGTCGACGCTCCTCCTCATGCTGCTGACGCATCTGCTCCTGCTCCTGTCGGAGACTCTCTATCTGTGCAGTCTGAGATCGCAACTGATCCTCATACTGTGTAGAAGAAGATGCACGAGCTCCTCTCGAGCTGGACGCCGACATCGCAGCACTGCCATAATAATCTCTGGGAGTCAATCGAGAGCCGATACCAACTACCCGGCCCTTCTCGAAGGCATACTGGGTGGCCTGCATCCATGTCGCCTCATCAAACTGATGGGCAGTGGTCTGATCTGATGACTCGGCCTGACTCTCAGGCCGGGCCTGTGCCGCTGCGGCCTCATATGACTCATATAGTTGCAATTTAAAATTAAAATTGTGAATATATTATATGCAGTTAATTTTTAAACTTGAAAACAAATAATATTGACCACGATGTGATGCTGACGATCACCTCTGAGCTCCCCAGTAGCAGGATCACTATACATCCTCTGATATACGTCGTACTCTGTAATATCGGGGTGCTCGACAGCCTATAAGAATAAAAAATAAACTGTTAATATTTATAGTTATATAAAATATTTATAAATAATGTACATACCAGATGCTGTCTATGAGTACTGAAAGAATGACTCCCAGCTCGATGAGTCACCTCCTGTCTCCCCCGATTTTGCCTCCCCATCGATGATCTCCTCTGAAAGGCACCACTCAACCAGTGCGCACATAATCCATCCCATACATGGGATGAAATATACTCTGGTCGGTGTGCTCTACATGACTCCTCAAAATCTGACACTCCTGCTTTCTTCATCGCAGATTTTCTTAAATTGTGCAAAAACTGATGAAGGCGATCACGCATGGCCACCTCCCATGCCTCATGGATGGTGTCACGCATGGTATCCTCGATCGGATACCATAAACCCTACAAATAAATCAAAATATCAAGTTAGAAATGAAATAATTTTCAAAATAAAAATTATTTATTTACGTACATACCAACCAATGGCCGAACATGGCCTGCTGCACATCAATGGGAATCTGCTCCCATGTGGTCCACGGCTGAGAGAAATAGTTGCACAAAATAGCGCTGCCCTGTCCGACTGCTATATGCGGAAAACTGAAAAAATAATAAACATTTATTATGTGAATAGATTAATGAAATCTTAGTCAAATCCACAGGTTATCACACAGGTTATCACACCTCCGTGTGCGTGGATCAAACCCAAGACGTGGACGTCGCTCGGGGACGGGGTCAGGAATCATCAATCGTGCAAGACCGCGCCCCCTCCGTGTACTCCCTGGAGCGCCTGCAGGCTGAGGGTCATCTGTCAGCAACTCATCCGCATCAAAAGTCAGGTCAGCATCCGCCAACGCACGAAATGTGGCGTCGTCCATCTGAAACAGAAAATGTTAATGTTAGCAAATAATTGATAATTACTATTATATATACATATATACATATTATGATTGTATATAAATACCATGGAATGCTATCAGTGTTCATCTTCATCATCATCTTCATATATGTCAATGTCATCTTCATATTCCTCCTCAACATCATCGATATCCATTCGAGTTACAGTTGCTTCATCTCTTACCATTTCAAATTCATATGTGACATCATTAACATCATCGTCATCACCGACTCTTAAATGTGGGGTGTCGTCATCGATACTCATGTCTCTTTGTAAAAAAGATTGATTTTGAGTACTCTCTTGAAAAACTTCAATTCTTTGCACATCAGTGAAAGCACATTCACTTTGACTAAACTGATTGTCTCGAATTTTGATTTTTATTACACTCCACCAATCAGTCAAGTCTCTTGATGTTGCACAGTACTTTGCATAATAAACTTGATATGCCTGTTGAGCCAATAAGAATGGTTCATTTACTGCGAGAACACTTTTACATTTAATATCGATGATTCCATGAGTCGGATGAACACGCACACCTCTCTCTGTATCCAACCACCAACATTTGAACATGGTTATGTAATGTTGTCCAAGATAACAGAGTTCAATGATTTCATCAAGTATGCCATAAAAGTCAACTTCATTTTCTCGATGATGAGATCCTCTCAAGCTAACTCCACTTTTCATTGTTTTTTTCGATTCCCCATATGCATGTGTGTGGAATCGAAATCCATTCACCACATATGCATTATAAGTTTTAACAAGTTTGGAAGGTGGGTTACTCAATACACACAGCCGTTTGTCAATTTTATCAGCATGTCGAGACACCTGAAAATTTGTGAAATAATTATCAGTATAGTAAACTATACATTGAATGAGTTTCTAAAAGATAAAGAATTTATGTTACCAGTTTTTGAAACCACTGATAGAAATTTTTCAGTCGACGTTCTTCGAGAGCAGCTGCTGTAATTTGTGGAATTTGTTTCTTGATATGATTATCATACAACCTATAAAAACCAAAGTTATTTACTGTAACATAAATGATAGAATAAGTGATATAAACACTTACAGTACAACTGATGTCATCTCTTCACAGTTGAGCAGAACATACGTATGAGCTCTATGATGTTCATCATCTGAAAGCCAGGGTCCAGAAAATCCACCAAAACCAAGCTCTGACTGGTTGAAAACAGATAATTGATTGTCGATTTCATCAATATTCCTCTCATTCCGTCCCATTCGGTTGTGTTTTGAAGGATACTCAGATTCAAAATAATGGGAGCAGAAAAAAGATATTTCCTCTTGCAAATAATCTTCTGCAATAGATCCTTCAACAGATGCTTTGTTGCGTACTTTTCTTTTCAATTTTTGCATGCATCTTTCAAATGGGTACATCCATCGAAACTGTACCGGACCTCCACATTTGGCTTCATATGGCAAATGTAACATCAAATGTTCCATTGAGTCGAAGAAAGACGGCGGAAATATTTTTTCCAGTTTACATATAATTACAACAACATCTTTTTCAAGTTTGCCTAGAGCATCATAATCTTCCGTAGCCGCACAAATTTCCTGAAAAAAATGAGACATGTCTGATATGGAATCCCAAATCACAGAATTCAACAGACCTCTTAATCCAATGGGTAGAAGTCTCTCCATTATAACATGACAATCAAGACTTTTTAATCCAGTAATATGACCATTCTTTACACATCTACCCAAATTGGAAGCACAGCCATCTGGAAGTCTCAAATCTGCAATCCACTGACAAAATAATAAACGGTTTTCTTTAGACAGTGTATAAGCTGCTTTTGGTTTCAGTAACCTTTCTGTTCTGACATTCTCAAATAGTTCCAATTCTGGACGCCTGCAAATTTGGGCAAGATCTAAACGTGCATTTACATTGTCTTTGCTCTTTCCTGGCGTATCCAAAACTGTATGAAACAAATTATCAAAACAGTTCTTCTCAATATGCATGACATCTAACATGTGTCGGACCAACAAATCAGACCAATATGGAAAATCCCAAAATATTCTACGTTTAATCCAATTGTGTTCTTTCCCAAAACCAGAAATTTTCTGTTGGTTTATTGTGGGACCAAAAGTGATGGGAGGTAATGAAAGTACAACCGATTTTAACTCCGAACCTGATAGCATTTTTGGAGGTCCATCCCTTTCAGCTGTTCCTTTTCTGAAATGAGATCTGTTTCTGCGAAAAGGGTGATCAGCTGGAAGAAATCTGTGATGACAGTCAAAATAACAAGGTTTCTTTCCATGAATGAGCATAAATGCTTTGTTCTCTCCCATACAGTAAGTACATGATTTCTGACCATGTGTACTCCAGCCAGATAACATCCCATAAGCCAGGAAGTCACTTATTGTCCACATCAATGCTGCTCTCAGTATGAAATTCTGTTTCGTTGCAACATCATATGTACTGACACCAGTACTCCACAATAAATTTAATTCATCAATCAATGGATTCAAATAAACATCAATATTTTTCTTCGGATGTCCTGGAATTAGTAAAGTCAAAAAGATATATGGCTCCTTCATCAACATCCATGGAGGTAAATTGTATGGAGTTAAAAAAACAGGCCAACATGAATATTGACTACCATAAGATCCAAACGGACAGAAACCATCAATGGAAAGGCCCAGTCGAACATTTCTAGCTTCTAAAGCAAAGGATGGATGCACTCTATCAAAATGTTTCCATGAATCACCATCGGCTGGATGATTCAAGATTTTATCAGTTGAAATATTCTCTTTATGCCATGACATCATTGTCGCTGTATTCTTAGACATGAATAAACGCTGAAGTCTGGATGTAAGCGGAAAATATCTCAACTGTTTTACAGGAATCAAACCAGACTTCCCGTGTTGTCCTTCTTTATATCTCAGTTGCCCACATGTGGGACAACTATCCAACGACTCATTTTCCCCAGAATATAAAATGCAGTCATTTGAACATGCATGAATCTTCTGACAAGTAAGTCCCAAATTTTGAACCAACCTCTTACTTTCATAGTAATTTGCAGGTAAAACATTTCCTTCGGGTAACAGTGTTTTCAGCAAAGAAAATATCTGGTCAAAACAGGTGTTTGACATTCTGTTATCTGATTTGATAGCCATAAATTTTGCAACTGCTTCTAATTTGCTCATCTTGCAGCCAGGATATAATGCATCCTCAGCAGACTTCAACAACTCATAAAATTCAGACGGTCCCAACTCAGGATTTGAAGCTATATCAGCCGGAGTTTCTGTATGTTGAACAGATGAACCTGCAACATCATGTACTAAATCTTGAAACTGGGATGGATCCGGAATCAAGTTGGTATCACCTGCTCTGGAACTGCGTTCACCGTGTTGATACCAAAAAACATAATTTGCTTGAAAACCAAAACGCAAGAGATGTTCCCCCACTTTGTCAAACGTGTCAAACGTTCTCAATGCACATTTTCTACAAGGGCATTTTATCTTTCCTTCTGAAACAAATTCTGGATTTGATGCCGCAAATGATAAAAAAATCTCCACACCCTCTATATATACTGGATTTAAACCAGAACCATTTGGATTTCTACGTTGATTTATCCATATGCGGTCATCTAATAATGACTGTTGATGACCTCGTTGTTCCATATTTTTCTATAAAATATAAAAGCATTACTGGTTTTGAATAATTTTTTAGAAAAAACACAAGCAAGGATTGAATATATTGAGAATAAAGCAAAACCTGTTACAAATATTGATAATTTTAATATTATATTGATTTTTTTTAATAATACTAATATAATTTTTTTCATAAATATTAATTATATAATAATAACATCATTACATTATTAGTATATTTTATTATTAATATTAAAATAATATAATTTTCTATATTATATACAATTCTCCTTTCATCTGTGTGTTTCACATTCTGTCTCCACATGTAATATTGCCATTCACTTTCACCTCTCCATTGGCGAGTAGGTTGATAATTTTGAAAAAGAATGCCAATATTACATGTGGAGACAGAAAAAACACAGAAGAAAAGAGAATTGTATATAATATAGAAAATTATATTATTTTAATATTAATAATAAAATATACAAATAATGTAATAAGTTAATTATTCCTAATTATTGGTAATTATTTCAAATTATTGGTAATTATTCCAAATTATTGGTAATTATTCCAAATTATTGGTAATTATTCCAAATTATTGGTAGTTATTCCTAATTATTGGTAATTATTCCTAATTATTGGTAAATATTGGTAATTATTGGAAAATATTGGTAATTATTAGAAAATATTGGTAATTATTGGTAATTATTGGAAAATATTGGTAATTATTGGTAATTATTGGAAAATATTGGAAAATATTGGTAATTATTGGTAATTATTGGTGATTATTGGTAATTATTGGTAATTATTGGTAATTAATACTAATTATTGGTAATTAATACTAATTATTGGTAATTAATACTAATTATTGGTAATTAATACTAATTATTGGTAATTAATACTAATTATTGGTAATTAATACTAATTATTGGTAATTAATAATAATTATTACTAATTATTGGTAATTATTACTAATTATTCCTAATTAATACTAATTATTCCTAATTAATACTAATTATTCCTAATTATTACTAATTATTCCTAATTATTACTAATTATTACTAATTATTGTTAATTATTCCTAATTATTACTAATTATTACTAATTATTACTAATTATTACTAATTATTAGTAATTATTGCTAATTATTACTAATTATTGCTAATTATTACTAATTATTACTAATTATTACTAATTATTGATAATTATTAGTAATTATTGATAATTATTAGTAATTATTGATAATTATTAGTAATTATTACTAATTATTGGTAATTATTACCAATTATTCGTAATTATTACTAATTATTCGTAATTATTACTAATTATTCGTAATTATTACTAATTATTCGTAATTATTACTAATTATTCGTAATTATTACTAATTATTCTTAATTATTACTAATTATTGGTAATTATTGGCAATTATTGGTAATTATTGGCAATTATTGGTAATTATTGGCAATTATTGTTAATTATTACTAAATATTGGTAATTGTTGGTAATTATTAATAATTATTGTTAATTATTACTAATTATTGTTAATTATTGGTAATTATTACTAATTATTGTTAATTATTCCTAATTATTACTAATTATTGGTAATTAATACTAATTATTGGTAATTAATACTAATTATAGGTAATTATTACTAATTATTGGTAATTATTACTAATTATTGAGAATTTTTCCTAATTTTTCCTAATTTTTCTTAATTTTTTCTAATTTTTCCTAATTTTAGGTATTTATTACTAATTATTACTAATTATTGCAAATTATTGGTCATTATTGGTAATTATTGGTAATTATTGTTAATTATTGGTAATTATTGGTAATTATTGGTAATTATTGGTAATTATTGGTAATTATTGGTAATTATTGGTAATTATTGGTAATTATTACTAATTATAAATAATTATAAATAATTATAAATAATTATAAATAATTATTCCTAATTATTCCTAATTATTCCTAATTATTACTAATTATTACTAATTATTAATAATTATTACTAATTATTCCTAATTATTTCTAATTATTCCGAATTATTCCTAATTATTCCTAATTATTCCTAATTATTCCTAATTATTTATAATTATTGGTAATTATTGGCAATTATTGGTAATTATTACTAATTATTGGTAATTATTGGTAATTATTACAAATTATTCTTAATTATTGATAATTATTGATAATTGTTCCTAATTATTACTAATTATTCTTAATTATTGATAATTATTGATAATTGTTCCTAATTATTCCTAATTATTACTAATTATTACTAATTATTGATAATTATTGATAATTATTCCTAATTATTCCTAATTATTTTTAATTATTGATAATTATTGATAATTGTTCCTAATTGTTCCTAATTATTCCTAATTATTACTAATTATTGATAATTATTGATAATTATTCCTAATTATTCCTAATTATTCCTAATTATTCCTAATTATTCCTAATTATTCCTAATTATTCCTAATTAGTCCTAATTATTCCTAATTACTCCTAATTACTCCTAATTATTCCTAATTATTCCTAATTATTGGTAATTATTGGCAATTATTGGTAATTATTACTAATTATTACTAATTATTGGTAATTATTGGTAATTATTACTAATTATTACTAATTATTGGTAATTATTGGTAATTATTCCAAATTATACATAATTATTACTACTTATTGGTAATTATTACTACTTATTGGTAATTATTACTAATTATTACTACTTATTGGTAATTATTACTAATTATTGGTAATTATTACTAATTATTACTAATTGTTGATAATTATTACTAATTATTACTAATTATTCCTAATTATTGGTAATTATTGGCAATTATTGGTAATTATTACTAATTATTACTAATTATTGGTAATTATTTGTAATTATTACTAATTATTACTAATTATTGGTAATTATTGGTAATTATTCCAAATTATACATAATGATTACTACTTATTGGTAATTATTACTACTTATTGGTAATTATTACTAATTATTACTACTTATTGGTAATTATTACTAATTATTACTAATTATTGATAATTATTACTAATTATTACTAATTATTGGTAATTATTACTAATTATTACTAATTATTGATAATTATTACTAATTATTGGTAATTATTACTAATTATTACTAAATATTCTTAATTATTGATAATTATTGATAATTGTTCCTAATTATTAGTAATTAAATGAATAATTACCAATAATTAGGAATAATTACCAATAATTACAAATAATAACATTATTAGTATATTTTATTATTAATATTAAAATAATATAATTTTCTGATTTATATACAATTCTCCTTTCATCTGTGCGTTTTCTATCTCCACATACAAATAATACATGTGAAGACAGTAAACACACAGATGAAAAAAGAATTGTATATATATAAAAAATTATATTATTTTAATATTAATAATAAAATATACTAATAATGTAATAATGTTGTTATTCCTAATTATTGGTATTTATTACTAATTATTAATATTTATTCTTAATTATTAAAAATTATTACTAATTATTCCTAATTACCATTAACTATGAACAATACTAATAATTTAAATTTATTAAGTAAGAAAACAATATAAACATAATTAAATTACAACTAATTAAGAATAATTGAAACTAATAAAAAATTAAAAATAAATATTAAATTAAAATGAACATAAATACCTTGAAAATTGATCTGCTCTGATCGTTCTTCAAAACTTTAATATCAGCTCTGAAGAAAAAAATTAAACTGAAGAAAAACTCAACTTTAGAAACACAAGTTTGAGAGAAGGAGAAGATAGAGAATGAGAATGATTTGAACAAAACGGATGGGGGT
Source organism: Viscum album (assembly GCA_963277665.1). NCBI lineage: Eukaryota > Viridiplantae > Streptophyta > Magnoliopsida > Santalales > Viscaceae > Viscum > Viscum album. The sequence goes on along the minus strand of OY728127.1, from coordinate 90,702,590 downwards.
ATTTATAGGTTAGATTAGTTGCGACGGGCCCATTTGCGACGGGTACCGTCGCAAATACCTTAGCCCGCATTTATTACGGTCAACGGGTAAATAGTTATTTGCGACGGGACTCGTCGCAAATAACATACTATTAGCGACGGGAAAATATTCCCGTCGCAAATACCTTTTACCGCCGCCGGTTATTTGCGACGGGAATATTTTCCCGTCGCAAAAGCCTATTTATTTGCGACGGGTAACTACCCCCGTCGCAAATACCCATTTTTTCCATAGTGTATACAACTCTTGATTTCCATCGTCAACTAAATAATGAAACATATTTTACTCAGTGAAGTTTTCTCTTATATTAGTCTCCACATGATCAAGAGGAGGATCCACTGATATGTTACAATCTTAATCTGGTTGTCCTACAATCTCAAAAACATCACTTGTCACGTTGCTATTTGTAGAACCCTCATCTGGTTGTTCTGATATATTTTGATGTTGACGGTGGTGTCTTGTAGTGTTGAATGCATCATTTATAAGGTTTTTCATTTCATTTTCCATTTTCGATGAATTTGGGAGCTCATTCTATGGATTGAAATCAATTATCAACCTTTATGTAATGTTTGATTCTTCATGCCAAATCCAACACAAATATTGACCAGGAAATTTCTTCAATATTAAATTTTCATAAACTTCATCTCTCTTCAACCATCTTATAAATTTACATTTAGGTCGTGAAAATATTATTCTCCCTTCAACGGAGCGATTGTAAATTTCAAAATCTAAAAAATACTCCAAATCCTTAAAATATTGAGGTGTGTTCCTCGATAATGTGATCCATCTTTTATCCATGTATATCACAATGTTCCTACACAATATTAAAAAAAATTAAAACACATAACTATTACTAAATAGGGAAATAGATTCATATATATTAGTTGAAAAAATATATAAATATGTTAAACAAGGTTCTCCTATATAAATACATTTTGTAAATAATGAACCCACCTGCTAGAAAACCAAATCTTTCAAATTAAAAATATCCATAAAAGAATAGGAGAACAAGGATCTCATCCCTGTAGTTTTTTGTATGTCATGCTACACCAAAATACATGGACAAACTGATGATGTCATAACTTTGATATCACTAAGGTAAGGGCTTGATAAATCTTATAATAATTGAACAGAAGTTACGAATATGAAATGGAAACAAACTCTTACCTTAAAAATGACTCACTACTTTAGAAAATACATGGGGAACCAAGATGTAGAACATTCCAGGAATCATCAGGTGAAAGGATTCATGTCTCGGGTAGATGAATCCAAGTATTATATAAAGTGGGAGAACCTATTAAATATACCTTTTCAATTTACATTTAATTTTGTTTCAATTATAGATAGTGGGGGAACTTATTAAATCCATAGTCTTATGGAATTTATATAAAATATTCAATCCCCAAAAAATAGACATTAGGAATAGTATTAAATATGGTGTATATTAATAATTTTTAGTTACTTTTTATGTTATTTGTGGCCTCAAATTAGGATTCAAAGAGTTGGGTATGGTATGGGGCTTAGAATTTTAGAACATTTGGGGTATCATGGTGAACTGTTATGGGTAGCAACATGTTGTGACCCTTCATGTGATTAAAATTTTCAGATCTGGGGTGGATCATGGAACATCAATGGGGGTTGAAACATAATGTGGAACTTTGTTAAAAAGAAATTATAGTTGGCCCTATGATTTTTCCTTTTAGTATCTAAGTAGATAGGTAAGTATAACCTAAAACCGGGACAATTACATGTTTGGGATGATCTTCATAGATGATTCATGTAAATATTTTTTCCCATCACCATGATTAAAAAAATAAAAAATTTCATACATCCTATTTGATAGGCATCTGGAGAGACTCTCTATAAGTATTGAGAGATGTTCAAAAAATATGTGTACCAGTTATCCTCAACAAATTTTTGAAGAGAACCATTTCATTGTGTTCTTATAAAAATACCTACTAGAAAATGATAGAAAACTTCTAGATGCTTTATAAGTAGGATCCTTGATAGGAAAATCACACATATATTCCAAAAGGTTTATTTAAAATATTAATAAAAAACAATAACAATTTGTCACCATGGGTACTCTCATAAGATGAATTCATGTTTATAGTTTATTTATAGGGTTATTTAAGTGTTCACAAACTACAAAACAATTATTTACCAAAAATATTTAAAATGAATGGTTTAGTTTGATGACTATGTATAAATTGTGCATTAGTTATTTCCTAAATATCCATGACCATGGATTGCTATTTAACTATGCATGCAAACCATACCATGAATAAAAACTTATCCCAACTTATATAAACAACATAGATTCTAACCAAAAAGATACTCCAAGGTAAACCAACCATTCTAAATCTAATGGTATACTCAAAATTCACTTTTTAGATCATTAAAAATATATATTTCATTCCTTTTTTTCTCATGGATAATTAAATTCCCCTTAATATTCCTAAATTCAATGAATGGAAATTTTAGGTCTCTATAGAATTATTATTAATCTTTTGGTTAAGAAAAAACTCATAATATCATTTGGGAAGTAATTTAAACTTTTCTACATAAATAATAAGATGTAAAATTATATGATAACATACAAACAACAATATATTAATAAATTCAAAAAAATGAAATATAAAATATAATTCTAATAAAAATAGAAATTAAAAATATTAACAAAGAGAACTCATGGTAATAAATGGGTTTTTTAGAGGATGGAATAATTATGGTTGGGAAAGGGGATATAGACAATAGGAGCATCGAGTTTATATTTCTTAGTGGAAAAGTGAGTGTGAGACTGGTGATGTGGGGAGTCATGATCTATTAGTGTTTGATCAATTTTCATGAGGGGATATGGCATGATAATCAACATATATTTAGGTTGTTCAAGGAACTGATCACCTAAACCACACTTTAACTAAACAATGTTCAAGAATTGGAACTATCGATGACCACAATATTGAATATAAAATAACACTAGAATGGATATACTCATGGAATTTTGAGAATTTATAACTCCAAAGTAATAAGAAGAAGAAGGATGATATTGACTCCCTGTCGATTGGAACCCTGACTTTTTAGATATACAAGAGCCTCCATATACTAACTTAATCCTTTGGAAGTTCTAATGAATCCCCTATAAAGATTATTTAGTCCACACACACATATTCATTGTCACATATACCTTCACAAGAACATCTAGATACATCAATTGTGTAAATAAAGTGACCTGGATTTAAAAATCTGAACACAATGTCTCCTCAAAATCTCACATTATATCCTTCTCATATACAAGAACATCATGAGAAAAATTAATAAGGTTATTAAACCAAAATCTGATCTCTCACATTTTAAAACATTTATGTTGAGGAGATAAACTCCTTCCATATTGAAACCATATGTGTCAAAGAGAGAAACTCATTATAAACCTACTTCCATAATTCATCCCATGATATTGTATTCTCCTCACGCTCACCCAAGAAAAATATCTACCACATATGAATTACTCCATTCAATAAACTAATATCCAGTGGAATCCAATGTTATTTTTATTCATGAATAAAGAAAAATGCAATATCAAAATCCTCTGAACAATGTTCTATATCTGAATTGGGGATATTATCCTGATACTTCTCCAAGATATTATACTAAAACTCACTATGTATTTATATAAAAAATAGTGTATATACTCTGAGAGGTATGATGAGGGGTGGTGAGAAGCGTAAAGTGATGGCACAGATCAAGACCTGTAGTAGGGAAGTGATCTAGGGCTTCGGGGGGTCAGTGGTGATGGGCGGCGAGCCGCGCTAAGTGGTGGTGAGGTGGTGAGGCGCGCTGAGGGGAGGCGAGCTAGGGCTTTGGGGGTTGTTGGAGTGGGTGGGGGTCTCGTGGGGGTCGGGGGGAGAAGGGGGGTGTCTTGCGGGGGTCGTGGGGGGAGAAGTGTCGGGGCTGTAAAAAAAAATTTAGCAACAGTTTTTAATAAACCGTTGCTAAATCATTTATACAAAAAATTAGCGGAGGTTTTGTAAACCACCGCTAAAACCCACCGCAAAAGGCTATTTATGTTGTAGTGGGTACGTGATCACGAAGACAGAGGCAGTTCACAGACAGAGGGCAGTTCGTAGAGGTGGAATGAAGGCAGCAGTATACGGAGGTGAAAGTGGTTCGTGAAAGAGGCAGTTGTACACAGAGCGGGTGGTCCGAGTACCATACCTGGTACATAGTACGTAGAGGAGCAAGGTGGTTCGCAATTTTCTCAATGAAGCTTGAAAAGGATTCAAATTAGTTTGTGAAAGGATTTCCTGGTACCTAGCAGTACTCGGGAAGGTGGAATTCATCTGTGGGTGAAAAATGAACTTCAACTGAGCATCTACCTATAGTTGAGGATGTAGGAATTCATTAAAATGAAGGGAACTACATGTCCATAAACTGTGTTTGACCTATAAGTCTATAAATTGTGTTCGAATTCTTTTCTAGAGCAGTGAGCGTAGGAAGAGGAAGACGGTGACCCTTTCCACTAGTAGTGAGGCAGAGAAAGAGGCATAGGGAGTGACCCTTGGGAATGCAGTGAGCAGACCCCAAACCTTATAAAGGTGGTGAGCCTGGGCATAGAAGATCTAGCCCAAAAATTATACTCATTATTGGTAGTGAGCCTTAGTGAATTTGGTACATCGACACATCACTGTTGTATGCTCCTTGGGCATATCCCAGTGAGGTTGAACCAAGTAAAAATCTGTGTGTCCTTGTACATGCTTTATTGCTTTAATTTCGTTGCATCGTCATTAGATAGAATTAGAAAGGACATTAAAATTAAAGAGCATAACAAGTGACCCTTGTAATAAAGAGGTCAAGATACCATTGGGCAAAAAGAATTTTGAAAAGAATATTCATACCCTGATTCACCCCCCCCCCCTCTTAGGGTATCTAGGCCCCTTTTGGACCTAACACCAATATAGTTGTACCATCATTAAAAAAATATTTATGGTTGAAGGGTGTATGTCCATATGATGTGGCTAAAAAATTTCAAAATAAATCATTTATAGATTTTTATATATATATCAATCTAGGTTTCTTATAAATCATTTACAATGATTATATATTGAATTATATTGTCAAAGGACTTTTATATTTTTTTACTTACATAACTATATCTCAGTAGGGTCATTGATGACTTTCTTTACATAGGTCCAAGTCTCCTAGTGATACTCAATTCTATTATATAAGATTATATAGGGTTGGATGATTAATTATATCAAATTTTCAGTTATTCCTAATTTATTAGATTACAAATAATGATGGTCCCCAATACATGGGTTTTATAAATTGTGGGTTTGATTAATTATATTAAAAGAGTTAAATATTATTAGGGTTTATAACAATATGTGTCAAATTAAATTACTTAAAAATATTCATATATTATTTGGTGAATAGAATGATATATTTTACTATTATTTTCACTATTTAATAGTTGTTAAATATTTTTTAGAAGACACAAGTCAATATAATTTATTTTTTTATTAGGGAACATAATATTGATGTTACATGTTACCAAAAATATAGTAATGAAAATTATGACATTTTTTCATGGTTATATGATATATTTAAGGTTTTTCTAGAATGATTAATTTTTTAATGAAATTATGTATAATTTTATCACATTATAACCTAAAAAATAAACAAAAATAATCCCAAATTCATTTAAACTATTTATCCCTTGAATTTAAAAGACTGGATCTCATATCTCTGACTTCCATGTGATATAAAGAAGTGTTTAGATCAAAAAACCCAATGATCTCACTCAGAATCCATAAAAATCCTCTCAATATACAATAAACATGTAGTAATCACGATTTTTCCACCATACTAGCACCTTGTATTGGAATATTGATATATTACTAAGATACTATAATGTATTTGAATTATAACCAAGGTTCACAATTTGGTTCCTTTCAGCAGTGAAATTCATTGAAGAGAAAAAATTTATCAAAATTAAAAATAAATTGATGTATTATTTTTATTTCCTCCAATAGACCGAAGGCCTTCATTTTTTATTGATTTTGATAATCCACCTTTCAAAGGATGAAGCAAAACCCTTACAAGGTCCGTAGGCGTAAACATTACATGGCCCATAGGCCTTAGAGGAATTCATTTCCCGTCGGCTTCAAACATTATATACAATCCAGACTAACTACTTGGAACTGCTCCACCCCAGCATCTTCATCGTGAAATCATTTCTCCACCTTCGCATGGCTGTTCGGCTAGGCTTTCCCGAGCATGCACAGGCTTATCCCGATGACAGGTGTCATACCCTCTCATTCTTGCAATCCATTTAGCTTCTGCTATGGTAAAAGCTCATTGCTCATCCTCCTTCTGGAGCTTGTTCCTTGTAGGTTGTCTGGTTTGCATCTGCACTTAAGGTGGCCCGAAGGCCTTAACATGGCCCGAAGGCCTTAAGGTGGCCCGAAGGCTTTAAAGGACTCGGGGACCAAATCGGTAGCCCGAAGGCCCAAACGGGGGAAGAGTCTCAGCTGCTACAGTGCCAAACAGTACCTGCTACAGTATTGCTACAGTACCTTGGAAATTATGCCTCCACCTGGATTTAATCTTCGGTGTCCTGGATGCACTTAAGAAGTCTTCACCAACTGGGTTGAGGCTCATGTGCATTATTTTTATTTAATACTCATTATTCATTAAATAACATGAAACCATCACATTGATAACCATGTATTATAGTGTACGGTATGATGCTTTGATTAATATTTTTGGAGAATATGAAACTAGGTTCCATGATTCTACATATTAACTCATACAATCAATAGTATTTAATTTATGTTGCATGAGATACCTGAAATCTATTTTTTGAGGTCTATTAAAAAAATAATTCTCCATGGAAAGATGAAACACCAACAAAATTCAGGTTGAGGTAGATAAGGAAGAACTACATACTATTAAAACAAACTATATGAATGACTAATCATTTACATTCAATCTAAATAATTTCACCAACTCAAAATTACCTTTTTATTTTCAATGAAAATTTTATGGGAAATGTTAGAACCATTAAATGGCACAAAATCTCCAAAATTCATCTCCTCCATTGAGGTATATTTCATCTCTATGATGTTCTATACCAATTCCTGTCCAGTTTCCTCCTAAATCATCCCTTCATTTTCTTACACATCAAATCAAATACCAAGATTAATTGTTAACATAGTCCTCCTAGGTCATGACATGTTCACTGCATTCTCCCAATCCCCCAGTTCAACTAGTGTTACATGAATTGGATGATCTCGGTCAATGATGATATTAGGAACTCCCTCGCATGCCACCTATATCACCTCCTCCTTTGTTGGTTTGAAGCTTGGTCTCACTACCTATTCATATGATGATGGATTCATAGACTGCACTATGGATATGATGTCAAAAAACTCACTCCTCATATGATAGAACATTTCATCCACATTTGGATCATAATTCAATGGTCTTTCCTCTTTTTTTAAAGGGTTATCATTTCCTTGACTGTCACTAGCGATGCAAAGCGGGCTCCCGGCCCGCGGGCTTTGCGGGTATGGGGCGGATATGGGGCGGGGCGGGCCTAAAATTTTTGACCGTTTAGAGTGCGGGCCAATGCGGGTTTAGCCCGCGCGGGCGCGGGCCAATGCGGGTTGAGCCCGCGCGGGTGCGGGCTGGCCCGCGGGCCTGATTTAAAAAAATATATATTATTTTTACAATATATGTTTCCTTAACATTTTAGTTTTTTTAATAAAAAATCATGGTTAAACGGTGACATATTCTTTCTCACCATAATGGTCATATTAATTCACCATTTATTCACATGTGAATTTTAAATAGGCCTATATTTATTGTTTTAATATGATATTATATTATTTATATAGTAATTATTAACCATATTCACAAGATTTGTCAACCCATATCTCAAAAAATGGAACTCATCACCCCTGCACATGGTTTCAATTCTATAAAATTTACTATAATCATAATATTTTTTAGGTTGATTTGATTTTGTTATTATTTAATTTAATTTTTTTATTAAGAGAATTGCATAGAACCTCATGAAAACATTAATAGCATCTTCTGAAACTGATTGTTACCTGGAGAGACTTCATTCATTCACAGGTTTAGTTGTTCACATCACCACACAATCAACATTATCATTCATCACCCATCACCGATCACTCACATACTTTCTATCGCAATTGTTCGCCGCCACATCACCGTTACCGCATGCCACCATTAACCTACAAAAAATGTTCCTTCACATTCTTTAAAACTCTAGTTATTTTTAATTAATACTTCTCCCCAGAAATACCTTTAAGAATGATAAAAAATACAGTATTTAAATGATTATAAATAGTATTTTTTTTGTAAAGGTGGGTAAGCCCGCGGGCAACCCGCGGGCAACCCGCGGGTTTATGCGGGGCGGGGCGGGCTTGAAAATTTTTGTTCGCATTATATGCGGGCTTTCGCGGACAAACCCGCGCGGGCTCAAACCCGTGCGGGCTTGGCCCGCCCCGCCCCGCCCCGCCCGTTTCGCATTACTAACTGTCACCACCCAACTAGACTCTCATGAGATCAATACAATAGTATGTCCCCAATTCCTTCTAGTATAGCAATTCATTCTTATCCCTACACCCACGATGTTAAGATGAAATTAAATTCCACATCCATAAACAAAAAGAATAATAGTATTTCCAAGACTCAAAGGCCACACCTTATTTGCAATAAAATTCTTATTTTGATGCAATTCATACCAACACCACCGTTGTCTTTAATACAGGAACATCAACATAGGTACGAGGGTGAATTAGGTGACAAGGGGGCGAGCGGGAGGCCATGGAGTATATCCCTTCGGCGGGGCAGAACCCTAATGGAGCGATTCCACCACGGAGGTCGGGATCCTCGCCAGACCCCGACGATGGAGTTCCCGGCGCCCCTTCCTGTGGGGAGACGGTCAGGTCCTCGACCCCCCTGCTCTCGTTCTCTTCGGATCTTCCTCGGCCTCTTCCCCCCGCTGTCTCTTCCGTGGGTTTTCCGAATTTTTCGATTCCCTCGATCCCAATCTAAAAGAAGAACCAGTCTTCATTGATGGCCCCCCCAAATTTTTGTGTCTCCACATCCGTGTTTCAAGATGCTTCCAACTTCCATTCTCAAACGCTTGTGTCCAGATTTGGTATGGATCGACCTTCGCGGAATTTGTTTGAGGGTTTCATCAACTCAACATAGGGTCTTAATTCCTGGGTTCCAGTTAGGGCTCTGGGTCACGAACTCCTAAGCATTTATCTATTTTAGTACCATGATTTCTCCAGTGCCTGGTCGTCGAAGTCACACCTATGTGATAACAGATGCTTCCTTCTATTCCGTTGGACAGTCGATTTCCATCATGGTCGGGACTGCAAGCGTGCGGTAGTGTGAATTCCACTTCCACATCTTCCACTCCCCTTGCCCAGCCCATCCGTTCTCAAAGGCATAGGTGACATGATCGGTTTTTCTCTCCTGATTGAAGATCATACACTTTTCCAGAAGCAACTCAGCATTGCTCATCTATGCGTCGAGATGGACCTCTAAGAGCCTCTTCCACAACGTCTTCGTCTCCAGCTGGAAGGTACGTTTGCTTTTTGGCGTCACATTCATTATGAGGAAACCTTTGGCTATTGTTTTCTTTGTGGTCGACAAGGCCAATTGCCTTCGTTCTGCTGTCGATGTGGGAGGATAGGTCATATGGGATCTACTGCTCAGCTGATTGTCACCCTTGCTCCAATGGTCCCAAACATTACTATTGAAACTCCTCCCTCTGGTTCTGGGACGAGTCCATGACCAGGTGATCATCACTCCCCTTAGGGCGTCCTGTGGGATCCATCCACATTGAGCCCTAGAAAACCTATTTCTGGTCTATCATGTTCTGCCGCTCATGCTCCTCCCTTTGTTCTGAGGGCATCAGGTGGTGATTGTAAGGGTAAGGGCATCACTGCTATGGTTTCATAGGGTGATGGACCTTCCTATGCCAATGTTGTGCATAGTGTGGTGGATGAACATGCTATGATAAGGGATGCCCCATCATTGAAATGTTCTCCCATGTTCTATGGAGACAAAGGGAACGTCACTACTGCAGTTGGTTTGCCTGAGGATAATATAGCAGCCATTGGCACTTCTCCCCTCTCCACGTTTTAGGTTGGGATGATCAACGACATGGGGGTTCAGGCTGAATTGGTTGAACCTATATGGTTATCCATAACCACATTTGGGGAATCAGTTAGCAAAAGATGCATCCAAAAAACCGAGGGCATGCAATGGTGTTGTCCAACCTTGGTGTTTCCTCGATGGTCATTGGCAGGCAGGAGGTGGCAGGCAGGATTGGCAGGATTGGCAATCACACTACTAGCCACTAATCTAGTCTTGTGTCGAGGATTCATGTCAATTCTGAGCCACTAATCTAGTCTTGTGTCTGAGGATTCATGTCAATTCTGAGAGGGAGTAGGATGCTTCTGAATGTATTTATGAGGATTATTTTTGGGTTTAACTTTCATTTATATATGATCTTTCATTGGTTCTCACTAAATCGACAAGTGATTTATGAAAATTTTTTAAAAAAATTGGTGGTGGTAAATAGTATGACCCTCACATTAAATAAAATATACATGCATTTTAGTATTGAGGAGCAATGGATAAATCTAGATTCAAATAATCCCTAGATGGAGACTTAATCATAAAATTTCTTTTTCCAAGAAGTTAAAAAGTGTACCATTCCTTTAGTCACAAATATCCAAAGACAAACATGTAAAAAACATCAACTAAAGGCTAATGATGTTTGAATCGACCCACAAGGATAAGATTTAGATGATCTGAATCATCTACGAACTCCCCCATCAAAAGAAAAAAATGATTCAATCCTTCAAATAAATACGGAACCTCTAGGACTAATGTGATTGCAAGAAATTTTGAATGAAATGTCAGGGTTAGAAAATTATAGAACAGAAAATGGTTGATTGTCCGGATAAGATGAAGGCATAGTACCCCCCATCTCTAATGGTGTGGGAGCAACCTTTGTCTTTTTTCTATGACACTTGAGGGTGAACCTTCCTAAGAAGTACTCTTTTAGATCCTCCACTCATATGTCTATGATTACAACTACTTGTTTCCAATGATCGTACATATAATCTCAATCATACCAACACATAAAAGGGAATTATCTCATGTAAAATACCCAACCCATGGTCCAATTCCTAGTCAATCATTACAAAAGTAAAACACATTATCAATATATTAATCATTAATGAATATTCCAAGCCTCTACATATGGCTCCTTGAATCATATTTCTATCAATGGAACCCATTATAGGTCCATATTAAATATCCAACTCTTAGTCCATATATAAATAAGTCATCAGTGACAAATGGTACAAACAAAAGCCACATATGGCCCACACATGTCATATTTTGTTTTCCAATTATACTATTAGATGTTATGGAAACGGTTTAAAATAATTTTAATTAATACATAGGATATATTTATTCCTAATCTATATTATGAAATAATGAAGAAAATTTAATTGGGGAATAATGGGAGAATATACCATAGATTATTATTGTGTTTCTTATGGAAGGCCACCCACTAATTTATCATCATTGGATGAAATTGAGGAATTTCTGAAAATCTCATAGTCAAAACTATCAATTCATACTGTAAAATCATTAAAACTGTTGAATTATGGGAAGAGGGATCATAGAATTATCACAATAAAAAACCCTCTATTGAATGGATCACAATCCCAATGATAAACAGATGTGACCCACTCTTCAAAGGTAGAGAGGGGAAGGAGGTGATTGTGATGGATGCATGTGATGGGTTAATAGTGAGAATGAACTCATACTAAATGAAGAAAAATTAAAAAAATCATTAATTTAATTCCATATTTTTAAAAAACTCTCATGGGATTTTGTGTTCCCGTATTGAATTAACTAGGTTATTGATCCCTATCCAGGTACCCACCCTACAACCACTGAAAACCTAGTCACCCAAAAGATGCTACATCCATCCATGGATAGTAAATCAGGCTACCTATATAAAATATAAGGAAACATGTTCTTCATACATCCAATGGAGTTTGTCACACCATAGATTCTTAAAACTTGAAAATGATCCCCATACAAACCATCCAGTCCTCAAAGACACCGAAAATAATGGTAAACATGAGCTTTGATATTTTTTTAATTCATGCCTAATATGAATATAGTTTGTTATATTAACATTTGGAAACAAATTCATGTGTCATAAAATTATATATTGACTTTGGATTCCATATAAATTCATTACTCGTGTTATATAAGAAAATTATGCTTTACTATGTATTTTCAATGTGTTTTTGTATATAATTATTGATATTTTACATCATTGGGAAAAAATTATGTTGCAAGAATTCATTTAAATTCATTTGATATTATAAAATAATAAATATAAGGGTCATCATAATATAATATAATAATTAAACAATACCAACGAATCATGTTCTAACTTTGTGTGATTTGAATCAAATTAAATTGAAATAAATGACATTCCTTTTTACTATCGGGAGAACTTATACTCCATATTGTGATTGATTATGATTATTGGGAATAATTAAAAATATTCCTTAATCTAATTGTTATTGAATGACCATTAAAATATCTAAACACATTTGAATGATTTTTATTTAATTGTGGCATTTCATTAAATCTCTTCCAGGGAGGAAGAATTTATAGGAATAAAGAATTAGTCCAATATAATTATTACTCAATTCTGATATCCATCATTAAGTCATTATATATATATAATAATCCTTATTCTAAAAAAATCAATTTATAAATGGACGATGATTCACGTGGATGACATGGATGGTAAAATTCTAAAAAAGTTCCCAAAAAATGTTTATTATAACAGATTATGTTATTTATTAAAATCTTTATAAACCCTCATATGTTGTTTAATGATTAAAAAATTGATATGAATCAATTTTTAAATCATCTAATGATTATTAAATACTGAAAAATTATTACCCATGTGGAAATAATGTTTCCATTGTATTTGATGATCCATATCAATTGTTGTCTATGTATATCTCTCCATGAATCATACAACACATGTATGGAATAAATATCTTATTACATATAGTGGAATTATCCATATAATATAATAAGATTTGAACCATATAACTTCCATAATTTTGGATTTATTTAACTTAAAATTTGAAATATTATATATTCTCAAAAGACACAAAATAATTAAGATTTATTTACACTGCTTTACCTTATATATAATAACAATAATAAATATATAATATTTTAAAAACCACAATGTGAAGACAATCCCCATGTAGTGGGTTTAATTATATCATAGTTCATGATAGTATGATGATATCATAAATAAGAATGACAATTTATATTATTTTACCAATATTCCTATATTAATTATCATGTTATGCTCTACACTGTACATATCACGGAGTGGTATGTTGATGGTGAATGGATTGTTAAAAGTGTACAACAATCAGATTGTATAAATTTGGAGTTTTTTCAAAAAAAAAATAGAAGCTCTACGAATTTGATAAATTTTAATTTATAAATATATATGAGTCATATTTCAATTTAATATATATTACAAATTTCATACATGGAATAAAAAATCATTTTGATGAATCAACATAAAACATTAACAATGAATTGTTAATATACATTATAATAATAAAAATAGAATAATTATATAATAATTGCATGCATGTAACATAAGTATTAATTGAAATTTTGTTGCATCATGGTCTCATAGAATTAATATATAAACCAATAGAATTGAAAAAAACAAATTATATAAAATAGAATAGACATTTTATAATGAAAATATATGTAACATTGATAAAAACAAGTAAATCACCAAATAATAAGGTATTTATGGGGATTATAAAAATAATCGGACTACTTGAATGTTCTCTAATCAAAATAAATAACAAATTAACATAGAAATTATAAATTTATCATTTAATGTAGTAAAAATAATAAACAATAATTAATTAAAATGATTCAAATAAGTAAAAATAAATATAAGTGTTTTATAAAATTATTTTTTAAATTATTTACCATAAATCCAAATTAAATATAAATTTTATGACAAATTGGTATAAAAATATATATCAGACTAATTTTTTAGGAATTATTAGAATTTCTTAAACTAAAAATAAATTTTACTGAAAATATATATTGTAATTGTTTCATGGCCATATAATAATTAACAAATACTAACTATCAGAAATTTATTTCCTCACATTAAATAAAATTTATAAATTTACGATTAAATAATATTTCCAGTTATTATATGATATTATTTTTGAAAATTAATTTACTATTATTATTTTCTCATATATACAATAGGGTTAATTTTTGAAACAATCATCAAAAAAAATTATTGAATTTTTTAAATACTTTCAAAAAATAATTATGTTTTGGTGAATAGTTAAAAATATAATTTTTATATACAAAATATGTTTATGACATCATCTTTATTAAAAATTGAATCAGAAATGTACATCATTTTATAAATTAATTAAATTATATACATAAAAATATAATGATTTAAGAGAATGATGAAATTACCTTCAATATTTATAAATAAATTTTCATAAAAAATATTTTATTTTAATTAAATTAAAAATTGTATTTTACTATTTAAATTACTGAAAATATTTCAGAGATTAAATTCATTTTTGGTTGTCTTAAAATATTTACAGGATGCCAATTTTTTATCATAAAATAATAAATTCTTTAATCCTAAATTAAAATCAAATTGTCACGTTTATGTAAAAAATAAGGTATACATTATTTAAAAGGGAAACTCACACTATCTAAATTTATAGTCCATCTATGACCATTTCTCTTCATTTAAAAAAATCATTCCCATAACAAATATCTAATAATTTTTTTTAAACATTACTATATTTGTTTGTAAGGACATGGTATAGAAAATCATCCCTCTTTTAAAGGCTTCAAGATTCATCCAATATAGGAAATTCAATGTGTAAGGTATGAATTAAAAAATAATTATTCTTATTTATTTTTCTCCCATTACACCTCCAAAAAAAATATTAAATCATCTAAAGATAGTTAAAAATTAGTCCGACTATATTATAATTTTTCATAAAACTCATTTATTAATTATTGATGCCACATAAGTGTGAGATCACTAAGAGGGGGGATGGCGTGAGTCAATGATGCCTTTTAATTTTAATTTTTTTTAACATAACCCATTTTGGAATGTAAAATACATGATCAACTCTTCTTGTTTCTCTATGCCTTACCTCGAATAGAGATGTAAATCCAAGGAACAAAACACAATGATCTACAAGATTCGGTGAAAAGACATATACCATGAAATGTTAGTTATTTACCTCAACATTGATTATCTTCTATTCAAGATGGTGATTATAACCAATTATAAGTTACACCCCCTAATAACAATATGGTTATAAAACATAGCTCCAATCCACCTTCAGTAGTTGGTTTACCCCCAAACTACATCAGACTAGTAATAAACCATAGCCCCATGCTTCTTCAACAACTACCTACACCCCCAGGTAAACGATCCTTCTTATCATAAATCTTGATCCACTATGGGATGATCTATTGATATTCCTCTATTATCATGAATAATCACACATTTTCAAGTAATCTTCATTAACCTTTACAGCTTGCTGGTCTTTCTAAAAAAAACATAATCACTTGTATTGACCAGTAATCAAAAAAATTATCGATAAATAAATTCTTCTTCTGATGATTTCCTAGCCACAATTATATGTTTACATTTGGTTTGTACAAACCCTTAATTATTATTTTATTCAATATAATACTACCACAATATCATGTCATTGTATTCTTGAACATGATATATATCTTCATTCACAATTTCATGGAATCCATAAAACATAACACATATATATTTATATATATTTTTTGTTTTATCTCTTTTTTCAGGTATATGAATACTAATTTCTAGTTTTCCTCTTCTCACACATGATTGTATACATGGGGTTTCACTTCTAACATGGATATGATTTCATTCATGTATATATGATCTTGAACACAGAACTATCTACCTTCCAAATACATGAATGGGTGTGAACTATCTTCTTTGAGAATGATGTATCACATGAGTTTTAAGATTATTTTCACAAGTCCAGTACATTGTCTATTAGTCAAATAACTTCACATAAGAGTTTTATCTTTATTCATGTATGCAACCATTCATGTGTATCACGACTTCTCCTTCATGTAAACCAGTAAGGAAACATCTTGGTATATAATGACGATTTGTATGGTTTCAAGGAACTCATTTTTTCAAAATTAATTTCAATGTGAAAGACACAAGTCGAAAGGATCATAATATTCACCTACTATGAACATGTAGATTTATGAGGAAATCCTTCTAAAAAATAACATTTCATAATGCTATGTTCTCATTTGAAAATGGAGAGCCTCCTTCCACATGATGAATCTCCTATTTTTCAAGGGTCATATCCTTTTATAGATGATTTCCATCACTTCTACTCCATGTTTTATTCCATGTCGAGGTCTAAAATTATATTTCATGTCCATGAATATTTATCACACCCAAATGATTTGGGGATATATCAAATATATGTTCAGAATAATTGAACCTTATCTTACACGAGTTCATGTTACGCCACATGAACTTGGAATGTGTCTCGTTCTCCTCATAAGTTATCCACCTTAGAACTCATTCCATATGAACATCCTCAACAAATTTTTACAATCGGTGGAAAACTTTATCTGATTTAATCGCATGCATGCAAGATGTATATTTCATGCATGAGTTCAGTTCGATCCTGAATAACTCACCCCATTAGAGAAATCATAGAATATGTATATTTTTAGGGTAATTGGATGTTTGAAACATGTTTTTACTTACTGGAATGATCCAAAAAAGTTGAGGTTGATTCCAAATCCTCACCTCGACCGGATGACATAGGTTGATTCAATCGAGTTACAATTGTTCTATCCAACATTTTAATGATTTATGAATAGTGTGGTGTACAACATTGTACTACATTGAAACATCCATATGTCATGTCTATTATTTATTAGCTTACCCATTCTGAAAATTCCTTGAGATGGATACCAGGGATCAGCACTAGTCACACTAGACAAAGCACACCAGGATTCAGCCATGTGGGCTTCTAGCCTAAACAAAGACCACCTTTGAGCATGCATTCTGTGGGACTTCTATATAGTCCCTCTAGCATATCCCTACCCCTTTTATGGGGGGGAATTCCTCTGGGTCTATATATGGACAACCATTCATGATCTACCATGTGACCTTCTATGTAGGATATCCCATGGGGGTTCACTAATGCCCCCTAATTATTATTTTGGTCCAACCTTTAGGGATTATATGATTGGATAATTTTTCTATAAAACTTATATTAATGTATATGTAAAAATTAATGACACATAAAATAATATTTCAATCAAAATTATCTTCTCATTCAAAATGGACACTAATTTTTCACTACCTCAGTCAAATATTCATGCAGTATTAGTTTAAATGCATGTTCTTACTCATCATCATGTAGTAAAAAATGACATAAATGACACAAGTGATGGTACATAAAATAACTTCAAACAATGATAATTTTAATAAATAAAAACATGTATCTATTTTTTTAATCACCAATGAAATTCCATATTTAAATAAAATAAAACTCAATCTTGATTGGGCCTAACATTCTCTCACTTGGTATTTGGTTGTATATACCACCAATTCGTCATATGAATATGTGAATATTACTTATCTTATTTATTTAAAATTAAATTAAATGTATATTTAGGTATTTCTCATATCATAGGCTTATTATTCCTTCATGGTTCCTTGAATAATGGGTTCACATTATCTCTTAAGAAATTTTTCTTTTAATTAGTTAAATCTAAACCTATGTGGGTAATCTGGTTTAGAAAAATGAGTGATGTAATCCAATTATTAATGGTTTCAATAATGAATATTTTAACGATACACCATACTTAATCTCAACCAATTTCATTATTTTAGGGTATTTTTTGTAGGTTTGTCCAGAGATTTCATGGTCACATCTTAACAGACTCATCAAATCATTTCATGTGCATATAATTTTACTCCCCCTGAATCCCATCCTTCTCATGATTACTACCCCTTAGGGAATTCAATCTATTAATCCATTTTAATAATTTAAATAGACTATATAATTTGTATTATAATCATGTTATCTACAAGTCACATATTCAAATGTATCATTCATTTGACTTTGTATGTTCAAAACACATAAAATAATAAGGAATAATGAGGGACTAATTAGTTTCTAAAAAAAATATTCTTTTTGAGGTCATCTTTTCAAATTTGACTAATTAATACTATATGATTTGGCAGGAGATGTTCCTTCCAAATGGATTGATATTTCATCATCATCTTAAAATTCTAATTTTGATATCTTTTCCACTTCAATAACAAAAATTTTACATTGTGATTTTACTGATTATTCATGACTTATCCTTAAGACAAATGAATATCAATGAGATTATCTGTATCATGTCCAAAATTATATCACCTTTAACCCATTATAGTGTTCATTTTATCACATTTATATGAATTGTAATCAACCTTGAGTTCTACAACTATCATTGATTTCTTTCCTTTTGACTTGATAAACATCTTATCATTCTCAATTTGATTGATCTTCTCACACAATTTACTAGTGAATATTTCTTCCCTAAAAAATTGACATCTCATTTCATTTAAATATTGGGGAATATGAATCACTATATTATCTATTCGTTTCAATTCTTTGTGTCCTTCTTAACCACATCATCTGAAAACATCATCCATCATTAAAAAAATACTCTTCTTTTACCGAGTAGATGAAGTCATGGTTACAAGATTCTCCTTTTGAAAATATTTCCTCAGAGATTTAGAATTCCCCCTTGATTAATTACTAATTCCTAGTACTGATATTTCAAACTAGAATGAATAATATTTATGACCGAATAAACCAAAAAAAATTAGAGGCCTCTAAACCATGATCTTACCGATTGATGGTACTTTTTCTCTAACAGTAGTTATTGCTGGATTTTAAAAAATTGAGGGTGTTTCAATTTAGGAGGAAGATTTATTATTTAATCAGTCCAATATTCATTTAATGATGTTATTTTAATTTTTTTTATTCATTCTAATAAAAATCTAGTCTTGTATTTCAGTCCTTCATTATTCCAAATAAATTTTTATCATTGATATTTATTAAGTATGTAATCAACCCATTTCTGTGGACCCTTCTTCTCATAATCATAAAAATATTAGACCATAAGTAAAATAGATATGGTGGGGTCTTTTTTCTTTTTCCTCAAATCATTTATAGCTGTGTGATACTTTGATTTCATCACAGATAATTCTTCCTCTTTCTCAGCAATATTTACACCTATATCATTCACCATTTTCTAACATCAATCTATCTTTAATCTGTTTTGATATTTTTCTTAATCGATGTATCTTTATCCCATTCTAGGATCATCCTTACAATACAGTTATTATTAAATAGTTTTAAACATTCATATAAAATTATAATATTCATATAATATACCATTTTTTAGATTTTTATCATCTTCCATGACACATTTATTATTCACAAAAGTTGTTGAATAACTTCATTATTAATAAATTTCATTTTTATCATGAGTTTCATATTGTTAAACATAGAATCAAATGGTTTTTAATTTAATATCCATTCTGGTATAGTTATCCCATCACAATCATCATCATAAAATGATTCATTGGATATCATAGTTATTCCCATAAAATTCTTAATAATTTTGGAAGATCTTTCATCTTCTAATTCACATACTTTTGATGAAAACACATATATTTCTCTTCTAATCATATTTACATTCATGTAAGTAAACCTATTCTATAATTTCATCCACCTACGTTTTTGGGACATCATATATTCATCATCTAATTTGGTTTCAAGTACTTTATTCTATGAAAAATCACTACAAAATGACCACTACCTTGGGAATTCCAACATTTCAATGATTGGTTTCCTTTAATTACAGATTCAAATTCCATACTATATCATTAATTTTTAAATATTTCAAGTAAATTTATCATTTTATATAATATGAGAACATTAGGAAGCTCATCCAATGACATATATTATATTTCTTCTATATTTAAAACCATTGGATCATATATATCATAAAATTTCTCATCATCTTCTTCACATGGTTTAGTCATACATATTCTCAACAATATTTATGATTCTAAAAAAATATTATTAAATATTGAAATATTGTGATCTTAACATTAATCATCAACCATTATTATATTTTCAAACCTACTAATCAAGATTTGAAACATAGTTTCTTTTAAATTATTATTTTCCTCCATACTTAAATTTCAGTATCTCTATGACCCCCTAAGCAGTTTGAAGAACTATCACTTTAGTCTATACCATTTACGAAGAATCCACCAAGATGGATTTTTTACCCTTACCATCCGTCTCCATGATCCACTTATCTGAAAAACTCATAGAGAAATACTTTTCATGGAGTGTAAATCACACTGTAGCTGAATATATTAATTCTACCCATGTGATAGAAGATACATATCATCCAATTACAAAAACCATGATAGTTATCACTATTGAAAATAGGTACACCCATGTTGTTTATTGAATTCTTGTTCTATATACTCAGAAGTTTGTAGGATCTTTTAGAGGCGACCTAGCTATAATAACACTTGTAGATTGTTGATCAATGTGAGGTCATTGAGATGGGGAGGGGTGAATTATTGATCCATTTAATATATTTAAATTTTTTCAATTCAATTTAACCTTCATGTATTGTTAATTACATGATCTACTATTATTGTGCATCTCAGTCGTACCTTAAATTATGATTTAAATAAAATACATAGAACCTAAGTATTTACATGGATAAATACAAAGTCCTACTCATTTATGTGTTGGTTATTCCTCAAAACAGATTCTACAGTATTCTAGAATTTGATATCAATTAGTATTTGGTTATACACCAAATTTATAATTAGTTTATACCCCCTGATCTAATCCACCTTCACCAATTGGTTATACCCCCTCTCTAACACATCACCTGGCTAGTTATAACCCCAAGATTCGATCTTTTTCGGCAATTGGTTATAACCCCCAACTATAAGTTCCATATTCTCTTCATTATTTATCCATAATAGAATGATCTGTTTATGTTCCTCCATGATCATTCTAAATCAACCTTCTAGTATCACATCAATTTTTTTTATCTTGTTGGTTATTATCAAATAAATTCAGATCAACTGTACTAATTAGTTTCATCAATTAATTAAATTCAAAGGATATCCATTCATCTATTGATGAAATATCATACTCAATTATATGTGTAGAATTTGTGCTAAAAAATCATTGTTTAGTAATTTCTACATGCTGATAATTTCACAATATTGTATCACTATCTTCTTAAAGAAACTATCTCACTTCATGCATGAATTACATTACATCCAAAATCCTAGAACATATATATTTACCTATACTTTTTATATGATCATTAATTTTGGTTATATTAATGTTACTTTTTTATTTGTTTCTTTAAGAACATGAGTTCATACATGTTTTTTCAATTATCATTTTCATTTACATTCATAAATGTATGAATGTAGATGCACTCAACACTTTCTACCTTGAAAACCCATAATGTGTGTGAACTATATTATTCTATCAAGATGTAGTGGGACTTATCTTGATTCATACTATAAGGAAATAGTTTTTTCACTTAGTATAAATTTTTTTCACAAATGTAAAATATTCACACATGAATTCTATAATTCTTGTTTGAATATTATACATTTTCAAAAATTTGTTACACTATAGAGAACTTTCTCCTTACTGCAAAACCAGAACAAAACACGTAGGGATATTGTGTACCATAAAATGGCTTCATATTACTATTTTCTTCATGAATCGTCCTTATGTGTGAAAAAATATAAAATTTTCATGGTATTTTATTAATTCAATTAATTATAGTTTTTTAAAACTCCTCCTCCAAAAAATATAGATTCAAACATATCTGTTTTTCTCTATAATATGAGAGCCCAATTCTTAAAGAAGCAACTACTATAATTAGAGGGTCTAATACATTTATAGAAGATTTGGAATAACTCCATTCCAATTTTAATTCTGAATTAAGATTTTAAATTGTATTTTGTATAAAGTTAGATTAATAAAACATGATTTTTTCAAGGATATATCAAATATACTTCAATAACTGTGGATTCTTCACGTATGTGAGTTTTTGTTTACTCATCACATGCATGTCAAATATCAAATGATCCAGCTTATTTAACCAACATCTAACTCATCCCAAATGAATAGACTCAAAAACTATTTCATTTGAATAAATATTCCCACCGATTTATCCACATGAATGAATTATGTAGATTAAATTCATGAGTTTGGTTCAATCCTGAACATCTCACCCCATATGAAGCATCATAGAAAATGGCCATTTTCTCAATCAGTGGATGTTTGACTACAATTTTTATATACTGTAATTATCTAAAGAATAAGATGTTGATGAAGAATCCTCACAACAATTAGAATAAACATGTTGATATGATATGGCAGAAGTTGATCTATCTGACTATTAAATGACAGATGAATAGTGTGGTGAATAACATTATCCCAGCTAAAGACAAATGTATGCCCTAGATCAGATTTATTTGTTAACCCATTACAAGACATCCACGAGGTAAATAATGTGGATAATCACTGGTCAAACTACACATACACTAGTATTTTTTGACCCCAAAATCATCTAGTTGATACTATGTTTGACTCAGGTCTTACGATCTCCAGGTCCAATGCATGGGCCCTCTATCATTTCACTGCCACTTATTTATGCGGTCCTTCCTCTATTCCTATATAAGTACCACCCAATCTTGACCATCTATATGACCACCATTATAGGATCTACCATGTGTATTGACCCATGGTTTCACTAAATATGCTTGATGACTATCCTTGGGGCTTATGAGGTTGGATCTTTTTTTCCATGAAATAGAATTTTTTAGTGTAAACATTAATTTCACCTAAAAAATATTCTAATATACATTATATTATTCATAAATTTTTTCATGGACTCAATAAAATCATCACGAATTAATAGTATAACTGCATGGTATTCTTGTTAATATTGTAGTAAATAGACATATATGAGACATGTTTTGGAACATAGGATCACTTCAAACATATTTCATATTAATAAAGAAACAAATACTAAAATAATTATCTAATCACCAATGCCATTTTGTATAGAAATATAATTAAATTTATTCTTTATTGTGCATAATATTTATTTTTTTCTCTTTATTTACAAAATTTTAAGAAAACACCATTCACCATACTAGTTTTATGGCACAAATATAAAGGACAATGGTCAGTTTATTATTAATACAATTAATGAGAACTCATAAAAATGATTCCATAATTGAATATTACAATAATAATGAAATAAATTAAATTCTATGATTCATGAATGAGAAAATAGTATTGATAAAAATGATATTTATGAAAAACATGACTAAAAATTTCTATTATAAAAAAGAAACATGATAAGGAATACTTAAAAAAATTACTATCTAATAATTTTTTTAGTCAATATTTTATTTTAATAAATAAAAATTATACCTAATAATTATTTATATTATTGAACAATTAGAATTTGGTCATTGACTATTACCACATCATTGATGCAGACTTTGAACACATACAATAAAAGACTCAAAATAGTTATTGCAAACAATATTAATTTAATAAGTATATAAATCATTATCATAAATGAATTATATTTATTATGTAAATATATAATGTTAACCATGTAATGAAATTAATGAATAAAACAAAATTTTTTCATGAAATTATATGAGTCACTAATGTAATCTAGGAATCAAAGTGAGGGACCTTTCCAAATATTTTTTGTTATTGCTGATATGTATCCAATCATCTGAAATCTATCACTCATCATCATTCTACCTTCCTCATATGTTTCCATTGTATGCTATAATATCATTTTCAATCATTTTTTAGGGTACACATATGAATTTATGTTTCTATTTTGATGGTTTAATTATGTTTATCTATATAATTCCTATGAGTTATTATTTTCTACAAATGGTATATTTTTATAAAATATGCTCAAGTCAGTACTTCAACTTTATTCCATTTTAAACTGTCCACACTATTTTACAATATGTTAATTTTTAATTTTTAACATTCAATATGAATTGTTATCTCTACTATTTGGTTGTCAATGTGACTCACCATTCCCATATATCATTATATGTAATTATAAAAATGATTTTTTGATGAGTTATATTCATGATCACATGTTTTTTCAATTCTCATTTAACAAGGAACAAACTTGCAAGATGTATTCTGATGTAGTGTATGTTCGTAGTATTATCTATCCCATATCTCAAATATGTAATGGTTTCCTCTCAAGTGATACTGTGTGTAGTTCATTCTTAGTTAGGCTATAAAATTATGTGATAATTTCTTCTATGTGATCCTTGAGTTATGTTAAAGTTGAAATTTCCATAGATTTTTTAATATTCAAATGATTCTTTGAATTACCGTGGTCACATGAAATCACCTCAATTACTAAATGTTTTTATCTGATTTTTTATGATCATTTTCATTATTTATTTATCTTTATTTACTATTATAATTTTCAGTCATATGATTAAATTTTTTCACACACATACATTGGGTTATGGTTTATAAAATAGTTTATGTCGGTCACCAGGATATTCCATATATGATATGAGCATGATGAACCCTATAAAGATGTTATGACGATAAAAAATAAAAGATAATGTCGAATATTTAGAATTGGAATTATTATATTCATAAATTCATAATTAATGTAGTACCCTAGATTTATTGGTATCATCATTAATATTTATCACATAAATGATTTAAAATTATGTGAATGAGATGTTGTAAAATATAAGAGTTTTTAAACAAATTCCCCACTTTTTTGTAATTATGTTAGATAAAATAATTATAATTATACCTATAATAAGTTATATTAAAATATTTAATTTAATAAGTTAGGATATGTATATTAATCTTTAGTTATTAAATTATGATTTTAATTTCCCTTTTATATTATTATCAAAAATGTTATTCTTATCCCTTATTTTGTTACATATATGAAAATGAATAGAATTGGTGGGGATCATGTAAACAAATAACAAGACGGGGAGTGTAAAAAATTAACAGTAGGGATATGTAATTTAATTGTATTGGGTTTCAAAATAATTATGGGGGTATATTACTTGTTAAATCATGTTATGAATAATTACCTGAACAATTTGGACTACCTAACTTCTGCATTGAATGATATCAATTTTCTAGGAACCATTATCTGAGAACGAAGAGCCCCATTTAGAGGAACTAATGTTACCTTAATAATGGGTAAATATAAATATCAAATTGATACATTATTATCATTAATCCACTACTCAAATAATAAAATGTTATCATATTTTTTTATATAGTATAATAAATATATTAGTTTTGTCCGCATATATTTACTTCTAAAATTTATTGTCTCTCCTTCACTAAAAAAATTAGTGGAATCATTTCATATAAAATATATAACCCATTTATATTTATAATTTATGGGATATGATTTTATATAAATATTATAATTTATATTTTATATTTCCATGTTGCATTTTAATAAGATAAATTCTCCATATATATTTAGATTATATATTCATCTAGAGGAGGGAAATGACATTAAATATCCTAAATAAAATAATTTATCACTAAAAAGGGAATCATAAATTTAATCTTGAAATACCTTTTATAGAATATATATTATTTATATCTTGGATTATATATAAAAATCATGTCATATGGTCCATGAAAAATGGACCTATTGGACTAGATAATTATGGAATGATCTTAAATGAAAACATAAACATGGTATTTACAAGACATAGTTCATATACTTTTCATTTCCCAATTCACATTTTTAAAAAATGAGGGGGTGTAAAATAAATTTTTACATTGATTAACATTAAGATAACTAAGTATAATTAAATTATAAGTCCCCTCTGTATGGTTTTATTACATGTTTGAATAACTACCTGGAGGTCAATACAACTATAAAGTGGATATTCAATTATGATATTATCATTTGAAAATGATGAAGAATGATATTCCTATGAATACAACACATACAAGATGATGACATTATTAGTTCACTATAATTCCATTAAAACTCATTAATGACATGTAAATATTCAAGGACATGATGAATATAGTGTTTAGAAATTACCTTCAAAATTTTATAGTAGTATTTATATATGATATTATTATATATTAAAAACTAACAAATTTCATGAAAAATTGTGAATAATTTTATGATTATAATATTGGATTATTAATAATATATTAAGAACATTAAATATTAATTTTTGATAGAGAATGACACATTATTAATGATTTATATCTTAATTTATGGGATCTGAATTGATACCTCATACATGTCATATCCTATGGAGAATCCACTGTGGTTTGTGGTGATCTATGATTAATATACTATGCTTGCATTCAACATGATATTGGACATTGAATATAACAATGAATGAATAAATAAAATTTTGATTTTTTATCCATTGTAGTATATGAATGCATACATCATTAACAATTACTAACTTCACAAGAATAATGTAATAAAAAAATATATAATATCTGAAATTTTTGTAACCTATTACATAAACCAAAGTAATAATATATAAATGAAATTAATAAATGTTTCACAAATAAATAGAATCAAAATTCTCAACATTACCAAACTTGAGTGATGTAGAAGTTTGGAATAACCATTTTGGCTTAATTTCATAGCATGAACATCGGTCGATGAATCCCACTATCTCTAATAATCACCAACTCAACATTGACAACCTAATGCTTGAAAAAAGATGTTACCACCTACATATGAACCACCACTTGAGACACAATGATTTTGGGAACAATTTTCATGAATGGGTTGGAAAATTAATTCATTGTATTATTCAAACAAAATAAAGGAAGGGGCATCATTCCACATGACATCACACCAATACTTCTTTAACCGTACAAACGAGAAATAAATGTCGAGTGGAATGAAAATAAAATTGGGGAAGTTTGATGAACTAACTCCATAAAACCTCAAATTATGACACTTTAATAAGATAAAATGATTTTATAACTGATCCCTTGTTGGGGAAAATGGAATAAATTTCAGAAATATTAAATAACAATATATGGGAAAATTATTGAATTATTTCATACAACAAGACCTATATGATATGTCCCAAAACTCTGAGGAAGATATCCCATTTACCATATATCATATAGGGAAACAACCCTTTAAATATCCTCCAGGGCAGTGATTATCATTAAAGGACTTCTTGAGGGATACTAACTCCCAAATTAGCATGTCAAACAAATGATATCTAATCATATATGTCCCTTCACAAATATAATCATTTATCAAGACATATACTATATGTAATACACTATCTATCATAATTTCACATTGATTTAATGACCAAGTTATATGAGAATCTTTGTTCATAGATCAACTCATTCCAAAAATCACCATTATAAGACTTCAATACTGAATCCTAGAAATGTTAACCTGATCGATGTTGGTATCATATTCCATTGATGTTGATTTGACATATGAGGGTCTATAACCCTATTTTTTGGGTGAATCACACACCATTCAAATATATTAGAGGTAAATAAATACTTCTCTATCGCGAAAGGTCCTGATAAATAACTTTTACTCAAGTAACCCATTGACATATGATCTTTAAATTATAAGTTAGATAACTTACAATTCATTTTCATTTCATTAAAGTGGTATACCGATGGAGAACCTTCAGATCCTGAACACCATAGACAACCCATCACATCCAAAAAACTAATAATAATGAACATGATAATAATCACACCACTATTCGGATAACATTAACTAGATTATACTCTTCATTGGGAATATCTTGACTATTTGGGGGTGTGGTTAACCAACATGAACATATAAAACATGCACATTCACTACTATAAAATAATTTCATTAGGGTTTTAAAATTATTTTTTTGTAAAAAATGTTAAAAATGTCTCCAAATTATTTTTCTAGGTAACAAATAATAAAACCCTCTCACATAGGGTTGTATGGATGATAAATAGATTAACCAATGATAAAAAATCGATATGAATGGGTCTCAAAATTAGAAAATATTAAAAAATGTAAAAACTCATGGGGAAAGGGTTTTAATATTGGTTAATATATAACTAAATTTAATAACACAACACAAAATGGGATTTAATATTTGTTACGAATACAAAAAATTTCAAAAAATAAATTTCCCATTGTGTTTTAATGATGTGTCAAATTTATCAAAAAAGATTTTAAATTTTCAAACTCATAAAATATATTCTGATGAATTAAAACATTTCCATATACCTAATATATATCTTAACCCTGTCTATTTAAATCTTTATACTCTACTAATATTTTACATGTATCATCATTTTTTCACTTCATCATAGAATTACAAGACAATTTTATTTGTCACAACGAACTCAACATTTAATTTTATGATAATAAAAAATATATTACTCTAGTTGAGTTGAGAAGATAATGAAACCACATAAGATTTATAGGATAATGTTTAAAATTCATATTCAACTGATGGTTCGTATACTATATTATATTTTTTTCTAATAAAATAATTAATAGCATTGATCATATTTACATTCAAAATCCATCTCTAAATGAAAATAAATTATTTCAGTACATAAATTTTATTTTTATTATTATCATTTTCTTATTAATTACCTTATGTATTCTTCCATGTGAGTAATGTGAATCGACCTAAATAAATAAATTTCCATTAGATTTGGAATTTTTAATTTTGATATTGGATGTGAATCATTGATTATAACACCATTTATTATTATAATTGAATATTTTTTTAAAAATTTATTTATCAGATTAAATGAAATGTAAATTATGGATATTATTAATTAGGATGTTGATAATTCCAATAGTAGGTATTGAGAGTAAAAAAATTATTTTAACATCGTTTTAAATAATTAATTTCAATAAAAACACTTTCTCCCTCATCCACATTTAGGTTAGATAAATAATAACATTCAAACTATTAAAATGAAATTAAATATTGTTATTATAGAATTTAATACTCAATTACCAGATTAATAATTCCACTATGAGTGATTGGAAGTCTAAACTCAATCAACATATGTAGATAACCAGACCCTAGTTAGTGGGAGAAAGTTACTACTATAATTATGTTAGCATAAGATAAATGGAATTATATCCCAATGGACCAATCAGATTAGTAGTCTTTGAATACTAGATACATATATGAGTTATATATGAAATTTGAATAAAAAAATTATGACATAATTTTTTTGAGGATAACATTATTCCATCTTGAATATCCTTACATATTAGTGATAGTAAAATTCATGGAATCCTAGGTAATTGAAACAAAATTAGGGTGATTAAAAATTTTCATTAAGGGTTAGGTAGAGAAAAATAAATATTTAATCAATGAGAATAATCAATATGGCACTATAAATAGATGAACACATGTACCCTTTAATTAATAAATACGGAATGACAAGCATAATGCACATGGAATGGTAGATAACTGATAAAAATTCCATTTAAATAGAATTACTATAATGATTAGATAAGGTATAATCAATATGTAAAGGTAAATAACTGAAAACACATCCCATTTAATCAATAAATAGATAATGAAATGCATCTATTATTTTTTTCATAGTGAAAATATCACAGAAAATAATCCCTAAATTAGGAATATATGAAATGATTAATTATTTGATGCAATGTTTCATAGTTATATGATACCTATAATACCATGAGATTGTTTGAAATATATTGTTGACTTAATTTAATTTTTTGATATTTTTCATTTCACACGACAAAAGAATTTTTTTAATATTATACCACTATGTAAAACATTTTTTAAAAATGGAACTATATTGTAATATGTTACATGGAACATTGACTTTGCGTATGTTACATGAAGCACTGACTTGGTATACATTACACCACACAACAACATGGTGTACGTTACATGCAACACTAAATTTCTAAAAAACATCAATTATTTATTATAATTATTTAAGTGAGATAATTAAAACATAGCTATTAAATTAAGTAATATGAATATTAATAACTACTTTTAAAATATTTTTTATGATGGTTTTATTGATAACTAGGAATATTTTTTTGTAATGTCCTTATATGTTTTAAAATAATAATTTATAAAATAAATTTATATTTATGTCTGTCTTTGAAAAATAATAAAATAATTTTAGACACATATTGAAATTGAATTTTTTAAAATATTTTTTTAAATTTATAGTTTCTATATCATCTAACTTTGATTTTTTTGGTATTTTTCTGTGAAACATCATTTTTGGATGAGTAGTGAAAAATACCGGATTTTAATTCCAAACTTCTATTTTGTCTTATTTATTTGTAATGTTAAATTATATATTTTTTTAAATTTAAATAATATTATATTTTTATTAATTAATCCAATGTAGGCCACTAGAATCAGCTACACTTGGAAATTTTTTATAAAAAACTTAGAAATAATTTGGACTTTTTTACTTTAAAAACCCAAAGTGTCATCCTATCAGTGAGACTAATATTAAATTATTTTCTTCCAATTATGGGATAATAATATTACAAAATTGATTATGTATTTGGAATCATAATAATTCATAATTTATAATAATTTAAAATTAGTTTTTGATGAAATTATTAGTGAAATTAATTAAAATTTATTACCATGGTTAAGATAAAAATTATGCTAAAAGTACTAAACCCGAAATTTAAGACACAAAACGACCTAGAATGATTTCCAAAACCCACTGGATTGTAATTATTCATCCCTAAACCTTCCATTATTGATGTTTTTGTTTTATTATGACTTTTTTAGGTAAACAATTTAGTACACCTAACTTGTTTTCAAAAATTCCAAGTGCGTCCTTTCTCTTACCTATAAAAGGCCACCACCTCTCCCTATTCTTTACAACTCTTAAAAATATTATGTTTGGCCAATATATGACCAATACACATCCCTACATACCTCCCTTTCTCCTTGAATCATCACTTTGGGCAGAAATCAATCTAAGGAATCCTTGTATAACAACACCAGTATCTTCAATATAATATTATTTTTTATGATAATGGTTTTACCTTGACTTAAACATACATCCATCAAATTTTTAATGTACATAATATTTATTTGTATGGTGAACTACTGCCACCCTAAACGATGATTGTTCATTTTTCATTTGATGCCTATCACGGTGGAAATTATGATGGACACCCTATTTATATATGAAATATATTATATTTATTATGTCTTTCATCTTATTTTTTCCTTTTACACCAAATACCTTTTTATTTCCCATTTTGTGTAAATACAATAATTTCATTTTAGAGAATGTGGACTATCGCCCCTCAATGTGATGTGATTTGTTCACAAACTATGTGAACTGCATTAAGGATGGGTTTAGTGAACATATATAATATATATGATATAATAGCTCTAAAGTAATAATTATATATATATATATATATATATATTCATATATAGTTACATATATTTCATTATCATTCTTCCTTTCGATATGAAAACAAAAATAGAAACAATGTTCATTCATACGTATGGATTACCGTCTCCATGAACGGTGTATTCCAATTCATAAGTATATATTATATTGATTATTATAATATAAATATATTTTATATACATAATATTAATTTCATTTTTAAAGTTCTTTAAATCCTTATATATGTATAAGGACCCATGATATTACCAAATAAAACACATGTGAAAAACAATGAGAATATTATACAAAGTAAAATCTTAATGTAGGATTGATAACAAGAAGGTAATATAAGGAATTAATAAAACCATATATGGTATTAGATATAAGAATATTATTATGTAAAATATTTTAAAAAATATACATTTATTATAGTGGTTGATTGTATGAGTATGAAGAGTGTCTAGACACATGGTAATGGGATTTCATCTCACTTTTTATTTTTGTGAGATACATGCTTTATTCACCACCCATTCCTTTTATGTGGTGTTTATACATCCCATAGATGTATTATATTATTATTATAATTAAAATTATTTTAATTTACATATCCATTATATTATCTTTATTTCATGGGGTTTAAGTTTTAATAGTTACTGAATTAAGGAAATTATTTTGTCTCAATTTTCATTCTTTGAGACTCATGTTTGGTACTGCACCTAAATTGTTTTTCAAGTTGTATATAATTCCTTTTTATATGTTATATCATGAATATCCTTATTTTTATGATATTTCAGGCTTCATGTAATTTATTTTTCCTACATGGAGGGCATGACCCCATGTTAATAAGTGAGAAGAGTTTTTTAAAACAATGTCATTGATTTTAAATATTTTTATATTAATTCTTTCATTAAGGAAATATTATGATTCATATCTCAAATATAATCATTATTTTCGTTATAATTTGTTTATTCAAAATATATCCATCTTTTATTAACATTTACCCATTCATTGGTACTCATGTTAATTAATAAAATGTTTTTAAGAAAATTTGATCATATTTCTATCTTCGATCGAATGTCAGTTTTATATCAAAAACCATATCTTCAAAATTGTTTGAAAAAATGTTTTCAAAAGATACATGAAGACTGTTTTCAAGAAAAAATTATTTTAGTAATGTTTCATCATTTTCAAATAATTCTCTACAATATTTCAGTGTTATTTTCAACGAAAAATGTTTAAATAATTTTTTTGTTTAAGTAATGTTTTAATTTTTTCAAGAATTATTTATATTTTTTTCAAAGAAAAATTTTTCCAAAATGATTTAAATTTTAAATTTTAAGTTTTTTATGTTATTTTGAATGAAATGATATTCAGAAAGTTTTATATTTTAAAATGTTTTTTTTCAATGAACAATGGATATTTTTATCAAGAAATGTTTCCAAAAGTTATTTGAAAATTATTTTGCATTTAAGATTACATTTTTTGATATTACTCATGCCTTTATAGGAAATTATATAAAGTATCCATTCATATTATATTTATGAGTGGTTAATACTTTTATTGCATTATGTTAATGAATCCTTTTTTTCTTCGAAGAGATAATTATTTTGAAACCCACTTTGTTTAACGGGTTATGATTTCTGGATGTGATTATGAATCCAATATATTTTTCTAGTTTATGATTTTATCAAATTTTAAAGATACTAATTTCATTTCATGGGTTATGATTTAATGTTTATAAAACCTATATCTTTGTGTGTGTCATGATATGATGAATGCTTTATTTTTTGGCACATATATGAATGAATCTATTATGATATGGGTGGGACATATATCTCTATCCTATGAATTGGGTAATGATGAAAAAATCATGATTATATATGTTACACATGAATGTGATTTCATGTTCAAAATTTTATTCAGGAACATGATTACATGTTCATAATGTTATGCATGGACCTAGATGTCTGTCCATAATTTTATGCGTGAACCTTATTAAATGTTCACAATGTAATGAGTGAACCTTATTATGTGTTCTCAATATTACTAATGGAACTGATTGGATATCCATATGTTTTTGTTTTAACTTGATTACATGTTCACAATGTTATGTGTGATCCTAGTTACATGTACACAATATTGTGAATGGACCTTGTGTAATGTCCTTGAGTTTATGTGTAAACCTGATTACTTGTCCAAAATGATATGAATGGACCTGGTTGCATGTGTATAAGTTGACACGGGGGCCTAATTTCATGTACTTAACTTAATGAGTGAAACAGTTTCCAATTATTCATGTTCAGAACATTATAAATGAATGCACATGCCACAAATAACATGTCTTTTTCATATGTTTTTATTTCATGACTTATGTTGATAATTCTCTTATGATACATGTCTTATAAACTTCCAATCATTATTATGACCATTAATATGTATGGAATGATGTTCAAATGTTATAATCATGTTCTATAACATCTTTTCATGTAATACTAACATGTTTTCTTTATTTACTCTTACTGAGCATCTGAGATCACCACATTCTTATGTTTTCTTTCCCCATGATTTGGATAAAGGTTTTAGGTATAATAACTAAAGGTTGAGATAATTATGGAAGTTATTTAATAACTCTAACTAGTTTATAAGTTTTTTTTCCAAGCTTCTAAAGACCCTAAACTATTAGAGTCCTTGGGAATGTATTTTTTTAATGTACTGAATATTCATATAAAATGATGTAATATCCATGTATACAAAGCATGAGTCTCTATAGTTGGTATCAGAGGAAAGTTTTAGTCAACCTTTGGGAACTAGGATGAGGAAAATGTAATGAGACCCCAAGGTATATTTCTATGGATATTTCTAGGGATGTCTCGATGGATAAGTATAAGTAATATATAACATTGAATAAAAATATCCGGGAATTTTGGTAAAGGATATAGTGAGTGGTTTATTAGAAATACATCATAGTGTGGATGATACAGGTTGATGTGTCCCTAGAATAGATGTACCTAGGAGTGAAAACTCTAAAAATATATTACATTCCTAACTTGGCATAATTTGGTACACAACAATGTGCCTTGATGGACACCTTGTTTTAAAATCCTGTGGGGGATATTATTTGGGAATCCATGAACTTTTCATGATCCATCATGAATGATTTAAATAAAATATGATTATGAATGAACTAGGATAAAACTATGGTGTCATATATTAAGAAATGTGTCATTATTTAGACATCCTATAAGTTTCTTTTCATGATTACGTGGTTCCTCATTATGATAAATATTTATTACTCTATGGTTTTATACAATGGATGGATCCCACAGGAATCATGTTAGTGGTAATTGAAATAGAAAATTATGTGATTTTTCTTTTGAAGATCCAAATTCTATGGGTGATGGAATAAAAAACCTCATTTCTATACTCTCACATCATTCTCATGCTATGAATAATGTGAAAAGCATACAAATGATAAATGAAGGGAACAAAGTTATGTTGAGTCCTTTGTGTGGAAACATCCACCTTTTATCAGCGAATATCCTAGTCCACTTGTTGTTGAACACTTAATCAATACCAATAAAAATATATTCTACATTATCCAATGTTCAGATAATGAGAATTTCATTTAGGAAATTTACTGATTATAGTGTGATGAATACCATTGGTGGACTCTAATCATGAATTCGAGGAAGAAAGAAGAAATTGAATCCATGGATTGGGATGAGTTCAATAACTTATTCTTTAATATTAAAGGTCCTCATGATATTCATACAAAGATGTAACTATAGTTCCTTGTATTAAAGAAAAAGGATGTTGAATTTATCAGTACTTATGAGGATAATTTCACATGTACCACCCCTAGACCATCAATCCATTTTTTTATTTTATTGAAGAAGCCACTTTAAGGGTGAGTGGAAACCAACAGAAAATCCAAAAAAGACGCATTACAGATTTCAAAATTCCAAATAACAACCCTAACCATCAAACCGCACCAAAATCCTTCAAAACACATCATTCAAAATTCAAACGAGAGCCATCATCACCACCTCACTATGCGCACCATGATACATCACCTTTTTCAATTTTCAAAAAGAGTCCATCATCACGACCTCGAGGCTACCGCCTCACGATCCAACCTTCAACAAAACCAGCCCTCCGGAAAACAGAACACTATGCCAGATTTCAAAATTTAAAAACAAATTCAAAAAGAAACATTGGATTTTGAGGAGGCCTCGATCCAAGAAACCCATATCAGCCAAAATCACATCGCCTGTCATCAAATTCTTGGGAACACCACCGTCGTCAGCGATGACCCTATCACTACCGGAGTTGATGAATAGAACTCATCATCGGAACCACCATCCGCCAACACACAGAACTAACCATTACAAAAACATTCCATAGCAAACCCATCCTAACAAAAGCATAAAAATGAACAAACAACCAAATAGGAATTGAAATCCAAGCCAGAATGAAATTTCAAAACAGAGAATCAGCGAACCAGAAACCCCAAAATCAGAGAATCCAAAGCACCCGAGCCATCAATCCTCCATCACATTCCCAAGAAACCGTAAAACCACCGGGTTCGACCAGGTTGGGGCCTAGCGCAATGGTAACAACAGAAAGAGTAGCGGAGGAGGAAGGACGATCCTAGAAAGTTGAACACCATAACAGAAGAAAATCAAAACCAAAAGGAAGGGGATAAGAACAGATGAAACCCTAATCACTGAGGAAGAGAAAGGCGACATTGTGGGCCTAATCACATGAATATAACATGGATTCAAATGAAACCCTAAAGTAAACCTACCAAAAACATCATCAAAGGATAGAAGACAATGACGCCAAATCCAAAGGGGAAAACGATCCAACAACAAAGGCTATGTGAAAAAGCAATGACGAGCTCTGAGAAAAGAGGATGACGAGAAAAAGAAACAAGGGGGAAATGAAATTGAATCCATCACCAAATTTTAAAAGGAAACACTACCATAGAGAGGAAGAGGATGAAACTAGAAGACCACCGAGCTAGATGAATGAAGGGCCGCCGAAATAAGGGGAGGAGGGAAACCCTAGATCCTGAGAGGGAACTGTCGAGAAAGGAGAGATCCCAGGAAAGAACGGTGCCATTTTTTTCCTCTGAATGATTCTAGAGATATGTGACCATGTACCACCCCTAGAAAAATTAATTTTTTTTTCACAAAAGGCCAGTTTACGAGAAAAGTGGGAACCGTGCCAGTCAGATACACCATACACGTTAAAAATTCAAAATATACCCAAAATCAAAATTTGAATCTATTGTCACCACCTCGAAAATAAAATCCCAAAAATCTTGCACCCTCTAATATTAGGTTGACATCGACAACATCACAACCGGTAGTCATCATCACACCATCGTAATCCCTGCCAAACATCAATCCATCATCACCTGAATCACCACCTCGCTGGAGAGAACACCACATGAGCATATCCCACCACCACACATCTGCACCATCGACAAAAACCTCATCACATCAAGCCATCTTTAACCATAGACATGTACCAACCCTGATTTTTGGTATGTAACCCTCTTATTATGCTTTTTTGTGTATATAAATTTTAAGGGTTAAGTTTGTGAGAATTTGGAATAAAAACTTATAGTATTTGGGTCTTTTATAAAGTTCATGATTGGTGCATTTTTTTGAAAACCATTAAACACCTAGAAGAAAGCATGCAATGTGAGACAGGGGGAAAAGTGAAGTATCACGGGTGGCACACATTTTGTCCAAAATGTGTGGTATCATACTAGAAATCTTGCACATTAAAAAGTGGATTTGGTATTTCTTGGGAAGTATAATTGGCATGGTTTTTTCATGGTTTGGATACTATGTGATTTGACCATGTGAGGGTCTTTGTTGAGGCAATGTATAGCGCTTGTTTAGCGCATGGTTTTCCTAACCGTGCGACTAAACTGTGTGTGGTAAGAAACCACTTCCTTAAAAAGTATACCTCACACGTTTTCCCTATAAACCACTCATTTTCATCCTATATATACCTATATCAGGATTTATCATTCTGAATGGTAATGGAATGTTCTCCCATCAATTCGGGGTTGATCTGAAGGCTTCCCATTGTGAGTAGAGGCTGATTCCTCATAGTATGTGATCGTTCTTCATTGTTAATGATGGTTTTCTTAGATATAATTCCCCCTCTTTATTGGTTTCATATATCTACACCTCCCATGGTTAGTTATATTGGTTTCAATAAAAAATATTATTATATTTTTCCTTTTGATTATATGGGAGGTGAAATAAAGTGGCTTTGTGGAGATTTAACCCAATTTCGTGACATTTTTCATTTTCACAAAAACTCTTGATGTAGGTGGATTCACTCACGGATCATCTTTCTAGAAATTATAGGATTAGTTTCATATTTATTTAATGTATTTAAATTTATTGTCAAATTGTGGTGGAAAGGATGGTATAAATAATCTTTTGTGATGATTTATGGTTTATGGTGAAATTGAGGAATTTTGGTAAATTGTTGTCAAAAGTGATTTGGTTGCTTCATTTTAAAATTTCAATTTTAAAATATATATTTTATATATTTTG
Organism: Viscum album; assembly: GCA_963277665.1. Classification (NCBI taxonomy): domain Eukaryota; kingdom Viridiplantae; phylum Streptophyta; class Magnoliopsida; order Santalales; family Viscaceae; genus Viscum; species Viscum album. The sequence goes on along the minus strand of OY728127.1, from coordinate 90,664,195 downwards.
GAAATGTCTTGTTGGGAAATGGTTTTAAAAAAATGCTATTTTATAATTTTTTTGGCATGTTGGGATTGGCATGGTTTTTGGGAATACTTGGTGTGTTTGTTCATATTGAATTTATGAGTCTTAGTCAAAATATGACATTCTACTCAGTGCCAATGTTATAATGGAACATGGTATATAATAACCTTTTTATGACCTAATAACTCAACATAAAACTGCTCATGATTATGGAACTTTTATAAAAAATCATAGATGGTTGGTTGTGTAGATATGTGTAATGGATTGGTTATGAAAAAAAATGGATCCAATGAAATGGTTTTAAAAAATTGGATGATTTCTTTAATTTAATTTTTTTTTTTTGAAAAATTGGTTGATATGAAACTTTTTATATTTTATTATAAACCATTTTTGAATTTTTTATAAACTACTTTATATAAATGATGTTGAAATTTTTATTCCATTTTTGTGAGTATGGATTTCATAGGGTAAATCCAACTGAGTTTTAGTAGTCACCCCTGATTTGGAACATTGGAGCTTTTGAAGATGTCATCTACTGAGACATAGGAAATGGTAAAGTATCACACATCTTTAGCAAAACATCATGATACTTGGGGTTTTTCATGAAGTTGGATCATGGAGGTTGTGAATCTCAGAGTATTGTGGTTTTCTTGGAGTTTTTATTAGTTTGTATTCTATTGTTTACAATGATATTTTAATCTTTTGATATTGTACATAAATACAATATGATGTTAATAAATGAAATTTTGAATTGGATTTCATTGTTAGAATGCATAATTTAGTGTTTTTTGGTTATTTGTATTTTTTTAATGGTAAAATCATCCCCCACATTTATTGAATCCCTTATACATTTAATTCCATCCATTTAAATCTTGGTGATGACCCTTAAGGCCTAGTAATTTCTCACTTACATCTCTAGCCAATTATAATAAAATGAACATTACAAGTGGTATCAGTTTTTTCAGTCCATGAAATTCATGTGAAAGTATTTTGTTCCTTCATTTTTCATCTATTATCATTCATTGTGTTGGCAATTTTTCTTAGTTAATCCTTGAGTTGGTATGGTAGAAAGGAGTAGGATTTTTAGAACCTGAAATGTATAGCATAAAGGGATGTAGCTAAAATTTTTATGTTGAACATCAAGTTACTAGGAGTTTGGGTGGATAATTGTTTTTTAGACACTTATATGTTTTAAATACCATTGTAATGGGTTTATCCAATAAGACGAGCATGGAATGAATTAGAGCAATGAAATACCACTATGATTGCATTCATCATTTTGAGGAATGATGTAGGATATTGTGAAAAACTATTGATTTTTGAAAATTTTGAAACTATTATCAAATGAAAGATTTTCAAGAGTATGGTTATAGTATTTTGAAAATAGATTTATTGTCAAAATAAATTAAATATTTTTCTAAAATCGTTTAAGTATAAAAGGTTTATTTTGGAAAGCAATGTTGTGATATTTTATGTGATATAATTTGAAATGCTAATCCTTTAGGTATTAGAGAGTGTGACTTATAGATCTTATTATTCATATAGAAAATGGAACTGAGTATGTGTTGTAGAAATACACTTGAAGAGACTATGGATAATGTGGTTTTAACTATTCCAGAGGTTAACCAACAACTAGTTCATAATATCATCCATGAGGGTTAGGATGTGGACATAGAGAAGTTGAGGGATGAGCCAGGATATTTGGATCATTCCATAAATTTCTATAAGAAGAATCCACACATCATCTAGGGTGATTCTAAATGAGAAATGAAAGAGGTGTGGTTAAACATGATGAATTGTATCATCATCTTCATTGGCACACCAGAAGAGATGATTGTCCAGAGAGCGATGTATATACTCAAGGATATTTCATGCAAGTGGTGGGATCTAGTAGTAGAGGCTAAAGTGGATCATGGCCTTTGTTGGGAGGATTTTGAGGATTTTTTTTCAAAAAACAATTCTATCCTCACATGTTTATGATTAAAATGATGAAAAACTTCATTAACTAGAAGAAAACAATTTCTCTAGCATAGAGTATACAACTAAATTTATTAATTTAGTGTTGTTTTCATCTTAAGTTGCAACTAGTGTGTCCTGAAAGGAACAAATCCTTTTATTGGAACTGAGGAGAGAGATTCTCTCATATATAGTTGTTCTCTTTATTGTAGATTATACAGTTAAGTGAATAGAGTGATGGTGGATGAAAGGGAAATCTCATGAGTTATGGGATAAGGAAGTATGTTCATGCCCATGGGAACATGTGGGAACACTAATGATGGGAACTAGTGGAATATGGACACATACTTCCATGGTGGTAGTGGAAATAAAAATCAAATAGCTAGATCAGTGAATCTTCCTCTGATACCAATGACACAAGTGATATGTTTCCAATGTAGTTCAATCGACCACATTAATTGAGAGTTTATAACACCACTAGGGGAATTCAGTAATTGAAACAAGATAGGACATTTTTAAAAATATTGTGGTAGTGATCTATGTTCTAGTGCTCAAGACCCTTCTTATGTATCACAAGCATCACATGATTTGGTGGGGCGAGGAAAGTAGAATAAAAATCATTAGTAGAACTGATTATCTTTTGAGGTGGGGGAATGAGCCTGTAAGGGGCGCAATAGCGATTTAGGGTTTCTCGTCGCCACCTATTTCCTCCGGTGGGCTGCGCTTTCTTCCTCGGTATCCCCAGAGATTTTGCGGTGCAGAGGTCTTTCTCACGATGAAGGTTGGACTCACAGGTGTTCTTCTCGGTGAGGATGGTCAGGGCTTCGATGGGTTCAGAGTTGGCTTCCAGGTTCTCCGTGGCGTGGGGTCGTGGATCGGGGTGGCGTCGGGCTCAGGTTCCATCTCTGCGGGGATGGAGACTCATTCTGGTGTGTCAGATTTGAGACCCGCTACGATGCCAGGGTCGTTCTTGTTCTAAGCGGCGTTGGGGTTTCAATCTTCTGCATTGGGTTCGTGTTCTATCTCTGCGGTGTTGGGGTCAAGCTCTGATGGTCCTCTGTGTTTGTGTTCCTGTGCGCTGTGCGGTAGATCTGGTACGACATTGATCTGTTAAGGCTTCGGGGTTGCGCTCCAGCCTTCCGAGCCAAACCATCTTATTCCACGACTGTGGGGACAACTTCAGTGGTGTAGAGTTTCATTTCATTTCTCAACGAAGGGGTCATGTTCCAGATCTGAGGTGATGGTTTTGTTCCGCCGGTTGCTTTGTGTTCTGGCCAGGGTCCTTGGTTGGCTTGATGTGGTCTCTTTGTGCAGGGTTGTGGGTGGCGATGGGTGTTGTGGTGATGATTTTGGGGTTCAAGTTGCTTGCGGTGTTTTTTGTAGTGAAAATGGGGTGTGATCGATTTAATGGTGGGGTGTTTGAGGTTTTGTTTGCGATGTTGATGATTTGGATCTGCTATGATCTCTTGGAGAACAACTTGAGAGATGATGGAAAAGGGTTAGCGGAGTGGCGTTTGGTCTGAGGTTGCGCTGCGGTTTCCTGCAGAGTAGGGTGCAGCGTCAGGACGGCCTGGTCTTCCTCACTATGGTCTGTTCATTGCCCTTTGTGGATGTTCTCTTTTCAGGGCCATCTCACTTCACTGGAGGGTTGGGCGGAATCTGACTAGAGTCTGTCGGCGAGTTTGTGGATATGGGCTGGTGTCGACAGTCACATCAGTGGGATTTTGAGAAGACCAGTTTCGAAGTTTTTCTAGCTCTCTTGATGTTTGTTTCCCCTAGTTCGTGGTGCCTCGACCTTTATTGAAAAATTTGGCTTCAGTTGTGATGGTTTGTCGTTTGTAGGCTTGAATGGATTTCTTCCATTGTTCTTATATGTTTTAAGTGATGATTTGGTGATGTGGTGATGTCATGTAAGGTTTATCACTTTCTTCTCAAAAGTGTTTTCATAATAATAAAAAACAATTTTCAGTCAGAACATATCTTTCCATGGTGATTCTTTGAATAAAATGATTCCTCACTAAGGTAAATATTAGCTAGGAAATAAAGAACAAAGTGTACTGATGATGCAATTATATGGAGCCGAGTAGGTAATTTTTGATGATCCAGTTGGACCATATACGTTGAGAGATATCATTCTTATGAATTATACCCTTATTCAAGTGAATTTTGACACTGGTGCATCACATTCCTTTATTTCTTCTTATGCTATTGATTAAATAAGTTTAAAACATGAGATGATGCCTTATGGGATAAAACATCAATATCCTCTTTTCATAATAGAATGTAAAGAGTTATTGTGAAGATATCATTTGATAACTATTGATAGATCAATGTTAAGATAGTATATCTCTATTCTGGATATGGATTTCTATGATGTAATCCTAGGTACCTATTGTTTGACAATGTTAAAAGCTCATATCAACTGTTATAGAATAATAGTTACTTTTATGATTACGAATAGTGTCAAGTATCTCTTTAGAGGAAAATGTAATGTGAACATATGTGCAATGGTATTGTTAGAACCAGTAGTAGGAAAAATATCTTACTAGTTGGTGGCATTGACTTTGGCATCGATGGAAGCGGTAGATATTACCAATTTTTCAGCAATGGGTAGCTAGTTTCTTGATGTGTTTCCTGAAAATTCATCCAGGTTACCACCAGTAAGGGAAGTGAATTTTATGATTGATCTCCTCTTGGGGAAAATTTCTATCTTACTTCTATCTTATTAAATAGAATAAAAAAAATAAAGTGATTTTAAAGTGAATTTGGAAGAGCTAGAAATCAAGGGATTCATTCGTTCGATCATGTCTATGATTTACTTATGATCTGGATATCACCAATTTGCATGTACGAAATGAGGATATTTTGAAGATAGATTTATTAAGAATATATTTACATTATAAATATGTGGTGATGCGTTTAAGTATTATAAATTCATCAGAAATATTTATCAAATTGATAAATTTGATATTTCAATGATATCTATATTGTTTTCTTGTTGTGTTTGTGGAAGACATTTTGGTGCATTCGAGGACAAGGATTGAGCATGAGAAACACTTGGTGATGAAGCTAAAAATCTTAAGAGAACATTTTTTTTGTAATACATACTATCAAAGTGTGGTTATTGGATACAATAGGTATTCTTTCTTGAACATGTAATTTTAGAAAGTGGTGTTTTAGTCGATCTAGCAAAGATAGAAGTTATTATCACTTGGAAACCACCAATTAATGTCTTTGAGATATGGAGTGTTCTTGGTCTAGATGGTTATTACCAATTATTTTTACATGACTTCCCATGACTAGATTTTCTGATGACAACTTTGAAAAAAATAATGTTCAATTTCAATGGACCGAGGAATGCCATAAATATTTTCAAGAGTTCAAAGGACTCCTTTCGTCATCATATATCTTGATAATTCCAAAATCATGACAAGGTTATGTGGTGTATTTTTATGCTTTAGGATCTAGGTTTTGGGTTGTTCTCATGCAAGGATACCGTGTTGTCACTTAGGGATCATGACATTTTAAGGTTCCTTAGATAAAATACCCAACATATGATTTGGAGTTAGCTGTATTCATCTATGATTTGATCTCTTGGAATCAATATCTCATTGGTGAATTTTTTTTGGTGTTTACATATCATAATATCATGAAATATATTTTCTCACAGTGGGATTTGAATCAAAGAAAAAAAAAGATGGATAGAGTATCTCCAAATGTTTGACTTTGACTAGATGTAAATATCAGTAAATGGAAATATAGTGGTTATGCATTAAGAGGATTTTTTTATGCTCATTTGAAAAAATAAGCATCAGATGAGTGGTAGTTTATGTCGTTCATAGATGAAATTCATGTGGAATGTGATGATCGAGGTGATGTTGAAATTTTATTTTCAGCTAATATGGTTCAAGATCTGTTAAAGATAGTAAAAGAGGAACAAACATCCAATAAAAAATACATGGTTGTGAGGTATATAGAAAATGGTGGGGAGACCATTGAGGGAAGTAATGTGGATGGGAGTTCAATGGTTTGATTTAGAAATCTGATGGTTGCATCCATATCTTATCAGGAAAAATTTTAACATTCATACCACCATTCAAGATGGGTTTTCCATCTAAGAACATAGAAGATGAATAAGTCATTAAATGGAAAGTTTTGGTGGATCAACATGAAAAGGAAGGTCACTGACTTTGTTTTAAGATGCTTAACTTATCTCCAAGATAAGGCATAACATTATTTTTTGGATGATTTACTTTTGAGTTATTTTAAAAAATATGAAATGTATTATTATTTGTTTGTAAATGAAATTAAAAAAATCTCTCAACTCCATGACCACTCAATACATTGAAACAATTAGTACTATTTTACATGGTTCATTTCAAATAGAATTTTTTCCATAATGATTGGAAAATATTATGATTTTTATATGTTATTTAAATATTAAAAGGGTATTACATTTGAGAAAAAATATAGTTACCTTTGAATGAAATTTTGATTCAATTTTTACATGATTCTATGATTCTTGGAATTTACTAGGAATATGATCCAATGATACCATATTTATTCATTCACTAGAAGGTTTGTGTTTATGATGATTAAATATAGGTGAATATTATTTTATTTATAATGGGTTATATTATGAATAATTTTTTAATGATCATGTTGAATATAAATGGATAGTTTTTTTTGGAGGACTGAGATTCATATATCCCTCAAATGGATGGGGTAAAGATTAATGAATTATTAGCTCATAGGTTAATTAGAATGTTAGCTTCATCTAGAATTAGGGTTCATGAGAGGCTATTATCTTCTAGAATGATGGTCTATGGGAGGTTAACCATGCTAAATTGAAAACCAATTTTTAATATTTTTTCTTGGAGGTTAATCATGACGCATTATTATTATTTCCTATATTGAGTGATGAATATTTTATTTTATTTCATAAACTATTATTTTGGGTTTAGAAACCTGAGGAAATAATATTCATAATGCGGTATATATGATCTCTATCCATGGTTTAGTATCCTGTAACATATAGGGAGGGATTTCTGATATTTTTTTATGTTTAGATTAGTCAACATAGTGGTAAACTAGAAGAGTGATGATACAAGACATATATGAGGAATTGATTATTTTATGATGGTATTTGGTATATGATATATAGATGATAGGTTTTTTTGTACATGTTGTTTAAAAATAAAATAGAGTTTCTAAACCAATTATTGTAAAACAGCTAGATTTTTTGAAATTTCTTTTTTCAAATTTATTTAATATTTGATCCATCCAATGGCCCGAAGGCCTTCATTTTTTATTGATTTTTGACAATCCACCTTTCAAGGGGTGAGGTGGAACCCTTACAATGCCCGTAGGCAAAATAATTACATGGCCCTATAGGCCTTAGATGAATTCATTGCCTGTAGGCTTCAAACAGTACATACAACCCAGAATAACTACTTGTAACTGCTCCTCCCAACATCTTCATTGTGAAATCAGCTCTATAACTTTTCATGACTGTTCGGATAGTCTATCCCATGCATGCACTGGCTTGTCCCTATGGCAGGTGCCATGCCCTCTCATTCTTGCAATCAGTGTAGCTTCTACTATGGTAAAATCTCCTTGCTTATCCTCCTATAGAGCTTGTTCGATGTAGGTTGTCTGGTTTTCATCTATACTAAAGGTGTCCTGAAGGCCTTGAGGTGGCCCGAAGGCCTTACTGGCCCGAAGGCTTGGGTGGCCTGAAGGCCTTAAAGGACTCAGGGACCAAATCGATGGCCCGTTCCCGACTGCTACAGTGCCAAACAGTTCCTGCTACAGTCCCACTACAATAATTGCTACAGTACTACTATAGTACCTGCTACAATAATACTACAGTACCCCCCTGGAAAATTGTGCCTCTGCTTAGATTTGATCCCGGGTCTCCTGGATGCACTAAAGATTCCTCACCAACAATATTTATTTAATCTTTTATATTTTTCATTTCATACAAAAATGAATATATATTTTCTTATATGAATTCACCAGGTTTTCATTTCATTATACTCAACACCATGTTATTATTACACTATAGAAAAACATAGATTAAAATTATGTACAAACATTAGTATCTTTGGCTTGTGTTACACACAATACCAAGTCCCTTCAATATCTTGTGTTACACACAAGGTCGAGTTTTAGGAAATTATAATATACTATTAATATTATTATATCTACCACCTAGATATTTTAATAGATTTGAAGAATAATATTAAATAAATTTTGAAAACATTATTTACACATGTCTATATATTGAATCATTTTTTATAAATTATCATAATTGAATCTAATAACTATTTGAAAATAAAGAAATTACTTTTTCTCAGAAACCGATTTTTCTATAGACCAATACAATTTTACTCAATAAATTAAACAAAATACTTTTGATCAAGGTCATCCATAAAATTTATATACTATATATCAAATTAGTATTTTTTATACTAATCTAGTAGATTATATAGGTATAAGATAATAATAAAATAAAATTTAAGAAAAACAATGTATTTTTTCTAAAAGGTTATTTTACCTTATTTTAAAGGTGAACCCATTATAAATATACATTTTTATAATTTTATAATTTTTATTTTATAAACTATATTTAAATTTTGAAATTATAATATCAATTTTTTCTTTGGGTGATTTTCTTGTATTTTTCTATGAGGATTTATTTTTTTGATGAATACTGATAAATTATGATTTTTTCTTCAAAGATACATTTTAATATATCTATTTTATTAGAATAAATTATAAATTTATTTGATTTAAAATATTAATTAGATAAATTTTACATAAATTAACCCAATTTATTTCATTAAAATTATTTTCACATTGAAATTGGATACAAATACATTTTTGAAATTTTCAACTTTTGTATATTAAAACTCCTCTTTGTTATCCCATTTACATTATTAAATTTAAATTGATTTATTCCACTTTTGTGATTGTAATTTATATGAAAATATCATATATTTTGAATCATTATAGTAAGAATTTTTAATAAGGTAAACTTGGATTTTGAAGAAAAACATTAGTAAATTTGATTAAAATTACATACAATGCTTAAGTGAAAAAATTGATTAACAAAGAACTAAAGTTTAATCTTAAGGAACTATATGACCTAAAAAAATGTCCAAAATCCATTGTATTTTTATAGTTTGAAACTATACTAACTTTTATCATATTTGGACAAATATATAAGCCAAAATACTGGGGAAAACATTAGTGTAATTCCCTTTTCAAAAATTTAGAAGAATCACAATCCTCCATCACTCTAAAAAGCACTTTCCCCTATCACTTATTCATACCTTTAAAGAAATTTTTCTCAGAAAAACACTTATAAAATCTCCTAAAAACATCCATAACATAATTCAAGGTATCCCTTTGTTGAAAACCAAAAGGATTTATCCAAAAAAGATGTAACATATTTCCTCAAGATCTTTTCTTTTATTTTCATTCTCCACCCCCTAAAATATTCTTGTTACACGATTATATAATATAATTATCATCCTAAATATACTTATATTTTTTTATTATAAGGGTTATATCTACACCAAAATACACTTCCATCAAATGGTTAACTAAGTTACCATTCTTGTGTGAGGAGAACTACCACCTCAATAAATGATGTTGTTCATTTTTCTTTTACCACATCTCATGGATGGGAATAATGATAAAAACTATGTTTTTATATAATATATATGATATTTATAATTATTTTATAATTATTTATTTATTATATGACATAACATCATACATACCATTTTTGGAATTATGATAACATCATTTGTGGACATGTGGACTACCAGCTCCTTAAATTGATGTAATTTTTACACACTTTAAATGGAATGTAATAAATATTGGTTTATTAAATGTATATGGAATATATGAAATAATAAATCAACATTAATTATAAAATATATTTATATTTTAGAAATATATGGAATTTCTTATATTTCTTTCAATACTCCAAGAAAACAAAAATAACCTTCATCTGTAAAAACGACATACCGTTTCCATAAACAATGTATTCCATTTCATAAAAATACCTTCCATATATTATAATAAATATTTATATAATTAATATATATGATATATAAGTCTTTTTTCCATTCATTAAGAATTTATTTCATTATATAAGAAATATGATCATGAACAACTAGTCAAAACACTTATGATAAACATAGTGTGTTTTACCCAAAAAATTACTTTAACATGAAATTGTTAATGAATGGGTAATATAATTTCATAAGTGAATCACCTATGATATTATATATAGGAATATTTTAATTAATTATATTTATAAAAAAATTATATTTATTATATAGGATTTTTTATTGTGTACAAATAATGATAAGACATAAGGTAAGGGTTTTCTAATATTAGTTTTTATATATGTAAGATAAAACCAATGTTCACCAGTCATTTCATTTTTGGGGTGTATATAATTCCTATGAATGTATTCTATGATTAGTATAATTTTATTTATGGGTATTTAAATATCAATTTTATTATCTCAATTTCATGGGGTTTATGGTTCAAAACTCACCATATCAATAATATAGTTTTGTCTAAATTTCCTTTATTTGATATTCATGCTAGGTTATGTACCTATATTTTTATATGAGCATTATATCATTCCATTTGAAATATTATATCAAGAATATAATTATTTTCATGATACTATAATCTTTATGTAATGTTATTATTTCTTGTTGATTGTGATTCATTGTTACAAAAGCGATAACTATTTATTACTAAAATCTCATCATTTATCTGGATTATTTATAAGTATTCTTCCACTGATTAAATATTCTGATAAATCTATAAATATAACTCATTATTTTTCTTGTACTATGTTTATTAATGATATATTCAAGTAATTGTACCATTTTCCACTCTTTGATTATAACACCCTGATATTTTTTTTGAAATACTATTTTTCAAATTAATTTAAACTATTCAATATTTTTCATTTCATGCAACATTGAATATAGCTTATGATATATGAATTTTCCAAGTTTTTATTTATTTATACTCAACACCATTAAAATATTATACTACACTTAACACATATATTAGATTGTGGTAAATTAAACTGTATGATTATACTGTGTTGCACAAAATGTCGAGTTATTCATTTTCTTGCATTGCACGCATGACCTTCTATTGATAAACTACAATGTGCTATTAATAATATTATTAAAATATCAATATAGTTACAAACATTTAATTTGAATATATATTAAAAATATCATTGAATAAATTTTGATAATATTATTTACATATATATTTATATAATTTATTATTTAGTTATAAATTATTAGAATTTAATGTTAGAACTATTTGAAAATAACGTAATTAATTTTCAAATAAAAATATTTATCTTTGTAAAAACAAAATATTATAAAAATAAATTAAAGAAACTCATTTTTATTCATATATTTAAAATATTTTATATATTTTATATGCAATGAATATTTTGATACTCAACTAATATATTTGATATGTATAAGATAAGAATAAATCCAATTTTAGGAATAAAAATATGTGTTTTCCAAAAAGGTAATTTTATCATCTTTTAATAGAGAACCCATTTTAAATATTAATTTTTAGAGATTAATAATTTTTATATCAATAAATATATATTATATTTGAAGATGAATATAAATATTTACTTAGGGTGAATTTTTTGTATTTTTATGATAGGTATAATTTTTTCACGAATATTGAAAAACATTGAATTTTAATTCAAAACATTTTTTCATCTAATTTAATAATAAAGTGAAATTATATTCTAGTTTTTATTAAAGTTTAATTATATAAATTTATTTAAATTAATAAAATTTATGTATTTGGAATAAATTTTAAATTGATATTGGATATAAAAACATTTCATGCTTTTAAACATTTTTGATTAAAACATTATTGTCATGATTAGTCTGTGGGATTGATTGAAAATTAATTTATGAAAATTATCTGATTTTTATTTGGATAAATGTATATCATATTTGGAATCATAATAAATTATAATTTATAATATGGTCAACATATTTTTTACCAAAAAAATTAGTGACTGATTAAAATTAATTATAATGATTATGAAAACAACAAACTTTACTAAGGACCTAACACTGCACATAAGGCCCAAAATGACCTATAAAATTTTAAAAATTTGATTTTATGTTTATATTCTGACCATATCCCACATTTTCATTGTGTTTTTATCATTGTGGGATCCAATTTACATTACAAAAAAGTCACTGGAATTCAATTTTAAAAAATTTGCAATAATGTAATTCCTCATCCACTATAAAATGACACTCCCCCCTCTCACATATTAAAATTTATCAAGCCCTTTTTATTGGAAAAAATCATAAAAAACCTCCTTAATAATCCCATAAATTAACTCTCTAAACTTCCTTTTGGTTATAAATTCATCCAAGAAATCTCTTTAGTACAAAACAAGAGGAGTTACCCAAAGAAGAGGTAACATCCTTCCACAATCTCTTTTGTTTTATTTAAATTCTACACCACCTAAAATATTATTATTACATGATAATATAATATCCTATGCATCCCAAATATTCTTATATTTTTTTATTCTAATTTTTGAATCTACACTTAAACACACTTCCTTCTAATGGGTAATGAACTTACTATTCTGATGTACGGTGAACTACCACCTCATGAAATGATGTTGTTTATTTTTCCATTACCGACTATCATGGTTGGTAATTATGATGTAAATTATATATTTATATGATATATTAGATACTTATTATGTATTTATTCTTCTAGAATTTTTATGTAACATATAACTTCAATCATTCCATTTTGGGTGAATACGAATACTTCATTTGTAGAAATGTGGACTACCACCTCTTCAAAAAAAATGAGATTCATTAAAAATCTACATGGAATGTAATATGGATGGGTTAAGTTAAATTATATGAAATATATAAAATATAATAATTATAATTGAATTGTTATATATATATATATTTCATTTACTTCCATTCATTAAATACAAATATTTAAAGGATAAATTGTTCATGGGTATGTATGACCTAACGTCTCCATGATCGGGGTATTCCATTTCATACTTCTATCCATTATGTATTATTATATATAATTATATAATTAATATACATAATATTTACATCATCTATAACATTATAGGAATATTTAAATCATTATCTCTGTAAAATGAACAAGAATAACATGTAAAATAATGTATGAAAAACAAAGACGTTATTACCAAAAAAATAACTGAAACATGGAATTATTAATAAATAGGAAATATAAGGAAATACCCCCCTGATCACCACTCAATTTTTAATCTAATATTCATTCCCTTATCACCACTCAATTTTCCTTATATCAAATAATTCAATGTCAAGCACCTATATTTTCCTTTGGGATTTCTGTACTACCCCTTGGAAAATTATATCATGAATATGCTTCTTAGATTATATTTTCATGTTCATGAAATGTTATTCTCTCTGGTAGACTATGAGACTAATTTATGAAAGTGGAAATAGTTTACTGAAAAAATCATATCATTTATTGTAATTATATAAAATTATGCTTGAATTGATGAAATATTAGTATCCATATCTCAAGAAAAATCATGAATATTATTCCCTTTCTAGTTATTCTAGATATCATTATGTATTTTTAACATATTAAAACTATTTTGTACAAAAGAAAATTAATAATTTGATTATAATATAATCTTACATTGTCTCTGTCTCTTATGTCAGAAATATATGTTCATTTAAAAACATGTATTATAAAAAGTTTTAAGATTTTTATTGTTATTAAGGAGTGTTTTAAATGTTTTGAATATACATTTATATGTTCTTAAGGATAAAGGTTTTCGAAAAAATTTATATCATTATATATATGTATTCATGGTTATTTTCAATGGAAAAATGTTTTTAAAACGTTTAATGTTATAAAAAATCATTTTTCAATGAAGAAATTATATTCTCATCAATAAATATTTAAATGTATTTTTAAAAATTTAATTATATTTATAATAAGTTGTTTTAAAATATAATTATTTTGAAAATGCTATAATTTTTTAAAATTAATTTTTAATTTAATTTTATGTTCCAAGTGATCTTTCAAAATAATTCCCCTTATAGGATTCCATACTTCGTTATAGGTTATCATTTTCTAGGGATATGATACAATAATAAGATTTATATTCTTTCTTTAATGTTATATGTTTTCATAGAATGATCTTTATAACCAACATTTCCATTAAACAGGTTATATTCTTATAAAACCCTCTTCTTTTCACAGGTTATGATTTGATAAATAGATAATGAGACCTAACTGTTTTCTATAGTTTTTGATATGATGTAATTTATATGATAACCATTTAATTTCATGGGTTATGATTTTATGATATTATTATAATCCTATCAAACATGCATGTATGATTTTATTTTTTGAATGGTGGGACATATATATCTCTCAAATGAAATGGGTAATGATGGATGACCAATGACTATATTTGTTATACGTAAACCTGATTTCATGTTAAAAATGTTATGTGTTGACCGGACTATATGTTCACAATGTTATGTGTGATACTAATTACATGTTCATAATGTTATGTATGGACTAGCTTTCACATCCATAAGTTTATGTGTTTACCATAATACATATCACAATTTTATGAATGACCCTTATCACATGTTCAAAATATTACGAATGCACCTGGATTAATTTATATAAGTATATCACTGATCCTGATATCATGTTCACAATTTTATGTGTGGACCTAGTTTCATGTACATAAGTTTATTCGTGAGACTGATTACATGTCGACAATTTTATTCATGGAAATGGTTTCATGTTTATATGTTTATGGGTGAGCATGAATACAAGATTACAATGTTATTCATAGACTCGATTGCATGAAAATATGTTTCTAAAAGGGCTTTATTTCATTTCCATTAAATAACGAGTGATCTTTTTTTTCTAATCATACTTATTTAATATGTTATAAGATGATTTCCATTACCTAATTAAATTTCTTATTCAAATGTTTTGCATTCATGAATTATTCTATTGATTCTCTTATGATTCAGGTCCTATTAACTACTAACCTATAAGATATGATTCAGGTTCTTGATCTTTGATATGTTATGAATGACATTTTAATGTTATTATCATATTATAATTTCCTTATGTTCATCATTATTATAAAAAGTCTCCCCTATTTACCATTACTA
The DNA here is from genome assembly GCA_963277665.1 of Viscum album. Lineage (NCBI taxonomy): Eukaryota > Viridiplantae > Streptophyta > Magnoliopsida > Santalales > Viscaceae > Viscum > Viscum album. The sequence goes on along the minus strand of OY728127.1, from coordinate 90,648,944 downwards.
AGCATATATACTCATCCTTTTTTCATTTTTTGTTTTCCCCAGGTTATAAATAATTGTTTTAGTTATGGGTACTGTAAGGGATGATATTTTTGTGAAATATTAAAATTCTTTCACCGGAATAGATGTTTATGTTCCATATTTCCAAATGCACTAAACTAATACAGTCTTTGGGAATCTCTTTGTGATAGGTATTATATATTCTTAAAAAATTATGCAATGTTAATGTATAAAAAGTGAGCATAGCTATAGTTGGTATTAGTGAAATGATTTAGTCATCCTTTAAAAAATATGATGTGAAAAATTTAGTGATATCACTAGGGATATTTTTAAGGATACGTCTATGGATGTTTCTAATTATAAGCCAATGGTTTCAAAGATTAATTAATGTGTTATAATTTAGAAATCCTATACATTATTTTTCTTGATTAGGGGGTTTTATTCTATGATATGTGTTTCTCACACTATTTTTTTTTGGTTTTATTCAAGGGATGAACATGATAGAATCATGTTAAAGGGAAATTGAATGGACAATGAAATGGTTTTCCTCCTGGGTAAATGAATTCATTGTGAGATGATATTAAAAACCAAATCTCTATAATTTTTCAAGGTATGAATCATGGAGAACATATAACTTAGAAAACGAGGGAACATAAACTATTGAGTCCTTCATGAGGAAGCATCCACCTTCTTTCACAAGTTCTATTGATCCTTTAGTTTTTTGAAAATGGATCTATACCATTGAAATGATATTTTTTATTCTATAAATATGAAGGGATGAAAATCTATTATTGGATGTCTATATATTGGATGGTGAGGCATATCAATGGGGGAAAATTATCAAGAATAAAAGGAGACAACATAAAATTGAATTTATAGATTGGGACAAGTTCAGGAAAATAAATTTCAATTATTAATTTCCTTTTATTCATCATATGAATATTGATAAGGAATTAATATATCTTAAGTAGAGGGATAATTATTCAATTGGTTCCTATGAAGAAAATATTAAAATACATTAAAGATACTCTTATTTTATTATAATTCACCCTGAAAGTAAGATATATAAATTCTTTAGTGGATTGAAACAAACTCTCTAAAGTGAGATATACATATTATACATTGAATGCTAAAAATATATCATTTGATGTGTACTAAAATTGGAAATATAAGATAAAAACCCTCTAGGTTCCGGTGATAAAAAAAGGAAAATTGGGTCCCATGTAAATTCCAATGAAATATCACATGGAGAGAATAAAATTTTTCTGACTCTTATATTAAAAAATTGTGGGAGAGAGAACTTAAGTGAGTGCATGAAAAGAACATGAAGGTGTTTTATGTGCGTAATGAAAGGATCATGAACAATAATTTAGAATTAATGTGGATAGGAAAGTAAATGATATTAATAAGGTAAATCTCAAGAGAATATTCCACCCACACATCAGTGTTTTGATGTGAAAGGATATTGGGAATTATGTGAATAAATGCCCCAATACAAGGGATAATATGGATAATAATACACAAAAAACTCCAAGGGAAAAGGAAAAGGTAAATCTTTATCAATCACAATGTATGAAGTGAATCATGATAAATAGGGAAAACCTTTCCCCCTCCCCTTAGTTGAGAATTTCATGTCTGATTTTTTGGATTATTCCCTAGGAAAATATTTTTTTCCATCCATTGGTGATGTTTCATGGGATTATGTTCTTCCACATTTATTTTGGGATAATAAAATGACATTAATGTACTATTATTGTAATAATCACACCATTTATCCAATAAAAATGTTTTTTTGTATAAGATATATTCTTATTTAAGGAATAAACAGTGAATTATATTTTGGATGAGTTATAAGGATAACTATTTATGGAATGTAATATATCAAATTTCATATAAGATTTTATAGATTTATTATATTATCTCACTATATTATGATTAATGCATATTGGATAAAATGTGCTAACCCTTTTTTCTTTATAATGACACATGGAATGATGTATCATTCTATTTTTTTGGTCTCATGATCTTATAATTATTTTGGAATGAAAAATAATCCTTCATTTAATGGACTAGTAGATTAAGTGTAAATTTATCAATATAAAATAATGGGTAAAGTTGTCCTTATATTATGTAAGTATATCTTCTCATTAAAATTATTCAAATTTTGAAAAAGGGTCTTGAAATAATTGTTATTTCATGTTTCCGTCAATTTTGATGATATCAATGAGCCTATTATAGAATATTTGAGTTATGGATTTTTGATATCAAACATTATCTTAACCATGCTCACTATCACTCTATATGAAATATTGATTGTTATATTTGTCTTCTATGTCTGTTATTTCAATTTCCAGTAATATTCTCCTATGTGGAAACATAATTATGAGTTTTTTTGGGTAACAATTATGTTTCCAAGTTCCCCTTTTTAAATGAAGATTTAGTATTCATTTTTTTGATGTGGTTTCTATAAATGAACTTTCATGTTTTAAGGCTTTGAAAACCCTTATGATTTTGAAGGAAAAAGTAATTTTCATGGGGGTAGAATTTAACAAACTAATATTTTGTGATTTTTTTAGTCACTTTAAATATATTGATATTTTTCATTTTCAATCAACATTGAATATAGATTTTTTTATTTTAAATAACAAAGTTTTTTCTTTATTTGTACAGAAGAACATGATGATATTGTGCTAAAAGAAAAAAATAGATTTAAACGAGGTACATGAAGACCTATGTTTGGATTGTGTTACAAAAAATTTTAAGTTCATTCAATAGCTTGTGCAACATGCAATAAATTTTTTTCCAAACTAAAATGTGCTATTAATATAACTGTTAAAATATTATTATAGTTACCACCAAGACATTGTAATAGAAGTTATGAATAAAATTAACTATATAGTTAAAATTTTATTTATATATGTGTAGAAAATTAATCCTTTCGATATCAATTATTATAATATAATGTAAAAACTATTTAAAAATAATGAAATCACATTTCTAAGAAAACTAATTTTCTATAAAAACACCATTTTATCTCAATAAATTAAGAAAAAAAATTTTGATTACTTTTATTAATAAAATTTATATATTATATATTAAATAAATATTTTTATACTAATTAAATATATTTGATAGGTATATGATGAGAATAAATACATTCATATAAATAAAAATATGTATTTTTTAAAAGTTAATTTTACCACAATATAATGGAAACCAAATTTTAAATCAAACCATTGAAAACTTTATAATTAATATTTGTATAAAAACAACATTTTTGGGATTGGAATATAATAATTTCTGTTGGGTTAATTTTTCATATTTTTCTTAGACGATTCATTTGTTGATGAATAGTGAAAAGCATTGATTTTTAATTCAAAAAGGATTTTTCATCAATTTTTTTATATAGTTAGGATATATTTTAGTTTATTTTTCAATTATTAATTACATAATTTTAATTTCTACTAATCCAATTTAGTTCATTGTATTCAATTTCACAATCAAATTTGATATAAAAACATTTCATAATTTTAAACAGTTTCCTTTAAAACAGTTTTTTGCTTCAAGTTTGTGGGATTGAATATGAATTAACTTATTCAAATTATATTATTTGAATTTTTACAACTTTATTAGAAATTTTTAATCATAATAATTTATAATATCTAATAATTTCATACTTTTTGACCAAAAATATTATAGAATGTGATTAAAATTAATCATAGTGATTAAAAAATACCCTAAAAAGGACCAAACCATAATAATAAGGCCAAAAATGACCAAGAAACTTTTCCATAATCCATTTTATGTTTATATTTCGACCCAATCCACTATTTTATTATTTTATACCATTTCTGGAGCCACATTACATGTTAAAAATGTTTGTAGAATTCCCATTTCAAAACATTATAGGAATGCCACACATCTTCCACTATAAAAAAGAACTAAACCCTCCAATGTATTCACACTTATCAAGACCTTTAGATTGGTTAATATGTAAAAAATTATAATAAAAAATCCCCAAACTTAGTACTATATTATACCATTTGTGAATAAATCCATTTAAGGAAGCCCTTTTCTCTAAACTAAAAGGAGATACCAAAGAAAAGGTAACATCCGTCCACAAGCTATTTTGTTTTATTTTCATTCTCCACCACATAAAATATTATTATTTTTTGGTTATATTAAAACCTTAGCTTCCTAAATATACATATATATTTTTTCATATTTTTTTTACCTACAATTATACACAATTCTATATAATGGGTAATGAACATACCATTCTTGTGTATGGTGAACTACTACCTCCCGAAATGATGTGGATCATTTTTCAATTACCACATATCATGAAAGGATATTATTGTGGAAAACCTATATTAAATGATATTTATTATATCTATGATTTATTTATTCTTCTTGAATTATTATATAACAAATACTTCCATTCATTACATTTTATGTAAACATGATAACTTTGTTGGTGGACATGTGGACTACTACCTCCTCAAAGTGATGTGTAACATTTACACTCTACATGGAATGTGTTATGGATGGGTTTAGTAAATTTATATGACATATTAATTCTACTGGAATAAGTATATATATATATACATATAAATTTCATTTAATTTCCTTCTTTCAATACAATAATCAAACAGGAAACAACATTCATGCATATGCACGAGCTATCATCTCCATGAAAGGTGTATTTAATTTCATATTAATTTTCTATATGGATTGTTATAAATAATTATATATTAAATATTTATTATATTTAATTAATTTTATTCTTTATGGAAATAAATAAGTCATTATCTTTTTAAAATGAACAATAATTACAAGTCAAATCATGCATGAAAAATAGTGCATTTATTAACCAAAAGAAAACCTAATCATGGAATCATTAATAAACAAATAATACAAGGAAATAATAAAAATATATATGGTATGATATATAATAATATGTTTCCATCATATATTTATAACAAAATTATATTTATTATACAAAATTTTCGAATGTGTATGAAGAAATTGAAGACTTAAGGTAATGGGTTTCTCCTCTCACATTAATTTCTATAAGATTTATACATTATTCAAAACCAATTTAATTTGTTTGGTGTATGTATAATGAATTAATATATTCTATTATTTTTAAAAATAAATTTATGATAATTTACATATCCATTTTATGACCCTTCTTCTATTGGTTTTATGGTTCAAAAGTCATTAAATTGGTAAAGTAATTTTTCCACTATTTACCTACTTTGAGATACATGCCATTTTATGCACCTATTTTCTTCTATTTCATGTTTATAATACCCTATTATATGTTATATAATGAATATAACTCATTAATTATATTTTAAAATTCATTTAATTTTGTTACCTCATTTGAATTATAAGTCAATATTACTATATTTGTTATATTTTATTTCTACAATCTCATCATTTATCAGGACTTTTTACGATTTTTCTTACATTGATGGGATTTCATAATCTATATAATAAGAAATATAAGGATTTTTATGGTTATTTATGATATATTCATGTATTGATACCATTACTCCACACTTTATGCCTTTATATAGTTAAGAAATTGATTTTATGATAATCTAAATTTATCCGTCTCTTCAGTCAGAAATTTTTTTTCGTTACAAACAATGTTTTATAATAAGTGTTTCAATTTTTTTATTTTAAATATTTTTTGGTTTTAAATTGTATTTCATATTTTTTCAAGGAATAATGGTTTCCAAATTCTTTTAAGACTTTTTTATATTTTTTAATTTTATTTTCATTAGAAAAATGTTTTTAAACTGATAATGTTTTAAAAAGCATTTTTCAATAAAAAAATTGAATTTTCCCCATGAAATGTTTAAATGGATTTTTAATGATTCATTTATATTTTTTCAATTTTATTTTCATAGAAATTAATTTTGAAATTTTTATATGTTTTAAAAAGTTTTTTAATGAAAATATATGTTATAAGTGATCATTCAATATCCTTACCCATACAAGATGAAATACATCGTTATATTTTATTATTTAATGGGGGATATGATCCAATTATTCCATTCAATTTATTTATTGAATGTATTGTGTTTTGATGTATTGGTGTTTATGACACCCATTTCTCTACCACAATTTATATTTTTTTGAAACCCATATTTGTTCAGGATTCATGCTTTGATTAAATGATTATGTGACCTACCATTATTCCATAGGTAATGATATGATGAAATTTTTATGATACCAATTTCATTTTATGGGTTATGATATGATGATATGTTTATAATGTTGTGGCACACATCTGTGTGATTTTATTATGTGATAGGTGGTCCCTATATCTACCTTAAATGCATTAGATAATGATTCATGACTAATAACATATATGTAATGCATTAACCTAATTTCATGTTCACATAGTTATTTGTGAAAATGACTAAAAATTAATAATGTTTTTCATGAAACTTATTATATGTTCACAATATTATGAAGGGACCTAGTTTCATGTCCATAAGATTATGTGAAAACCTGATTACATGTTCTCAATGTTATAAGTTAACCTAATTACTTGTTCAAAATGATATGAGTGGACCTAGTTTCTTATCCATAAGTCTATGGGTTATATTGATTACATGTTCACAATGTTATGTGTTGACCTGGTTTCATATAGACATGTTTATGCATGATCTTGATTACATGTTCACAACATAATGTGTTGACCTTGTTGCATGTCCAAAACATAATGTGTGAGCCTGAGTACATATTCATATTATTATTTTTGGACCCAGTTTCATCTCCCTATGTTTATGTGAGGGACCTAATTCATGTCCTTAACATAATTATTAGAGTTATTTCTACTTATACAATTTCACAACATTATAAGATGATGTGTAAACCATAATTCAATGTCATAATCATATTTCACTCTTTGATAACTTATGACCGTGATTAAATTATGAATCATGTCCTAAGAACAACTAATATTTAGTTCACTAATCATGTTCATGATCTTTGATATATAGGGTATTATCTTCTAATGTTATTCTCATGTTCTCATAACCATATGTTCATGATAATTCTTACAAATCTCCCTCGTTTACCCTTAATGAGCAGCTAATCGCAACATTTTCTTGTGATTTACCCAAGTTTATATGTAATTGTTTTCAAATGTGGTACTAAAGGGGAAGATTATAACATACCAACCTAGGTTCCAAAAAATAGTTCCCAGAGCTGGTTTTCCACATGAACTTAGGCATACCTATGCATATGCTAGAGGCTACCGAATAGTAGTGAGGGTCTAGTAAGTCAGTCCTGGGTTTTCCATACCATATTTTCTTAGAGGAAAATACCAATGAAAATATATAACAAATAGTTGAAGCATATGTAAATCATAAAAAATACTCATGTCATAAGATAACCAAGAAAAAAAAATACAATACTCAATTATAAGGGAAAACATTCTATTCAAATATAAGTGTCAAGTTTATATAATTCAATTAAATATAAAGACCCTAAGACTCCCATGATGGTTCAGAACCATGTTTGGTACCCTCATCCAAGATCAATCCCAAATCATCAATCCATCCCAAGGCCTCTTCCCTTATCCTATCAACAAATAGTATAATTTATTCGGGTACCAATCAGGCAGTCGAATAGGGTTTGAGTACAACTTAGTAGGCCACCACCAACTGTGCATAAAACTAGTACATTAAAAATATAGTGTATTAAGTTATATATAAAACAATTATAATGTATAAATATCAAGTTATTACATTTTCATTTATTGTTATCTAACTGCATTTACTCCAGGGTTCCCAAGGAGACTCATACCTCAAAACTAACTTCATCTCATATAAGATCCTAAAGTATTCCCAATGTAATATCATATCTTAACACATACTTATTTCTTGGAGCATGTAGTATTAAAAGATTCTATGATATATTAGCACCTAATTCAACTCATGTTGGTGTTTGAACTATTCTCATGTGATGCCATAAATCAGAGTGCCGTTATTTCCCTTCATTAATTTCACATTTATAAGTCACATTTCTAAAGCTAGAAATACCACAACATAAGAAAGATGACAATGTTACCACACTTACTACTTAATAGAATTTCCATATTCCCATTCAAAAAATCATAAGTATAATAACAATGTTACCATTTATACTTCCTAGAAAAATGGCCATGTTCCCATTCTCTTAATCATAATTATGATGACCTTATTACCATTTTCACTTATCAATTTTTAATTACCATGTTACCATTTATACAGACATAAATAATTCATAATTAATTACCCACATCAATTCCATTACAAATACAACAATTTGTTAAATACATAAAATCTATTAGTTAACTCAACAATTAACTAAGTTCGTCAATCCAATTAATTAATCTATTAATTAATTACTCTATAAACAAATTCATATTGCATAATTAATTTTCCATAATTAATTATATCATAATAAATCTCAATGTTCCATAATTAATCCCATGATTAATAATCTTGAACATATTAATAATGGAACATAATGAATCCAAAATTAATTATCTCAATTTATCCAAAACAACATCTCATTATTAATCTCCCGATTAATAATATAAATTATATTCCTTATCTTTTATAGTAAATTTCCAAAAATTAATTTTCTAATAGGTAACCCTTATAGTATCATGATTAATTCCTCACTTAATCAAATATTTCAACTATACATCTATAAATCAAATTTTCATCCTAATTAACCCAATTTAATAAAAAAATTACTAAAGGATGCTAGAAATTCAACAATTTTTCATATACGTATCAAATCCACGACTATGGGAATTTGGTTTTAGAAAACCTACCTCAACTCATTGATGGATTTTCATTCAATAGATATTCCCAGAACCTGAGTAGCGTAACCACATAAATCTAAGTTCAAGATCTAAATCTCTAAATCAAGATAAAAGATACCAAGATCATATCAATAAAGATCTTGATCTACATTCCTAGATATAGATCTCAAAAAAATGTTTATATATATAGATATATCAGATATCATCCATCAAAATATCCTTGTAAGAGAAGAGGATGAAGGGAAAAGGCATTGGGATGAGATCCACTTACCGAGCAAAGAGAAAATCTTTTATTCGGGCTTCCAATATCAATAAACAGTGGTCCTATGGCCTTGTAATCCCTCTAGGTCAATGGGAGAACCTTCCTTTACCATTATAAAATTGAAACACCAAGTTAGGTTCGCATAAGAGAATAAATATGTCATTAAAAGGTAAAAATGAGTGAGATCCACAATTTTAGGATCTCATTATAGGCCCACGCATGATTTAGTCACATGGTTAGTAAAAACATGTGCTAATCGTGCATTAGCCACCACTTCAAGGGTGAACTTGCATAGTTTCCTCAAAATGACTCCAAAGTCATGCTTTAACTATACCAAAGCTAGTACCTCAAAAGAAAAAATAGCACACAGTTTCTCCTAGACAGGAACATGGTTTTTACAAACCGTGCGCCTACTATGAACATCCCATTTTTCTCCAAATTATTTTTAGACTTCACCCCAATGAAACACAAGTTATTACTCCAATAAAATGTACTTTTGTAAAAAAATACCTAAAATGACACCTGAGACAACTCCAAAAAAGTTCAGGATCTTATAATATCCCTAGCTTATAACAGCTCATCCTCGATCTGCACTTCCAAGCCTTATAAGATTACCAACAAAAAAGATCAGGTCATTGATCCATCATATTAGTTTCTCATTCCCATGTTTCTTATTGTTCCATGTTTCCATAACACATGAGCTATGCACAAAGTCGTTCCTTGTAATACTTTATCACTTTGATCCAATACACATATCAGATTCTCCTCAAAGGATGCATCTATCTCAAAGTCATCCTCATCCACATTGATCACATTAGAAGGGTCGGGGTGATATCATCAATTTTGTGATACATGGAAAACATCATGGAAAGTTTTGTATCTTTGTGGAAGATCCATTCATTACACCACTATCTCGATTCTCTCCACTATATCAAATATTTAAACAAAAATGGGTACCAAATTTCACTGCCTCTATAACCTATGGTGACCCAATCTAGGAAAAACCTAAAGGAACAGATCATAACTCAATGTGTACTCTAGGGTTTGTCTCCACCTTTCAGCATACGACTACTGTCTACTCTGATCCACATCTATATGTTTCTAAATCAATTGTTCCTTTTATAATGTCTCTTATATGAGACTTGGTCTAAAAAAATATGACTCAACGACCTCAACACAAAATAGCAGTGATCTACATGGTCTACCATAAAGAGCCTCATTTGATTCCATTTTTATAGTTTCCTGATAATTATTATTATAGGTGAACTCCATTAATTCCATGTGATTCCCCCATGACCCACCAGAGTTGAGGATGCATGCCCACAATATAACCTTGAGAACATATATAGTATGCTCCGGCTTCCCATCTATTTGTGGGTGGAAAGATATACTCAATAAAAGCTATATACGAAATGATTTCTGCAATCCCTACAAGGTATGTGAAGAAAATCATGATTCACGATCTAAAACTATAGTCCATGGCACCCCATACAGATAGAATATCTCTTGAACATATAGTTCCCTCAAATACTCTATTGTAATGTTTTCTTTTATAAGCATGAAATATGATACCTTTTTTAGTCGATCCACAATGACCCAAATAACATCATTCTTCCTAATAATCTTTGGAAGTACTGCCGCAAAATACATGGTTACGTCATCCCACTTCCATTCCATGATGAGAAATGACTGTAGCAAACCTCTAGGTTGTTCATGCTCCTCCTTCACTAGTTGATTATTGAAGCATCTTGTCACAAACTTTGTTATATCCTTTTTCATGCCTGGCCACCAAACATGTAATCATATGCCATTGGAAATTTTCATTACACATGGACGCACCACCCATTTCAAGGCATGGAATTTATGATTGAGCTCCACTTGGATGATCGTAGGTACCAAAACTCTATTCATCCCATAAATGATCTCATCCTCATCTATCGACCAGTCTAATGATATCTCCCCACCTTAAAATATTTTCCTCAAGGATAAGCACTCTAGATCCTCATGCTATATATACCTGATCCATATCAAGATCATAGACTCCAATACAACAAAATCCATAGTCATCTATATCTGAGTCTTCAAAACCACCACATGTATTTCAGCCATAAAGTTCCCCATCTTCCACTCTGCAATTGACTGCTGAACCATCTGAGTCTAACTTTTTTTTCTCAAGGCATACACCACTCTATTTACTTCACTGAGCATATATTACAATACTAAATTGAAATAATGTATATACTCAACCTATCTCTTCTACTGAAGGTTCAAATCATGGGGTGAAAATATATACTTCAAGATCTTCTGATCCATATAGACTGTAAACTTTTATCACAGAAGATAGTGTCACCAAAACATAAGAACATAAACCACTACTACGAACTTGTGATAGTGTGTATAAAAATTCAATTCTTAAGGCCTCATCTGTCTAGACCCATACACCAAAACTCAATCTCATTGCATCATCACAACTCCAAGTCTGATCCTAGAAGTGTCATAATAAACTGCATACTCATCACCTGACTCAAGTAGGATCAAAATTGGTAGAGATTTTAAGATCTTATTCATCTCTTGAAAATCTCCCTCACAATTCTCTGAACCTTAAAATTTTACTCCCATTTTAGTCAATCCCAAAATAGGTGATTCCAAATGGGAAAATTCTTGGATGAACTTGGTGTAATATCCATCTAATCCTAGAATACTATAGATATCGAAATCATTCATGGGATTCTCCCAATAAACTAAATCCTAAACCTTCTCTAGGTCAACCAAAACACCTTCCCCTAAGATGATGTGGCCCAATAAGTGTACCCAATAAATCCAAAACTGACACTTAGATAAATTGGAATATATCCGATTCTCTCTTACTGTACTCAGTATGTTGTTAAGATGTGTGGAATGATTGTTATGAGTGTTGGAGTACACAAAGATTTTTTCCACAAATACCACAACAAAATGATCTAGATATGTATAAAGGATCATTTTCATCAAGTCCATAAAAACTACTGGGGCAATTTTCAATCCAAAAAGCTTTACGCAAACTCCAAAGGCCATACCATCTCATGAAAGTAGTCCTTAGTATATCTAAAGTCTAAACTCTATACTGATGATACCCCAATCTCATTTCTATCATTGATAATACAAAAGTTACCTTAATTTGGTCAAATGGATCATCAATACATGGAATAGGATATCACTTCTTCACTGTTACTTTGTTCATCATCTAGTAATCGACACACAAATGTATACTTTAGTTATCCTTCTTTAAGAAGAAAAGACCTGATCCTCTTGGAGACGTACATGGATGGATAAATATCTTATCCTTCAAATCCTCATACTGGTTCTTAATCTCTTGAATCTCATTTAGTGTTATTATATATGGTGGAATAGACATGTCTTAGCCCCTTCCTTGAGATCAATAGTTAATTATACATCCCTCTCAAGTGGTAGCCTTGATAAGTCTTTAGGAAATACTTCCTGAAACAATTACACTACTAGTGAAAGGAGGTATTTCCTAACACCCTTTTCATCCAGTAATAGATAAGAAACCAGAGAAGTGAGATCTCCCTATTGTTGAGTAATTATCCCTACTCAGCCTGCCTAGATATCCCACTCCCAACTATTGATGTAATGGTCACTAAAAAGATATGTAAACGTAAATATCATATGGTAACAGTCGACGTCAGCTCGGTATGTGAAAATATAGTCTATACCCATAATTATTTTGAAGCTTGAAATATCAAGAACATAGAGATCCCATAGAAAATTATACTCCCCGATCATGAGAGAACATACTCTTCACAAAAATATATCTTTAGACTGTACTCCCAATGGTGTATTTATTATCATTGTCCCACTCACAAACTCCACCACTAGTCTCAAACCATTTAAAAGTTTTTTATATATAAAGTAATGAGAATAAATAGTATCGAACAAGGTACTTGATAATTTAGAGGCTATTATAATAGTACCTCTCAGTATTGATGGTCTAGACTCACAATCCACAGGTGTAGGATTTACTGCAGTAACTATGATACCCCTCTTCCATGTCATGATGTCTAACTCCCATGTGTAGCATCACTTTGCTGATGTGGGTGCTCCTTCCTAGAGTCACCATGTCCACTAACTCTACTACCATATATATTAGAACTCAATCTTCTAGCTCGATATGGTGTAGAGGATCCCCTTCCCATAATCTAACTCTTACTAGCTACTCCCTCAATACCAGTATGTTGCTGCGACCTAAAAAACTTCTTTAGATATCCCATACTTCCAAAAGATCAACACTCTACTAGTGGTCTGGAAAAGTGTTGGTGATAGTGTCCCAACATTCAAAACTGATGATAGATTACACCAGTAAGGTCCTATAAAACCGAACCATATGTCTGTGTACTCAGCTCCCCACTAGCTTGGATAATGTTTTCATAACGGAATATCCTTCCCCTAGAAGTTTCACCTCTTGATCGTCTAGTAACAACTAAAATTCCAATACTAGAAGCCTCCCTCAGGTTCCTTTCAACTATGATACCTTGATCCACTATATTTGTAAACTTCTTTAGCCTGAAGATAATCGCTTGGGACTCAATCAGACACATAAGTCCACCCATAAAGCATTTCCCCACAACTACCACTCCTCCTTCTAATGTTGGAGCAAAGAGTTTCAGATCTACATAGCGTCTATCATAGTCTATCACTGACATTATCCCCTAATTTAGATGCATGAACTTAGTAGCTTTCTATTGTCTTATAATCTATGGATATAATATTCCTAAGAACATATCCAAGAATCCATTCCATAACATACCACCGGTCCATCCAGTTCATGTCTAAATGTACCACTAGCACTTCACTGATCCTCATAGAATATAAGTATCCAACTTGACCCCCTCTCATTTGAAGTCTCCAAATGGTCATGTATTGTCTAAATGGACTCAAACTAGAATTTAGCTCCCTCAGGTCCACCCTCTCTAGTAAAAGTCATAGGGTACTGCAACTGAAATGCCCTTTTCCAATCATACATACATTTCACAACTCACCTTGGGTATCTTTCAAGGAATTACTTGAAGTAAGAGATTTTATCCTAGAACTTATCCCCTTCATATTAATATGTCATGTTCGGTGCCTTATGTTCCATACTAGGAAAATAATTCCTTGGAATGCCCCTCGGTTTCCCCTCATTAAGCATCATGGAGGCATACTCATTACACTTAAAAACAGACATCTTAGGTCTCATCTCACAACCTTATAAAATTTTTGTATAATGAATCAAAATAGGTCAAAACATGTATTTTACTCAAAATCTCACCTCATGGTTAAAATGAGGTGCTATCACTACCCTTAACTATCCTACTCCTCAAAGTTGGTTAACAAGGGTAAAAATACTATCATAGTCATGTTTCTTATTTAGAAACCAAATTATTCACATTTCTCATCATTTTTACCACCTTTTTCAATCCGTTTTAGGAACAATTTTTCATTTTAATCTAACAAACAAGGAACATAGTTAAAGTTCAAAAAACTTACCCATAACTCATATCACCATGGGTTCCTAAAATTATGCATGTCACAATAAACCTGAGTTCCTAGAATGATGCATGTAGACTCAACTCTCATTCCATTATGGTCCAAAAATAAATACTCAAAAATTATTAGAAATAATAATCACATCCCACCACAAGTTCCTCACCCAAGGTGAAATAATATTCAACTATAATAGAAAACAAGAATAAAAACAATCCCTCCCTAAGTACTTGTATATTCCCCCGTACATGGGTTTGAAACTCTCATTCATGATCTCATTATCAAGCCCCTAATATTCATTTTATCTTACATACCTTTCCAAAAAATAGTAAAACCAAAGAATAATAAAGAAAACTGGACCTCTAATACCACTTTCTAATGCTTCAACCTAGGTGCCACACAACATTGCCCCGAGTTGGTTCACCACATGACCTCAGGCGTGCCTACACATATGAAAAAATGCTTTCAACTAGAAGAGATTATCTGGTAAGTCAGCCATGAAAGGACTATACCCTCTTTTACCAGAGTAAAACACCAACATAAATAGTTAACAAAGAGAGGAAGCATATGTAAAAAACAATAATTTCATAAGATAACCAATAAGGAAATGAAATACTCAAATGTAATGTAAAACATGATATGCCAATATAAGTGTCATGTGTCAATAATTAAACTGAATGTAAAGATATTACGACACCCCAATTGAGTTCCGAACCTTGTTTGGTACCCTCATCCAAGCTCCATCCCAAATCAACAATCCATCCCAGGGACATTTCCCTTATCCAATCCTACAACAATATAATCCATTCTGGTACCGATAAACCAATCCGAATAGGGTGTGAGTAAAACACAGTTGGTCACCACCAACAATGTCTAAAAGTAGTACAATCAAAACATAATGTGTCCAGTTCTATAAGAAATAAGTACAATGTATAAATAACCAGTTATTAAATTATCATTTATACTTATCTAACTACATTTACTCCAGGGATCCCAAGGAGACCTATGCCTTAGTACTAACTTCATCTTGTACCAGAGCCTAAAGCGCTCCCTAGGTAATATCATATCATTATACCTAATATTTTCTGAAGCTCAAAGATTTTAAAAGGTTCTATGATATCATTGTACCTAATTAAACTCTTTTTGGTGTTCAAATTATTGTCACGTGAGGCCATAACTTGGAGTTCCATTATATTCATTCCTTAATTTATCATTTATAATCCACATTTCCAAACCTACCAATTTCACAACGTAAGTATGATGACCATGTTTCCATGCTTACTATTCAATGAAATGACCATGTTCTCATTGTCTTATTCATAAGTATAATGACCTTGTTACCATGTATTCTTCTCATGAGAATGACCATGTTCCCATTATCTTACTCATAAGTATAATGACCATGTTACCATGTATACTTCTCATTAGAATGACCATGTTCCCATTATCATACTCATAACTATGATGACCATGTTACCATTGGTATTTCTCAATTTTTAATGACCATGTTCTCATTCATTCACATATAATTAATTTATAATTAATTATCCACATCAATTCCATTACTAATTCAAAAATTTAGTTAAATACAAAAAATCTATTAGTTAGCTCAATATTTAACTATGTTTACCAATCTAATTAATTAATTAATAATTTAATTAATCCATATCCCAATTCATATTCCCTAAGTAATTTTACATAATTATTTATCTTATACTATATCTCATCTTCCCATAAATAATCCCATGATTAATTTTCTAGATCATATTAATAAAGACACATAATTAATCCACATTTAATTATATCAATTTAGCCAAAACAATATCTCATAATTAATCCACCGATTAATTATATAGATTAAAACCCCTATATATTACAATCAATTTTTCCAAATTACTTATCAAAGAGGTAATCCCCTTAGTCTCGTGATTAATTATTCAATTAATCACAAATTTCAACAATACATCGATAAATCAATTGGTCAACCTAATTAATAAAATTTACTTTAACAATTGAAAAAGGATGATAGAAACTCCACAATTTTTCATATATGCATGACATCCATGACTATGGGACATATATTTTAGACCACCTACCTCAACTGGTTGACAAACTTTCATTAAATTTAAATTCCCAAAATTCGAGTAGTGGAACGACATAAATCTAAATTCCAGATCAAAATACCTAAATCAATATAAAAGATAACATGATATTATCAATATAGATCTAAAACTATAATAATAGATATAGATCTAACAAAAAATGTTTAGATCACCAGAAACAACGGATATCCTCCATCAAATGATCTAGGGAAGAGAGGTGATTGAAAGGGAAAGGCATTGGGGTGAGATCCACTTACCAGGCAATGAGATGATCTTTGATTCAGGCTTTCAGTATCGATAAACAAAGGTATGATGGCCTTGAATTACCCCTGGGTATATGGGAGAACCTTTCATTACCCTTAGGAAAGTAAAGTCCAAAGTTAGGGCCACGTAGAAAAAAAAGGTCATTAAAAGGTAAAAATGAGTGAGATCCAAGATTTTAGGATCTCATTGTTGGACTACACATGGTTTAGTCACATCGTTAGAAAAACTATTCCATAACAATGCTTTATACACTTTTTCAAGGGGGTCCTCAGATAGTTTCCTCACATGGCCTCCAAAACCATGCTTTTACCGTGCCAAATCTACTGCCTCAAAAAATCTAAGAGCACATGGTTTATCCAAGATAGATACACTATGTGAACAAACCATCCACTAACCATACACAACCCCCTTTTCTCCAAATTTTTTTTAGACTCTACCCAAATTCACACCAAGTCATGAATCTAATCGAATATACTAAAGTAAAAAACAAAAAGTACCTGAAATCATTCTTTAGAAAACTACCAAAATGTTCAGGATATTAAAAATATCATTGTCAAAATGATTTATGTTATTTCACCAAAATAAAATTTTATGTTCTATGTATTTAATGGCCATAAAATAGTACGAAAATCGGTTATCTATTTGTGTAGTGTATTTAGTATTCTAAAAAATTGTCTTAATTTTAATGTATGAAATTTGATGGTCACTATACCTATACTGAAGGTCATTAAGAATGTGTTTTAAAGAAAACCAGTCATTATTTATCTCTTCGGTGAAATAATTTTTTATTCACAAAACCATGTTTTTATAAAATGTTATAAAACAGTTTTACCAAAAAATTATAATAGACATTTTTTCCAATGTTTTCCCTCTATAATAAAAATGGTTTCAAAAGGAATCTCATTATTATTTTCTAATTAATGACATTTTCTAAACTTTTTTTTGTGCAAAAGGAATGTTTGACATGTATTCATTTACCTACCTTCATGGCCATTATCTCACTGAAGCATCCTTTAAATTCTTACACATTTATTATTAAATAATTTTTCCCCTAACATTCATGATGATTATTATTTTAAATTGGGTTTTAATGAAAAAGTTATTTTAAAAAAACTTATCTTTAAAATGTGGTTTAAATTATTTTCATATATTTTTTTATGTTTTCATTGTTATTTTTGAAGAGAATGAATTTTTAAATTCTTCATGACATAAAATATATTTTTAAAGGGAAAGATATATTTTCTAAAGAAAGGTTTTAATTTTTTTAAAACATAACCTATATTTTTTGAAGTGGTTTTTCAATGAAAATGATTATGAAAATGATTTATGTTTTAAAAAGTGATTTTCAAAGGAAGGTTATTTTCCTTAATAAATGGATAATGTGATCTTTCAAAATATGTCCCCTTATAGGATGCCATACTTTTTTATAGTTTATGCTTTACTAGTGTTATAATACAATAATACCACTCATATTATTTCTTTTATGGTTTATTTTTTGATGGAATGATGTTTATGAAACCTATTTCTCGTCCACATGTTACATGCTTTTGAACCTTGCTTATTTTAACAGGTTCTTTTATGATGAATTGATTATTAGAACAATCTATCTTCTATATGTTATTATGTGATTAAATGTTTATCATAACCATTTTATTTAATGTTGTATGATATGATGGATTTTTATAATCTTGTGGGACACATACATATGATTTTATTATGTGACATGCATGACCTATATTTCCCTCCAATGCATTGGGTAATTATGGACGAATAATGAGTATATATGGTAGGTGTGAGAATTATTACATGTTCAAAAAAATATTAATGAACCATATTCCATGATCAAAATTTTATTCGTAAACCTAATTACATATTCACAATGTCATCCATTGACTTGGTTGCATGTACATAAGTATATGTGTGAACATTACTAAATTTTCACAATGTTTTGAGTGAACCATATTATATTTTCACAATTCTATGTGTAAAGATGAATACATGTTCGTAATGTTATTCGTGGACCTTTTCTTATGTCCATAAGTTTATGTGTGATCCTGATTTTAGGTTCACAAAGTTATACATGGACCTGGTTTTATGTCCATAAGTTTTTGGGTGAGCATGATTTCATGTTCAAAAATTTATACATGGATTGGGTTTCATGTCCATAAGTTTATGCAATGTCCTGATATCATTTCCTTAAAATAATTCATGAGTCTATTTCAATATATACATGTTCACATATTTATAAGATAATGTGTATGACATAATTTTATGTATTATTAATATGTTATTATTTAATATCCTACTCTCTTGATTAACCTATGATTCATTCATTACGAGATACCATCATTTCTTCCAAAACTCATGTATAAGATCTTTTATCTATAGGGTATGACCTTATATTGTTAAGCTCATTTTCTAATACCCTTATGTTCATGATTTGGAATATATATCTCCCTTGTTTACCCATTCTAATTATCGCCACTCACCCTTTCCTTACATTTTATTTTCTAAAGGTTTTAATGAATCGTTTTAGGTAGGGTTACTATAGGGGAATATATTTGTTGAAGATCATTCACCAGGATTGATGTTTTTGTTCCATGTTTCAATAAAAACTAAACAAATACGGTCTGCATGCATCTATTTGTGTAATGTATTAATTTTTTTCTAAAAACATGTAATGTTAATGTAAGAAATATGAAGGTTATTGTAGTTGGTATTATTTAAAAATTTTATTTAACCTTTGGAAACTATTATAAGAAAACATTAGTGATATCCCTTGTTATATTTATATGGATATGTCTAGGAATGTATCTCTGTATATGTGAAAAGATGGGTTAATGTATATAAAAATGACCTTGAATTTTTGTAATTGACTGAAAAATTAGTTTTCATAAAATTACATCCCTTTATAAATAATAAAATAAGATGTGTATATAGAATAGATGTAAATATCGGTAATAACCCTGAAAACACTGTACTAAGATAAACTCTACCATGAACTAGTGGACAACAAGGCGCCTTACTGCACACCTAGGTTGAAACTCTCAGGGGATATTCATTGGAAATTCAAAAAATAATTATGAAACATGATATAAATAATATAAATATATGAATAACATACGATAATTCTATGGATTCATATAATAATGAATGTATCATTATTTAGACACCCAATTAGTAATTTTTCATGATTTAGTTTCCCAATGATAAGTGTTTCTTACTCTGTGATTTCTAGTTTTAGTGAATTGAACGTATTAGAGGGATTTGGGTTACATTGAATGTTTTATAGTTGGAATTTATTGGAATTATGAAAATAGATTTCCTATGTTGAAATCTAATGAATAGAACAAGGATGATTGTATGAGTATTGGTTATACTGCTGATGGTAAAGTTACTGTGATTGACATGTGAATGTTATGGGATTGTATTCCATAATTTTTTACATTAAATTAACGATTCATGATTAGATTGAGGTGGAGGAACCATAAGACATTATTCACATTTCATATTGTAGTAATAAGGTGTTAATGATTTTTTTGATGAATCCTGAGTAATGGTTTTAGAATAATAGTGTATGATTGAAGTGTATATTTATTAAAATTCAAAGATTATGTTATATAGATCACATAGTATATAATGTATGATTATAAGATTTTTTTCTATAATTATTTTCATGAATTTGTCCAATGATAATCATGAACTATTATATTGATTTAATGGAATGCATTTGTTAAGGGAAGGTGACCCTTCACATGTTCATAAGGATGATAAGATGATATTTTATATAGATAAAGAGATGCCGATATAGATAAAGTAAAAGGATAGTATTTATGAAATCAAAAATGAGAATGGATTTGTTGAAAAAGGGTTATATGTTATCTTGGATAAAGATTAAAACTTCTGGAAAATCTGTTCAGCAGTAGAGGATACAATCTTTTAGGCACTACCCAGGCTGTTTCAAACCCTGGCAGAATTTGGTTGCTTATATATCATAGGGTGGACTCTCCGAGGATTTTTGTTGAGGACAATAAAATTATCACTTGCATATTTAAAGTGAGTGGAAATCAACTCTTCTTCTCCATTATTTATGGAAACAACTATTATGTGGACAAGAGGATTTTTTGGGAGAAACTTCAGAATCTAGAGAGTAGTCTATCAGATTCTTGGATTATTATGGGTGATTTTAATGCCATACTGCACAAGAATGAGAAAATAGGTCCGAATAAAAATAAATCCCCTATAATAGAGTTCAAAGAATGCATTGAGAGAACCATATTGGTAGAAATTAATCTTATTGGTGCTAGATTTACCTGGTACAGGAACTATATCAGTGGTATGAGGGCTAGAAGGATCGATCGGGCTTTTGTGAATCATGCTTTTCTTGGTGCTTGGAAGTCAACAACATGTGTCACTCTTACCAAATTAAATTCTGATCATTATCCTCTCTTGATTAGTCTTCTTGGGAGCGAGATAGGACAACTGATTCCTTTAAGGTTCAATAGTGCATGGGTCTCAATTCCAAAATGCTCAAAAATTGTTGGAGAGATGTGGAATTCTGCAACCAGTTAGGGAAGTCAATTTTCATGCATCTCAAAAATCAGAATGATTAATATTAAGGTGAGGGAGTGGAGTAAAGCTTAATTCAGTTCGTTGGATGCTAAAATTGAGGAACTTGAATGTCATCTTCATGATATACATGAAAGGAATACTAAATCTAATTTTTCAGATGACCTAAATCAGAGGTCGATTTGTCAATCAATCTAAAAAATCTAGTAAGAATCAGGGACAAAATTAACAAGGATATATTAAAAGTTAGATGTCTTAATAAGGGTGATAGGAATACCAAGTTCTTCAATGATTTAGAAAGTGTCAGAAGAGTGAATAGAACCCTTGCTCTAATTAAGGAGGGTGACAGAATTCTGGAGACCAGGTAGGATCTTGTAAATCATATTGTTACTTTCTATAAAGAGATCTTAAATTGTCCAGCTCAGAATGAAATGGTTCAAGACAACATTATCCCTTGTCTAATTACTAAGGAGGATAACAGATTTCTTACTTCACATCTAATGGATTTTGAATTCAAAGAGGCAGTGTATGGTATCAAAAAAGAAAACTCTCCTGGACCTGATGGCTTCACCAAATTCTTCTTTCAATCCTATTGGGAGATCATTAAGAATGAGGTGTGTGGTCTTGTTCAGTCCTTATTTAGAGTTGTGTCACTAACTTCAGAGTTTAATGCTAAATTCATTTTCATTTTCCCTAAGGTGGAGAATGAAAGTGAAATTGGATAGTTCATCCCAGTTACGCTGGTTAACACAACTCATAAGATCATCAAAAAATTATATCCAACAGGCTCAGTAGAGTTAGTGAGAAAATCATATCATGGAACCAGTTTGGTTTTGTTTAAGGCAAGAACATACAAGATTGCCTACTCACTGCTTCGGAGTGATTTAATATTCTCAGGAAGACATCGAGGGGAGGAAATGTGGCTTTGAAGCTTGACATTCTCAAGGCATTTGATATGATGGACTAGGGCTTCATTAAACAAGTTCTTCACATATTTGGATTCAGTGCAGTGTTTGTTCAATGGATTGCAAAGCTGATAGAGTCGGCACATATTTCCATTTAATCAATGGGTCGCCATAGGGTTAATTCACTTGTTCGAGGGGCATGAGATAGGGGGACCCCCTCTCTGCCATTATTTTTGCACTTGCTAAATATTATTTGAGAAAACTCCTCACTGATATGGTGGACAAGGGGGATCTCATCACATTAAGAGCAGCTAGAGGTATTTCTGCCCCTTCTCACCTATTTTTTCTGATTATATTGTGGTTTTTACTCAGGGTGATTGGAGAAACATGAATAATATTAAGCAAACTCTCCAGAATTATGAGAGTGTCTCTGGAAAGGAAATTAATTGGGGAAAATCCTTCATCTTTTTTGGAAAAAGGTTTCCAGCTGCTCGAAAGAATCAAGTCATCAACATGCTTGGTCTTAGGGATGGATCAATCCTGTTTATTTATCTTGGAGTTCCACTTTTTTTGGGGAAAACCGAGAGTATCAAACTTCTCACAAGTCCTTACTAAAGTGAGAAAAAGTCTTTCCTCTTATAAGGGAAAGTCTATTTCTATGGATTGATGTGTTTTTCTCATCAGATACGTTGTCATTTCATAGCTGGTGTACCTCTTCATGGTATATATGATGCCGACCTCTATTGTCAAAACTCTTAATGCAATGATGAGGAACTTTTTTTGGAGTGGAAATGTGTTAGAAAGGGAAACTTATCACAGTAAAGTGGAAAAAATGCTATATGCCTATCAGAAAAGGAGGGCTGGTCATCAAGAATATTTTCTGTTTCAACCAAGCCTTGCAGGCCAAGTTTCTTTGGAACCTGGTTCATAAAAAATATGATTATTTGGACTTTTTAAGAAATAGAATTCTATCAAGACTCATTGTTGGGTCGGAGAGTGATGGAAAGAGGGGGGTGAATTGCCTTTTAAAAAAAGTTTAACAATTTAAGAAAAAGTTAAAGCGCAGCGGAAATAAAAGAGGCAAGACACAAAATTGATAACGGAGTTCGGCCTAAATCCCAAGCCTATGTCTCTGCTCCCAACTCAACCGTTGAGAGATCTATACGACAGCTTGCTTTTTAATGGTTGTAGCAAGAAACCCACTAGACTTTAAAGCAGCCTAGAAACCTATTACAGCTTGCTTTTTATTGGTTGAAGCAAGAAACCCACTAGCCTTCTTACAGGTGAAGGCTAGCTCACCTATGACTCAAGCCTTTTACAGGGAAGGATTGACTAACCTCTTCACACCTTGAAGGTGGTGTGAAAACCCAAACAAAGAGAGGATGAGAGAAAGAAGGGTTTGTATGCACAAACTCAAAATAATGCTCAAAATGATAAAACAATAAAAACCGTAAAGAGGAGAAGTCTTGGGCGCCAATGGATTGATTGGTGATGATGAAGAGCGCTCCCAAGCTTCTATGGTGGTGCTCCTTGGTTGTGGAAGTGAGTTGGAGCAAGTGGGGATCCTTGAAGGAATGTGCTGGAGGTTCGCCAAATGATGGAAAAATGTTCCCGTGGGCTACTGTATGTTTCCGGGGCTTCCTAGTCCTCCATTTATAGGAGAGGAACACCCAAATGGCCTTTGGAGGTCTTCGGAGCCGTTGGGGAGGCCTTCGGAGCCGTTGGGAGTCAAAAGTACAAGTCTGGTCAAAGACCAACGACTAGTTTGACTGGGCCCACCGGCTGGCCGGTGGTGTCTCACCAGCTGGCCGGTGGTCCACCGGCTGGCCGGTCCTGAGCCACCGGCTGTCCGGTGCGCAGACAGAGAGAAAGCTCTCTGCCCAGGTTCCACCGGCTGGCCGGGGAGCTCACACCGACTGACCAGTGGCTCTGGACAGAAACCATTGCTACTGCCAGACCACCGGCTGGCCGGTGGGAATCCACCGGTTGGCCGGTAGACACAGAGAGTCTACATTCAGTCCTTCTTGGCCCAACTCCTTGGCAACCTTTTGCCTATCAACAAAAACACTTGAAAACAATTTAGAACAAAATAAGAGTGATTGTGATCATTAAAATCCAAGAGAGAGGGGTACAACAATCTCCCCCTATTTTGATGATCACAATCACCAAAACAAGCAATGTAAAATACTGAAATGAAAGGCATACTTTAAAGGATAAATTGAAAAATAAAGCAAAGTATGAGAGAAAAAATTTCTCCCCCAATCAACCAAGGAAATATCCCCCTTTGTGATTATCAAAATAGCACGGGGCATAAAATTTGATTGAAGGAAAGGATTGAAAAACAAGATAGAGTTTTTTAAACCAATTGAAATTTCTGAAATTTGAATTGAAAGTTTTGAATTGAAAGTTTTGAAAGAATGTTTTGAATTGAAATTTTTGAATTGAAAGTTTTGAATTGAAAGTTTTGAATTGAAAGTTTTGAATTGAAAGTTTTGAATTGAATGTTTTGAATTGAAAGTTTTGAAAGAAAAACGCAAAAATTCTTAAACGATCCTAACTCCCCCTAAATAAAAACAACAAATCACCGGGGAGAGGATTTTAGAACCGAGACAAATTTTGGTCCGGAGAGACTCGCTAAAAGGGATTTTTCAATCCAAACTTGTCTTGTGGCGGGTATTCTCCTATGAAATTCATCGCTAAAGGAAATGGTTTTGGGCATTCCATACCGGGCATTTTTGTAGTCTCACTCGTAAATTAAGTGCCCGATCTTTTTGCAATAGTTGCAAAATTTATATTGGGAGCTCCCCCTTACAAAAATAGTAGGAGCATGGGAAGAGGAAGCTTGCTTGGAATAGCCAAGCCCTTGGGTGGTTCTAGATATGCATTGGGAACCAAGGAGCTTCGAAAGGTTATGTTCACCTTCGGTGAACTTAGCTAGGGATTCCCTTAAATCCTTGATTGTTGATTCCATAGAATCAACATCGGGACAGTTTTGGATCTTGAGGGACAAGTCTTCCTTCTCTTTGAGAAGTTGATCCTTTTCAGAAGAAAGAATTTTGAATTTCTTTTTTAAATCAATAAATTTGGAAGAGAGTTCGTGAAAACCTTCCTCCAATTGATCTCTCGCATGTTGTAGATCCTCATAAGATAAATGATTGAAATAATTGGAAGAACAAGAGGAAGAGGAGTCGGAAGAGGTTACCTCATGAAATGCCATTAGACATTTTTTACCGTTGTCTTTTGAGGAGGTGGAGGATGAGGAGCTATCACTCCAAGTGGCCTTGAAATCCTTTTTATTTTCCTTTTGCTTGGCCCTTGTCTTGTGGAGTGGGCAATCGGGCTTATAATGGCCTTTCTTGCCGCACCCATAGCATATTACCTCGGGCTCAGATTTTTCGTCGAGTTTTTCCTTTCGAGCCTTGCGAGATTTCTTCTTTTTGTTCTTATTCATGAATTTGTGAATCTTGAGGGAAAGGTTCTCGATTTCTGAATCTCCGCTTGAAGAGGAAGAAGATGAGGAGGAGGAGCTTTCTTCTTTTTGAACTTTGAAGGCGATGTTCTTTGGAGTTTCGATGAGTTTGCCTTCCTTTTCAGCTTGCCTCCTCATGGTGATCTCGTAGGTCATGAGGGATCTGATGAGCTCTTCGACCAGCATTTTCTTGACATCTTTTGCTTCTTGAATTGTCGTGACTTTCGGTGCCCATGAACTTGGTAAGATCCAAAGGATATTCTTGACCATCATCTCTGCAGAAACATCATCTCCAAGAGATTTCCTTCCATTGAAAACGTTAGTAAAATGAGTAAACATTTCAGTAATATTTTCAGATGGATGCATGGTAAAAGACTCAAAATCTTGACGGTACATATCCAATCGAGTATCCTTAACTTTGTTGGTCCCCTCATGGGTAACCTCCAAAAGTTTCCAGATTTCATGAGATGAAGTGCATGTGGAAACTCGATTGAATTCATTACGATCAAGGCCGCAATGAAGAGCGTTCATGGCTTTTCCATCAAGCTCGAAATTTTTAATATCTGCTTGGGTCCATTTGGATTCATCGGGAGAAGAGAGAGAGTAACCATGCATGAAAATTCTATAAATAGGATAACCTATACTTCTAAGAAAAGTAGACATGCGGGTTTTCCAATAGGTATAGTCGGTTCCATCAAAAAAAGGAGCACGACCCAATGAATAACCTTCGGGGGCGAAAGAAGATGAAGCCATCACAATGGATCTTGAATTTGAAACCGGTTAAGGTATTACACAAACACTACCTTTGATACCAATTGTTGGGTCGGAGAGTGATGGCAAGAGGGGGGGGGGGGGGTGAATTGCCTTTTAAAAAAAGTTTAACAATTTAAGAAAAAGTTAAAGCGCAGTGGAAATAAAAGAGGCAAGACACAAAATTGATAACGGAGTTCGGCCTAAATCCCAATCCTACGTCTTCGCTCCCAACTCAACCGTTGAGAGATCTATACGACAGCTTTCTTTTTAATGGTTGTATCAAGAAACCCACTAGACTTTAAGGCATCCTAGAAACCTATTACAACTTGCTTTTTATTGGTTGAAGCAAGAAACCCACTAGCCTTCTTACAGGTGAAGGCTAGCTCACCTATGACTC
Source organism: Viscum album (assembly GCA_963277665.1). Taxonomy (NCBI): domain Eukaryota; kingdom Viridiplantae; phylum Streptophyta; class Magnoliopsida; order Santalales; family Viscaceae; genus Viscum; species Viscum album. The sequence continues at coordinate 90,621,867 of OY728127.1, read as the reverse complement.
AAGCCTTTTACAGGGAAGGCTTGACTAACCTCTTCACACCTTGAAGGTGGTGTGAAAACCCAAACAAAGAGAGGATGAGAGAAAGAAGGGTTTGTATGCACAAACTCAAAATAATGCTCAAAATGATAAAAGAATAAAAACCGTAAAGAGGAGAAGTCTTGGGCACCAATGGATTGATTGGTGATGATGAAGAGCGCTCCCAAGCTTCTATGGTGGTGCTCCTTGGTTGTGGAAGTGAGTTGGAGCAAGTGGGGATCCTTGAAGGAATGCGCTAGAGGTTCGCCAAATGATGGAAAAATGTTCCCGTGGGCTACTGTATGTTTCCGGGGCTTCCTAGTCCTCTATTTATAGGAGAGGAACACCCAAATGGCCTTTGGAGGTCTTCAGAGCCGTTGGAGAGGCCTTCAGAGCCATTGGGAGTCAAAAGTACAAGTCTGGTCAAAGCCCAACGGCTAGTTTGACTAGGCCCACCGGCTGGCCGGTGGTGTCTCACCAGCTGGCCGGTGGTCCACCGGCTGGCCGGTCCTGAGCCACCGGCTGGCCGGGGAGCTCACACCGGCTGACCGGTGGCTCTGGACAGAAACCATTGCTACTGCCAGACCACCGGCTGGCCGGTGGGAATCCACCGGTTGGCCGGTAGACACAGAGAGTCTACATTCAGTCCTTCTTGGCCCAACTCCTTGGCAACCTTTTGCCTATCAACAAAAACACTTGAAAACAAGTTAGAACAAAATAAGAGTGATTATGATCATTAAAATCCAAGAGAGAGGGGTACAATACTCATTACATGGAAAAAGGGATATCTTGACTCTTCGATATGGCTTATCTTGTATTCAGTTTTTCACATCATAATGCAATGTTCACGTTGGGCAATCAACATAAATTCTTCACTTCAGTTTTGGACTTCCAACTAGACTAGAACCCCACTTATTGATCATGTCAATGCTAAGGAACAACATATTGATCGCACTGTTTCCATAAAAAACCAGATTGAGCATCTTGAGGACCTTCTAGAAGAGGTTGTTTCCATTATCAATGACTATGATTTTATTAATCAAGGGGACATGTTTCTATGGGAAGGGTCATCAAATGGTGTACTGGATTTAATATCTTTTTATAAGCATCTGATGCAGGGCAAGGAAAAATGGATTGGTGATTTGAACAAAACATGCCTGCTTCCATCAAGATTTATGCTTCTTTGGAGGCTTTTCCACAATAGGATTAAAGTGGATGAATATAAGGACCCAACCTTAAAACATTAAATAATCTTGAATTAAATGAATAATTCACATTGAGGATCTTTTCAGGTCTATATATTTAGAGAATTAGGCCATAACTATTACATCTCAAAATTTACAAAGTAGACACTTCTACTTAGTTTCCATTTTTTTTATAAGATAATAACTCTTAAAAAAAGGGTCATGTCTAGTTCCATGTTTTAGACAAAATGACTTTCCTTGATCCCATCATTGACCCTATTCTACTTTATGTCCTGTGAAAAACATATCAAAAACTTGGGATGAGCATAAATATTTCAGTAAGGAATACACAAAGAAGAAAACTGTCAGTTTTTTCAAAACAACAAGTAAACCATGAATACCTAATCATAGGTAATAATTTTCACCAATATGAAGTAGTAAATATTCTTCACTGAATAAAATATCACTGCTTACCCATTTTAACCAAAATATCACCATAAAACCCATATAAAGAACACATAACATATAAAGGTAACTTGGAACATAAACATACTAAAATGGAATAACCATATGGTCGACTTCTATACATATCACTAAATGGAATAGCCATACGACCGAATTTCATACTCAATGAATTAGGGGTTATAATGTAACCACCCATCCTGGTTTATCATGGCCCCATCTGTCATTTGGTTTATCATGTAACCACCCGTCAAATGTCCAAGTACCACTACAAAATCATAACACATACAACAAATATAAAGGAAAGAAAAAATTTCTGCATTTCAATCACAATATATCACTTAAATATATTGAAATAAAAAATCCTTTATCAAAACCATTTTCAATAAAAAAATACATAATAGATTATATGGTATTTATTTTTCCTTTTAAAAATATTACGGATTTTTAAGGAAGCCAAAGATCAAGTAATACTCGCGGCGGTGGAAAGGTCGTTGTCACCGTGTACGTTAAAAAGAAACATTCATTTTTTTCGTTTAGTAAAATATTTCATAGAAAAATATTTCCTTTGAATGAAATGAAAAGTAAAAGGTTTTTATACAGTGTATAGAATAAAGTCTTGTATTAAAACAAAATATGCCTCAATGAAAGGAGATTGAGACGAAGTCCCTTACCTCGTGTCTGACTTGACTCGATCATTCTTTAATCTCCTAAATAATAAAATAGAGTTAATTTCTACTTTCTTAAGAACCCTTTTCAATTTAATTATTCCTTTTATATCACTTATTACCATGTTATGAACATTATGTAATCATTTAAGTTAATAACGGTCATCTTGTCGATATTTGGTACTTGAGTCAAAAATAAACTTCTTATAATTACAAGTTGTTCATGTGGTAAAATATAAACTATCTCCAGAATTATATTCATGATGTAGATATCATATATATCATATATATCCATTATATACATGCATTTATAATATTACATAACATTTATAGGTAATAAATGAAATGCACTGTTCATGGAGACAGTAAGCCGTACATACGCATGAACGCTACTTTCATTTCTATTACGCATTTAATGGAATGAAAAAATTATGATATAGAGGTACATTATAATTCCAGTATAATATCATATATAATATTATTAAATCCATCCTTTATACGTCCCACATATGGCATTAACGATTCGAATCACTTTGAGGGGGCAATAGTCCGCACTTCCTAAAATGAAATTATCACGTTTATCCATTATGGAAACCATAAAGGTATGAAATAAATGAAAAATACAGAAGAATAAGGAAAAAATAAAATTAATATATATCATATATAAATACAATGAAATCTTAATGGCCACCCTGAGAGGTGGTAGGAGATATTTGAACAATCATCGTTTCGTAAGGAAATAGTTCACCGTCCACAGAAACAGTATGTTCTTCACCCATTAGATGGAGGTGTGTGTAAGTGTAGCTCAAATAATTCTCATAAAAACATACTATTATATTGAAGATAGTGGTTTTGTTACATAAAAATAAAATAAAAAGAGTTTATGGGGTTTGAGAATCAAAATAAAACAAAAGAACATAAGAGAAGACATTACCTTTAAATCGGGTAAGTTCACTTGGTTTGAACCAAAAGGGTTTCTTGAAGAGATTTATGCCTAAGGTAAGGATTCTAAGATGAATAGAGGGATCTTGGGAGATTATTTGAGTAGAGTTTTGATGAGAAAAAAGGCTTTAGAAGTGTGAGAAATGTGAAGGAAGTGGGGTCTTTTTATAAGGGAGAGGAGGGGCTCTTTTGGAAAGCGTGAAAATATTATTTTATTATATAATGTTTTTCGGTTTCTAAAGGTCCAAAAATCATTAAAGTAGAATATAAGGTGTCCCATGTTATAAATAAAATCATCCAATAAGAATTGGACTAGTTTTGGATATTGTTTTAAACTTTATATTCTTATTTATTTAAATTATTCAATAATGACGTAAACACTGCATCATCATTGTGTCATAAATAATTTTATTTATTTGATGTCTAAAAATTATATAAAAACTTCCATGATGTAGGAAATATTTTTATATTTCTAATTAATATTTATTGTCAAGTATATCAATTATATAATCCCATGTAAAAATTGTTTTAGTAAAACAATACATGTTTGTGACATTTTTATTTTTACTTCAAAAAAAAGTTATTAATGTCATCATCATACCCAAGTGGCTTCATGGGGTTCCAAAAATTGACCCATGAATTATCGTGGTTGGTCATGACTCATCAAATAAGGGTAGGACAAGTTTAAAGGTAATTTCATATTATTATAACATTATTTTTACCTTTAATTACACCAATTACCTTTAATCGCGGTTAATACAACTTAAAAGTTACTATTCACCATAAATTATTTTCATCCCATTGAACCACATTTTACTTACTAATTATAACCATGTATGTCGTATTTTTGAAATTAAATTTACATAAGTGGTAAAATTTCATTTAAAGGAAAAATCTGTTTTTTTTACTAACACTTAGTGGTTTCACTATTCACCGAAAATTGAAGTTTTTCAAGAAAATACCAAAAATTCACCCTAAGCTATATTTGATATTCTGAATTCAAAAATGATGAATATTTTACAAAATTCGAAACATATAAGTTGAATTAATGAATTTTACAATTAATTCCCGTTGTCAAATCAATTAGCGTGTTTTTAAGAAACAATATATATCAAGAGATTGACACTTGTTTAAGTCCAATTTCAAAGTGAAATTAATTACAATGTGTACCATTGGATTAAATGGTAAAAATATATTCTAAATAAACTTTAAAACCAATTAAAAAGGTAATATAACCATCTAAATAAATTATATTAAAAGGTGATTTTGAATTAAAATACAACATTTTTCACTATTCATTAAAAATGAACTTTATCGGAAAAATAAAAAAAACATACACAAAGTAAATTTTGATGTCCCGATTCTAAAGAAGAATTTTATTTGGTCAAATAGAACATATAATAGTGAAAAAAACTATATTTAAAGAGGGTTATCCATCAAAAGACGATAAATCCACCTTTTAGTGAATATTAGAGTATTTATGCTTAAAATTCCATTCATTCGCATTTTAAGCCTCTAAAATTTATTGAATAAATGTAAAAACATTTAACAAACATATATAATAATATTTTAGTTATTTATATTCATTCCCACCAATACAACGGCTACGTTTTAACTACCATTTAAAATAATAATATTATATTATAGTGTGCAATGTAAGATTTCAAAGAAATCCGTTGTTGCGTATCGAGTACACCATCGAACATAGAAACCCCATTAAAGTAAAATTAATATTTAATTTACAAATATTAATAAATATGAAAATTTATTATTCTTTATTTATGTGGGATGTTACATCCTTCCCCCCTTTTGGGAATTGTGTCCTCGCAATTTTATTAACTTATAAAATAAATGGGGGTATTTATCCCTCATAGCATTTTCAGATTCCCACGTTGCCTCTTCAACCATATGGATTTTACAAAAAACCTTCACCAGAATAATTACCTTATTCCGTAACACTTTCTATCTACGGTCAATAATCTGGATTGGTTGTTCCTCATAAGATATATTCTCTTACAACTAAACTACGTATGGGCTCAAAACATGAGATGGATCTGGAATATACTTTCTCAACATTGAAACATGAAAAACATTGTGTACCTGGGACAAACATGGAGGTAATGACACTCTGTATGCAACTTATCCAACATTCTTCAGGATTTCGTAAGGTCCAATGAACCTCGGACTTAGCTTTCCTTTCTTTCCAAAATGCATCACACTTTTCCATGGAGAAACTTTGAGAAAAACATGATCACCTACCTCGAAAGATAGATCTTTCCTCCGGTTATCCGCATAACTTGTCTGCCTACTCTAAGCTGTTCTCATGTGCTTCTGAATCAACTGAAATTTTTCTGCCATCTCTTATACCAATTCTAGTCCCATCAGCTTCCTTTCCCCTACTTCATCCCCAAAAGCTGGAGTTTGACACCGTTTACCATATAATGCCTCAAACGAAGCCATCTATATACTGGAATGAAAAATGTTATTATAAGAAAATTAAACCAAAGAAATATATTGGTCCTAACTTCCCTGGTAATCCATCATAAAAGAGCGTAACATATCCTCCAAGTTCTGAATTGTTCGTTCTGATTTCCCATCTAATTGATGATGAAAATCTGTACTAAAATTTAATTCAGTACCCAAAGACATCTGAAGGCCTTTACAAAAGTTAGAAGTAAACCTGAGATCATGATCAGATACAATGGAGAGGGGAACTCCATATAACTTGACTATCTTTTTAACATAAAACCGAGAAAGTTGATCTAGAGAGAAGTTAGCTTGAATAGGATGAAAATGAGCAGATTTAGTCAATTGATCAACAATAACCCAGATTGCATTATTACCTCAAGATGTCTTTTGTAATCCCATAATGAAGTCCATGGATATATTTTCCCATTTCCACTCTGGCACTGGTAATGTCTAAAGCATCCCTTTTGGTAACTGCCTCTCTTCTTTAACCTGTTGACAAGTCAAACACTTCACCGTAAAATTAACAATATCTCTTTTCATTCCATCCCACTAGTAATACTCCCGTAGATCTCTGTACATATTAGTACTACCAGGATGAACTGAAAATGGGGAACTATGAGCCACAAATAACAACTCATTATTCAACTGTGAATCATAAGGCACACATAATCTCTTCCCATACCTCAAAACACAATCATTATCAATTTTAAATTCAGGAAACTTACCCTTCTGAACCAGATCTACCTTTTTCTGCAACCCACTATCTTTCTTCTACGCTTGCTTAATTCTGTCTGAAAGATATGATCTCACTGACACCTAAAACAAAATAGAAAAACTTCCTGCACCAATAACTTCTATGCCAAAGTTCATCAAATCAAAAACCAAAGGATCTCATTCCAAACATAGCATTGTTAGTGAAGAATTAATTTTTCAACTCAAAGCATCAACCACTTTATTTGCTTTTCTCGGATGGTAATGAATTGTACAATCATAATCCTTGATTAATTCCAGCCATCTCCTCTGTCTCATGTTCAATTCTCTCTTAGTGAATATATACTTTAAACTTTTGTGACCGGTATATATTTCACACTTTACTCCATAAAAATGATGCCTCTAAATTTTTAAAGCAAAAACAACAAAAGTTAATTCCAAATCATGTGTAGGGTAATTTAACTCATGAGTTTTCAATTGAAATGAAGCATAAGCAATTACCTGATCATTCTACATAAGAAAAAAGCCAAGTCCCTTCAATGAAGCATCACTGTAGATAACAAACTCACCATTTCTGGAAGGTAGTGCCAAAACTGGGTCATTCACCAATATTCTTTTCAATTCCTAAAAACAATCATAAAATTGCTTTTTCCAAATGAACTTAACACCTTTTCGAGTTAACTTAGTCATTATACTAGATAACCGTGAAAATTTTCAACAAACCTCTGGTAATAACTTTCTAAACCAAGAAAACTACGAATCTCAGTTATATTTGTGGGTCTTGGCCATTCTTCAAAAACTTTTGTTTTAGTAGGATCAACAACTATGCCATTTTTTTAAACAATGTGACCAAGGAATGAAATTTTTTGTAACCAAAACTCACACTTGCTGAATTTTTCTATACAGTTTATTTTCTTTTAAGGTTTTCAAGATAACCCTTAAATTATTTTCATGTTCCTCTTTACTTTTGGAAAAAACCAAAATATCATCAATGAACACAACCACAAACTTATCTAAGAACTCATGAAAAATTCTATTCATTAGATCCATGAATACAACATGTTCATTGGTTAACCCAAAAGGCATAACTACAAATTCATAATGGCCATATCTAGTACGAAACACGGTCTTTGGAACGAATTCTTCTTTTACTTTCAACTGATGGTACCCCGACCCCAATTCAATCTTCGAAAAATACTGAGCTCCCTGGAGATGATCAAACAAATCATCGATATAAGGAAAAGGATACTTGTTATTAATAGTGATGTTATTCAATGCTCTATAATCAATGCAAAGTCTCATTGAACCATCTTTATTTTTAACAAAAAAGACAGGAGCACCCCATGGTGATGTGAAAGGTTGAATGAAACCTTTATCTAATAAATCATGCAATTGATTCTTTAACTCTAAAAGTTCAACTTGAGTCATTCGATAAGGGGGTTTTGAAATTGGATTAGAATCAGGAACTAAGTCAATAGTAAATTCAACTTCCCGATCATGTATAATACCAGGAAACTCATCAAGAAAAACATCAAGATACTCATTTACCACTGGCACATCATTAATCTGAACAGTTCCTTTGTTTTCAACAATATGTGCAAGGTAACATTCATTTCCATCTTTTTCTAGTTTATCAACTTCCTGATATGTTATCGAAAGAAATGGTTTGTTCTTGTACACAAATTTAAAATCTTTTTAAAAATAAACCTCTTTAGCTCTGTAGTCAATCTTAGAATGATAAATAGAAATCCAATCCATGACCAAAATAACAACAAACTCTACTAGAGGAAAAACAATAAGGTTTTCAGGTAGATTATTTCCGCACACAAGGATAGGAAGGTTCTTATAATTTATTTTTGTCTCAAAGATTCCTCCAGGTGTTTTTACCATAAGTTCAGGATTCATATCTTGATATGGAATTCTCAATTTACTAGAAAACTTCTCAGAAATGAATGAATGTGTAGACCCTGAATCAAATAAAAAATTGGCATAATATGAACAAATAAACAGTGTACCTGATACTACTTCATTCGATGGCCCAACATTTGCTGAAGTAGTTGCAAAGGATTTCACCACCCATTTCTGCTTGTAGTCTGGATGCTTTCCCTCAGTTGAGTTCTTCATTAGACACTCATTTTCATAATGACCCATTTCATTACACTTAAAACATCTTACCGCTGGATTTTCATTGCCTTCTTGATCATGTTCCTTATAGTTACAAGCAATATGACTAGGCTTACCACACCAAAAGCACTTTCCATACTTGGATAAACATTCTCAAGGATGAATTTTACCACACTTCTCACAGGATGGATATTTGGTTTTCTTACCTCCAGGCTTCTTTGATGAATTATTTCCCTTTTCCTACCAATTGGACCTCTTAATCTATTTTTTGACAAAGAACACCTGATCATTTAAAAACTCCATTTCCACCTTATCCGCACATCGAACAAGTTTTTCATAACTTTTAAACTCACGAGAAGCTAAAAACCTTCGATACTTTGGATTTAACCCTGAGTAAAAATAGTTGATTTTATTATCAAGATCTCATATGAAATTTGGAGAATACCTTGCCAGTCAAGTGAACTTTGCTTCATAAGCAGCCACTTAGTCATCCTCCTACCACAATTCAAGGAATTTTTTTCCATCCTAAGACAAACCACCTTGGGAAAATATTTCTCAAGAAACATACCTTTGAATTCATCACAGTAAAGATCATCAATCTCATCATTATCCCTGATATTTTTCACCATCAACCACCACTGATCAGCTTGAACTTCAAAATGGTAAATAGTGAGACTAACCTTTTGGTGTTCTGAACACCCCATTAAATCAAAAATCTTCTCCAGTGCTTTAATCCACCCTTCTGCTAGTACAGGGTCTGATGATCCTCTGAATGATGGTGGATTTTTCCACATAAAATGCTCCACTATTGACATGTTCCTATGTGGTTGATCTGGATGATCTCATGTATGGATTCCACCACCATTTATAGCCTGAGTCAACTATTCCATCACTGCAACAAACTGTTCAGTTCTGATTCTGACCATCTTAGGTTATTGATTTAGAAGGTTGTTTTCCTCCTGATTTCACCCCAACATAACTGCCCTGTTTCCTCTATGGAAAACCATTCTGAACACAAAAATATCTTAGGAGAAGCAACATGGTAATATTTAAATGATATATCATTTCAATCATACCATAAATTAATTTATGGAATTGAATTTAATAATATTCTAACTCCTAAAGTTTTCTAAACTAACCTCTGATACTAACTATAAGGACCTAGACTTCAAACATTACATAATCTTGAATTAAATGAATAATTCAAATTGAGGATATTTTCAGGTCTAGAGCTTTAGAGAATTATTCCATAACTATTACATCTCAAAAGTTACAAAGTAGACACTTCTACTCAGTTTCCATTTATTTATAAAATAAAAACTCTTAAAAAAAGAGTCATGTCCAGTTCCATGTTTTAGACAACATGACTTTCTTTGATCCCGTCCTTGACCCTATTTCACTTTATGTCCTGTGAAAAACATTTCAAAAACTTGGTATGAGCATAAAAATCTCAGTAAGGAATACACAAATAAGGAAACTATTAGTTTTTTCAAAACAACAAGTAAACAATGAATACCTAATCATAGGTAATACTTTTCACCTATATGAAGTAATAAATAATCTTCACTGAATAAAATATCATTGCTTACCCTTTTGTAACCAAAAGATCACCATAAAACCCATATAATGAACATATAACTTATAAATGTAACTTGGAACATAAACATACTTAAATGGAATAACCATACGGTAAACTTTTAAACATGTCACTAAATGGAATAGCCATATGGACGAATTCCATACCCAAATCATTGGAGGTTATAATGTAACCACCCATCCTAGTTTCTCACGACACCACCCGTCATTTGGTTTATCATGTAACCACCCGTCAAATGTCTAATTGCCATTACAAAATCATAACACATATAATAAATATAAAGGAAAGAAAAAATTTCCACATTTCAATCACAATATATCACTTAAATATATTGACATAAAAAATCCATTATCAAAACCATTTTCAATGCCAAAATACATAATAGAGTATATGGTATTTATTTTTCCTTTTAAAAACATTACGGCTTGTTAAGGAAGCCAAAGATCAAGTAATACTCATGACGACGGAAAGGTAGTGTCACCGCGTACGTTAAGAGAAACATTTCTTTTTGTCGTTTAGTAAAATGATTCGTAGAAAAAGATTCCAATTGAATGAAATGAAAAGTCAAAGGTGTTCATACAGCGTATAAAAGAAAGTCTTGTATTAAAACAAAATATGCCTCAATGAAAGGATATTGAGACGAAGTTCCTTACCTCGTGTCTGAATTGACACGATCCTTCTTTAATCTCCTGAATAATAAACTAGAGTTAATTTATACTTCCTTAAGAACCTTTTTCAAGTTAATTATTCCTTTTATATCACTTATTACCATGTTATTAACATTATGTAATCATTTAAGTTAATAATGGTCATTTTGTCGATATTTGGTACTTGAGTCAAAAATAAACTTCTTATAATTACAAGTTGTTCATGTGGTAAAATATAAACTATCTCTAGAATTATATTCATTATGTAGATATAATATATATCTTATATATCTAGTATATACATGCATTTATAATATTATATAACATTTAGAGGTAATAAATGAAATGCACCGTTCATGGAGACGGTAAGCCGTACGTACGAATGAACGCTACTTTCATTTATATTACGCATTTAATGGAATTATAAAAATTATGATATAGAGGTACATTATAATTCCAGTATAATATCATATATAATATTTTTAACTCCATACTTTATACGTCCCACATATGGCATTAACGATTCAAATCACTTTGAGGGGCGGTAGTCCGCACTTCCTAAAATGAAATTATCGCATTTATCCATTATGGAAACCATAAAGGTATGACATAAATGAAAAATACAGATGAATAAGGAAAACATAAACATAATATATATCATATATAAATATAGTGACATCTTAATGGCCACCATGATAGGGGGTATGAGATATTTGAACAATCATCGTTTCATGACGCAGTAGTTCGCCGTCCACAGAAACAGTATGTTCTTCACCCATTAGATGGAGGTGTGTGTAAGTGTAGCTAAAATAATTCTCATAAAAACATCCTAGTATATTGAAGATACTGGTTTTGTTTCAAAATAAAATAATAAAAAGAGTTTAGGGGGTTGGAGAAGAAAAATAATACAAAAGAACATAAGAGAACACATTACCTTTAAATCAGGTAACTCCCCTTGGTTTGAACCAAAAGGGTTTCTTTAAGAGATTTATTCCTAAGGTAAGGATTCTCAGATGAATAGAGGGCTATTTGGAGATTATTTTATTAGAGTTTGGACGATAAAAATGGCTTTAGAAGTGTGAGAAATGGGTAGGAAGTGGGGACTTTTTATAAGGAAGAGGAGGGGCTCTTTTAGAAAGCTTGAAAATATTATTTTATTATATAATGGTTTTCGGTTTATAAAGGTCAAAAAATCATTAAAGTAGAAGATAATGTGTCCCATGTTCTAAATAAAATCATCCAATAATAATTGGACAAGTTTTGGATTTTATTCTAAACTTTATATTATTATTTATTTAAATTATTCAATAAAGACGTAAACACTGCATCATCATTGTGTCATAAATAATTTTATTTATTTGATGTCTAAAAATTATAAAAAAATTACCCAGATGTAGGAAATTTTTTTAGATTTATAATTAATATTTATAGTCAAATATATCAATTATATAACCCCATTTAAAAATTGTTTTAGTAAAATAATACATGTTTGTGACATTTTTATTTTTACTTCAAATAAAAAGTTATTAATGTCATTATCATACCCAAGTAGATTCATGGGGTCCCAACAATTGACCCATGGATTTTATTGGTTATAAATGACTCATAAAATAAGGGCAGGACAAGTGTAAAGGTAATTTCATATTATTATAACATTATTTTTACCTTTAATTACACTAATTACCTTTAATCGCGATTAATAAAACTTAAAAAATGCGATTCACCAAAAATTATTTTCATCCCAATAAACCAAATTTTACTTAATAATGATAACCATGTATGTCAGATTTTTTAAATTATATTCAGAGAAGTGATAAAATTTCATTTAAATGAAAAATCAGTTTTATTAACTAACACTTAGTGGTTTCACTATTCACCAAAAATTGAAGTTTTTCAGAAAAATACCAAAAATTCACCCTAAGATATATTTGATATCCGGAATTCTAAAGTGATGTCTATTTTAAAAAATTCAAAACATATAAGTTGAATTAATGAATTTTATAATTAATTCTCATTGTCAAATCAAATAGCGTGTTTTTAAGAAACAATATATATCAAGAGATTGACACTTGTTTAAGTCCAATTTCAAAGTGAAATTAATTCCAATGTCCACCATTGGATTAAATGGTAAAAATATATTCTAATTGAATTTTAAAACCAATTAAAAAGATAATATAACCATCTAAATAAATTAGAATAAAAGGTTCTTTTGAATTAAAATACAACTTTTTTCACTATTCATTAAAAAATGAACTTTATCGGAAAAATAACAAAAACATACACAAAGTAAATTTTGATGTCCCGATTATAAAGAAGAATTTTATTTGGTCCAAAAAAATGTATAAGAGTGAACAAAACTATATTTAAATATGGTTCTCCATCAAAAGGTGATAAATCCACCTTTTAGTGAATATTAGAGTATTCATGCTTAAAATTGGATTCATTCGCATTTTAAGCCTCTAACATTTATTGGAAAAATGTAAAAACATTTAAAAAGCATATATAATCATATTTTAGTTATTTCTATTCATTACCTCCAATACAACGGCTACGTTTTAAGTACCATTTAAAATAATATTATTATATTATTAGTGTGCAACATAAGATTTCAATGAAGTCCGTTGTTGTGTATCAGGTACGCCATCAAACATAGCAACCCCATCAAAGTAAAATTAATATTTAATTCAAAAATATTAATAAATATGAAAATCTCTTATTATTTATTTACCTGGGATGTTACAATAAAGCTGTCCAGAGGAATGGGGTTTATCTATGTTCAAGATGTGCTCTCTTCCATCAGCATCGCAAGGACGTAGACCATTTATTTATGTCATGCAATATTTCTTCCTCACTTTGGAAATATGTGCTCAACACATTTAAGCTACATCCTCCCAGCACTTCCTCAGTTTTAGAATTCTTGTAGGCGCTGTTTAATGTACAACAATCAAAGCAACTCAAAACTCTCCTTCGGGTCACTTGCACTGAATTTATTCAGTTGATCTGGAGAGCTCGCAACAACATTGTACATCGAAGGGAAAAATATCATGAAGCCTAGGCACTGTAAGATATTGCAACGAAAGTCAGAATGGCCGGTTATTGGATTAGTGATCATTGCAGCAAATTGGTGAGGGACCTCCTGATATTAAGATGGTTGCAGGTTGCAGGGTCTTTCCATAAGCTAAGGGGCACAATGGATGTTTCTTGGTCCCCCCCATTTAAGGGATGGATCAAATGTAATATGTACAGGGCCTCCTGGGGATATCCAGGACCATCATGTTTTGGGATTATTTTCAGTGACTCTAAGGGGGACGTAGTGGAGTGTTGTTATGGACCCTATGGGCAGACTACTACATTAGAAGATGAAATGATGGTGCTAATTAGAGCGGTTGATATAGTCTATCAGAATCATTAGAACAATATTTGGTTCGAGTGTGATTCAACAGTGCTTATTCAGGCGATTTGGACGAATCAATATCATCTCTCATGGAAATTAACTAGTAAATGGGTCAACTGCCTGAAAAAACATGCCAATATGAACTACTTTGTCACACACACATTCAGGGAAGGGAACTATCTTGTGGATGACCTTACAAATAATGTTACCCTAGAAGAACAATGCATGTGACTGTCCATAGTTCCTAATGACTTGATGCATTTTATGATTCGTGATAAATGTAAAATACCCTCCTTTTGAATTGTGTAACTCCTTGATTTTTCAATATTAGAGCATATGTGCTCATCTTTCTCAAAAAAATTATCTGAAGAGAATATATGGTGATATTATTCACATGTTAATAATGTGACATCCAAGAGATACATTATGATATAAGTGTGATCAATGTTAATCTGATTTTGATACCTTCATTATATTGATTTGGATTTTCATCATCTAGACAGGTTACAAGGTTATCCATTTAAGAAATATTTTATAAAGATATTGAGATGATTTTTTAGATACAAATGTATTTTTTCTCTCCATATAGGTATTTATGCATATTGGATAACATGATCTATCCATTTTGATGTTATGTTAACACACTAAATATGGAATTACTTATAATTCTATATATTGATCTAATGATATTTTAGTTATACAAGAATAATAAATTCACCATTATTTTATAGAGTAAATATTAAGGGGTAATTGATAAAGGAAAAACTAAAGTATGATATTTTCATAAGGAATAGAATGAAATTGGGTATGTATATCTTATTTCAGAAAATGTTCTGGAAATAAATTTTTTTCCTATCATCTTCATTTTTATGATATTAATGACTTTCACTATAATTTATGAGTCTATAATATTATTATTGTTAACATTCCCTAGATCACCCAATTTCATGTGATCAATGATCTTTCTCAATATATATTGATATTTATTATTTTATTCTGTGTCCAATATTCACTCCCAACCTATGTTTTTGTTTGTGTAGACATAGTTATGATTTACTTTGGGTAAACATTATGGTTAAAAAATTTATTTTTAATAGAAGTTTTAGAATTCATTTTTATGATGTGGGTTTCTATGAATGAAACAATAAAAAATTAAAACAGTGATAATCCAACAAAAGTTCATGGGAGGAATTCGTTTTAAATGGGGTAGATGGTTTCACCATGAGATTTTGTGATTTTTTTGAATTAATTTATTCTTTAATATATTTACATTTCACACAACATTGAATATAGGTTTTTTATATGAAATCACTAGGTTAGGATTTAATTATACAAAACTCCATGTTATGATTGAGCTACAAAAAACACATACAATAACTTTTGGTACAAACAATACTATGTATGTCTTGATTTACACACAATACTATGTCCCTTTGATAGCTTGTGTTACATACAAGGTCGAGTTTTACAAAACTATAATATAAAATTAATATAGTTATTAAAATATTACTGTATATACCACATTTTTGTTGTAATAGAAGTTACAAATATGATTAACTAAATGATTAAAATATGAATTAATCAAATATATAATGTGAATCCTTTGGTTATAAATTAGTATAACTAAATGTATGGAGTATTTGAAAATAAATAAATTACATTTATAAGAAAAAATATTTTTCTATGTCTAAAGAAAATATTATCTCAACAAAAAAACCCACCCTTAATTAATTTCTTCAAAAAAAAAATTATATTACATGTTAATTAAATATTTTTTATACTCATATAACAGATTTGATAGGTATAAGATATCAGTAAATCCAATTATATAAATAAAAGAGGTATTTTTATAAATATTAATTTATACTCTTTTTAATGGATAACCCATTTTAAATATATATTTTTACAGTATTACAATTTTTATTTAACAAAATAAATTTAATTTTTTGAATCTGAATAACAAAATTTACTTTTCTTGAGTTTTTCTTATTTTTCTGAGGAGATTCATTTTTTTATGAAAAGTGAAAAATATTTAACTTTAATTCAAAACTCCTTTTTTACCTAAATAATTTAAAGTGTAAAATTATATATTGATTTGATTTTAAAGATTAATTATGAAAATTTTACATTAATTAATGGAATTTATTCCATTTGACTCAATTTCACATTAATATTGGATATAAAAACATTTAAAAATATAGTTATTCACTTTACAAACATGTTTTTTCATCCTATCTACATGATTAAATTATAATTAATTTATACAAAATAAATTATTGAAATTTGGAAAAATGGATTAAATATTTGGAATTAAAATATTTTATAATTTCTAATCTGGTCAACATGGGGTTTGATCAATAGTATTAGTGAAAGTGATTAAAATTAATTACATTGATTAAGAGAAGAATTTTCTCAAAAAAGGATTAAACCTTAATATGATGGCCCAAAATGACATGGAAACTTGTCAAAAAGAAATTTTATATTCATATTTAGAACTTATCATCCCTTTTGTCATATTAGGACCACTATTAAAGACACTCAACCCTACCACTAATTCACACCACTGAAAACCTCTATCTCAGATAACCTTTACCCAAGTCTCCCCCAACATCCCAAAAATTATACTAGAATCCAACCATTTATTATAAATCCATACAAGGAATACCATTGTTGTAATCCAAAAAGTGTTACCCAAAGAAGGGGTAACATCCTTCCTCAAGATATTTTGATTTATTTTCATTATCCACCCGCAAAAATAAACTTTTTTCATGGATATATAATAAAATATGTATAATTAATATAATTATTTGTTTTTATTCTCTATTTTTGACCTACCCAAATGAAAAATTCCATATAATGGGTAAGGAACTTACTATTCTTGTGTAAGGTAAAATAACACCTCACAAAACAACATTGTTCATTTTTCTATTACCAATGCCCCTGACTTTTCATTGTGATAGAAAATATGTTTTTATATGATATTTATGATATTTGTGATTTATTTATTCTTTTATAATTAATATATAACATATAACATCATTCATTCCATTTACTTGAAATATGATAACTTCGTCAATGAATGTATGGACTATTACCTTCTTGAAGTGATTTGATTTGTTCACAAATTAGATGGAATGTATTACATATGGTTTTATTAAAAATATATGTTATATATGAAATAATTAATTTAATTTAATTATAATATATATATAGACATATATTTTATTTTTATTCATTCATTCAATATAACATGAAAATGGAAATAATGTTCATGCCTATGTGGGGCCTATCATCTCCATGAACGGTGTATTCCATTTCGAATATCTATATCTAATATATTATTATGAATAATTATATATTTAATATATATGATATATAAATATTTTTATATATTCATGAAATAAGAAAATAATAATCTATGCAAGAGGATTAAGACTTAAAAATCAAGACATACAACAAAAAAATTAGTTATTTCCCAAAATGATACTATAACATGGAATTTTTAAAAAATAAGTAATATAAAGTCATAGTAGAATCACATATGGTATGATATAGAGGAAATATTTTCTATGGTATATTTATAATAAATCTGTATTTTTTTATACTTGGGGTTTGGATGTGTAAAAAAATGTGAAGACTTAAGGTAAATGTTCTCTAATATCACTTATTATATATTTGCGATGCATTCCATGTTAAAAACTCATTCCTTTATGTAATATATATAATTCCAATGAATTTATTTTTTGAGTATTATACTAATTTTTTTTAATTTAAATATCCATTTGATAATAACTATTTTATTGGTTTTATGGTTCAAATGTTACCAAATCGATAATGTATTTTTTTTCTCAATTTTCCTTTCTTGAGATACATACCAGGTTGTGAAACTATATTTTTATATGAGGTGTATATACATTCCTTTCACATCTAAAATAATGACTATATTTATTTTCATGATATTTTAAGCTTTAGTTAACATTATTCTATCATGGGTATTATGATTTCATGTTACAAAAGTGGTAATATTTTATTGCTATAATTTAATCTTTTATTGGGAATGAAGATGATTATCCTTCCATTTATTAAATATTATGATTCATATTAACATAAATATCAAGAATTTTTTTCTACTCTATTTTTTCTATGAAATCCCCAGGTAATGGTGCCTTTTTTACACTCTTTGGTACTTAATATAATTAATAATATGTTTTTAAGAGAATCAAATTGTATTTCTCTCTTCGGTCAGAAGTTTTTTTATTCAAGATAATTTTTTTAAAAAAATTTAGTAAGTTTTTCACTATGACGTGTACAATAAAATTTTAAAAATGTTTTAACTTTTTAATATTCCTTTTAAAAATGGATCTCCTTGTCATTTTCTAATCAATGAAATTTTCAGATCATTTTATGGAGTAAATGGAATGTTTTACTTATACGTATATAAGGAACCAACCTTAAATTTTACATAATCTTGAATTAAATTGACAATTCACATTAAATATCATTTTAGGTTTAGAGTTTTAGAGAATTAGGCCATAACAATTACATTACATCTCAAAAATTACAAGGTAGACACTTCTACTCAGTTTCTATTTTTTTTCTTAAAACAAAAACTCTTGAAAAAAATAGTCATGTCTGGTCCCATGTTTTAGACAACATGAATTTTCCTTGATCCCATCCTTAACCTTATTCATCTTTAGGTCATGTGAAAAACATTTCAAAACTTGGGATGGGAATAAAAATCTTAGTAAGGGTTATAAAACAAAGAAAGAAAAAATTAGTTCATCATTCCATACAAAACACATGCTCTTTAACATACCTCATGAAATCATAATATTTATAAATAACACATAGAAACCATAAATCATAAAGGTAACTTGTGGCATTCATATCATACTTACATTGTAGCTTTCACAACTACATAGGGAGTTACATTTAGAATACCCATCACAGTATATTCCCTAGATATCTTAAGAGAAACATTTACGTTTAACTCTATCACATTACCCAATGCATTGGAGAGCTATCTTGGGCTCACCCTCCTTAGGTTTATCATGGAACCACCCGTATATGTAAACAATTCCCAAGAACTATAACATATTCATAACACATAAAACAAACATAAAGGAAAGATAACATTTCCACATTTCAATCATAATATATCATTTAAATATATTGACATAAAAAATATATTATCAAATCCATTTTCAATACCAAAATACGTAAAAAGAGTATATGGTATTTATTTTCCTTTTAAAAACATTATGGCTTGTCAAGGAAGCCAAAATATCAAATAATACTCACGGTGACAGAAAATTCGTTGTCACCGCGTACGCTAAAAAGAAACATTCTTTTTTCGTCATTTAGTAAAACAATTTGTAGAGAAAATTTTCCTTTTTAATAAAATTAAACGTAAAATTTGTTTATACAGCGTATAAAAGAAAATCATGTATTAAAACAAAATATGCTTTAATGAAAGGAGATTGAGACGAAGTCACTTACCTCGTGTCTAACTTGACCCGTTCATTCTTTAATATCTTGAATAATAAAATAAAGTTAATTTATACTTTCTTAAGAACCTTTTTCAAGTTTATTATTTATTTTATATCACTTATTACAATGTTATAATCATTATGTAATCATTTAAGTTAATAACATTCATTTTGTCGATATTTGGTACTTGAGTCAAAAATGGACTTCTTATAATTACAAGTTGTTCACATGGTCAAAATTTCATTATATCCAGAATTATATTCATGATTTAGATATCATATATATCATATATATCAAGTATATACATGTATTTATAATAGTACATAACATTTGGAGGTAAGAAATGAAATGCACCGTTTATGGAGACGGTAAGCCGTACGTACGCATGAACGCTACTTTCATTTACATTTCTTATTTTAATGGAATTAAAAGATAATTATACATAGGTATATTATAATTACAGTATAATATCATATATAATATCATTAACTCCATCCTTTATACGTCCCATATATGGCATTAACGCGTCATATCATTTTGAGGGGGCGGTAGTCCGCACTTCCTCAAATGAAATTATTGTGTTTACCCATAAAGGAAACCATAAATGTATGATATAAAATAAAAATACATAATCATAAAGAAAACATAAACATAATATATATCATATATAAATATAGTTTCATCTTAATGGCTACCATGAGAGGTGGTAGGGTATAATCGAACAATCATAGTTTTGTGAGGCGTTATTTCTCCATTCACAGAAACAATATGTTGTTCACCCATTAGATGTAGGTGTGTGTAAGTGTAGTTAGAATAATTATCATAAAAACATAATAGTATATTGATGATACTGGTGGTTTTATAAAATAAAGGAATAAAAAGATTTTATGGGTTGTAGAAGTTAAATAAAAGAAAATAAGTTAAGAGAAACTGTTACCTTTAATTTCAGTAACTCCCTTTGGTTTGAACCAAAAGGACTTTTTGAGGTGCCTTATTCATAAGTTAAGTATTATAGGAGGAGGATAAGGATCTTGAGAGATTATTTGGGTAGGGTTTGGATGAGACAAGGGGCTTGAGAGGTGTAAGGAATGGTCTAGAAGTGAGGACTTTTTATAAGGGGGAGGTGGGGCTCTTTAGGAAAGTGTGAAAATATTATTTTATTATATAATGATATTCGGTTTCTAAAGGTCAAAAACTAATTGATGTAAAATATAAGATGACTCATGGTATAAATAAATTCATACAATAATAATTGGACAGGTTTTGGATGTTATTTTAATATTTATAATCTTATTTATTTAAATCATTTATTAATGAGGTAAATACTGCATCCTTAATGTGTCATAAATCATGTAATTTATTTGATGTCTAAAAATTATAAAATAAATACAATAATGTATGAAATATTTTTATCTTTCCAATTAATATTTATAGTTGAAAAGATAACTTATATAATCCCATGTAAAAATTTATTTACTGAAAGATATTTGTTTTTGTCATTTTTGCCATTACTTAAGTTAATTAAAATAAAGTGTCATTATCATTCCCAAGTGACTCCACGGGGTCCCAAAATCGACCCAAAGATGACCATGGTCGTAAATGACTCAAAAAATAAGGTTAGGACAAGTGTTAAGGTAATTTTTTATTATTATAATATTCTTTTTACCTTGAATTACTCTATTTACCTTTAACCGTGGTAAATAAAAGTCAAAAGTTACTATTCACCAATTTTTTTTAATCTTATTTAACCACATTTTACTTCCTAATAACAACTATGTATGTTGGATTTTCCAAATTCAATCCATAGAAGTGGTAAAATTTCATTTAAATGAATATGTCAGTTTTTAACTACTACTTAGTGGTTTCACTATTCATAAAAAAATTGATGTTTTTTAGAAAACTACTAAAAATTCAGCCTAAGCTATATTTGATATTCCGAATTCAAAAATGGTGTCTATTTTACCAAATTCAAAACATAAAAGTTGTATTAATTAATTTAAAATTAATTTCCATTATCAAAACAAATATCATGTTTTTAATAAAAAATAACTATCAAAAGATTGATAATTATTTATGTCTAATTTCAAAGTAAAATTAATTCCAATGATGAAAAATGGATTAAATTATAAAAACATAATTTAATTACACTTCAAAACCAATAAAAAAGATAATATAACCATATAAATAAATTATATTAAAAGGCACTTTTGAATTAAAATATAGTATTTTTCACTATTCATAAAAAATGAATTTTATCAGAAAAATACCAAAAAATTTACTCAAATAAATTTTGATGTCCCAATTCTAAATAAGAATTTTATTTGGTCAAATAGAACATATAAAATTGACCAAAAATATATTTAAATAGATTTCTCCATCAAAAGGTGGTAAATCAACCTTTTAAAGAATATTAGAGTATTTATGCTTAAAATTATATTATTTCACATTTTAAGCCTCTAACTTTTATTGGATAAATGCAAAAACATTTTACAAACATGTATAATAATATTATAGTTATTTCTATTCATTACCACCAATAACATGGCTAGGAGTTAACTATAATTTAAAATAATAATATTATATTATTAGTTTGCAACGAAAGATTTCAACGAAACCCGTTGTTACGTATAGGGTACGCCATCAAACGTAGCAACCCCTTTAAAGTAAAATTAATATTTAATTCACAAATTTGAATAATTATTGAAAATGTCTTATTCTTTTTTTACCTGGGATGTTACATCCTTCCCCCCTTTTAGGAATTGCGTCCTCGCAATTTTATTCACTTATCAAATAAGTGGGGGTATTTATCCCTCATAGAATTTTCAGATTCCCACTTTGCCTTTTCAACCTATGGGTTTTCCAAAAAACCTTTACCTGGTGAATTACCTTATTCCACAACACTTTCTCTCTATGGTCAAGAATCTGGACTAGTTGTTCCTCATAAGAGAGATTCTCTTCCAACTGAACTACCTCTAGACTTAAAACATGAGATGGATCTGGAATATACTTTATCAACATTGAAACATGAAAAAAATTGTGTACCTGGGACAAACATGGAGGTAAAGCCACTCTGTACACAACTGATCCAACTTTCTCTAGGATTTCATAAGGTCCAATGAACCTCAGACTCAATTTTCACTTCTTACCAAAACGCATCACACTTTTCTATGGAGAAAATTTGAGAAATACAAGATCACCTACCTCAAAAGAAAGATCCGTCCTCTGATTATTTGTATAACTTTTATGCATGATCTGAGCTTTTCTCATGTGCTTCTGAATCAACTGAACCTTTTCTACCATCTCTTCCACCAATTCCTGTTCCATCAGCTTCCTTTCACCTACTTTATCCCAAAAAGCTGGAGTTCGACACCGCTTTCCATATAATGCCTCAAATGGATCCATCTGTATACTGGAATGAAAACTGTTATTATAAGAAAATTCAACCAAAGAAATATATTGGTCCCAACTTCCCTGGAAATCTATTGAACAATCACGTAGTATATCCTCCAAGGTCTGAATTGTTCGTTCTGACATCTCATTTGATTATGGATGAAAAGCTGTACTAAAATTTAATTCAGTACCCAATGGCTTCTGAAGGCCTTTCCAAAAGTTAGAAGTAAACTTGGGATCATGATCAAATATAATGGAGAGGGGAACACCATGTAACCTAACTATCTATTTAACATACCATTGAGAAAGTTGATCTAGAGACAAAGTATCTCGAATAGGAAAAAATGAGCAGATTTAGTCAACCGATCAACAATAACCCAGATTGCATTATTACCTCAATATGATTTCATTAATCCCACAACAAAGTCCCTGGATATATTTTCCCATTTCCACTCTGGCACCGATAAATACTGTAGCATCCCTTTCGATAACTATCACTCTGCTTTAACCTGCTGACATGTCAAACACTTCAGAGTAAAATCAGCAATATCTCTTTTCATTCCATCCCACCAGTAATACTAATGAAGATCTATGTACATCTTAGTACTTCCAGGATGAACTCAAAATGGAGAACTATGAGCTTCACATAACAAATCATTCTTCAACTGTGAATCTCAAGGAATACATAATATCTTCCCAAACCTCAAAACACAATCATTATCAAAGTTAAAATCAAGCAACTTACTATTCTGAACTAACTCTACCTTTTTATTTAACTCACTATCTTTCTTCTGCGCTTTCTTTATTCTGTTTGATAGAGATAATTTCACTGACACCTGAAACAAAATAGAATAATTTCCTACACCAACAACTTCTATGCCAAAGTTTATCAAATAAAAAACCAAAGGATCTCATTCAAAATGTAGAATGGTTAATGAAGAATTACTTTTTCGACTCAAAGCATCAACCACTTTATTTACTTTTCCCAGATGGTAATGGATCGTGAAATCATAATCCTTGATTAAATCCAACCATCTCTTCTATCTCATGTTCAATTATTTTTGAGTAAATATATACTTCAAACTTTTGGGTCAGTATATATTTCATATTTTACTCCATAAAAATGATGCCTCCAAATTTTTAAAGCAAAAACAATAGTAGCTAATTCCAAATCATGTGTAGGGTAATTTAACTCATGAGGTTTCAACTGACATGAAGCACAAGAAATTACCTGATCATTCTACATAAGGATACAACCAAGTCCTTTCAATGAAGCATCACTATAAATAACAAACTTACCATTTCTAGAAGGTAGTTCCAAAACCGGATCATTCACCAATATTTTTTTCAATTCCTGAAAACAATCATCACATTCTTTTGTCCTAACAAACTTAACGCCTTTTTGAGTTAACTAAGTCGGTGGACTAGATAACCGTGCAAAATTTTCAATAAACCTCTGGTAATAACCTGCCAAACCAGAAAAACTACGAATCTCGGTTATATTTTTGGGTCTTGGACATTCTTCAACAAATTTTGTTTTAGTAGGATCAATAGTTATGACATTTCTTTGAAACAATGTGACCAAGGAAAGAAATTTTCTGTAACCCAAATTCACACTTGCTCAACTTCCCAAATAGTTTATTTTCTTTTAATGTTTCAAGACAACCCTTAAATGAATTTCATGCTCCTATTTATTTTTCGAATAAACCAAAATATCATCAATTAACACAACCACACACTTATCCAAGAACTCATGGAAAATTTTATTCATAAGATCCATGAATACAACATGTGCATTGGTTAACCCAAAAGGCATAACTATAATTTCATAGTTGACATATCTAGTATGAACCATGGTCTTCAGAATGTCTGATTACTTTACTTTCAACTGATTGTACCCCAACCTCAAGTCAATCTTTGAAAAATAATGAGCTCCCTAGAGCTGATCAAACAAATCATCGATATGAGGAAAATGATACTGTTTATTAATAGCGATATTATACAATTCTCTATAATCAATTCAAAGTCTCATGGAAAGATATTTATTTTTAAAAAACAAGATAGGAGAATTCCATGGTGATGTGCTAGGTCGAATGAATCCTTTATCTAATAACTCCTGTAATTGCTTCTTTAACTCTAAAAGTTCAATTTGAGACATTCGATAAAGGGGTTTTGAAATTAGCATGACATCAGGAACTAAGTCAACAGTAAATTCAACTTATTTATTAGGCATAATACCAGAAAATTCATCTGAAAAAACATCAAGGTACTCATTCACCACTGGAATAACATTAATTTCAACAGTTCCTTTATTTTCAACAATATGTGAAAGGTAAAATTCATTCTCATCTTTTACTAGTTTCTCAGCTTCTTGATATGTTATCAAAATAAAGGGTTCATTATTATTCACAAACTAAAAATCTTTATGAAAAGAAACCTATTTATCTCTGTATTCAGTCTTAGCATGATAAACAGAAAGCCAATCTATAACCAAAATAACATCAAACTCTACTAGAGGCAGAAAAATAAGGTTTGCAGGTAGATTCTTTCCGCACATAAGGATATGGAGTTTCTTATAATTTCGTTTTTTCACAACATTTCCCCCTGGTGTTTTTACCATAAGTTCAAGATTCATATCTTGATATGGAATTCCCAATTTACTAGAAAACTTCCTAGAAATGAATGAATGTGTAGACCCTAAATCAAACAACACATTGGCATAATCGGAACAAACAAATAGTTTACCTGATACTACTTCATTTGATGTCCCAACATCTGCTGAAGTAGTTTCCAAGGATTTAACCACCCCTTTCTGCTTGTAGTCTGGTTGCTTTCCCTCAGTTGAGTTCTTTGTTGGACACTCATTTTCATAATGACCCATTTCATTGCACTTAAAACATTTTACTGATTGTAAATAAGATTTTTTGTACCATTAACCTGCTCTTTTTCAGTGCAATTACGGGCCTTATGTCCCATTTTACAACATTGATAGCACATACCCGAATTTAAAAGACATTCCCCACCATAATTTTTACCACAATTTTCGCAAACTGAAAACTTTAGTTTCTTATCATCAGATTTTTTTGAAGAGTTCTTCCCTTTTTCCTACCACCTTGACCTCTTATTCGATAGTTTTTCAAAGAACACATGTTCATCAGAAAAATCCATTTCCACCATCTCCGCACATCGAACAAGTTTTTCATAACTTTTAAACTCACAAGAATCTAAATCCCTTTGATACTTTGGATTTACTCCTGAGTAAGAACGATTGATTTTACTATCAAGATATCATATGAAAATTAGAGAATACCTTTCCAATAGAGTGAATTTTGTGTCATAATCAGCCACTAAGTCATCCTCCTTCCTCAATTATAGGAATTGTTTTTCAATCCTAAGACAAACCACCATAGGAAAATATTTCTCAAGAAACATACCTTTGAATTCATCCCAATTAAGAGCATAATTATCCTCACTATCCCTGATATTTTTCACCATCGACCACCACTGATCATCTCCACCTTCAAAATGGTAAACAAAAAGTCTAACCTTTTGATGTTCTGAACACCCCATGACATCAAAATTTTTCTCCAGTGCTTTAATCCACCCTTCTTCTAGCACAAGGTAAAATGATCCTCTGAATGATGGGGGATGTTACCTCATGAAATGCTCCACTATCGACATGTTTCTCTATGTTTGATCTGGCTGATCTCGTGCATGGATACCACAACCATTTATAGCCTGATTCAACTATTCCATAACTGCAAAAAACTGTTCAGTTCTGATTATTACCATCTCAAGTTGCTAATTTGGAAGGCCGTCTTCCTCCTAATGTCATCCCAATATATCTGCCCTGTTTCCTCTACGAAAAACCATTCTAAACTCATAAATATATTAGGAAAAGAAACATGGTAATATTTAAATTCTATATCATTTCAATATTAACATAAATTAATTTACGGATATTAAATTAAAAATACCCTAACTCCTAAATTTATCTAAACAGACCTCTGATACCAACA
The DNA here is from genome assembly GCA_963277665.1 of Viscum album. Taxonomy (NCBI): domain Eukaryota; kingdom Viridiplantae; phylum Streptophyta; class Magnoliopsida; order Santalales; family Viscaceae; genus Viscum; species Viscum album. Next base: position 90,594,755 of record OY728127.1, on the reverse strand, counting down.
ATAAGGACCCGAACTTAAACATTACATAATATTGAATTAAATGAATAATTCACATTAAGTATCTTTTCAGTTTTAGAGTTTTAGAGATAATTATGCCATAAATATTACATTAAATCTCAAAAATTACAAGGTAGACACTTCTACTCAGTTTCTATTTTTGTTCATAAAATAAAAACTCTTGAAAAAAGAGTCATGTATAGTCCCATGTTTTAGGCAATGTGAATTTTTCTTGATCCCATCCTTGAACCTATTCATCTTTAGGTCCTATGAAAAACATATCAAAACTTGGGATGAGCATAAAAATCTCAGTAAGGGTTATAAAACAAAGAAATAAAACATCAATTCATCAATTCATACATAACATAAGCTCTTTAACATACCTCATGAAATCATAAGATTTATGAATAACATATAGAAAAAATAAATCATAAAGGTAACTTGTGGCATTCATATCATACTTACATTGTAGCTATCACAACTACATATGGAGTTAAATTTGGAATACCCATTACAGTATACTCCATAAATATCTTAGGAGAAACATTCACATTTACCACTGTCACATTACCCAATGAATTAGAGAGCTATCTCGGGATCAACCGCCCTAGGTTTATCACGGAAACACCCATATACATAAACAATTCCAAAGAACCATAACATATTCATAACACATAAAACAAACATAAAGTAAAGATAAAATTTCCACATTTCAATCACAATATATCATTTAAATATATTAACATAACAAATCCATTATAAAAACCATTTTCAATAACAAAATACGTAAAAAGAGTATATGGTATTTATTTTCCTTTTAAAAACATTACAGCTTGTTAAGGAAGCCAAAAGAATAAATAATACTCACGACGGCAAAAAAGTCATTGTCACCACATACGCTAAAAAGAAACATTCTTTTTTTGTTGTTTTATAAAATTATTCGTAAATAAAATATATTTTTTGAATAAAAGAAAAAGTCATAGGTGTTTATACAGTGTATAAAAGAAAATCGTGTATTAAAAAAAAATATTCCTCAATGAAAGGAGATTGTGACGAAGTCCCTTACCTCGTGTCCGACTTGAACCATTCATTCTTTAATCTCCTGAATAATAAACTAAAGTTAATTTATACTTGATTAAGTACATTTTTCACATTTATTATTCATTTTATATCACTTATCACCTTTTCATAAATATTATTTAATCATTTTTTTTAATAATGTTCTTTTTTTTAATATTTGGTACTTGAGTAAAAAATGGACTTCTTATAATTACAAGTTGTTCATATGGTCAAAAGTTCATTATATCCAGAATGATATTCACGATTTTTATATAATAATATCATATATATCAAGTATATACATGTATTTATAATATTACATAACATTTGGTGGTAAGAAATGAAATGCACCGTTCATGGAGGTGGTAAGCTGTACGTACGCATGAACGCTACTTTCATTTCTATTTATTATTTTAATGGAATTAAAAAATAATGATACATAGGTATATTATAATTCCAGTATAATATCATATATAATATCATTAACTCCATCCTTTATATGTCCCACATATGGAATTAACGAGTCATATCACATGGAGGCGGTAGTCTGTACTTCCTCAAATGAAATTATCGCGTTTACCCATAATGGAAACCATAAAGGTATGATATAAAAAAAATACAGAAGAATAAAGAAAAAATAAAAATAATATATATAATATATAAATATATTTCCATCTTAATGTCCACCATGAGAGGCAGTAGGAGATAATCGAACAATCATCGTTTCGTGAGGCGTTAGTTTTCCATTCACAGAAATAGTATGTTCTTCACCCATTAGATGGAGGTGTCTGTAAGTGTAGTTCGAATCCTTATCATAAAAATATCCTAGTATATTGAGGATACTAGTGTGTTTATAAAATAAATGAATAAAAATATTTTAGGGTTTGTAGAAGTAAAATAAAAGGAAATAAGTTAAGAGAAACCGTTGCCCTTAATTTGGGTAACTCCCTTTGGTTCGAACCAAAAGGACTTTTTGAAGTGCCTTCTGCCTAAGGTAAGGCTTCTAGGAGGAGTATAGGGATCTTGAGAGATTATTTGGGTAGGGGTTGGAAGATCCAATGGGATTGAGAGGTGTGAGGAATGGGTTATAAGTGAGGACTTTTTATAAGGGGGAGGAGGGGCTCTTTAGGAAAGTGTTAAAATATTATTTTATTATAAAATGATATTCTCTTTCTAATTGTACAAAACTAATTAAAGTTGAATATAAGATGACTCTTGGTCGAAATAAATTAATCTAATAAGAATTGGACAGGGTTTGGATGTTAGTTTAATATTTATAATCTTATTTATTTAAATCATTTATTAATGAGGTAAATACTGCATCTTTATTGTATCATAAATAATTTAATTTATTTGATGTCTAAAAATTATAAAATAAATAACATAATGTAGGAAATATTTTTATATTTCAAATGAATATTTATAGTCTAAATTATAATTTATATAACCCCATGTAAAAATTGATTTATTAAAAGATATTTTTTTGTCATTTTTGCCTTTACTTTAAGTTAAATAAAATAAAGTGTCATTATCACTCCCAAGTGGCTCCATGGGGTTCCAAAATCGACCCAAAGATTCCCATGGTCGTAAATGACTCAACCAATAAGGTTAGGATATGTTTTAAGGTATTTTTTTTATTATAATATTCTTTTTACCTTAAATTAATCTATTTACCTTTAACTGCGGTAAATAAAAGTCAAAAGTTACTATTCACCAAAAAATATTTTTATCTTATTGAACCAAATTTTACTTACTAATAAAAACCATGTATGTTAGATTTTCAAAATTCAATCCACAGAAGTGGTAAAATTTCATTTAAATGAAAATGTCTGTTTTTAACTACTACTTTGTGGTTTCACTATTCTTCAAAAATTGAAGTTTTTTATAAAACTACCAAAAATTAAGCCTAAGATATATTTGATATTATGAATTCATAAATTATGTCTATTTTACCAAATTAAAAACATAGAAGTTGCATTAATTAATTTAAAATTAATTCTCGTTATCAAAACAAATAGCGTGTTTTTAAGAAACAATAACTATCGAAAGATTGATTCTTGTTTATGCCCAATTTCAAAGTGAAATTAATTCCAATGACCAAAATTGGATTAAATGAAAAAAAAATATAATTAAACTTTAAAACCAATTAAAAAGATAATCTAACCATATAAATAAATTATATTAAAATGTACATTTGAATTAAAATACAATATTTTTCACTATTCATAAAAAAATTAATTTTATCAGAAAAATACCAAAAATTTACCCAAATAAATTTTGATGTACCTATTCTAAAGAAGAATTTTATTTTTTCAAATAGAATATATAAAAGTGTCCAAAAATGGATTTAAATAGGGTTCACGATCAAAAGGTGGTAAATCGAACTTTTAAAGAATATTAGAGTATTTATGCTTAAAATTAGATTAATTCACATTTTAAGTATCTAACTTTTATTGGATAAATGTAAAAAATTTAACAAACATGTATAATAATATTTTAGTTTGTTCTATTTATTCCCACAAATACAATGAATAGGCGTTAACTACAATTTAAAATAATATTTTTATATTATTAGTGTGCAATGAAAGATTTCAAAGAAACCCGTTGTTGCGTATTGGGTACGCCATCGAACATAGCAACCCATTTAAAGTAAAATTAATATTTAATTCACAAATATTAAAATTATGGAAAATGTATTATTCTTTAATTACTTGGGATGTTACAATGTATGTACTCACTGTCATGACCTTTATTTCCTTTATGGTTCCTTTGAAAGTGTATATGGTTATGTTGAATGAAAAAGTTTTTTTTACTATTCCGTAAATTCGTTGTTTAAAAAAATTAATGAAAAAGGTTTTCAAATTTTTTTTATGTTTGAAAGGTATTTTAATGTATTTTAAATGCTTCTTTTATTTTTTTAAATGTTATTTTCAAAGAGGAAGGTTCTAAAAATGTATTATAAAATAAAAAGTTTTTTTAAAGAGGAAAGGATATTTTATACATAAATTTTATAAATTATTTATTAATCAAACATTATATGTTTTCATGTGGGGTTTTAATGAAAATGATATTGATAATGTTTTATGTTATAAAAAGTGAATTTGAAGAAATGGTTATTTTACTTATGAAATTATTCATGTGATCATTCAAAATCATTCCCTATGTAATATGACATACTTTATTATATTTTATACTTCTCTAGGGATATGATCAAACAATACCATTAACATTTTTTCTTGAATGTTTTTTATGGAATGATGTTTATGACACCCGTTTCACTTCCACATGCCATATGATTTTGAAACCCACATCTTTTCATGGGTTATGAATTGGAGAAATTATTATGAGTCATATCTTTTTTTATAGGTAGTGATATGATGAAATGTTTATGATACACATTTAATTTTGTGTTTTATGAAATGTTGAATTTTTGTAATCTTGTGGCCCACATATTTATGATTTTATTATATGATGGGTGGGATCTATATCACTCTCTAATTGATTATTTAATTATTGATGAATCATTAGTATATATTATATGCATAACCCTGATTACATTTTCAAAAATCTATTCATGAAAATAATTACATGTTCACAAATTTTTGAGTGAACCTACTTACATGTTCACAACATTATTTATGGACCTAGTTGCATGCCCAAAAGTTTATCTGTGAGCTTGATTACAAGTTCACAATATTATGTGTGAACCTTATTAAATGCTCAAAATGTTATTACTGAAACTGGTTACATGTTTACAATTTTATTTATAGACATGGTTTCATGTCAACAAGATTATGTGTGAGTGTGATTAAATGTTCACAAAGTTATTCATGGACCTAAAATCATGTCTATAAGTTTATTTATGGGATTTATTTCATGTCCTTAACATAATGAGTGTAGTTATTTCAACTTATACATTCCCACAATTTTATAAGTTGATGTGTATTACATAATTCCATGTATTATTCCCATGTTATGATTTCATGTCTTATGCTCTTTATTACCTTATAACTCATTTCTAGGGAAATCCAATATTAATATAATGGCACATGTATATGATATTTTATATTTAGGTTATGACCTTATAATATTATTATCATGTTCTTGTACCCATATGTTTATGATTATTCTTATATATCTCCCTTTTTACCCTTACTAAGGATTTGAGCTCACCATTTTCTTTTGTTTTCATTTCCTTAGGTTTTAAATAAAAGATTATGGTAGGGGTAATATATGGGAATTTTTTTTTGGAAAAATTAAAGATCATTCACCATGATATAATGTTTTGTTCTATATTTAAAAAGTAACTAAAATAATAAAATACTATGGTATATCATTCTATAATATATTATGAATTACACAAAAATAATGAAATTATTGTGTATGAAATTTAAGGGTCTATATACTTGTGAGGAATGTTGGTGTGACCAAGGATGATTTTATTTTTCATTGATTTTAGATTTAAATTGTTTTCATGAATCCATAAAAGATAAATTCTCATTATGATTTAAAATTAATGGTTATTCCTTCAGGACCATGGGGGAAATTATTTTTTTGTTCATGAAACATTTTCTTCACATAGGGATAAAATTATTTTCAAATTTTATTATAGGAATTATATTTATTAGGATGATACATATAATGTTGTAGAAAAAATTTTTGACTTCATTTCCAATATAACATTAATGTGGAACAATCTATGATAAACTCATTTAAAAATGTAATATTTAGAATTTTTATTAATATTATACGGCCTTTTAATATTTTCCATAAGATGTGTAAGGATAGGTTATGATTTTCACTATTTATATTGTTTAGGAACATTTTATCTTAGTGTGTATATTGAGTATATAGTGCTGTGTATGTGTTTTTTAATACCCAAAATAATGATATTATATTTTTGATATATATTTGGTAATTTTTTGAATTTTACATTAGTGAGAAATCTTAGAGTGGTGACCATAGCTTCAATTTAAATTTAAAATGTTTTATTATACCCCATCGCAAATAGGGTTATGGAACCTTACTTAAAACATTACAAAATCATTATTTTATATATAATAAATATATTTATATGGGAATTACTATTAAATATTTTATATAATTATCTCATAAGTCTTATATAATAAACACATATATTTAAATGTAGAAAATACCATTCATTCTAAATTTTTTCACAATATTATTCATTAAAAATGAAATATATTATCATTTCATTAATAATATTAAGGTGTTTCAATTTGACTTCTTTAATGTTTATAATCATTTGTAAACCACTTGAAAAACAATTTAAAAGGATGGATGAGAACTAAAACTCAGTATGGGATATAACAAAATGAAATTCAGTTGTCTAGTGTAAAACAGAAAAATCAAATTTTTTTTAACTTTATAAAATTATTAATTAAGTGTATAAAATATATCGTATCCACATGTAAAAAAACATTTATCACAAAGAACACATTTATAACCCATAGAAAAAATTGAATCCAATATATGAATCTAAAAACATTATATTCAAAACAAATGTTCACCCATATCATAAAATAATATATTTGAATAAAATCCAAATGATACACCTCCCTGATAAAATCACTAATTTTTAACCATGATGACATTTAAAATTATATAATGAGATGGAGATGTATATCAACCTTTGATGTAGTATATAATATATCATGGTAACCCATCATACATGTTTATCAGGCTCAAAAATTACATTATATTATATAGATGTACTATTTCATGTAATTTTTTTAAATGTTTCCACATTTATTATATATGTATTGAAAAAATTAATCCTTAAGAAAAGTCCATTTTGTTTTAGAAAACAATATAGAGAAAGAAAACTTTCTTTTAAAAATTATTTAAAATAAATAATTTCAAAAATATTTTTTAAATTATGTAATATGAAAATAAAAATTGAAAATTTTAAAGAGATAAATAATGTAATTAAATTTGAGGACATTGGGAAAAAAATACATGTCATGAAACTGAAAATAAAAATTCTTTACAAAATTTCTAAAGGTATCTTATTCAGAATAAACAAGAATATTCCATTTTAAACATTATAAATAAAGTTATTGCAAGTTTAAAATAACCTCTAATATTACTTCATTTATATATTATAAAATTAAAAAAAAACATTTTAAAGAACATGGGTATGGAGGAAAAAATAGAATAAAATAAATAAATATTTTATATTACGATTTTCAATAAAAATGTCATACATTATACACTAATAAGAATCATTAGTTCTCTAACTCATGAATAATAATTGTTTTAATATATTTTCTTTCCTTAAATACTTTCTCATGTTTATTCCATTTTCATTATAATGTTTGTTTAATTAATTTACATGATTTATTTACTTATAGATTTAGTAAATTTTCCATTAGTTGTTTTGTGGATTCTTGGTTCATAATATCGAAATAGTTTTAGTAGGAAGAATGAAAGAAAAGAATAAATTGTTACATCATCTCCAAAATAATACTAATTTCATAATTATATTTTTTCATTCATTAAATATTATTTTAGAATAATCAAATAAATATGTACATTAGAAATTAAGCACTTCACTATAGGTAGGTGATAGTCCACGCATACGCACGAACATCATTATGATTTATAATGGATGAAATTTTTAGAAAATTAATGAGTTGATATATTTAAAAAATACTAATTATTAAATAATATAATAGTTTTTAATTAAATACATCAAAATAACCATCCCATTGGGTTGATGAAGAATGGTGAAACACATCACTCTCTTGATGTGTAATCAACATGGCTACCCAAGCAACGTTTCCATTTCCCCTACAATAGAGAGGTAGATTAAAAATGGTTTTATGATAATCATAATAAAATTACAATATATTCAATATAATGATTTAATTATAATATAATTGGTAAATAAATTTTAAGGATGTAAAATAATGAATTTTCATCAAATAGGCAAGTAAGATCATAAACCTTCTCCTTAGATAACCTATTTGGGTTATGCATTAAAAATCGATTTTATACATTATGTTGGAACCCAGAACTATAAGACATATGAATGGATATTGGGGAGAAATTTGGGTAGTCCTTGTCCAATAAATATCAGTCAAACTATGTGACAAACATATGAGATGATGCGGCCATTTATATGTGATGGTAGTTGCACCACTGGAATTATAGAATATATTACATTAATTTTTTTTCCATCTGGAATAATAAATATATATTTATAATATAGGATACCGATGAGTTGAAATGATCTCGTATAATAATATTTGGAATAGATTATTTGATTTTTCCCTTTGTATCACTTTGTATTAACCCCTATGTTAGTATTTTTTATGATTACCTTAATATCAATTTTTTCTACTCTATAGGAGTAAAAAATATTGAAATAAATATTAATGATACAAAAATTGGTAAATGGTCAATATGCTAAATCATATCCCATTTTCATGGACAATTATTTAATTTTTATGAATATTAAATCATTTAATTGAATATAAGATAACATTAAATTAGTTTCCAATGAAATATTTTTTGTTTGACTTTAATGGCCATAGAAATTTAAATAAATTTTAATATTAATTACTAATAAACAATACTAATTTATTTTTATCTATAGAATTATTGAAATTATGTAATTAAACTTATTTTTTTATGATATATTTTTTTAATTTAATTTACTTGAATTTTATATGATTTATACATGTATTTTGTGTGAATGGTCTATGGGGATTAGATCTCTCCTCTCTACATGTTTCGTTGTTTTCGTACAACATCGTAGTAGGTGAATTTGTGCTGAAACATTATTTGACTAATTTATATTGAATTCTTGAGTATTTATAAATGTTCTATATTTTATGTGGGTGGTGAGAAACTGGGTTTTTAATGATTTTATGTGAAATTGGATTAAAAATGGGGTTTCCATGTGAAATTGGGTATATTTTGTGTTTAAAGCTTCTTCTGAATCATTGGAATATTTTTTAAAGAGTGAATTTGGTTTATTAAATTGTACAAGTGGTTCAAATAATGTTTTGATATGGTTTTTATGTGAATTTGGTTTTAATGTGGCATTTCTATGTGAAATTGAGTGTGTTATTAGTGTAAAACCTTGATGTGATATTTAGAAATGTTTTATTATTTTTTTATACGATTTATTAAGTTATGTAAGAGGTCAAAATCATGATGTGAAATGGTTTTGGTGTGCATTTAATTTTAAAAGAGTATTTTGTGTTGTTTTTTGGTGTAAATCCCTATGGTACTTGTTGGAATTATTTTATAAACTTTATAAATGATTTATTAAATTATGTAAGTAGTGAGAATCATGTTTGGGATTTTTTTTGATATGAGTATGTTTTTAAAATATATTTTGGGTGTGAAAGTGGTGTATTTTGATGTGTAATTCTTGTTTTTTTGATGGAATATGGAAATTGTGTGTTATGTAACATGTGAAATGTGATTGAGCATAATAGGGAAGCTCGAGTATCTATTTTGTAAGAGTAAGACTTGTATGTTAGTGATTAGAAAGTGTCTATGGCCCGGTTTCACTTAGTGGGATTGATGCTGACAACACTAACTAAAAAAGGATGATGATTTGAGACTATTAGAATTTTGGATATTTCTTCTCTCTAGTGGCTCGTGCACAAGAAATATATTGGTTGTGGTTTCTATGCCTCATTTCACTATGATATGAGGTACCTAGCGGCCCATTTTTTTCTAGTGACATGGGGTACTTCCCATTACTAGAGCTCATTGGCTATATCGCACTTACCATCATCATACGATAATTTTTAATGGTATTATCAAAAGAATGTGTGTTTTATTTAATGTTTTTTTTCTTTAAAATTGATTTTATTTTGAAGTGTCTTCCCTAAAAATTATTCTATAATTTCATTCATTTATAAAAAATGCATTTATATTTTTCATTTAATGATTACATCATGGAATAAATTTTGTGTGGCATCCTATTGAGAAATATCTCACACCCTATTTACACCATTGGGTGTAAGAAGACTTGGTAGGGATTGATATAGGTAAGGTTAATTATTTTGGAGATGGTGGTTCAGGTTGCTAGTGGTCATCTTGTTGCAGAATTGTGGAGATGGATTGGGGGAGATTCACCCCTACACCATATGGTGGTTTGAGTTTTTTTTTCTCTTTTGGTTTTATCCATTTTTGTTTTGTGTAAGCCGTTTTAAAATCAAATATGGAATATTTTTTTGGCATGTTTGGTTATGAATTTTAATTTATCTTTATTTATATTTTTATTTATTTAATGATTTTTTAATTTAGGTAAATTGTACCCACATGATTTATTTTTTACCCTGTTTCTTGTGACTCCCCGTGGTGATGGGAATGCCCTTTGAGCCTTTCCATAGACCGTTTTGTGTGCTGGTTCGGATGATGACCTGGCTTGATTCGTGAAAAAAAGGTATTAGAGGAGGTTATTATTATTTTTGGTGTCATGTAGTTGGAGATTAGGGATGTCGGGACACATGATATAGGTACGAGAAGCATGCCATAAACCCTTTCCCTTTCAGAACCTTTAGTTTCTAGGTGTAGTCTGATATTTGAGTCTTCTATATTTTTTAGGATTGAGGGGTATCAATGGTGATGATTTAGTGTCTTTTTGTGACCTCACAAAGAGTTGTAACCCATGTCGAGTCCTAGTGCACAGTTTTAGGCCATCTTATTATTACTTCTTACTCGGGGCATGAACTACTACCATGTCGTCAAGTTAGAAATATGTACTAGTACCTAATTTTGGTATTCCACTGTATTTTGTGTTCTATTTTAGTTCTGGTTGGTGTAAGTGTATTTTGAGAATGAAAATGGATTTGAAACAAAAGTGTTTTCTTCTAAATAGGTTTAAATTGGCAGTGTGTGTTTTTGAAAATAAAGTGGTTTAGAAATGGAAAATTATGTCTTTCATGTGGTTTTGAAATTTGTAATGTGGGGTTTGAAAGATATTGTTTTGGTTTGAAAAATTATGTTCTTTTTTGGAATTGGTAAAGAATTATATTTTCATGACCCTTGGTATTTTTTATGAACCTTTTCACATGTGAGGGTATGTTTGTGTAATGTTTTTGTTTTCACGTGATGATGAAAGTGGATGAAAAAATTTGAAATGGTTTGTGGTATTTAATGTAAATTTGTTTGAGAAGGATTGACCGCATTTTTTCAAAGTGATTTTGAAAGTGGAAAATGATTTTGAAAGTTGTTTTTTTATTTATAATGTGGGTTTTAATTATTTAAATAGTGGATTTTTATTTTGAAAGATTCCTTGAAAGAGGTATGTTTTGAAATTTAAAATGGAAATGTATCTTTGAAAAAGAGGAACTTGATTTTTTTTCATGTGTTTTGTTTCTGATCCTATTGTTTGGCTTGAGGTTTCATTTTTTATTATGATTTGATTTTATGTTCATTATTGTTTTGTGTTTTCTGTGTTTTTTAGAAAATTACACCTTGAAAGGTTCCCAATGATTCTAATGAATAACTCATAGTTTCTAGTTCTTCTTAGATATTACCTATCATTCATAGTGATAGAGGTATTTTTGAGGTAGTCGACTGGCTTTTTTATGTAGAGTGTGTTTTCATATTGTTGTAAACTCTCAAAGATATAAGGGTGTTTTTTGTTATGGGTTTATTCGAATGTCTAGTTTTGGAAGAATGAGAGTTATTCTTCTAGCCATCGATGGAGGTTGGATGACATGTGGTGTTTTTATTTCCACCATTCTCTGATGGTTCATACTAGTGTATGTGAAGTTGAAGAAAAGGGGAGAGCTCATGAGTATTCATCAAGGCCAATATACAGTGAAAGATTATGTTGATCACTTCAAGGAGTTGGTTTCCTTAACTCTAGAGGTGGAATAATAGGATTTAGTGGATGATTTTCTTTTACTTGGGGGTCTTTATCCAGAGTTCAAGGAGAGGGTCCTCTCCTCTAAGGAAAATCTTATGTCTCTTGTTGTTTAGGAAGGTTTTACATCTGGCATGGAGTATATGCTGGAAGAACCTGTCTCTATAGAGTATCCATTATTGGTCATGGTTTCATGTTTTTCTGATCGTTCTCTTGTTTTCCACCCATGTGGATGGTTCAATCATTCAAAGGCATCTTGTTTCATCCCTCCAAGTACCTACAGTTATTGTGGATATTTGGGTCACCAAGGGAAGTTTTGTAGGAAGATTCACCCGAAGAAAGAGTTTTTATGAGAGGATACTAGTGCCTGACTATGATGAAGGATATTCTTTAGATATCATGGATCCAACCACATGCATTAGAGTGAAGCTCAGTCATAATTAAGAGTTTCTAGGGGTTGTGGATAACTTTGGTCCTGATTTGTCTCCCATTTTGGGATGGATACATTTAATGTTCATTTTTCTTGTTTTCCTTCTATTGTAAGTTCATCTTTATTTATAAAAGTTTTATGAAATTGTTCTTTTTTTATCTAAATAGTTGTGTTCATCTGAATGTTTCTTTTATATTTTTTATCTTTAATTGAAGGTTCTCAGCCCTTGTATGGGTCTTTTTTTGTTTTTGTTGTGCTCGTTTGGATATATTCGAGTCTTAGAGAATTTATAGATAGTGGTTATTTTTTTTTGTCTTGAGTTATTTTTGTGGGTTTCCCCTGGAGTTGTGGGTTCGGGTTGATTGGGAATCTTTTGGTTCCCATTGTGGTGTTGGTTTTCTCAGGTGAAGAAGCTTGAATTGGTTGTGTTGGGAATTCCCGGTCTTGATATGAGTGTTTCACAGTTGAAGTGGACAATTTTGGGCTATCCCATGTTGTGAGTTCCTTTTTTATCTATGTCAAAAGTTGGGTGATCTAGGTTTTTCTATTCCCAGATTTAAAGTTTTTGTTTTTGGGAGCCTTTGGGTGATTTTTGTTGAAAAATTAAAATGTTGGGGCTCGATATTAGGTGGGGAACGGTTAACACACTATTAAGGGAAACCGATAATCTTCTCCCTGGAAACCATGTAGTATGAGTTTCAATCCTAGGGATTGAGTCATGGCCTATGAAACGTTATAGAAACTATGAAAAAAACATGAAGTATGGTTCTATAATCTTGCAGTGGCATATCGCACGGTTGACACATGGTTTTTCATACCATACGACCAAACCATACAGCTTACCCGGATCATTAAAAATGAGAAATCCCATGTTTTTCCCTATGATTTTAACCCCAACTCATGTTTTACCATGTTCTAGGGGTTGTTGGTTGGATTTGGGACTTTCCACATTGAGATAGTCTTATGTAGTTTCATAGTGTCAGTCAGGTTCTTATAGTGGAGAGAACCCTCCCGTGTTCTCCCATCATGTTGTTGATTCTCTTAGAGCTTATCAGGTGTTACTTATGTAGTAAAATTTCACCTCGATGCTCATATTTTCATTTGAATTATTTTAAATTTCAGATAGAGTTTTTTTTACAATTAGGCTCGATGACATTATATGGGATGTAAGTGTTTTTGGTTGGGGGAATTTGCAAACCACAACCACAATTTTCATTTGTTTTCATTTATCGATGTTGGATCTTTTGGTTGATGTTTAGGTTGAGTTTCAAAAAATAAAATTTGTGTTTTGAGGGGTTTCATTTTATTCTATACCTATTCATGTTTATTATGAATGTTATTAAGAGAAATTTTCATAGTGGAGAGTTTTTGAAACCCACAGTGTTACTATACTGTGTTTAAATCATTCAAGGATCATTTGGTTGGCTTCCCTTGTGTTTGGGGTGTCATTTGGGGGGTTATGGCCAATTTATCAGGTCACATGGTTTGAGAACAATTTCCCCAAACCATGAAACTTAAACCTACAAAGTTGAATAATTTATCCAATATCATTCACACAGTATGCCCATTGTTTTATGAACCGTGCAACAAAACTGTGCATCCCATTACAGACTAAAAAAATTTTAACCTAAAATTCTGATTTGTTTAATTCCACCTCCAATTTGAATCCCATTATATTGGTAATTGACCAGAGGGAACCCCTTCAATTATCCATAATTTTGTGTCACTTTTTGTGCGATTCCTCACCAAAGGTTAGTGATTTTTCTTGGTTTCTTCATAAAATAATTCCTTTTCCTTTTCTCCTCTCTCCCCCTCTCTATTTATGGGTATTCATTAGGGTTTCCTCTCATGGATGAACTATAATGGATAGGGTTTATTTTTGGTTTGATTTTATTTAGATCTAGGGTGTATGAATGGTCCGTGGGGCTTAGATCTCTCCTCTCTGAAGGTTTCATTGTGTTCGCACACCATCGAGGTTAGTGATTCCATGATTAAAAATTATTTGATTAATTTTTATTACCTAATTTATTATTTTTAGATGTTATATTATTTATGTGGGTGTCTTGAAAGTGGTTTTTGTATTTATTTTATTTTTATTTGGTATGAAGATGGGGGTTTAATGTGAAATTGTGTATATTATGTATGTAGAGTATTTTATGCATTATGGAAATTTTTGTTAAAGTGTAAAAGTGGTTTACTAAATTTCCTACATGGTGTGAATCATGTTTAGATATGGTCTTGAGGTGAATTTAGTTTTAAATTTTAATTGTAATGGGAAATTAGGTGTTTTATTCGTGTATACCCTTGATGTGATATTTGGAAATGTTTTATAATTTTTTTAAATTATTTATTAAAATTTTCAAGAGGTGTGAATCATGATGTGAAATGGTTTTGATGTGAATTTAATTTTTAAATAGGTTTTGAGTTCTTTTTTGGTGTAAATCCTTTTTTTTCTTCTTGGAATTGTTTTATAAACTCTTAAAATGATTGATTAAATTATGTAAGAGGTGAAAATCATGTTTGAGAAATTTTTTTGGTCTTACTATGTTTTTAAAATGGATTTGGGTGTTACAGTGTTGTATTGTTATGTTTAATTCGAATATTGGTTGATGAAATGTGTATATGGTGTGTTATGTGACACGTAAAACATTATTGAGCACAAAATTAAAGCATGTAAATATTGGTGGGTTGGATTATGACTTGTATGCTAGTTATTCAGAAGTGGATACTTCCCATCTTCATTTAGGAGGATTGATAATGAAAACACTAACTAAAAATGGATTATGATTTGAGACCACTAGAATTTTGGATATTACTCCCTTCTGGTGGCTCGTGCAATACAAATTATTCAATCGTGGGTTTTATGCCACATTTCATCGAGATATGAGGTACATAGTGGCCGATTGTTATCCAATTATTAGATGCATTTCTCATTAATATTTATCATTATCTATATTGCACTTACCATTGACATATGGTATGTTTGGATGGTAATTTAAAAAGAATGTGTGTTTTCATTAATGATGTTTTCTTTATAATTTTTTTCCTTTAAATTTTATTCCCTTACAATTGTTCTAGCATTTATTTATTTTATAAATCTTGAAATTTTATTTTAAAATTAATGTTTAGATCATGGAATCTATTTTTGGCTTTATACTATTTGGAAATAGATTACACCCTTATTACACCCTTTGGTGTAAGAAGACATTGTAATGTTTGATACATGTAAGGGAAAAACTTTTGGAGATGGTGGTTCGGGTTTATGGCAGTCATCTTGGTGTGGTTTTTTAAAGATGGCTTGGGGGAGTTTCACCCTTATTCCATGGGGTGGTTTGAGTTTGTTTTTGGTTTATATTTTTCTTATAGCCATTATGATTTAGTGTAATCCTTTTTAAACTCAAATCTAGAAAAACATTTAAGCCATGTTTGGTTATGAATTTGTAGTTTGTGTTTATTTATATTTATAGTTGTTTCATTATTTTTTAATTTAGGTAAATCATTCTCACATGTTTTATTTGATACTTGGGCACATTTTCTAGCCCATGGGGATTGGGAATGCCCTTCAGCCTTCCCATAGACTAAACCGAGTGCCGGTTCTAATGACGACCTGACATGGTTCGTAACATGTTCCAACACAATCACTTTTAATGAATTTTAAAATACTAATAATTTTATATTCTCAAATATAGAATTAATAATGTGATATAAATTTTTTTGATTAATGGAATGAAAGTTAATTGAAGAAAAAAAAATTAAAAATAATAATTTGAATGGAAAATGATCATATCGATAAATAGATGTGTTATATAACCCTCTAAAACATTAAATTGAAAAAAATAATTAATCAATAATTAATGGGTTATGTTATATAAATAAAACATAATAATCCAAAAATATTAAATTTCATTATATTTTCAATGATGAAAAGTATTTTTATGAGATTCATATGTTGATATACTCATAAGGAAATGATTCACTGAACCATCAACATCAATTTTTGTGATTGAAATTACCCAATAACTTTTAATCTATCATTTTTATATATCTCATTTTTTAATTTAATGTCCCACATTATCATAGTGATATATAAAAATCTAAATCCAAGAAATAAATAATAATTATAATAATAACAATTTAAATAAATGATGCATAAGTGAATATGAATATGGTAAGTGGAAAATTGGGATTGATAATTTTTAGACATCACATCTAAAAAAATTTAAATAATGATGTAAAAGTCAATGGAAGGAGACATTGGTGTTCTCCCTCTCTATCCCATAAGGAATGAACCAACAAATGGGTAGCACCTTTTATTTAATTATCATCTACTCCACTCATCTAGAATGCAGTTTTACTAGTATTATCAGTAAATATAATCATTATTTTTCCATTCAGGTTTTGGTAGTATTCTATAATGAAATAAAAATTAATCTTGAACTACACATTCTTGTATAGAAAGAAGCTATAATATTTCCCTCCTTAAATTAATGAGATATAAAAAATTAAAAATTATCAATACGATATTTAAAGTCATAAAATTTCTATAGAAGCCTAGATGAACTTAATTTCTCAAAATTTTAAATCATTCACTGCAACTTGGGAATCCATGTCTTTTCTGATATACCACTATCTTCACTATATTTAAAGTAATAGTGAAATCATTTATATTTAAGAATAGAAATAATAATAATAAATATATAATAAAAAATCCATTTAATAATATTATTCCCATTAAATATAATATTTTTTAATAAAAAATACCCTAATTCCCTACAAATAACAATGTAACGACCCATGTCCCTCATAGTTGTAAAATATTCACAGGTATTTTAGCTTTTATTTAGTGGTTGGTTAATTTTACATATGTGGAATCTAATAGAGGTTTAAAACCATGGAAAACAATAATAAGTGTCTTTGAATGGGAATAAGGGACTATGTGGTGAATAAGGGATTTTTAATATCCAAAAGAGGCTGGATGGTGGGCTGCAACATAACCTAGTAGCCTGTATGTGGTCACATGACAACTGGTGGACCTCCATTGATTGATGAGAGAGCCCCAAGCTCTCCTATGGATATCCACCTACATGCTTGTGGGGGAGGGGGATGTTATTATTTTATGTTGGGAGACTACTTTCTAGTTCCCTCATACCCCCTTATTACAACTCTTATCTTATTCCCCAATAATACTAATAAAATGTGTTGAAGGGGATACCATTATGATTATTATTCTTGTATCTTCCTCATTTATTGGGTGTTTCTGGTTCTATTCATTATAGTTGATTCATATAGGTATGTATAACATCATCCATTAAATAAACCATATATACTTAATGTTTCCTTTCTCTAGAACCCTAATGTTATGTCTATATGGATGTCGTTTGTAAATTTTTGTGACATTATTTTTCATGGGTGGTGTTTTATGGGGATTTGGAATCACCATGGATGAGTTTGGATGTTAATAACATCATGTATCGTTTTTTCTAATTATATTTCTTTCATTGAAAATTTTCTTTGAAAGAAATTTTTAACTCTATTTTTGATTTTATCATGAGAAGATGATGTTTGTATTGATGTGGGAGGATCCGTAGTTGGGTTGTATGACTATTGTAATTTTTATATTACGGAATTAATATTTTTATTATGAATGTATATAGGGTTATGGAAATATTATTTTATTCATAGAACATGATTTTATTATATTTTTTTGGATATGAAGAGGAGTATAGATATAATATAATTTTAGGTAGACAATTCACTAATGTGTTCCTTGGAAAAGGTGGATGGGGGTCATGTGGAAATGATTATAAAAGAGTTTTCCCACTGGGTAAACTGTTCCTGAAGTTTGTTTTTGTTTTTAAATGGATATCATGACTCAAATAATTTGAATAAGGGTTTAGGTGCTCAAATAACATTAAAAATTAAATGAAACTGGTGAGATATAGTTTTGTACTATAGTAAAAGGTAATGTAGTACAATTTGGTAATTTGATAGAGAATTTATATTTTATTTTGTAAGGGTATAAGATGACATGAACAATTAACCTTTGAGTTATGCTAGTGATTTCACATAGTTGTGGTAGAAGATATGGTGAGAAATAGGATTATTATGTTTTATATTGGTTGAGTCATCTTTTTTGGGAAATGTTATTAGAAATGGAATTTTTGGCTCGAGGGAGGCTTGAATTACATGTAGAAGTGATGTAATGTAATGAGTTATATTTTACATTTCATGTTGTTAAATATAATGTAAAAAATATACCATTGGGTTATGTGAATATGGACATTGGGGGTGAATTGATGGTTTGAGGTTATGTAGTGGTGTTCACATTTTGTGTGTTTGTACATGTGGGTGCCCTCTCTCGGACATATAGGAATAGGCCGATCAATATGATTGAACACTATGGGATTCAAGGGATGGTTCACCGTGTATATTTTCCCTCCAATAAATTATATAGATGAACTTATTTTATAGTTGGGCCTCTCATGAAACCCTGAATAGGCCTCTGTGATTGACTGACCTCTTATGAACATCTGATGATAAGAAAGAGTTCCAGAATGACCTCCCCACATCTGTAGAGATGGTCATTTGTACATTATGAGGCCATGAAATTTTATTAGGAGTGGGTAGTGGTTTAATAATAATTATTAATTTTTAACATACATTTCAATCAAAAAAAAAGATGGTGATGGTAGAGATGTGGTTTGGGACAACATTGTTTCACTAGAGGACCCAAAAAGTCATATGAGGATATATGATGGATATTTTTTTGGGGAAATTATTAAGGATGACCGAGTTGGTAGAGGTGTCATGAAGAAAAAATATTGGATCCTTATATAGACACCACTTAATTATTTTTTATTATATTTTTATATATATCTACTTTATATGGGATCATTATTTTTCGGTTTTATTTTGGTCATTTATGGAAACTATTATAGTTTTATTTGAAATTATTATTTATATTAGCACATCATTTCAATTTTATAATAAGATGATTATTATTATTGATTATATTATTTTTATTTTTATCAGTTACCAAGGGAACCGTCTTCACATGCTCCCACTTAGGAACATACAACTAGTCAACAACCCCTTGCATATGTGGAGGTTTACATGAGTTCATGTTATGCTCCTTCATCCATGAAAATCTAATCTAGTAAAATTCATAATAATTTTGTATCAGATATATTTTTGTTGTATAATTATTTGATAAATATAAATATGGTATAAGTTACTATAATGTAATAAATAACTCCAGGATATAATTTAGTAACCTAAATATGAGGGAATGGATATGATTATAGGGATGGGCTATATGATCTTTTAATGGTTAATGTATTTTTATTTTACACTAATTTAATCCCATGATTTTTTGACTTGATGGTTTTTATGTTTACAGTGTAATGGGTGTTCACTAATCCCGACTGGATATAGTGGGAGAGTTCAAGAATCATGGATATGAACATAGGTTAACATTTCAAGAGAATTTTCTATTTTTATTAATTTAGGATTAATTTAATTAAAACATATAAAAATATAATTTTTTTCTTTCAAAATATATTCTACTGTAAATTTAATTTACTTATCATGGACATGTTAAAATTTATTATTCTTTTTGTTTCTTACTCCTAGGTGACACTGATAATGAATTAGTCCATCCATGGGTAGGTATGTAATATTATTTTAAATATTCCTTCTCATGGAGTAACATGTGTGATTGAGTTTGTAGATTTTCTCAAGTGTGTAAAATTTACATGGAATTACACGCTTTAAATTAATTTCAATTGATTTTTTATTGTGGAATATGCTTTTAAATTCCAAGTGGTTATTGTAGTTTTTTGGTGGCTCGATTGGTAATTAATTAAAATGATTGTTTGGCCCATTTCAGCTATAAAATGTGTACAATATCGGGTTTACAAAATGATTTCAATCGGGGACAATTGAGTTTTCTTGGGTGGTTTTAAAATGAAAATGGGATTGGGATTTGAATGATTTTTATGATATTAAGAAAATATTTTAAAAAATATTGTGTCAGAATGTGGTTTGAAATGTGATTTTAGAAGCATGAAAATGATTTGGATAACTGACCCTAGATTTTTAAAATGTATTATATAGAAATTTGGAAATAGGATGGTATTATATGAGTGAAATACATTTTTAGAGAATCATTGTATTGTATTTTGTATAGAATATTTCCCAATACACATGTATGTTTCAATTTCCATGGTCCAATGATCAGTGTTCTTAATATGTATATTAATGTAAAGCCTCTCTAGGGAGGGATGAGGTCAGAGGAAGTGGTTCATTTTGGACCTAATGTTCATGGTATATGATTACCCCTTAAAAGGTTAAAAATTTATTACAATGTGTATTTTGAATGTGGCATAGACTAATATTGTGTAATTATATTATATTTTTTGGGAAATGGTTATTTAATGAGTCTTGTGTAAAATGTTAATCCTCTAGTGCTTGACCTAGTTGGGTGTGGTTATTTGTAGATACAATTGATTTATATGAGAGGATGTTTTTTATTTATCGTTCTTTTTGATGTGTGAATATAGGTATTTGTTTTTATATATTAGTGATTTTTGGTATTGAATGCACATAGTGTTCATTAGTTTTGTTCTAGTTAGTGGAATGATAGATTTCATAGGCCTCATGTGGGGTGTGTTTGTAAATTTGTTTTCTCCGGTCCAGAGTTTTAATGTAACTATGAAATTTATTTTTCTTGGTGTGTGGTAGTGTACAAACTAGGTCGTGTTATCTTCAAACATGATTATTAATTGGCTTGGGAATGAGTGTTATGTTTATTAATGAGATTATTTAACTTTGTGGATCATGGTATCAACAACCATTTCATATCCATTAGAGTAGTTTGAGAATGTGTTTTGGGAAATTTGACTGATTAGTATTTATATCTCTACTACCTATAGTGGTTCATAACATTTACCTAGTCCCATGTCTTGGATGGGTAGATAAGATGATATCTACGAGGGAAGTTATGGTAAGGCATGAGGTTTGACTTATGGTTTCTATTTGGAATCCTAGTCCCGGCTTGGGAGAGAGGTGACCCAATTTGTTTTTTCATGGTGTTAAAATCCATGCAAAATGTGTTAGTTTATGATTATTGGAAGTGAAGTCATAATTATATAATCCTGTTAGGTCAATTTTGGTTTTGAGATATAGTTTTTTATGAACCATGTGTTTTCATAAATCTCATTACATGATAACATTTTAAGAGTAGTTGATGTTCATATGAAATTTCAATTGGTAGTTTCTTTAATTGAATTTTGTTTGTTTTGACATGTATACATTGTTAGGTTATTTAGTGTACAACCCTTGAATTGGAGTGTTCATGAATTATCAATCCATTACATTTTGTGACTGTACATATTAGTGTGGCGGCATGATCCAAGGGATTGTCAAATTGGAGGCATGTTAGATCTTTTGGGTGATGGTTAATGTTATATGGGTAGGTTAAGGATATAAATTTGGTATTTATTATTGATTTAGGATCCAAATTCAATGTTATTATTGAGTGAATTCATGATGAAAAAGTGTTAAAGAGTAATTGGAGTACTATGATTGAGAATTTGTGGTTGAGGTGGAGTATCATTGGTAAACGATATTTAGAAAATCATGGATTTTTCCTAATCATAGTTATGAATTATGTTTGGTGATGATTATAATAAGAAATTAATTTCAAACATGGTTAACATGGTTCAATATTAGAAAAAATAATTTTTATGAAGTAAATGTGTCTGGGATTTGTGTTTGGAGATGGGAAGTGGTATCATGTAGGGAATATTTAAATGAAATAAATTATATCATCAATGAAAAGGTAAGGGAATGCAGTGATGGAATGAGTCCTACTGGATATTGAACTACTATCGAAGTTCCTTGAATCAACACATATATTTGTGGTTTAACTATTTTCTTGAATATGATAAATTTTAGTTTTTGAGAGGATGTAGTGGATGATGGTTAGTAATGAATGTATGGGTTCCTAAGGAGTTTGGTGGCTGATATATTTTGGTGAAACCATGATGGGGTTGGTTTCATTGTTTGATGGAAATCGAGGAGAGTAATGATCATAGTCTGGAGGTGATGGAGTCTATTGGATCACATCAAAAGTTACATGTAGGTAAGAAAATCCTTTTAGGACAATAGTTTTATGGTTTTTTTGTGGATGTAAAAACGAAAAATTGAACAAATAAAGGATATATTACCATGTAAAGGAATAATCTAGTGGTTGATAGGCATGAACTATTAACATTTAATAGTGGAGAGAGATTTATATTGTTCGGTGGTAATGATGATGAGGGCGGGTAATATTTCATAGTAATGTGGGGGAGTGCGGGTACCATTCATGGGTTGATTAACCAGATATTTTTTTGTGGAAATTAAAAATTTCAAGAGCCTCCAAGATCATGGTCTTGATAGGAAATGTGTAATTTAATTTAAGGAATGGCAATGTATCTCATTTAATTTAGTGATCATGTGGACATATCTAGGGAGAAGTCTTAATATAGTAGTCATAATTTTGTAGAGACATTGTCTTAACATGCATGGATATTAAATCATTATTTATGAATATTCCATACAATGCAAGTGAATATTCTTATAGACTATAATAGTTTGGTGTATCTAGAAACATGGAAACTTATACATGTATCCTCAATACAGATTTTTAACATATTTATTAAATATATCCCCCATTAATACTCATACATAAAACGTTTCTTCATAATAGGGATAGTGTAAAAATAACATAATGGGGATATCAGATGATATTTAAGAGTAAATAAAGGAGATATGTAAGTATAACAAGAGTATGAGGGTTTGAGAACATGGGAATAACATTGGAAAATAATACCATTCATACAAAAGATCATACACATGAGTCATGGAATAATTATTATAAGTTAATAAGACATTAATCATAAGGGAATAAAGAGAATATTCCATGAGAGAATAACATAGGAATAACGATTCAAATTTTGGAAGAAAAATAAGCATTTAAAATGATTTACATATTAGTAAAGGGTTATTTATATGGCCATATAATTAGTATGGTTCACTTCCCATACCATCTTGTTATTCATGGTTCACTCCCATGACTATCCTTGTAGTCAAGATTCACTTTCAATACTATCCGAGAAGAAAATTCCCATTATTGAACCAAGTTCACTCCCCATTATAGTAACGAGTCCCTCAAGATATATAAATCTTCACCCCATGAATTGGATAAAGATATAGGTCCAACCCATATCGTTATGAAATCAAACGTATGCCTTCCAATATATCAAAAAAACTCATCATATTATAACCCTATAAATTAAATGTATATCATGAACATGTTATTATATTATAAACCATGTAAAAGAAATAGGTTTCATAATCATTTCATCAAAGTATAACACTTGAAAAGAAACAGGTTTCATAAGCCTATTACCTATCAACAAAAGTGTCTTTCAAAAAAATATAACCCATGAAAAGAAGCGTGTAGCATTATCACATAACCCCTTAATGGGAAATGAGGTTAATAATGATATAACATGTGAATGAGAAAGAGGTTTCATAAACATATAACCCTTGAAAGAGAAACGAGATTCATATTCATATTCATATAACACATAAAAGTGAAATGATTTTTATAATCATATAACGCCTGAAAGTGAAACATTTTTCATAAACACCTTTCAATATAAACATAAACCATTCAGATATATAATTTAAATGGATCCCTTGGATTATATTTTCATAAAGGAATGAGTAACACCAATGGATTTCAACTGAGGTGGAACATAATATTTTTGAAATATTTTAAAATCATTTATTGAGGAAAATATTCCTTATTCTTATTTTTTTTTAAAATTAAACATTTTGAGAACTATTCTCATTGAAAATAACCTTGAAAAATTATAAATGAATGTTAAAAATAACATGGAATCCAAATTCATTAATGAATTATAAATAATTCTTGAGAAAATTTTGAAACCATTTTCCTTTTAAAACTTATATGAGTATCCTGAAAACAATTTGAAAATATTTTTCATTTAAATATTCTAAAATATTCATGAAATATATTTCATATATTATTTACATGAAAAAAATTTGAAATCATTTTTCCATGAAAAAATATGAATGATGTGTTAAAAATTTTTGAAACCATTTTTGTTGAACCCATATATAAGAATCTTTAAGACATTTCAAAAACTATTTTCTATGAAAACTTATAAAAGAATTTTAAAATAATTTTTAAAAACTTTTTCCTTGAAAACTCAGAAAATTAGAATGAAAACTCTTTTAATTATTTTTCCCATGAAATCTTATAAATTAATCTTGAGAAATGTTTTTAAACCTTTTCCCTTTAATACTTATAAAGTGATATTTAAACTATTTAAAATCTATTAAATAAATAAAACAATATTGAACAGGTTTTAAATTTAAAATATATTTGAAAATTTTTATTGGATTCACTAAAAATAATTTAAAATAACTCTTTAAGATAAAAAAAATTAAAACAATTTATGAAATCATGGTTTTGAATGAACATAGATTTACGACCGAAGAGAGTGATAAAGTTGTGTTCTTATAAGAACACATTCCTATTTATCATAAGTAACAATGAGTTGGAAAATGATACCAATAAATTAATATATCATTATTAACTAAAGGATAATAAAATTCATGAAATTTTGTGAAATATGTGTTGAAAAATTTCATCAATGGAAGGATAATCATAAATAATCATAATAAAATATGATATTGTAGCAATAAAATGTTACCACTTGGTAACATTGAATCATAATCCCATAGGAAATAAAATAAGTACATGAATAATAAAATAAAATTAAAATTAATATATTCATGATATAATATTTCAAAAGGGGTTTATATTAAAACCATATAAATATAAAGGTTCATAATAAGGAATGTATCTCAAAGATGGAAAATTTATAAAAAAATTTCTTTACCCAAATGATTACTTTTGAACCATAAAACAATGAAATAATGATTGTAAAATCGATATTTAAATACCCATAAATTTATGCATAATACTTTTAGAATAAATTAATGTTAGTTATATATACATTCCAAAATAAATTATTTGTGAATAATGAATAAGTTTCTCAGAAAGAAAAGTGAGATGAGAAAACCCCTAACATATGTCTTGAATCTCTTCAAAATCAATAAATACATGTGTATATAAAATATTGGTTTATTATAAATTGATCATAGAAAAATATTAGTTTATTTAATTCCATATATAATTTTCTTATTACCTTTTATTACCAATTTACTAAGACTTTAATTTTAATATCATGTTTCGGGTATTAATCGCTATATTTTTTTCATGTGTTATGAATTGTAATATATTCGGTCCTCCAACAAATATTATGATTTAATAATATCTAGAATGATAAAATTGACCTAAATTTCATATATATTCATTATAAATTTATTCATAATAACCTAATAAATGTATACATGGAAAATTAAATAAAAAGTTCATGGTGACGGTAGGCCATGCATACACATTAATGTTGTTTCCATTTTCTTACTGTTTTGAATGAAAGAAATTAAATGGAATATATATATACATATTAAAGTATAATTATTATTTTTATAAATAAAATATTTTCCATAATCCCAACCTAAGTACATTCCATGTAATATGTGAATGAATCACGTTGTTTTGAGGAAGTGGTAGTCCACACATCCACATATGAAGTTATCGTGTTTGAAAAAATATAAAGCCTGAAGGTGTTTGATATATAATAATTACATATGAATAAATACATCATAGATACAATATATATCATATAAAAATATAAATTAAATCAATATTTCCAACATTTACAGATGTAAATTGAAGAACAAGCAACATTGGTTCGTGAGGCGGTAGTCTCTCATACACACACACAATGATTGTTTATCCTATTTAATGGAAGTGTGTCCGAATGTTGGTTAAAAAAAACATAAAAAATATGATTATATTTATGATAATGTGTTTATAATATAATGATTTACTAGTAATAATTTAGGTGGTGGAGAATGAAAATAAAACAAGATCTTTTGGAAGTAAGTCACATATTCATTTGTTAACATCTTATAGTTCAAAAAAAGGGATTCCTTGGTTGGATTTATGAAAAAATAGAGTATTCAAGGGTGAAGGGATGAATTTTTGGGGGATATATGTCTATTTTATAACTTATATATAATGTATAAAGGGGTGTGAGGATGGGATGGGGTGATTACCCTTTTATAGCGGAGGTGGAGTGGTATTCTTGAAAATATAAAAACGTAAACACCATTGAGAGGTATCCCTTAAATCATGTGCCTCAAATAATTTTCAATTTTTGATAAAATATATGAATTTTTTGAAATATGTTCGGCCAATAGATTTTGGATAGGTATCTAGGTCATTTCATCCCTTAATATTAAAGTGTAAACATTAAGTAAACACATTTTTACTTTGATCAGTGTAATTAATTTTAATTACAATCCATAATTACATTGGTTAAATATTTATATAAACCTATTAGACACTATAAATTAATATTATAACTTATATAGAATATATTTTTCAAAATAATAATCAATTAAGTAAATTAAATAATTTAAAATTATTCCCTCTGATGGGACAAGATGACAGGTTTTAAAAACAAAATGGTCCAAAAGATCAGAATGTTTTTATATCCTATTTCAAAGTGAAATTGGTTCCAATGACATAAATTTGACTAATTTATGTAAATTTTATGTAATGATATATTAAAATTAAATAAAAATAAAAAACATCTATAAAATATTTATATGATAACACATTTCTGAATTAAAAAACCTTATTATTCACTAATCTTCAAAAAATCAATCTTCTCAGAAAAATACCAAAAATTTACCCATACTAAATTTTGATATTCCTATTTAAAAAATGACCATTATTCTTTCATATAAAATTTATAAATGTTGTAAAAAATATATTTAAAATTTAATTCCCACTAACAGGTGTTAAAATTTTCTTTTAGAAAAATACTTATTTTGATTCGAATATTTGATTTATTCTTATCTTGTACATATAAAATCTATTAAATGACTGTAAATAATATTTAAAAAATATTTATTAAAATAATTTTATTAAAAAAGATCATCAAAATTGTTTTTTTAAATTTATGGATATAAAATGATTCTTTTCAAAGTGGAATAGTTTTCTTAGAAAAGGAATTTCATTATTTTCATATTGTTATTTCTTTTACTTCTAACTAATTTATATCCAAAGTTCTATTTATATTAAGATGTTTAAATAATATTTTCACACATTAGTTAATATTATTTGAAACTTCCATTCCAACCCTTAGGTGGTATCTATAATTATACTGTAATATCAATATTAATTGTATATTTTAGTTTGTTAAAACTCAAAATTGTATGAAACACAAGCCAAAAAAACTATTGCATGTACTAAAAGATAATATATGTGTTTCATGTAGAGGAATTTTACCATGTATTTCTATGTAATTAATTAAAAAAATAGTAATTTCATATAAGAAATATATATTTAGTAACATTTTAAATGAAAAATATAAGAAATCATAAATTTATTGAAATAATATATTTCACAAAATCTCAAGGTGTTACATTCTATCCCCCATATAATGAATTTCACCCTAGAAATTCATCTGGGTTACCAATGGTTTAATATATTAATGTTATATTCATAGATACCCAATTTTTAAAAAATTAATAATAAATAACCTTTTAAAAAGAAAATTTGGAATCATAATAGTTTTCCAAAGTAACACATAAATAGATTTCCACATAAGAGAACATAAGTGGAAACTGAAAACATGGACATGGAAGAAAAGTATAAATAATAAAAAAATCTTGTTAAATACCAGTGATCAAAAGAAAGTAGGTGGTATCAAGAATGTTAACCCCCAAAAAAATAAATTGAAAAAGCATAAAAGTGGCAATTGATATCATTAAAAATGATGATAATAGGGAAAAATTTTATTTTAGGACACCTTTTCCTAAATTTGATGATTTTTTTGAGAATACATAAATGAAGGTGAATTTTTCATTCCAGAAGAATTACCAAATCATGATATCCATAAATATAATGGTAGGTAATTACATCTATCATTATCCCAACAAAAAGGTTATCACACGTTATCTAATATTCATATATCCTCATATGGTGAGATAATACTATAATCTCTGAAACATCACCTCATGTTTAACATAAACCATTACATAAATGGTTAACCACATAACCGTTTTAAAATTTGAATGTACAAATATTTATAATTAATGTCAATATATTTAAAATCAACATTTCATTTATCCCCTATATATGATAAAGTAGCTCCTATTTGTCACATACTAAACATGTGAATACCTTTATCAAGAATTCTCTTAAAACTAGGTAATGACTTAAATTACCATAAATGATTAATGAAAGAATTTTTGTTTCCTTATTATATTGTTTATTGGATATATTCCTTTCATCCAACTAACTTTTAAATATCATCAATGATATCATAAACCATTTGATAAGAAATCCTATATTAGTTCCTATGTAATCAGCACTGTAAAATTTACTTATTATTATCCAACATATATATTTCAAAATATTATAATCAAACCATAAATATTGTATTAATTTTTATCTTTCCATTATCCATGTGTTTCCAATGAACATCAAATTTCCATTATTTAACATTTTTAGTACATCAAAACCATTAAAAATATTCGTAAAAATCCGTAGAGAAAAAAACATAAAAATCACTATAATATAAATATTTAATCCAAATACATAAAAAATTCTACTATTCAACTTCATTTTTAATACATTAAAAAACATACGTCATATGATACTTAAAAACCCTTTCCTTTTATATTTCACATATAGTCTCATAATTCTAAACTATATAACCATTACATGTAGCACCTTGTTGATTCTCCTCATGGGCTTTCCACTTGGGACATCAATTTTCATAAAAAACATTCATTCTATATTTAATGAATTAAACATTTGGAGATTTATTGGGGATGAAAATATTCCCCTATATTTATCCAATAGTAATATTCATTTTTTATTCAAAGTTAATTACACTGTGTCCTTCATTTACACAGTTAAAATATTCATGTTCTTTTAAGACATTCACATTGGTGATTCTTTCCACATTCCTAAAATAATGGAAACTAAATCCTCTTTCCTCAATGGTCTATATTACATATGCTCTTAGAGATCTCTTTTCTTATCTTCCATGGTGATTCAAAGAGTTGGTAATGAACAATTTATTAATAATGTTCTGTGAAAACTTATTAGGCATGATCAAAACATCCCTCACTATATTGATTATCCCATTTTAATTCTCATCAACATATTTTCCAGGATATTTAATGTTAAACCAATTCCATCTTGTTCATTCCATTGACTAAAACCACAATACATAGTGTGTGAAGCACATATAATATTGAAAAATCTAATAATCATGAAAAATATCTTAAAATATGTTTTATTTATTTAATGATATTTTAAATCTATGAGAACATATGATTATCCTCAGAGATATCCCAATACATATACTTAAAAATATCTATATACCCTAACAATTTTTTCTCATCCTGGTTTCTGATGGATGGCTAACATTTTACTTGTATCTATACTATAAAAACCTTAGATTAACATACATGGATATTACATCATTTTTTTAAAATATTCTTCATATTACAAAATTAAATTCCTTATAATTGTAATAGTTTAGTGCCTTTTGAAATAAGGAAACATAATAATCTATCCTGGTGAATGATCTTAGATAACTCAATTAAAGATCAAAAAAATTATTATTACATCATAAACCCATTATTCATAACTTGTGGAATGGAGAAATAATAAAGGGGTCGTCTTATAAGAGTATTAAGGGTAAATAAAGGAGATAAATTCACATAATAAGATGATAAGAGTATCTGAACATGAGAATAACATTTAAAGATGATAAAATTCATATAAATGACGTATACATGAGTTATGGGATAAATATTGGTAGTTCATAAGACATGAATCATTATGGAATCAAGATAATGATCTATGAGAGAACAACATATAAAATTGTATTTATTACTACCTTATAAAAGTTTTAAAAATTATATTTAAAATTGGATCTCCATTAAAAGGCAATACATTTTTCTTGTTGAAAAATTCAACCTTTTATTCATAAAATTATATTTATTACTATCGTATAACAATAAAATCTATTGGATCATTATCAAAAAATAAATATTTAATATTTAATATATAAATTTTATTAATTAAATTTATCAATTTTTTTGTTTAATTTATTCTGAAAAATGGATTTTTTACATAGAGGATCTATTTTCATAGAAATAAAATTTCATTTTTTTTCAAAAATATCCTCCATTGATTCCTATATAATAGATAAAAAAATGATTATATTTATATACATTTATAAAAATTATTTAATTTTTTTTAATATTGTTTTAATCTTCAATTCCAACATGTAGGTGGTAACTATAATAGATCATTAATAACAATATTAATTATGTCTTTTAGTACAGTAAAACTATGTATTCTATGTAGAACATGACAAAAATAGTGTGTCATGTACCAAATGTTAGTATAAGTGTTGTGTGTAGTGAATTCTTAATTTTTTTTCATATAATTAATTCAGAGTTCATGATTTAATCTAAGGAAAAATATATTCATTGTTGTGTGAAAGGAAAAATATCAAGAAAAAAATTAATATAATTTTAAATAAATATTTCACTATACCTTGGTGTGTTATAATATCATTCTATGAATATGGTTACTTTGAAGGATACCCCTATGGGAATATCTCATGTATGAGTTTTTATGGGGATATTGTAACACCCCTCGTGGTAATGATTTAGAAAATTCCTGAGGGAATCTAATCTTTCATTTTATTCTATAGAGAATTTTATGGAATGCGGCATAGAACGTAGGTTTAACCCTTTCAATTTAAACAAGTGGAACGTTTTACAAGATAAAATAGGATCATTAGGTGAAATGTCGATTTGGTAAGAACCAAATGTGGTATGAAGTTTTGGTAGGACTGCTATAGCATCCATTAACTACCTGGTTCTCTATGCAGCACCCTAGTCGCTTGTGTAGGCTCAATGACCATTTGGGTGATTTGAAGAGTTTATATGCTTGGGGTATAAATTAATTTTCTCCTAGAACCCATTATTACCCCATTTATAGTCTCTACTAATCTCAAAAAAACTAATTGAGGAAGGGGCTCCCTTCATGGAGATTTTATCTCCCTCTCCTGCATTTCATGGGAGTTTCTTGTGTTGTTCATTGTTCATGATTCCTATGGGTATCTCTAACCTCTTCCATTCCATAAAATCATATTTTTTATTGTATCATTTTGTGTGATCCCAAATGTGAGGAATTTTTTACTTACATTTTTTAATTAGTGTGTTGATAGTGTTTAATGTGGTTCCTCGTGGTGACTCTTCTGCGATGTGGCTAAATTTATAAGTCCTTAACACATTATGAATTTTTTATATAATTGTATGACATAAATTGAATGTTTGTGTATATATGGACATGATAAAATATATCCCTTGATATTATAATTAATGGGTAGTGTTTTTATTATCATGGGTTGGTCTATATATGGGGAGTTTTGGATTGTGTACCTCAAAAATTGTGAATTTTACCAAGTATTTTTTTAGCGTTGTCCATGTAGGTTTTTGGGATTCAAATTCTTGGAACAATGATATATATTGAAAATTTTGTGACTATATAAACAATTAATTAATAACATTTTAGGTTTACTTTTAAATAATTTTTTTGTCTATACAAAATCACAATCTTATTTAAAGGAATTGAGATTCATATAGTATTTTTTAAATCATATTTTTTCGAGGGTATATGATTAGGGTGTATACAAACTTCCACATATAATTTTATAAAATAAAATTTCACTTGATGAATAATAATATTGACTTATAAGATATATTTCTTTGATTATTGGGATTATAATATTCATAGTAATTAGGGATCGCTAATTAAGGCATTAGGTACATAATTATGAGGGCACACAAATCTAGGTATCCTAGGTTGATAAAAGAAAGATATATGTAAAACTGAAATGATATTGATTGATCCAAGTGTAAAATAATTTATTTCTAGAGATTATTAGCTAACATGGTAGAATTATTATGTGAGACACCATGAATAAATTTTTTTATCTTCTAACATCTGAAAAATCACATAGAATGATCTCTATTCATGTTAATTTTTTTGTTCTAATAATGGTTGGAAGTAAAAGGACTAATGAGTTTGAGTGACACTCCCATGATTAACTCTATTAAGAACCCATTTAAATGTACTATGGTATTAGAAAACAAATGATTATCCCCAACCATTTATCATGAAATATGATTCACAATGATTATATAGATAATGTCTCAAACACCCTAAGTAACAGGAATATATAGTCTAATGAAATGTCAAGAAAAAAATATGATGAATCAATGATTATTATATTTAAATTATGTAAAAAAAATTGGATTTTTTAATAGAAAAATCTATTTAAATTTAGCATTAAATTCTATAATATTGAAAATAATTTTTACTAGATTATAAATTTTAATGGGAAGATATTATTTTAAAAAAGTTGTTTCTTCAATTGTAATATATGTGAGAATTATGTGTCTCAATGTCATAATACAAGGTTCATTGAGAGATATTATCAAAAACAAACCATGATAACATAGAAGATCCTATTAATTAATCATATAATTTTTTAGTATTTATTTTCTAGGGTCCAATATATTTTTAGTTTTCACAATGTAATGTATTTTGTTTTATAAAAAAGCATAGCTGAATAACTGTCATATAAATCCAAATGCAATTTATTGTGGGATATTTATCTTTATAAAGATATTATGATGATTTTTATAATACATATATCCCTTTATACATTATAAATAATATCATGATCATATATGAGTGAATGGATTATTATAAGTTCATAATAGAAATTATTGTAACATTAAATTTAAAATTGAAAATCTATAATTTCATTTAGTATTGGAGAATTTTGCATCCAAAATTTCTACTATATTGTTACTATTATATAAGTGAATGTTCATTATATATTTAGCTACATGAAGAAACAATATTAAATTAAAAAATTCTATGTTTATATAATTAAATACCTAGAAATTAATTTAGTATGAATGTATAGGAATAAGATCATCATGATTTATTAATATATAGAAATAAGAGAGATCTTTTAATATGAATTCAATATAGTTTTTTACTCAAAATCACTAATAAGATCAATTATTTATTAAAATTTCATGTTTATAAAATAAGGTGTATTTTTTATAAAATATTCTATATCAAATATCATATTATTAAAAGAGAAATTATTTTTTACCATATTTTAATGAACCCTATTTTTCAATCTATTATGGAGGATTAAAATTTTAGTATAATTCCATATTTTGGACCTAATATGGATTCTTAGTGGGTTATTGGAGTTCTTGATGGTGTTAGGGATTTGTTTAGAGCTCGAAACCCAGCTTTTGGAAAAATATCCATGTCGCATTGTAAGAGTAAACTGTGACAGTAGGGCGCATGGTAAGATCTAACTGTGCGAATGGTCTACATTTTCAAGAAGTGACTTATCTCAAGGTTTTCACACTATTAACCTGACCATGTGGCCTTGCTATGTGGCATGACCCTTTCTCTTGTTACCCATGCACGGTTTGTGCATAGTTTGGAAAACTATGTGGGAAAACCATTTATAGGAAAAATTTTGGGTAATTTTACAATTTTACCATTAATGATATAATTTTACCTCCTCCTTCCAACTATATTATTTTCCAATAATATAACCTACATTTTATATCATTTTAGATATTTTTGAAGGCCTGACATAGGGATCAAGATATCTCCTTCATTTGGGATCCATTTATGATTCAGGTTATCACAATAGATGTGTAACAATAAGTACTTGAGTCTATTTGAGCCATTATATGTCTCTATTTCTCGTGAACTTGTTATCGAGGTGTGATAATTTTTACCTTTTTCTCATATCTACTCTTAATCAAGCTAAATAAAAGGCCAATACTGAAGGAGGAGAGTCGTAGGAGCCAATGGTGGGTGTTCTATAACTCATTTTTCATGTTTGTTAATTATGGAGTTGTAATGTGGGGCCTTCCAATTTCATTCAGTGTTATTTAATGAATTTATTATAATAATTAGAACCATACGGTTATGATGTTTTCAAAAAATTTTGATTAGTGTTTAGTGGTTACACCCACAACTCCATACATTACATGTAGGATGTTATTTCCTAATTGTTGTTTTAGAGTTTTGACACATTTGAGCCACCATTTAGGTGTTACTTGTCTTGAACATCCTAAGGGTAAGATTTTCTATATTAAATGTGTTTATTTATATTGTGAATTTAATAATGGAAAGTACCATGTATTCTCAACACTTGACCCGATAAGGAATTTTCATCTATTAATAAAATAATGTGAAATTGAAATTGGAAAGTATAATAGGTATATGGATTTATCTTTCTAAATTTAATTGAATAATAGGATTCATGTTCGTAGAACCCCTTACCTTGTTTATGGAAGGTAGAGGAGTGTGCCTTGTAAAAGAAAATTCCATAAATGGATTAAATAAATTATTTCATGATCAATTAGCCTTTTCACACTAATAAAGGCAATGGATTGAACATTATGAACTTTATATGACTTAATCATCAAAATTGGAGTGGCCTGACTCGAGATTTCCATAGATTCCTGAGGGAGTGCCTTGAGAACTCGAGGTCCCCATTCTAAATTCATGGATATATCTTTCTTAGGTTGATACCCACCTAGAACTTGATCATTTTCTAACATTTAATGCATGTTATGATAACATAGTATCCCTCATGTAGTACTATAGGATTTCATGGATACACCTCTTGAATCATTATTTACAGACAGGTTCCATTGTTAATGAACCTAGGGAATTGTCATTTTCTATCCCCATTTTACATTGGATGAACACCTTGGAATCAGTAGGAATCTTATTATGGAATTCCATGGACTATACTCCTTAGATTACACTATTACCCCTTATCCAGTATATAGTTATTACTGAGTTGGAGACCATTTTGGTCTACGTTGTCATGGTTGTTAACATTTATAATCACTTTAAATATCATTATAGGTTTCATTGTTACATATTATAACCTTTTATGTTGTTAGCATGTAACTTATTTATAAACTAGTAACAATAATAAAATGAACTAGTTAAATGTTAAGACAGAGGAGAGGGATCACTACTGGAAATACAAGATCTCCCAACGGTTTAGAACTGTTGGGAAAGGCTGCAGAACCATTGGTATATGTTATACCAATGGTTCTACAAACCATAGGGAAGTAAGCCATTGGTAAAGCTTTTCACAATGGTTTACAGTGAACCGTTGGGATAGGTTGGAGAAAAATTACCCTATCCCAACGTTTGTAAACCGTTGGGATAGAGTGGAGAAAATTACTAAGTTTTTTCCAACGGTTTGGCTAAACCGTTCGAAAAAACCCATGTTCTCTTCTTTCCCAACGGTTTTTAAACCGTTGGGAAAAGTGTTTTACCAAAGGTTCATAGAACCGTTGGTAAAACAAAACCCAGACATGCTATGCCAACTGTTTCAAACCGTTGGCATAGCCTCTGCTGGGGCAAATTGCACAGCAGCTCTGCAATTTTCCCAGAAGCTCTGCAATTTTCCCACCAGGTCTCATTTTGTGGGTTCCCTCTCATTTTCAATCCAATTATTGTACCTGAAATAAACTAACTCATACATATACAATTATTGTACTTGCAATAACAAACTAACACTTACATATAGAGAAAAAATTCATACACATTGAACATATAATGCTGGAACTATACACATCCATAATTAAATTAGAATTTATAACGTAATTATAAACATACATAATTCATTTAGAATTCAATTTAAAATTTATATAACAATTATATGTGGAATCCGGAAGTCAATTCATAATTTGATCGATTTTTTGTATACCATATATTTTTACCTGAAATGATGTCCATTTTAAACAAAATACATACACTTGGAGTGCTACCGGCCACACCGCACCTCAGATTGAGGAGGGGTTGACTCATACACGTCACATATGACCCATGGATCGTTGTTCTGAAGTATCGACACAATCTGAATGTGTTTGGCCGGTTTTCCGTATGCCAATTGATGTTTTTCAATTAAAATGACGTCTTATTGAAACAAAAGGCAGACACTTTGAGTGGTTCCGGTCACACCGGGTCTCAGATTGAGGCGAGGTTGATTCTTACACGTCACATATGACCCATGGATCATTATCCTAAAGTTTCAATGGAAACCGAATGAGTTTGGTCGGTTTTCTGTATGTACTTAAAATGTTGTCCATTTTAAAAAAAAGAGAGCCACTTAGAGTGATTCCGGTCACACCGTGCCTCCGATTAAGGCGGGGTTGACTAAAAAATGTCACATATGACCCATGAATCATTGTTCTAAAGTATCGACACAATCCGAATGCGTTTGGTCAGTTTTCCGTATGTCAGTTGACGTTTTTCACTTAAAATGACGTCCTTTTGAAACAAAAGATAGACACTTTGAGTGGTGGTGGCCACACCATGCCTCGAATTGAGGCGGGGTTGAATCGTAGACCTCACATATGACCCATGAATCGTTGTTCTAAAGTATCGACACAATCCGAATGCGTTTGGTCGGTTTTCCCTATGTCAATTGATGTTTTTCAATTAAAATGACGTCCCTTTTTAACAAAAGGCAGACAATTAGAGTGTTTTCGGCCACAACACATCTCAGATTGAGGCGGGGTTGATTCTTACACGTCACATATGACCCATGAATCATTATCATAAAGTTTCAATGGAAAACGAATGCGTTTGGTTGGTTTTCCATATGTACTTAAAATGTTGTCCACTTTAAACAAAAGAGAGCCACTTAGTGTGATTCTGGACACAATGTGCTGCCGATTATGGCGAGGTTGGCTCTTACATTTCACATATGACCCATGGATTGTTGTGATAAAGTATCAACATAATCTGAATGCGTTTGGTCAGTTTTCCGTATGCCAGTTGATGGTTTTCACTTAAAATGACGTCCTTTTGAAACAAAAGACAGACACTTTGAGTGGTGGCGGCCACACCACACCTAGGATTGAGGCGGGGTTGACTCATACACATCCCATATTACCCATTGATCGTTGTTCTAAAGTATAGAAAAAATCCGAATGCATTTGTCAGTTTTCCATATGCCAGTTGATGTTTTTCAATTAAAATGACGTCCTTTTGAAGCAAAAGGCAGAAACTTTGACTAGTGCTGGCCACACCACTTCTCAGATTGGGGCATGGTTGATTCGTACACATTACATATGACCCATGAATCATTCTCCTAAAGTTTCAACAAAAACCGAATGCGTTTGGTCAGTTTTCCATATGTACATAAAATGTTGTCCATTTTAAACAAAAGAGAGCCACTTGGAGTGATTCCAGCCACACCGTGCCTCAGATTAAGGCGGGGTTGACTCATACACGTTACATATGACCCATGGATCGTTGTGCTAAAGTATCGACACAATCCAAATGTGTTTGGTTGCTTTTCCGTATGCTAGTTGATATTTTTCACTTAAAATGACGTCCTTTTGAAACAAAAGACAGACACTTTGAGTGGTGGCAGCCACACCACACCTCGGATTGAGGCGGGGTTGACTCTTACACGTCACATATGACCTACGGATATTTTTAATAAATTATCGACACAATAAGAATGCGTTTGGTCAGTTTTCCGTATGCCAGTTGATGTTTTTCACTTAAAATGACGTCCTTTTGAAACAAAAGATAGACACTTTGAGTGGTGGCAGCCACATCACCCCTCATATTGAGGCGGGGTTGACTTGTACACATCACATATGACCCATGGATTGTTGTTCTAAAGTATCGAGACAATCCAAATGCATTTGGTCAGTTTTCTGTATACCAGTTGATGTTTTTCAATTAAAATGACGTCCTTTTGAAACAAAAGGTAGACACTTTGAGTGGTGCCGACCACACTGCATCTCAGATTGAGGCGAGGTTGATTCGTACACATCACATATGACCCAAAAATCTTTCTTCTAAAGTTTCAATGGAAACCTAATGCGTTTGGCCGGTTTTTCGTATGTACTTAAAATGTTGTCCATTTTAAACAAAAGAGAGCCACTTAGAGTGATTCTGGCCACACCGTGCCTCCGATTAAGGCTGGGTTGACTCGTACACGTCACATATGACCCATGGATCGTTGTTCTAAAGTATTGACACAATCCGAATGCGTTTGGTTGGTTTTTCGTATGCCAGTTGATGTTTTTCACTTAACGTCCTTTTGAAACAAAAGATAGACACTTTGAGTGGTGGAGGCCACACCATGCCTTGGATTGAGGTGGGGTTGACTCGCACACGTCACATATGACCCATGGATCGTTGTGATAAAGTATCAACACAATCTGAATGCATTTGGTCGGTTTTCCGTATTCCAGTTGATGTTTTTCAATTAAAATGACGTCCTTTTGAAATAAAAGGCAGACACTTTGAGTGGTACTGGCCACACCGCGCATCAGATTGAAGTAGGGTTGACTCGTACACATCACATATGACCCATGGATCGTTGTGCTAAAGTATAGACACAATCCGAATGAATTTGTCGGTTTTCTGTATGCCAGTTGATGTTTTTTAATTAAAATGACGTCCTTTTGAAATAAAAGGCAGACACTTTGAGTGGTGATGGCTACACCGCGCCTCGGATTGAGGCGGAGTTGACTCGTAAACATCACATATGACCCATGGATCATTGTGCTAAAGTATCGACACAATCCGAATGTGTTTGGTTGGTTTTCTGTATGTACTTAAAATGTTGTCCATTTTAAACAAAAGAGAGCCACTTAGAGTGATTCCGGCCACACCGTGCCTCATATTTAGGCGGGGTTGACTCGTACATGTCACAAATGAACCATGGATCATTGTGCTAAAGTATCGACACAATCCGAATGCGTTTGGTCTCTTTTCCGTATGCCAGTTGATATTTTTCACTTAAAATGACGTTCTTTTGAAACAAAAGATAGACACGTTGAGTGGTGGCAGCCACACCGCACCTCGGATTGAGGCGGAGTTGACTCGTACACATCTCATATGACCCATTGATCGTTGTGCTAAAGTATCGACACAATCTAAATGCGTTTGTCGGGTTTCCGTATGCTAGTTGATGTTTTTCAATTAAAATGACGTCCTTTTGAAATAAAAGGCACACACTTTGAGTGGTGGCGGCCACACCGTGCCTCAGATTGAGGCAGGGTTGACTCGTACATGTCACATATAACCCATGGATCATTGTTCTAAAGTATCGACACAATCCGAATGCGTTTGGTCGGTTTTCCGTATGTACTTAAAATGTTGTCCATTTTAAACAAAAGAGAGCCACTTAGAGTGATTCCGGCAACACCATGACTCAGATTTAGGCAAGGTTGACTTGTACACATCACATATGACCCATGGATCGTTGTTCTAAAGTATAAACACAATCCGAATGCGTTTGGTCACTTTTCCATATGCGAGTTGATATTTTTCACTTAAAATGACGTCCTTTTGAAACAAAAGACAGACACTTTGAGTGGTGGTGGACACACCGAGCCTCAGATTGAGGCGGGGTTGACTCATAAATGTCACATATGACCCATGGATCATTGTTCTAAAGTATCGACACAATCCGAAAGCGTTTGTTAGTTTTCTGTATGCTAGTTGATGTTTTTCAATTAAAATGACGTCCTTTTAAAACCAAAGGCAGACACTTTGAGTGGTGGCGGCCACAACGCGCCTTGGATTGAGGTGAGGTTGACTCGTACACTTCACATATGACCCATGGATCTTTTTCCTAATGTATCGACACAATCCGAATGCGTTTGGTTAGTTTTCCATATGTACTTAAAATGTTGTCTATTTTAAACAAAAGAGAGACACTTAGAGTGATTCTGGCCACACCGTGCATCAAATTAAGGCGGGGTTGACTCGTACACGTCACATATGACCCATGGATCATTGTACTAAAGTATCGACACAATTCGAATGCGTTTGGTCACTTTTCTGTATGCCAGTTGATATTTTTCACTTAAAATGACGTCCTTTTGAAACAAAAGACAGACACTTTGAGTGGTGGCGGACACACCGAGCCTTGAATTGAGGCGGGGTTGACTTGTACATGTCACATATGACCCATGGATTGTTGCGCTAAAGTATCGACACAATCCGAATGCGTTTGTCGGTTTTCCATATGCCAGTTGATGTTTTTCAATTAAAATAACGTCCTTTTGAAACAAAAGGCAGACACTTTGAGTGGTTCCGGCCACACCATGCCTCGGATTGAGTTGGTGTTGACTCATACACATCACATATGACCCATGGATTTTTGTGCTAAAGTATCGACACAATCCGAATGCGTTTGTCGGTTTTCCGTATGCCAGTTGATGTATTTCAATTAAAATGACATCCTTTTGAAACAAAAGGCAGAAAATTTGACTGGTGCCAGCCACACCGCTTCTCAGATTGAGTCAAGGTTGATTCGTACACGTCACATATGAACCATGAATCATTCTCCTAAAGTTTCAACGAAAACCGAATGCGTTTGGTCAGTTTTCCGTATGTACTTAAAATGTTGTCCATTTTAAACAAAAGATAGCCAATTAGAGTGATTTTGGCCACACTGTGCCTCAGATTAAGGAAGGGTTGACTCGTACACATCACATATGACCCATAGATCATTGTCCTAAAGTATCGATACAATCCGAATGCGTTTGGTTAGTTTTTCTTATGCTAGTTAATGTTTTTCAATTAAAATGGCATCCTTTTGAAACAAAATACAAACACTTTGAGTGGTGACGGACACACCACGCCTTGGATTGAGGAAAGTTTGACTCGTACACGTTACATATGACCCATGGATCGTTGTGCTAAATTATCGACACAATCCAAATCCGTTTGTTCGGTTTTCCCTATGCGAGTTGATGTTTTTCAATTAAAATGACGTCTTTTTGAAACAAAAGGCAGAAACTTTGAGTAGTGGCGGCCACACCACACCTTGGATTGAGGCAGGGTTGATTCGTACAAATCACATATGACCCATGTATTGTTCTCCTAAAGTTTCAATGGAAAGAGAATGCGTTTGGTCGGTTTTCCGTATGTACTTAAAATGTTGTCCATTTTATGAGAATCCTCACGTGTCTATTAGTGGAATGGTATTTAATTAAAATATTGTGGAAATTTATATAAAATATTTTTATATCATTCTTAGTATGGATTAGATTTTAGTTTATCATGCTATGAAACATTTCAGAGCTAACAATGTCATGCCCAATGAATACATCTCTTTTATAACATACCAAGAATCTATGATATTGATTAGATGTGTAAATGTGTTTTACATTGATTATCATGATGAAAATAAATAAAATATATATTATATATTTTATAGTATTAAATGAAATCAAGGAGGGTGGGGGGGATGTCTGGCGGGGCTGTCCGGGGGGCTGTCCGATGGGTGTCCGGGGGGCTGTCCGGGGACCAAGGAGGAGGGTGGGGGGCTGTCCGGGGGGTGTTCAGGGAGTTGTCCGGGGTCCAAGGAGGAGGGTGGGGGGGGGGGGGGGGGGGCTGTCTGGGGGGATGTCTGGGGGGCTGTCCGGGGGGTTGTCTGGGGTCTAGGGAGGAGGTTGGGGGGGGGGGGGGGGGCTGTTCGGGGAGCTATCTGGGGGCTGTCCGGGGGTGTTCGGGGGATTGTCCGGGGTCCAAGGAAGAGGGTGGTGGGGGGGGGGGGGGCTGTCTGGGGGGCTGTCTAGGGGGATGTTCGGGGGGTTGTTCGGGGTCCAAGGAGGAGGGTGTGGGGGCTGTCCGGGGGTGTTCGGGAGGTTGTCTGGGGTCCAAGGAAGAGGGTGGGGGGATTGTCCGGGGGGCTGTCTGGGGGCCAGTCCGGGGGTCTGTCTAGGGTCCAGGGAGGAGGGTGTGGGGGCTGTCTGGGGGGCTGTTTGGGGGGCTGTCCGGGGGGTGTTTGGGGGGTTGTCCAGGGTCCAAGGAAGATGGTGGGGGGGGGGGGGGGCTGTCTAGGGGGCTATCTGGGGGGCTGTTCGGCGGGGCTGTCCGGGGTCCAGGGAGGAGGGTGGGGGGTTGTCCAGGGTCCAGGAGGGGGGGGGGGTCCCAAACACACAACCACTAAAAGACAACAACATCTATAAAAACAGATAATATATAAAAATAACTCAACTCAAATACTATACTATGAGTCTAGATAAAACCAACAACTAGAATAGATTAAATATCAAATCTTAGTAATATCAGTTAAAAATTTAATGGATCAAATTGTCCCACATCACCATCACCATCATCACCATCATCATCACCCTCATCCTCATCCCCATCATCGTCCTCTCCCTCCTCTCCCTCGCCCTCCTCCTCGCCCTCGCCCTCCTCCTCACCCTCGCCATCCGCCTCGCCCTCCTCCTCTCCCTCCTCTTCCGAATCAGACTCCTCGCCATCATCATCGTCAAGCTAGACATCATCCTGACCACCACTAGAACTGCCACCT
Source organism: Viscum album (assembly GCA_963277665.1). Lineage (NCBI taxonomy): Eukaryota > Viridiplantae > Streptophyta > Magnoliopsida > Santalales > Viscaceae > Viscum > Viscum album. Next base: position 90,551,725 of record OY728127.1, on the reverse strand, counting down.
GGTGCACTATATATAGAACGTATCGATGACATATACTTATCAAAAGCTGGGCTGGCCTCTGCTGGAAGTGTTGGAAGTAGAACATCAATAAATATCATAAACGCACTGTTTTCCCTAGCAGACTATTCTACCATCTCTGTGGACCTTTTCTCAGCCTGTTCTGCCTGTGACCTAACTTGCTGCAGCTCGGTGGCACTATAGCTCATACCTGAGGAGGGACAATACATCTTCGGGGCTATCCTAGGTTGGCAGCGTACTCTGCCAAGATGCTCCTCTCCCAACACTTGATGTAAGTGATCTGTTGGCCCAAAATTGTCTGGTTCTTGGGAATTGAGGGCCTCTAAAGTAGCCTGTTACAAATATAAATATATCATTATGTTAAAAAATAGATATTAAAATATAAAATCAACAGATTAAAACTTACAATCTGCTACTGAGTCGCTTCGTTGACATCACTTCCATCCTTTTTCCATCTACTCGAGAAAAACAGTTTTGCTCGAGGCACACGTCCTTCAATATTTTGTATTTTCCTCTACAATGACATTGAAAACTAAATTTATATGAAAACATTAGTAAACTGTTAAATAATTGAGGAAACAAAAGAAAGTTTAAGTCGTAAAGAAAACTTATAAACAATTGTCATACCTGCTTCCTCTCATGATCAGGCATCATAGTGCGTCCCAGTGTGTGGATGTATTTTTTTTGCATCAATGTTCTTTTTATTTTTTCCAGATGATTCCTAAATAAAATTAAAAAATGCGACAGATAGTATTAATGAAAAACATGAAAGTTATTATTTAAATACCTCAAATGTTATTTATACCTTAAACTGGGTACTCGTCCAATGAGTAATCATCTGACGATACTGATCTATAGGACAATCATCCACCACTAGTACCACCTATAACACAATGCCAACTCTAGAAACCCAGCCAATATACAACTCATGCTTGTAGGCTCTCCAAAGCTCGCCTAAATCCTTTAGACGTTCCATTCGTGCACCCTCACCATCGAGAAAATTAAATCGAAATTGAAATCAAAATATTAATTCATATAAATACAAAAATAATTCATGGAATTAAATAGAACAGATTTTTTTACCCATATCTCTTCCCAAGGTCTATCCTTGACCTCATGTGGAAAATGTCTCCATGACAGCGGGCTGACGGGAATGATGTCGGAGTATTTGGAAAGCATCGCCAAAAAACTCCGATATTGCTGCCCTGTTTTCTCAACCATTTGGTTGTCTTCATTATAATCCACCATATCCTGTCTGCGGCGGTTCCACACCGAACGCATGCGTGTACGCCCCCACCCATGCCTCCTATCAGTAGATGTATCTGTCATGAAATAAAAACAAATATCTTATCTTATAATGAAAATTAATATTGCTATAAAAATTTGTTAGGGTTCTATAAATATACCTGTGCCGGTCTGATCAATGAGCGCCGCCGGATCCACAAAAACTGATGGAACACCCTATGGTGGAACAGGAGTCGAAGACAATGGAATATAGTATCTCGGAGAGACAGAAGTAGAGGGAAAAGAAGATGGGACAACAGTATGACCGGATGCTGACTGGGGAGTGGGAATCATCATGGGATGTGAAAATGATGGGCCAGAAGATGTATAAGGTAGAGAAAACATGGAAGGCCTAAATATCCCGTGTGTCCCTAACGACACACCGAGATCAGAATGTGGGAAGGATGACATGTCAGTGGGAGGGGCAGGGTCTAGTCGGGCACGCACAGCTGATTGTCCAACTCTGGTACGAAACCTCCTCGTACCACCAACCTGAGTAATAGGACTAGTACTAGGCTCCTCATCGAATAACTGTCGACGTATAGGTGGATCCTACAAAAATGTTTACAAAAAAATTAATCACATGAAATTATATGTTCTTTAAATATATATATATATTTGAAATAAATTACACACTGTAGGCACTAATGGTGGAACGCCCATCTACGCCATCCGACGATTGTTCTCAATCATTTTTTTCCTTAATCTCTCTTCAATTGGCTGCATTTTCTGCTTTTGAAAAAAAATATGTAATTAATTAGAAAAAGGAAACTAATGTGTAAACAAAAAAACTAAATATATGAGGGAATAGGGGGATTCATTGATAATTTAGCTATCACTTATTTTAGAAGATCTTGAATGAATTTAATAAATCATAAAAGTTTTAATGTTCACCAAGTTAGAAATATTGTTTGACTAGGTTTGAATACAGTGCAATTCCAAATTAAAAAATGCAATTCAAATAAAACAGCAACCAATAAACATTGAAAATTCACATAATGGTCAAGTCAGCTAAAACATATTTGTGGTCAATACTAAATCTATTTGAATATTACCAACCTTAACAACCCAACTCGAGGTAAACCAAAAGAATTTAGAACATGGATAAATGATTCTATATATTTTCAACCACAACTCCAGGTTCACAATCAACTCTGACAATTGAGCTATTGAAGTCATCAAAAGAAATAAATGGATTGGTTCCAATGGCAATAGGGACAGTCTCAATTCCATCATCACCATCATAAAAAATATGTCTTGTAATTACTTCAACTATGACACCAAATTCAGGTCGAAGATGGTCTTTGACATAAAAAACTTGTTTAGCCATTGATGCCAACACATATGGTTCTTTGGTAGCAAGAGTGCAAGTCATATTAATTACTCAAAATCAACAATCATCAATAAATGTTCCATGTCTCGTCATCGAATAAAACCAATGGAATTTCATCATTGTGACTCATCCATGAGAGTAATAATCCAATATTATTATTTTCTCAACGACTCCATAATAACCCACATTTTCAAATCACGGTCTACTATCTGATGCATTGGCATAACAATATGTTGTGGTAGTAACCATAACACCATCATGTTGTGTTCTCATGATATTTTCTCATTCAGTGACAATAAATTTGTACCCATTGATAACAATTGATTTCCAGTCACGAACCACGGTATTAGGACCAAAATCCAAAGCTCTTATTTCCTCAGAGATAGAGTCAGCAGACAAACTCAATACCTGCAATATAAATGACTGTTAAAATTAATTAAATATTGAAATAATTAATTTAAACAGTAATATTTTTACCTTCAATTTTAACCAAGCAGAAAACTCTTTTCTATGCAAAGTCTCTCTCCTTCTCAAAGATAAAGAACAATGCTTCCTATTTATCATTGTTTTATGTTCCATATAGATAAAAAATATGAATAGTTTAATAGATATATATGTAAGATATACATAATCAATTTAGTTACCTGATATAGTCATCGAACAAATCACAGTTGAACAAAACTGTGCGATGTGCCATCTCCCGCTCTTCATGGCTTAATGTATTCAATGTATATGATCCAGGAATTCCTCCTGTTTGAGGAAGTGATGGAAAACTGGGTTCAATTTGCTCATAATTTTATTCTTCATTTCTCATTGGTCTATTCAATCTTGTAGTAAGATCAGAAAAATATATCGAGTAGAAATCCATACATTCTTGAGCCAGGTAACCGTTCATGATAGAACCTTCAGGATGATTTCTATTTCGGACATAAGACTTCAATGTGAACATATTTATTTCAGTTGGATATATCCAACAAAAAAAAGGTCCTCCGAGAAGTATTTTAGTGGGAATATGGACAGTCAGATGCATCATGCATGTGAAAAATGATGGAAGAAATATTTTCTCCAACTCACACAAAATTAATGGGGCATCTGTCAACATTTTTTGCAAGAAAGACTTGGACAAATTAGCACAAAGATATCTAAAAAAATGGCACAACTGAATAAAAAACACCCTTACATTATTGGAAAAAAGATGACTGATTGCTATTGGAAGCAACTCCTGCAGTAGAATGTGATAATCACGAGTCTTTAAAGATTTTATCTTCAACTCTTTTCTATTAACCTGTTTAGATATGTTGCTTGAATAGCCATCAGGAACTCTAATAGTCTCTAATACTTCCAGAATTTTTTTTTCTGTAGGTGTCATCACATAAGAAGCACATGGAAGTTGACATTTATTTTCACTGATACACACAAGATAAAATTATGGTTTGATGTCCCAATCCACCAAGTCATCCCGAGATCATAAATCATCTTTTGTCTTCCCCTTGAAATTTTGAAGAACTGAAAGCAACATTTCACATATATTCTTTTCAATATGAATTACATTTAAGAAATGACGTAACAAATTGTTTGACCAATAAGGAAAATAAAAAATATACTCCTCTTCCTCCAATTGTAATAGGTTTCAGTGGAAACATTCTTTCTCTTTCCAGATTTCATCTGACCCTTCCCGAATGAAAAACAGAAATCTTTCAATTCATTAAGCACATCAGTTCCAGAGATACGCTGAGGTGGATCATTGGTCTCTATGGTATTATCAAATCTTCGACGATTCAATCTATATGGATGATCCTTTGGCAAGAATCGTCGATGTCCCAAAAAACTGAAACTACAATGATGTTTCAGTCTTTTGGATCGTGTATTCTTCATACAAACTGGACATGAGAGTTTTCCCTTCATGCTCCATCCATACATCATTTCATAAGTTGGAAAATCATTGATCATCCACATAAGCGTAGCACGCAATTGAAATATGTCTTTCGAACATGCATCGTATGTGCGCACACCCACATCCCAAAGAAGTTTCAACTATTTTATTAAAGGTTGCATGTATACATCAATATCAATGTCGGGATCAGAAGGACCAGATATGAGTATACTCATGAAAGTGAAAGTTTTTTTCATACACAACCATGGGGGAAGATTATAAATGTGTATAAAAACTGGCCATGTGTTGTGCAAAGTAAGAATCTTCCCAAACAGATTAAAACCGTCGCATAAAAGACCCAGCCTCACATTACGCACGTCAGCTGCAAAATCAGGATGTCGAGTATCAAATCTCTGCCATACAAATCCATCTACAGGATGAACCAAATCATAATTAGTCTTCTTTCTCTCGGTATCATACCATCTCATTTTTATTGATATGTCATTAGACATAAAAAGATTCTGGAGTCTGGGGATCAATGGAAAGTGCCACATTACTTTTTGTGGAACGCGGGATGGTGTTCCATCAGATTTGGACTTCCAGCGGGATGTGCCACATTTTATACAATCATTTCATTCAGTGGTTTCCTCATAGAATAAACTACAATCTTTCGGGAAAGCATGAATTTTGTTTCTTTAGAATCCATGTTCCTCAACTAACTTCCATGCCATATAGTGGTTTAAGGTAATATCTGTATCATCTGGAAGTAAATCCTTCAAGAGGGTAAGAATGTAATCGATTGCTGTATTAGAAATCCCATACATAGTTTTCCCATGAAACAATCGGATTAAAAATTCCAGCTTTTTCATTTTATCACATTATCAATATACTGGATTCGTGGAAGCATCATTAAATTTTTTCACCCTATCAATATCATCATTTTCACTAGATGCATCAACTGTCCTCATATTGAAGTCTTCTTGAGTCGAAATCCTTTCTTTTTCATGATGATGAATAAACAGAAACTGATCATCTAACAAATTCTCCATTCTAGTCCTTTAATTTCGATCATCACCAATTTGATATTTCATTTTCTCCCCATTGTGATACCACACAAAGTAGTTTTCTTGAAAACCATTTTTGGTTATGTGGTAGGTGACTTCTTCACGGCTCAACCAAGGTCTACAAACACAATTGGAATATGGGCAGTGTATGCGACCACTATCTGAAGCATTGTGAAATGAAAAATCTATAAATCTCTCCAAATTGTTTTGAAAATCACTTGAGATCCAATCGGTTTCATACATCCAACTTCTATCTATTCTGTAAAAATAATTTATATAAGTCATTTTGTCATAAACAATTCAATAGGATTGAACTTTAATAGAAAATACATTTAATTAAACGATAAAGGAAGGAGTTTCTAGTTGATGTATTGAACTATTAAAATAATGTAAAGATATAATAATTAATTCACTTATGTGTGCCTAGATTTGAGGTGAGATGTGTTTTGAAATTTTTTCATTTATCACATACCAAGAAGACACCATAGACCTGATAAAACATTGTTCAAGATATTACAAAGTGAAGGCTTTTCAGAACATGATGGTATCAAGTTTGAAATTGGGAAAATTTTGGGGCATTGGATTCTAAAAGGCTCCCACAACCTTCCAAGGATATATTATTTCTAGAAAAATGTGTTGTGGGAGAAGGAATTCATCCTATATAGTTGATGCCACTTTTAGATCATGTGATGCCTTACTCATCAAGATGACTAGATAAGAACCGAAACCAAAGAGGCCTCAAAACTATCCAAATCTCTAGAAGTGATGAATTCCCCGTGCTTATTGGTGAACTATGGAAGTTATGACTTCCCACCTGCACAGCCCCCCCTCCCCACCTCACCCCCAACAGACTCCCCCTGCACATCCCATCCACCGACTGCACAACCCCCCCCCCCCCCCCCCCCCCCCACCCGCACCCCCCACTTGCACAACCCCCCTCCCTCACCCCCACTTGCACAGCCCCCTCCCATCCACCCACTGCACCCCCCCACCTGCACCCCCCACCTGCACAAACCCCCTCCCCCCCACCCCATCCCACCCCCACTTGTACACCCCCCACGTCACTCCCCAACATACTCCCACCTGCCCAACCCACCCCCAACCTACACACTCCCCTCCCCCCCACCCACTTGAACACCCACCCCCACTTACACCCCCACTTGCACAACCCCCCTCCCCCCACCCCCAACTGCACAACCCCCCTCCCCCCACCACCACCTGTACACCCCACCCCCCCACCTCACCCCCAACAGACTCTTACCTGCCCAGCCCACCCCCCCAACCTACACACTCCCCTCCCCCCACCTACTTGCACAATACCCCCCCTCCACTTTCACCCCCCACTTGAAAATCACCCCCTCCCCCACCCCCACCTGCAAAACCCACCCCACCCCCACCTGTACAACCCCCACCTCACCCCCCCAACAGACTCTGACCTACCCAGCCCACCCCCAAACCTGCACACTCCCCTCCCCCCCACCCACTTGCACAACAACCCCTCTCCAATTGCACCCCCACCTGCACAACCCACCCCTCACCCCACCCCCACCTGCACAACCCACCCCCACCCCCACCTGTACAACCCCCCACCTCAACACCCCACCAGCACACCCCCTCCCCCCACCTAAACGCCCCACCAACACACCCCCTCCCCCCACTTACTGCACCCCCAGCACCTCCCACCAGAACAAAAACAGAAAACAAAAACATAACAAAAAATTGATTCACACATGACACCAGAACAAAAACAGAAAACAAATAACAAATCAAATTGAAATTTTTGGGTATACCATACTGCACAAATATTAGGTTTAAGCCAAATCAAAACAGAAAAGAAAAAAATTAGATGCAAAACAATAAACATAATGTACTACTTACATATTTGAAGTTTAGAACAAAACAACTTTGTGACTGAATATGGATCTGGTGGAATGATTTTCCAAGCGAGAGAGATCATAGGTCTCAACTATAGCAGTTCAATCACGTGGATGAGATATCTAGTTTGCTGGGATTTTAGGGGGAAACTTTCCCAACAGTTTTTTAAAACCTTTGGGAAAGGTGAGATTTACCAACGGTTTACACAAACCGTTGGGAAAGCCTTCCTAAGTCATGGCATTTACCAACGGTTTTTACAAACTGTTGGGAAAGGGAGAATTTTTTTTAGATTTCCCAACGCTTTCTTCAAACCATTGGGAAATACTTGTTTTATACCTCTATACCAACGGTTCTGTTGAACCGTTGGCATACAAGCGTTGGGAAAACCCAGCTTCCCAGTAGTGGATGAAGAAGGTACATAGGTATTCAGTTACATTGTACTTATTTACATAATATATGCATGCTTGTATACTGTTAAATTTCCATTACATGGGATATATGTTATAGACACCATTGGTGTTGGCCCACTGAGATTTATTTGACACCCTCTATGAGAATCGTTTAGTAATTAGGGTAGATTTCATGAATGAAATTGTTGATATAGGGAAGAATACAACTTAGAAAACATAATTTCTTGATGTTTAATATAGAGCTTGATAGTATATGGTTGAGCCAGAGATCATAATTCTTGGGATAGTAATTTGATTTAATTTATACATTATGCAACATATTATTCCAATTTTATTGTACCCATGTTTTCTTGTTTTATAGTGAGATTACATATCACCACCAATTATTCCATTTGATAATGTTATTATTATCCTTGTATATCAATTACTTATGTGTTCCTCCACTGTTTACTTATATTTATTTCTCTATTTACCTCTGTTCATATTTATTTGTTATGATAATGTTTGGTAATGGGAGAATAATGTCCCCATAGACACACCCTAGTCCCTCAAAGGTAGTCGATAGCCTCTGGCGTTTACAGAGATGTGCATGAGTCCATGTTTCCCACTGGGCTCGGGGAACCTATTAGTGGATTCCGAGTCCTGGACATCACAATGTGTTATCAGAGTGGATTCCTTTCTTGGTTTACTATTTTATGAAAAAATATTTGATATTAGGAATTCAATGGTGCTTAGTCACAAGTCATTCATTGGTGTTGAGAACATAGGTTCAAGGTAAAATAAAAGATACCTACAATATAATTGTTGTTATGTTTTTCCTATTATAGTTGACATTATTTCACAATAGGGTGATTCCCATGATGTGTTGTGGTTATTATTATTACTCTAACTTATGATTTCTCCCATACTTGGCCCGATGATATGAGGTCCAGAGTCGTATTTCATGAATCATTATAGTTACCTAGAATTATCATGTCATGTATATTATCATTCCATATAGGTGCATTTAACTACATGAATTTCCAGTTATTCTTGTGATTTTTGAGTGATGTTGTGATTATGATTGAGATATCCTTATTTGATATTGAGTGATTATCCATCAGAGTTCACTAGTTTTATTATCCCTCATGGGTTGGGATGATTAATTTACCATGTCAAGACATTATGCTATATATAAAAGGGAGTCATTTTTATTGATAAGGTGTGTGGCCACTGATTTAATGAGAATCACTGTGACATCCCAAGTAAATAAAGAATGTAACATTTTCATATTTATTAATATCTGTGAATTAAATATTAATTTTACTTTAAATGAGGTGCTATGTTTGATGGCTTACCTGATACATAAAAACGAATTTCTTAGAAATCTTATGTTGCACACGATGTTGGGTCATACTGAAAATAATAATATAATATTATTTTAAATGGTAGTTAATTCCTAGCCATTGTACTGGTAAGAATGAATAGAACTAACTACAATATGATTATACATGTTTTTTAAATGTTTTTAAATTTATCCAATAAAATTTAGAGACTTAAAATTTGAATGAATCTAATTCTAATCATAAATAATAAAATCAAGCCAATGATTCCCATGGTTGTATTTCATGTGTTGTGGTTATTATTATTATTACTCTACCACCTTTCATGGTGTCCATTATGATGACACTATATTTACATATGATATATATTATTTTTATCTTTTCTCTATGCTTCTATAATTTTTATTTATAAACATATCATTATGCTTTCCAATATGTGTAAATACAATAATTTCATTTGAGGAAGTGTGGACTACCGCCCCCTCAAGGTGATATGATTCTTTCATGACATACATGAAATGTATAAAGGATGGAATTAGTGAAATTATGTAACATATATATCATATTATATTATACTTTAATTATAATATACCTATTTATCATTAAGTTTTCATTCCATTAAAAATGAAATAGAAATGAAAGTAGAGTTCATGCGTACGTACGGATTACCGTCTCCATGAATGGTGCATTTCATTTATTATCTCCAAATGTTATGTAATATTATAAATAAAAACATATACTGGATATAAATTATATATCTGATATCTAAATCATGAATATCACTCTGAAGATAATGGAATTTTGACCACATGAACAACTTGTAATTATAAGTAGTTCATGTTTGACTCAAGTAGAAAATATTGACAAAAAACCATTATTAACATAAATGATTGAATAATGTTTATAACATGGTAATAATTAATATAAAATTAATAATAAACTTTAAAAATGATCTTATGCAAGTATAAATTAACTTTAACTTATTATTCAAGAGATTAAATAATGAACGAGTCAAGTCGGACACGAGGTAAGGGGTTTCTTATCTCACTCTTAATTCCGTGAGATTTCCATTGTTCACCACTTATTTATTGCATGTGGTGTATTTTGTAATACAATTTGATATATATTATCATGATTATCTTTATATTCATGATATTCTATGATTCAATTGGTGGTTATGAACTTTTGGTCATACAAATCGATTGATTACCATGTGGTAAAGGGTTTTCATCTCAGTTTTTATTCCCATAAGATTCATGCTATATTTTTTACTATTTACTTTTGTGTGGTGTATGTAATGACCATGATGATATTATTTGTTTAATATAATTTAATTTATGGGTATTTACATCTTCATTTTATGCTCTTTCTTTCATGTGGTTTATGTTTCGTAAGTTACCAAATTGGTAAGGGAACCTTTCACCGTACTCTTTTAGTCAAAGACATATTTTATGTCATGTATTTTGATTTCCTTTTTCTTATATTGAGATATTTTCTTCTATATCCTTATTGATATAAATTTTATTTCCAAGTAATGATAGAACCTTTCCTCTCTCATCAATTGATTTTCTGAATTTTAAAGTGACGTCGTTAGGCTGTTGAATTTCTGTAAGAGAAATTATTAACCCAATTTCAATTTTTTGGTTTACTATTCCAATTCTTAATTATTTCATGATATTATTATGTGTGGAATCACTATTATTTTATTTATGTTTCAATTTCCACTCCCCTTTGTGTGGATACTTTTGATACACATAATCACTACATTGATAAATTTGCATGTAATTGATATGAACTTGATAAGGGAAATCTTAACACAATTTCCATTCATTAAGTTAAACATAAAATTAATTGGTTTTGTTTTAAAAAGAACATGTTTGAATGTCCTATGATTTATTTACACTGAATATCCAATCATATTGAGTGTATTTATATTTGTCACACATTATTATGTAATTGATTTATCCTTAATCTAAGGATACAGTTTTTATAAGGGATTTCATCTCAATTTATATTCCACCAAGACTTCATTATTTTTATGAACCAATTCACTTTTATATGGTGTATATACTATCCGTTGGAATATTATATCATGAATCTATTTATTTTCATGATATTATAATGTTTTGATTAAATTTCATTCCACAATTATTTGTATTCAAGCATATCCCATTTGGTTAAGAACTCTTTAACTAAAATATTGTTTTAAAGATTTATTCTTCTAAATATTTCTCATTAATGTCCAGGTTTTCAAAATTATTTTAAGGATTTATTTAGATAGATATTAATGTTTTAAAATGTTAATTCCTTTAAAAGTTTCAAAGTGGTATGGGGCACTTTGATTCAAAAATCTCTTTATAAAATGTTTTAAATGGTTTTGAAAATGGTTTGATAAATCATTTTTATGTCAATATCTTGAAATGATATATTGTGATTACAATGTGGAAATATTATCTTTCCTTTATGCTTTTTTTATGTGTTATTAATATGTTATGGTTATTGGGCATTGTTTATGTATACGGGTGGTTCTGTGATAAACCTAGGGCGGGTGAGCCCGAGATAGCTCTCCAATGAATTAGGTGACGTGAAAGAGGTAAATGTTAATGTTTCCCCTAAGAGATTTAGGGAATATACTATGATGGGTATTCCAAACATAACTCCCTACGTACTTTTGAAAGCTAGAATGTAAGTATGATATGGATGCCACAAGTAAACTTTATGATTTATGATTTCTATGTGTTATTCATAAATCTTATGATTTCATGAGGTATTTTATGATTGAAAAAAATGGTTTCATTGATTTGTATTTATTGATTGGTTAATGTATCCTTTTATTATTTTATAACCCTTACTAAGCTTCTTATTCTCACCCAAAGTTTTGAAATGTTTTTCGCAGGACTTAAAGATGAATAGGGTCAAGGATGGGATCAAGGAAAAGTCATGCTATCTAAAACATGGAACTAGACATGTTTTTAGTGTTTTTATGAAAAAATGGATACTGAGTAGAAGTGTCTACTTTGTAATATTTGAAATGTAATGTAATAGATATGGCCCAATTCTCTAAAACTATAAACCTAAAAAGATCTTCAATGTGAATTCTTGAATTAACTCAAGATTATGTATTGTTTAAGGTCGAGTCCTTATAATCACATTCCATTTTAAAGAAAAACATGACATATAAAATGAAATGGTTGCACATACTTATACATACTTATTATGTTTATGAATAGTAAATGAGTGAATCTAGTAAATAAATATAAAACGAAATGAGACTTATACTTGTGAACTTATTGATTCCTAGAAATCTAAGTGGTTATTAGGTTAATATTCCTTTGAAACCATGTTCTCTTACAATCATTTTTCATTGGTTTTGTTATCTATTTTCATATAGCCTATTCGGAGGTGTTTTATTGAAATTAGTATAACAATGCCTCCATGAATTCCACATACCATATTCTAGGAATATGGAAACAATAATTCTCCCATCATGGTAGACCCTAAGACACTAGTCTTACCTTTAGGATTACAAGTTTAGGTACCAAATGATGCATCTAATTTGGATACGGAAACCCACGCTCATGATAGCTTCCTATGTCCAATACAGTCTATTCATGGTCATCCACACCTTTTTACTATGCTACCTGATCTAACTTGTGGGTTCTAGTAGCAGCATCCTCTTACTTTCTCAGGGGATGGAAGTCCATAGGCTATTGATTCATGGATAGAGGATAGATTTTCAATCTTTTAGAATTTGAAACACATCTAGATTTTAGTACCAAGCATGCTACATACATGCATTGGTATTCGGACAATCATTGGCGTGATGTGGTTACCTAGCCTAATCACCATCACGAAATGCTACGGGATGCCTTTAATATTATTTCCTATGATCATTTCATTCCTCATATGATGATATCTGACAGTTCCAAATATTTTATGATTCTCTAGTAGGGTTCTATGTTAGTTATGGAATATTCATTACATTTCATAGAGTTGCAGCACTTTTCACTACTTTTAGTCGGTGATGAGCTTTCGCGTTCTAGATGATTCAAGGACGGGATTTAGTATGCCATCTGTATGAAGGTGAATGTATTTAACCTACTTATATTTTTTAAAAAAATTAATCAGGATCTTATCACTAAGTGAAACCTTAGGGACTTAAATATCTCTGGGGATAGGGGATCAATGTCATGGAAGGCCATTAGTTCTCCTGGTAGCCTGAAATGTTCTATCACAGTTTCTCATTGGGGAAGTGACTACCAGAGTACCCATTTTGATAACTCCATGGTGATTCATCAAATAGGATGATGGGGGAACCTAAAACCTCATTGTGAAAGAGACATAATGTAGTGTTTTAATTGTGGTCATATGGGGAATCATCAGGGTTTCTATGGGACCATTCCACCTACTTCAAGTGGAAAAGGATCTATGATAGCTCCACCATGAAGAGAGGGTTCTTTTTCCCCATGTTAAGCGAGGAGTTAGAATAACACCGGTAGGTATAAGAAAGGTGGTGTTCATGGCCATGGTATCTATAACCTTGATTACCAAAAGATCCAATAGGGAATTTATGATAGTGGTAGTCTAGTTGTGTTACAAGGCCATGGATCCGGTCAGTTGCATGCACTACAGCCGATACTCAAGGATTATGATGCGGGACCATATATAGTAGAAGGAATTATTTTAGTGGAATATACTATGGTATATATTTTATTTGAAAATGTTTCTTCAAACTATTATATATTTTTATCTATTGTGTAAGGTCTTGGACTGCAGATATAGTATCTTTGTGGTGAAATAACCCTAGATACATAGTTCAGAGTGAGGTGAGAGGGCATATTCCAATGTATAGACTATCCCATTAAGGTAGGTAGTTACCATTTCATATGGAACCACTTCGTTCTTGGGATGATAGGATTCAATTTAATTCTATAGATGGATTGGTGGGTTTAGTATCATGATTTTGTAGACTACTATCACCAAATAGTATCATCTACATCACCATTGGATAAAAGTTACCTACATAATAGTGAGTGAGATGTCTAGGATAGTAGAGTAGGACGAGAAGGTCTTGGGCTAAATGGAGTGGTCATTCAAATTGAAAATATATTTATAGAGGATTAGGATTTATCTTAATATTAATTTCCTCCAGTAGTAGATCGTTTCAGGGATGTTTTCCTAATGAATTTTATAGCTTACCTCCTATGAGATAGGTACGATTCATGATTGAGATTGTTCCGAGAGAAGATCTAGTGTCCATTCCTCTGTATAGGATGGTGCCTAATGAGATACAGGAGCTCAAAATATTGATAGAGGAATTTGAGTCCAATGGATCCATACTGAAGATAAATTCCTCTTGGGGTTCACCTGTGCCTTTCACCAAGACCCTCCGTCTTTTCCAGGATTACAGATAGTTGACACATCTTTCGCTCAAGAACTATTATCCATTGTCTCAAATAGTTGATCTATTCAAACAAATCTAAGGTTCTAGGGTCTTCTCTAGGATTGACATGTGGTTAGGATAAGTTTGAGGTTGGGGATCATGTTTTCCTTGGGGTATCACCTAGGCTGTAGATTATTTAGTTACGAAATATAGGGAATTTTTCACCTCTTTATGTGGGTCCATTTGAGATTCTAGGTAGAGTCGGGACAATATCCTATTGGTTACTACTACCTCAGAGGTGTCATTCCATTCATGATGTCTTTTATGTTTCACAAATTCACCAATATTTTGTTGAACCATCTTATACTGTTGGTCCTGATGATGTTGAGTTAGATGATGATGCTACCTTTTAGGAGTATCCAATACAGATTGTTGACCGGAGCATGAAGGATCTCCAAGGCCGGTTTGTCCCTCTAGTATGGGTTCTATGGTAGCACAATCATGTGAAGGATGATAAATGGGAGTGGGTGGCCGATATAAATTTCTAGTGGCCAGAGTTGTTCTCAGAATGTATTTCATTTCCCTTATAGGGTGAACTCGAGGACAAGTTATTTTAAGGGGGGAAGACAATAATAACCTAGTTTTTCACTCAGGTATGGTTCTTTTAAATTCATGTTTAATTATTTATTTTTAATATAATATGGATACCTAGTAGGTTAGTGAAGGTTATGAGTGTGTCTGGGGCTTGTTAAGATACTGAAACACATATTTTTGGAAAAATTCTCCTCCCACTTTGTTAGAGTAAATTGTGCGGGTAGGGAACATGGTGAGATTTATCCATGCAGATGTTCTTCATTTTTAGGTAGATATATATCACATGTTTGGCGCACAATTTACCTAAAACTGTATCCAAACCATGTACTATGCCATTTTCTCTAGGTACCCATGAAGGGTTTGTGCACGTTTTGGAAAACCATGCGGGAAAACCACAAACATGATAATTATTTTTGGTAATTTTACCATTTTTCCCTTACTGATCAAATTTGTCCTCCTCCTTCCTCCTATACAATTTATCAGTTGTATGAACACCATTTTCACTCATTTTGGAGATTTTTAAAGGCCAGATCTAGGGATCAAGAAATCGCTTTCATTTGGGATCCATTCAATATTCCATTCATCATAGTTGATGCACAACTGTATATACATGAGTTAGTTTTAGACATTATTTATCTCTCTTTCTCTCGACCTAGTTATTGTGGTGGGTGAATTTTTACCTTTTTCTTAGATCTACTCTAATCCAAGCCAAATCAAAGGCCAATAATGGAGGAGGAGAGTCATACGAGCATATGGTGGGTCGTCTATAACTCATCCCTCTTTTTTGTTTATTATAGAATTATCATGGGGGGTCCTCCGATTTCATCAGGGGTCATGTAATGAATTTATTTTCCATTCATATAATCATTAAAAATATATGGTTACACTTTTTTCAAATATGTGATTAATTGTTAGTGGTTAGGTCCAAAAAAACCATCCATCCCCTGTATGATGCTATTTCATAATATTTTTTAGGGTCTTGATTTGTTTGGACCACCATTTGGGTGTGCCTTAGCTTAAAATTTATAAGGGTCAACATTTATATGTTAAATGGAATGGTTTATATTATGAATTTTATAATGGAAAGTAACATGTATTCTCTCAACACTTGAATTGGCTATGGTAATTTCATCAATTAATAGTCTGATGTAAAATGGAAATTGGCAAGTATATTTTGTATATGGATTGATATTTTAAAATGTAATTGAATAATATGTTTCATTTCTGTAGTAAGCCTTACAATGATGATGGATTTTAGAAGAGCAAGCCTTGTTTATCAAAATAACTTAAATGGATTAAATGAATGGTTGCATGCTCAATTAACATTTTCACCCTAATGAATGGTAATGGATTGATCTTTATGAAATATATATGACTTTATTATCAAAATAGAAGTTTCCTGACTCAGGTTCACCTTTGATTCCCAAGGGAGTGCATTGAACACCTGAGGACCCCATTCCATATTCAAGGATGCAATATGATTAGGTTGAGACCCACCTTGGTCATGATCCTTGACTAACATTGGATTCCCAATATGAAACTATAGTATCCCTCATGTAGTACTACATGATAACTTAGACACACTCCTTTGATTCATCATTCAAAATTAGGTTCTATGGTTAAATCCCATTGGGATCAGTCATTTCATAGCCCCATTTTACCTTGGATGAAATCCTTGGACTTTGTAGGAATAAAGTTATAGAATGAATTGAACAATGATCCTTGGATTACACTCTTATACCTTAGCCAGGATTCAGTTCTTAATAATTTTTTGACAATTCATATTTGAAAATTTAACTATCCAATTTAAATATTTTTTTATCATTGTTTTTTTCATAAATATTAATTTAAAATTTTGTAATATGAAATTATTAAAAATTAGAATTATATTTTAAATATTTATATTATAATTTAATTATTATAAAATTTTAATCATTTTTTGAAAGGATTGGGTTTTAGAAAAAAAATTATGTTATCACAATAATTTTGAATTGTATGACATTTACATTATATAAGAATTAATAAGGAATTTATTGAAATAATAATTTAATAAAATATGAATATTAGAATAAAAATATTGTATTTAAAATTTTTCTTTGACCTTATAAAACATATTGAGAATATTTTTTTGAATAAATTAATATATTTATTTAATAGAGAATAATGATCAATATTATCTTTAAACTGTTTATATTCAATATAGATTAAATTTTGGATTTCAATGAATGCATCATAATTTTACCATATACATGCATTTAATTATTAAAATAATTATTTATCAAAATAATTACATGAATAATTGTATTTATTTTGAAATTTTAATTTAAGGACATGGTAAATTTTATTTGATGAAAGGATTTTCAAATAAGGAATTAAAAGTATCATAGTTGGTAAAATGATAAATCTTAATATTTTCCTATTACAAAGGATTAACATTATTTAACAAGTAAAAATAAATACTTTTAGAAGAAAAAATATTAATAAAAACTCAGAAAATAAAACTTCTTTGCAAAAAAAGGACCAGCTGAGGAGAATTTTGACCTATACACCTTATCCTTGATTATATCTTCAGTTTTATATCAATTTCCACATGAATATTATACTTTATTGAAAATGTATGGTTCAATCAATTAAATAATTTCCATATTAGTCCTCCGAGGAACCCATCCCATTTTAGAAATATTATGTGAACAATAAGTTATCATATAGACTTTATTTCCTCTAAGACATCCATTGAAAATTCATGACACTAATGTTAGTATTTTCGAATAAATTGTTTTTATTATAATTTATATTCATTAAAATATATTCTATAAATAGAAATATAATAATATTTGTATAAATTATATACTATAATGTAACTATATTTGGGGTATTATCATTTTTTAATATACGCAATGCATTTACAAAAATAAATTCATTTCTAGTGAGATTTGTGAATCACCACCTTCATGAGAAATCACACTCTATTTTCATTCATCACCAAACATGGAAATATATAAAGATAGAATAAATGTATAAGTATGATTTTTATGAAATCATTCATTTTATGGTTTGAACAATTATATTATCTATTAATTAATTGAAAAAAATGATCAATAATAATTTTATCATTTAAAATAGACTTACTATAATGATAATATTCTATGAAAATTGTGCAATAACATTAAATCCATTATTTCTTCTTCTATATATTTCCAATTATTATTTATCAGACTAATTAAACAAAAATTTATTTATATGGTGTAATGATATTATAAAAAAGATACCACATTATGATCCATTAAATTAGAGTATTCCCATGTATGGGTCAACTTAATCACCCCATTGAACGATACATTGAATTTATTTCATAAAGGACCATATGAATAAAATTTATTGTATAATATGATAATAATGTGTAAATAATTTTTTTATTGATTTTTTAGATTATATATGAATTCATAAATCACAAATCCTGATAACTCTTTTGTATTATTTAGAATCACCAAGGCATGTTTCTTATAAATTTTATCTTCAATGATAAATATAGAAACACTTATGATATTGTCATAAAAAATATTAAATAATTAATAAAAATTTATATAAGTGACACTTTCGACCTTTATATGATATAAATTTGATGGATAGTAAACATGGACAATGCTATTATAAATATAGTGAATGCGATGAAGACTAAAAACACCAGATTTGTAAATTTAGAATAAATGAAAAAAAGGATAAATATTTATGAAAATTATTAATAGAAATAGAAATGAGTAAGGGGAATAATTATTTTAATATGATATATATATATATATATATTTGTGTGTTTTATACAAGAGGTTAATGTGCATTCATTAGTGAGAGGATAATATGTGAGGGTTTTCAATCCCACATTACACTACATGAGACTTGTCTAAATTACAAACCAAATTTCATTTATATTGTGTACATACATATTATTTTAGATATACTATCATGAATTATGTTTTAATAATGGTATTATTTGTTATATTTTAGTCCCTATATTTTAAGAGGTTTTGAATCAAATGTTTCTAATGCTGTATGGGTTTAACTGTACTCAATTCTCCTTCATTGAGACATAATACATAATGGTCTCCATGAGTCTGTTGTATGGTGTATTTACTACTATGGATGTATTTTTATCATAATAATTCAATTCATATTATATTTTAGAAAAATATTTTACCTTATTCAGGTTTCAAATGATTCATTAGTCTCTCCAAAAGTAAGTATTTTTCATCATTCAATTTTCATTTATTGACTTATGATCATTCATTAAGATTATCTATCTTTAGTCAGGTACAATAATAACATTGATTATATGACATTATATTATATTATTATTTTTCATATATGTATGTTCCTACCACTAATACAATTTCATAAATATTTGTCCAATATTATGTCCTATTCAATTGAAACCACTGACATTAATTCTATGTATTGATTATAACCTTTCAAAAATATTTATCACTTTTTATGATATATTAATTTGAAACCATCGACCTTAAAACTATATAGGGATTATAATGATGTTATTTAGGTTTTGATAAACCATTGTACTCATTGTTATCTATGGTATAAGAATAAAATTTCATACAAAAATGATTATATTATGTTAAACAATATTGTATTGTATTTAATTTAAATAGAAAAATGTATTAGCATATGATATATTAGTGTTACAATATAGATGATTTTTAGAAAATTGACAATGTAATTTCTGATCAACCAATTAATTTTTATAGATTTTTTATGATTATGAAATCCATTTAATTTACACGGGGGAAAACTAATGGAATTATTGATGAAAGTTGAATTCTATCTCATAATGATTATGTGTATTATTTTTTAAATAATCATTATATTGAATTACATGGTTTATTATAAAAGATGTTTCTAATGAAATGTTATGAAAGGTCTTGAATACTATCATCTTTAATTCATTATACATAATCATGTGATTGGTGGGTCACAAAATTATATAGCCACACCATGCATTGACAGTTCTCATAAGAAAAATTAATATCAGGTAATTGGTACATTCCTACCCAATTCAACAAGGTTCCTTGATAGAAGTCTTATTAAAAATTAAAATCTATTAGAATCAGTACTTGAAAAATAGTTTCATATGTCAGATATTATTCATTCCATCTGTATAAGATCTGTATTATTAATATTTATGTTTTCATTTATTTTATTTTATATATCATGTCAACATTTTTAGGTTGATTATGGATTCAGTTTGTTTATATACTCATTTTAAAATAATAGTGACATGATCAAATAATTATTTCTTAAGTATTATGATTCCCTAATAGAGTTTTTTTATCCCAGCTTCTAGTGTCCATATATCCTTAGGTTATGAATAAAATTAAGAATTATTAATTGTTTATATCGATATTTATTTTTAAATAAATTATCAGCCATTTCAAAGGCCTGTTATGAATTAATTAGGCACATAAGCCTCAGCCTAGTTGGTTAGGTCTCCCTAAGTGAATCCACGAGACCTAGGTTCGAAACCAGGAGGATGAATAATTCTGGAGGTACTGTAGTAGTACTTTAGTAGATACTGTAGTAGGTACCGTTCAATACTATATCATCTAGAATTATTCACCTTGGGCTACTGGTTAGGGAATTGAGCCCTTCAGGCCTTCAGGATACCAAGTCTTTGGGTCATTGAGTCTTTCGGGCCACCTTTAAGGCCTTTGGGCCACCTCAAGAGCTTCAGGCCACCTCAAGGCCTTCAGGTCAGCTGATGTGAAGACGCCCAGATAGATTCTACAGGGAACCAGCTCTAGAAGAGGATTCCATTGCAGGGTGCATTCACCAGAGTAGGGCTAACAGATTTGGAAGAATGATAGGGTATTAAATTTCCATCAGTACTGGGCCTATGAATCTTTGCATAAGATAACTATCCGAACAAAAATGTTAAGGTGGAGAGCTGATCATGATGCAGATGTTGGGGAGGGGAGGTTTCAAGTAGTCATAGTATATATGATTTCCTTAAGTCCAACAAGTCCTGTAATGCCTCCAAGCCTATGGGAAATTTAATGTTAGGGTTCTCCTTAAACCCTTAAAAGGGGTATTAACAAAAAATAAAAAAATGCAGGCCTTCAGGCCATTCAAGTAGGTTATGAATTAATTAGTTTTATATATAATAAAAAAGAAAAAATACATGATTTTGAATCAAAAAAGGGAATTTCATGTTATTGTTTTTTCCTATATCATTAATGATGTAAACCAAAAAAAAATAATTTAAATGTAATGGGTTCATTAATAATTTTTTTAATTTATTTTTAATAATGGTTATATAAAATATTTTATATCCTACACAAAAGAATGTATTTGATTAATGTTTTTATATAATTTACCATGAGTGTGATTCTATGGAATTATAGGAAGGGGGCATGAAGTCTTATATAATTGGAATAGGGTTTCAGTTAATTATTTCTCTATGTTGTTTAAATTGGTCTAGTGTATGAATATTTGTTCATCAGATAAGGGTGGGGAGATCTTCTTGGGTAAATTGTATTAAAAACTGTTCTGTGGGGTTTAGTTTTTCTAGAATGAAAATATAGAATAACATCAACACTTGGGGAATTTCTTCCCTTTATTGAAATTAAAATTTTGGATAGACAAAATATGGTTGATTTTCTCTATTTGTGACAATGGGCATCATGATTGAGATTTATGGTTGGGGTTATATGGGTGTGTTCCCATTCATTGTTGTTGTGAATGTGTTCATACTCCATTTAATAATTGGAGATTGTCTTGTAGAAATGATTTAACTCTAAATAAATCATTCAATGGGTCTGTATGTTTTTTGGGACTCCATGAACCCTCTGGATTTGACACTGTGATGGTCATGCCTCATAGAAACCATTAAGAAGTGTTTTCACATTTGAATATCAAAAATTTTACCAAGAGGGATGTTTTGTTATGCATGGATTACCTCCACATATTGTTTAGTGATATGTTGGGGTACTTTATGAGGCCATGACCTATCATAAGGAATGGGTCATGGGTAAATTATTATTATGAGATTCTGCAAGATCATTACTTATAGTAATTAGAAAAATCATATAGAACTAGTTTAATTTTACACTTGTTACTACACGATGAATGGATATGCAGTGCGTATATTTATTTATTATTTTCCTTTATCAAGAACACACTTTAGATGAATCCCAATATGAACATTATCAATACATTGGTCTTGTCAAATTGGATTATACTCATACCCCAGATAAACATCTATGTTTTTCTAGAGCCTTTGATGTTCTAGAATATAGATGAGGGTAGGTTCCTTTTTAAGGAAAATGTGTGGGAGGAGAAATACGGTAGGGGAACTGATAGGATAGACTCTAATATCTAATCATAGGGGAGATAAATATTTATGTTTCATTTTAAATTTTTAAATAATTGTATTATTTGGGGATCATTCTTTGATATTAGTTTTTTATTATTTTGTGTAATTTGTTATATCATGATTTATTATTATTATTATTTTTATTTCAGAAAATTATATTTCTTACATAATAATTTTCTTTTTTTCCTACTCTGATTTATTGTCTATTTTCAAGTGAATTTTCTCACTATATTCTATCATAGTTCCTTTCCACTATTCAGTGAAGTCTTTATCAGGGGTGGTATGCATGAGTTAATGTTATTATCCCCTATCTTGTAAAGGGTTACTTAGGACATGGTTTCAGAATTTACTATAATACATAATATAATTAATTTTCATTAAAATAAGAACAATCAATTTTATTTCTATTCAAAAAAATTTCCAGGCATCAAAATGATTGAAAATAAAATTCAATTACATAAAAAATTGATATTATTAGTTATTAAAATATAGATTCAATTAGGGAAAAATTTATATTTAATGAAAAATTAGGTAATTAATAGTCATGATACACTATATATATACTAGGTATATTTTCATGTTTTCCACACTAGAGAAGAATAATACCACATATATTTGATGTTCACTTTTTCATGACTATGAACCAATCTATTAAACTCCATTAAAATTTTACAATTAAATTTTTTTTTATTTCAAATTAAAAATAATATAATTAATGTCCTTATAATTATGTGGGAGTTAAAATCCCCTAGAAAAGGATAACTTTGATGACTAAATCAAATTAAATCATTTATGAAATATCATTGAAAATAAATAAATAATAATGAATTATTCACAAATTAAAATTTTACTAAGTGAATTAAAAATAATTTCCACTATATATCCTTTAATGATCACACCCCAGTACTTATTGACCAAATGAAGGTAATTAACATTTTAACTAATGTAAATATATGAATATCAATGAAATTCAACCTAAAAATTCTAATAGGGAAATCACATCGATGTTTAAATATCTAAATTATAACTTATTATAATGAACATAATTAAGAATATATAATTCCATTTAAATTGTACCATATTTGGAAAATATCAAATAATAATTATTTACAACTCTTACATGTATGAGATAGAGTAGACATTTGTTATAGACATCAAGAAAATATTTTATTGACCCTATGATAAAGTGGTATAATAAATGTTAATCAATATTTTTTAAAACAATCCATTTATTTTATTACACTTAGAGAGAACCGTTACAACAATAAATGGTCTAGTGGAACTATTTCCATGTAATTTCATGGATCTTAGTCTCTGAGGATATTCTTTTGAAATATTATTAGAAAAAACATTAGTATAAAACTCCTCCCCAAGCCCTTGGAATGTTATCACATAGCTCAATAACCGATATGAATATCATCTTTTATTTGTTGATGGAGAATTACATAAGACTATATCATGTCCACCATATCCATCCTTTAATAATAAATTAGTTTAAACCCAAATATTTATTATTAAGTTAATGTTACATAATAATGGGGCTACTCCTGTGAATTTGGTCTTTGATCTGTTACTTTTCTTGAAGGAACTATGGCAAAAATTCATATCTGTAACCACTCCATGGACCATAAGAAAATTATAATGTGATTATAGTAAATAATTTTCATCCTAGAACATAACACATGATTAATAACCATATTTCATGGAATATATTTTAGGCCATATTTATTCTTCTCAATTTTATTTCTCCATAACCTCATGACATTGTTTTCCACAATGTATCGGTGCACTCTAAAACATCTAATGCTTATATCTACCATCAACCATTACCTTTATTATGGTGATAAATCCTCCACTATTTTATTCACTATGAATCATGTCTTCTCCTCTTACATAATGGTTTTATATTGAAATTTAAAAAAAAGGGATTATAGTGTAATGAATTACATTTTTTACATCAATAGTTTTCATAAATTAGTTATGTTTTTTTAAATTTTTTTATTTGGATAAGGCTAGTGGATGATTTTTGTTTATTTTGGAGGGTTTTAAACTCATATATTTGGATCATGGTTATTGGAAACCATTCATTTAACCAAATGAAATCATATGTACTATTGGTGAGTTGAGCACACGATTAGAGATATACATGTCGAATTCCTTAGAAAACCATAAAACTTGGAATAAAATAAAAATACCATTTAGTATATAGTATAAAATACCATGAAAACTAAAATTTCATATTCCATTTATAGGAAATGATCTTTACACTAGTGTTGAATATTTCAAAAAACCTTGTGATGTAACCATGACTGTAGAAATAAATATTTCAATAAATCTTATTTCAACC
Source organism: Viscum album (assembly GCA_963277665.1). Classification (NCBI taxonomy): domain Eukaryota; kingdom Viridiplantae; phylum Streptophyta; class Magnoliopsida; order Santalales; family Viscaceae; genus Viscum; species Viscum album. The sequence goes on along the minus strand of OY728127.1, from coordinate 90,526,844 downwards.
CAAAACTTAAATTATTACCAACATTATTCCTCTTAGACCTAGGTAAATTGATCATAGATACTCCATATAGTGACCCATTATTTTCAAACATATATATTATATAATATTAAATGAATATTTAATCTATATTATAAATACAGACCTAAGGAATGTAATGGTTTAGTATATTTATAGACTTGATAAACCTTATAATTATTTCAATATTTTATTATTTATTCCCAATAGGGAACTTAAATGATAAATCCCTTACTAGATATACCATACATAAAACATTTTTTAATTACCATATAAATGAGACATAAGAAAGTGTGAGATCAAATGAGATGAATGGGAAAAAATTGATATACTAATGATGAATTAAGTATAACATGAGAAAAAAGGTTTGATGATATGATCATTAAATTGTAAAATTTATTCCAATAGTATCATATATCATTATCTTGAATCATGATAGGATTATTGTTTTTTCATAAGACACGAATCATAAAGGAATCATTGATAGTGATCCATGAAAGAATTGAATTGGCATATTAAACAAGTATGAGGAATGCTCCTAATTATAGAATGTCATTTCATTCTTAATGGATCATCTTAAATACCATCATTATGTATTGAGTTCACTACCAATCTCATCTCTTTATCAAGAATATTTCCTTGCAAAATTGCACTAATCATTATGAAATATCATATTTAAAATATATAAATTTCTAAATATTACAAAGAAAATTCTATTTGAAATGAAAATTTGGATAATTTAATGTAAGAATAAAATCAATTAGTGTTCATGATAGAAGAAAATTATTTTCATTTCGTGCATGTTAAAACAATAATTCCTTTCACATTTTCCATAGACGCCTTTTATACCACATTCAGAAAATTAAATTAATAATCATTTTAAAACATTTTATGAAACAGGAAAACATGGGGAAAATAATATTAAATAATCACATGATAATGTTAATCATATTCATTATTAAACGTTATGGAATACATAATCATAGAAGAAAATAATTTCTGAACAAATGGGAACTATATTTTGGTTTTAATAATAACATTTTATTTAACATTGTAAGTACTAAATAAGGGTAAATTTTACTATTTCATCCAAATTCTATGAATAAATGGATTAGAATATAATTAAATATATTCAAAAAAGGAAGATCAGAAAATATCATAAAAAACATAGTGCTAAAAATTCTTTTTAAATAATAAGAATGAAACATAAAACTCATACCACATTGATAAAATTTTAATCGTAGGTCACATGTATGAATAACATAAAATTAAAAATTAAATTCCATGAATATAAGTAGAATTATAATGTAACACATAAATAGAGACTAATATTCACTTGAAAAACATAAATAGGTTAATTACATGATACATGTCTTGGGAAAACAATTTTGAGTCAAGGAACCATTAATGCTTAGGTAATCGAGGATTTATAACATCATACTCAATATAATATTACATGTATTTTTAAATTAGAATATTTAATAATAAATATTATAAAAATTATATTCTTTCTTTATATGTTCATCAAAAATAAAATAAACAAGTGGAGAACGTTGTATATGACCAAATAAATAAAAGTGAGATAAGAAACCATTTACACGAGTTTGACTTTTTTTAAAATAACTCTAAACTATGATAAAAAATATATAAAAATATTAAAATAATATTTAATAAATATGTGAATACAAAAAAAATCACATATTATAAAATTATAAGTTTTGAACTCCAATTTATAACATAATTCATTTTAAACTCATTATTTCTTTGTGTTAAATGCTTCTTTTTTTATTATAGTTTCCATTTTTAATTCTGGTGCATTATCTATGATCATGTTTAATTCATCTCTAGAATAATAATAATGATATAAAAATACTATTTAATCCTTATATGTATATTTTAATCATACATAAATGTATAAATATAAAAAATATTGTTCACTATTCATGGAAAAGGTATTTCCTAAGTACATAAGAACGTCAATTTCATTTTTTAAAAATAATATGGAAAGGAAAAAAATATTATATTATAATCAAAATAAAATATTATTATCATTTACATCATATACATTAATTAAATATATTTTTATTATAACTAAATATATTTGGAAATTAATGACAAATCATATCAAATCGTGCAGTCTGTAGTCCATCCTTGGAAAATGGTGATGCAAAATTAATTCTATCACGAGGTGGTGGCAGATGTTTGCACATACAAAAATATGATACATTCAAATTTGATTTGACTAAAAATAAGAGAAATAATTATGGTTATAAAATAAAGATATCATTTAAATATATTAATGATATTTTATATAATTTTTTTTGAAGAATACCATATATTAACAAGAGTTAGAATAATTAATAATTTGAAATTGGAAAGGTGGGATGATTTTTCCCTCCTTCAGGTGGGAACAATTAGATCTATTCAGAAGGACCCTTGAAATAGTCATTTATGTATAACATAAACTATATATCTATTATATGAATATTTTTAAGGTAATTTGGAATGTTTCATATTGATATATCACAAAATTATTTGAAAATAACATAATGTATCAGTGTCATTTTAGTGAGAGGACACTCTTAGAGTTTAATAAAAAATTAAATTATAATAAAGATAAAATCTATTAAATTTATAACTTAAAAATAGATATTTTAATGTTGTATATTTTGAGGTATATAGTTGTTTATATAAAAGTATTTGTACATGTTTTATTTGAAAAAATGTCCTTCTATTTTGGTTTCACCTCCTAGTAATTTTGTTTTAACCTTTACCATAGTATTGAATTTTTATATTATCTAATATTATTTGTGAAATAAATGATAAGAGTATTATAAGATATAAATTATGAAAAAAATATTAATTCTTTGTTATCATATTCTTTTGATTAATTTTATATTATATAATTGGAAATTAATTAATGAAAACATAAGAAAAACTATTTTTCTATAATTTTTTTTTCTTAATTATATAGTTTTTTGTACAAAATTCCAACTCTAATCACATTAAAATTACCTTATTTTTATTATTCATGTTATAAGTAATATAATTATAATTTTAAATATTTTTTAAGAAACTTATTATTTATAAATTTTTGAAACTAAAAGAAAGATTTCAATGGAAAATAATATTTTTCATTATTCATGGAAATATAAATACATCTAATAAATTCTAAAAAAATGACTCTATGCTAATTTTGAAATTCATACTTCAAAAAAGAATTTATTTTTAAAAAATAAATTTATTAAAAGATTAAAAATATAATTTTACTATTAATGTTAAAAATGTAATATAACTCATTTTTTGTAAATATATACTTCTTGATGTATAAAATGCATTACTTTAAAATCATTACATAATTACCAATATAAATTCATTATGTAATAAAATTTTAAATAATTTTTAAATAATACTTATTCATATTAAAGAGTAAAATTTAATTGATCAATTTTAATGCTTTACAATATTATGTGTTATTTAGAATCATGTTTATATGTATTAAAAGATATCATTTAAATTAATTTTATTTGAAGAGAAATTTATCATAAAATACCATGTTGTTATATTCTATCATGGATTAAATGAATTTCACAATAAAAATTCCATCAATTAGATACAAAAAACTCAAGATATATCAGTTTCATATGATTCAATGGATCCAATGTGGATTATTTAAATTTATGGTTCCATTAGATAATTTTATCCTATTGAGTAGACTTGTTCATTGAACATTATCTCATTTTTCAAAGAATTAAATTTGTTGTTAATTTTAGAAAATGTTATTCTCTATTAGTAAAACATATTAATTCCATACATGTGAAGTATAATCTATGTACTTTATCTGGGGATAATCATGGATCACTTCTTAATCTTGAGAGACATTTCATGGAAGCACATACTGATAAGCTTCCGTCCATAATCAATCAATAATATTGAAGAATGAATATACACAAGGATTATATTTTATTTATTTTTCAAAATAATAACATTTTTCTAGGTATATAACCATATACATTACTTCTCACAAATATAGAATTAAATATTTATCCATTTATTGTTAGCATAGATTTTCTTTCGACAATAAGATGACTTGATGTTATAGTGAATGGATATAATATTCTCAACCTTTTCCACTCCTTGATCATGGACCACTACTATTAATTATCTATCATTATTTCATCACATTGGTGTAATAAATTTCATTCCATATAGGAATTCATAATGAGGAATACGAATGTTTTATTGAAATAAATTTTTGTAATAACTCTAAATTAGATGATAGTGTTGTTCCAAAAACCATTTAAATACATAGAATAAGATCTTAGAATATCCTTTGAGATATAAATCTATAATGAACCCCTATTAATGATACTTAAATGAAGAATTAGTGATAATGGCCACTAATTTCTTCCTATAGCAAGCCCTGGGTTTGTGACTAGCATAGAGGGTATAAAAATCTTTTGAAATGGGATGAGTCACCCTATATAATAACATAGGATTGGGATATAAGATGGATCATACCCATGAAACATCCATGAAATAATATAAATATACCAAAACCATTCCAAAATTAATGTATTAATTAAACATATACATATAACTGTCCCAAAAAAACCAAAATCCATGTCTATGGCAGTGACCCAAAAACTACTCCAACATAACTAGTAATGTCCTTCTCAGTCATCATTTCCATAATGGAATCCTAACAATCAGTTTGTATATGTAGGGTTATAATTCTACTACACATAGTAAGAAAAACATCTTATGTTCATCTGAATGAATTATAAAAACAAACCCATGAGAAAACTATAGAACCAAGAACACATAAACAATTGAAAAATAGATTCCATCCTCACCAAGGCACACTCACCAAATAATTAATTTCAGTTATAATAGTATAATTTGAACCATAATAATAAAGGGTACATTGCACCACTTTGTCACTGATTTCATGCTCTCACACCCCAATGTCATACCTCCAGGTTCTTCAATATATTTTGAATAAAATATACCACTTCCCTATATCGTGGTCACATCACATGTTGCTCAAAGACACCAAATCCACTGCACCACAAAACTATCAAATCTCATCTAACCCACTAGAACCTGGTCCATCATATCCCAACAAAATCCAAAGTAGTTGGGTATTATGAAAATAATGAGAATAAACCCCATTCGATGTTCTTATAATAGCTAACCTCCTTCATAAGTTGCTCAATAGAGAGGAAGTGTCATATTTCACCAGAAGACAACTAGGCCTCCACCCCAGATCATATTCTTATTACATCTTACCCAAAAACAAATGGCCCATCACCTAGTGAACTAACATACCTCCATACATTATAGAATGTGCGATTATAATCATCTAGAAGAGAGTGTGGTAAGTTGTGGGCATCCATCCATCTATCCAAATCATTAGAATTCCATAAAAATGATCCTCATGTGAAAATACAGGTGTTGGAACATAGTTCTTGGAGAAGGTGGGTTCCTATAGATATCCCATGAAATATACAATAATATACAGATATACACATGAAACCCCATACTATAGATTTAAAACCCTTCAAAATACAACTCACAACATTCCCATATTAGCTACCACCTCTAAATTCATAAAACATCAAAATCCAAAATCCACATCTCTTATCACCAACCACTTCCATTACCTACTCCTTTCATTAATTTTTTTACAATCAATAACATTTTAACACACAACCCATCATTTATTTGTTCATTAGTTAGTTCCAACCCATTAGCCAAACTGAACACAATCCATTTCAATGATTATTAAATAAAATTTTCACCACTACCCTGGCATCTTGAACAACTAAATCACACCACAAGTAGCTCATCATTTCACCGAAACATCACCTAACCTCCCCAATATTATGGACAAACATACCATCACCACACCAAACCAAAATCATAGATATATAAAATATCACTACATCACTCTAAACATAATGACAATAGAAACCATTACCTCACCACACAAAATATGGAGAAACAAACCATCACCCCAAAACCATGAAGCATAATATATAAGACCACACATCAACCCAAACCACATCAAATATCTACCAAGCATCCCAAAAATAAGAACATACATAAAAAACATCAATGATTATTTTATTTATTTATCAAAGTTACTTTTATAAAATTTCTTTTCATTTTAGTGGTGTTGTAATACAAGCCATAAACCTAGGGGAAACTATGTAAGTAATCAAATATATGTAGTTATTCAATTTCCCATTTTATGTGATATTACAACAACCAAATAATAAGGTCTCTATGAAACATAACAAAACAATGCAAACAATGCTCCAAATGGCCAAAAATTTTAGCTGGGCATTCATCCCCTAAAATCACAATATCAAAATAATATAAAAGATTCAAAATCATGATAATAATTCAAATTTATCAATAAATAAAAATTAACTGATTAAAATATCTTTATTTGGGAAGAAAAACCCATCCCTATAGATAAAAAATAGTAATACCCTCTTATATGGTACACAATAGGGATAAATGAGGGATTCTCTACCATAATGGTGGTTTTTGAACATGATCTACATTGTAGGGTGAAGAAGAAATGCCCAAAAACTACAACCACACACAAAACCCAATTATATACCTAATATGAATCAATGAATTAAATGAAATGAAATTCATACATACCCTAAACCCAGACTTCACCACATTAGGGGATCTCTAAGTAAGAACCTTAGGAATCCCACAAGAAAGAAATGAGAACTCCTCATAGATCTTGAACGATAATCCACCAGAACTAACTTATTGAATAAGGAAAAAGATGTTTAGATGATATATTTTGGGAACCAAGATATTTTAAAACATTATAGAGAGAATCTATAGATGAATTAAAATAAATTAGTTGAAAGTATTATAATATAACCTATATCCCACAAATAGAACATTGTGTAACAATTTCATAATGTGTAATTCACTATTTTTCCCAAATTTGAAATTCCATAAAAATTAACATCTCCTATGACTTATCTAATTATAGGGTTTTATTGAAGATTCATAATAAGAGTTCATTTTAGGGAATCCACCATTATACTGCATACAATCCCTAAAACCAGCTGTATACACCATCCATAAACCACCAATTCCCATCATGTACACCTTTCTTGATTTGAATTTATACTATAGATTTACTGAACATCTATCCACAATGAAACCTATTTATTCATCATCAGAAACACCACCAACACTCAAAACTAATAACATTTCAGGATTTTAATTCATGGGAAATTTCATCAGATTTCTCAAAAAGGATTATCCCCCTTAAGAATCCAAAATTACTCCAAAATATAAAAGGGGTATAAAACAACCTTTGAGAAACCTCTCAAGGATATCATTATTCATAATTTAGTATTTTTTCCAAAAAATAAAACTGAAACACCCATGAAAAAAATAACATAACCACAAATATACTTCTTTTACACAACCACACTAGAATGAAACCACGACACAACCATCTCAGGAACCATGTTGCCAAAACAAAAAATAAATACAATTGAAAAATTGAACCACCTCAAACACAAGAAAAAAGAAATTATATATTCCATATAAATATGTTATCCTCTATGGGAGGAACTCAATCACCTTCAAGTTATTAATAACATAATATTATAACACATCTCGATTTTGAATCAGGTCCTCTACTTTTCATTTATTGGAACACTATCACAAATCATATATCATGAAAATAAAAAATATCATAAAAATTTATGACCTAATAATCAAATAATAGATGATAAAGAGTAATTAAAAAAATCAATATAACATATAGTACTATGAATTAACATGCCTCTATAATTCCTGAGTACTATAATTCAGACCCATAATTCCTTAAAAACATTTGAGCCAAGGGAATGGTCTATCAAAGTAGTCCATTATATAGGTAATCATGGATTTCTATAGACTGCATCATGAGAACCACATATTACATTACATATATATCTCCACATTAAATGATATGGGAGTTATCTAGATTATTCTGATGAAACTAAGAGATATGGAAAACATCATGGATCCTCTACATCAATGAATGAAATTCCAACTGATAAGCCACCTCCCTGACTCACCTGTGCACCCAAAATGGCCCAAAAACCTGGGATAAAGCTTACTACCCTTTCAAAACCCTCAATGTCCATGTATAGGTGGATCTATCAAGAAAATGTTGTCCAAAACCTCAAAAACTATAGGGATTATCTTGGGATCAGCATAGGCCTTCTTTCAGTCCTTTGCAACTTTAATACCCTCATGAAAAAGCTCAATATTGTTTGTTGTTATCTATAACACATCGACACCAACAAGAAAAACCTTCTCAAAATCCATAAAACATAATTGAGAACCACATAGCCTCTTATCAAATTCCTCAAATGAAAAAATTCTAATGTAAAAGTAATATTTATTTTTATAAACAAACCCATCTAAAGGAATCGGTCAATCCAATGATCCATTAAAGCATAAGATCCATTCTCGAAAAATATCCTCCAATGTATGGATAGTCTTCCTATTTTATCCATAAATATGAGAAAAAAATCATTTTGAGGAATAACTATGTTCCAAAAGCTTTTTGAAATCTGATCATGACTTGTAATGTTAATCATGTTTCCCAATCCAATAAAATGGACCTCATAACTTGACGAAACTACACATTTCATCATGTTCCACCAAAATTACATCATTATTCCATGATACATATTTCATATTCTTATGTATATCACAAAACATTATATATGAAACTCATAATGGACCCCCTCATGGATCAACACTAGAATAAACATTCATCCATGAAACATCATCTAATTTTACCATTTTTCGACTATCCTTGGGGAGCATCAACATATAAAACATGATCTCACACCACCCTTTCATTTGAGTCCCCCCTATAAGAATCCTCCCCCTTCTACATCAAAATGTTTTCACTTACATATGAAATAAAAAACCTCTAACATGAAAAACCCATACATATATGTGAATGGATTAAAAACCCTTTATATCTCTCCAAACAACCCTATCCACATGAAAAACATCTTTCCACAACACTTTTCCTAATGCATCATCCACAACATTCCTTTTTTTTCTATTGTCCAGAATAACAAAAAATAATAATCTTCAGAAAACTCTATCAACCTCCACTATTTAAAATTATGATCATGTAATGAAAAGTTATACCAAAATCTCTATTGAAATATGAAGACAAAAAATAACTCCCCACTAGGTAATTCTAGAAAAAACGTCAGCACAAGCACAATAGATTTTAACACTATATCATGGGTTGTAAATTTTCACTCATGGAGATTAAAATTAATAGATCCCAATGATATCTCTAACCTTTGATGAATCAATAGTAAACCAAATTCTAAATTTTATTCATCATAAAACACCTTGTACATCACACCCACATTTGGAAATTAATGAACTAGAGCATTAAAAATCATCAAATTCACTTAACAAAACACTTTCAAGAACTGATAAGCCAATATAACAACATGATCCTTTCGACTCAATGCTTTCAATGAGGTTTCAACTTGAGATAGGTATGGAACAAGAATTTAATAATTTCTTAAATAAAAAAGAAAACTATATCCATCACCAAAGTTATTTGGAGGTGTCAATAGATCAAATACATCTACATTTAATGGGTCTACTAATGTACCCTTCTAAAACAACACATTACAATGGAAATGATCCTCTCATTTAAAAAAAATACACATAGAAAATATCTATAGATATCATGGTTTAAAAAAACCTTCATGATTGCTCTAATATGTCTGGACTTCTCTATCTTTGACTTCAAGTATATCGGTATATTGTTGATGAATACAACAAAGAAATGGTATAGGAATCCATGGGACATGACTTAATGAATACTGTGAATAAATTTGGTGAATTTGTGACACTAAAAACATTACTACAAACTAGAATTTCCCATACCTACATCTGAAGAAATTATTCTGAATATCACCATCCTTCACCTTCAATAGGTGATATAAAGACTATAGACCAATCATAGTAAAACCAACTCTTCCTCTAATATTTTTTTGTTCATCTTTCCATGTAATATTTTAATGGTTCTAGAATGTCAAATAATTAAACATCTAGTAGTCACTACAATGCCTCATACTACCATCTCCGTTCTCAGATATCAACACTAGAGCACTCCACAATGACGCACCTGGCCAAACAAAACCATTATGCATAGAACCAAATATATGATTCCTCAAATCTTGAAACTATGAAGGTGAAAAATGATAAAAATAAATTGAAATAAGAGAATCACTAGACTATATGTCTATAAAAAACTCAATGTAACATCGAGGGGGTACCATCATAACCTTCTTTGGGGAAAACATCCTGAAACTGAGCTAGTGACACTTGGGACCACCAATGTCCCAAAATCAATTTCATCAACTAAAAACTCATACATCAATGAAAAAAATATCTACATGTTATTTATCAAAATGAAAACCCCACCCGCCAATGAAAACACCATGCTGACTATCCAAATCTATGAATATTACTCTCCTTTATATGAAGTCAAGAATAACACATATGAAATATAACCCATATATTCCTAGGATGAAACTATAGAGATGCATTAATAAAATGTATTGTTCCCCAAGGGACTAATGTGTCCACATCATCAGTCTATAACCCCAACACATATTAGAATATATAGTCTATCCTCTGATTGGTGTAGTAAAATCTTGGGGCACATGAAGCCTCCTGAACTCGAGTCCCACAACAAAGACTAGAGTAGTTGAAAAACACTAGAATCAAATAAAGAAAAAACAGATGATTGAAAACATAGAATATCCCTAATGATCTCAAGCCCCTCTAGATCTACTATATCCATTGGATGTGACTTGAAATACATAGATCCTCTACCTCTCTGTTGATCGAACCCTCTATTAAAATGCTTGGGATAAGAACCCTAAATATTAGGAACACCCATAATTTTATCTATATTCACATTATATCCCCTCAATAGTGAATATTCATACTTCTCTAACTACTGAAGTTATATGTCACGACCTGTCCCCCGAGGCCCGTGCAGTGACATACCCCAAGCCTATCTCCCAAATTCCAGGGGTTGGTGACTAGCGCCGTAGGCATCAACCTGCATGTGTGGGGAATTTTCCTAAGTACCTGTATGCATGCACACATTCAAATATGTCCCAAAGTTGGAAAAGTAAAAAAATAATGCCACTAAACAACCACTGAGTAAAAGTAAAACTAAAAGTCAAATGGGACTGAATACAAACCCAAAAAAAGACTAACTGGAAAAAAGAAAAGTTCAAAAGAAACTCCAAAAAACGTCCACTAGAAACCCCACCTAATGGATAAGTACATAGTAGGTGAATAAAGATATAGAAGTGCATATCATCTTCCTAGTCTCACTGAGCACCACTAGGTCCTGGGATACCAAATCCTCTGTCAAGGCGGTGGTCGTCTGCACCAGACACAACACATGCAGGAGATTCCCGTGCAGGGGTGAGTAACAAAATTCTTAGTAGGGACCCCAAAATAATAGAGAAATAACACAAAGTAATCCACAATAAATGAAAAATAATAATCACAAGGCATGATCATAAAGCAAGAGAACTCACACTGGGTATGTTCTAAAGTAGTAAAGTAGAACCATCAGTCATAATGTCAAACACCTCAGCTGCTGGAGAAATCCTCCTCAATGAGTAAAGTGGGCCTTCCAAGTCACACAGAATCTATTTGACACTAACCTAAGGACTATTGTGGTACTCATACCTGATGAGTACCATGGGTATTCTAGGTCACATAGAATCCGCTTCACATTGTGGGCATGTGTGGTCACATAGAAGTTGTTTCCCACCTATGGCCATACTGAGGTACTCCTCCTATTGAGAACAATGGTTCTATTGGGTCACACAGAAGCTGGTCCCCACCATGGGCATGACAGGTCACAAAGAAGAAGCTTCCCATTGGGCTATAGTATCTGACCCACACAGGGTCTCTCATCAGCAGTCTTTAGGTCTCAGCCAACCGCAGGGTTTCGACACGTAGCATGATTGATCTCGGGAGAACCGTTCCCCAAGCCATTCATTGAATATAATATTCTATTAAATAATATATAGATTATTCCAAATGATATGAATCTTTTCAAGTGTTCCAATACTGAAAATGGATCGTCAATCGGATTCCTAGTTTGCAAGTTATGGGCATTTTTTCAAAAATGTGCCTATTCGGTCTGGGGCCAGTCCAACCAAGTTGGACTGACAAGACCTGTCCTGGGGTCCATAGAACTGACCCGGGTCCACTCACATGACCCAAACCTTGCCCAGCATGGGTCTGGTCTATTGGGCCATGGGTTTGGCCCACTAGTCTTCCTATTTCGCCTCAGGAAGACCAATTGGTTCTTGGATGGGACACAAAAGTCATCAATGTTCGGGTCCCTCCCTACGCCATGGAATGTCTACGGGGCCATCTCCCCTAGCCTTGTGGGACACGACACTGTTCCGCGTCAATGGAACACAAACATAGCTAGGTGGTCATGTCCACCCACCGCCAGCCACCAACCCAACAATCATCCCTTACCACAGCGCTGCGGTTAGTTGACCGCGGAGTCCTCCTGGGGCGCCATTATAGCACGCCACCACCCACACATGGCAGCCACCATGAACCATAGGTTCTGATCTGGTGGTCCGTTATTCACGCCACTTGTGCCTATGGCCTCCTAGGAATTCCCTATTCCCTGAAAAGGCTTTAGATCCTCTTTGTCACAGTTTATAGGGTGAAACCATGAATAAATAACAAGAAGAGGGGATTGGGTGTAGAGACCCGAAGCTTGACGTACGTGGAGATTACATTACTTTTGCGGAATACTTAATACATAACAAAAATAGACACACAAGGACCGTAATAGTTTAGTGTATTTGGAAACATGGAACGTAATCTTCTAATCGTGGTGAAAGATCTTCAACATCTCCCATAAAGATCTTCCACTTTTTGTTTCCTTACGTAAAAACTTTCTTTTGATCCTGGGGGAAAATAAAACATAAAAAGGGTGAGATCAAATACTCATTAAGGGTAAGCATGGATAAAATAAAACATACCATATACATTTGAACTTAAAAACATGAACATGATGTTTAAACATCAAAATCTTGAGCAACGACATAAAACATGGAAGTACATAAGGAATAGATCATAATTGAACATAAACCATGATAAAATATCATGGGAATAAAACATGTAATTGTGGCATCCATTAAGCACATATAATGATTTCCATATTATCCAATGCATTGATGCCAAGACCATCTTAGTGGACAAAGTCCCTTTCTGAATCGAGCTCACTCCTCGTTCCAGTCCTGTATTACTGAACCGGTTTAACTTGCCATTCCATCCATGTCTATCTCATGAGATATAAAATCTTTACCCAATGCATTGGAGGGAGATATAGGTCCCACCCATCTCATAATGAAATCATTCTTACTTGTGCCACAAAATAAACATACAACATTCATAATAACCCAATAAATAAAATGGGTTTCATAAACATCATCACATCATCACATAATCCATATAAAAGAAATGGATATTATTTCATAATAAGAAAAGAAAAACCATGTACATCATAGAGAAATTATACTGGAAACATTCACATATGAAAATAATGTCATCTTAGATAGAAAATGGTTTTGATAAAACACTTGAAATGAATTTTTGAGGAAAATATCCTTTTTTCTTCAAAATCATTTTCTTTTCAAAAAATGTCATGAAATTTTAAAAGAAAAGGATTTTGTTGAAAATAGTCATGAAATATTTTGGAGGAAGCTTCATAAAAATAAGGCTTTATAAAACCGTAAAAAATCTTTTCAAGTCGTATAAGTTAAAAAAAACATTCTTCTCGTACTTTTGTCGGAAAAGTCAAAAAGTACCTTGTAGGGTAAATAAAAGAAAGATTACTTCCATACCATGGGGTAAAAGTAAAAATAGGTAAAAATGAATTTAAACATACATGAATACACTTTTAAAAAACATGGACATGGATGATAGCAATAACCCCAGTAAATACTTACGAATAAGCAATCTCAGATAAAAATGAGATTTTCAAAATTATCCCTTACCTTATGTCCGATATGCTTCGTATGTATTCTAACCTCCTATATAATGATTTCAATAATGTCATTGACTTATTACAGAATCATATTCATTGTTATGATATCATATATGGTTCACTTATGACTTTATATTACCCATTCCTTTGTAAATTCCATGTTAAAGAGCGTTTTGGGTAAAATCATTTCATTTTTCGTTGTGTTTTGACTATTAATTATTCATATGATTAATTAGATCATGATTAATTAATTATAGAATATAAAACATGATTTATATATAATATATATTCATAATATACATATATATATATATAATATAGATAAATGTAAAGAAATACACCGTTCATGGCGACGGTAGGCCGTACGTACGCATGAACGCTGTTTTCGTTTCCTTATTGAGTTAAATGGAATTAAGTAGTTGACATACATATATATATATATACATAAATCCAGTAACTTTATAATGTAATATATTTCATTATTATTTCTTATATATACTTTATAATCATTCTTAAATGGTTAACATGGAGAATGAATCTCATCGCATCGTGGAGACAGTAGTCCGTACGTACGCACAAGCGATGATATCGTTCCCATAATTATTGAATTGAATTGGATAGGATGATACAATATATAATAATCAGTATGATTTTATAATAACTATGTATAGTTATTATTTACACCATTATACCCATCCAAGTAAGGCGGTGTTGGAAAAACAGATTACACCACGGCGTGGAGACAGTATTCCGTACGTACGCACGCGCAGTGATTTTGTTTTTCGTAGGATGGATAGATGGTGAAATAGGGTTGTTTCATACTTATAATAAAATATTAGTATATTATTGATACTTATGTTATTACTTCATAATGAAACAACTAAATAATAAGAAGTATAAGAAGAAATAAAGTTGAAAGAATCGGTAACAGACATTACCTCTTCTTTGAAGTGCCTCTTTGAGACCTCCTCTTAGGGCAGTAAAATTGGTCTTTGAAGAAGAACAGGACCTCTAGTATGTTTCTAGGGAAGTGAAGAGGAGAAATTGGCAGGGTTTGGCCGAGCTTGAAGACTCAAAGTGGTGTCAGGAAGAGAGGGAGGAGGTTCCTTTTTATAAGGGAGGAGAGGGGCACCTTTGGAATAACTAAAAATATTATTTTATTATAAAGTCATATTCGGTTTTTAATAGTTCAAAATTGAATTATTTTGAAGCTAAGGTGGGGATAGGTCGAAATCATCTCATCCAATTGAATTTAGACAAGTTTAGTTCATTATATTAACCTTATCGTTTAGTTTTAACTCTTAGTTAATTAGATTGACATTTACCATGTCACTTTGTATTTTTATATTATATAGTTACTAAACATACCATATACATCCAAGATACCCCCAAGTGGTCCATTAATGATACACCTATCATGATATAAGTATCTTGGCCGAACCTTAGATTTTTAGGAATATAATAACAATTAATAATAAAATATTTGTTTTAAAAACTATTTTATGTCAATTTTGACACTATTTGGTAATTGATTTTTGTGAAAATCATAACAGAATTATTAGTTCAAAAAAGTTAATTAAATAAATACTAAATTGTCATATTAACATAAAAAATTATTGTAATTCCTAAAAATTCCCAAATTACATTTATTTTGATATTTATAACATCAATTATTTCAATATTTCATTAATAAGATAATTACTGCATCATTATTGTTTCATAAATAAATTAAATTATTTTAAGTCTAAAAATTATAAATAAAATACCATTATTTAGGAAATATTTTTAGATTTCTAATGAATATTTATATTCGAATTTATCTTATGTATAACCCTATATTAAAAATGATGTAGTTATTAAACTTTGATTTTAACTATTTTAACCCTTCTTTAAATAAATTAATAATAAATGTCCTAATCTAATCCAAGTGGGCCTAAATGGTCATATTTTATTTCAAAGGTTGTTTTTGGCCGAATTACTCTTATCCAATAGAATTAGGACATGTTCTAGGGTAATAATAATATCATCTTTACCCTTAATTACCCTATTTACTTTTTACCGTGGTAAAAAAGTAAAAAGTTACTATTCACCAAAAAATTATTTTCATCTCATTGAACCAAATTTTAGTCCTTGATATTAACCATGTCTCTCGGATTTTTGAAATTCCACTCATAGAAGTGGTAAAATTAAGTTTTATGAAAAATTTAGTTTTTTTAACTACCACTTGGTGGTTTCACTATTCATCAAAAAATGAAAGTTTCCAGAAAAATACCAAAATTTAGGCCTAAGCTATATTTGATATTATGAATTCAAAAATGATGACTATTTTACCAAATTCAAAACATATCATTTTCATTAATTAATTTAAAAATTAATTCCCGTCGTCAAAACAAATCGCGTGTTTTTAAGAAACAATAACTATCAAAAGATTGATACTTGTTTATATCCAATTTCAAAGTGAAATTAATTCCAATGACCAACATTGGATTAAATGGTAAAAATATATTCTAATTAAAATTTAAAACCAATTAAAAATATAATCTAACCATATAAATTATTACGATGAAAAAAGTTTTTTAATTAAAATATAGCGTGTTTTTACTATTCATTAAAATATGAAAGTTATTAGAATAATATGAAAAATTTATCCAAAGTAAATTTTTATACCCTGATTCCAAGGAAGAGTTTTATTTTGTCAAATTGAACTTATAGACATGTCAAAAACAAGATTTAAGGTGGGTGCGCCATCAAAAGGTGGCAAAACTACATTTTTTGAAAAATACTTATTTTACTCGAAAAATTGATTTTGTTCTCATACCATGTTCTAGAAAATGTGTAAGATGAATAATAATGTTATAAAATTCAAAATGTAGTTGATACTATTCATAACTACTAGTTCATAATAATATTATAACTATATATCATTGTTTTGTGAAGCATGGTATTGCGTACAACACACGCTATCGAGGAAAGTCGCGATTGCGTGTAATGTAGGCCAAGTCAGGGTTGCGTGTTGTGCAAGACTCCTCCATTTTTTCGTATAACAGAATCCAACCATATTTCATTTATACATTGAATATATATATATAAACACTATCAAAATTGTGTGTAACATGATCCAAGAATAGTGTTGTGTATACTGCAAGCTCATACGGTGTTTCATGTAGTGCAAGGTAATCTTGTTTTAGCATACAACACAAGACATCAATGATATTAAAAGAATATTTTTCATAAAATATCGGGGTGTTACATTCTAACCCCCTTAAAATTAATTTCTCCCTCGAAATTCGTCGGGTTTATAAATGGTTTACTACTCGAAAGTTTGTTTAATAGAAACCCACATCGTAAAAAGGAATACCAAAACGTGGCTTTAAAAACTAAAGTATGAAATGTAACAGTTACCCAAATTAACTCATCACTGGGTTTCCACGTAGGAGAACATAGGTGAAAATATGGATAGGGAAGAGAAACCTAACCATCATGTTCTGATGGAGAGTGGTAGACAACATGGCTATGAAAAAGACAAAAATAACAAAGCCATAAATTTGTGATGATCTAGGGTACCATCTGATTCATCGGATATAAGGGCACTAGGAAAACATTTTTGGTTTTGAAGATCATTTCCCTAAAGTTGAAGAATTTGAATTAGAATAAATACTTACTTTTTTTTGGTACAATCTCACTGTTGTTCGTGCCTTAAACAATTTCCACTTCATCTCTTAAAGAAATGAAGTTGAATTTGTTATTCATGAAGTGTTAGCAGATCATGTGATAGAATGACGGGTCATTCTATCTGCCTCAAACAAAAGGTTAGAAAAAGTTATTAAATATATATAAGTCGATCTATAGTGAGATTAATCATATATGGTTCCTAAAATGGACTTATAATTCATATTTCACACTTCTTAATATAATAAAACTAGTTTCTACTAAACAAGGACTTCCTGTAGGCCAGTGGTAGGCGATAAAGGCCAGTCGCACTTCGGTTGTGGGTTCGATTCCCACAGCCTTGTCCGACGCGATGGGCTATCGCCCGTCCTGAAGGTTGTCCTTTTTCTAAAACTATATTACTATAACATCCCATCAATAATATCGAAAAAACCTCTATCCTTAAACAATACTAACTTATGTCCAACATAATCCATTCCAATATTTAGGCTTATCCATAATACTTCAGTCCACTCTCATAATATAGTGAAAACGATTACCAGAGATTTAATACCATTGTTGATCCCCATATATCATAAGATATGTCTTGTTGGTCACATTCCAAACATTCGAAGGCCTTAATCATGTATTCTCTTGAAAAATGAATACCCATTGAACCTTAGTGAAAACATGAATGCAGTTAAAAGTTAACACTTTCCACATACCAAAATCCTCAAAATTCTATATACTCAAACCATGATATCACATAGTCCTTATATAAATCATGAGCTCATGAATAAAATCAAACATCTCATTATCTTCTTATTCCTTCATTATGTGCATATCATCTACTTTACAAAAATATCTGAATAACCTTCCACGGCTACTAGTACCATTCAACATATACTTTCAAATACTTTTTGGAAAAACAATAGTGTAACAATCCTTAGATGATTCTTTATTCCATAGTACCATTAACTATACAACATAAATCTCGATAAACATACAATCATTCCACTACCTTCTAAAACAACTGACTGAGCTTCAACACTTCTTTCAGCTCATATATCATTTGTAGTCTCCTCATTATCATCCACATAAATACTACCCATATGACCATGCTGATTCTCTTCATGAGATTTTCCATTAGGGCATTGGTTTGCATAATGCCCATACATTCCACATTTAAAACATCTAATCATTGTTGATGTCGTAGAAATACCATTATCCTTATCCATGGTGTTAACTGAACCTTTTCCTTTGCACTTACTGGCTTTGTGTCCTTCTTTTCCACACCCAAAGCATCTTCCAGTTCCTTTGAAATAATCTCCCTAATGCCTCTTCCCACATGATTTACATGAGGGAAATTGAACTTTCTTTTCTCTATGATCATCATGAAACTCCATCTTTCTCTTATTATCTGAGTCGGGAAACTTACCAAAGTTGAGATTATTGATCATATTATGAGATTGCTTATTAGGCATAATAACGATGTTTGGACTTCCAGATCCCATTTCATTTGGTTTCTCATGAAGAATATCATTCCATTGTCTGTCATGTCCTCCATTACCGTGAATCTTCTTGCTTCCAGCCATTTTCTAAAACCCAAAAAGAATAGTGTGAGAGGAAAAAATCATGCTAGGGAAAAAAACATAGTAAAGGGGGAGCACCCTCAATATCT
This sequence comes from Viscum album, assembly GCA_963277665.1. NCBI lineage: Eukaryota > Viridiplantae > Streptophyta > Magnoliopsida > Santalales > Viscaceae > Viscum > Viscum album. Next base: position 90,507,369 of record OY728127.1, on the reverse strand, counting down.
AACATCTTAGGTTAAATTCTAAGATCGTTACCATAGTTCTAGGACTATATCCTATACGTATACTTATCCTTAGGTACATCCCTAGACATAACTTAGAAATATCTCTAGGGATCTCACTAACGTTTTCGCATCCTAGTTTCCAAAGGTTAACTAATCCTTTCCTCTGATACCAACTGTAGAGACCTGATGCTTGATGTACATGGACATTACATTACTTTTTTGGAATACTTAATACATAAAAAAATAGACACACAAGGACCGTAATAGTTTAGTGTCTTTGGAAACTTGGAACGTAATCCTCTAATCATGGTGAAAGATCTTCAACATCTCCCATAAAGATCTTCCACTTTTTGTTTCCTTACCTAAAAACTTTCTTTTGATCCTGGGGGAAAATAAAACATAAAAATGGTGATCTCAAATGATCAGTAAGGGTAAGCATGGATAAAATAAAACATACCATATACATTTGAACTTAAAAACATGAACATGATGTTTAAACATCAAAATCTTGAGCAACGACATAAAACATGGAAGTACAGAAGGCATAGATCATAATTGAACATAAACCATTATAAAATAGCATGGGAATAAAACATGTAATTGTGACATCCATTAAGCACATATAATGATTTCCATATTAGACATGTCATTGATGCCAAGACCATCCTAGTGGACAAAGTCCCTTTCTGAATCGAGTTCACTCCTCGTTCCAGTCCTGTATTACTGAACCGGTTTAACTTGCCGTTCTAGACATGTCTATCTCATAAGATATAAAATCTTTACCCAATTAATTAGAGGGAGATATAGGTCCCACCCATCTCATAATGAAATAATTCTTACTTGTGCCACAAAATAAACTTACATCATTCATAATAAACCAATAAATAAAATGGGTTTCATAAACATCATCACATCATCACATAATCCATATAAAAGAAATGGATATCATTTCATTATAAGAAAAGAGAAAACATGTACATAATAGAGAAATTATACTGGAAACATACACATATGAAAATAATTTCATCTTAGATAAAAAATGGTTTTGATAAAACACTTGAAATGAATTCTTGAGGAAAATATTTCTTTTTCTTCAAAATCATTTTCTTTTCACAAACTGTCATGCAATTTTAAAAGAAAAGGATTTTGTTGAAAATAGTCATGAAATATTTTGGAGGAAGCTTTATAAAAATATGGATTTATAAAACCGTAAAAAATATTTTCATGTCGCATAAGTTAAAAAAACATTCTTCTCATACTTTTGTCGGAAAAGTCAAAAAGTACCTTATAGGGTAAATAAAAGAAAGATTCCTTCCATACCATGGGGTAAAAGTAAAAATGGGTAAAAAATGAATTTAAACATACATGAATACACTTTTATAAAACATGGACATGGATGATAGCAATAACCCCAGTAAATACTTATGAATAAGCAATCTCTGATAAAAATGAGATTTTCAAAATTATCCCTTACCTTATGTCCGATATGCTTCGTATGTATCTGAACCTCCTGTATAATGATTTGAATAATGTCATTGACTTATTACAGAATCATATTCATTGTTATGATATCATATATGGTTCACTTATGACTTTATATTACCCATTCCTTTGTAAATTCCATGTTAAAGAGCGTTTCGTGTAAAATCGTTTCATTTGTCGTTTGTGTTTTGACTTTTAATTATTCATATGATTAATTAGATCATGATTAATTAATTCCAGAATATAAAACATTATTTATATATAATATATATTCAGAATATACAGATATATATATAATAGATTGAAAAATGGAAAGAAATACACCGTTCATGGAGACGGTAGGCCGTACGTACGCATGAACGTTGTTTTCGTTTCCTTATTGAGTTGAATGGAATTATGTAGATGACATACATATATATATATAAACAAATCCAGTAAATTTATAATGTAATATATTTAATTATTATTGCTTATATATACTTTATAATCATTCTTAAATGGTAAACATGGAGAATGAATCTCATCGCGCCATGGAGACGGTAGTCCGTACGTACGCACGAGCGATGATATCGTTCCCATAATTATTGAATTGAATTGGATAGGATGATACAATATATCATAATCAGTATGATGTTATAATAACTATGTATTGTTATTCTTTACACCATTATACCCATCCAAGTAAGGTGGTGTTGGAAAAACCGATTACACCACGGTGTGGAGACGATATTCCGTACGTACGCACGCGCGGTGATTTCATTTTTCGTAGGATGGATAGATGATGAAATAGGGTTGTTTCATACTTATAATAACATATCAGTATGTGAGTGATACTTATGTTATTACTTCATAATGAAACAACTAAAGAAGAAGAAGTATAAGAAGAAATAAAGTTGAAAGAATCGGTAACGGACATTACCTCTTCTTTGACGCGCCTCTTTGAGACCTCTTCTTAGGGCAGTAAAATTGGTCTTTGAAGAAGATCAGGACCTCTGGGATGTTTCTTGGGAAGTGTATAGGAGAAATTGGCAGGGTTTGGCCGAGTTTTAAGGCTCAAAGTGGTGTGAGGAAGAGAGGGAGGAGGTTCCCTTTTATAAGGGAGGAGAGGGGCACCTTTGGAATAACTAAACATATTATTTTATTATAAATTCATATTCAGTTTTTAATAGCTCCAAATTGATTTATTTCTAATCTAAGGTGGGTATAGGTCGAAATACTCTCACAAAATTGAATTTATACAAGTTTAGGTCATTATATTAACCTTATCTTTTAGTTTTAACTCTTAGTTAATTAGATTGACATTTACCATGTCACTTTGTATTTTTATATTATATAGTTACTAAACTTACCATATACATCCAAGAGACCCCCCAAGTGGTCCATTAATGATACAACTATCATTATATAAGTATCTTGACCAAACCATAGATTTTTAGGAATATAATAACAATTAATAATAAAATATTTGTTTTAAAAACTATTTTATGTCAATTTTGACACTATTTGTTAATTGATTTTTTTGAAAATCATAACAGAATTATTAGTTCAAAAAAAGTTAATTAAATTTATAATAACATGTCATATTAACATATAAAATTATTGGAATTCATAAAAGTCCGAAATTACATTTATTTTGATATTTATAACATCAATTATGTCAATATTTCATTAATAAGATAATTACTGCATCATCATTGTTTCATAAATAAATTAAATTATTTTAAGTCAAAAAATTATAAATAAAATACCATTATGTAGGAAATATTTTTATCTTTCTAATGAATATTTATAATCGAATTTATCTTATGTATAACCTTATATTAAGAATGATTTAGTTATTAAACATTGATTTTAACTATTTTAACCCTTCTTTAAATAAATTAATAATAAATGTCCTAATCTAATCTAAGTGGGCCTAAATGGTCATATTTTATTCCAAAGGTTGTTTTTGGCCAAATTAAACTTATCCAATAGAATTAGGACATGTTCTAGGGTAATAATAATATCATTTTTGTCCTTAATTACCCTATTTACTTTTAATCGTGGTAAAAAAAAGTAAAAAGTTACTATTCACCAAAAATTATTTTCATCTCATTGAACCACAATTTAGTCCTTGATATTAACCGTGTCTCTCAGATTTTCAAAATTCCACTCATAGAAGCGGTAAAATTATGTTTTATGAAAAATTCAGTATTTTTAACTACCACTTAGTGGTTTCACTATTCATCAAAAAATGAAAGTTTCCAGAAAAATAACAAAATTTAGGCCTAAGATATATTTAATATTATGAATTCAAAAATGATGTCTATTTTACCAAATTCAAAACATATTAGTTTCATTAATTAATTTAAAAATTAATTCCCGTCATCAAAACAAATCGCGTGATTTTAAGAAACAATAACTATCAAAAGATTGATACTTGTTTATATCCAATTTCAAAGTGAAATTAATTCCAATGACCAAAATTGGATTAAATGGTAAAAATATATTCTAATTACACTTTAAAACCAATTAAAAAGATAATCTAACCATATAAATTATTGCGATGAAAAAAGTTGTTTTTAATTAAAATATAGCGTGTTTTTACTATTCATTAAAATATGAAAGTTATCAGAATAATATGAAAAATTTATCCAGAGTAAATTTTTATACCCTGATTCCAAGGAAGAATTTTATTTTGTCAAATTGAACTTATAGACATGTCAAAAACAAGATTTGAGGTTGGTGCGCCATCAAAAGGTGGCAAAACTACATTTTTTTGAAAAATACTTATTTTACTCAAAAAAATTGATTTTGTTCCCATACCATGTTCTAGAAAATGTGTAAAATGGATAATAATGTTATAAAATTCAAAATTTAGTCGATACTATTCATAACAGCTAGTTCATAATAATATTATAACTATATATCGTTGTTTAATGAAGCCTGGTATTGCGTACAACACACGCTATCGAGCAAAGTTGTGATTGCGTGTAATGCAGGCCAAGTCAGGGTTACGTGTTGTGAAAGACTACTCCGTTGTTTCGTATAACAGAATCCAACCATATTTTATTTATACATTGAATATATATATATATGCACTATCAAAATTGTGTGTAACATGATCCAAGAATAGTGTTGTGTATACTGCAAGCTCATACGGTGTTGCGTGTAGCGCAAGGTAATCTTGTTGTAGCATAAAACACAAGAAATCAATGATATTAAAAGAATATTTTTCATAAAATCTAGGGGTGTTACATTGGGCCTTGTTCGTGTCATCCATCACCCTCTACATTAGAGGTTTAAACTGGGGGATTTTGGATGGTGTTTTATTAATAATAATTCAATCCGAAATAGAAATCCCACTAAACATCACCCTTCTACAAGAACAGGAAATCCGTGGATCAAACTGTTCATGGGTTTATCCACGTTCATCATTTAGAATAAAGAACAATGAAAATTTAAATAAATAAACCACTACATCAATCAAATTTCATTGTTGAAGTGCTTCTTCCTTGAAGATTCAAGCTCTGTCGTCATCTGTCACTTCCCAGTCCCATTCTTCATAAACCATTGATGTTGATAGCGATCCTACTAGAATTTATAATTCTTTGTAGGAGAGGAATTTTACCATAGTTTTTTTGGAGGAAATTACATGTTTTAATTCTCATCCCACCAATGTATTTGAAAAATAAAAGGAAAACTTGTCATAGTGTTTCTATTACACCATGACATCGCGGCATTATACTATTTCATTTATGACACAGTGTATATGTTACACTCCATTTATGAACCTTTAAGAATCTTCCATTAATGTTCATAATCAATGAACTGGAGTGCGATCATCTGCCACTTAAAAGTGAGAAAATAAATAAAATAATTTTTTAAGTCATTTATTTTTTCTGAAAAGTCTAAATATTAACATTTCTTTCCAACCTATATTGGTCAATGCTAATTCCTTTATAGGTGAATCTAGGTGTTCTGAGTTCAATGATGCCCCCATATTTTCGATCAAGGAACTAGTTCAAAATTTAGAAAAACCCACTCGCATGTTTACTTAAACGAAAAAAAATCAAAATTCTATTCTTGGATCATCGGGCCACAGAATATCATGATGTCAAAGCATGTGGTCACAAAATAATTCCATACAATTTAGAAAATAAATATACAGAAATTTTGGAACATTATACTGTATCACTGGAAACTACTATTAAAGATGGAAATAAATCTATCTGCCTCACCCAAAATGAAATAAAAAAAACTATTTCACATTGATTCTTGAAGTGTCCACAAACCACATAGACAGAAAACTAGCCTAATATGACTAGGAAGATAATTTAATTCAATAGATTCATATGGCTGTAAGGGAAATTGTTTTGGTTTACTCCATGATATTCAAAAACCTAAAAGGTCATGGTTATTGAGTCCATCCACAGATAACCCTTCTCTATGAGAAACACTACTGATTCTGTAATCATGGTAAACATCATCATGATTTTATCAACTCAATAAACTCCTCCTTCTTCTAAACATTGAGATACATTAGCATCATCTAAGGAGTAACTGCATACATGATAGAAGGATAGAGTGACTCTTCAATATGTTTCACATTATTTTTCACTTCTGGAAAATAATCTGGATAAAACTGTCAAGGGTCCTTGAAATTTATTCCCAAATCCGACATTGATATTCATCCTTACTGAGGATAATTAAGCTCCTAACTCTTCATTTCATATATTGTTAAATATAGTAAATATGCACATAAATAATTCTAAAAGTAGACCAGTGAAACATATTCCCACATTTTCTCACCGTGATAATGTTTCCACAACTAATGCGCAACTCGCCACACATGACAAGCTACTAAGGGGACCTAATATGGAACTCAAGACTAGATTAAATTTAATAAAATAATTATCTCCTCCAGCAATAACTATATATCCACATAAAAAAAACATAAATTATTATTCCTCAAATCCTACTACTATAATGCTTGCAACACCCTTCTACAAGACTCATTCTCCTCTATCAAATTAACCACATGCCAAACAATCAGATCATCTCTTTGATCCCCAAATTCTACAGCCACATGAAATTCCTTCCAAGATCCATATATGAAAATTAAATAATAATTTCCTAATATAAGAAGTGTTGAGATTTATTTAGATTCATTTTAGTTCACTTTATTCATTATAAACTTCTCAAAATCTCCCAAATCAAACAAGAAAACAAGTCATCATTCTTATTGTGTCCCTCCTAGGACTCTACCCTACAAATATTTCTACCTCACTTGGTCTCTAAAGAAGATCATATATTGTCTAATAGACCATGGGGAGGGGTGGGGGATAAAATATCTATTGATGGATAGTTTCCCTAGCCCATGTGATGCACCCATGTTTACCGGAACTATTTCCATTCCAAACCATACAATCCTCACTATATCTAACTCCAAAAAAAATCATGTCTCTCAACTAACACCTATTATATGACTCATTCATAACCCCCTCCCACCAATGATATCACATTGATTGGAAAGAAATAATGAACGTTGACTCCCACTTTCAGTAGGGCTCAGGTTGGTGACTAGCATAAAGGGTATGAAAATCCCATGAAATGGGATGCATTACCCTATAAAAAATATATGGTTGAGATATAATATTATGAATCCCCCCAAAACACTATGAAATAATATAAAAATAGACAAAAAATCCCACAATTCATGTATTAATAATATATATAGATAAATGTCTCTAAAAGTATATACCAAAATATAGTTATAAGATAGTGACATAATAGGAACATCAAATCATCTTGTATGTAAATCATGGTACTAAATGTCATTCAGGAATCCAATTTTTTTTTTTAAAAAATACATAGTCAGAATACATGTATAATAAGTAGGAAAACTATTGTCTCCTTTTCACATGTGAATAAAGCATACTAATCATCCCATGGGAAAATATTTGTTGAAAAAGAACCTAATGTGATCAATTATCCATCAAAATCTCACCAAGGTAATCTTATAAAGTAAAACAAGACATATATAATTAAACAATAAGAAGTACAATGATATAGGGTACCCCACAAGACTTTACCACTGAATTTATAATCTCACACTCCAATGTCATACTTCATAGATCTCCCATCTATTATAAATAAAATATTCCACCACCCCTTATCAGGGTTACATCACATCATTCACATACACTTCTAGTCAAATTCCCCATAGTATGATCACATGTATTCTAACCCAAAAACACCTGGGATATCACATCATAACCACAAACATAGTAGTAGTGTATCATGAACATTAAGGAATGAACCTAGTTTCACCTCATACCAGTAATGAACCCTACCATAAGCCTTACCATACCATGGTAATATCCCATCTCACAAAAAAAGACACCTGTGACACCGGACCTCACATGGACATATCACAGGCCACCCAAAAGTACATGGGACATAACATAGTTCACTAATTTTCCTCTTCCATCACATCCAATTCACTTTTTTTTCATGGAAGAGATAGTAGGAAATAGAAGGTATCTAACCATATTTCCATATTGCTGGGATGTTAGGAAAACACCCCCTTGTGAAAAAAATGAGGTTCTTATAATAGTTATCAATTCTTATTGCATGTGTATATAAATATCAAGGAATATAAAATTATAATCATATATCCGTACACAATCACAACCTATAGGTTCTGAAAAAACTATTAATATCAAAAAAAATTAATACTATCTTCCACCTATAAATATATAACACCAAACAAACCATAAAAAACATCTCACATGACCAACCAATTCCATTATCTCACTCATTCATTTCATGATATATCAAAAACTATGTTATACTACACATCTCATCATTTACATGATTATTTTTCAAATTCATATAATTAACAAAACCAAACCCTAGTCATTTTAATAAATATTAAATAATTATTCTATCATAACCTGAGCTTGTAGCATAATGAATACACATGTCACTAGAATACCATCATTCCCATTAATCTGTTGCCTCCTATCCCCAATAACATGACCAAAGAATCCATCACCTCGATTCCCTAAAATAAAAGCCAAAAAACATTACCCTTAATTTCCAAAAGCGTGGCCTAAGAAACCACCACTGCCATAACCTATAAGAACATCCACAAAAATGATCACCCCTACACCATAAAAGAAATTCCAAAAACAAAAAAAATATAAAAACCACTTATCATTTCCCCACAACATGAACATACATCACAATAAATATAATGCATTTTATATATTTATGAATGGTACTTTTTTCAAATTTTAATTTATTTTTGGGGTGTTATACTAGAGTCCATAAATATTAGGGAGAACATTTTATAAAACAAATATAAGTTTTTATAAAATTTCTAATTCAGTTTGGTATCACAAAAACCCCATTATAAGGGTTCTACAAAAAAACAACCAGCATAAAAACCCCAAATTACCAAACTTTTCAGTGGCCAATTCATTCCATAAAATCAGAATATCATTATAATATCAAAGCTGTAAAATCATTCAAATAATTAAGAATTAAAATTTAATTAAAATAATGGATTTATTAATCATAATTAGGCCATATAACACCATCACCCAAAGAAAAAAAGAGTAAACCACTCCAGCAAGACATAAAAAACTGAGAAACAATGTATTAAATTGATTAATGATTCTTTTCTAAATCTGCATGAGGAATAAAAAACTCTTAAAAAGAAAAATATCATGAATATACCATAGATAAACTGACACTAAAATAAATTTTTGTAAAAAATAAAACCCATACATTTCCCAAACCAAAACACCACCACCACATTTTATCTCCAAAAAAGAGTGGAAGAAAACCCATTGAAAAAGGATAATAACTTATCACTAGTCACTAATAAGCATCCATCAGAACCAATAGATTTAATATAGAGGAAGAGGGATAAAAGATATCATCAAGGTTCTTAGGGTTCATCTAGGAGGATAAACAGATGTCATAATTTAATAAAAAAAATCTTATGAAATGTTTAAAAAAAAACTAGGACCCACCAAATTCTGATCATGTAACAATATCATGATGTGCAATATATGGGTTATAAAAAATAACATATTTTTTTGAAATTTATTAAACCTAGGATATAATATAATTTAATTTCAAGAATTATTCCTTCACTACATGAATTCATTTCTTGGAATCCACTTGTATCCTTCATACATTCTATGAAACGAGTCATATTCACAAGTCACGAGTCAGTAATTAACATTATATATCACTTTCATAATGATAATTTTCTACTTAATCTATGATGAACCTCCAACCACCACAGTACCTCCTCAAAAATCACTTGAAACACCTATAATCACAACAAAAATTAATGTAATGGTATGGGAATGAATAATAAATTATATAACCAATTACCTATAATTATCATTAGTTTGATGATGGTAAGTTACACGGAAACACAAAACTGAATCTAGAGTTTATTAGTCCTTGGATGATCAACTAGTAAAGCATCATATCACATTTTGAAAAAACATAATTTTTTAATCCACTCAACATAACCCATACCTTAATTTATTTTCTAGAGATATTATAAATATGGAATAATTTTTTGATTTTAATTAAATATGATTAATTTAAATGGTGATCGACTACAATAAAAACATAATTATGACTCTTAGTTATGTTGTAGAGTCTAATGAAAATATCCCTTTTTTTGTTTCATAAATTCAATATAGTATGGATATTTTTTTTAAATCCCCTTACTCATCATTCTTTCAACCCTAACAAGAAGGCATAAAAATCATCAGGATACACACTTTATGATATTTCTCCTAAATTTTTCCCAAAATATATACCTTTTAGGGTCACCATATATCTTCTTAAATATAGGTATAATAGAGAAAAAAATGTATGAGAATCATCAAAAAATACCTTCTTCAAATCTTAAGGACATTCCACATACATGATTCCAAAATAATATCACTCCCCCGTTATCAATGTTCTATTTATACAATTTAGTAATTTCTATTGAAAATTTTTATCATTCTTGTGTGCATATTTAATTATCACATTGATAGTTGGTTGGACACTCATTTTATTAATACATGATATATCTTGATATATCAATATTTATGGATCAATCCTTTAAATATCGGGGAATTTTTTATATTTTTTAAACATTTTCATAGAAAACTATAATAGTTGTGGACACACGCTCCCAAATCTGATGCTTAAATAATAAACCTTAAATTTATGGATATGATACTGAAGGAGGTTGAAAAATATTATATATCCAAAACATAGAACATAAAATGTAAATATTGGACCATGTATTTTCTCAAGGACCATTTAGGATTACAGTTTTAGAAAATTAGGCAAAAATCATAACATTATGGATTCATTATGAAGTTCTACATAATTATGAAAATCATCTATTACTATTTCCATATTTTTATATTACACATTATTTCATCATAATCATACATATGAAAACCTTCTATAAATTTTCATTTGACATACTTATTAATTACCCGGGGAAATGGAATAATATGATTGGTTCAATTGAGCGCTCATGGGTAAATATAAGCATTATAAATTTAATGTAATCGATGAAAATAAGAGGACTATAAGTGTATAATGATATAATCAATGTTCATGAACATAATATATGTTAAATCATACTCATAAAACTTGATCTATAAAAAATTACATGAAATAAATCATTAACAATGGGATGAGTCAACTGAATCAATAATCATGATCCATTTAATATCAATATTCATCAAAGGAAACATTTATAACCCATTAAAAGCATAATTAAAACATGTTGGTATCATGGAAAATAATATTCATAACCCATTTCAAACCCTTCAACGAAATAACTGGATCCTTATTAATAACTAAGGAGAAAACCTTCGAAAAACCCTATTTATTTCCACTAAATTTAAGGAAAAACACCCAATAAATCAATATGCTATTTTGGATCACCCATCTTCAAATCCATAACAGTATCACCGAGTTATATCTAGTTACAAAAATCATATAATATATATTGGGATCACACGTTTCACATATAATGTTCAAATAAAATATCATGAATAAAACATTAAATGGTTTTATTTTTTATTATCATAAAACATTTGAGAATCACATTTGTACACTTATGAATATCACTTTCATATATGAAATAACCCAGTTATTTTTAAAATTAATTTTCAATAGAAAAATATCCATTTAATATAAGACCCAATTTTATATAAAACAATAATAATAAATATATAATCATTTATTTTGTTTATAAAAACATGAATTATTGTAATGGAATCTGAAATTTAAATAATAGTTACTAGAGTGTAAAAATTTATTTCCACCATATATGTTAAAATTGAACATTACATTTGTAATTTGTAATGAAATAAAAACATTTATTGCAAATATTTATTTTCTTTTTTAAAAAAATTTAAAGAATGGATAAAATTTATCTTATAAAACACTCATGTCCATACAATTACATTTATGAAATTATTTTAAAGAACATTGTCATGGAATTGAAACAAATTTTGATGGAAAATTTCAAAACAATTTTTTTATTAATAGAAATATTTTTTAACATTAAAATCGTATGACCTAAGAAGAAATAATAGTAGAAGAAATTTTATATCATTTAGTAGGGAAATTAAGGTTATAAAATTTCAATGGTGTTGTATATACACCTCATAAAATAAGATAGGTTCACAAACTCAAAAATAAATCAATGAAAGGAAATTGAAAATAAGTCCCTTATGGATTTTGTATGTTCTGCATCAAAACCACATGAAACATAGAACTATAGATGGATATTTATATACAAATAGTTTAAATTTAAATATTATTAAAATAATTTAATTATAAGTATGTGGTTAATTTGAAATTTGTTCCATAGAAAAAATTGAGACAAGAAACCATTACCTTGAGTCTATACATTAATTGTAATTTATTTAATTTATATAGTAAGATTATATCAATTAAATTATTTCCTAAGAACCCTTTATATTTAAAATAACTTATATAAAAAATAATTTTTAAATAAAAATCATGACTTATATTAATACATAATCTGTTCATTCCACAGTTAGTGTTTTGATACATTTGGTTTCTTCTTCCAAAACGACTTTAGTGAATTTACCATAGTCAAAGAGGTTACAATTTAAACATATTAAGAATAATAATCATGGTAAAATTATTATATTAATACATATTTTTTATCTAATAATTAATTATAGTTATTAAAAATGAATTATTTTTTGATCATGGAGAAGGTAATTTATATGTAAAAATGGGTGACATTGTATTTTTCAAATTATAATTTGAGAATAAATATATTAATTATTAATAATTTAATTAATTAAGATAATACAATAAATTTCATATTATTTAATTAAATACAATTATATATATCATCTATGTGATGTGGTGAGGAATAAGAATCACATTGCTTCATAGAGGAAATATTTTAAAAAAATTCAAGAACAATGTTATCATATTTTAGTGTTAGAATGAAAATGATATATTATCTATTAATAATGTTAAATATGTCATGAATGTAATACTTATGTCATTTATATCACACAGATTTATTAATTTTATCCTTATAACCTTCCCTATAAATAGTAAGTGAGAAACAATTTGCATAATATCATGAGTCGTTAGTCATCCTTAATCACAAGAGACCTTATCATATCACATGTGAAAGTAATAGTAAGAAACTATTTGTGATAGAACAATTATACTTGCGTAATATGTCGAATTATTTATAAATAAACATTATATAAATCATTATAACAATCCCTGATAGGAAATGATGTAAAATGAATGACATCGATTCACAAGGTGGTAGTCTTTCATACACATTAATCATGATTTTGTATCCTATTTAATGGGTGAGGATATGGATTTTTTTATGAAATTTATATAGTAAAATTTAATTATATGGAAGATAAATTTTAATTATTTAATAATAATTTATTAATATCTGAATCATGTGGAACAAGAAACACAATACAAAATATTTGTTAAGAAAGATTCCTCCTCCTCAAACAACCTATTTATGATAGAAGAAAAATATCTCTTAGGATATATTTAGGACCAATTAATATGATATAGGTATTTAGGATAGAAGTTTATTAGTATTATGGGAATTTATTTTCCATGAAAATGAGATTTTAATGTGTGAATATTAAAGGATAGGGGGTTGCATGTTATAAGTAAGTTGAGTGACACAATTATGATTATTGAAAATAAAACATTTATCCAGCTTTTTACAACTGCCAAAAATATCCAAAATGGTCTCTTAAGGATCCATATAAAATATATGGTCTATATGACCATAAAATAAATTTCATACATGTTTTTATCTCATTTTAGTACATATAGTTTTTAGGCCCTAGTAAACCAATTTTTACTTTAGGTGTGAAAATTAATTTATACCATTTTTAGAATTCATTGCATTCAAATATTAATTTTACCGCATTATAAAATATATTTTCTTATGATTCCAAATATTTAATCCATTTTATATAATAGAAATCACTTAATTGTGAAAATTCCATTTAAAATTAAACCCTCAGATGTGATCAAAAAGAGGGGTTTCAAGAAATGTATTTATTAAGAGAAAGATGTTTCTTATTAAATATAAGACTAATAAGAATCATTATATGAAAATAAATTAAAATTTATTTATATATAATAAAAAAATTAATATAATTATTGATATATTTTTGGTTTTTTATTAATTAATTATGATTAACTTTAGTCACGTAAAAAAGTTTTCAGAATAACCCCTTTTTAAATGAAAATAACTTTATCCTAAAATAAAATATAAATATGATTAAATTTTAATTTATTAGATTTAATATATTTTAATAATACTAATGTTACTATAAATAATTTTCAAAACAGAATTTTACATTTAAATTATTGAATTTATAGTAATTAATTGATAGATTTACAAAAAATGGTATTATTCACTATTCGTGGGAATATCAATATTTTTTAAAGAATAAAAAAATTACAACATAAGTTAATTTTGATATGAAAATTTTAAAAATTAAATTAATTTTATAAAGTATATTTTCTAAAAATTAAAATAATTTACAAAATTATTTTAACAATAAATGAATACATTTTTTTAAGAGAACATATTTTTGAAGAATATATTTATATTACTAAAAATAGAATGATTATTTAATAATAAATTAACAATATTTTATATTTAGTAGAAAAAATATATATAGAAATATATATTTTATATATTAGTCTATAATATTCATATTTTCCAATTTTACCTATTGGATATAAGGATAAAATATATTTAATTATTTTATTCTTGGTGTTGTGTGTTTAATACACTAGTGATCATAAATTTATTATTTTAATGTCTCACAGTCATATATCATTTTTCCATTAATAAATTTAATCCTCAAAATTTTTATATTATATCAATAATATTGGGTAGGAAATTTGAAATTAAATTACTCTCAACCCTTTGTGTAAATATGGTTAATAAAACATCATCATGAAAATTGAGGAAATTATGTATGTTGATCATCTAGAATAACATGTAATATGTTTCAAAATAGAATAAAAAGCTTTGGATGTGAATTTTAGAAATTTATGAAATGTTTAATGCATAAATACATATTGATAGTGACAATTATCATTGATCAAAATAATCTGAATGATCATGAGAAAGGCTACATCAACAAAACCTAAAACAACAGAGTTGTGAAAAAAGTAATCGATTTCTTGAAAAATTTCATAAATATGTCAAAATTTTAATTCAGGATCCCATTACTTAGAGATAATAATTAATTGACGTCTAAAATAAAAAAATAATGAAATGTACTTACTTTTTTAGTTTAAATTCACTCTTTCAATCAATTTTCCACTAATATATCATATTTTTCTCAAGCAGATGAGTATTCAAGTTGAATTTTTCAATGTCCATTATAACACCTGACCTCAGTTACCTAGATTTGGTACATTATTACATAACATTGGCATGATATAAGGAATCATGTCCTGAAAGACCAATTATTTTAGTATCCTTGGAAGCACTAGATAAATTCATAAGTTTTACATTATATCATGAAATAAAAACATCAACAAAATTTTGTCCCCTTTTGAACACACTTATATTCATAGCCTATCCCTACAGGTCAACCATAAAATACTTCTTCACATCCTAAGAAAAATAGAACATAGAAAGGGGCTATCTTAGATGCTCAATAAGGATAACAACATAGCATAAACTTTCATAAATAAGTATAAACCTTAAGGCAATGTATTAAAATTAAACAAAAGCCTTTTAAACTTAAAATTCATCATAATATGGCAAAGATAAAATCAAATAAAGACATTTACTTAGTCACAAGGATATTCTTATAAACGAATAATCACATGCAATATCAATAGCAAATTTCATAATGATGGAATGCATAATGCCAGACTTCATAACCCCATATTCAAGGCCCTGTGCCAAGACTACAAATAAGATTTTGTCAAGGCCTTATTCCAGGACACTAGTTTGTCTCATGAGACATACCGATGCATCGAGGAGCTATAGTGGGCTCCACCTTTCATTTACTAAGTCCAATGCATTCCTCATATGAAAAGGTTTAAGCATAACATAAACATTTGTATTAAAACTAGCATACTAAATGTAAATACTTTATCCATAAACCATGAATGGTATAAGAATAACACATCCATAGTAAAAAAAATCACAAAACCTTCAATATAATATGGAATATTTTTATCATAATAAATCAACTTCAAACAAGCTTAAAATCAATCAAAAGTATGTTTCCATAGATGAATTCCCAATTTTTTTAGAGAAATATCTCTTTTTATTATGAAATAATTTAAAAGTAATAAAATTATAAAAGAAAAATATTATTTTGAAAATATTCTTATAATCTTTTAATAGAATCTTCGATGATTTTATAACGTCAGAAAATATCCACACTCGCCGTATAAGTTAAAAAAACATTCTTACTTTAATTTTACCGAAAAGGTCATAAAGTACCTTATTTGGAAAACGACGGAAATATTACTTTCAAAACATATAAGTTAAAATAAAGGTATAAATTAATTTAACCCATTGTCTAGTAAATATTAAAAATGTTTTGAAATACATTTTTAAGAAAACACGGATGTGGATAATAATGAGGTACTAATAGATACTTATGTAAAAAAAATCCTGGATAATAAATAGATTGTGAAATTAACCCTTACCTTATAATTTTCCTTAGACGATGGTATGTTAACCTCTTTTATAATATTTAAATCATTTTTATTAAATTATACAAGAACTATATACATAAATATGATATCATATATGATCTTATAATATTTCTTTGTTAATAATATTTTAGTAGTATCATCGTTTCGGGTG
This sequence comes from Viscum album, assembly GCA_963277665.1. Taxonomy (NCBI): domain Eukaryota; kingdom Viridiplantae; phylum Streptophyta; class Magnoliopsida; order Santalales; family Viscaceae; genus Viscum; species Viscum album. The sequence continues at coordinate 90,490,475 of OY728127.1, read as the reverse complement.
TTAACTAATTCAGTTTCCTCTATATGATTGGTTATGTAATCCATGTTTGTTATGTATATGATGTATTTGATTCATATATAGAATTATATTCTGTTCATTAACAATTTTCTTAATCATAAAATGAAAATTATTCTTGAATGATTACGATGAGGAATGAATCTCATCGCGTTTGTGGAGACGGTAATCCGTACGTACACATGAGCGACAATATCATTATATTGATGGTGAAATCGTATGTAATTGGATGGTATATCATATATATAGAATAATTAACATGTTATATTTATTATTTACATCATTTATACTCATCATTATACCCATCCTAATAATGAAGTGTTTGAATAACAAACTACACCACGACGAGGAGATGGTAATCCATACGTATGCACGTATGGTGACTTTGTCATTTATAGGATGGATATAATAATGAATATGGTTGTAAAATTTTCATAATAACATCAAAATATATATAAGATATTGGAGATATTATTTTATAATGGAAACAACAAAGAAAGAGGAAGTGGAAGAAGAAAAGAACTTTGAAAGAGGTGATGAAATATTTACCTCTTTTTCGAGTTATTCCTTTTGATTTGATCAAAATGGATCCATAGGTTGGATTTATAACCAAATGAAGGCCTCTAGGATTAATTTAGGAATGTTGGGAGGATATTTTTTCAGGGGTTGGCCGATCCGAAAGGCTTTGGATGTGTGAAATAAAGAGAAGGGGAAGTTCCCTTTTATAAGAGAGTTGAGGGTCACTTTAGGAAAAGCTTGAAATATTATTTTATAATAAAATAATTTTCGGTTTCTAATGTATCCAAAATTAATTATTTAACATATAAGGTGGGATTGGTTAATAAACTCTCAACCAATAGGTTTTAGATATGTTTTTTTCATCATATTAACCTTATCTTTTAGATTTAACTCTTAGTTAAATATTTTGACATTTACCATGTCTGTTTGTATTTTTCTATTATATGGTTAATAAAATTACTATAACATTCCAAGAGAACCCCATGTGGTTAATTATTAATATATATAACCTTATATAAGATCTTTGTCTTAACATTAGAATTTTATGAAAATTATATCAATTAATAATATAATATATTTTTTAAAAACTCAATTATGTCAATTTTGACACTATTTAGTATTTGATTTTTTGAAAGCCATAAAAACATTATCACTTCAAATAAAATTTAATTAAACAACCCTGACATGTCATATTAACCTATAAAATTATTTTAATTCATAAAAAGTCCCAATTTACATTTATTTAGATATTTATAATATCAATTATTTTAATATTTCATTAATAAGGTAATTACTTCATCATCATTGTGTCATAAATAAATCATATTATATAATTTATAAAAATTATAAATAAAATACCCTTACATAGTAAATATTTTTAGCTTTATCATTAATATTTATAGTCAACTATATGCTATTTTTAACCCTATATTAAAAATAGTTTAGTTATTAAACTTTGAATTTGACTCTTTTAACCCTTCTTTAAATAAAATAATAATAAATGTCCTAATCTAACCTAAGTGTAACAAAGAGGATAATATTTTATTACTAAGGTTTTTTGGTCGAATTATACTTATCTAATAGAATTAGGACATGTTTTTGGGTAATGATGATATCATTTTTACCCTTTATTACCCTATTTACTTTTAACTATGGTAAATAAAAGTCAAAAGTTACTATTCAACAAAATTATTTTCATATTATTGAACCAAATTTTACTTAATTATATTAACCATGTCTCTCGGATGTTTGAAATTAAACTCATAGAAGTGGTAAGATCAAGTTTTATACAAATTTGCAAACGCTCCTAGGAGGCGGGTAAAAGACGGTAAAAAGTTCGATAAAATTTGATATATCTAAACTTATTATAAAATGACTCTAATGAATTATGCTGAACATATATAGGTATTTTGTATATATTTTGATCTTAAATAAATTAAAATAAAATCACTAATTATTTAAATAAAATGTCATTTTTAACCAATAATGCAATGTTTTTTCACTATTCATCATAAATTAAAAGTTTTCAGAAAAATACCAAAAATTCAACCTAAACTAATTTCGATATTTTGAATCCCAAAATGAAGTCCATATTGAATGATAAAATTTATAAAATTTCAAAAAGTTGGTATTACTATTAATAACGGTTAGTTTGATTGGTCGCGATGTGTTAGAGTCTCGAAGTTGCATACAATGCAAGCTATTTCATTATTCAAAGGGAAACGTACCGTGGAAGCTTGAGGTGTTACATTATTCCCTCATTAAAACAATTTAATCCTCAAATTTTCTATAATACTACCACACAAAAAAGATTCAGGTGGGTTTTCATCATAAGTTCTTCTGGTTCGCACGTTGCCTCTTTCATCTTATGGTTTCTCCATATAACTTTTACCAGACGAGTCGTCTGATTTTTCCACACTTGTTCTCTTGTATCAAGAATTTTGATAGGGTCTTCACAATAAGACATATTAGGTTCCATTTCAGTTTCCTCAAAAGTGAGTACATGCATTGTCTTAGGCAAGTATTTTCTCAATAGCGATACGTAGAATACATCCTGAACTTTAGAGAGACTTAGAGGCATTTCCAAATGATAAGCTACAACTATAATTTGTTTTAGAATTTCAAAAGGTCCGATGTACCTGGGACACAATTTTCCCTTCTTACCAAAACGTATAACACCCTTCAATGGAGATACCTTCAAGAAAACATGATCTCCTACCTAAAATTCCAAATCCTTCCTTCGGTTATCAACATAGATCTTTTGCCTACTTTGAGTTGGTTTGATGTGGGTTTGGATAATCTTCACTTTTTACATTGTTTCCTCAACATGTTCTGGGCCTACGAGTTTTTTTCCACCAACATCATCCAAACAAGTTGGTGTGCAACATCTCTGTCCATATAACGCTTCATATGGTGCCATATGAATACTTGAATGGAAGCTATGGTTATAGGAAAATTCTACCAGAGGTAAATATTGATCCCACATACCTTGAAAGTCAAGTGAGAAAGATCTCAACATGTCTTATAAGGTTTGAATTGTCCATTCTGATTGTCCATCATTTTGAGGGTGGAAGGTAGTGCTCAAACAAAGTTCTGTATCCGGGGCCTTCTGAAGACTTTTCCTGAATTTTAAGTTAAAATGGGGATCAAGATTAGAAACAATCGATAGGGGTACTCCATGAAGTCTTAAAAAATCATTAATATATATTCTTTCCATACGTTCAAGCAGTAAATCTTATATTATAGACGGAAAATGTGCTGAATTGGTAAGACAATCAATAATGACCCTTATTTCATCATTCTTTTTAGGAGTCTTTGGTAGCCCCATGTCAAAGTCCATCGTAATATTATCCCATTTCCACTCAGTTGTCGTAAGAGGATGTATGACTCCTCTGAGTTGTTTCCTTCCATCTTTCACTTGTTGACAAACCATACATCTCAATACAAAATCAAAAATATCTCTGTTCGTGTTGTACCACCAAAAATATTCTTTCAAATATCTATACATATTTGTGCTACCAAGGTGTATAGAGAAATTGGAGCTATGAGCATCATCCAACAATTCCCTTTTAGATCAGGTATATCAGGAAAATAAAGTCTCTTCCCAAATTTCAAAATTCCATCTTTATATACAAAGTTGATCAATCTCCCATTGTTTACAACTTTAATTTTCTTTTGAAATTCCTCATCATTAGTCTGAGAACATTTTATCCTTTCTAATAAAGATATTTTGGCAACCATTTGAGATAGAATTGATGTTTCACATTCCATGTTTATTCCCATATCCATATTTACTAAATCCATGAAAATAGGGTCCTTTTCAACCCTCTTCTTGTTAAAAAATCCATGATCCTTTCTGTTCAAAGCATCTGCCACCTTATTTGCCTTCCCCGGGTGGTAGTGTATAGTGAAATCATAATCCTTGAGTAGTTCAAGCCATCTCCTTTGCCTCATGTTGAGTTCATTTTGTGATAAAATATACTTCAAAATCTTGTGATCAGTATAAATTTCACATTTTTCACCATAGAGATAGTGTCTTCATATCTTCAAAGAAAAGATTACAGCTACTAACTAAAGATCATGAGTGGGATAGTTTTGCTCATGAATTTCAAACTGCCGTGATTCATAGGCAATAACTCTATCATTCTACATAAGGACACAAAAAAGTACTTTATTTGAATCATCACTATAAATAACAAACCCATCGTTCCCCAATGGTAGAGTCAAGATAGGAGCATTAAATAATCATCTATTCAGTTCTTCAAAACATTCTTCACACTCTTTTGTCAAAAAAAATTTAACCCCTTTACGTGTGAGCTTGGTTAATGGGTTATCCAATTGGGAAAAATTATGGACAAAACACCGATAATAACCTTGGATTGACTTTGTCTTAGAAGGATCAATAGAGATTCCATCCTTAGAGACAATATGACCAAGATAATATATCTCATGAAGCCAGAATTCACACTTGATAAACATCCCATATAATTCATTTCTTCTAAGAGAATTTAGGATAATGCGTAATTGATTGTCGTGATCTTCTTAGATTTTTGAGTATACCAATATATCATTAATAAATAGCACTATAAATTCATGAAGATATTACTTGAAAACTCTGTTCATTAGATCCATGAAAATAGAGGTTGCATTAGTTAGCCCAAAAGGCATTACTTGTAAACTCGTAATGCCCATACCTGGTTCGTAATGCTATTTCCGGAATGTCTTCCTTCTTCACACATAATTGATGATATCTAGATCTAAGGTTAATCTTTGAAAAATATTGATCTCCATGAAGTTGGTCGAATAAATCATCAATGCGAGGTAGGGGGTTCTTGTTCTTTAATATTATAGCATTGATCTGCCTGTAGTCAATGCACAACCTCCTAGATCCGTCTTTCTTCTTAACAAAAAGGACAGGGGCTCCCCATGGAGAAACTCTAGGGAGAATAAATCCATTATTACTCAATTCCTCTAGTTGTTTCTTTAGTTTCACTAATTCCACAATGGCCATTCTATAAAGGGTATTCAATATGGGCCTTGAACCTAGAATTAAATCAATGGAAAACTAAATTTGTCATTCTAGAGGATGTCTAGGTAAATCCTCTGGAAACACATAAACATATTATTGCATAATAGGTACATCCTCTATTCAAACATTCTTTTCCTCACCCATAGTTATTTCATTATCTTCCTCCCCAATAATTGAATTTAGTAGAGCTAATGGGGGTGGATCTAGATAAGAATCAGGTGGTGACGTTTCTACTCTAAAGATAAGGTACTCATTATCATCATCGAAAATTGTAACCTCTTTCTTCTTATAATAAATTTTCACATCATGGTCCAAAAACCAATCCATTCTGATAATTATATCAAATTCAGTCATGGGTATAACGATGAGATCAGTAGATAAAGAACATTTATATGCCCTAATGGGGACTGATTCACACAAATTTGTTGCGATGATACTTCCCTGAGGTGTTTTTACTGATAACTCCCCTGTTAAGTAAAATTTAAAATATCTAATTTTCTTAGTAAACTAGGATGATATGAAACAATGTGATGATCCAGAATCAAATAAAGCATTGGCTAAATTTAAGGAAACCATTAAATTACCTACCACCACATCTTTTGAAGCTTCAAACTCAGTAGTAGTGATCACATAAGCTTGTCCTTGCTCCCTTGGCCTTTTCTAAGGTAAGTTCCCTTGTATCTTAGGACATTCATTTGCATAATTCCCCTTTTCTCTACAATTGTACCATTCAACATTGGCAGCCTCTTTCTTCCCCTTGAAATCACGAGCTTAGTGGCCTTTTTCACCACACTTGTAACAGACTCCCATTCCCTTTAGGCAAGTACTAGGGTATTTCTTTCCACATTTACCATAATATGGATATTCAAATTTTCCCTTCTTCCCCTTATTTTCATTTCCATAGTGTTCAGCAGATCTCTTTTTCTCTTTCTTTTCTTTAAATTCGTAAGACTTAGAGAATTTATTTTCTATCTTGATAGCACATGAGACTATATCTTCGTATAATAAGAATTATTGTGAGACTAATGCTTTCCAGATAAATGGTTTTAACCCATCAAATAATAGAACAATATTACTCCTTGTGTTATGTATATAATATGTAGCATGACCTGCTAACCTTGTAAAGTTAGCCTCATATTTTGTGACATTCTCATCTTCTTTTTACCTCAGACTCAAAAATTGCCTTTCCATATCCACTCGATGGTCAGGAGGAAAGTATTTTTCTAAGAAAATCTCTTTAAATTCCCTCTATTCCATATTTGATACTTCATCATTATCCTTTGTGTTTTTAATCAATGACCACCATTGATCTGCATCCCCCGTGAGGTGATAAATTGCCATGACAAATTTTTCACTTTCGCTACTCCCCAAAGCGTGAAATATTTTCTATACGGAATTTATCCATTGCTCAGATACTAAAGGATTTTTACTCCCATTGAATGTTGGTGGTTCTTGCCTCATGAAGAGGTCTAACATTGATCCTCCGCGTTGTGTATCAGGGTGTTCCATACGGGTAAGGTTATTATTCATAACCTGAGTGAGTTTTCCCAGTATGGTGTTATGATGATTAACACCAGTTTCATCACCAACACCACTATAATTATCTTGAGTAGGAGGGAAATCCCTACATAGATTACGTGTATTGATACGGTTTCCATTACTTCCACTAGTTTCCATTCCTAAACAATGAAAAACACTAGATTAGTTTATGAATCACAATATATAATTCCAAACTTATAAAACACTTAACATAAATTGAACAGTTTATGGATATAGTCCATAATCATAAATTTTTTTTTCTTTGAGGAAGTGTATACTCATAAACCCTTCATAATGGTTTGTAAATAAAATGGGAATTATCCTAAGAATAACCCTCGAGAGTGTTGTAACTAAGAGTGCAACAAGGCCCATTGTTGTGTACCAGTTACCGTTCGAGTCTAGATCAAAGCAGTGTTTTAAGGTTTTACCCCTAGGTACATCTATGCCAGAGCCACATCTACCTACTCGTATCCAGACATGGATGTATTGCTTGGAAAAATCACAAAATCATTATAGTACCAAAATTCTAGGATGTTCTTCTATACTAATCCTCAAATTCTATTTTAGGGTAATGTTCTCTAATCAGAGTTTTTTCTAAATCTAGTTTTCAAGGTTTGCACTAAAATTCATATGATACCAAATGTAATTCCATGACCCTAGTTAAATAGAGTCATTGAATTATTACATAACATTGGCATGATATAAGGAATCATGTCCCAAAAGACAGATCGATTTAGTAGCCTTGGAAGTACTAGATACATTCGTAAGTTTTACATTACATCATGAAATAAAAACATCAACAACACTTTTTCCACTTTTGAACAAACTTATATCCTTAGACTATCCCTACAGGTCAACCATAAAATACTTCTTCAAATCCTAGGAAAAATAATACATAGAAAGGGGTGAGCTCAGATGCTCAATAAGGATAACAATATAGTAGAAACTTTCATAAATAAGCATAAACATTTAAGGCAATGTATTAGACTAAAACAAAAGCCTTTTAAACTTAAGCTTTAGCATAATAAGGAAAATATAAAATCAAATAATTCCATTAACTTATTCTCATGGATATTTTACAAGTTGAATGATCACATTCAATATCAATAGCCACTTTCATAATGATGGAATGCATAATGCCAGACTTCATAACCACATAGTCAAGGCCTTGTGCCAAGAATACAAATAAGATTGTGTCAAGGACTTGTGCCAAGACACTAGTTTTTCTCATAAGAACTATTGGTGCATCAAGTAGTTATATAGGGCTCCACCCATCATTTACTAAGTCCAATGCATTCCTCAGTTGAAAAGGTTTAAACATAACAAAAACAACCGTATTAAAACTAGCATACGAAGTGTCAATACATTATCCACAAACCATGAATGGTATATGAATAAAAAATCCACTATCAAACATATCAAAAAACCTTCAATACAATATATAAGATTTGTATCATAATAAATCAACTTCAAACAAGATTAAAATCCATCATAAAGATGTTTACATAGATGAAATCAAAACATTTTTTATAGAAATATATCTATATATTTTTAAATCATTTAAAAGTCATAAAATTATAAAAGAAAACATTTATTTTGGAAATATTCTTATAAGATTGTAAGGGAAGCTTCGATGATGTTAAACGGCAGAAAATATCCTCAATCACCGTATAAGTTAAAAAAACATTCTTATCTTAATTTTGTCAAAAAGGTCATAAAGTACCTTGTTTGGAAAATGACGGAAAGATTCCTTTCAAAACATATAAGGTAAAATAATGGTATAAATGACTTTAACACATTTTCTAGTAAATTGTAATTTTTTTAAATGAATTTTTAAGAAAACACGGATGTGGATGGTAAAGAGGTCCTAGTAGATACTTACATAAAAACAACCTCGTATAATAAAGAGATTGTGAAATTAACCCTTACATTATACTTTTCCTTAGTCGATGGTATGTTAACCTCCTGTATATAGTTAAAAAAATGTTATTAAATTATAAAATAACAATATAAATAATTATTATATCATATATTATCTTATAATATTTCTTTGTTAATAATATTTTAGTAGTACCATCGTTTCAGGGGTTAACTGATTCATTTTCCTTTATATGCTTGGTTATGTAAGATGTGTTTTTTATGGATAGAATGTATTTGATTCATTTATAGAATGATATTATGTTCATAAAAATTATTTTCAATAATAAAATAAAAATTATTCTTGAATGATTACGATGGGGAATGAATCTCATCTCGTTTGTAGAGACGATAATCCGTACGTACACACTAGCGACAATATCATTATACTGATGGCGAAATAGTATGTAATTGGATGGTATATCATATATATAGAATCATTAACATGTTATATTTATTATTTACATAAGTTATACTCATTATTATACCCATCCTAATAATGAAGTGTTTGAATAACAAACTACACCACAACGTGGAGACGATAATCCGTACGTACACACGTTTGGTGACTTTTTTCTTTATAGGATGGGAAAAATATTGAATATGGTTGTACTATTTTTATAATAACATCACATTATATATAATATATTGGAGTTATTATTTTATAATGGAAACAACAAAGAGATAGGAAGGGAAGAAGAAAAGAACTTGAAAGAGGTGATGAAATATTTACCTCTTCTTCGGGTTCTTTCTTTTGATTTGATCAAAAGGGATCCTTAGGTTGGATTTATGACCAAAGAAAGGCCTCTAGGATGAAGGGAGGAAATTTGGGAGAATATTTGGTTAGGGTTTGGCCAAGCCAAAAGGCTTTGGATGTGTGAAATTAAGATAAGGGGAAGTGACCTTTTATAAGAGAGGTCAGGGTCACTTTAGGAAAAGCTTGAAATATTATTTTATAATAAAATCATTTTCGGTTTCTAATGGCTACAAGATAAATTATTTAAAATATAATGTGGGGATGGCTCTAAAAACTCTCAACTAATAGGTTTTAGACATTTTTATGTGATCATATTAACCTTATCTTCTAGATTTAACTCTTAGTTAAATAGTTTGGCATTTACCATGTCTCTTTGTATTTTTATGTTATATGGTTAATAAACATACTATAACAAGCCAAGAGAACCCCATGTAGTTAATTATTAATATATATATCATATATATATCCTTTGTATGAACCATATATTTTTTATGAATATTATATCAATTAATAATATAATATTGTTTTCTAAAAACTCAATTATGTCAATTTTGACGCTATTTAGTATTTGATTTTTTTTTGAAATCCATAAAAAATTTATCACTTCAAATAAAATTTATTTAACCAACCCTAAAATGTCATATTAACCTATAAAATTAGTGTAATTCATCATAAGTCTCAATTTAAATTTATTTGGATATTTATAATATCAATTATTTTAATATTTCATTAATAAGGTAATTAGTGCATCATCATTATGTCTTAAATAAATTAAATTATATAATGTATAAAAATTATAAATAAAATAAATTATGTAGGAAATTGTTTTTTATTTTTAATGAATATTTATAGTTTAATTTATATTGTTTGTAACCCAATATAAAAAATTGTTTAGTTATTAAAATTTTAATTTAAATCTTTTAACTCTTCATTAAATAAAATAATAATAAATTTCCTAATCGAATCCAAGTGTACAAAAAAGGATCATATTTTATTTATAATGTTTTTTTTGGTTGAATCATACTTATCCAATAGAATTCAGACATGTTTTCGGGTAATTAGGATATCATTTTTACTCTTAATTACCCTATTTACTTTTAACTATGGTAAATAAAAGTCAAAAGTTACGATTCCCCAAAAAATATTTTCATCTTATTGAACCACAGTTTACATACTGATATTAATAGTGTCTCTCATATTTCTTTAAATTCAACTTAGAGAAGCGGTAAAATTAAGTTTTATACAAATTTGCAAATACTCCTAAGAGGTGTGTAAAAGACAGTAAAAAGTTTGATAAAATTTTATATATCTAATCTTATTATAAAATGACTAAAATTAATTACATTGAACATATATAGGTATTATTTATATATTTTGAAAAAAAAATTAATTGAATTAAAATAACTAATTATTTAAATTAAAAGAAGGTTTTAACCAATAACGCAGTCTTTTTTCACTATTCATTAAAAATTGAATGTTTTTAGGAAAATACCAAAATATCACCCTAAGATAATTTCGATATTATGAATCCAAAAATGAAGTCCATTTTGAAATATAAAATTTATAAAATTTTAAAAATTGGGTATTACTATTCATAACAGATAGTTTGATTGGTTGCGGTGTGTTAAAATCTCGAAGTTGCGTACAACGCAAGCTATTGCCTTATTCAAAGGGAAACATACCATGGAAGCTTGGGGTGTTGCATCCATGAACTAAAATAATATTTTAATGGAATATATATCCAAAAAATGGCCAAAAAATCTATTCCACCTATTATTATACATCAACCAAAATCAAAATGTTTCTCATAGAGTACAATAACTCTGAAACTAAATAAAATTTCATTTGGAAAAAATATATACCTCTTAAATTTAGTAGTAATAATTGATCATAAAAATAAATAATTACATATATTAATGAAACAATATCCCAAATAACATTGATAACCTCAATAATAATGAGTAGTATGATAAAAATATTGACCAAAGAAAAAATTTATAACTCATAGAAAGAATAAAGAAAACATGTTGGTATCATAGAAAGTAGTACTCATAACGCATTTTGACCCATTGTAAAAAACATGATCCTAGTTAAATCCATATGATAAACCCTTTAATAACTCTCCCTTATTTACCCTAATGGGGAGGAACATTACATAATATATTGGAGTGCTATTTGGGAGCACCAATTGTATAATCTATATCAGGATCACCTTGTGTAATTTCAGTGCACCCATCATATATTCTAAATTAGGAACACTACTTTCTCCTATAATTATCATGTAAGATATCATGAATAAACCATTATGTTCATTCCCATTATCATCATAAAACATATTTAAAACTCTTATTGATTCTAATAAACATAACATTAGTATATCAAAAAACCATTTTATTTTAAAACCCCATTTTCAATAGAAAAATACCTATTTCAGTTATGATCCCATTTCCAATAAAAAAATATCATAAAAAGGGATATGACGATTTTATTTTAAATAAATAAATAAAATAATTTAATGTAAAAAAAACATCAAATAATGGTTACAACGGTGGAAACATTCTTCATTACTATATATGTTAAAATATAACATTCATTTTTTCTTTGTATGTGCATTCTGACATTCCATAAAAATATTAAATTTCTCAAAAAAAAAATTAAAAATTAAAAATAATATCAATTATTAAAGTATCATTTTAATATATTTACATATTTTAAATCATTTTAAAAAATATGGTCATGGAAGAGAATGTGGTGTTGAAGGAAAACTTTTAAATAAGATTTTTTTAAATAAAAGAAAACACTGGAAGAATTTAAATCGAATTCCATAAGTATTAATCAAATAATAATAAACAAATATCATGATATTAGATAAATTCATGATCCAACCTATCAATTGGGTTTATGTACACCTCATAAATGAATATTAATGAATAAAATCAAAATTTGACTCAATGAAGGGAAACTATGATGAATCCCCTTACAACATTAGTAAAGCCGAGATAAAAACCCCATGAAAGAGATAACATTATATGGATTTTTAAATAAATAAAAATTTGATGAAAAGTATCATAACATATATTAATGATCTGTATATACACCACTAAACAAAAATAGTTGATGAATACAAAATATGACTCACATAAATAAAAAGTGGGATGAGAAATAATTACCCAGAGTACATACATTCCATGTGTTTCCATTATCAATTATATAGTAATATTATATCAATTATTTGATTTATTAATATCCTATTTTTTATAAAACCATATAATTATATAATTTATTTTATATATTATAAATGAAATATTTATATACCTAATCAGTTCTTTCTACGTCATGCGTTTTGAGTAAGTTCAATTCATTATTTCAAAATTGCTTGTGTGAGTTGGATGTGGTCAAGGAGGACATCATTTTATCATCTCAAAAATTATAATGATTAAATAATTTTCATATTTATAAATAAATTATTTATTTTAAGGAATCATGTATTATTTTGATTAAAAAATAATCAATTATACAATATATGAGATAGTAGGACATATTTACACATGAGTAACATTTTCATTTTTAAATAATAATTTTTTAAAGAAGGTATGTGTTATTTTATCTTTCAATAAATATCACAATATCATCAATATAATTGAATTTAATTAAATTCTCATATTCATATTTATCACCTAGTTATATGGTGAAGAAAATTATTCTAATCATTTTTTTGAGATGTTAGTCCACACATATGCATGAATATCATTATAATTTTTTAGATTAATAAATATAAATATACATTGCATAATGAAAATGATAAATATTTAGTTATTATATTGGTTATTTAATTTATATAACATAATTTTATAAAAAAAATTACGTATTACATTTCAGGTAATTCCTTAGTTAAAAATGAATCCCATCTCTTCTTGATGCAGTAGTATGTCACACACACAAGTGACAACATCATATTCACCATTAAATGAAAAGTAAGAAGGTATATATGATATAAAAATTACATAATTATAAATACATTACAAAAATAATGTATATAATTTTAATTAATCTTTATATCATGTCATGAGTGGTGATGATGGAAAACAGATGACATAGGTTTGCGATGTGGCAGTCCACCGTAAACACAATTGATGATTTCATATGACATTTGATTGAAGTGTGTATGGACTTATTTTAAGACATCAAAAAAAATTATCATTTTATTTAATATAATATTATTATTATTTCCTAAAAATTGATTAATATTTGATGTTGGTTGGAGAAGAAATAAAATACAAATGCTTAGCTATGCATGTTACATATTGTTCAGAAAATATCATCATTTATGAACCAAAATCATTAATTGGATGGATTTATGAGAAATAAATAGGATCATGGTCATGGTGAGGGAATATAAGAAAAAATTTGGATAGGTATTTTCTTACCAAATGGGAATTGATGGTGTGAAATGGAGAGTAGAGGGTGAGATTTTATATTTAGTGAAGTGGTAGAGTTGTAATTTTTGAAATGGAACTCGATAAAAATAGTTTTAATATGCCCCAAGGAATATAAATGAACCATTTCATTGTAAATTAAATTTAATGGATTAGTTATAAAATTTTAAAATATCTTATATAGGTTTTTTAGGAAATTTGAACTCTTATCATTTGAGTTTAACCCAATGGTAAACTCATATTTACATTAACTAAGGTAATTGATTTTAACATTTTCTATTTTCGTTATGGTAAAAATGTAATTTTAGAAAATTAATTATTATAAATAATGATTATTAATAATTTATAATCCACTTATACCAATTTTAATTAACATTAATATTAAATTCTAATTTAAAATTAATCATATAGATGTGATGAAAAATATGTTTTTTATAAGTGTATTTCTCTAGAAAAAGATGACTTTATATTACCATTATGACAAATAAAAATTTATGTATCCATAAAAATTAGTATTTATTGACATATTATATTATTAATTCATTTAAATAATTCCTCATTAATGTTTTTAAATAAAATTAGAAGGAGAAACACTATTCACATTAAAATAGTTTTGAGAAATATGTTGTTTTTAAACCCAAAACTAAACATTTACTAGAATCATATATAAATAAGATTCAAATTTAATTATTATTATTAAATATAAGCATAGGAATTTTTTATTACATTAAATAATATTAAAAAAATAAGAGTTTTTTTAGTACATAATTTATTTAAAATAAATTATAGTTTTAAGAAATATGTATTTTTCAATCGTCAAAGAAAATAAATATTTTTTTGAAGAATTAAAAAAATTCATCCTAAGTTAATTTTATATTACTATTAAAAAAACAAAGATTAATTTATCCTATATTTTTCCTATAATTTTTAAAAAATTAACTATAATGTTTTCTCACAAAAATAATTAAAAATAATTTTTGAAGAAAAAATAATTTTGAATAATGAACTACATTACTAAAAAATGGATTGATTATTTACAATGAATTCATAAATAATTAATATTTAGTAGAATATATATATATATATTTATATCATATAGTGAATAATACTATTTATAACTACCAATTTAATTGCTATTTTATTAATTTTAGATATTTCACTGACCATTTATGATAGTTGTATCATGTTAAATACTATATTGAATGTGATGGTATTATTTTAAAATATGTGGTGATAAAAAATCACATGATCCATTTGACATAAAGAATCATCCTCCCTTCTCTCTTTCAAATAGTCATAATTTATTAATAATTTAAAATAATCTATCATGTCCATGCATATTCTATGGTTAATATCTAACACATTCATAGATAATTTATAGTTTAAAATGATATGATTTGAATATATGTGACACCATTATATGTATTGATAATTAATCCACATCATTAAGAAAAATTCTAACACAAATAACTCTAAATCATGTGTTAGCTATTTTTTCTCAAGGTACTTTAATTGTTATGATGCCTAAGATATCATCATATAAATCTCCATGTGGATTCTTACATGACCATTATTTGTATTGTCACTAATTATCAAAAACCAACATCCAATGTTTTTAAGTTCAATTATGAGTGTAGTTACTAACAATATCTTAAACTCATTTATATTTTACTCATAGTCATCTATCCAAATGTATATGGATATATTCATAGGTTACATGATGAGTTTATTAGAAAATTATGAGAAATTATCCAAAAAATTGTTAATATCAATCCAAAACTAAAAAACTATGGATTTCAGACATATTATTTTTCTTGGTCGAATTTTCATTAACATCCATCATTGATGGATCTACCGATATACCCTAACATTAGATTATATGACCCAAAAATGAAAAATTATGTAGCCAAACATAATTCAATTTAAATTTTCATAGATTTTATCCTTTTATAAGGTTCTTAACACAATCCTCAAGACATATTTATTCTATTAATTTCTCTTGAAATATATAATAATATCATCTACATATACTAACTGAAACTAATCAACGTAATCTATAAGTATAGTACTCATTAAATCAATTATTAGAGTTGAATAATTAGTATGACCAAATAGAATACTATAAATTCATAGTTTCCATAAGTTGAATTAATGTTTCTCTTATATTTGTATTCTATATTTACCATTAATTTACAGTATCCAGTAAAAGATTAATCTTTAAAAAATATTAAGTTCTACATTGGTGATAAATAAAATCATCAATATGAGGTACCTAATACTTATTCTTGGTTTTTGTCAGGTTCAATTCCCAAAAATAAGTACATAATCGCATTGATCAATGTTTCTACATAACAAAAATAATAGTTGAATCAAGTGGTAATGAATATGACTTAATTAATCATTATGAAGAATCTATAAGAGCTTCATACTTAATTCATGAAACTTAATCATGGGATATTCTATAGGGATTTATTGAAATAGGTGTTGCACTATGTATGAGTAATATATAAAACTCGACATCATTATTCATTGGAATAGTGAAATATTATTATGGAAAGATATAAAAAAATCTCATAAAAATGGAATATAATATATGACTTGTTTCCCCAAACAAAATGATATAAACAATCATATTGATTTTAATCATGAGCTTTAAAATTAAAAATATTTCAATTGTATTTTTGAATTATCATCAAACTAGTCGATGATCAAATATTAGTTCAGAATACCAAATTTGAAATTCCTTTATCATAAATTAATATGTTCATTATTTAATGAAATCCAATCTATGACCATAATAACATTAAATTCAAATTGATAGAGAATAATGAGGTATTTTAGAAGAAAATTAAAAAAAAAACAATAAATGAATAATCATAAAAATTATATTAAATCCTCATAACAATAGAAGTATTCGATAATAATTAAATGTCTAATATTTTAGGATTTATTGTGATACCCTTTTTAATTTCTTCAGATATCAAATATTGGATTGATCTAAAATCAAATAAGACAATTTTATTTCTATCGAGGATGTTATTTTTACATTTCAACATTTCAATATTGTTTCCCACAACAATAATAGTGAATTCATAATATTTTTATTTGTAACTATTATTTAGATGATGTTGATGAGTCTAATATTCATTAACATTAATATTTGAGAACATGTTTCATGAATCCTTTTACTCATATCAATTTAAAAATTGAATAGTTATTGGTTTATTATATGGTTATTTATATGTATCATGGAATAAGATATTATTAATATTATAATGGAATTCTATTACTTGATTACAAATTTTCCCACATCTACAACATTTACCAATCCCCTTAAATAAATTTATAATTTTTTTCCACAATTTGATCATTAATGTAACATCATATTCGTATCTCTAGAGTTTTCACTACTAAATTTCATTTGAATTCTATATTTATTTTTTATCAAAAAAATTTATGGGTAACTATAACATCCAATGTAACCATGATTTCATATTGATAGATTTCTTTATAGCTATTGAATTATTTTATAACTTAAACCCATTAGATAGATGGTTTTAAGACACTATACAAGTGACCTATCTTATTATTAGGTTGGATTATAATACATTATGTATACCAAGAATGTATTTCAATTTTTTTGTTGATGTACATATACATTCATCTCCAATATAATTTATGTCATGGAATTTAGTTTCCATTATCATATAAAGACTATAAGGAATGTACATAATGAAAAATAAAATCTGAATCTCAAAAAACTTAATGGGGTCAGTATAATCATATTCTATCATGTTTATGATAATAGTATACCATTTATTAGACTCCCCATACAATAATAATTTGATAAATTAAAATTTTCATTTCCCCTAAATGAGATAATGTTAATTTTTTTTTCAATGGTACTAATCTATTTCCCAACCTATATTGGATAAGGGGACCAACTAAAATAAAATAGATATTTCCCCCCAAATGTCTGAAAATAACACCCTTCTATATTTTGATTTTTCGGAAGCCCAATAATATTCATATTATGACAATTTGTTATAATAATAAAAACATGCTTTCTAATTCAATCCCCCATATAATTTGGATATTTTTGGGGAAAATTCCAGGAATTAATAATCACATTAATCATTAAAATGGTTCCTTCAAGATCCAAACATTGAATAGAACAAAAAATATATATGTGAAAAACAATAATCAACATGGTAAACTATGTAATGAATGAAAATAATTTTTAGTATATGTAAATCATGACACCTTATTTTCATCTTATTTCACATTTTAATTAAGCACGATCATTAATTTTCCTTATCTTATAGAATCTGGCATATTATTTCATAATGAAAATTTATTTTATATAGGATCCTAAAACAACCAATGAGGGTATGGGTGAATCAAGGTCCAAATATTATATTTTTAAGGTGATGGTAATTTTCACCCCTTTGGTAAGATTTTTTAAAACCATTTTGATTGAATCATATAGTTATGAAACATTAAAATATAGAGAGACAACAAAACTATTTTACTTGGTTCACCAAATAATGATAATCCATGAATAATATGAGGACATTGTGTTGGATGTACCAAAATCAAAAAATCTTTACTAGTTATTATGAAGTATATAAGATCATACATAATAACTCTATTACATGCACACAACCAACAAATGAATTTCAGGAATAGGACAATTCATTACTCAGAACACTTTAGTTGAATATCTATAGCTTACAACATTGGGTAATGTCATTCCCAATGTATTAATATGAAGGTTGATTTAGTATATTGTCTATTTATGTCTTTTTCCATGATTATCACGAGACTCTACTTGCATCAGAGTCCAAATTTGATTCACATGAATAAACTATTCACTGAAACCAGATGTTCAACCAAAATGTTCACAAAGATCTCAACCTTAATAAATCCTCATTTTTTTTATTAAATATCATTTTTCGTGAATATACATAACATTTTTAATATTCTAATCATCATGATGAATTTAGTCATTATTATGATTCCATCCCCCACAAAGTTCCTAGATTTTGTAGAGATCATATATTTTCAATAACTCATAGTCTTCACCAAACATCCTTATTTGATATGACTTAGAATCAATCAATTCATATCCATTCACTTAAAAATAATAAAGGTCATGAAGTATTCTAGATTTATGTATATTTCATAATTATGTAGACCTTATTGAATTAATATTAATTTAGAATTTCCACTAATTCATTTTTTTCATTATTTAATGTCAAGGATGTATTTCTATTTATAGACATATCCTTTCTCAAAGATCCTATGCTCTAAGTGGAATTCTCATGTCCAACAAAAATCATGTTTGCGAAGCTCCTTCATTCACAAAGAACTAGTGACCTTTTACCTATTCAATAACATTCTTATAGACACATAAATTTTTCTACATAACATTGCACATTCACGAATCTTCTCATAGTCACAACAACACCAAATTTACATCATGTAATCATGATTCTATACATCTTCATGAAACCCCATCAATCATGGATCTCAATATTAGTGAAACCTAACCTTTATGAAAATCATCCCATTACAATATTTATGACGAGTCAATCCCTTTAAATGATGAAACATTCATGAATAAATCCATATATACCATAGGATCTCATACCATGAAAATTACAGGATCAAATCTATTTTGGGTTTATGAAAACATAAAACACACTCCATTTCCATATATGAAAATACTTAGTTCCAACAATCTCCCAATTTTTATTTTTGGTAATCTATTGAGAAAAAAAAATCACCAGCCTCGATAAAAAACCTGATTGACCTAAAATATCCCATCCATCACTCTATTTCGACACGAGAAAACCTCATTATAGAAAAATTTTGTTAAAATAGATTATTTAATACCTTTATAGACCACTATACAAATATAAAAACCTACAAACAATGAAGAGGGGACCAATTGTAACCACCTCAAGGACTGAGAGGTGTCTGAACATCAATAATCAACTAATGTTTGTAGAGAATATGTTCTACCACCATCTTAGTGATAATGTAATCCTCTAGGTTATCATTAAAAATTATCTATTTTGATTAATCCTATCCCATTTTTTCATTTATTAAGTTATATATTATTTAAATATATCTATAAAGAATACAATGAACCAAAATATTCATATGATCATCCGCACTTTTATTGGAATAGTGAATCACTGTTATCTATTTCACATTATTTCATATATCATTCAATTGTTTCATCATCTAAAATATAATTTTGAATGAATTTTTATAAGATATATACTCTTCTTTAAATGTACTAAGAAAATTCTTTTATTGTTTCTTAGTCAACCAACCTATAATTTTTTTTCAATAGACACTTTTCCACCACTTCTGGACTTTATCTCCACAACATATATAGCCCTATCATCGAAAAAATTATAATTCATTACATTTTAATAATGTAAAGAATAATATAAATAAGTGAGTACCTCGAATATACCTAATGATTCTTTTAACTACTTCCCAATTTTATTCCTTTATACTATAATGAATGAGAAGATATGAAATTTTCAAAGATGATAATTGTTCTTTTTTCAGTCATGTATAACATGCTTCGAATGATTAATCTATATTAGGTGGGATCCATAGATATACCTCCCTCATTATTTCCATGTTTTTGTCCAAATCGCAATTGGAGTAGACATTGGTTATGAATTCATCCATATTAAATTTCTACACCAGCTCTATTGCATATTTCTCTTGAGAAATGATGTTAAAATCCTTTTTTTCCAACCGCATTCTACCCCAAAAATTATTTGAGTTCCATAATAATAAAATTTTAAAATTAATATATCTTGTGATTAGAAAATTCTTCCATAGATCCCAACCTAATACTTAAAAAAAAATATCATCCAAAAACACATGCACCCTAAATTTTTATTTCTAGGAATTCGTCACATATATATTATATCAACACCTCATCTTTTAAATTCACTCTTCATCATATAATAATCCAATCTAGAATACCATGATCTTGGTTCTTTTTGAGACCGTTGAATTTTTTATTTTATATAAAAACCAAAATCTCATCATTCCTAATCATAAATCACCCTAGTTTTTTAATTTAGACTTCAAATCTAACTTCTCCATTTTTGAATATTGGTTTAACATCTATCTGATAAAAATTATCCCATCATTGAATTTATTGGGAATATAATAGCTGGATCAACTCTAGTATTGCTACTGGATAAAATGATTTATCATCATCAATACCTTAAATCTATGAATTTTCTTTACACACCAAGTGATGCTGGTTTTTGATCACATTGACATGATCATCATATATGTTCTATAAGATCCACTATATTCTAACCACATTGTAATTTTTACCTCTTAATAAGATCCCATATGATGATCTTTTCAATTTAATCAATTTATTAATTCATGGACATAACCTATTATTTTATCTTTTCTACTTGTTCAAATGAGGTTGGTTCCAAAATTGAATGGAGAGAAGATTGTTATTATTTCATCATTATCCTTCACAATGTAGGATAATTCCAATAAAAAATGATTTTATATTGAAAAATTTCTTCTATTTTATTTCTTTTTTGAGGTTTTGATAGTGTTTCTTCTGAAATTGATTATTCTTTTGATTCATCTTCAATATAATTGGTATTTTGTGAGCCCTGAATGTATTTCAAGTCTTCCCAAATTTCATTATTTTAATATATACCTCTTCTTCTTTATTCTTCTTCTTCATTAATGTCATCATATGAGATCCATTAGGTATTTATGTATTTATCCTTAGTGATATTGACATCATTTCCTTCCACATTATTTTTATGTGGATTATTGAAACATTTAAATGACTTAATTTTTGATGAATATCTATTGAATATCCCCTAATATGTACTATCACAATACATTACATGACTTCCTTATTTGTTTCCAGTGAAGAACATTCATCCAAAAAAATTAAAATACATCAATGAGGAATTCCTTCTAAACAACATCTCGAATGGTTTCCTTGTTTCTCTTATACAACCCGTATTTGATTTTTAGAGTACATTTCTAATTGAAGAGACTATTTATAGTAAGGTCAAGAAACACAACTCTTAATCATCATAGTTCTAGAAATATTTTTCACTCGTCAATTTTCACATTCAATGATTCTATTTTTTATGTGTTATCACTATATACTCTTCATGTTTTATCCATTTTTGTGGTTATTTTCAAATTCAATGAATTTTCACACTTTTGCCTTTTTAGATCATACAATAATGGTTGTGCATCTTGTTTCACTCTCATCTATTTTATGATAAATCTATTGTAGTTGTATCCCTATAACCAACATCTTCCCACTTTATGATAACCAAGATTTTTTTTTAATTTTTGTAAACTATTAATCGCATAGTTGTTGTTCTTCAATGTATCATAGTTTGTGATAATGTCTTAAGAGTAGTTGTCTCATTCAATGGAAATATGAGGTTGCTTCTATGATGAGATCCTAGATGTGCTACGACACTATTCTTAAATATCTGTTCTACAGATTTATGATATCATTTGAGAGACACAAATGATATAGACTATCAGGGGTGGAGACTCATATGACATTGATAAATCTGCACATAGAGTACACCCATGGTAATATATAGTAGGATGTTATGAGTATGAGAACTGCCAATAGGAAACACACACACACACACACACATCATTGGATATTCATATCTAACATACATTTGTATTAATCCATACAATTTAAGATTATTATTAATGAGTATTATGAGTCCCATAATATGTTGTATTGATGAAAACCATGACATCATATATTCACAATGAGGTAGGATACATTGGGAGCATAATGAGTAATATTGCACTGATGAATAATACAATAGAGGACTTGTCCCTTTTCATCATTAATAGAAGTTGATATCTCAGGCCCCTTGATGAAAATGGTATACACTCCATAAATCCAGGTACATGGTGTTCTATAGGCAATTTCAACTTCTAGGAAGTCAATGAAAGTGATATCGAGAACCTATGTTGATGGATCTGAAATGCAACATGCTGGATTAGAGATATCATGATAAAGGGATTATATACATATCAATAATACATATATGGTATTATCTCATTGCGATGCTAACTTTTTTCTCTATGGGTTCCTTCGAATGTTGCAAATTATAACCTTGTACATTAGGTTGCTTCAACTAATTCCATTGAGAAACATGCCTAGTGAGTTACACACTATATGTAACTACAATCTCAGTTAAATAATATATTATTATTTATTATTTATCATCTTGAATGAATATTATTCTTAAAGGTGGTTTAATAATTTTTCCAGTTTTCTTGATTGAATTTATTCACTCACCCATAATTTGAGGTAATATAATGCCAAAAAAATATTTAAAAAATATTCATTTATATTTAGTGAATATAATATATATTTATTTATTAGTGAATAATGCATTGATATTAATTTAATAAATAAATTTTCATTATTCAAGGTGTGAAATATATTGTGGAGGAATGGAGGTTATAGTATAATGACCAGGTGATAAATAATAATAAATAATAATAATATGATTAAATAAAATAAATTTAATGAAAAAGTTAAGCACATATCAAGAAATAAATATAATACTTCTTTTTTGACATGGTGTTTTTCATGGATTAAAAAATAATAAAGAGTAACTTGTGAAATTATTTATTTCTAACCCTTTTAATAAATTTACTAAATTAGATTATTTCCTATTGAGAGCCAAATCAATTTTTTGTGCACATCAAATTTGTAGAATAATCTCATTCTCTAGGGAGATCACTTCTCTAAGAACACTCCCAATAATGGATAGAAATATTCCTCCACCTCCCACTCTCATGTCAATCGAGATCCAAGATAATGGTTTTGAAGTGGTTCTTGAGGTGATCAATGGATAATGACACAAGCAATATGATCTTCTAGGCTAGAAACTTTAAAATAATATGGTTACATTCATAGATTTTTGAAAAATGTGTGAATCAAAACTAGAGGAAATCTACTTTTTTTTTCAATTAAATGATTATGCTATGAATATATATTTTTCAGATCCCTAAAAGAAAAAATAATTCCAATAAGGTAATTCTGTAAAAAATTTGGTTTAATATAAATTATATGTGATGATCCTCTCTCTATTTTTAATCATTCAATCCATTTTCAATATTATTTAATTCAATTATGTATATCCTGATGTTTATCATTGTGTAAATCATTGAATGATCATCTAACATGGGAAAAATTCATGTTGGGCCTAAACCATTGAACACATCCATTGTTCCTATAACATATAAGAGGTAAAAAAGTGGTCACATATTTTTTGTAATTATTAAATAATGATTTACTGATTTACATAATTTTAATTTAGTTTTCAAGTCTACTTTAATTTTTATTTTTTTCTGAATTGAGAGATATACTTCTCCCTCCATCATTTCTCATAGACCAAATAAATATGATTAATTTAATAAATGAAGAAAATAGAGGATACCATCTATAAGTGCCATGGATTTTCATTGGATAACATAGTAGCACACGTTGTATAATTATGTTCAATGAATCAAGAATTTAATCAACCATTAATTCAAACCGTATGAATTAATGGAAGGTGGTGTTATTTTTTCTTTACACCATGTGTTGATCGGGCTAGGGCGGTGCATGGTCAGCCGGAGTACATTTTTTATAGCTTATAGAAACAATATATAGTCCCTTTGAGTCATAGACATTCCGTGTATTACCTTATGTAGCCTACCTAACATGTGACCTTGTAACAGGGAAACCACACATCGTGTTGTCGACTATACAGGTAGTGTGTTCTAATTTTTCAATGTGTGATTTACACAATAGTTCCCTAGGGGTGTGCCTCAGATACGTAGTGAGAGATGTACACATCTTTTATCACGAATGTACACATAGTGTCTCATTAATGTACACACCATGTATCATGAATGTAAACATTGTGTTCCACGAATGTACACACCATGTACTTATACCAAATTATGAAGATTCAAAATTTGTTTGTTATACTGTGTTATAATTATTGACATGAGATTGTGTTTGGTCATTAATTTGATAGGGCATTCTATGTGATAGGTTTTAGTATATACACATATATGTGCTTAATTAGTATTAGTTTAATATTATGATCATTATATCATGTATGATTAATATTTCAATGGTTACTCTATGAGCATTAAAGCATGACATGTTAAGGAAAATTCATGTAATTTGTGTAATAATTAATTTGATACTACATTCCATGAATGTACATGATATATCTTATATGAAATATGTCACACTAAATAAATAGTATATGATTAGAATACATGATAGGAATATTCATACATGTATTCATCGTGTTTCCCTTAAGGTACATTTATATAGACAATTAATATTAAAAACAATTATTTAATTTTTATAATTTTTAATAGATGAGAATCTCAAGGAAATTCATGTGAGAATTAAAATACAATAGTTTATTAATTAAAGATAATAATTAAAATATTCATGAAAGTTTTTCATAAATAATAAAAATTAATAACTGAATGCTAGTTTTATTAATTGAATAATTAATTTCATGGATGTTAATGATCATGAGCACTAACTAGACATTTTTAGGTGATTGGGTTGATTTAATTAATTATTAAATTAAACTATTGTCTTATGTCTCTTCTCTCCTATTATTATGCAAAGTCCTACATTCCCACAGTTTCTCTTATATAATACATTTTCACCTCAAAAGTGTGTGACTAAAATAATATGTAATTAATGGAGATCCCAATCTTGTGTAGGTTGTTCATGTTTGTATTTGAGGTGATGACAATCCAAGAGAAATAAATAGGTGGATTTGTAGAATGCTGAAACACAAGAATTAATTGTTTCTTGTTGTTTTTCCACCATTTCAATGGTTAGTTTATCATATATTAGATAAACGAAGCATTACAAAATCTCATGATCATATAGGTTTATTATTTTATTTCTACCAATTTTCATGGTTATTTTGTTATGGATGTATTATTTTGATCACAAGAATTAGTGAAATTAATGAGAATTCAAGATAGAACATAAATAAATTTTATTATGAATAAATATTATATAATAAATGGTTAATAAATTATTTAAATATATTTCATATTAACCAGAATGTAATGAAGGTAATAATTGGAAATTTACTCATAGAGGAAAAAATCCCCCATTTACATATATTAGGTTGGTATTGCCTTCCACTACATCTGTTAAAATCAATCCATATATCAATGTGCTCGGACATCGAATGTTGAATTAATTTTTATAATTGGGGAATTATAACATAATGTTTTGGGTTGACTAAAATTAGTTTATAATAAGAGTTGACTGTCAATGTACGATTTGGTGTTTCTAAGAGCCATGGGTTGAGGAAATCCAATTTAAGGATTTCAAGAATGAGTAGTCCACTCAAGAGATCAATAAAGTATGAGTTAATTCAATTTTTATTTTTAATTCCTACCTAAAACCATTCATGTTTATTAACCACTTTTTTTTGGGTAATGATAAAGGGAATATGGATCCTTTTTGCTAGAATATCCAAGAAAAGAGTTATTCTAAAGCCAATGGTGAGGGACATTGGGATTTGATAAAATATTGGGAGACTAATAAATATATTTCTTATTTATTTATTTTTTATTAAATATTACCAGATAATGTACTAAAATATCTTCACATCTTATATTTAGAAACAATAATAAAGTGACACAAAAAATATCACTTTGATCCAAACGTGATAAGGATAACCATCTCACGGACTTAAATTTCCAAGTGTGGAAAAGGTGCTTAAACATTTTCCTTCTCCATGAAATGAAATTTTATGTGTTGGAAGAAACAATTCCTGATGCATGAAGTAATGAGGAAAGCGATGACGATTTATCACTATATATGAAATATTTGAATGATTCCATTGATGTTCAATTTTTCATTCTATCATTCATTTCCAATTGGATATTAAAGAAACATAAGGACATTGATGTGTATATCATGATGTCTCAACTTCACGTTCTCTATTATAAAAAGGTAAGACAATAGAGGAATGAGATCTCTAATTCATTTTTACCTGTAATCAATATTATTGGATACATTGAATTATTATACTTCATGGGGTTTAAATTCCCTTATGAGTTTCATAGAGATGTCATACATTCATCAACTACAAATATATTCTCTTGTTCTATAATTAATTAATAGATGATAAATAATGTGAAGAGTCTTTCAGAACATCATACCATTATTCACCATGTGGATAAGTATATAGGGTGTGATAAACCTATGTTTCTTATGGTCATATAGAAAAAAACGAACAAGAAAAAGGTTCCCAAGACTTATAACACCCCTAAATCTATAAAGTACTATCCTTCCATGAAGTGGAATATCTATAGGCTGGGAAAGGAAAAGGAGGAAGTATGTTTTGCATGTGGAATGAAAGGTTGTCAGAATATGAACTGTACCCAAAATAACGGGGAAGCTAAATATGAGTTTATTACCGAGTGTAATCATTCAATATATCACATTGGGAATTAGACACAGCTTGTGGTGCTCATATCATTATCAAAATACTGGAACCATGTATATTCTAGAATATTACTATTTGATAGGTGGATCTGAGACCATTAAATAGTGTGAGGATAGAAATTCTATCCATTGGTGACTACCTACTTTCATTTCCAACCGAAATTATTTTGGTTTTAATATATATTTTTGTATCTATGGTTACCAAGAACCAAATTTCTGCATCATTAGTAGATGCTGATGGGTTTATTTAAAAATTTGGAAATAGATGTTGTTTATTTTATAATAACAACACATGTTATCATATGGAACATTTAAATAATTTTATTTATGTATTTAATGTTAAAAAACATGTATTGTAAATTGATAATGAATCACTATCACATGAAACATATAAAATATAATACCCTGATTTTTCACCATCAACTTGGTCATATAAATGATTAGTATTTGAAAAATCTCTACAAAGATGGTTATTTAGAATCTTCTTAGATAAAACCACTTGAATGATGACATCATTGTTCACACAGAATGATTAATATACTTCCATTTTCTAGAAATGGTTAAAGGGCCATATAGCTTCTAGGATTAGTTCACATTAATGTGTGTGGACCTTTTCGATTATAATATAGATTTAGATATTCTTACATCATAACTTTTACTGATGAATTGTGTATACATAGATATGTATACTTTATGAGGTATAAGTCCAAGTCCATTGAGACATTATTTGAATTCAATAATTATGTAGTGAATCAAAAGGATAGAAGTTAAATAATCTTTGATTGGATCATGATCGTGAATATCTATTAAGAGTCCATTGACTTTTAACATGATTTTGTTAATCGATCTCATGTCACTCCTCATTACAAACCACAATGGAATGGTGTTAGTGAAAGGAGAAAGTGTACCATGTTATACATGGTAAGGTCAATGATGAGTCATCAAGATTATCCATTATCCCTTTGGGGGCATGAATTATAAATTGTTCCATACAAATTAATTTTAGTCATACCTTAAGTGGAAATTTAAATTCCATTCATGCTATAGATTATAATGGAACCTGTTTTGTCACACACATGTGTATGGGGTTGCGTGGAATTATTTAAGGCCTTCGAAGTTAGCGAAATAGTAACCTTAGGATAAACTTGTATCATTATAGGGTGTACCAAGGGAATAAATGGATACTACCTAAACAACCCATTGGAAAAATAAAGTGACTATCACCGGACAAGCTGTAATTCATGAGAGGGAGAATATCCTTATAAAGGATTTTCAAATAAAGGATGAATTTGATGATGTTAATGCTCATGATAAACAAGAGTTTGCAAAGGAACAAATTCTATAGGTCCATGTGGAATAATTAGTTCATGAAACAAAAGTACTACAAATGAGAATAAGAGAGGTCAAAGAACTAGTGAGATATGATTTTATAGTAAGCTAAGATGGTGAATAATTATTCATTAACAATGATGTAAAAATATACTAAAATGATGTGTTAGAGATATCAAAAGATACAAGATGGAATGAATCTAGGATTTCCTAAATGGATTCAATTTTTTAGAACCATGTTTTGGGTTCTGGTGGATAAACCATTTGATGTAAATATCATTTCATGTAAATGGGTATTCAAGAGGAAACTATCACTAGAAGTTAAGGTAAAAAAATATAAAAAGGATTGTTTCTAAAGGGTTTAAACATCATCAAGGAATTGACTATGGCTGAACCTTTTCATAAATTTTCATATTTAAATGCATTAGAATTCTACATTAAATAACAGATTACCATGACTTTGTGATTTGGAAGATGGATGTCGGAAATGAACTATTTAATGGGATCCTTTAAGAAGATGTCTATATGACACAAGCATAATAATTTTTTCACACTATGTTATTAGAAAAGTGTTTTCTGGTTATAGAGATCCATTTATGGATTGATTCAAGAATCTAGGTCATGGAACATTTGATTATATGAATCCATAAATGAATTTAGTATCATTAATACTGAATATAATACATGTGTTTATAATAGGTTTAGTGGTAATGAAGTCATTAACCTATAAGTAAATGCAGATGAAATATTATTTTTTAGAAATGACATAAAAGTCATACCGTCTATAAAGGGATGGTTAAACAATGGTTTCTCCATGATGGAATTAGGTAAAGTAACCAATATTCTAGGGATCGAGATCATTCAAGATAGATCTAAGAGGCAGATTGGACTAAGTCAAAGTATATATGTTGACCAGATACTAAAGAGTTTTTCTATGGAAAATCCAAGAATGAATTGATTTTAGTGTCACAAGGTTTATATATTTAAAATAACTTTTGTCATAAAAAACAAGAAGATAAAGGTGGAATGAGTAATATCACATATTCTTTGGAGACATGTTCAATCAAGCATTCCATGTTATGTACTATACATGATGTTGTCCATGCAGTGAGCATGAGAGGAACATATCATGTAGATCTAGGAGAAGAACATTGGTCTTATACTAATGTTGTCATTATGTATATGATGAAAATTATATATATATTCCTGGTGTATGGATGAGTGGAGGAGATGTTCATTAGTGTTTATATTGATTCCCATTTTTAGATAGATCATAATGATCTGAATTCATAATCCAAGTATGTTTTTTTTGTCTCAACAAAGGAGATGTGACCTAGAAGAGTTCAATGTATCTAGTTGTCATTGATTCTACAGTAGAGCCTGAGTATATAACATCTTCTGATACAAAAAAAAAAGTTGTTTAGATTTAGAATTTTTTCTCGCAGCTTGATTCAGTACCTAGAATTAAAGACCTTATCACATCATTTTTTGATAATACTATAGTGGTGACTATGGAAAATGATTCAAGTTCACATAAAAAAAATATACTCTAGAAGTATCACCTATTGATGTATTTTTCTCAATGATCTTATGTTTTATAAATTAGAATACCAATGGAATGTAATTATGTGAACTCCTTGAGTAAATTCATATCTTAATAGAAGCATGTGTATCATGTGAGAGCTTATGGAATAAAGGTTGTTAGTAGTTGGATCCATTGCAATTAGGAATTTGTTAAAGATTGTGACCTAGAACCAATAATTGTTTACTTTATAATGACATGTATTCATAGATTTTAAAATTAATAAATTCCTTATAAAATATTGATTGTTATTATATGTAACATAGTATGTGATACTGTCTTATGGGATGTTGTCACATTGAAGTGTCATAGGAGTTACCCGCTATGATGAGATCCCCAAAGTGATATGGAACTATTCTTAAATATATATTCTATAGTGTTATGATATAATTTTATCGACATCATTGATACATTCTATCAGCTATAAAGAATCATATGAATTCAAGTTATCTTCTCATAGTGCACTCCCTTAATAATATCTAATAGGATATTCTTAGAAGGAGACCCTCCATTAGGAAATCCACATTTATATTTTTCATTGAATATTATAATCTATGGATGTGTGTGTTGATAATTAGACATTAATATTATTTTTAATGAGTATTTATGAGTCATGTGTTTTTATTTATTGGTGACAATTATGACAAAAAATGTTCGCAGTGTGGTAGGATGCATTGGGTGCGTCATGAGTAATATTCCATTAGTGAATACTGTGAGAAGGAATTTTTCCCTTGTATTATAAAATGGAAATTGATATCTCAATCCCTTTTATTGAACAGATATATCCTAAATAAAACCATTTCAATGATGTTCTATAGGCATGTTAAATTTCCAAAAAGTCAAAGTAATATACATTGATCACATAGGTTTATGTCACTAACATGAAACATTATTTATTATATACATGGTGATAAAGGTATTATATTACATAGTAATTGTATGTATAAGGTAACATGGAAATTTTAACATTAATTTCTTTCCCTATGGGTACTATGGATTGTTGCTAGATGATAAACTTGGAATTTATGCATCTTCACCTAATACCATTGAGAAAGAGATTCGAAGGGTCACACACTAAGTGTATCCAGAATCTCAGTTAAATAAAATATTATTAATAATTATTTAACATGTTAAATAATAATTATTCCCAAATGTGGTTTAATAATTATTCTCATTTTTCTTGATTTCATTTTTTCCGTTAATAGTTATTTGATATAATATAAGTTGACTGGAATATTTAAAAATATTTATTTTCTATTTAGAGAAAATAATATTTAATTTTTTATTGGTGAATAAATTAGTGATGTTTATTTGGGAAATAAATAGTCAGTATTCAATGATATATATATATATATATATATATATATATATAAGAGGAATGGCGCACCAAGTTTAATGTTCTGGTGAGAATTAATAAATATTGAATATTATTTGACTAAATAATATCTAATTTAATTCTCATGTTATGAACAAGTCAATAATTATTAATAATAATATTACTATTTAAAATGTGGTTTCACAGGGACTAAATAAATAATAATGGGACACTTTTTAAATTATTTATTTATAACCCTATCCATATATAACCCCAATTATATTATTTTCTATTAAGAAAAAATTCTATTGTGTTTGGTTGTGAACAATGAATTTGGAGAATCTTCTGAACCCTAGGGAGCTCCCTTCTCCGAGAATGCTCCCAATAATAGAGAGAGATATTCCTCCTCCTCCCACTCTATTGTCATGATAGATCTAGGATATGTATTTGGAAGTATTTCTCAAGGAAATGAATGGTGGATGATGTAAGTGATAAGATATTCCATTCTTGCACCGAAGAATTTTATGGAGACATTAATAGAATATTGGAACACTTTTGGATCAACTCTAGAGGGAATATAATTTGATTCCTAAATCCCAAATATTGTACAAAATATATATATTTTTAGATTAATCAATGAAGAAAAAATTCCAACAATGTTATTCGTTGATTAGTTAAATTGATTATAAATGATAAGTGATGATCCTCTATTAGTTTCTGCTATTTAATAAATTTTCTATATTCATTGATTAAATTCCTTAGATCACAGAGATTATCATTGTGTAAATCTCATATTTTTTATCAATCATGGAAAAAATGGTGGGAAAGACCCACCACATGTTTCTGCTACGTCCATAACAAACAAGCACTTCATTTAGTCATTGAATTGTTTATTCCACATCATAAACATAAAAAATACATTATACTATAATAATATATAAAAAATTATTTACCTCTATCAATTTGTTCCATAGACATTTATTGGACCACAAATGTCAGTTTTCTTGAGATCACACATATTTGATTCCCATTTTTTATTCAACCTATATGAACTCCTAATTTTCTTTCCTCCCATGCATGTATGAGATGATTTTTCACAATCAACATTTACATTGGGAATTTAAATAACTATAAATCACACACAAACACACACACACACACACACACATATATATATTCTATGCTTTGTTTACTATGGTTTTCCAACCTACAGTTCCATAAGTTTTTTTCATTATAAATTATTATGTAACAAATGTTCTCTTTACTGTAAACCAAAAATCAATTGACTTCTACCATGTATCCTTTTATGAGTGAATTAAATGTCTTTATTTTGATATTTAAACCATTATAATTATATGTCACTACAATTTATGAGTCATAGAGTTGACATGCACTCAAAATATTGTGATGAAATCATGCTACATAGAGAACATCAATTTTCCTTATCTCATCATTTACTATATCTATATTTTCACATCCATTGATCATTAGAGAATCATACTTTCAAAATATTAGTGTTCCATCTACCATTTTCAAATCATTACTCAAAAAGTATGAACTTCATGTCATGTGGGATGAAAATATGCTATTACGAATCAAGATGATATTGTTCCTCATAGCATTGAGGTCTTTATATGCAATAATTTTTTTAATCTATTTTTATATTTTCCATATATGAGATAACTGATTTTGCAATGGAAAATTTGTCATTTACAATCTCTTATCAATATACATGGGTTCATCACAATCATATCATTAATATAGAATATAAACCTATTATTAAGATTAACTCCAATTTATTGAGAGGTACTGACTTATCTCCATGTTATATAAGTATTGTTCCACCTTTACACTTTCTTCAATGAATAAATTTATAAACATGGTTCTAATAATGAAAAATATATTCAAAGAAAATTTTATTCTATATGATGAATGATATGGTCACATTCTACATTATATAATTCCAAGCACTTACCCATTAAGAAATATCATTTCCTATAACAGAAATACATTATATGTCCTAGAAAGCCATAGAATTTACATTTCATAAGGGGAAATATCATCTCACATTCATTTAGCCACATGTCACCTTATTTTGTAAATTTATTTGACCAGTGACGCACTCTTAATACTTTATGATTATTTCATCTCTCATTTATTTTAGATTTTAAGGCAATTCATTAGGACATCTTCTGCCTCTATAATATTGTCATGACCCTTCCTTCCAAAGATATCTCTCCTAGGTTGGTAATGATGAAAGAGATATAATTAACCCCGAGTCCCACCTCCAGTAATCCCTGGGCTGGAAAACAACACCAATTATATAAAATCTCACAAAATGGGAGTCATTTCCCTTTTAAAAGAAAACAAGACATGAATATAAGATGGTCCATCCCAAAACAACTCCATGTACTAAATATACAATAGAAATCTGAAATCTATCCCACATGCATGTTTAAAATAAGACTTTTACGAATAAAATGAAAATCCAAAGTAAATACCAATAATAAGGCTAAGTAGAGACATGAAAATTGTCCCAATGTCTGATCTAATGAGGTCCATAATGGTCCACATAGTCCTCCAGGAAACATGAATGATGTTTTATATATGTAGGGTGAGCATATAAGTATACTCAGTAGGAAGACCGAGGACTCCTATGCACATGTCAAAGAATCATACTAATGCCCCTTTGAGAAAATAAAATGACAAAACAACGCCTAAGCAAGTATAAATTACACACCAATATCCCCAAGGCATGATCACTAAATAATAAATTCCATGTAACGTAATATAATGATCATCATTAATTTGATAACCACTCACCACTTCCCACTAGTTTATCCACTCCTTCCTTATTAAAAACATCCTCACACTCCAACCTATTCTGAAAGAACCACATCACAACCCACCGACACACACCTATGCCCCACAAACCACATGTCGTCCCATCACCTAGGCCCTGAGACACTTCACATTACACCCAAAAATACTTGGGTACTAACAAACTTCACCACATCTTT
Organism: Viscum album; assembly: GCA_963277665.1. Taxonomy (NCBI): domain Eukaryota; kingdom Viridiplantae; phylum Streptophyta; class Magnoliopsida; order Santalales; family Viscaceae; genus Viscum; species Viscum album. The sequence continues at coordinate 90,455,951 of OY728127.1, read as the reverse complement.
CCCATAGACACCTGGTCCACTAAGCATGTCATACCATGAAAACTCCTAGGAAATCATATCTCATCTCATCCCAAATACACTTGAGAAATCCCAATTATCCCACACACACCTGGGTAATCACAACTCGCCCACACACACTTGGGAAAGCACAATGTTCATGCACACACTTAGTCCCCAAAAAATATAACCATATAGAAGAATATGGGGCTACTGCTTCTTGGAAGTTGGACCAAGGAAGAGCTGGTGGCCATCCATTCATCCTCCCATTGGGATGTTTGGGAAAGACACCCCCAAGATGAAGGGGTTTGATACATAATGCTAAACTAGGGTGGGGTGAATTTGGAAATCATAATGGAAAACAAATGTATATACTGATATAATACCACACACTCTTGGCCAACCTATGAGATCTCAAATAAACAACTAGCTTGAAATACTACCAGCCTCACTGTTACCCCTAAATTCAAAACCACAAAACCAACTAAAAACTCAATTAATACCCCCAAAAATTTTATTTAATAAATTCTCATTTCTTAGTGAACTATTAATTTATTCATTCTATATCTACCTAGGTATCTACTAAGAACATCATGCAAAATTTCACAAAGAAAAAGTCACACAGAGGAAAAAGAACCATGGTAAATTCAACCACTTCACATTCCTCTCCGTTTAACACCCATGTCGACCAATTATATCATCATTCTTCAATGTCATCCCACCCAAGCTATGCTATCAAAATAAAAAAACCCAAATCATAGCCTCACCCAAAAATAAATCAGCACACAAACTGATTGCATCCCTCATGTACAACACATCCCAAACATCCAATAATCTTTCAATATCAAAACCTAAGATTCCATTACACCTTCCAAACCACCCCATGTCACACAACCTTTCCCACAACCCTGCTACATCAAAAGTCAGAACAAACCCAGACCCAACACATCACCACACGAAACAAGTCAAGAAAAATTTATATTTAACAAGGAATTCCTCTCTCAATTTACAATTATTAATTTCGGGGATAATGAAAAAATAGTTTTATCTTGTAGACACCATTTATTTTAGAAAAATAAAAATGATTAATAGATTCCATGTATTTATTTAATGATAAGAAGGAAAAAATTCATTCATAAACATTCTGTGTGAAACTAAGTACCCCCAAAGACCATGATGTTTAGTAAGAATATATCTCATACAGTTCACAACAATGATCAACGTATCAATAAAACATTAAGATCATATGTCAATTTCCTAAGCCCATGTTTATTGATTTCAAACCAATTAATCCTTATTTATTGAATTCAGATTAAATTATAATCATAAATATACATTCAAACACAAATCCCACATGATGTACAATTGAGAGAGATGAAGGAAAAACTATTTGGAAGAAGATATGATCGACACTTCCTGGCCCCACCAAAGCATGGGAACACATGTAACAAGAATAGCCTCTAGGGAAAACATGGTCCAATGTCTACAACACAAGTGCATGAATCCTCAAGGGGGGATAAAGGTTCAGGGAGTTTCACACAAAGAGAAAGAGAAACACACAAGGAAGATAAGATCTTAGATATAGAAATTACATATCCTAAATAAAGGGGAGAATTCATTTTTAAAATCCATTAAAGGAGGATCACGACCAATACCACACTATCAGGAAGTAAAAATGATGATTTAGGCTTTTAGAAGATATATAGGATTTAAAATGGAACTAAAATACATTAATTATGATTTTAAACTCATTTTATGTGAATGAAAACATTAAAGGGTAGAAATTATAGGAAACTATAAAAACTAATGATGACTCACCATAGGAATTACCAACCATTGGATGAGTCACCATTGGTTGACTCACCATTGGATTACTCTCCATTGGATGAGCTACCATTTGACGATTCACTGTTGGATGAATGAACTCTAGAAAATCTATTTTTGAGTGAGATATAGTCGCCAGTCATCATCTTGACTCACCATCATGACCCATATACACAACTCCCCATCAGCGACCTACTGTTGGAGAACCTGAAAAAAGGGAATTTTGAATAGTGTTGAAATAATTCATCATGAACTCCATGAACACTTCAACAACATGATATTCACAAAGTGATTGACCAGAGAGGTTTGATATGTTACATTAGATACCTCTAAATCTATTCTCACCCTTGAGAATTTAAAACCAAACAAAGAACAAAATATGGGGTCTGAAAAACCACCATGTGAGATACCTCTCAAGGATCTCACTATAATTGAAACATCTCTATCAAAGTCAAATATTAATTATAATCCATCCTATGTTGTTCAAAATATGTAGTGACACCTCTTCATCCAATAATGCCCCCTCTGAAATCTTCTAACTAAACTAACCAAAAGACACACCTTACAAGAATAACAACCATGCCATCCTGCACACATGAAAAATGGAATTCTGTTTTCCATGTAAAGATACTATCCGCTCTGGGTAGCACTGACTCTCCCACATGGGATTAATCACATCACAGTTAACTAATATCTATTAGGAATTTCTTCCTCCTCTTTTCACATGTCCAGACTTCATATCACATTCCACCAGACACATGTAAACCCTAGGGAAAACAAATTATTTCATAAACAAGGTTCAGAAATTATATACCAAGTAAAGACATAAAAAATAAAAAATCAAAATAACATTGGGTACTAGGCATGCATATGTGTTTCATGTTCCCAAGTACTCTACTCCCAACCACAATGCCTCCACAACACATAAACCAAAGGAATGGTCCTCTAATTCAACACTTTCTCTTAATGATCCTGAATCTATACTGGCCTCTCCACGTATGTCACATCATCTTTGATATCTAACTCTCCCCAATCAATTACATGAGACTCATCATGAAGACACCATTGTAGTTGTTAGATGTGATAGACATAATGGATACTCTCCAACATTGGGGGAATCTCTATCTAGTATGCCACATCTCCAACTCGGGCCAACACCATGAAGGGTCTGATGAACCTAGGAGAAAGCATACTACCCCTTCCAAACCTATGCTGCCCACATTAGGGAGAAACCTTTGATGAGAGTGGTTTGTCGTGAACCACAATTCAATTAATTTATTATTAACCTAATAATGCACCATAGTGGCACACCCTAAGGTCGATCACAAGGAGGCCGCTCACATGCACTATTTTCCTATTGTCACTATTTATAATAAAACTAATATAAAAATATAATAATAATATTAATGGGGGGAAATAATATCAAATGCATAAAATATAAATATATTAAATAATAATGCAATGAAATACAGAATGAAGTTATAAGAAATAAAGTAGGCAGTTGTTCTTAGGAGGTCGTGGTGGTTGATATCATTGTTTAAAAAGAATCTCAAAATTCAATTCAATGAGGTGATCAAGACCTATCACACCTCACCTTCTCATTTGAAATGTCATCACCCCATACCGAGACCTCTGCATATGGGGTAATTCTCTTCCTAAAGTCATCTCAGATACCTCTTTTCTGACCATCACTACTCATGTCATACTCCACCGTATGCACAACACAAATAGCGAAGGGAAGGAAAATTTATAAACGAGAAGAAGATATTGGTGGTAGAGAAAATGGGGCGACCTCTCACCATAATAGATTTAACCACCACAAAAAATCTTATAATTGAATAAAGGGATTATAAATTAAAGCACAATAACTCAATCAACTCACCATTCCCTCCCTCAAACAAGCGCCGAGGTCAGTTCTCCATTCTTAGTGGAGTTGAGAAGGGAATAACAGTGGAAGAACACATAAAATAAAATAAATGGAAGAAAGGTGGTATGAAGAGAAAAGCTAAAATAATATATATTAAAACTAAAAGTTACTATTACAACAAATATACTAAACCTTTCCCCTTGAAAATGGTTATCCTTGTATAAAGAAAGGAGGTACAAATTTATATAGAAAATGGGAGAAGAAATCTCGACTCAATTATGTCCTCTGTATTGCATAGACATTTAGGCCCATTAAACGACCAAATTGGTAAATGTTACCTTATTGAAACTTTTTCCTTATCTTCTTCCGCGCCCCTCCACAAAGGTTCACTCCGATTGGGCCACGTATGAAAGAGTTATTACTTTTTTTGTGCGGACAATTAAATCTGTCCATGTGACTCTTTGTCTTCCACAACTCCAACTTCCCATGCATCAAAGACCTTGAAACCAGCCTATTAAGATTTGTACTCAATGAAAGATATTCATTAATTACTATTCCAGCTCCATGTTTAATTTAAGCTCCATTGGATCGGTCAGCCTCGAGATACAATCTCATATTTAAAACATTCCAAATCTGTGCACAATTTTCAAGGTCTGGATTATGAGCTAATTTTGGGCCTCCAAATGATTTATTGAGCTGGGACTCCCGAAGGATTAAATTAGTTACATGATATAATGAAACCTATAAAAAAGGAATTTCACAATTTGGGTCAGTGTATAAAATTTTATGGCCAAAATACAGAATACAAATAAAACAGCTAGACACCAAAATTAAGCCATTTTTGCATTTGTGCTCAAAATACCACTAAAACATAAAAATGTGACAATTGACCATAAAATAACACATTGGTGGGATTTAAAACAATTAAATACAGTATATAATATGTGAATATTCAATCTTCATCATTCCCCCACACTTAATCATTGCACTCCTGGGAAATCATCATATATTCAAATCAAAATTCACACAAAAATCAATAATGAGAAAACATCAATGATCTCTCCCAAAATGAAATTACATCATGTATCCTCTATGAAAGACAATTACCAATCATTTTAATTCCTCACATTTTAATTTATTCAACCTCAGAAATCCATCCATGGCCCAATCACAACCTACCTCACCTTGAAATTTGTGTCACTCTTCACTCAAGAGAAATTAAATCTGGATTTATGCTCATTCTTGGAAAGTGCATGTATAACCATAGGCTTGTGACAATTCTCATCTCTCCATAGCACGAAACATGAAAATTTATTTAATCATGAGTACTTTTTTAGGTGAATTCTGTGGCTTAGGGTTGGTGGGAATATGATTGAAAAATTCAAGGCATGAAAGAGGAGGTTGGACTCTTAAGCACAATGCATGAATAATCAAGTGAAAACATAGGATAAACCTCACTCAATCCCCTTTACAATGTGAAACACAACACCGCCCCCTTATTGTATGACATGGGGCATGATCCAGGAAATTATTCCAAAGAATGATTTCATCAATGTTCTCCCCTTTTTGTCATTCTTTTCATTTTTTTTGTAAATCTACAGAAAGGCAAAACTTATTTTCTTTTTCTTTTTTTTTATTTTTTTCAAGGAGAATGAGTTGGAAATTGAAGCTCATCTCCATTTTTTCTCAGTTTTTTCATTTTTTTTTCTGAAGGAGAACAAGATGAAACAATAAAGCACAATGAAAGGATTACTTATTCCCAATTTGATCTTTATCATACACTACCCAAAATGTTGACACACACCTCACATACCCCATAAATGAAACACATCCCAAGAACATACACGAAAGGCCCTTCCCCCACACTAAAACTTGAAATATCCAAGAAAAAATACCAAGAGTGCGGGTTGGTATGGAAAATTTGGCTTGTAATGTGGCTTAAACCTATAAAGCAATTCATGGCATCTAAGGGCTAACTAATGATAGATGTAAAGGTAGGTCTCAAGATAAAATATGGCTGGCCAAACAAATGCCTCAATCATATCAAAAACATTCCATGAAATCCAAAGCTTCGAAAGAGAAAAATCACAATTTCTGGTTCTCACACAAAATCCAAGATTCTCTCAAGAAAGTGTGGGTATTAGAAATAATATTTCAAAGTGGTTCAGAATACCTCACAGGACATGAAAAATGTATTAAGTCAGTGTTTCATGGGAATGGATTTCAAAAATTGGTCAAACTCATAAAAATAAATGAAAATACATTTCACGGAAAAAGTTTCACATCAACAATCATTTAAAATCCATTTCTTCAAAAATCATTTCAATCATCTCAAAATCAATTAATGTGTGAGAAATGATTAGAATATTCATTGAAGCTCAAGGATCCTAAAAAGATGAAAAATAAAAATAAAAATAAATAACACAAAACATTTAAGTAGTTTGACACTCCCCCCACACCTAGATTTCACTACCCCCAAATGCAGCTCAACAAAAGAATGATAAGGGTAGAAAAATAAAAGGAAGGAAATATAAAACCTGACTATATTTTACAGTGACAGCCTTGAGTTAAGCTCCTAGATACTACCACTTTACCTAAAAGGAATGAAATAAAAAAACATAAGAAAAATAAATAAAAATAAAGAGCAATGGAAAAGAAAAAGAAATGGGAAAAAAGGATAAGGCTTAGTTTGACCCCCCCCCAAGCGGGTGCTAGATTTTTACTGCCCCTAGGCAGGCAGTTGCAGCGGTTTAACCCCAATCCGATGGTGGGTAGGGTTTCTTGCTCAGAAACCACCAGAACTTCATTCTTCCAATTATCTTGAGCCTAAAACATCCATAGATCAACACATAAATAGAGTACAATATCTTCTTCCCAATTTCAATGTGGTAAAACTGGAATGATGGGGGAAGGAGGAAGAATGGGTCCTCCTTGTTCATTGCCACAACTTGTATGGCCTCTTTAACTTTAACATCTAGGGATTTCAAATGTGATGTTGGGTCAAAAAATTCAGAAGGGAAGTTAGAAAATAATTCCACTTGAATAAGATTAAAACATGAATAATTAATATAAAAATCTTCCCTTTCGTGTAGGTCAGCTTGAAATGTGATCTCTTCAGGCAAGGCCACTGGGAACTCTTTTTCAGTAGGTACTTCTTTATCTTCTTCCAAATCAAGAGAGGGGTATAGAGGTACTGATTCTTCTTTGAATAAGATGGGGGGATCACTTACCTTTTTCTCTTCAACAAAATCTAACCAATGTTTATCCAAAACATGTTGAACTCCCACAGTTGTATCAGCTGGCTTGTCATCTTCCGGAACCTCTTCAAGCAATGGCCAAGGAGAGACGATTGCATATTCCAATTGAATCTTCAAGTCCTATTTGGGTTCGTCAAATTCAAATGTAGGTGGAACAAAATTTACCATTTCTTCTTCAGCATGGTTATTTTGTTGTTTTCGTTCCATCCATAGAGCTTTAACTTCATCAACTTCAGCTGCCAGTGATGCCACCATCTTTCTTGCTTGTTCAAGAATTTTGAAATTGTTTTGAATCATCACAGCATCTTGTTCCATCTACAGCATAAAAGACTCTTCCATGCTAGACAATTCAGTACTAGGCCAAGCATATTAAAAATCACTAAAATAATCCATCTCGACCAAAAAAAAAGAATGATATTCAATGAAGCACTTCTTTTTAGTTTTTGAAATTTTTAACTTTTTTTGGGTTTTTATGAAAAATAGAGTGTGAAAGAAATTGACCTCCCCAGAAACGGAACAAAATTGATGAGAGTGGTTTGTCGCGAACCACAATTCGATTAATTTCTTATTAACCTAATAATGCACCATAGTGGCACACCCTAGGGTCGATCACAAGGAGGCCGCTCACACGCACTATTTTCCTATTGTCACTATTTATAATATAACTAATATAAAAATATAATAATAATATTAATGGGGGGAAATAATATCAAATTCATAAAATATTAATATAGTAAATAATAATTCAATATAATATAGAATGAAGTTATAAGAAAGAAAGTAGGCAGTTGTTCTTAGGAGGTCGTGGTGGTTGATATCATTGTTTAAAAAGAATCTCAAAATTCAATTCAATGAGGTGATCAAGACCTATCACTCCTCACCTTCTCATTTGAAATGTCATCACCCGGTAACGAGACCTCTGCATATGGGGTAATTCTCTTCCTAAAGTCATCTCGGATACCTCTTTTCTGACCATAACTACTCATGTCATACTCCACCGTATGCACAACACAAATGACGAAGGGAAGGAAAATTTATAAATGAGAAGAAGATATTGGTGGTAGAGAAAATGGGGCGACAGCTCACCATAATCGATTTAACCACGACCAAAAATCATAGAATTGAATAAAGGTATTAGAAATTAATGTACAATAACTCAATCAACTCACCATTCCCTCCCTCGAACAAGCGCTGAGGTTAGTTCTCCATTCTTAGTGGAGTTGAGAAGGGAATAACGGTGGAAGAACACATAAAATAAAATAAATGGAAGAAAGGTGGTATGAAGAGAAAAGATAAACTAATATATATTAAAACTAAAAGTTACTATTACAACAAATATAATCAACCTTTCCCCTTGAAAATTTCTATCCTTGTATAAAGAAAGGAGGTACAAATTTATAGAGAAAATGGGAGAAGAAATCTCGACTCAATTCTGTTCTCCGGATTTCACAGACATTTAGGCCCATTAAACGACCAAATTGGTAAATGTTCCCTTCTTTAAAGTTGTTCCTTATCTTCTTCCTCGTCCCTCCAAAACATTTAAGCCCTATTGGGCCACGTATGAAAGAGTTATGATTTTTTTGGTGCGGACAATTAAATCTGTCCATGTGACTCTTCATCTTCCACAACTGCAACTTCCCATGAATTAAAGACCTTGAAACCAGAAGATTAAGACGTGGAATCCTTAATGAAAGATATTCATTAATTAATCTTCCATATCTATGTTTAATTTAAGATCCATTTAATCGGTCACCTTCGAGATAAAAGCTCATATTTAAAACATTCCAAATCTGTGCACAATTTTCAAGGTCCGGATTATGATCTAATTTTGGGCCTCCAAATGATTTATTGAGCTGGGCCTCCAGAAGGATTAAATTCGTTAAATGATATAAGGAAACCTATAAAAAAGGAATTTCACAATTGGGATCAGTGTATAAAATGTTATGGCCAAAATACAGAAGACAAATAAAACAGTTAAACACCAAAATTAAGCCATTTTTGCATTTGAGCTCAAAATACCACTAAAACATAAAAATGTGACAATTGACCATAAAATAACACATTGGTGGGATTTAAAACATTTAAATACAGTATATAATATGTGAATATTCAAGCTTCATCAAACTTCTAGAACACATGGTCCCTAACCTCGAAATTTAAGGGCCTCCTTGTGCGATCAACATAAAAATTATTCTAGTTTTGCGCTTCTTTCATCCTCTCACGAACAAGCTGAACATTCTCTGAAATGTTGGGAACCATGTTTGGAACAAGAACAATCATATCCCCAACATCCATCTAGAAAAATAGATAACAACATACTCTCTTGTAAAATGACTCAAATGGATCCATTCCAATGTAAGTGTGACTAGAAATATTATATGGAAACTTTACTAAGGGAAGGTGTTGTACCCATGATCCACCGAAGTCTAAGATGCACACCCATAACATATCCTCCAATGTTTGGATAGTACACTATGTCTGCCAATTTGTTTGAGGGTGGAATGTAGTGATGAGGAATAATTGGTTGAAAAAAGCATGATGAAATCCTATCAAGACTCGTGAGTTAAAACATATATCATGATCCTAGACAAGGGATCTCATAACCCCATATAGTCGCACCACCCCATCCACATACCTCTTCACCAAGGAATCCAATGTGAACAACTCCTTCATCACTAAGAAGTGAGCTAATTTTGTCAACCGATACACAAATTCCCACAACCCATTTCATCTCTAGGCATAAACACTACATCCTCATGCCAGGGTACATCTTTGAAACTCCTAGGTGTACCACTAAGGGTGTGTTATAAATCTCACTGAGGACTCCCTCACGTGTTTCCACTAGAAAAAATAGCCTCCCATGGAAGAAAATATGATTCTGACCATCCTCCGACCATCCCTCCATAACATCAAAATGACTAACACGATCATGCAACACCTCTACCTCTGATTTTCCACCACTAAGACTCCTCCACCTGTAACATCAGAGAAAACTACCCTGACATCTGAACCAAACAACCTTTACTAGTGTCCACCCATTAATCCAAGTGCAGGGTTACCAACTCCTACATTTCCTTTCATGTGTCCAAATATTCTTCAAAAACCTCATTCTTCTACTTCTTTATAAATGAATCATCCATGAAATTCTCTTTCCTTGAGGTGCAGGAGATCTCAGAGTCATATTCCTGAAGAAACTCTATCCACCTCCACTATCGTAAGTGAAGATATCACTATAAAAATTCATACCATAAACTCTTATAATCCATGAAGACCATTAAGCACTCCCCAATGTGGTAATTTCACCAAAACTTTAGCACAAACATGACCACTACTAGCTTGAGATCATGGGTGGCATAGTTACATTCATTGGGGTCTAAATTAATAGACCCATAAGAAATCTCTACCCATTAGTGCATCAAGATTCATACCAAGCCCATACGATAAGCATAACAAATCACCTCGAACATCACCCATTACTGAAGAAACTATAGCACTAGATTAGTAACCAAATTCCCTTTTAGATAGCTGAATTCTTCATGAAACTTCTCGCTCCAACCAATATCTTGGTCTTTTTTTGTCAAAAACATTCCACAAAGATGAAACTTAGGAGAATTTGGGTACAAACCTACAGTAATAACCCAAATTACCATGAAAACTATGAACCTATACCACATTCATGGGTGTTTCCCATGAAACAACTACATAAACCATTGATGGGTCTACTTCCTCACCCAGTTGAAACACCATGTGCCCACGAAAATGAACCTCTTGTGTCTATATCTTTCACTTGGAAAACTTCGAGTAGAGATTGTGGAATCAAAGAATCTATAGGACGGTTCTAAGATGCATAACATGCAGATCCTCTAACTTTGGGTAGATCAGGAAATCATTGATGAACATGATGAAAACCCGATTGAGGAAGTCATGGCCAAAAAGTTCATAATACCTTGAAAAACTAATGGTTCATTCACGACAACCAACATCATGACAACAAACACGAAGTGCCCATACCATCAACTAAAATAATTCATTAGGATATAACCCTCCTTTATGCTCAATTGGTGATATCAAGACTAAAGATTGATCTTCGAATAGAAAATTTCCCCACTCAACTAGACAAAAATACTGTTTATCCTTTGAAGAGAGTAACATATATTTACTATCACTTGATTTAGCCTGCTATAGTTCATTGCCATCCTTAGACCATCGTTCTCCTTCTTTGAAAACATCACCAGAGCAACCCATGGAAAAACATTGGGATGGTTAATGCCTTTCTTCATCAGGTCATCAATCTGAATCTTCAACTCCCATAATTCATAAGTTTCCATCAGAAAAGGAACCATCGAAATCAGATAATCACTTTTCTATAATTATATCCCAAACATAATGTCACATAGAGGGGTAGAGTAACAAACTCATTTGGTAAAACATACAATAATTCCTCAAATACCTAGCGATCCTCCACCATATCAACGTCCATTGATTCAACATATAGAACAACCATCAAAGAAAGAAGGTGCTCCACATACAGACTGCCCACCTAAAAACTCCACTTTCCAATGAAAGCCACACATTGGACATCCACATCAGAAAACACTACTCTTCTACATAAGAAGTCAATAATAGTTCACCCATAATAAAACTAGCTGATGCTGAGAATGACATCATATGGTTTCATTTGTACCAAGAAGAGATCCCCACTAGACTGATATAGCCACATCATCAGTCTTCATCCCCATCACACATCATTAAAGCTGTTCCGGACTCCTACTTTTGTACTCAATACCTAGGTAATGAGAAGACAATATACACCATGTTCTAGAGAATGGGCTAGAGTAGATGTAACAAAGAAGTTTGAAACTCTTAATTCAAACAAAGCGTAAGAAAGTGAACTAAAAATGATCATATCACTAACAATATCTATTCCAACTAGAACTCCTATTTATACAAAATTCAACTTACCAAGACAATACCCTCTTACCCTTATTAATGACTTCTTCTATGACCACATCTGAGTTGAGTTCCCTAAGGGAAACCATGAGGTCAACCTATACCTGATCCATATCCCCTCAGTAGAACATGAGTCTACTATCCTTGTAGTTGAAACAATCTAGATGGAAACTACTCCTATTTTCGACATTGAACCTTCCCACCTCCACCATACTAAGCACAAGTGGCTTCTAGGAACTAGTTGTGAAGATTTCCATGAACTCCACAGATGAAACAAATAGTTCCCATCTTAACAAGAAAGGCATCATGATACAAAGGTTGAACTAGAAACTACTAAGGTCGATGCTATAAGGCCCCAGCTTTAAACATTACTTAATCTTGAGTTATTACAAGATTACACCTTGAAGATCATTTTAGGTTTAGAGTTTTAGAGAATTAGATCATAAAACATGCATTACATTCCACATTTAAACAAAGTGGTTACATAAAAGATAGTATTCATTTTTCCCATCAATGTAAAACATATTTAAAATAAAACATGGATTATTTCTTGACACTTCCTTGACACTTCCTTGACACTATCATCATATCATGTACCTTTCCCTTGACCTGTGAAAAACATTTCAAAAACTTGGGATGAGCATAAAAAGCTCAGTAAGGGATATAAAAATATGGAAAGGAAACATGGGTACATATATACATAATAATGAAATCAAACTTTACCCATAAAACATAAGCACTTTAACATACCTCATCAAATCATGAATAAATCATAGAAATCATAAGATATAAAGGTAAATTTAGGCATTTATAACATTCTTACGTAGGGAGTAACACTCTTGGTTACGTTTGGAATACCCATCACAGTATATTCCCTATATCTCTTTGGAGAAACCTTAACGTTTAACTCCTTCGTGTTACCCAATGCATTGGAGAGCTATATCGGGCTCACCCGCCCTTAGTTAATCATGGAACCACCCGTCTTCATAACAATTCCCAAGAACCATAACATAATCTTACCACATAATACATGAATAAAGGAAACATAACATTTCCACATTTCAATCACAAGATATAAATATAAAACATTGATATAAAAAACATTATGAAAACCATTTTTAATACCAAAATAAAAGAAAAGTAAAACATGGTATTTATTTTTCTTTAAAAAAACAGTATGGCTTGTAGAAGAAGCCGAAACTCAAATAATGGTCACGGCGGCGGAGAAGTCGTTGTCGCCGCATAAGTACGACAAAAAAATTCCCTTTTTTCGTTTAGTAAACTCTTTTTATAAAAAAGATTCCTTTTTAATAAACGTAAAAGTCAAAGGGTTTTATACACCGTATAAAAGAAGGTTGTGTATAAAACAAAATATGCCTCAATGAAAGGAGATTGAGACGAAGTCCCATACAAAGCTCATTTTTTAAATAAAATAGATCTATTATGTGTATTAACTGTAAGTAGACATAAAGAAAGTACAAATACAAGATAGGACATAATAATATCATGACATAATTTGAAAGTAGGAGATTAACCCAAAGAATAGAAATTGGGTTAAGAAGTTCCCTTACCTTGGGTCCGACTTGACTCGATCATTATTTAAAATCCTGAATAATAATCTTGAGTTAATTTATACTTGTTTAAGAACCTTTTTCAAGTTCATTATTACTTTTATATCACTTATTACCATGTCATGAACACTATGTAATTATTTAAGTTATTAACGGTCGTTTTAATGATCATTGGTACTTGAGTCAAAAATAAACTCTTTATAATTACAAGTTGTTCACGTATCCATTATATCTAGAGTTATAATCATCATATAGATATCATATATATCATATATATCTAGTATATAAATTAATTTATAATATTACATAACGTTTAGAGGTAAGAAATGAAATGCACCGTTCATGGAGACGGTAAGCCGTACGTACGCATGAACGCTACTTTCATTTCTATTTAGTATTTTATGAAATGTAATCATAATGATATAATGGTATATTATAATTCTAGTATAATATAATATATAAAATCATTAATTACATCCTTTATACGTCCCACATATGACATTAACGAATCAAATAACTTTGAGGGGGCAGTAGTCCGCACTTCCTAAAATGAAGATATCGCGTTTACCCATAATGGAAACCATAAAGGTATGTCATAAATGAAAAATACAGAAGCTTAAGTAAAACATAAAAATATTATATATCATATATAAATATAGTGACATCTTAATGGCCACCTTTTAAGGTGTTATATGAGTGTTGAACAATCATCGTTTCGTGAGGCATAAATTCGCCATCCACGGAAACAGTATGTTCTTTAGCCATTAGATGTAGGTGTGTGTAAGTGTAGCTCGAATATTTCTTATAAAAACATCATAGTATATTGAAGATACTGTAGTTGTTACAAAAGAAATGAATAAAAAGAGTTTAGGGGGTTGGAGAAGCAAAATAAAACAAAAGGACTCAAGTGAAGACATTACCTTAAAATCGGGTAACTCCCTTTGGTTTGAGCTCAATGGCTTCCTTGGGAAGACTTATGACCAATTTGAGGCTTCTAGGAGTTAGATATAGATATGGAGAGACAATATGGGGAGGGGTTGGCTGAGACAAAGGCTTTGGAAGTGTGGGTAAGGAGGTAGAGGTGGGGGCCTTTTATAAGAGGAGAGGAGGGGCACTCTTGGAAAGTAAAGAAATGTTACTTTATTTTAAAATGATTTTTAGATTTAAAAGGTACCACATTGATATAATTCAAGGATAATGTGATAAGGGTTAGAAATATACCCATCCAATAGGTTTTTGACAAGTGTAGGTCATAGATATTTACCTATCTTTTCATTTTATTTAAATCGTTAAATAATGAGGTCATCGCTACATCATCATGGTGTCATAAATAATTTAATTTATTTAATGTCTAAAAATTATAAAACAAATACCATGATGTAGGAAATATTTTTATATTTCCAATTACTATTTATAGTAAAATACCCGACTTGTATAACCCCATTGAAAAAATGTTTTAGTAAAAAAACTCATGTTTGTGTCATTTTTACTTTTACATTAAATAAAAAGCATTAATGTCTTTATCTTACCCAAGTGGCTTCATGGGGTCACAAAAATAGACCCATGGGATGTCTTGGTCGGCCATGAAGCATCCAATAAGGGTAGGACATGTGTCCAGGTCATTTCATATTATTAAAACATTATTTTTACCTTAAAATGCACTAATTACCTCTAATCGCGATTAAGATCTTAAAAGTTACTATTCACCAAAAAATTATTTTAATCTCAATGAACCACATTTTACTTATTAATTACAACCATGTATGTCGGATTTTTGAAAATCAAATCACAGAAGTGGCAAGGTTTCATTTAAACAAAAAATCAGTTTCTTTAACTACCCCTTAGTGGTTTCACAATTCATCAAAAATTGAAGTTTTTCAGAAAAATAACAAAACGTCACCCTAAGCTATATTTGATATTCCGAATTCAAAAATGAGGTCTATTTTATAAAATTAAAAACATATAAGTTACATTAATTAATTTAATAATTAATTCCCGCTGTCAGAGCAAATAGCGTGTTTTTATGAAACAATAAGTATCAAAAGATTGACACTAGTTTAAGTACAATTTCAAAGTGAAATTAATTCCAACAACCACTATTGGATTAAATGGTAAAAATATATTATAATTTTACTTTAAAACAAATTCAAAATATAATCTAATCATATAAATAAATTAGATTAAAAAGAGGTTTTGAATTAAAATACAACATTTTTCACTATTCATTAAAAAATGAACTTTATCGAAAAAATACCAAAAATTCACACAAAGTAAATTTTGATGTCCCAATAATAAAGAACAAGTTTATTTTGACAAACATAGCTTATAAAATTGTCAAAAGAAAGATTTAAAAATGGTTTTCCATCAAAAGGCACTAAAACAATCTTATAAAAATATTAGTGTATTCCATGCTTAAGATTAGATTTATTATCATTTTAAGCCTCTAAAACACTATCTAATTCATTAATAGACATAGATAAAAATATATACTATTCATTACTTACTTGGGATGTAACATCCTTCCCCCTTTAGAAAATTGCATCCCCGTAATTTATTTATATATCGAATAAGTGGGGGTACTTATCCCTCATTGAATTTTCAGATTCCCATGTTGCCTCTTCAATCATGTGGGTTTTACACAAAACCTTTACCTGATGAATCACCTTATTCCGCAACACTTGCTCCCTGTGGTCAAGAATCCGTACCGGTTGTTCCTCATAAGATAGGTTCTCTTCCAGCTGAACTACCTCTGGACTCAAAACATGAGATGGATCTGGCATGTACTTTCTCAGCATCGAATCATGAAAAAAATTGTGTACCTGAGATAAAATCGGAGGTAAAGCCACTCAGTATGAAACTGATCCAACTCTCTCCAGAATTTCATATGGTCCAATGAACCTTGGACTCATCTTTCCATTCTTACCAAATCACATCACAATTTTCCATGGTGATACTTTGAGAAAAACATGATCACCTACCTCAAAAGAGAGATCCTTCCTCCTATTGTCCGCATAACTCTTCTGCCTGCTCTGAGCTATTCTCATGTGTTTCTGTATCAGCTGAACTTTTTCTGCCAACTCTCCTACCAATTCTGGTCCCATCAGCTTCCTTTCACCCACTTCATCACAGAAAGCTGGAGTTCGACACCGTTTCCTATATAACGCCTCAAATGGTGCCATCTGTATACTCGAATGAAAACTATTATTATAAGAAAACTCAACCAAAGAAAGATGTTGGTCCCAACTTCCCTGATAATCCATCGAACAAGCACGTAACATATCTTCCAAAGTCTGAATTGTTCATTCTGACTGCCCATCTGATTGAGGATGAAAAGCTGTACTAAAATTTAATTCAGTACCCAATGACTTTTGAAGGCCTTTCCAAAAGTTAGAAGTAAACCTGGGATCATGATCAGATACAATGGATAGAGGAACTCCATGCAACCTGACTATCTATTTAAGGTATAAATGGGAAAGTTGATCTAGGGAAAAATTATCTCGTATAGCAAGGAAATGAGCAGATTTAGTCAAGCGATCAACAATAACCCAGATTGCATTATTAACTCGAGGTGTCTTCGGCAATCCCACAACGAAGTCCATGGATATATTATCCCATTTCTATTCTGGTACTGGTAAAGGCTGAAGCATCCCTTTTGGTAACTGCCGCTCTACTTTAACCTATTGACAAGTCAAACACTTCACTGTAAAATCAGCAATATCTCTTTTCATTCCATCCCACCAATAATACTCCCGCAGATCTCTGTACATCTTAGTACTACCAGGATGAAATGAAAACGGAGAATTATGAGCTTCACATAACAAATATCTCTTCAACTGTGAATCACAAGGCACACACAATCTCTTCCCAAATCTCAAAACACAATCATTATCAATGATGAATTCAGGAAACTTACCCTTTCTCACTGTCTTGCTTATGTGCTTGCTTAATTCTTTCTGATAGAGAAGATTTCACTAATAACTGAAACAAAACAGAAGAACATCCTACACCAACAACTTCTATTCCAAAGTTCATCAAATCCTTAACCAAAGTATCATGTTCGAAATGCAACATTGTTAATAAAGCATTACTTTTTCGACTCAAAGCATCAGCCACTTTATTTGATTTTCCTAGATGGTAATGAATTGTACAATCATAATAATTGACTAATTCTAGCCATCTCCTCTGTCTCATGTTCAATTCTTTCTGAGTGAATATATACTTTAAACTTTTGTGGTCAGTATATATTTCACACTTTACTCCATACAAATGATGCCTCCAAATTTTTAAAGCGAAAAAAACAGTAGATAATTCCAAATCATGTGTAGGATAATTTACCTCATGAGTTTTCAACTGACGTGAAGCATAAGAAATTACCTGATCATTATGCATTAGGAAACAACCAAGTCCTTTCAATGAAGCATCATTGTAGATAACAAACTCACCATTCCTGGAAGGTAGGGCCAAAACTGGAGCATTCACTAATCTTCTTTTCAACTCCTGAAAACAATCATTACATTCTTTTGTCCAGATAAACTTAACACCCTTCCGAGTTAGCTTCGTTATTGTTCTAGATAACCATGAAAAATTTCTAACAAACCTTTGGTAATAGCCTGCCAAACCAAGGAAACTATGAATCTCCGTTACATTTGTGGGTCTTGGCCATTCTTCAACAACCTTTGTTTTTGCAAGATCAACAGTTATCCCATCTTTAGAAATAATGTGACCAAGGAAAGAAATTTGTTGCAACCAAAACTCACACTTGCTGAATTTTCCATAAAATTTATTTTCTTTCAAGGTTTTCAAAATAACCCTTAAATGTCTTCCATGCTCCTGTTTACTTTTAGAAAACACCAAAATATCATCAATGAAAACCACCACAAACTTATCCAAGAACTCATGGAAAATTCTATTCATTAAGTCCATGAATATATCAGGAGAATTGGTTAGCCCAAAAGGCATTAATAAAAATTCATAATGGCCATATCTTGTACGAAACGCAGTCTTCGGAACGTCTTCTTCCTTTACCTTCAGCTGATGGTACCCTGATCTCAAGTCAATCTTAGAAAAATACTCAGCTCCCTGGAGCTGATCAAACAAATCATTGATATGAGGCAAAGGATATTTGTTCTTAACAGTGATGTTATTCAAGGCTCTATAATCAATGCAAAGTCTCATTGAACCATATTTTTTTTAACAAATAAAACATAAGTACCCCATGGTGATGTTCTAGGTAAAATGAATCATTTCTCTAATAAATCTTGCAATTGCGCCTTCAACGCTAAAAGTTCAATTTGAGCCATTCGATAAGGGGGTTTTGAAATTGGCTTAGCATCAGGAATTAAGTCAACAGTAAACTCAACTTCCCGATCTGGTATTATTCCAGGCAACTCACCAGGAAAAACATCAGGATACTCATTTACCACTGGCACATCATTAATCTGAACAGTTCCATTGTTTTCAACGATGTGTGCAAGGTAATATTCATTTCCATCCTTTACAATTTTCTCGACCTCTTGATAAGTTATCAATAGTAAGGGTTCATTCTTGTACACAAACTAAAAGTCTTTCTGAAAATAAACTTCTTTAGCTCTACATTCAATCTTAGCATGGTAAATAGAGAGCCAATCGATACCCAGGATAATATCAAACTCTACTAGAGGTAAAACAATAAGGTTTGCAAGTAGGTTATTTCCACGGATAAGGATAGGAAGATTCTTATAAATTTTTTTTTCCTCAACATTTCCCATAGGTGTTTTTACCACAAGTTCAAGAGTCATTTCTTGAGATGGTATTCCCATTTTACTAGAAAAGGTTTCAGAGATGAAAGAATGTGTAGACCCCGAATCAAACAACACACTGGAATAATCTGAAAAAACAAAAAAAGTACCTGATACAACTTCATTTGATGGCCCGACATCTGCTGAAGTAGTTGCAAAGGATTTTACCACCCCTTTCTGCTTGTAGTATAACTGCTTCCCATCACTCAATCTCTTTTTCGGACACTCATTTGCATTGTGACCCATCTCATTGCACTTAAACATTTCACTAACTATAAATCAAATTTGGACTTACCATCACCTTGATCTTTTTCAGTGCAATCATGAGCCTTATGTCCCATCTTACCACATTGGTAGCACTTTCCAGAATTCAGAATACATTCCCCAGCATGCCTTTTACCACATTTATCACAAACTGGAAACTTAGTTTTCTTACTATCAGATCTTTTTGAAGAATTATTTCCTTTCTACTGCCACCTTAGTCTCTTCTTCTGCTGGTTGTTATAGAACACTTGATCATTGGAAAACTCCATTTCCACCTTCTCAACACATCGAACAAGCTTTTCATAACTTTTAAACTCACAAGAAGCCAATTCCCTTCAATATTTTAGCATTAATCTTGAGTAAAAACGATTGATTTTACTATCAAGGTCTCGGATAAAATTTAGAGAATACCTTGCCAATCGAGTGAAACTTTCTTCATAGGCAGCCACTGAGTCTTCCTCTTGCCTCAATTCCACAAATTGCTTTTCCATCCTAAGTAGAACAACCTTAGAAAAATACTTCTCAAGAATCATACCTTTAAATTCATCCCAGTCGAGAGCATCAATTTCATCAGCATCCCTGATATTTTTAACCATCGACCACCACTGATCTGCTTCACCCTCCGAATGGTAAATAACAAGACTAACCTTTTGATTGTCTGAACACCCCATGACATCGAAAATCTTCTCCAGTGCTTTAATCCACCCTTCATCTATCACAGGGTCAGATGATCCTCTTAATGATGGAGGATGTTGCCTCATGAAATGTTCCACCACCAACATGTTCCTCTGCGGTTGATCTGGCTGATCTCATGCATGGATACCACCACCATTTATCGCTTGAGTCAACTGCGCCATTACTACAACAAACTATTCAGTTCCAATTCTGACCATCTCAGGATGCTGATTCGGAAGGCTATTTCCTTCTGTATGCCTTCCAAGCACTGCTTCCCTGTTTCCTCTGCGGAAAACCATTCTGAACAAACATGTCTTAGATGAAGCAACATGGTAATCTTAAAATTCTATATCATTTCAATTTGACCATAAAAAAAATATTTTTGGATAATCATTTAATAAAATTCTAACTCCTAAAGTTATTTAAACTGACCTCTGATACCAACTATAAGGCCCCAACCTTAAACATTACTTAATATTGAGTTATTACAAGATGACACCTTGATGATCTTTTCAGGTTTAGAGTTTTAGAGAATTAGATCATAAAACATGCATTACATTCCACATTTAAACAAAGTGGTTACATAAAAGATAGTATTCATTTTTCCCATCAATGGAAAACATATTTAAAATAAAACATGGATTCTTTCTTGACACTTCCTTGACACTATCATCATATCATGTACCTTTCCCTTGACCTGTGAAAACCATTTCAAAATTTGGGATGAGCATAAAAAGCTCAGTAAGGGATATAAAAATATGGAAAGGAAACATGGGTACATATATACAAAAGAATGAAATCATACTTTACCCATAAAACATAAGCACTTTAACATACCTCATCAAATCATGAATAAATCATAGAAATCATAAGACATAAAGGTAACTTGAGGCATTCATAACATTCTTACATAGGGAGTAACCCTCTTGGTTATGTTTGGAATACCCATCACAGTATATTCCCTAAATCTCATTAGATAAACCTTAAAGTTTCACTCCTTCACATTACCCAATGCATTGGAGAGCTATATCGGGCTCACCTGCCCTTAGTTTATCATGGAACCACCCATCTTCATAACAATGCCCAAGAACCATGACATAATCGTACCACATAATACATGCATAAAGGAAACATAACATTTCCACATTTCAATCATAAGATATAAATACAAAACATTGATATAAAAAACATTATGAAAACCATTTTCAATACCAAAATAAAAGAAAATTAAAACATGGTATTTATTTTTCTTTAAAAAAATGGTATGGCTTATAGAGGAATCCGAAACTCAAATAATGTTCACGGTGGTGGAGAAGTCGTTGTCGCCGCATACGTATGACAAAAACATTCCCTTTTGTCGTTTAGTAAACGCTTTGTTTAAAAAAGATTCCTTTTGAATAAACGTAAAAGTCAAAGGGGTTTATACACCGTATAAAATAAGGTTGTGTATAAAACAAAATATGCCTCAATGAAAGGAGATTGAGAGGAAGTCCCATACAAAGATCTTTTTTTTAAATAAAATAGATCTATTATGTGTATTCACTATAATTACACATACAAAAAGTACAAATACAGGATAGGACATAATAATATCATGACATAATTTGAAAGTAGGAGATTAACCCATAGAATAGAAATTGGGTTAAGAAGTTCCCTTACCTCGGGTCCGACTTGACTCGATCGTTCTTTAACATCCTGAATAATAAACTTGAGTTAATTTCTACTTGTTTAAGAACCTTTTTTAAGTTCATTATTCCTTTTATATCACTTATTACCATGTCATGAACACTATGTAATTATTTAAGTTATTAACGGTCGTTTTAACGATCATTGGTACTTGAGTCAAAAATAAACTCTTTATAATTACAAGTTTTTCATGTATCCATTATATCCAGAGTTATACTCATTATGTAGATATCATATATATCATATATATCCAGTATATACATGCATTTATAATATTACATAACATTTAGAGGTAAGAAATGAAATGCACCGTTCATGGAGACGGTAAGCCGTACGTACGCATGAACGCTACTTTCATTTCTATTTCGTATTTTACGAAATGGAATTATAATGATATAATGGTATATTATAATTACAATATAATATAATATATAAAATCATTAATTACATCCTTTATACGTCCCACATATTACATTAACGAATCAAATCACTTTGATGGGGCGGTAGTCCGCACTTCCTAAAATGAAGATATCATGTTTACCTATAATGGAAACCATAAAGGTATGCCATAAATGAAAAATACAGAAGCTTAAGTAAAACATAAACATATTATATATCATATATAAATATAGTGACATCTTAATGGCCACCTTTTAAGGTGTTATATGAGTGTTGAACAATCATCGTTTCGTGAGGCAGAAATTCGCCATCCACGGAAACAGTATGTTCTTTAGCCATTAGATGTAGGTGTATATAAGTGTAGCTCAAATATTTCTTATAAAAACATCCTATTATATTGAAGATACTGGATTTGTTACAAAAGAAATGAATAAAAAGAGTTTAGGGTGTTGGAGAAGAAAAATAAAACAAAAGGACTCAAGTGAAGACATTACCTTAAAATTGGGTAACTCCCTTTGGTTTGAGCTCAAAGGCTTCCTTGGGAATACTTCTTCCAAAAGTGAGGCTTCTAAGAGTTATAGATGGATGTTTAGAGACAATATGGGCAGGGGTTGGCCGAGCCAAAGTCTTTGGAAGTGTGGGTAAGGAGGTAGAGGTGGGGGCCTTTTATAAGAGGAGAGGAGGGGCACTCTTGGAAAGTAAAGAAATGTTACTTTATTTTAAAATGTTTTTCGGATTTAAAAGGTCCCAAATTGATATAATTAGAGGATATGGTGATAAGGGTTCTAAATATTCCCATCCAATATGATTTTGACAAGTGTAGGTCATATATATTTACTTATCTTTTCATTTTATTTTAATCGTTAAATAATGAGGTCATCACTGCATCATCATGGTGTCATAAATAATTTAATTTATTTAATGTCTAAAAATTATAAAACAAATACCATGATGTAGGAAATATTTTTATCTTTTAAATGACTATTTATAGTAAAATATCTGACTTGTATAACCCCATTGAAAAATTGTTTTAGTAAAACAACTCATGTTTGTGCCATTTTTACTTTTACATTAAATAAAAAGCATTAATGTCTTTATCTTACCCATGTGGCTCCATGGGGTCCCAAAAATCGACCCATGGGTTTTATTGGTCGGCCATGACACATCCAATAAGGGTAGTACATGTTTATAGGTCATTTCATATTATTAAAACATTATTTTTACCTTAAAATACACTAATTACCTCTAATTGCGATTAAGAACTTAAAAGTTACTATTCACCAAAAAATTATTTAAATCTCATTCAACCAAATTTTACTTCTTAATGAAAACCATGTATATCGGATTTTTGAAAATCAAATCATAGAAGTGGCAAAGTTTCATTTAAAAGAAAAATCAGTTTCTTTAACTACCCCTTAGTGGTTTCACTATTCATCAAAAATTGAAGTTTTTCAGAAAAATACCAAAACTTCACCCTAAGCTATATTTGATATTAAGAATTCAAAAATGAGGTATATTTTACAAAATTCAAAACATATAAGTTACATTAATTAATTTAATAATTAATTCCCGCTGTCAGAGTAAATAGCGTGTTTTTATGAAACAATAAGTATCAAAAGATTGACACTAGTTTAAGTCCAATTTCAAAGTGAAATTAATTCCAATGACCACTATTGGAATAAATGGTAAAAATATATTCTAATTTCACTTTAAAACCAATTCAAAATATAATCTAATCATATAAATAGATTATATTAAAAATAGGTTTTGAATTAAAATACAACATTTTTCACTATTCATTAAAAAATGAACTTTATCGGAAAAATACAAAAAATTCACACAAAGTATATTTTGATGTCCCAATCATAAAGAATAAGTTTATTTTGAAAAACATAGCTTATAAAATTTTCAAAATATAGATTTAAAAATGGTTTTCCATCAAAAGGCAGTAAAACAATCTTTTAAAAATATTAGTGTATTCCATGCTTAAGATTGGATTTATTATCATTATAAGCCTCTAAAACACTATCTAATTCATTAATAGACATAGATAAAAATATATATTATTCATTAATTACTTGGTATGTAACAGATGCCCTACTAGTCAAAACCTTTAAGGTCCTAACACCTGATATCTGCCACTGATGGACCTTCCTCTTGAAGATCTTTTTTGTCTCCCATTTTGTGTCAATACTCATCATGAGTGCATCCTCTCAATCACAAATACATTTATCTAGACCTTCAGATATGATGGAAACATAAAAAAAGTTACTACATACTAGATTGAGTTTTGGTGGGCCCCCTCAAGCCATTATGGATAACGCTCCTCATCCAGATTGAGATCTGGTGCTAAGTGAATAAGATTCATGAACATGATCCCATATTCCCAAGCTAACATACGCCCATGCTGAAAGGAGAGTAACTCGAGATTCTTCTACAACTTCAAAGTTGATGAAAGGAACTCCACCTATAATTCCTTCAAACTGATGACCCACAACACAAATCCCTCATTCCTATCCCACAGATAAAGAATCCACCACTGACGCATAGCTCTCTATATCTTATTCAATGAAAAAAGAAATAAAATAATTTGTCAAATCATGGATCAAACTAATGGTGATCTCAATATCCTTGTGCCGGATCTCCATGTCCATTTTTGAAACACTACCCTCATACGTTCCCAAGTATTTCCACTAGAAAGCTCATAACATTCTCTACCACTGGTAAAACTCCTCCATTAGATCAACCCATCACCAATCAATAAGATCTGCCTAATAAGCCTCAACTTCCCGATCCACACACAGACGACGACTGAGTTCCATAGATGAAATAGGTGAAAAAGTAATTCCTATGATTTAGTAGTATGGAATTTTATTCAATATTAATTTTAACTTAATTAACTCATTTACTTACCCATTTAAAATTATCTAAAAAACCCTAATCAAATAAGAACACATGTCATTATATTTAATGTACCTTTCCTAGTGTATCTACCCTGAAAATGTTATAGCCTCACATGGTCATTTGGTAGACCCAAAGTCCTTGTGTTGGATCAAGAGTGGTCCAAAAATCATGTGTCCATGATGGTTTTCCATGGCCTATGTCACACATCATGGTCACCCGACACCATTACCCTACCAACCCACACAATCCTCATTATGCCTAACTCCAAAATCCATCATATCTCTCAACCATAAACATTGATACCATTCGGTCACAACACCCTCCCTAAAAAGATGCTCCTCTAGTGATGGAAATGAGGAAAGGGAGATAATGACCCTTGAGTCCATCCTCCAGTAGGACCCAGGCTATTGACCAACACCAAGGGTGTAAATACCAAAAAATGGGTGGAATTTCCCTTTTTAAATAAAACAAGGTTTGGAGATAAGATGGTGCATTCCAAAATAATTCCATGTACTAAATATAAAATAGAAATCCAAAATCCATCCCACATGCATGTCTAAAATAAAACTATTATGAATAAAATGATACTCCAAAGTAAATACCAAAAGCTAGTCTAAGAAGCAACACATCAGCTATCTAAATTTATGAGCTTGTAAGGTTCATCACGGTCCATAAAATAGTCCTTAAAACCTAAAAGTGGTATTTTATACATAGGGAGAGCATAAAACTACACTCAGGAAGAAATAAAAATTCTCTCATGCATATATGAATGAATCATACTAATGACCCTATGAGAAAACATCAGAACAAAACAAAACCTATGCAAGTATACAAACTACCCCAAAATAACGATGGCACACACACCATATAACACAAGTCATGTAATGAAATATAACACACATCATTAACATGGGTACCCTATACCAATTACAAATAGTTTTGCCACTCTTTCTTAATAGAAACCATCCTCACGCTCCCACCTCTTCTGAAAGAACCACATCAAAACCCACCAACATACACTTGGTCCCCACAAACCACATATCATCCAATCACCATGGTCATGAGCCACAACACCACTCACCCATAGACACCTGGGCCCTCAAAAACGATACCACATCCTGCTTGTGGATACTTGGTCCACTGACCATATCATATCCTAAAAACTCATGGAAATGTATAGATCATCTCATCATGGGGAATCCTTAGAAAGAAAAAATCACCCACACACAACTGGGAATGAAAAATTCACCCACAAACTTCTGGGAATGCAAAAATCACATGTAGATATTTGGGCCCCAAAAACCACAACATGTATGAAGAATCTGTAGCTTCCACCACCTGAAAGAAGGAGCAGGGAAGAGAGGGTGGCCAGTCATCTATCCTCCCATTCAGATGTTTGGTAAAGACACCCTCCCCTATGAAAATGGCTATGTTTGGAACATAGTGCTCAATTGGGGTGGGGATAATATGGAAATAACAATGAAAAATACATGTATATATATATATATAATACCAAACACTCATTTCTAATAAATGGGTTCTAAAAAAACAACAATCTTGTAATACTGCCAACTTAAGTATTGCCCCTAAATGGAAAACCAAACAACAAGATTCAAACCCAATTCATACCCCTAGACAATTAAATTAACCAATTATCATTCATTATTAAAGTATTAATTTATTTATTCCATCTATTACTAGGAAAATACTAGCAAAACACAAAAAAAAATCCACACATCAAAAGTGACATAGAGGAAGAAGAACCATAGTAAATTAACCCACATCACATTCCTCTCTAATTAACACCCAAATCAACCACTCTCATCATAATTATTAACATTCATCCCACCAAAACCTTACATTCTATAGAAAAACCACCCAAATCACAGACACACCTAGAAACACATCACCACACAAACCAATCAAAACCCTCCTCTACAACACTTCCAAACTATTCCAAAATAAATAAATCTCTCAACCCAAGATTCAATTGCACCTTCCAAACCACCCGCATTACACAACCATTCCTAAAACCCTAATAAAACACAAGTCAGAACAATCCCACACACAACACACCACCTCATTTACCAATGAAGGATATATTTAGATTTAACAAGGCATTCCTCACTTAATTTTCACTTATTAATTCACGGGTTATCATAGAAATTGTTTGATCCTAGGGAATCTATTTACTTTAGCTGAATATACTTGTTTAATAGATTCCATGTATTCTTTTAATGAGAAGAAGAAAAACATGCATTCATAATAATTCTTTGTGCAACCAAATAACCCTAAAAAGAATGTTTTTTAGTATGAATATAGCCTATACAATTTAAAACATTGAAAAAGTATCAATAAAACAATACGATCATATGTCACATTCTGCACCCCATGTTTATAGATTTAAAATTGATTTAGAATTATTTATTGATTTCTGATTCATCTTTAAAAATAAATAGACTTTCGTGCACCCATCCCGCATGATGTAAAATTGAGAGATATGAAGGAAAACCTACATGGAAGGAGAGACAACC
Organism: Viscum album; assembly: GCA_963277665.1. NCBI lineage: Eukaryota > Viridiplantae > Streptophyta > Magnoliopsida > Santalales > Viscaceae > Viscum > Viscum album. The sequence goes on along the minus strand of OY728127.1, from coordinate 90,428,246 downwards.
GAGACATCATTTTTGTACCAAATCAGGGGTCACAAATGTAGTAGGAAGAGGTCCAGGGAAAACACTGTACAATGGGTACATCCCAAGTGAACCACTCCCTATGGGAAAAAAGTTTCATGGAATTTCACACCAATAGAAAGGGAAGAGAACAAGGAAGAGAAGATCTCAACATTAAAATGGCCAGATCCTAAATCCGTTCGAGTAATGGTTTTTAATGGACATTAAAGGAAGATCATGAAAAAGACCACATTGTTTGGAAGTAAAAGGAAGATTTAGGTTTTCATAAGATACATACAGTTCTAAATAGCTCCAAAATCACAAAATATGGTATTAAACTCATTTTATGTCAATGAAAATGATAAAGGTAAAAAATGTAGGAAGCTAGAAACATTATTCCGAACTCACCATTAGAATGACCTGTCATTGGCAGACTCGCTATTGGAAGAATCACCACTAGATGAGCTACAATTGTGATACTCTCTGTTGGATGACACACCACTGGATGAGATTCTATTGGGAGATCGACCAACACTATTCACCATCGCGACTCACCATCGCGACTCACCATCTATAACATATATTTGGAGAATCTGAAAAATTAAAATTTTTGCAAAGTGTTGAAATAAGTCGTCATGAACTCCTCGAACACTTCAACCACTGTATTTTCACAAATTAATTGATATGAGAGGTTCGAGACATTACAGATATGTACAACCTTTTACTTAACTTTATTTTGGATAAACTAATTTTCATTCATTGATGTTTCTATCTTAGATCCAATTCTAATTTTCCCATAATTGTTGATCTCTAATCATTCAAAGCCTTATGTACCCCTTCAATGACACATTTATCTCATTATAAGACATATGATTCTAAGAATATTCCAAACATTATTTTCTCTTTTTTTAACATGGTTTCATTTCAATTTATAGTTTACTTCATATTGTAACAACTTTGTCTTTATGTCCATCAATTATCTTTTACTTTTCATACTACATCGATGTGAGGCCATTGATGAATTTTTCTTTCACATTAATCCTATTTTTATATTCCACATAATCTTTTCATATATATTTTTTTAATTTTTCATATCCTCCTCTACTTATAACCCATTAGATGAAATTCACCATCCATCCAAACCATATATTCTGATGATTCCTTCATCACAGGTCAAATTTTTTTCATAGAATTTCAATCTCACAAATAGAACACCAATGGTAAACCATAATATCATCAACACCAATCATATGATTGTTTCCATGTTTTTATAGGCTCAACCATTTTAACAATATCCATCATGGAAGCTTCAATTCATATTTGAACATTGATTCTATAACCTCCACGAATTCATTATCTTCTGGTTCTTAATTATAAATGAATCTCTTTATCTGTAATTTCTTTCATGTTTTAAGTATCTCTTTTTAGTGATCATTATCTAATGAATCTATATGATTACTAATTAACAATCTTCATCACTTATAATTCTTCAAAATTTGGTGCACATTTTCTAAATTCTACCAAAATGAGAAAAATCAAATGAAAATATTACATCAAATTTCCCTATACCTAATTTAAATTTCAAGGAAAATAGATAAATAATTTTTTCTTCATAATCATATTCATCAAGAAAATATCATGAAATCTCATGTATTTTATGGAATTGAATTCCATTTCATTATTTACCTTAGTTATAACATCTTCTAGTTTGATACACATTTCAAAATATCATAGATCTAATAGCATTTCATGAATATAAATCATAAAAATTTAAATTTACCCAATCGCAAACACTTCTAGATTATATATAGTTGGGAGAATTTCCTATATTTTAATAAAAATTTAAGTATCCTCAATTTATTAATAGATTATTCTAAATGATTAAAAAATCTTAAATTTTTGGTTGAAAATTTATCATTATTTTTATTTGGATTCAATTTTAGATCATAAAATTTAGTATTAAACACTTGGAGTATGACTTCATTCACTTTGTTATCATCTTCATATTAATTTTATAGTTTATTCCACATGGACTTGGTTCATGTGAAACTCATCACATTCAAATATATATGATCATAGAGAGATGAAGTAATGGATTTATGATCATTCACATCTATAATAAACATTTCCTTGTTTGATTCAGTCATATAAATAATTTTTTAATCAGTGACCTTAATACCATGAGCTGTGGAAAAGAAAACATCCATCATAAGAGGTCATAGATTATATCTTATCCTATTTGTCCAAATTTGGATGTTTCTTCCATAAATGAGAGAGATTTCCCTAAAATTCACTAAATTATCCCTGAATAAAAAAAGAAGATATATTTAACACCAACAACCTATTCAATCTTATACTAATTGTAGTTTACTATAACACATGATAGGGGAAGGGTGAATCCAATTTTCCAATTTTTCTTTTTAATGTGTTGAATCTTGTTCTGATATTGGTATGAACATGTAAAACATGTCACATGTAATCTTATAGTTATATAACATTCAAATGTAGAGAGAAAACACAACATTTTTACTTGGATCACCATTAAGGGATAATCCAAATATTATATATTGATAGTGTGTTTTTTGTACCAAAATACACTATGATTCACAGTATATTTTTGGAGAAAAGATGACTAGAAATAGTCACTATGTCCTAGGAACATTTCAATTATATAAATTTTAGTAATTTCACACTTCATACCTTAGAAAACATTGGTCAAATCCCCATAACTCACTACACTAGGATAAGAATTACTGAGTTTAATGAAATAAAGTTCAATTTAGTAGATTTGTAATTTAGGATATTTTCTCTAATTACCAAGAGAAACTAGTTGCATTATAGTCCATAGTTTATACACTTGAAAGTAGTGTTCACGGAAACCATATGTCCAACACAATTATTCACAAAGCTATTAGCCTTCATAGAACAACCTTTTCATTTCAAATTAAAATAATTTTTTCAATTCCCTATACTTTCATGAAGATCCCAATCATCTTAAAAACATCCTTCATAAAGATATCAGCCATCACAATTCTCCATGCCTTCACAAACTCATAGTCTATATGAAACCCCATTATTTGAGAGACTTCCTTCTCTCAAATTCATTAGTATCTATTAGTTTATATATATTTACTTCATGAAGAAAAATCTTGTGAAGGATTCCTCATTCCTAAAGATTTTCTGATAAGCACCCTTTGTGATATCATATTAATTCACTCATTCTAGCAATTAATTTTTTTTGTGCATTAAAATGAGTGTTTTCTACCTATTTATAGAATTAGATATTCACTAATATCTAAGAAACTCACACTAATTTTTTTGAACCATCAAAACCATCTCTTAAAACCTCCTTCATTCACAAAAACAAGTAAAATTTTACTGATTTTTGAACCTTATGATATTCATGTATATTATCCTTCACACCATCATGCATTTGTGAAGATTATAATAGTCATTAGAACACCATTTTCCATTACCGATTCAAGCTACTCCAAAAGTTCATGAAAAACCAACCTACATGAAACCTAGTATTCAAAAAATCATAACATTACAATTGTTATTATGTGTATATCATTGGAGAAAATTTATTTAAAAGATTTCTCTTCCATCCTATGTTAGATATCAAAATTTGGAAAATACTGGTAAATTATTCCACCTTTTGAACAAAATCCATATACATCATAACACTCTTTCTTTTAAAACTCCTCAATCCACACTAGTGTGGATTGAAAATAAACACAAGACACACTCCATTTCTAGAAATGAAAATCCTTAGTTCTATTAATTTAAACTAATTTTCTTCCTTTGTATTTTCAAACAAGGTTCATTATTTTTAATCACTCACCATGCACCAAAATGGTGGTGGAGATACACTTTACCAGATTTTTTTCACAGTTATTACCACTAGATTAATCTTTACCAAAAAACACATCCTCATAATGCATATAGAAGGATATATATGGATATAAAAAACATAATATCTTCCTTAAAAACATTTTTATGTTATCATATACATAGACATATCCCCATTGTTTTCAATAATTATATATAACCATAGTATAAATTTTTTTACTATAGTTTCCTCTAATAACAACTAAGGTGACCTAAAATTTTTATACATAGATATTAAATCTAAATAAATGAATATTAAATATATTTTATAAATACATGATCATGGAATTTAATAGTGTGGTGTCATTAGTTTCCAGTTGAACAATAATCATATTCCATAAAAGATCATCAAAATATCCAACAACAATATACTAATATATATATATATTCCACTAATAATATATGTTCATATCTTGGTTAATGGAAATATAATAAAGTGTGAGCTCAGATACCTAGCATCAGTATGAATGATTGACATTAATGATCACTTAATCCTAACATGAGAATTATATTTGAAAATACAATCCAATAATGTCATATATCATAATAATTAATCATTCTATAAAGAATGGATGTTAATCAAACAAAAAATATAAATGAATCAAAGTACATGAGTAATTATACAATAATACATGAATAAGATACAGGTTTTTCACATAAACATATTTAGATAAAATAACATCCTTAGTTAAAAATCATATCCTTGTCCATAATAGTGGAATGGGTTCTCTTCTCATTCCATAATACCTGTTAGTCATGTATTACTTATAATATTATCATAGTCTATAAAGTCTATTACATAATTAGTTTTATTTACCATTCCATCCCAAATTACTTTAAGATATATCAAATAATACTCTATGAATTAGTGGGATATATAATTACACACAAACCCATGACATAATCATAATCCATTCATATGTGTGACACATAATCATAAATAATTCATCATATATCAAAAGATGTGTAATGGAAAAGGGATTAAAAAACATTTGAACATTCCATTATTGCATAACTAGTGGAAGATAAATATCCTTCATAAAATTATATTTATCATAAACCATGAATAGAAAAAAAATAATTTTATCCATAGATAATATTCGCAGTAAATAATAATTATCATTCATGGATGATATCAAAAATTTATATTTTATTAGAAGAGTGAAAACAATTTATCAAAAAAATCACCTTTTAATTTTCAAATGATTTATTTCAAATATAATAATTGTATAAATATTTTGAAAAATAGTTTTACTAAAAATATAAACGGAATCATGAAATGAAATATTCAATTCCTTTTGTGTTAATTATGACAGTAAATTCAATTCAGTCCTTGAGCATTAAAATAATGATTTCATTATCATTTTCAAAAAATGGTCAATAGTAAATTGTTTGGGAAATGAAAAGAAGATTAAATTTAAATTATTTGGAAAAAAAATCAAACATGAGAAATAATACATTAAACTCTCCTAGAATAATATTAAATTCACTTTTGAAATCATTTTATGGATGATGTGTTCATAGATGAAAAAATTTCATTAACTAAGAAGAAAAAAAATTATTTTATGTAAATAATATTCTTATAGTCATATTAATAACCAGATAGATTAACACACCATGGTTACGTGTAAATTACATGAATAAAAAATGATTAATAAAATTCATAAGATCATTGAGAGTAATATCTATATATTTTATCACTGAAAACATAATCATAGTCGATCCCATTAAACAATAAGATTGTAACGAAAAGCTCGAACCACTTTAGTGTATTTTGAATCATAAACCCATGAAACTATAACATACAATTAAACATTAAATATCATAAAAATTATAATAATTCAATAACACATACTATTTTTAATATATACACTTCATACACATTAATATGTTTATAACAACAAACATGTATCGACGAATTAATATCTACATGAAGAACACATAACACATTGGTAAAATTTGAATAAAAATTCCCATAAAGAAACTACCTTAAATGGATATATAAATCCAAAAAAAAATAAATATTTATCCATATAATAAATTCATTTTCATTATATAAATTATAATTAGAAACAATTAGTGAATATGATATATATCTTATTAAAATAACAATGGGACTAGAAACCCTAACACAATAATAGAAATGCCTTGATAGCACTCTAACGTCCTAAAAAAAAATATAAACTTATATATATATATATATATATTTATAAAAACCACATAAATACATATAGTATATTATGTGATCCAATTATAACATTTCAACACCCATTTATTAATAATTCATTTTTAAAATATTTTTTCCGGGGTGTTAAATGTTCTGTTTCTCATGCGAGTTTTTGTTTAGTAGTTATGGTTCATGGATAATGATCGTGGTTAAATATAACTAGAATATTAATAATGATATAAATATCTTTTATACTCAATATGTTCATATTTATTGCCATATATATTCTTTTTTTATATAAACAGTATTTACACACATCCTGGAGGCAAAAATATGTACATATTCATGGACTTTGTTTTAATTTTCTAATTAGGAGAAGGAAATAAAGAAAAATATTATTTTATTATTTAAAAAATAATTATTCCATAACATACACACACACACACACACACACAGATATATATATATATATATATATATATATATATATATATCTCCTATCCATTTAACCATCACCTAAAATAGTAAATGAATATAAAATCACATCTCTCTGTGGAGGTGGTAGTCCTCACATAAGTACGATACACAATATCATTTTCCAACATATTGGAAAGAAAGAATATAGATATGATAACATAATTATAGAAGAAAAATTATTTCAAAAACATCATTGACAAACTATATACATTAAATAGTGACCAAACAAGACTAATGATAACCATAAATTCATTATATCACTACATGGAGATGATAGTCCACAAATACGCATGACATGTACTTTCACTTACCAATTTATAGAATATATGGTGAATAATGGTCATTACATAATCATATTAACATTTAATGACATTTATTCTAATAATGATAATATTTTATAATGAATATAATGAATTTAAATATTTTCAAAAAAGATATAACTTCATAAAAGTTTGGTAGTAACATTACCTATAATTTAGTTGAAATACATTGATTCCTTTAATAATGATATGTGGAATTTTATTTTGTGAAAATCATTGGATAAAAATGTTGGGAAGTGAATTGTGAATAAGTTTGTCATGTTAGATTTCTCATATTATGAGAAATTACTGAATGGATGGGTTTCATTTTATAAATAAGGGAGACAAAACACTTGGAATTTAATTTATTATTAAAATATAATAATGTCATTCACAATCCAAATGCATCCATATGGACATATATTGGATGCTGAAATTGAAGAACCTAAAAATATAGCTATCAAATGTTGATTTATACATGTTTAATTGGAGACCATCTCTGTATTATCTAGTTTTATGAAGAAGAATCTTTTTATCCATTACCATATTAATTAATTTTTTATGTTTATACTATTTATTGTGGGAAAAAAATTAATTTTAAATTATTTTACATTATTAATTATTATGATTCAAAATATGGAATCTATAATCTTAAATTATATTTAATAAATTAATAGAATTAAATTTAAAATTAAAACTCCAAAATGAAATGAAAAAATTATTTCTAGAAACAATATTAATTTTTTTATATGGTATTTATAATAAAATACAATATAAAATTTATTCCATACAACATAATTAAATTATTGAAAATACATGTGAACTAATTTTATCATCGAGTAAATTTAAAATAAAATAAAACATTGTAAATTCTTAAAATCTATTTTTAATGGTATATTATATTAAATAGTATATCATCAGACACCACATCTTATCAAGTAGTACTCCACATATATATCAGTCTATTTGAAATACCAAAATAATTTAAAATATGTTTTGGAAATATTTTATTCCTATTAATTTCACCAATTTAATTTCTATGTTATAATGTTATACTATATTATAGATTATATAGACTCAAGATTTTGTGTATCATAGTCTATTAAATGGATTTTATTTATTTGAATATAAATATATTATAAAAAGTATTTTAGATTTTATAGGAGAATTCATTCACTATTAAGAGAAATGAAATTAGATTTATAGATGCCTATTCATCTGTTTTAAGGTATGAGATCATTATTTCTATGTTATTATTATTCATGAAAGATCTTCTAAAATCTATTTGGATAAGAAAATTGAAAATACTATAACCACTAGATCTATGAATAATAATATGATCTAGTGTGATTCCATTTAGATTTTATGTGATAAAATGGGTTGATATATTGTTTTATATTGGTTTCTCCCAATTTAACCTGTAGACATGTGTCTCATGTGATATTATTGTGTATCATTTCATTAAAGATCATTTTGGTATGTCTTTCACCTCATTCTAGTTTTCCATTTTCATTGTTTGTATAGGGATGACAAGGAATTTGGAGGATACCTATAATGTTGATGCTATAGATTTGTTGGACCCTATGCTTTAACTCGTGGTTTCTGGAGGCCACATGAGGATTTCACACCATGTAAATGGGTTACATGACATGTAATGGTTTTTGGGTATATGTCAAGAAAATGTTCCATTAGATGAATGGTTACACAATATGATGATTTTTTTCACACTGAGTTAAAAATATATCATATTTTTAATTCGAGGGAATCATTTTTTTAGTGTACCTAGAAAATGTGGATTTTAAAAAATTTAAAGGGTTTACAAATCATGTAATTCCTCATGCAGGGATTTTTAGGGTGCCATTCCTGTTATGGTTTTCTACTCGTTAATCAGTTATCTTTCTCTCTCAACCCAGTGTTCTCTCTGGCAATTTCCTTAGACACCATTCCTTCCCAATCAGTACATTTGATGTTTGATATTCATTGCTGTTGTGGTGTATCTATTTGGGTGAGTATCATTTCAAATTCATCATTTCTATTGATCTTGGTCGCACCTTGAGTCATGTTATAAGATTAGTTGGTCTGAAATTGGTGATTCTTCATGACTTCATAAAGATACATTTTGTTGTCTCATTCTAGAGGTCATTAGTTTATTGTTTGTTGTGTAGTGGGTATTTATTCTAATATTAGGTTTTGTTTCCTTTTCTTTGTTGACCACTTTTTTTCTAAATTGAATCAATATTTATATGTGGATTGTATTCTAGGGAAGTAACTAAAATCATCAATTTTTCTTTATTGGTGGATCTCATAGCTGGTGTGTGAGACCTGAGATTTGAGGTAGGAGGTTCTTTATGTAGCCTAAGTTGATTAATCTTATTGTTCCAATTTTATAAATGATTTTTAAATAGAATTAGAATGATTTTTTCTATGTTAAATATAGTTTTTAATGTAAAATGGTTTTTACCTAGTTATTGATAAAATGAAAGAAAATGGGTATTTTACAATAATTGAAATGGATTTAAGAAATGGGTTTTAAATCATTTTCCATAAATTGAAATAAATTATAAAAATGAGAAATTGTGTTACCTTGGATACTTAGGTAGACGTTTTAGATTGAGTCCATCAGCCATTTTTTAATATCAGGAGGATTTGTAATGGGGATTTCTTTTGTTTCTGTGAACTGTTGATATAGGGGGATGATATTGATATTGTTAGGGGGTTTACTCATCGGGCATTCCTCAAATTCTTAGGCATATGTTATAGGGAAATGATTTCTCACTTGATTGATTATGGTACGAGTACTCTATTGTCCTGACATGTTGTATTACTTGGTGTTGTGATAACTGTGTTGCTACTGTTGTTTTTTATTTTTTGGCTTTATTGTTTTAGCCTTGATATTCATGTTGATTATTGTGAAAGATTATATGGATACTGTGCCTTGAAATTGATATACCTACTTTTTTTATAACTCTAAAAAAGTGAAATGAAGACCTTTTTTTCTATAAAAATAATTTACTTCTAATCATGAAATGTTTTATTTACAGGATGATATAGGAATTTTTATATAGAGACTTTTTATGGAACAACTGGGTGAGTTTTTATTTGGAATGTTAGCTCACACTTTACCAGCCTCATCATTGGTGTATAGACTTATATATGTCTTCTAATGTTGGGAATCACAAGGCACCATAGTGAGGAGTTGAGGTCTCATGTAAGCTAAGTTCGGTAGCTGGTGGTGAGATGGGGGAAGTTTGTCCATGCCATCACATAGAGTACCTATTTGATTTTGGTCAGTAGTAGTTGGAATTTTCTCTTAGATATTTTAGAAACTGTTAATGTTGTTTTATTATAATTTTTTCTTACTATTATATCATATATTTTATTAGTTTTCCTCTATTTCTTACATTAATTGTATATATATGACATTTTTTTGTTCTGGTTGGGTGAAATAGTTCCCTCTGGTTTTTTTGATGCTTGGGTTCTTGTCACCAACCTGTGGCAATCAAGAATTCACTTATGGCATGTGATAGATTAATTCAGTTTCTAGGTTCGAGGGTAACCTAGGTTGTTTTTTTACAAAAATTGTATTAGAGGTTTTTGTTTGTTCCCAAGATTCCTTATCTTGGGACATCTGTTATATACAATAAATAATTGTCGGGACTTGAGAGGTATGTTGTGATAAGTGCATGGATATATTTTATCATGAAGAGGATAATTTTTCCATGCGATGTTGAGATATGTGTCTCCACTATTAGGATTTATTTTAAATCACAGTTTCCTATAATGAGGTTTTTTGTTTTTATTTGAGATTTACTCTATTTTTTTATCATTACTTCTATTTCTGTTTGATTAAATAAGCCTTTGTGACATCTTCCACAAGTTCTATATGAGGGTGTAACTGATTATATTCATGTTAATATTCTAATAGATTAGAATTTCATCATGACTATCATATGGGTAGTATTTGTTATTGATGAGAATATACTATTAATTCCGAATGCAGTTTTTGAGATACAACCAGAAGCTGAATAAGAGATAGATTGATCATGGTAATTTATGCGTGAGAAGGGATATTCCATTTAAAGAAGAAATGAACCTAAATAGGTGTATAAATGGATTTATAAGGTTGATTAAATAATATACTTTATAGAAACACAATAGAATATCAAATTAATGTGTGTAGAATTCAATCTTGATGGTTCTGGTAAGTGATGGTGGGATTATATAGTCCAGAAAGATAGACATGCGGACTTGTATTGGACAGTTTTCAAAAAGAAGTTATTCCAATAGTTTTTTCCAGAGTTCATGATGTTGAAAATACATTAGAGCTCTTATAATTATAATATGCAGAGCGTTTAGTGTCAACATATACTAATAATTTTTCTAAGATTTCAATTTATTCCCTAGACATGGTGAAGACTAACCAGTTGAAGGATAAGGGGAACCTTTAGCGTTTTCGAGCAGATAATATATCACACATGTCTATATTGAATAATTCTACCTGTATAGAGATGGAAGATAGATATGTATTGGAAAATATGAATATAGAAGGAAAGGATGTTTTCTAAACCCCTTATCTTCCATCTAGTGGAAGCTTTAGTGGCATTCATGGGAAGAAGAGGATGGGGAAAGATCATCACAAGAGTGGTGGAGGTTAGTATCAGAAAAGAGACTCATTCACACGATCTTATATAGATATTAATGTGCCTATGAAATGTTTTTAGTGTGTCAAGGTTGGGCACACAATACATTCTTGTACTATGCTCATGAATACTTTCAAAATCTATAGATATATTTGTTACTTATAGCACTTCTGTCAGGATATGACTAGTCCTCATTATGATTACGAAATTTGGGATCCCAAGGCTACTATGGTGTTCTGAAATGCTTTATGGAATAAAAGGATAAACCCATAGGCCTTAAGAGTGAAGATATTTCACATAGTAGATGAGTGCCCAGTGAATGCCGATGAAATTTTGAAAATAGTTAGATCTAAAATCCTTATTGCATCTTCCCTTACAATTTATTTATTTATAGTGGTTCCTTCCAATAATTTATGTATTCAAATTTTGATGATATTCATAAAAATATATTGGAAAATATTTTTTTTATTGTAGTTAGTGATTCCCCTTGGTAATAAAAAAGATCATGGATTTTAGTGTCCTTGATGTTTGTTAATGATAGTTGATGCAAATTTGCTCTGGGATTTTCTAGTTGTTGATATAGATTTGTTTGACATCATCATTATTTTTGATTGGATTGTCTCTCATCCTGTCGAGAATGATTGTAATCATTTATATGGTTCATTTATTTTTGTCTATGGGAGAACTCATGTGTTTCAGGGGGATTTGGACCTGTATTCTAGTTGTACATGTCCTTTCCTCCTAGAGGTAAAGAGTTTTTTTCCTGCTGTTATGATTGTGACCAATTATTTCCTTATATTTTTTATCTTCCCATTATTGTTTGGGAATTATATACATTCTCCTCTAAGACTTCTCCATCCTTACTCTAGGGAGATATGTAGAGTTTTTTAATGACTTAGTGTTAGTTATGAAGCAGATATTGATACCTTATTATCGCATGGAACCGATGGAGATAAAATAACATAATATTCTATTGGATTACCAATTAAAAAAGGTTTTGTTTTCCATTATGTTTTTTCTTGGGAAACCCCTATGCGCTATACTAAAAATTATGATGGTTCATTTTTGTTGTTTTTGGACTACTTGAAAATGAATTGGGTAATAGTTAAGAATAAATACCATTTTCCACCTGTGAATGATTTATTTGATCAATAAATGGGGGTAATGCAGTTTTCAATGATTAATCATCTATTAAGATTTTAACAACACAGAGTTTGATAGTATGATATACCAAAGAAAAAATTTAGGATCAGGTGTGACCATTGTTAATATATTGTTATTCCTATTGGTCTTCATAATGCTCCTGATGTTTTTATGGCTTTGATCAATCATATATTCCATCAATATTTTAAAACATTTTTTGTAGTATTAATGGATGATATTTTCATTTATTTGAAATCCAATCATTTTAATGAGAACCATATGATTTATGTTCTATATATTTTGAGATGTCCCCAATTGTGTGGAAATAATTCAAAGTGCAATTTCTAGGTTCTAGAAGTGATGTTCATAGGGAAACATATTTCAAAAATCATCTTATCAGGTTATCCTTAGAAGTTGAAGGATATTTAGTCCAAGAAGGGGTCTTACAATGTATTTTAGATTTACATATTCCATGGACTAACTAGATATAAGGGATAGTTTGATAAGTATTTCTCAAAGATGGTGTAAAAATTGAAATATCCTCCCAAGAAATTAGTAAAATTCATATGGGATGTGAAGTCTTAGTATCCTTTTTTTGAACTAAAATTAAATCTGACATCAACTCCTATTACGATCATACCGGGTCCCAGTAAGGTATACATGGTGTTTTTTATTCTTCTAGTACTGTCTTGGGGTGTGTGCTTATGCAGGATAGCAATTTCACAGCATATGGATTTTTGCAGCTTTAAATGTATGGGAAAAATTACCCCAATCATGATTTAGAGCATTATATTTTCCTTCATGTGCTCAAATATTAGTGGCACTACCTTTTTTAGGATAATATCATGGTCTTTTCAGATCACATGAGTTTGAGTTATATAGTTTCTTAGAAACACTTGAATCTCAGACAGAGATGATGGTTATAATAGCTTCATATGTCTTACAGTGATACGACTTACAACCCATGGAAGGGGAATGTTATTGTAATTTCTCTTAGTATAAATCTACCATCTTAGGATGTTCTATAATCGAACTATTAGTGTAACATTATTTCTATTTTAACTCAGTAACACTTGGATTCTCAATAGGATGTTTTAGCTATGGTTCAGACCAGTTTTTAATTATCAACATCTCTCATAGAGTATATTTTGTAGTGTTTTCATCAAGATGGTGTGTTTAGTATAATTAAAGAAATCATATATGGTGGGAAGACCATTTCTAGTTGGTCACTCTCTTAAGATGGTTCGCTCCACTTTGGGAAGTGATTTTTCTTCACGTTTGATATGAGAAGTTTAGTCTTATTTAATTTTCATAGCTCTTCATGGACCATCCACCAAGGAAATACAAATAAGTATTATGAAATGAGATGATGATCTTGGTGTCTGGGTATAAATCATGATTTTGTAGATTATTTGTCTTTCTGTTACACCTACCAATGTATAAAGGCATAGCACTTAAAAACCTCTAGTTTTATTCATCCTCTTTATGTTCTAGTATGGAAATGGGGAGGGGAATCCATGGACTTTTTTTGGATTACCATGGACTCCCAGAGGGAGGAATACAATTTGGGTAGTTATTTATCAACTAATGAAGTCTACTCATGTCATTTCGATCTAGGATACCACTAAGGTTGAAGATTTGGGTAAGCTATATGTGTAGGAGAATGTGAGGTTACATGGTATTATTTCTATCATTATCATAGATAGGAATCCTAGGTTTACATCAATGTTCTAGAGGAGTCTCTACGAGGCCATGGAAACTGATGTCAAGTTGAGCACATCTTACCATCCCTAGAAATTTTGTCAGATGGAGAAAGTAATTCAAATAGTGGATGATATGATTCATTCATGTTCCTTGGGTTTTAGTGGATATTGAGATAACCATATTGGACTAGATGAGGTTTCTAAAAACAACATTAATCATTCATCGACCAAAATGGATCCCTTTGAGGCATTGTATGGTAGCCCATGCAGAACACCTTTTTGTTGCGATGAGGCGGAAAATTTTTCTTTAGTTTGACAGTGTTTGGGCCAAGAGAAGTCTACAATGATTTAGGATGTACATAGATATCTCATAACATCCCATTGTCGACAGATATCGTATTCGGAATGGAGATATCTTCATTTGTATTTTTCCATGGTGATTATGTTTTATTTAAAGTTTATCCTTGGATGGTTCACTGTCAGCTTGGATAAAAAGAAAAGTTGTCTCTTATATATGTTGGACTGTTTATGTTAAATGAGATTATAAGAATGGTTTCATATCAGTTAGTATGGTCAGTTTAGTTGATATATATTCATGTTGTTTTGTACATGTCCCAGCTAAGGATGTATCATCCTGATCCCACTCAAGTTCTTCATTGGGAAGAAATTTATTTAGAGCTAGATGTTTCTATTTTGGAAAGAATGGTTAAAACTGTTAACACACAAGTGAAATTATTTCATGGGAATTTCATTCCATTAGTTAGAGAAGATTCTCATGAGACATGGGAACTTGATTTGTTAATGAGAGAGTAATGGACACATATTTTTATAGGGATTAAATATTCAATATTCCATTATGGGGATGTAATGTATTTAAGGTGGGGAGTTTGTAACAACCAGTTACTGATCAATCATGTATGTCTTTAACCTTTTCATGGTTTTCCTTTTCCATTATATGTACAGTGATGAGAATGAATTTGGAGGACACTTATAATGGTGAAGTTTTATATTTTCTAGAATCTCAGCTTGAAACAATTGTTTCTTCAACCTTCAAGAGGATTTCACGCACTATAAATAGGTTACATGATGTGTAACGGTTACTGGATACATATTGTAAGAAGGTTCGACATCGTGAAAGGTTACATGATGGGATTAGTTTTTAAATGTAGTGAGTTAAGAAAATATTGTATTTTTAATTTGAGGCGATGGGGTTTTCAGTGTACTTGGACACTAGGGATTTCACGACATATAAAGGAATTACAAATCTTTGGATTCCCTGAGTATGGATTTTTTAGGGCGTCATTTAGGTTTTGGGTGTCCATTGGGCATCCAGTTCCCCTTTTCTCTCCACTTAATGCTCATATCCAGTGATTTTTGGAGACATCATTCCTTCCCGATCGATATGTTTGACATTCTATATTCATTGTGGCAGAGGTACATCTCTCTGGGTGTCTGATCTTGTAGTTCTTCATTTCCATTGATCATGGCAGCACCCTTGAGTTATGTTATCAGATTAATTGGTCTGAAATTGATGTATCTTTGTGACTTCTTCCATATCTATTGTGTGATCCTGTTTTGGAGGTCATTCATTTATCGGTTGTGGTGCGATGGGTGTTCATTCGTGATATACGTGGTGTTTCCTCTTCTTTGATGAACCTTTTTTTTCTAAATTGATTCTATCTTGAGATTTGGATTGGATTATAGGTACTTTATTAATGTTGTAATGTTTTTATTATGAGTGGATCCAAATTTGAGTGTGAGTTACCTGAGTTTTGAGGTAGGTGGTTTTATTTCTAGACTATATTGATGAATATTATTATTCCTAATTTATAAAATAATTTATAAAAAGAATTTTCATGATTGATTTTCATGTTCTAAAAAGTGTTTTTAAAGGAATATGTTTTTCCCTAGTAGTTATCAAATGGAAAGAAAATTTGTATTTTAAAAGAATCGAAATGGATTTCATAAATGGGTTTGAAATTAAATTAAAAAAATTAAAATAACTTGTGAAAATGGAAACATGGGTTACCTTGGGTAATTAAGAGGAATCTTTAGCATGAGGCCATCATCCATTTTTCTGATTATCGGGAGGTTTTCTTATGTGGATTTCTTTTGTTCCCTAGTATAGTTGTTCTTGGGGACATATATTTTAATTTTTATGGGGGGTTTACTCATGGTGTATTATTCTACTTTCTAGAGATATATTCAAGGAACTAGAATGGGAACTCTATTGATTTTGGTATGAGTTGTCTTCTAGCCTAACAGGTTATATTCGTCGGTGTTGCGATACTTGTGATGAAACTGTTATTTTGTACTACATGGTTTTGTTATTTTAGTACTGATATGCATGTTTATTCTTATGGATGATGACAAATAAATGTTACTTAAAATTTATATACCTTATTTTATTTTAGATCTGCGAAAAAGGTAAATGATTACCATGTTTTATATAAAAATTATTTACTTCTTATTATGGCATGTTTTATTAATATTAGAATAAATGAATTTTTTTACATATAATTACCATGGAAAAACTAGGTTGGATCCTATTGAAAATGTTATCTCACACCCTACGAACCTATTCAAGGATTTGCATACCTAGGTATGTCTTCTAATATAGGGAAACTAAATGTGTCGTAGTAAGGATATAAATTTTTTTGTCAACTGAGTTGGGTAGATGTTGGAGAGATAGTGGGAGTTCGTAGACAACTTCACATATAGCAGCTATTTGGTTTTGGTAATTTGGAGTTTCACATATCACTCAGTTATTTTGGCTACTCTTATAGTGATTTTCACTGTTTTCTTATAGGAATGGAATAAACTTTATTAGTTTTCCACTTTTTCTTATTATATGTTTATATAAATGCAATATGTTTGTTTATTTTGGGAAAAATATTTCCCTATGGTTTCTTATTCGATTCTCTAGTTCTTTTCATCAGCCCATGGGGATTGGAAATTCCCTTCTGCTGTGCGATAGATTAGGTCAGGTTATAGTTTTGAGGGTAAACTAGGATGGTTTATTACATATTGGGTATGTATAAAATATCCTAGATCATGACACATTTTTCACCATTGATCATTTTTTTGGAATATTAATTTTTTGATCTATAGCTGGTTCTTTGGAATGATTGCATTTAAACGTTTTTTATTTTTATAGCCTTAATGTGGGACTTTTATATGGTTATGATTAGATGTTTATAAACATGATACCATAACTATATAAAATTATATTCCACAAAATTCATATGTGTGTGGGTCCAATGAAACATCTCTTGATATAAAATACATATGTGTGTTGTTTTCTCTAATGAAACCCATATCTATATAAAAAAATGTGTTCATAGAGCACACAAGATTAAATGTTTTGGATTGTGTAGGTGTATATGTGTATATCAATAGTCAACTTAGTTATAGTATGGATGTTATTTATTGATAATGTTTTCATTTTTAATCCCATATAGGTAAACCATGTGAAATGTGACACAAAATAATTATTGAAATTATTTTAATGATAGATAATTATTCATGATGCAATTGTTGATTTACCTATGAATCATAGTGGGGAATGTTCTCCGTATATTCAATTATGAGATTGTTTGTGGGGATATGATTGCAGAATGGAATATCCCAAGTTATTATATCCTTGGTAAGTATATAGGGAAATAATTTGGATTTTTGTACATTTTATCATTAATCAAAATTAGACATAAATTCTCTTCCTAGCATGGATCCAAACCTACTAGGGGATGGGGTTCAAGGTATATTGGTTAGCATATCATGAATAAACAATATATTGTTTATTTTTGTCTTATTTTATAATAATTACATACATTTTTATATAAATTTTGAAATTTTGTTATATTCAATATAGTGGTTTCATAATGGTTTTATCCTCAGAACCATCATTAGCATCTCTGTGTGTGTGAAAACTCATTATTCTATATTATAGTTAAGGGCAAAACACCTATATAAGATGGTTGTGCTGGAGGAGCACAATTGATCGAAGTTATCTAGCTAAAAACTATGATATTAAAGACACATTATTATATTGGTTCATTGTTTATACTCTCACCTAGAAACAATATTTTAGTGATCATATAGATCCCTTTAACAGGGATTAAAAATAATGGAATAAGCCCTAGAAAGGCCAGTTGAACAATAGGATCAGGTGAAAAAATGTAATAAAGTAACATACTATGGGGTTGGTTATAAGACTACACTATTTATTTTTACATTTCCATTATTTATAGATCTACCATATATGGGAACTTCTTGACTTACTAAACTATATATTTTATGTCATATTTTTATATGATGGGTCGATATTATTATTACATTTCCATTTGATTTCATTTTTGATTTACTATTTACTCTTATTATTTCTTAATCAATTATATAATTCATTTTTATGTGTTAATGAATTCATGTTCTACACATATGGCTTCTTTGGTCCACACCACTATTCCTTATGCTTTTTCATTTAAGGAGGAACACTTCTGGTTTTGTGACACTCTAGGAGTAACCTTGTGCTTCTGCTTGAGTTGTTACAAATTGGAATATAAATATTTATTACTTGTTTATATGGATATCTTGGAATGTTTTATTAGAGATAACTACTCATTAGATCATAATAATAACTTATGTCTAGGAAAACATAATCTATATATGAGTTTAGGTATAAATTTTGATTTTTTCAATGGTTGTTTTGTACTATGTTTATTCTATTTATCAATGACACAATTTGTGATACACCATATTGTTTTATTATGATTTATTAGATTTTATATTTACTTGATTATAAAGAGTGGGCGTTATATTATATTTTATTTTTTTATTGCTGAATTTGTAAGAGTGGGTGAATTTGTGAATCATAGATATTAGTTTATTTTTATGTGTCATGTACTTGATCAATTAGTATGATATAACCTAATAAAGATATCAACTATTGTACCTATGATTATAAATAATGTTCCCATCTTGATAAAATATTCTAGATCAGTTTATCATGGGTAAATTCATTCTAATTATTTCGTTATATTCCCTTTTCTTTGGTTTTTTAAATAATAATGGGATGATTTGTCTTGGAATAGAAGGAACAAATGGTTTTTTGTTTTTTATTTTATAACTATTATTAAATAAAAATATTTAGTTAATTTTTCTATTTATATTCTATGTATTTCTGATATGGTTTTAATATTTTTATTAGATAGACTTGATATTTTAAAAATTCATGCCTCCATTATTAGGTTATGAACTCAATGGAGTTTTGTTTTTTAGGAAATTGATCCATATGAGAAAAAATGATTTCTTCCTATCAATGTAGTTTAGATAATGTCAATTTTTTCATAAATGGTAATAAAATATTTTTTAATGTGGTTTCAAAATTATCATCATCTAAAATATTATTTGAAAATAGAACTTAAATATTAATTTAATAACATTGTTTGTGGAGAAGGAATTTAAGTGTCATAGTTGGATCATTCAAACATGTATTTTGTGGTGTTAATGTGAGATCCTCTAGATTTTAAAATTCTAATTTAGTTTTATTGTTGATTTAAATTTAATACAAAGAGAAATTTTATTATTATTTTTGGCATGATTTATGGTGTTATGACTGTGTGTTATTCTAAATATAATTCCTTTAATGTAATGTCCTAGAAGACGTAATTCTATTTAGAATGGAGATGTTTCTTGACATGGACACTCTAAAGGGGAATACATGCTTACATGGTTCTTGTGTGTCCTTTTTGTGGCTCCCTCTAAGGTGATTAATGTTTTTTATGTAATTGGGTGTATATATGAAACAAGTATGAGTTCTAAACCCATATTATGGTTGATATTGCGTTTTTTTTAATTTGGTATATACCTAAGTGATAAATTATTTGGTATGTGGTGGAACTAAGGATTTTGGTATGCGATTCTTGTTTTGTGATCTCTTCTACTAGTAGTGAATGTCTGATTAGTATTCTTAGAATCCACTGGGTCTGTACTGGTTGGTGGGATGATATAATATCACATTCCTTGTGAAACAAATGAGTAGATTCTTATCATTATTAAATTTTAAAGGGAGGGGTTTTTTTAAGGGAAAGAAGGAAGTTTTCCATAGCCTTTTTAATGGAGACCTTGGGTGATAATGTTTAATAAATATGTGATTATGAATATGGAATTTCATGGAAATGACATAATCAAAAGTTGTATCCCAAGTGAGAGTCTTGGAACCTTGGATTTAGTCATAAATTGTGTTTTCAATGAATATTATTGGAAAACAACTAAAAAAATACTTATTTTAGAGGTTCGTGATATGATAGAATTGAACATCCCATAATGGGGTCTCCATGTAAATTTTTTCTCATGGTTTATATATGGTATTGTATAGGATTTATCATATGGTTACTTCTTAGAATCAAATTATAGGCCTCAGACTGATATAATATTATTGTTTATTCTTTGTAATGGTTGAAACAATGGGAGCAATTATTGTTGTGGAGTGTGATATGTGGTGGTATTTCTAAGAGGATACTGAGATTGCTTCAATTTGTTTTGAAATTAAGTTCTATGAACCATGTTTTTTGATATTGTTTATTATATAATGTCTTTTAGGAGATCTTTTTTTATATTGGTGAGTAGTGTTAGATTTAATTTCTTTCTAATTTTTATGTATGATTAGGATTGTATTTGATTTGGTAATTTCATTACAAACTACCAATGGAGAAAATAATTTATCAATATACAATGATCTTATTGGAATGTTTTTATAATTGGATGTAATTCCATACCATTTATATTATTTAGACATTATCTCAGTCACATGAAGAATTTTTTTAATCTATGATAATTCTTTTCCCATAATGATTATGGAAAAACTGTGGATCAATAGATTGACATTGTAGAAGTGTAGTATTTTTATTAGTAGTGTTAAATTCGAATTCTAGGATAATGAAGAAAGAATCATAATATTGGATGGGACAATGAAAATTTTCCAACTAATGATGTCTCATATAATAATGAGGATTGTTGGTTTCCTTATGTATGGTGTACAATTTCTCATTGAATTCACATCAGATGTGTTGATTAGAAGTTGGGAACTATTATAGTGCTCAGTTAGCCTTGTGGGTGATGATTGGTATTACATCAAATTAGTGTATGTATATGAATTAGAAAAAATTCCATTGATTACAATTTCTATGGTTTGTGGGTTTTTTCCAGCAATTCTGAGTGAAAGTGTGTTATACGTTTGAGATAAAGGGTGATTTCGACATCATTTTATCAGATTCAGAGTCTTAGAATGAGGTTAGTGTTGATTTTTTAGCATGATTATTTGAATTCGTATTCCCAATATAATACCATTGTTGAAGGTCTAGTGATGAAAGTTTATGTAATTAATGAGACTAGTGGATTATGCATAAAGTATATGTATCACATTCAACAAATATAACATAATGGTTTCTGTTGGTGAAGTATGCATGACATGGAAGAGATTTCAAGGTATCAACTAAGAATTAGTTGAGTCCTTTATGAGGTTGTAACTATGAGACCTACAATTCACAATTTCAAAGTTGTGAATGATGTTGAATTATACTAAGGAATAATCTATGACCTATTAGGGGGTTTTTATCATAGTGAGGAAATGGTTTTGGGAATCTGTTATGGGTTTTGAGATCCACATAACATTTTTTTAATTTGAGAAATAATTTTTTTGTGTGAAAATCCTGAAATTTTGTTTTCCCTATTATAACATTATTCACTATTCATAGGTTGGATTTACTAGTTCAGTTCAAGGAGTCTAGATATGGTCCTTGTGATTTCTTCTTTGTTTTAGTTATGTGATCCTATATTAGAGTTGATTCAAATGATTATGAGGGTCAGTGTTATTTTGACAATGGGATATTTTAATGATAATGTTTTGATATAGATGAAATTTAATATCATATTTAAGGAGTGTGGTTAATGTTAACATATCCCATTGGTAGATTATGATTGATTTTTTAGGTTTTTTTGTTTCCATGATTCATTAATAAATTAAATATATCCATATGAGATTATGTGTCAATGTGATCTTGAATGAAAATATGATATTGGCCTGTATAGTGAGGTGTTGGGTCTTATGAATTATTGATTAAGGGAGCTATACATGTTCCTTAAATTATTCATAGGATTATACTTGATTGAAAACATTACTAGGTGTCATTTGGTACATGTCCACTTCGAAAATATAAAGATGTCAGTATTATGGATCATGGAAGTGAGTGAGACCTATTGTTTGGATCATTATTTGAAAATCATGTATGACATTAGATATTATATTGAATTTAATATTTTAATTGATTGAGAAGGTGTAGATAACTAGGAAGTTTTTGTTTCCCACTCTTAGAAGATAATGTTCTTACATCAGCCAATGATGAATCTCATTGATGTTTGATAAGGGTGATAGATTTTTCATTACAATATAAACTCTTTATGGTACTAGCATTTGTGGAGTCATGGGAAATTAGTACTTTGTTTTGTAGGGTTGATCAATAGTTTGGAGTGAATCAGGATGGTGGATTATTAAATTATGAAGGATGGGTCCCAAATTTTTTCTTCATTGGAGGTATGAAATGGACCATTCTCATGTGATTAATAGTGAGGACATTGTGAAATATATATTATCTTCTATTGTATCATTTATAGTATATATTGTTATTGGAGAAAAATGGTTTCTGAAGTGGATATGGTTTATCTCATTTTTGTTTTATGGTAGTGAAGGAATATTAAATAAGAATAATGGGAGTGACTATCTTATGTGAATGCGTTGTGTTAAAAATTTATTGTGTATGAACTCTAGAGACCCCTCTAGAGGCCTAATAGAATTTATAGGTATATATTGTAATTGTTTCGTAATTTTTCAATTGGTAATCTCATTCTATAGTGTTTTTAAATGTTTTTAGTTATATTTTCTTTATATTATGTCTAGGGTAGATTTGAGTTTGTTTTGGTGTGTTTCATAAGGATTTATATTGTAGAATGGTTTGTGATTTTTTAGATGAAACAATGTGG
The DNA here is from genome assembly GCA_963277665.1 of Viscum album. Taxonomy (NCBI): domain Eukaryota; kingdom Viridiplantae; phylum Streptophyta; class Magnoliopsida; order Santalales; family Viscaceae; genus Viscum; species Viscum album. The sequence goes on along the minus strand of OY728127.1, from coordinate 90,404,893 downwards.
TTTTTCCCATAACGTCATGTGTCTCATTGGAGAGTATCAATGGGTGGTTCTATATTGGTTCATGGTAGGAGATGACTATGAAATATTTACTAAAAAATATATAACTTATAAGTGAGTAAAAATTATATTTGGTGAATGGTATGCCAAAAATTGTTGGTAAACAATGTGGGTTCTTATGAGAGGCTATGAGACCCACATGCATGGCTAATTTTTTTATAAACCATGAAAACAAACCGTATGTACGATCTTACTTAATTCAAAAAATATTATATTAAATAAAAACCTCCCCAAAATCCCATATAAATCATGCTTCACCTAGGGATCCATATCATCGGGACTCCATTAGAAATTAATGTTAAAATCCTTCCCTTCAGTGAGTAATTTGATTAAATATAGAGATAGAGGGTCATGGGATTTTAAGTTAATATATTTTTACACATCCATTATTCTTATTTATTCTATATCATATCTCTTATCATTAAATATGACCATAAATAAATACTAAAAATTCTTGATCTATGAATCATTAGATGACCTAATATGATTCTATGTAGATTATCTAAGAAGATGGCTGTGGAAATATATTTTCATAGTGATAAATGTTGGATTCATATCGTTAATTTTTCTATGTTTTATATCACCATTCATTTCAAACTAATCATATAAATTTCGTTTTAATTTCATCTTATCTTTTTTCATGATTATTAATTTTGTTAATTATTTCTAGTTATTGGGTAATTTTTTCTTTGAACATACATCCATTGGTGAAATAATAACAATGAACATAGATATTATTGTTCTTATATGTTCCCAAAAATTTTATGTAAATAATATAAAATTATATTACATGGAAATATTGTCATTTCTCATGTGTATATACTGATATATATCTTTTTCTAACAAGGTTTTCTTTTGTGTGACCTGTCAAACATCTCAAGAACTTATATCCATGTGTTGTGTGTGTTTCTTATGATACCTCTCATATACAAACATTCTTATGAATTTATACCTAATTAAAATCATAATTATTTATTGTGTATATAAATATGTGAAAGGACATAGACATAAAAAAATAAGCTATCAACATAATAGGAGGTTTCATGACCCAACCCACTAGGGCCCCAACATTTCCAAAAATTAGTTGATAGTCACAACCCATGCCCACCTCTAATTGGACAGTGGATAGAAAAAGATTCCATGTAAGAGATGAATAAAATGAAATTACTTATACTAATTTACCTATACATAGACACACACCAAGAACTATGAATCAGTGTATAAATATGATAAAATAACATATAAAGAATAAAAAATTCAGCAAATAGCCTATAGAAAAATACAACAATATAGCAAGAAAAATAAAAATATAAAAACTAACAAATACATTTCTATCAATAGATAATTTATTTTCCATCCTGATAAAAAAGTAACATTTAAAATTGAAAAGAGACCCCCAATCACATTCACCCAGACTAACAATCAAAGAACCATCTAGTTCTTCAACTATCTTACATTACCTAACACACCATGTTAATTACTAATAATTTTTGACTACATAAAAATTTACATGTATGGGAAAAACCCATGCTGGTGTGAGTATAAAAATACTATAATGTGAAAATATTCCAATATATGTACATCATACCAGATATCATGTATAACATACAGAAACAAACACGTCAGGAAATATAATATCAAGAGACATTATAATATATTTAGTATTCTAAAAAAATATCCAAAATATAGATTTCAATGTGCATGATAATGGTTTAGCATGTGTCGTAGGGGATAATGTGATACATTAATGGCTTGCATTACAAACAAGATTGAGTTTTACCCAACAAAAATATATTATTAATATATTTTTATTTAATATATAAGATATAACATATCTCTTTTATTATTAGTTATGAATAATATTATGTAACATATGAAAATATATGGTTTATAAAAATATAAAATAAAATCATAAATTACCAATTATTTAGAGATGATTATAAAAAACAAATGAATATAAAAGTATTATTTTTAAACTCACAAAGGTGTTTTATACTAATATATTTAATTAATTACAATTAATGAGAGATTTTATTGTAATATATATGTTATATATAAAATAAAATATTTTTAAATTCATCCAATATATTTGACATTCATAAGATAAGAACAAATCCAATTTTACAGATAAAACCTGGTAATTTTATAATGGTAATTATACAACCACTTTATAGGAGAAAAAATTTTAAAAAATAATTTTTATCTTTTATAAATTTTATATGTAAAAAAAATTAATCAAAATAACAAAAATTAGTGTAGGGATAATTTTTTGTATTTTTCTGTGAAGTTTCATTGTTTATGAGTAGTGAAAAATACTGATTTTTAAATCAATACAACTTTTTTGTCTAGTGTATTTATAAGGTTAAATTATGATTTTGATTGGTTTTAAAGTAAAATTAGATCAATTATTCCAAAATGAGTCCAAATAATTTCATTTTAATATATTATACAATGAAATAGGATATAAAAACATACAATTCATTTGAATGTTTATAATTTACAACTTGAATTTGTCATCCCATCTACTAGATTTATAACGACCCATACATTACATACATTTTTATTACTTAAAAATTGAAGCACACTTATTACAACATATAACAAAACCATGAAAGGACAGTATAGGTATAATGTCTTTAGAAACTGGGGAACATAAACAACTGGTTCATAAATCATCTACAATGTCTCCATTTTATTTTATCATATTTAGAGTCCCTTTTGGAATATATTACTTAATAACCTTATTCCTGACCTGGGGAAAAGAAAACATACAAAAGGGTGAGCTCAAATGCTCAGTAAGGGTAAACAAAAGAAATATCCATCATATCATATTCATAAGAACATAACATTTTGAAAATCTTATCCTGAAAAAGAGATCATAATATCATGACATGGGATCAGTCATAATAGTGAAATTTAATCCAAATAATCATAACTTAAAACATGAAACTTTTTGGCATCCACACATAATCATAGATAATCATTTCTTAGTAGTCAAGACTCATTTCCAAGACTATCCTGGTGGACAAAGTCCATTTCTGAACCGAGTTCACTCATCGTTTCAGTCCTGTATCACTGAACTGGATTAATCTGCCATTCCAGCCATGTCTATATCATAAGATATAAATCTTTACCCAATGCATTGGAGGGAGATATAGGTCCCATACATCTCACAATGAAACCATTCTTATGTGTTCCACAAGATCATAAATCATACATCATAACATAACCAATGTAATAAAAATGGGATTCTTAAACATCATGCCATGATAACATAATACATATAAAATAAAAGGACATCATAAAAATAATTCCATCATAACATAAAAAAATCAATATAAAAATAGGGATATAAATAGAACCCCATATTATCTTAGATGGAAAATAATTTTGATAAAACACTTGAACTCCATTCTTGAGGAAAATATCCTTTCTACTTCAAAAACATTTTTCCATTTTTAAAATGTCATAAAATTTTAATATAAAAGAAGTTTATTAAAAATAAACTTGAAAACGTGTAAAGGAAGCTTCATGAAAATAATGTTCTAAAAGTCCATTCAAGCCATATAAGTTAAAAAAAACATTCTTCTCGTACTTTGTCCGGAAAAGTCAAAAAGTACCCTGTACTAAAAATGACAAAAGATTCCTTTCATATATTTTACTAAAAACTCACCAATGGATAAAATTGGATTTAAAAAATTGTAGGTTGATGGAAATAATATTACATATTTTATTTAACATGGATGTGGATGATAAATATGCCCCAGTAAATTCTGAAGTATAAACAATCTCGGATAAAAATGAGATTGTGAGATTTTCCCTTACCTTAGGTCCGATTAGCTTTGTACATGTCCAAACCTCCTGTATAATGATTTATTTAATTTTATGGACTTATTCCAGAATCGTACTCATTGTTATGATATCATATATGGTCACATTCTTAGCTTCTTATTAGTAATATTTCATTGCTACGTTTTATTTGGGTGTTTATTTCTTTTTGTTCTTATGCGTGTTTTGTCAAATAAATTCTTATTCTTCTTTTTAAGTTATAGATAACTCATTTACAGAATGTTATTAGTGTAATATATATCATATTTATTCATTCAATTCATTTATATAACCATTATGCATGGAAGATCATGTAGAACGAGTCGTATCACATCGTGGAGACGGTAGACCGTACGCACGCACGAGCGATGATATCATTCCCATGATCGTGGAATTGTATTTAAGTGTATGTATACTATTTCAGAATCAATATAACTTTACAATAATTTTATATAGTTATTATTTACACCATTATACACATCCAAGTAAGGTGGTGGTGGAAAACATATTACACCACGACGTGGAGACGGTATTCCGTACATACGCACGAGCGGTGATTTTGTTTTCCGTAGGATGGATATAAGGTGAAATAGGTTTGTTTAATATTTATAAAAACATATTAGTATATGAGTGATACTGATGTTATTAATTCATAATGAAACAACTAAAGAAGAAGAAGTAGAACAAGAAATAAAGTTGAAAGAATCGGTAATGAACAATACCTCTTCTTTGAAGCGCCTCTTCTTAACCTCCTATTAGGGCACTAAAGATGGTCTTTGAAGAAGACCAGGACCTATAGGATGTTTCTAGGGAAGTGGAGAAGATAAATTGGCAGGGGTTTTCCAAGATTTAAGGCTCAAAGTGGTGTGAGGAGAAGAGGGAGGAGTTTCCCTTTTATAAGGGAGGAGAGGGGCACCTTTGGAAAAACTAAACATATTATTTTATTATAAAGTAATATTTGGTTTTTAATAGCTCCAAATTGATTTATTTCTAAGATAATGTGGGTATGTGTCCAAATACTCCCATACAATAGAATTTAGACAAGTTTAGGTTTATATTTTAACCTTATCATTTAGATTTAACTTTAAGTTAAATAATTTTACTTTTACCGTGTCTTCTTGTTTTCTTACACTATTAGGTTAATAAACATACTATAACAAGCCAAACGAACCAGAATTAGTTCATTATTAATATATATAACCTTATCTAAGTCATTTTTCCGAACCTTAGATTTTTAGGAATAAAATAAAAATTAATAATATGATATTTGTTTTAAAAACTATTTTATGTCAATTTTTACACTATTTGGTAATTGATTTTTGTGAAAATCATAACAACATTATTAATACCAAAAAAGTTAATTAAATCAATATTAACATGTCATATTAACCTATAAAATTAGTTTAATTCATAAAAAGTCTCAAATTACATTTATTTGGGTATTTATAACATCAATTATGTTAATATTTCATTAATAAGGTAATTATTGCATCATCATTGTGTCATAAATAAATTAAATTTTTTAATGTCTAAAAATTATAAATAAAATACAATTTTTTAGGAAATATTTTTAGATTTCTAATTAATGTTTATAGTCTAATTTATCTTATGTATAACCCTATATTAAAAATGATTTAGTTATTAAACATTGATTTTAACTATTTTAACCCTTCTTTAAATAAATTAATAATCAATGTCCTAATCTAATACAAGTGGGACTAAATGGTCATATTTTATTCCTAATGTTGTTTTTGGTCGAATTACACTTATCTAATAGAATTAGGACATGTGTTAGGGTAATAATAATATCATTTTTACCCTTAATTACCTTATTTACTTTTAACCATGGTAAATAAAAGTAAAAAGTTACTATTCACCAAAAATTATATTCATCTCATTGAACCACATTTTAGTCCTTGATATTAATGGTGTCACTCGGATTTTTGAAATTCCACTCATAGAAGCGGTAAAATTAAGTTTTATGTAAGTTTGCAAAAAGCTCCTAGGAGGTAGTTAAAAGACGGTGAAAAGTTCAAAAAAAAATTTATATATCGAAAATTATTATAAAATGACTCCAATGAATTACATTGAACTTATATAGGTATTATGTATCAATTTTGACCTAAAATAAATTTAAATAAAAAAAATAATTATTTAAATAAAAAGTCAGTTTTTAAATAGTAACCCAGTGTTTTCACTATTCATCAAAAATTAAAAGTTTTCAGAAAAATACCAAAAAATCACCCTAGGATAATTTCGATATTCTAAATCCAAAAATGAAGTCCATTTTGAAAGATACAATTTATAAAATTTCAAAAAGTGGGTATTACTATTCATAACGGCTAGTTTATATAATATTTTAATAGCATATCGTTGTTTAGTAAAACTCGGTATTGCTTACAACGCAAGCTATCGAGGAAGGTTGCGATTGCATGTAATGAAAGCCAAATTAGGGACGCGTGTAGTGCAAGCTCCTTTTGGTGTAGCGTACAACAAAAAACATCAATGAAATTAAAAAGAACATTTTTCATAAAATCTCGGGGTGTTACATTCTACCCCCCTTAAAATGAATTTCACCCTCAAAATTCGTCACTTTGTAACAAACAGATGAGGATACCTCTCCCTCATCATATCCTCAAGCTCCCATGTAGCTTATTCTAATTGGTGGTTCCTCCATAAAACCTTCACCAAGCGAGTGGTCTTGTTCCATAAGACTTTTCCGCTACGATCCAGAATCTCTATCAGCTATTCTTCATAAGAAAGATCTTGCTCCAAAGGTACAACTTCTGAGGTGAGTACATGTGAAGGATTGGGTATGTAGTTTCTCAGGAGAGATACATAGAACACATCGTGAACATGAGAGAGATTCTGTGGAAGTACCAATCGGTAAGCTACCTTCCCAACACAATCCAGTATTTCAAAAGGACCGATATACCTAGGGCTCAGCTTTCCCTTCTTTCCAAATCTCATTACTCTCTTCCAAGGAGATATTCGTAAGAACACTTTATCACCCACTTCAAACTCTAGGTCTTTTCTTCGATTGTTGGCATAACTTTTTTTTCGACTCTGAGCTGCACTTATGTGTTGTTGAATAGATCAGACCTTTTCTGCCATCTCATAAAAAAGATCAGGTCCTAATAGCTTTCCTTCCCCAATTTCATCCCAAAAAGTTGGAGTTTTGCATTTCTTTCCATAGAGAGCTTCATAAGGATCCATCTGAATACTGGAGTGAAAGCTATTATTATAATAAAATTCCACCAAAGGTAGGTGTTGATCCCAACCTCCTTTGAAATCCATAGAGCAAGCTCTCAACATATCTTCAAGATTTTGAATTTTCCTCTCAGACTGACCATTTGTCTGAGGATGATAAGCAGTGCTGAAACTCAACCCTGTATCCATAGTATGCTGAAGACTTTTCCAAAACATTGATATAAACCTCGGATCCCGATCAGATATAATGGAAAGTGTTACTCCATTCAATCTTACCACTTCCTTTACATATATCCTGAAAAGCTGATCCAGAGAGAAATCCTCTCTAATAGCAATGAAGTGTGCCGAATTTGTAAGACGATCAACTATGACCCAGATAGCATTATTGCCTTTGGATGTTTTAGGAAGTCCGGTGACAAAGTCCATAGTGATGTTTTCCCATTTCCATTCGGGTATGGGTAATGGTTGTAAGATCCCCTTAGACTTTTGTCTCTCAGCTTTAACTTGCTGAAAAACCAAGCATCGAGAGACATATCCAACAACATCTCTTTTCATGCCATCCCACCAGAAGTACTTTTTCAGGTCCCTATACATCTTCATGCTTCCAGTATGAATAATGAATGAAGAACTATGAGCCTCATCCAGTAGCTCCTTCTTTAATTCTGGTATGGGAGGAACACAAAACCGATTCCTGAACCTTATTATGCCATCACAATCAAGGTTGAATTCAGGAACATTTGTCACCTTCTTTTGTAACTCTATATCTTCTTTGTGCGCATCTTTAATCTTCTCATGTATATATGGTTGAACATTCATTTGAGAAAGATAAGATTTCCCCACTCCATTATAATTCCAATATCCATCCTTTGTAAATCCATAAATATTGGATCTTTTGTGATCCTCATCATGGATAAGCTAGCATGGTCTTGTCGACTTAATTCATCTTCCACCTTGTTTTCTTTCCCAGGGTGATAATGAATTGAGCAGTCGTAATCCTTAATAAACTCCAACCATCTTCTTTGGCACATATTCATCTCATTTTGTGTGAAAATATACTTTAAACTTTTATGATCAGTATAAATATCACACCTCTCACCATAAAGATAATGCCTCCAAATAATTAATGCAAAGATTACCGTAGCTAACTCCAAATCATGAGTTGGGTAATTTTTCTCATGGTTTTTCAACTATCGTGAGGAATAAGCTATCACCATATTATTTTTCATGAGAACACACTCCAATCCCTTCTTGGATGCATCACTTTAGATCACAAACCTTTCTCCACTATAAGGAAATGTGAGCACAGGTGCACTGGATAACCTTCTTTTTAACTCCTTGAATTTCACTTCACATTCCTCCATCCAAAAAAACATAACTCCTTTTCGAGTCAACCTGGTGAGTGGATTAGATAATTGTGACAAATATTTCACAAAACTTCGATAATATCCATCCAAACAAAGAAAACTTCAGATATCAGTTACTATTGTTGGTCTCGACCATCTTTTTATAACCTCTGTCTTTGCTAGATCCACAGATATCCCCTCTTTTGAGATTATGTGACCCAAAAATGAAACTTTTTGGAGCCAAAATTCACACATGGTAAATTTGGCATAAAGATTATCCTTCCTGAGGGTCTTTAATACAATTCTCAAGTGATCTCCATGTTCTTCCTTGCTCTTTGAATAGACAAGAATATCGTCTATAAAGACTACCACAAACTGATCAAAATAGTCTCTAAATACTCTATTCATTAGATCCATGAAGATAACAGGGGAATTAGTAAGACCAAATGGCATCACTATAAATTCATAGTGTCCATACCTTGTATGGAAAGCCGACTTTGGTATATCCTCCCTTTTGACCCTTAATTGATGATACCCTGAACGAAGATAAATCTTGGAAAAGTATTGAGCTCCGTGTAGTTGGTCAAATAAGTCATCAATGCATGGGAGAGGATATTTTTTCTTGATAGTGATCTTGTTAAGTTCTCTATAATCAATGGAGAGTCTCATTGATCCATCTTTATTCTTAACAAATAGAATAGGTGCTCCCCAAGGTGATGCACTAGGGAATATGAATCCCTTATCAAGATTCTCTTGGAGTTTTGTAGAGATCCGAAGCTTAATGTACATGGAAATTACATTAATTTTGAGGAATACTTAATACATTAAAAAAACAGACACACAAGGACCGTAATAGTTTAGTGTCTTTGGAAACTCGGAATATAATCTTCTAAACGTGGTGAAAGATCTTCGACATCTCCCATAAAGATCTTCCCTTTTTTTACCTAAAACCTTTATTTATATCTTGGGGAAAAGAAAACATAAAAGGGTGAGCTCAAATTCTCAGTAAGGGTAAACAAAAGAAATATCCATCACATCATATTAATAAGAACATAACATTTTGGAAATCTTAACCTGCAAAAGAGATAATAATATCATAACATGGGATAAATCATAGTAGTGAAATGTAATCCTAATAATCATAACTTAAAACATGAAACTTTGTGGCATACACACATAATCATAGAGAATCATTTCTTATTAGTCAAGACTCAATGCCAAGACTATCTTAGTGGACAAAGTCCATTTCTGAACCGAGTTCACTCCCCGTTTCAGTCCTGTTTCACTGAACCGGTATAACCTACCGTTCCATACATGTCTATCTCATGAGATATAAAATATTTACCAAATGCATTGGAGGGGGATATAGTTCCCACCCATCTCATAATGATACCATTCTTATGTGTGCCACAAAATCAGAAAACCATACATCATAGCATAACCCATGTAATAAAAATGGGAATCTTAAACATCGTGACATCATAAAACAATTCATATAAGATAAAGGAATTCATAAAAATATAATTCCATCACAACATAATCAAATCAATGTAATAATAGGGATAAAAACAGAACCCTTTATTATCTTAGATGGAAAATAATTTTGATAAAACACTTGAACTCCATTCTTGAGGAAAATATCATTTCTGCTTCAAAAAAACTTTTCCTTTGTTAACATGTTGTACAATTATAAACTAAAAGAAGTTGATTAAATATAAACTTGAAAACATGTAAAGGAATCTTCTTGGAAATAATGTTTTAAAAATCCATTCATGCCGTATAAGTTAAAAAAACATTCTTCGTACTTTTTTTGGAAAAGTCAAAAAGTACCACGTACGAAAAATGACAAAAGATTCCTTTCATATATTTTACTAAAAACTCACCGAAGGGTAAAATTGGATATAAAATATTGTATAAGGATATAAATATTACATATTTAGGAAACATGGATGTGGATGATAAAATACACCCCAGTAAATACCAAAGTATAAACAATCTCGGATAAAAATGAGATTGTGATATTTCCCTTACCTTAGGTCCGATTTTCTTTGTAAGTGTCCAAAACTCCTGTATAATGATTTTAAATAATTTTATTGACTTATTCCAGAATCATAATTATTGTTATGATATCATATATGGTTCACTTATGACTTCATTTTACCCGTTCTTTTGTAAATTCCATGTTAAAGAGAGTTTTGGGTAAAACCGTTTCATTTGTTGTCCGTGTTTTGAATTGTAATTATTCATATGATTACTTAGATCATGATTACTTAATTACATAATATAAAACATGATTTATATATAATATATATTCATAATATACATATAATAGGCCAGTAAATGGAAAGAAATACAACGTTCATGGAGAAGGTAGGTCGTACGTACGCATGAACGCTGTTTTCGTTTCCTTATTGAGTTGAATGGAATTAAGTAGATGACATACATATATACATAAATCAAGTAGCTTTATAATTTCATATATTTCATTATTATTGCTTATATATATTTTATAATCATTATTAAATGGTTAACATGGAGAATGAATCTCATCGCGTCGTGGAGATGGTAGTCCGTACGTACGCACGAGCGATGATATCGTTTCCATAATTATTGAATTGAATTGGAGTGGATGATACAATATATCAGAATCAGTATGATGTTATAATAACTATGTATAGTTATTCTATACACCATTATACCCATCCATGTAAGGTGTTGGTGGAAAAACAGATTACACCACGGCGTGGAGACGGTATTCCGTACGTACGCACGCGCGATGATTTTGTTTTCCGTAGGATGGATAGAAGGTGAAATGGGGTTGTTTAATATTTATAATAACAAATCAGTATATTAGTGATACTGATGTTATTACTTTATAATTAAACAACTAATGAAGAAGAATATGAAGAAGAAAGAAGCTTGAAAGAATCGGGATAAGAAATTACCTCTTCTTCGATACGCCTCTTTGAAACCTCCTCTTAGGGCACTAAGATTGTTCTTTAAATTAGACCATAACCTCTAGGATGTTTCTAGGGAAGTGGAGAAGATAATTTGGTAGGGGTTGGCCGAGCTTGAAGGCTCAAATTGGAGTGAGGAGGAGAGGGAGGATGTGCCCTTTTATAAGGGAGGAGAGAGGTACCTTTGGAATAACTAAAACTATTATTTTATTATAAAGTCAAATTCGGTTTTAAATAGCTCCAAATTGATTTATTTATAAGATAAGGTGGGGATGGGTCGAAATAATCTCATCCAATAGAATTTAGAAAAATTTAGGTTCCTATTTTAACCTTATCATTTAGATTTAACATTAAGTTAAATAATTTTACTTTTACCGTGTCTTCTTGTGTTCTTACACTATAAGGTTAATAAACTTATTATAACAATCCAAACGAACCCCAAGTTGTTTATTATTAATATATATAACCTTATCTAAGTCATTTGATGAAACCTATTTTTTTAGGAATAAAATAACAATTAATAATATAATATTTGTGTTAAAAACTATTTTATATCAATTTTGACACTATTTAGTAATTGATTTTTCTGAAAATCATAACAGAATTATTAGTTCTAAAAACGTTAATTAAATCAATACTAACATGTCATATTAACCTAGAAAATTAGTGTAATTCATAAAAAGTCTCAAATTACATTTATTTTGGTATTTATAACATCAATTATGTCAATATTTCATTAATAAGATAATTACTGCACCATCTTTGTGTCATAAATAAATTAAATTATTTAATGTCTAAAAATTACAAATAAAATACCATTATGTAGGAAATATTTTTATTTTTCTAATGAGTATTTATAATCGAATTTATATTATGTATAACCCTATATTAAAAATGATTTACTTATTAAAATTTGATTTTAACTATTTTAACCCTTCTTTAAATAAATTAATAATAAATGTCATAATCTAATCCAAGTGGGCCTAAATTATCATATTTTATTCCTAAGGTTGTTTTTGTTCTAATTAAACTTATCCAATAGAATTAGGACATGTGTTAAGGTAATAATAATAACATTTTTACCCTTAATTACCCTATTTACTTTTAACCCTGGTAAAAAAAGTAAAAAGTTAGTATTCACCAAAAATTATTTTCATCTCATTGAACCACATTTTACTTACTAAAATTAACCGTGTCTCTCGGATTTTTGAAATTCCACTCACAAAAGCGGTAAAATTATGTTTTATGAAAAATTCATTTTTTTAACTACCACTTAGTGGTTTCACTATTAATCAAAAAATTAAAGTTTCCAGAAAAATACCAAAAATTAGGCCTAAGATATATTTGATATTATGAACTCAAAAATGTTTATATTTTACCAAATTAAAAACATTTAGTTACATTAACTAATTTAAAAATTAATTCCCGTCGTCAAAACAAATAGCGTGTTTTTAAGAGATAATAACTATCAAAAGATTGACACTTGCTTATAACTGGTTTAAATGTGAAATTACATCCAATGACCAACATTGTATTAAAATTTAAAAATATATTCTAAATATACTTTAAAACCACTCAAATTAATAATTTATCACTATTAATTATTTTGATTAAAAAAGTTGTTTTTAATTAAAATTTAGTAATTTTCACTATTCATCAGAATATCAAAGTTATCCGAAAAGTACCAAAATTTCACCTTAGGCTAAATTCGATACTCCAAATCCAAAAATGAAGTCCATTTTGAGAGATAAAATTTCTAAAATTCTAAAAGGTGGTTATTACTATTCATAACGGCTAGTTTTAATAATATTTTAATAGTATATCGTTGTTTAGTGAAACTCGGTATTGCGTACTACACACGCTATCGAGGAAGGTCGCGATTGCGTGTAATGCAAGGAAAGTCAAAGATGTGTGTTGTGCAAGATAATTTTTGTGTAGCGTACAACACAAGACATTAATGAAATAAAAAAAATATTTTTCATAAAATCTCGGGGTGTTACATTCTACCCCCCTTAAAATGAATTTCGCCCTCGAAATTCGTTGGGGTTATAAATGGTTTACTATTCAAAAGTTTCTTTAATAGAAACCCACATCGTAAAAAGGAATACCAAAACCAATCTTTAAAAACAAAAGTATGAAACGTAACGGTTACCCAAATAAACTAATCACTGGGTTTCCACATAGGTGAAAATATGGATATGGAAGAGAAATCTAACCATCATGTTCTGATGGAGAGTGGTAGAGAACATGGATATGGAAAAGCCATCAATCACAAAGCCATAAATTTGTGACGATCTAAGGTACCATATGATTCATCAGATATAAGAGCACTAGGATAACATTTTTGGTTTTCAAGATCATTTCCCTAAAGTTGATGAAATTGGAATTAGAAGAAATACTTTCGTGATTTCGGTATAGTCTCACCATTGGTCATTCTTTGGAAAATTTCCACTTCATCTCTTAAATAAATGAAGTTGAATTTTTCATTCGTGATGTGTTAGCAGATCATGTGATAGAATGATGGGTCATTCCATCTGTCTCAAACAAAAGGTTAGAAAAGTTATCAAAAAATACATAAGTCCATCTATAGTGAGATTAATCATATATGGTTCCTAAAATGGACTTATACTTCATATATAATACTTCTTAATATAATAAAACTAGTTTCTACTAAACAGGGACTTCCTGTTGGCCAGTGGTAGGCGATAAAGGCCAGTCGCACTTCGGTTGTGGGTTCGATTCCCACAGCCTTGTCCGACGCGATGGGCTGTCGCCCGTCCTGCAGGTTGTCCTTTTTCTAAAGCTATATTACTATAACATCCCATCAACAATATCAAAAATGTTTTATCCTTAAAAAATACTAACTTATGTCCAACATAATCCATTCCAATCTTTAGGCTTATGCATAATACTGCAGTCCACTCTCATAATATAGTGAAAACGATTACCAGAGATTTAATACCATCGTTGGTCCCCATATATCATAAGATATGTCTTGTTGGTCACATTCCAAACATTCAAAGGCCTTAATCATGTATTCTCTTGAATACCCATTGAACCTTAGTGAAAACATGAATGTAGTTAAAAGTTAACACTTTCCACATTCCAAAATCCTCAAAATTCTATATACTCAAACCATGATATCACTTAGTCCTTATATGAATCATGAGCTCATGAATACTGTCAAACATTTCATTTTTTCCTTATCCCTTCATTATGCGCAAATCATCTTTTTTTCCAAAAATATCTCAATCACTTTCCATGGTTATCGGTACCATAAAATTACTGAAAACCACAATAGACCAATACATAAATATTCCAATATTCCACGATACTATATACAACATTATTTTGGAATCCCATTACATAAACACTTAATCATTCCACCACATCGTTGTCATATTCAACATCGCCAATGGTGATCGCATGTGACTTCCCTTTGTCCTTTGCCTTAAGTGGTTGCTCATGTCGATCATCACTAACTCTTGGATTAGGGAATTTATTAGGATAATTCCCCATTTCCTTGCACTTGAAGCATTGAAGTGTAGTAGGTAAATTCTGTGTATCCCTTCCTTTGTTTGCATCATTAGACATCTTCTTCCCATCATTGCGGCATTCAAATGCCCGATGACCTTCCTTTCCACATTTGAAACATTTACTTATCCCTTTAAGACAACTCCCTCCATGTTTCTTTCCACACTTTGAGCATAACAAAACATTCATCTCCTTTTCACCATTATTATGAGATTTCTCCTTGAACTCCATCTTTCGTTTCTTGTCAAAACTATGAGATGGATAAGTAACACCAACTTATATTTCTACCTTGATAACACATCTTACAATTTCTTCATAGCTATTGAAGTCTCTTATAGCTAATTCACTTTTAAGATTTGGTTTTAAGCCACTGAAGAATCGATCAACTTTACTTTTAGGTTGGATGATAAATGTAGATGCATACCTTGCAAGCCTTGTAAAATTCGCTTCGTATATACCAACAGATTCATCATCATTTTTCTTTAGTTCAAGAAACTCTTTCTCCACATTTGTTCAAAGAATACGAGGGAAGTACTTATTGAAAAATAAGTTCTTGAGCTCATCCCATTCCATGGACTCAATTTCATCACTTGGCCTTGTATTCTTGATAAGATTCCACCATTGATCAGCATCACCTTCCAAAAGATACACTGTTAAGATGACTTTATCATGTTCAGAACATTGAAGAACTACAAATATCTTTTCAGTAGTACTGATCCATTGTTTAGCAACAAGTGGATCAGAAGACCCACTGAAAGAAGGTGGACGTTGCCTCATGAAGGACTCAATAGAATATTGTTCCATTCTCTACTCATTTGGAAGTCCAAAATTATTCATAGCTTGTGTAAGTATAGCATTAATATTTTTCACTCCATCTCCCATAACATTTGTTTGTTTGGGAGGACAATCATTGCATTGTCCATTACATTGATCAACACGATTCCTTCGGGTTCCAGCCATCGTCTAAAACCCAAAAAGAATAGTGTGAGAGGGAAAAATCATGTTAGGTAAAACAACATAATAAAAGGGAGAGTACCCTCAATATCTAACATCTTAGGTTTAATTCTAAGATCATTAGCGCAATTCTAGGACTATAACCTATACTTATACTTAACCTTATGGACATCCCTAGACATACCTTAGAAATATCTCTAGGGATCTCACTAAAGTTATCGCATCCTAGTTTCCAAAGGTTGACTAAACGTTTCCTCTGATACCAACTGTAGAGACCCGAAGCTTAACATACATGGACATTACATTACTTTTGCGGAATACTTAATACAAAACAAAAACAGACACACAAGGACCGTAATAGTTTAGTGTCTTTGGAAACTCGGAATATAATCTTCTAAACGTGGTGAAAGATCTTCAACATATCCCATAAATATCTTCCCTTTTTTTTACCTAAAACCTTTCTTTATATCCTGGGGAATTGAAAACATAAAAGGGTGAGATAAAATGCTCAGTAAGGGTAAAAAAAAAAGAAATATCAATCACATCATATTCATAAGAACATAACATTTTGGAAATCTTAACCTGCAAAAGAGATAATAATATCATAAAATGGGATAAATCATAGTAGTGAAATGTAATCCCAACAATCATAACTTAAAACATGAAACTTTTTGGCATACACACATAATAATAGAGAAACATTTCTTAGTAGTCAAGACTCATTCCCAAGACTATCTTAGTGGACAAAGTCCATTTCTAAACCGAGTTTACTCCTCGTTTCAGTCCTGTTTCACTGAACCGGTATAACCTACCATTCCAGCCATGTCTATCTCATGAGATATAAAATCTTTACCCAATGCATTGGAGGGAGATATAGGTCCCACACATCTCATAATGATACAATTATTATGTGTTCCACAAAATCAGAAAACCATACATCATAGCATAACCCATGTAATAAAAATGGGAATCTCAAACGTCGTGACATCATAAAACAATTCATATAAGATAAAGGAATTCATAAAAATATAATTCCATCAAAACATAATAAAATCAATGTAATAATAGGGATAAAAACAGAACCCTTTATTATCTTAGATGGAAAATAATTTTTATAAAACACTTGAACTCCATTCTTGAGGAAAATATCCTTTCTGCTTCAAAAACACTTTTCCTTTCTTAACATGTCGTACAATTATAAACTAAAAGAAGTTGATTAAAAATAAACATGAAAACATGTAAAGGAATCTTTTTGGAAATAATGTTTTAAAAATCCATTCATGCCGTATAAGTTAAAAAAAACATTCTTCGTACTTTTTTCAGAAAAGTCAAAAAGTACCTCGTACGAAAAATGACAAAAGATTCCTTTCATATCTTTTACTAAAAACTCACCGAAGGGTAAAATTGGATATAAACTATTGTAGAAGGATATAAATATTACATATGGAGGAAACATGTATGTGGATGATAAAATACACCCCAGTAAATACCAAAATATAAACAATCTCGGATAAAAATGAGATTGTGATATTTCCCTTACATTAGGTCCGATTTGCTTGATAAGTGTCCGAACCTCCTGTATAATGATTTAAATAATGTTATTGACTTATTACAGAATCATAATTATTGTTATGATATCATATATGGTTCACTTATGACTTCATTTTACCCGTTCTTTTGTAAATTCCATGTTAAAGAGCATTTTGGGTAAAATCGTTTCATTTGTCGTCCGTGTTTTGACTTGTAATTATTCATATGATTACTTAGATCATGATTACTTAATTAAAGAATATAAAAATGATTTATATATAATATATATTCAGAATATACATATAATAGATCAGTAAATGGAAATAAATACACCGTTCATGGAGACGGTAGGCCGTACGTATGCATGAACGCTGTTTTGGTTTCCTTATTGAGTTGAATGGAATTAAGTAGATGAAATACATATATAAATAAATCAATTAGATTTATAATTTCATATCTTTCATTATTATTTCTTATATATACTTTATAATCATTCTTAAATGGTTAACATGGAGAATGAATCTCATCGCGTCGTGGAGACGGTAGTCCGTACGTACGCACGAGCGATAATATCGTTTCCATAATTATTGAATTGAATTGGACTGGATGATACAATATATAAGAATCAGTATTATGTTATAATAAATATGTATAGTTATTATATACACCATTATACCCATCCATGTAAGGTGTTGGTGGAAAAACAGATTACACCATGGCGTGGAGACGGTATTCCGTACGTACGCACGCGCGGTGATTTTGTTTTCCATAGGATGGATATAAGGTGAAATGGGTTTGTTTAATATTTATAATAACAAATAAGTATATTATTGATACTAATGTTATTACTTTATAATTAAACAACTAAAGAAGAAGAAGATGAAGAAGAAAGAATCTTGAAAGAATCGAGAGAAGAAATTACCTCTTCTTCGATACGCCTCTTTAAAACCTCCTCTTAGGGCACTAAGATTGGTATTTAAAGTAGACCAGAACCTCTAGGATGTTTATAGGGAAGTGGAGAAGATAATTTTTCAGGGGTTGGCTGAGCTTGAAGACTCAAATTGGTGTGAGGAGGAGATGGAGGAGGTGCCCTTTTATAAGGGAGGAGAGGGGTACCTTTGGAATAACTAAAACTACTATTTTTTTATAAAGTCAAATTCGGTTTTAAATAGCTCCAAATTGATTTATTTAGAAGATAAGGTGGGGATGGGTCTAAATCCTTTCATCAAATAGAATTTAGACAAGTTTATGTTCCTATTTTAACCTTATCATTTAGATTTAACATTAAGTTAAATAATTTTACTTTTACCGTGTCTTCTTGTGTTCTTACACTATACGGTTAATAAAATTACTATAACAAGCCAAACGAACCCCAAGTTGTTTATTATTAATATATATAACCTTATATAAGTCATTTGTCCAAACCTTATATTTTTAGGAATAAAATAACAATTGATAATATAATATTTGTTTTAAAAACTATTTTATGTCAATTTCGACACTATTTAGTAATTGATTTTTGTGAAAATCATAACAGAATGATTAGTTCGAAAAAAGTCAA
Source organism: Viscum album (assembly GCA_963277665.1). Taxonomy (NCBI): domain Eukaryota; kingdom Viridiplantae; phylum Streptophyta; class Magnoliopsida; order Santalales; family Viscaceae; genus Viscum; species Viscum album. The sequence continues at coordinate 90,385,919 of OY728127.1, read as the reverse complement.
TTAAATAAATAATAAAATGTCATATTAACCTATAAAATTAGTGGAATTCATAAAAAGTCTAAAATTACATTTATTTGGGTATTTATAACATCAATTATGTCAATATTTCATTAATAAGATAATTACTGCATCATCTTTGTGTCATAAATAAATTAAATTATTTAATGTATAAAAATTACAAATAAAATAAAATTATGTAGGAAATCTTTTTATATTTCTAATGAGTATTTATAGTCGAATTTATCTTATGTATAACCCTATATTAAAAATGATTTACTTATTAAACTTTGATTTTAACTATTTTAACCCTTCTTTAAATAAATTAATAATAAATGTCCTAATCTAATCCAAGTGGACCTAAATGATCATATTTTATTCCTAAGGTTGTTTTTGGTCGAATTAAACTTATCCAATAGAATTAGGACATGTTTTAGGGTAATAATAATAACATTTTTACCCTTAATTACCCTATTTACTTTTAACCGTGGTAAAAAAAAGTAAAAAGTTACTATTCACCAAAAATTATTTTCATCTCATTGAACCTCATTTTACTTACTAACATAAACCGTGTCTCTAGGATTTTTGAAATTCCACTCAAAAAAGCAGTAAAATTAAGTTTTATGAAAAATTCATTTTTTTTAACTACCACTTAGTGGTTTCACTATTCATCAAAAAATGAAAGTTTCCAGAAAAATACCAAAAATTAGGCCTAAGATATATTTGATATTATAAACTCAAAAATGATGTCTATTTTACCAAATTCAAAACATATCAGTTAAATTAACTAATTTAAAAATTAATTCCCGTCGTCAAAACAAATAGCGTTTTTTTAAGAGATAATAACTATCAAAAGATTGACACTTGTTTATAACTGGTTTAAATGTGAAATTACATCCAATGACCAACATTGTATTAAATTGTAAAAAAATATTCTAAATATATTTTAAAACAACTCAAATTAATAATTTATCACTATTAATTATTTCGATTAAAAAATTTGTTTTTAATTAAAATTTAGTAATTTTCACTATTCATCAGAATATCAAAGTTATCCGAAAAGTACCAAAATTTCACCTTAGGCTAAATTCGATACTCCGAATCCAAAAATGAAGTCCATTTTGAGAGATAAAATTTCAAAAATTTTAAAATGTGGTTATTACTATTCATAACTGCTAGTTTTAATAATATTTTAATAGCATATCATTGTTTAGTGAAACTCGGTATTGCGTACTACACACGCTATCGAGGAAGGTCTCGATTGCGTGTAATGCAAGGCAAGTCAAAGATGCGTGTTGTGCAAGTTACTTTTGGTGTAGCGTACAACAAAAGACATTAATGAAATTAAAAAAAATATTTTCCATAAATCTCGGGGTGTTACAAGTTTCTTCTTCAATTCTCGCAAATCAATTGAGGCCATTCTATATGGTGTCTTTGAAATAGTAATAACACTCGGTATGATTTATATTGAAAACTCAACTTCATGGTTTGGTGGAAGACCGGGAAATTCCTCTGGAAAGACAACATCAAACTCCTATACAATGGGCATATTCTTAATTGTGGGTTTCTCTCCAACCATTTGAGATAAATAACTATCATTTAGTGGAATCAAGACCCATAAGATAGAAGAAATTTCCACCGGAAGGTTATGTTCATCCTTGCATTGATAGACGATCATATATTGATCCGGAATATGAAATGTGACTTCCCTCCTTTGGAAATTGATATGAGATCCATATAAATAAATCCAATCCATGCCAAGAATCACATAAAATTATAGTATATGAAGAATCACAGGATTTACAGGAAGTACTTTCCCACAAACTTCAATCGGAGAAGGATTATAAACTTTTGATTGGACTGTTGTGCCATTAGGGGTTGTCGTAGCTGACTCAATATCTAACTGCTAAGGTAATATGGAGATACCCTTAGAAAATTCTTCAGAAATAAAAGAGTGGGTGGATCCATAATCAAATAAAACATTTTATACTTTAGATTGGATGGTAAGTGTACCTTTCACTACTTCGTTATCGTACTCCACATCACTGATAGAAATTTCATGTGACTTTCCTTTGTCTTTATCCTTAAGATTTTGTTGACGCCGATCATCATCAATAACGCTTGGATTAGCGAGTTGATTAGAATAATGCCCCATTTCCTTTCACTTGTAACATTGAAGTGTAGGAGGTGCACTATGTGTAGCCTTTTCTTTGTACGCCTCACTAGACATCTTCTTCCCATCATTGTGGAATTCAAATGACTGATGACCTTCCTTTCCACATTTGAAACATTTACTTGTCCCTTTAAGAAAACTCTCTACGTTCTTATTTCCACACTTTAAGCATAAGGGAAAACTCATCTTCTTTTCAGTGTGCTCTTTAGATTTTCCTTTGAATTCCATTTTCCTCTTCTTATCAAACGCATATGACTGATGGGTTACCCCAATATCCATCTCAACCTTGAGAGAACATCGAACTATTTCCTCATAGCTATTGAAGTCCCTTATGGATAATGCCCTTAGAAGACTTTGTTTTAATCCACTAAAGAATCGATCGATCTTACACTCAGGTTGGATAATAATCCCTGAAGTGTACCTTGCAAGTCTTGTAAAATTTTCTTCGTAGGTACCAACGGATTCATCATTATTTTTCTTCAGTTCAAGAAACTCCTTCTCCATCTTTGTTTGAAGAATACGAGGGAAGTACTTATTGAAAAATAAGTTCTTGAACTCGTCCCATTTCATGGACTCAATTTCATCCCTTTGCCTCGTATTCTTAATAAGATTCCACCATTGATCAGCTTCACCTTCCAAACGATATACTACTAAGATGACTTTATCATGTTCCGAACATTGAATAACTAAAAATATCTTTTCAGTAGTACTGATCCATTGTTCATCAACTAATAGATCAGGAGACCCACTGAATGAGGGTGGACGCTGCCTCATGAAGGATTCAACAAAATGTTTCTCCTTCCTTTGATCGTTTGGAAGTCCTGCATGATTTATAGCTTGAGAAAGTTGTGTGAGTCTGGCTACAAGATTTTTCATTCCAGCTCTAATAATGTTTGGTTGCTCAGGGGGACAATCATTGCATTGCCCTTCGCATTCCGCATTAACACGGTTCCTTCGGGTTCCAGCCATTGACTAAAACCAAGAATAATAGTGTGAGAAACACTAATTATAATAGGAAAACAACATAATCAAGAATAAAATTTCCCACTTAAGGTCTTATTATAGGTTATTCATGGCCATTTCTAAAACACTAAGATTTTGTACTATGCTTAGACATATCCTTAGGGTTCTTACTAAGGCTTTCACATCCTAGTTTCCAAAGGTTGACTATAACCTTTCCCCTGATACCAACTATAACAACCCATACATTACATACATTGTTATTAATTTAAAATTGAATCACACTTATTACAACATATAACAAAACCATGAACGGACCATATATGTATAATGTCTTTAGAAACTGGGAAACATAAACAACTAGTTCATAAATAATCTACACTGTCTCTCTTTTATTTTATCATATTTAGTGTCCCTTTTGGCATATCTTACTTAATACCCTTCTTCATGACCTGGGGAAAAGAAAACATACAAAAGGGTGAGCTCAAATGCTCATTAAGGGTAAACAAAAGAAATATCAATCAGATCATATTCATAAGAACAAAACATTTTGAAAATATTATCCTGCAAAAAAAATCATAATATCAAGACATGGGATCAATCACAATAGTGAAATTTAATCCAAATAATCATAACTTAAAACATGAAACTTTGTGGCATACACACATAATCATAGATAATAATTTCTTAGTAGTCAAGACTCATTGCCAAGACTATCCTGGTGGACAAAGTCCATTTCTGAACCGAGTTCACTCCTCGTTTCAGTCCTGTATCACTGAATCGGATTAACCTACCATTCCAGCCATGTTTTTCTCATGAGATATACATCATTACCCAATTCATTGGAGGGAGATATAGGTCCCACCCATCTCATAATGAAACCATTCTTATGTGTGCCACAATATCATAAATCATACATCATAGCATAACCCATGTAATAAAAATGGGATTATTAAACATCATGACATCATAACATAATCCATATCAAATAAAAGGAAATCATAAAAATAATTCCATAATAAAATAAACAAATCAATGTAAAAATAGGGATAGAAATAGAACCCCATATTATTTTAGATGGAAAATAATTTTCATAAAACACATGAACTCCATTCTTGAGGAAAATGTCCTTTCTACTTCAAAAACATTTTTATTTTTTAAAATGTCATAAAATTTTAAGCTAAAAGAAGTTTATTAAAAATAAACTTGAAAACATGTAAAGGATGATTCATGGAAATAATGTTCTAAAAGTCCATTCAGTCCGTATAAGTTAAAAAAAGCATTCTTCTCGTACTTTGGACGGAAAAGTCAAAAAGTACCTCATACTAAAAATGACAAAATATTCCTTTCATATCTTTTAATAAAAACTCACCAATGGGTAAAATAGGATTTAAACAACTGTAGGTGGATGGAAATAATATTTCATATTGAGGAAACATGGATGTGGATGATAAATATTCCCCATTAAATTCTGAAGTATAAACAATCTCGGAAAAAAATGAGATTATGATATTTTCACTTACCTTAGGTCTGATTTTCTTCGTACATGTCCGAACCTCCTGTATAATGATTTAAATAGTGTTATTGTCTTATTACAGAATCTTACTCATTGTTATGATATCATATATGGTCATATTCTTAGCTTCTTATTACTAATATTTCATTGCTACTTGTTATTCGGGTGTTTATTGCTTTTTGTTGTTAGGCGTGTTTTGTCGAATAAATTCATATTCATCTTTTTAAGTTATAGATACCTCATTTCCAGAATGTTATTACTGTAATATATATCATATTTATTCATTAAATTCATTTATATAATCATTATTCATGGAAGATCATGTAGAATGAGTCACATCACATCGTGGAGACGGTAGGCCGTACGTACGCACGGGCGATGATATCGTTCCCATGATCGTGGAATTGTATTGAAGTGTATTTATACTATTTCATAATCAATATCACTATACAATAATCGTATATAGTTATTCTTTTACCATTATACCCATCCAAGTAAGGTGGTGGTGGAAAATAGATTACACCACGGCGTGGAGACGATATTCCGTACATACGCACGCGTGATGATTTTGTTTTCCATAGGATGGATGGAAGGTGAAATAGGGTTGTTTCATATTTATAATAACATATAATTATATGAGTGATACTGATGTTATTACTTCGTAATGAAACAACTAAATAATAAGAAGTAGAAGAAGAAATAAAGTTGAAATAATCGGTAATGAACATTACCTCTTCTTTGAAGCGCCTCTTCGTAACCTCCTCTTAGGGCACTAAAGATGGTCTTTGAAGAAGACCAGGACCTCTAGGATGTTTCTAGGGAAGTGGATAAGATAAATTTTTAGGGGTTGTCCGAGCTTTAAGGCTTAAAGTGGTGCGAGGAGATGAGGTAGGAGGTGCCCTTTTATAAGGGAGGAGAGGGGCACCTTTGGAAAAACTAAAAATATTATTTTATTATAAAGTCATATTTGGTTTTTAATAGCTCCAAATTAATTTATTTCTAAGCTAAGGTGGGTATGGGTCAAAATAATCTCATAAAATAGAATTTAGACAAGTTTAGGTTTCTATTTCAACCTTATGATTTAGATTTAAATTTATGTTAAATAATTTTACTTTTACCGTGTCTTCTTGTTTTCATAAACTATAAGGTTAATAAACTTACTATAATAAGACAAAAGAACCCCAAGTTGTTTATTATTAATATATATAACCTTATATAAGTCATTTGGCCGAGAATTATATTTTTAGGTATAAAATAACAATTAATAATATAATATTTGTTTTAAAAACAATTTTATGTCAATTTTGACACTATTTGGTAAATGATTTTTGTGAAATTCATAACAGAATTATTAGTTCTAAAAAAGTTAATTAAATCAATAATAACATGTCATATTAACCTAAAAAATTAGTTTAATTCTTAAAAAGTCAAAAATTACATTTATTTTGGTATTTATAACATCAATTACGTTAATATTTCATGAATAAGGTAATTACTGCATCATTATTGTGTCATAAATAAATTAAATATTTTAATGTCTAAAAATTATAAATAAAATACCATTATGTGTGAAATCTTTTCATCTTTCTAATTAATATTTATTCTCTAATTTATATTTTTTATAACCCTATATTAAAAATGATTTTGTTATTGAACTTTGATTTTAACTATTTTAACCCTTCTTTAAATAAATTAATAATAAATGTCCTAATCTAATCCAAGTGGACCTAAATGGTCATATTTTATTCCTAAGGTTGTTTTTGGTCGAATTAAACTTATCTAATAGAATTAGGACATGTTTTTGGGTAATAATAATATCATTTTTACCCTTAATTACCCTATTTACTTTTAAACATGGTAAATAAAAGTAAAAGGATACTATTCACAAAAAATTAATTTCATCTAATTGAACCACATTTTAGTCCTTAATATTAACCGTGTCTCTCAGAGTTTCTAAATTCCACTCACAGAAGTGGTAAAATTATGTTTTATGTAAGTTTTCAAATATCTCCTATGAGGTAGGTAAAAGATGGTGAAAAGTTTAATAAAATTTTTATATATTGAAAATTATTATAAAATGGCTCCAATGAATTAAATTGAACTTATATAGGTATTATGTATCAATTTTGACCTAAAATAAATTTAAATAAAATAAATAATTATTTAAATAAAAAGTTGGGTTTTAAATAGTAACCCAGTGTTTTCACTATTAATCAATAATTGAATGTTTTCAGAAAAATACCAAAAATCCACCCTAGGTTAATATAGATAATCCGAATCCAAAAATGAAGTCCCTTTGAAAGATAAATTTATAAAATTTTAAAAATTGGGTATTACTATTCATAACGGCTAGTTTATATAATATTTTAATAGCATATCATTGTTTAGTGAAACTCGGTATTGCATACAACACAAGCTATCGAGGAAGGCCGCGATTGTGTGTAATGCAAGCCAAGTCAGGGACGCATGTAGTGAAAGCTCCTTTTGGTGCAGTGTACAACACAGGACATCAATGAAATTAAAAAGAACATTTTTCATAAAATCTCGGGGTGTTACAAGATTAAATTGAAATTAATTTATACCAGTTCGAAGATTGGAATTTGGAAAAATGGATTATATATTATAAATTAGAATATTTTATAATTTATAATAATTTCAAATAAGTTTATAAAAATAAATATTAAAGGTAGTTAAAATTAATTACATGGATTAAAAAAATAATTAACTTAACTTGGGACTAAACATTTAGATTTAGTGACAAAATGACTTTTAAATAGGTAAAATTCCATTTTATATTCATATAAAGAGCCTATAATTTCATTTTATTGAATTGGAATTGTCATTTGAAAAAACATTTATAGTAAAAGAGTGTGTGAAGTACCCATTTCTAAAATTTACAATAATTTCATTCCCCCTCAACTATAAAAATTCACTCAACCCTACAACTAATTCATACCTCTGAAGAAATTTAGATCCACCAATACTTTTTAAAATAATATCCCAAAATATATCCCAAAAAATTTAATCTTCTACTCTGGAATACATTAATCCAAGGATGACTTTTGGTATAAACCAAAAGGATTTACCTAGAAAAGTGGTGACTTAATTCCATTAGTTCCTTTGTTTTTCCCTCTCAACCCATTGAAATATTCTTATTACACTATTATATATTAGCCTCATTATCCTAAATATACTTACATTATTTTATAATAATATTTCAAACTACAATTACACTCACATCTATCTAATGGGAAACAAGCTTATCGTTCGTGTACGATGAACTGCCACCTCATGAAATGACAATTGTTCATTTTCCTCTACAAAATTTAATTTTTGGGAATTAGGATAGAAATTATGAATATATACGATATATATCAAATTTATAAATTATTTATTCTTATTTAATTTTTATATAACACATACCTTTTTTCTTTTCATTTTGTGGGAATACGATCACATTATTCGTGGAAGTGTGGATTACTGCCTCCTCAAAGCGTTGTGACTTGTTCACGCTATACATTTAATATATAAAGGTTGTATTTAATAAAACTATGTAAAATTTATGAAATATATAGGATAATATAATTTTAATATAAATTTATAAAATTTAAATTTCATTCATTCAATTACGAAAAAGAAATGATGGTAGTGTTCATGCATACCTATGGTCTACCATCTCCACGAATGGTGAGAACCATTTCATATCTTAAAATTTTATGGATTACTATAAATAAAAATATATATGATATATATTATATTTAAATCATGTTTTTAATTATATATATGATGAAATAATGATGTAATTAAAAATAATAACAAGTAACAATTCAAAACATACTCGAAAAACTAGGCAATTAACACATGTAATAGTGAACATAATGAATTATTATTAATTAATGGGTAATAAGATATTATAATAAGATCATGAATGATATTATAAATATAATTATTTTCCTATTATATGATTTCAACATGTTCATAACCCTTATATAGGAGGTTAAATGACGCTCCCCTTAAAGGAATATCAAAGTAATAGATACATGGATCACTTTTCTTTCCACGAGGCATACAACACTTTCACTATTTATCTCTTTTTTATGGTTTATATATATCCCATATACATTTTATATCATCAATAATTTTTTCTTAAAGTTATTTAGATTTTAATTTTAAATTACTTCTTTTATGGGGATTATAATTCAAAAGTTACTAAGTAGTAAGGGACATCATCTCAATTTACATTCTTTAGGACATACATTATGGTTGTGCACCTGATTACAAATATATAGAGTATATACTTCCAAATTGAAAAATTATATCATTATTTATTCATTATTCATGATAATATAAGTTAAAAATTGAATTATTTCATCAATTTGTATTTCAATTAAGCATTACCAAGGAGAAATTAATTTTATACCCCAATTTATTATATTTGGGGCTTATTACATCCTTGTTGTCGTGAATATTTTAATATTATGTGTGTGCCAACTTATTATAATATATAATTTTATTTATATGTTTTTTGATTTAAATTTTACACACATAATATATTTGTCGATTTATTCTTACATCAACATTGAGGTCTTTTTATGGGAATACATCATAATATCATTATGCTCAAGATTTTTTGCAATTGAATTTACCTTTGTGGTAATTATTAGATTATTATTCAAAAAGTCCATTAATTTTATTATAATATGGTTATTAATGACCATTTTAAAGTTCAAATAAAAATTTTCAACTATTTGGTACATAAATTGTTTTTAAAGAAAACCCGACTTCATTTCTATCATTAGTCTGAAACAAAATTTTATTAAAAACCTTATTTTATGAACATGTTTTCATTTTTTTATAATATTTAAAATAATTAATCAAAATAATCTTCACAGATTATAATATTTTCTATATTTTAAAATATTATTCACAATAAAAAGGTTTTTCAAAAAAATGATATTTTCCCCATGATTATTTTTTGATCTTTATTGTTTACTTCACCAATGAAAAAACCATTTGTTTTTAACAAGATATAATATTTTTTATTGATACCATCCTTTTTATTCCGCTGTATGGTTTATAATTTCTTTTATTGAGGATGTTATTGGCGTTCACTTTATTGATTACCTTTAGTCCCCTTGAAAATTTCAATTTTCTATGGCCATTAAACATTAATTTTTCCCTAAATATCTATATAAAATTTCAAGGATATGTTTGTTTCCTAAAAAGTATATAATTTTATATATGGTGTCCACATTGAAATTTATTTTATTATCTAGTTAAATATTAATAAATTAGTGTTATTTATTAAATGTATATATATGATAATGCATAATATAGGTTATTTAAATTGATTCTTTTGATATGAGGAATGCATTGGAAAGGCAATGATGGGTGGGCCTGAAATTTATATAGACCCTCGATGCATCGATAGATTATCAAGAGAAAAATTATTTATGAATATTATAATAGTTTATACCTTTATTTTTAAACTATTTTGTGAAATTTATTGATGATATAGGTCTTCATTTCCCTCAAACATGAAAACCAATAATTAAGTATTACCTTTATTTTGATTCAGTTATTTATTAACCAAGAGCTTGTTATAATGAAAAAATATATGGATGTATTACATTATTAGTATATTAATTTAATTGAATGTTTTTTCAATTATTGACTTTCCCATGATGTTTATGCACTTCCTTATCAGTTTACTAATTATATGCCATCTGTCTTTAGACATTATCTCTCCATATTAACTATTTTAATTGATTAATTATTGTTTCCACTATACACTACCCTTAATGACCTTTGGGATAACCCTTATTATGTTTCCATTCCCTATGATAAAATGAAGTGTAATATGAAATATAAGAAAGTATATGCCAGATGGAAAAATGTTGTTATAATCGATTTTCTGTAATTTGGGTATTTATTGGTAATATATTTTTCTTATATGTATCTAGTTTAACAAGTATACTAAATTGTTCAATCATTTGGGATGTGATCTAATTTTATCATAGTATAATTTTATGGTATAATTACTGTATCTATGGGATAAATGGGGTTAGGGTGCTACAATTTGTATCATAGAATGTTTAGTAGCTACTGTGGGAACTAGATTTAGGAAAACATAGATTATAAAACATATCCCTAATGTAGAATTTTAGAAAAAGTATATAAGATCATACTATAATTTTGGAAAGGTAAATATTTGGTGGGTATTTCTAGAAATATATCCCTTCCTTGATATTACATATGGACGTGGTTCTATTATAGATGTACCTAGGGGTAACTACTCTAAAAAGGTTCACCATACTTGACTCGAGCATAGCATGGTACATGAAAATGAGCCTTTCTGTGAACCTATTTTGACCAAAAATGATATATTATTTTTATATTTCACATTTTAATTAAAAACCATCATGATTTATTTGAGTAGATAATGGTAATGAGTGAACTAGGTCGATCATGGGGCTTCATAGATATAAAATAATGTGTCAAGAATTAGATATCCAAAAAATGATTATGTGTTTTTCCAATATGATAATTTTTACTCATAATATGGTTTTAGTTTTATGAAATTATCTCTTCTAAAGGATAAAATATAGACCATGGAATGAAATATATTATGTTAAGTATAAAACGTATTTATACATTAAGGTTATATTGAAAATTATACACAAAAGGTTATTTAGTGAATAAATTTCAAGGATGTACATAATATTTTTCTGGAAATTATTTTAATATGATTTTTGAGAAGGAAAAATTTTATTCTCGGTAAAAACCCATCTTGTTTAGGAAGGCCTTGAGACTTGAAACCATGATCAAGGAATGATAAGTGTTTAACACCAACCATTGACCTATGCAGTGTGCTAGTTATTATGTCATTGTTTTTAGATAAAAAATTTGATGAATAAATATTAATGATGAAACTATGGTTTTTAATTTTTAGTTTTATAGATTAATATATTTTACATATTTTCATTGGATAATAGATAGAGAAAAATAGTTATACTTTTAGATCTTTTATGGTCCTTAAATTCCATTAAAATATGATTTTAGTGCTTCATACATAACAGATAGTTTTTGGATATCCATTTCATATTGAAATGGATAAATCCAAAACTGATAAAAAAATGGTTGAAAATTTTTCTTATTGAAAAAAATCAAGTATGTATATTTCATTATATTCTTTTGTAGTTAAAATGTTACTAACCATTAGGAAAATTATCCAAAAAATGATATCTTAATACCATAATTTGTCGAATCGATTAAACTATAAATCATAAAGAATTTATGAATTTGAGACTCTCAACATTCCATTGATCATTAATATGTTTGTGATTGATGAAATAAATCACTCCCTATAAATATTTATGATTTACCTCCAATTATATATCTTCATGTCTCATTAATGTTCTCTTACATGGAGACCTAGTTACATGTTAGTCTATATGACTATTGTAATTCTCATTCTCTCTTTTTTGGAATATGTTTTAAGATACATTATAATTATGTGCGATTTCAACATGGGAAATATAAAAAAATCTATTACCAATATTAATTTTAGTTTTTAAGGATGTAATTTATTTAATGTGTAGAGTTTGTAATGCCATTAAATTCTAATATAAGAACATTGTATTTTATATCCTATATAACACATGACAGCAAACGTGTAAGAGAATATAATATCCAAGGAATTTTTAATATATTTAATATTTTAAAAATTATTAATACATGATATAGATTACAATGCATGTGATACATGGTTAGCATGTGTCATACACAATAATAAGTTTCTTCAATGTCTTGCGCTACATGTAAGACCGAGCTTTACCAAAATATAATATATTAGTAAAATACTATGAATTAATATAATAAGATATAACCTTCCCATTATGTTATATTTTTTTGTATTATAAAATAACTAATGAAAAATATATGGTTTACAAAATTATATAACAAATTCACAGATTTCCAATTATGAAGAAATAAATATAAAACTACTTGAATATAAATGAAATGTTTTTATGACCACAATTTTATTTTTTGCTAATGAATTAAATTATTTAAAATTAGAGAGTTATATTAGTGTAGGAAATATGTAATATATTCAATGAAATATTTTTGACATTAATATAATTGATTTTTAGGCATAATATAATAACCAAACTAATTTTACACATAAAACCCTAAATCTTTATAAAGGAAATCTTATCACCATTTACTCGAAAAATAAAATTTAATCCAATATTTTGAAATTTTATAAACTTTACATGTCAAAAAACATAATTTTTTAATTTAAAACATAAATATTCATATAGGGGGAATGTTTGGTATATTTTTGTGGGGTTTCATTTTTTTAAGAAAAGTAAAAAATACTAAAAAAAATCAAAATTGTTTTTCAGTATAATTTATTTATATGGTTAAACTGTGTTTTTGATAGGTTTTAATATTTAATTAGATAAATATTACTTCATTTAACACAATTTATATCATATTAATAAAATTAAATAATAAAATGGATATAAAATCATACTAATCATTTTAACTTTATTATATTAAACACACACATTATTATCCCGTCAGTAGGATTAAATTTATATTAATTTCTACAAGTTATGTGATTGAAATTTGGAAAAATGGGTTAAATAATTAAAATAAGAAAAATTTATAATGACTAATACGTTAATATTAGTTTTTGACCAAAAATATTAGTAAAATTCATTACAGTTAATTACAACGATTAAGAGAAAAATTAGTTTAACAAGGGACTAATGGTTAAACATAATGAGAAAAATGACCATGTAATTTGTCCACAATAAATATTATGTTCAAATATAGACCTTATCATAAAATATATAGAATATGGGCCATTATTATATCCAATTTTCATTGGAAAATCTTGGTTGTAAATCCAGTTTAAATATTTGACATAATTTCCACTCATATACTACAAAAAGGAACTAAACCCACACACTTATTCACATATATCAAGCCATTTTTCTCACCCAATTTAATAACCATACAATTTTAGTACATGAATTAATACCAATTTTTGAATATAAAACACATAAAATCATTAAAAAAACAAGGATCAAAAGGTTTAGTGTCTTGGGAAAACTAGGTCCATACATAAATTTTACAACATAGAACACAAACATTTATTTAATTCTTTCTTCTTTAGCTTCTTATTTTCCCCTGTGTTCCCCTTAGTATATGTAATCCCTTAAGGATATACATCAAAATGGGGTGATCTAGAAGACCAATAATATGATAGATCATAACATGAAACAATATGACATTGGGTGAGCTTAATAATCATTATCATCATATTCATAAGAAGAAGCATTAGATAAATCCATATAATATGGAAATGCATAAAAATTATACAATATGGATTGGTGGTCAACTACCGCATATAGTTGTGAACAAAGATTTCATATTCTTAAAGCATATTTAACTTTTTATAATGAGGACATAAAACTTCTACATGCATTGGAGTGTTATATAATTTCAAACACACCCATAACATCTTATCATTTAATTTATGCTATATAATTCCACCCACATCCATCATATTATAACATTTATATTATCAAGCATGCTGCATAGAACAAGTATCAATATTTTACATAAAATAGCCTATGTAAAGGAATGTGTTTCATTTTATAAAGCATAAATTCGTAAACATTGGGTTCCCAAATGAAAGGGATAATAACATACTTTATATTATATTCATCAACCATGAGGGAAGAAAAAACAATATGGATAAGTAAAAGGTATGTTTTTTGAAAGAAGGGTTCTTTTGGAAAACATTGGGTTAATAATAAACTCAATTAGAAAAAATTTATATCCAAGAAAAGGATTTATAATTAGGAATAAATTATATTTAAGGATTTACCATACTGAAAGTTTGGCGAAAGAGTAAAAAACCAAAGAAAGGGAGTTGAGTTCGAGAATTCCCCTTACCTTGTGTATGAATGCTTTATTCATTTTAATGTACTGTATAATTACATTAGATTAATTAATTTACAATTTATGAACCATGTATACATTATTATTATTCATTATTGTTTTATTATCTTCATTTATGGGCCTTTGTTTGAGTTATATAGTTTAATTTCATCATTATGGAGAATTCGTTTTTATGGGTTTCATGATCGGTTTTCTTGTATATATGATTGGAAGTTCAGGTAAAATGAGGATAAATATCAAGAATTATTATTATATATTTTTAATGATATTATATATTTTTATTTGATCATTTAAATAATTTTTTTATATACCATGATGATGAATCATTAGATTAATTTTAATGATGGTAGATTTATGTTAATTTTGGCATTTTTTTCGATCACAACAAACTTGTTTTGTTCTATCAGTTAGTATTATAGATAAATGTTAGTTTTAAGAAATAAAGAGGGGTTTATAAAAAAATTAAAATGGGTTTTAAACCATTTATTGGTTTTATTAACACACTTGAAGGAGTTAATGGAAAATGAGATTTCATCTCCCAAGATGTCTTTAAATTGACACGTGACGTGTTGCAATTTCATATTTAGGATAAAAGAGAGAGGTAGAGAGGGAGGAGTTTAATGTTGTATCTTTCAGTAACTTGGTATTATTAAAGAATATGTATGCTAATGGAGTTATCATTCCATTTTGATAAAGGTTTATGAGGAGAGAATAAAAAAATAAACTGAAATTGAATGAAATTTAAAAGAAAATGAGAGAGAATTTACCACTTGATTTTTTCTCTTGAGATCCTCCTCAAGGAATATAGGAAAGTTCTTTTGATAAAACCAAGATTTCTTAGACGTATGGGTGGGGATAAGGAATATTATTGGGTAGAAATTAGGCAAGGATTAAATTTTGAGAGGTGTTAGAAGATGAGGGGGTGAGATGTGGTGTTTATAGTGGAGGAGATGGGTGTGTTCTCAATATTTTAATCATTAGTTTATTATTTTGTCTTAGGAATATGAATTGTTTGAGAATTATAAAAAAATATATTAAAATAATGAAATAAATTTTGATATTTGGGTATTTAAATCAATGATGAATCAATGAATAATGAATTTATCTTATAATGTATATATATTGTAAATTATCGTATTTTACTAGTCACAAAAAATTCAAGTATTTCAAAAAAATTTCAAAAATTCACCCTAACTATTTTTTGAGGTTTATACTTTAAAAATGAAATCTATTTTATGAAAATAATTTTCTCTATACGATTAATTTAGTTATTAATTAAAATCCTATTTTACTTGGAAAAGAAAGATTTTAAAATTATAAATTATTTTATAACACATTGACAAATTACTTAAGGTCTCATAAAACAATCATAAAATCATAAGACATAAGAATATTCATTTATGAATAATTTTTTTGAAAATAAATTTACTTTTAAATTAATAAATAAATCATAAAATTTTGATTAAATATTTATGAATTAAAAAAATACCAACACATAATTAATAATTTTTAAAACATTAATTTACTTTGACTATGATATAATAATACTATTATTATATTTATAGTTTCCTAAATTTTATTTACTATATCATGTGTAAGGTTACTATTATTTTTGTGGGTTTATATTTCATAAGGGTCATATTACAATTGCTATGGTCAATTTACTATTTCACCAGTATTGATTCATTAACTTCTAGAAATACTTTTAATTTCATTATTTATTCATTTATAATGTTTTTATTATGGTATCTAAGTGATTTTATTTGATTTATACTATGTTAAATTACTATTTTAAGGGAGAAATTCCATTGATAAATGTTTGGGTTATTATATTTCCCCCCTTTGAAATTTCACACATGAAATTTCATTTTAGATACAAAGGTGAGGTTACTTATCCTTCCTCACCTGCTATGATTCCCATGTTTCTTATTCAAATTTAAGGTTCATACACAATAGTTTGACAAGGAGGGTTATCTTTTTCCATATAAACATATCTCTCCTATCCAGAATCGTTACTATTTTCTTCTCATTGGAGAGATCATCTTCCAGCTATACCATATCTGAGTTCAGTACATGCAGGAGATTTGGTATGTATTTTCTTAGGAGTAATATGTGGAACACATCATGAACACGATCCATATTTAGTGGAAGTGAAATCCAATAGTCCATGAATCATATACAAGGAATAATTTAAATGGGGATAATATACCAAGGGTTTAACTTCCCATTCTTTCTAAACTGCATGACTCTCTTACATAGTGATATTTGAAGGAAGACTTTATCCCCAATGTCAAACTCCAAGTCCCTTCAGTGGTTATCAGTATAGATATTTTTATAACATGAGTAGATTTTATATATTTCTATATGTCTTGATCCTTTTCTGTCATCTCTTTCACATGATTAGGTCCATAGAGCATTCTTACCCCAACTTCTTCCTCGTGGGTTGGAGTTATAAAGCGCTTTCCATACAATGCTTCATACTGATCAATCAGAATATGCGAGTGGAAGCTATTTTTTTGTGATAACTCAAAAAATGGGATATTTTGATCCCATGAACCTTTAAATTATAAATGCAAATCTCTTAGAATATATTTTAGAATCTAAATAGTAAATCCATATTGTCTATCTATTTGGGGGTAACAGGTGATGCTGAAATTTAATTCATTACAAAAATCATTTTGAAGGCTCTTAATAAATTTAAATGTGAACCCGGGATCACAATTAGAGAAAATATATATCAGATCCCCATAGAGTCTCAATATTTCATTTACATTTATCGTTACATGTTGTTCAAGTGAAATATCTTCACAAGTAGCGATAGAGTGGGAAATCTTAGTGAGTCTATCCACCACAACACATATCATAGTATTTCATTTGGTTGTCTTCTAGCGACCCATGACAATGTACATAGAGACATTCTCTCATTTCCACATGGGTAAAGTAAATGGGTGCATCATCACTTTGGAATTTTATCACTCTGCATTAACCCACTGACATATCATAGACAGTGAGATATATTTATCAATCTACTTCTTCAGGTTTTCCCACCATAAGGGTTCTCTAAGATCATAGTACATCTTGGTTTTACCAGGATGGATAGATAATGTTCACTTGTGTGCATTGTACAATAGAAACTTCTTTATCTTAGGTGATGAGGGCACATAAATCCTTATTCCAAACCAAATCACACCATCATCATCGATGTTGAACTTTGACAGATTCCCTTCTATTATTGCATTCACCCTCTTTTTCAACTCTAGATCATCCCTTTGTGTCTCCTTAATCAACTCTTGGATATACGGTTAGGTAATCAATTGGGAGTGGTAATATGTATTCCTTGTCTTTATGATTTAAAAATCCATCAATTTCATATCCATGAAGATTGTTCCTTTCTCAATCCACAACATGGATAGAGTATCATGTTAGTTTTTGCAAAGTGCATTAACAACATTGTTCACCTTGCAAGGATTATAGTGAATAGGGAAATAATAGTCTTTTTTAGCTCTAACCATCTACTTTTACACATGTTGAGCTCGTTTTTTGTTAAAATATACATTTTTTTATTAGTATATATGTCACACTTCCCACCGTGGAGGTGGTGCTTCAAGGTTTATAAGGAAAAAAATCACAACTGCAAGCTCCAGATCATGTGTTGGGTAGTTCTGCTCATAGATCTTCAAATATTGTGATATGTAGGTTATCACATTATTATTTTTCATGAGTAACCAAACCAAGACTATATTTTAAGGATCACAATATATCACAAAACTTTCTCCACTTTTCAATAATGTGAGTACAGGTGCATTGATAAATTTTCTCTTTTTCTGCTTGAATATTTCCTCACATTCTTCTATCTATAAATACTTTAATCCTTTCGTTGTGAAAATAGTTTTTGAGCTTGAAAATATAGAAAAAGTTCACAAAAAATGTTGATAGTACCTATATAATCTACGAAAATGTTGATTTTGGGGACACTAGAGGGGTTTGGACATTACTCAATTTCCATTGTTTTTAAAGGTTCTACAAAAATTTCCTCCACTGTGATCACATGTCCCAATAATGTGACTTGATGCATCCAAAAGTCATAATTTCTAAACATTCCATACAACATATCTTTCCTAAATTTTACTAACACAAGCCTTTGATATTCTTCATGTTCCTCTTTTCTATTGGAGTGTATTATAATGTCTTCAATAAACACCACCATAAAATTTTCAAGGTAATGTTTAAAGGCTCTATTCTTCAAATCCATGAAGATCGTAGGGGATTAAAATGTTTAAAAGAAATAACCCAAAACTCATAGTACCCATAACTTGTATGGAAGGATATATTATGAATATCTTCCTTATTCACCTTTAGCTGATGATATCTATAATAGTGATCGACTATTGTGATTTATTGAGCACCTCTCAACTCGTCAACCAAGTCACCAATCCTTGGGCGATGATACTTGTTCATTATGGTGCTCTTGTTGAGTTCCCAATAGGTAATATACATCCAGATTGATCCATCCTTCTTATTAACAAAGAGTACTAGCACACCCCATGGTGATTCACTAGTGCATACAAACCCCTTGCCCAAATGCTATTGAAAATGCTTCTTTAACTCCCCGATTTTGATAAGAGACACTATATAAAGAAATTTTGAGATAGGAGTAGCTCCAGGTATGAGTTATATTTATATCACTACCTCAATATATGGGGGGAGTCTAGGTAACTTTTCAAGAAATAAATCACTATATTTGTCATGACCTGCCTTCACCAAAAGGAGGGAAGGGTCAGCAGATTTCATGGCCCTTCCTTATTTAAATTGAATGAGAGATAATGAACCCTGAAACCCGCCTTCAACAGGTCCCGAAGTGGAGACCAACACCAAGGGTATAAAATCACACAGTAAATCGAAGGCATTACCCTTTTTCTTTTAATAATATCGGGAGATAAGATAGTAAATCCCACAACACCAAAACTGAATGTGAAAATACGGGTGAAAGTAAACCATTTCAATATTCATGTTCAAAGGTAAAAGGTACAAGTCACAATACTCCAAAGGTGAAAATATACCAAGAAAAAGGAAAACAACAATAGAAACTGCCCCAATGGTCCAAGCTAGCACGGTCCCGCATGATCCCTGAAGTCCTTCTGGAAACCTGAATGCAGTTTTATATACATAGGGTGAGCATACAAGTATACTCATTAGGGAAAAACCAACGACTCTCATGCACAAGTGGGGAGGCATACTAATGCCCTGTGAGAAAATAGATAACCAAGAACCTAGTAATGAAACTAACCACCCAAGCCTCACCAAGGAACAATCCCCAAATAACGCAAGTCATGTAATGTATAGTAATATCACATCGATGTTTGGGCACCCCGCGCCACTTTCCCACTGGTTATTGAAGACATCCTAGGCATCGGACCAATCCCTCCATTCTCATCGCAGTCCCACTACCATACCACGCCCGCACACACCTGGGCCACAACCACACATTCCGCCCACAAACACCTGGGTAACAACCACTAACTTGCCCGCAGACACTTGGGACAGAACTGTCACACGTAACCATGCTTGCAAACACCTAGGCCAAAACAACCACTGCCATGCCCGAAGACACCTGGGCTAGAAAGAATTACTGCCACACCTGAAGACACCTAGGCCTCATCCCGAAGATACTTGGGAATCCACCTGCCGACACACACCTGGGTCAACCACCACACTAACCTGCCCGATGATTCTTGGGCTAATAATGGAGTTCAGGCCATCACAGCCATCCCGACAATACTTGGGCTATCCGGGAAATAGATCAGAAAGGAGATAATAACTAGACACTAATAGAAGTGTTGGAAAAAAACCCTCCCCCATGAAATTGGGGTTCTTGGTACTAAGTTCTCAACTTGGGTGGGGTGCGAATATGAAACACAAAAACTACAAGTATATGTATAGGTAACAAGAACTCACCCAATCTGGGTTTTTCTTCAGCCAGTCTAAAGAACACTATCCTTACTATTCATTTATTAGATAATAGAACATCACCAATGCCCAAGTCACAACTCATATCAAACCAAATACCTATTTGTACCATCCTTGCTTTCATGTTCAGTAATAATGTTTAAATAAGTTTCTCCACTACTGGGCAACTAACAGCATAAGCACAAACTAAGGGAAAAAGTTTTAGCCAACAACAATGTAAGTATTCACACCCGATTCTATTGCAAAGTCACAATAACAAAGGGATAAAGGAGATCCCTTGAAGTACTGGAACCAAAGAAAACCCCAAGATACAAACCCATGTTACCAAAATGCAGAAGCCAAAGGTTTCTCAACAACAGAGGATCCCACCCCAATTCATGATATAAGCAAAGTAATCACACATCCTCAAAGTATAACAACAGGGGATCCCATCCCCACCCGCATCGCCCCACCAATCTAAGACCCTATCCAAGAAAACCATAAGGTTACCCGTACTTAGACCGTGGAGTAAACAACCAAACCAATACTACCAACACAAGGAAGACTCGATAGGTATTTTCAGATTTTAAAGATTTAACACACTCCACGATTTCAATTCCATTGGCTTAAACCGGGGTTATCATAGAAAATGAGTTGATCCTGGTGCTTCCATTTTATTTATCCGAATATATGTAATTAACCAATTTCCTTTACACATAAAAAGGTTCACAACCAAAATACATGCCATTTAATCATCACAAGGGGTAAGGGTTTATTAATGCAGAGATAAAGACCAAAAACAACCATGATTTTTAGTAGGCATAAGCCCACACAATTCAGAAATCATTAATCATGAAA
Source organism: Viscum album (assembly GCA_963277665.1). NCBI lineage: Eukaryota > Viridiplantae > Streptophyta > Magnoliopsida > Santalales > Viscaceae > Viscum > Viscum album. Next base: position 90,364,491 of record OY728127.1, on the reverse strand, counting down.
GAGGAGAAAAACAGAGCAGCATCATCGATCTCAACCCTCCCCTTCATTCTTTAGAATCCGATTATTATCTTCATTAAAGTTTGGTTCATCCAATTCTACAGAAGCAGTAGTGTACCCACCTTGCAAGATACACAGAAAGGAAAGATGAAGTTGAAAATAGTACTTGAATGATCAAGGATTGACGTTAAGTCCCCGCCTGAGTAGCAGGAGCTCCACGGAACATGATCAAGGAAAACTTCTCCGGGTTACAACTCGTTGGGAGGAAGGGTGCTCTGACGGAAGGGTGATCGAGAAAAAGAAATGTAGGGAGAAGCCTTTAAGTTATACAGGCTGATAAGGGATGAGATACATCATGCCTCAGACAGTTAATATACAGATAAAAAGACTCGAAACCGCATAAGGAGTGGGATCGTGGGTTGACCACGCAGCTGGGACACCCACATGTCATTAATGGGTCCCTGCCTTTTGGGGAGGTTTAAACTAACGCACACCAGGGTACATCACCAATTAATTAATTAAATGACATTAATGGGAATTAATGGGCTTTAAAACGTGGTAAAAAATATGGTTTAAAAACTAATTAGCGCAAAAAGGAGGAGTTGCTGGAAAACCCATGGGGGTAGGCGAGAGTTACCAGTAGGCGATAGCTACCGGTAGCTGAGAGCTACCGGTTGGCAACAACTACTGGTAACTGAGATCTACCAGTTGAAGATAGTTACCGGTAGCCAAGAGCTACCGGTTGGTGACAACTACCGGTATCTGAGAGCTACTGGTCGCCTAGAGGTACCGGTAGCCTAGAGCTACCATTCGCCGAGAGATACCGGTAGCCGAGGGCCACCGGTACCCCAAGGTCACTGGTAGGATAGGTCTACCAGTAGGCCGAGGCTACCGCTAAGAGTCACCGAGAAGCTGGGATGGCCTTCCAGAACACCTAGAACACCTCAACACCAGATTTTTACCAAGTAATAGACCCCAAAAACCCGGTCCATTAGATCAGATACTTCTCAAACTATTATCATCCCCGAGAATATAATAACAACCTAGAAAGGAGAAATGTGGGGTCCAAACAACCTCCCCCTGAAGATACTTCTCAGGGGAAAACCTCGAAGTTGTTCGAAAGCTGGAACAGAACACTCCCCATACATCCAGGAATACTCCCCCATGAGCCACAAACATTCACAACAAGCACAAGGATCACACTGTACAACACATGAGTTAGGGATCCCCCTCCTAAATGTCAGGATATTATCCGCTTTGGGTGGCACTGACTCGATCGCACGGGTTTAATCGCATCCACATTAATGCGTCCAGATTAGCAGTCAGGTTTTCCAATCATCACAAATTTGTACACACACACAGAGAGAATAGGGAATAGATTATCTAATAGCTAAGAAAAATAAGCATTTCATATATTAAAGCACAAGGTACAGTTTCTCAAGGATCAGAACAAAAAACAACAAGGAAGTCAAAACAACTCTGGGTACAGAACGCATAACTGGGCCTCCCACTCCCATGATCTCTCTTCCTGGCCACCATTCCTCCACAACACACGAACCAAGGGGATGTTTCGTCCACGGAGAACTTTCTCCTTATTATCCTAGATCTTGATTGGTCGTTCTATGAAGGTCGCATTGTCTTCGACATCTTACTCTCCCCAATCGATGATGTGGGAGTCGTCATGTAGATATCGACAAAGATGGGACACATGGAATACATCGTGTATCCTCAGTAGCGGCGGCGGTAGTGTTAGCTGATAATCCACTTCACCGACCTGCCGCAACACTTCGAAGGGTCCAATGAACCTGGGGGAAAGCTTACTTACCCTGCTGAACCTCCGCTGTCCACGATGAAGGGAGACCTTCAAGAACACGTGGTCTCCTACCTCAAACTCCAAGGGTCTCCTCCTATCATCGTCATATGACTTCTGCCGGTCCTGAGCCACCTTCATCCTTTCTCGTATAAGCTGAACCTTCTCTGTTGTGCTCTGCACCACCTCCAGGCCAAGAACACCTGCTTCCCCAACATCAGTCCAACACACGGGTTAGCGACACGACCTTCCATATAGGGATTTGAATGGAGCCATTCCAATGGTAGAGTGATGGCTATTATTGTAGGTGAAATCTACCAGAGGAAAGTGTCGCACCCATGATCCCCCAAAGTCCATAATACATGACCACAACATATCCTCCAACGTCTGGATGGTGCGCTCTATCTCCCCATCTGTCTAGGGGTGGAAAGCAGTGCTATGGCGCAACTGGGTTCCAAAAGCATGCTGAAAAGCCCTCCAGACTCATGAGGTAAAATGTGAATCCCTGTCCGAGACTATGGAACTCAGAACTCCATACAACCGCACTACCTCGTCCACATACTTCTGTTCTAGAGCATCCACTACACTCGACTCCTTAATTTATAGAATGTGATACGACTTTGTCAAGTGGTCCACTACTACCCAGATGGCGTCGCAGCCCCCTTTCACCTTGGGTAGTCCCGTGAAGAAATCCATCGATATGTCGTCCCACTTCCACTCGGGGACATCTGAAGGTTGCAACAACCCGCTTGGAGCACAATGTTCAACCTTTACCTGATGACACACTAGGCACTTGGCCACAAACTCTGCCACTGCTCGCTTTACTCCGGGCCACCAAAGCTGTCTCCTCAGACCCTGGTACATCTTGGAAACTCCTGGGTGTACCTTTAGGGGTGAGTTGTGGAACTCACTAAGAACCATTCCACGCTTCGCCTCTGGAACAAACATCATTCTCCGAAAGAGAATCTGATTTTGACCGTCTTCTGTCCACCCTTTTGGAGCATCACCCTGGTCAACTCGGTCGTGCATCACTTCGCACTCTGGGTCTCCCCACTGAGACTCCTCCACTTTACACAATAGATAAGACTGCACTTTCATCTGATACATGCAACCTCCACCGCTATCCATCCTCGCATCGAGGTGCAAGGAAACTAACTCCTCCATTGCCTTACAGGCATCTGCAGACTCTCAAAATGCATCCTTTTGTGACCTCTTACTCAAAGCATCGACCATGACATTCCCTTTTCCCAAAGTGTAGGAAATCTCGATGTCGTAATCCTAGAGGAACTCCATCCACCTTCGCTGCCGTAAGTTTAGGTCCCACTGGGAGAAGATATACCTCAAGATTTTGTGATCTGTGAGGACCACAAAGAGTTCTACGATGAGGTAATGCCGCCATAACTTCAGTGCGAAAATGACCACTGCAAGCTTTAGTTCATGGGTGGAATAATTATGCTCATGAGGGAATATCTTCCTAGACCCATAATAGATCACCCCTTGTCGCTGCATCAACACAAATTCGAGGCGTTGGCCTGAAGCATCACAGAACACCTCACACGCTGTCCCTTCTTCTGGTAGTCTCAACACTGGGGCACTAACCAATTTCTCATTCAGATAGCTGAAGGCTGCCTCGCACTGCTCACTCCACACAAAAACCTGGTTATTCTTGGTAAAGGCTGTCAAAGGAACCACAACTCGAGAGAAGTTGGGTACGAACCTCTGGTAGAAACCTGTCAGCCCGAGGAAACTACGAACCTCTACCACGTTCTTGGGTGCTGCATAAGAAACAAACTCCTCAACCTTTGATGGGTCCACCACTACCCCTTTCATGGACACTACGTGCCCAAGGAAGTTCACTTCTCGCATCCAGAACTTGCACTTTGACAACTTCCCATAGAGCTGGTGCTATCAGAGGACCTCCAAAACCGTCCTCAGGTGCTCCGCGTGGTCCTCCTCTGATCTTGAATAGATCAGGATGTCGTCAATGAAAATGACTACGAACTGATCTAGATACTCCCAGAAGATAGAGTTCATAATCCCCATGAACCCAGCCAGAGCGTTCGTAACACTGAAAGGCATGACCAAAAACTCGAAGTCCCAATATCTGCACCTGAAGGCCATCTTCGAGATGTCGCCCTCCTTTACCCTCAACTGGTGATACCCAGAACATAGGTTGATCTTTGAGAACCATCCTGCACCTTTCAGCTGGTCAAAGAGATCGCCTATCCTTGGAAGAGGGTAGCGATTCTTGACCATTACATGATTCAGCCTCCTATAGTCTATGCACAGCCTTAGACCGCCATCCACCTTCTTCACAAAAAACACAGGAGAACCCCACAATGATCCACTCGGTCAAACAAAACCCTTCTTAATCAGATCTTCTATCTGAATCTATAGCTCTCGTAGCTCCGAAGGTGCCATCTGGTAGGGTGCCATCAAAATCGCTGGAGCACCAGGCTACAAGTCTATACCAAACTCGATATCACATCGAGGGGGTAGAGTTGTCACCTCCTCAGGGAAGACATCCATAAACTCACTGACGATCCCTGGTACTTCCACCATATCAGCATCCACTAACGCTACTGAGAGCTCGGCTAACAAGGAGAGGAGGGGTTCCTCTCGCCTTCTACCCTTGTAGCCACTCCGCTCGCCGGTGAAAGTAACACGTCGGCCACCCAAGTCTGAGAACAAAACCCTTCCTCAGAAGTAGTCGATGATGGAACATAGAGAGAACAGCCAGTCGATACCTAGGATGACATTGTATGGCTATATCTGTAGTAGTAGTAGATCCCTGACCGACTGATGTGGACCTATCATCAGTCTGCATCCTCTACAAACATATAACAAGTAGGTCTGACCTCTGACTGGTATGCTCAACACCAGGGGAACTGGAAGTGTCTTGGCATCTAGACCCAGAGCACGGGCCAGACCGGGTGCAACAAAGGAGTGCGAAGCTCCGATATCGATCAAGGAGTAAGCAAGGGTACTGAACAAACATATCGTACCTCGAACAGCCTCCGGTCCTGTTGGAACTACTGCCTCCGCGGCGTGCAAATGTCCACGCCCAGCACCTATGCCCCTCGGCTGTTGGCCACCTCCCCGACCATGCCTTGGTCAAGTTCCATGAGAAGCACCCTGAGGTCAGCCTCCCCCTGCTACGTCTGCCCTCGAAGGAGAGGGAGCTCGCTGCCCCTGCTGGTGCTACTGAAAGGGCCTAGCTGGAAGCTGCTGATGTGGTGGGTGCTGGGACTACCCGCCACTGTCGTACTGAACTCGATCCGGGCACTGATTCTAGATATTTCCATGGCTCCCATAGACAAATCACCTCGGTCTTGGGCCCGAAGGGAAAGGGTGAGGTCCGGGGGACTGGAACTAGAACTGTTGCGGCCTGCTCCCTGCTGGTCGGAACCTAGAGGGTCCCAATGATGGAGGTCTGGTGCTGACGGCCTTCCCCTTTGACGGGCCTAGCTGAATACCCTCTCATGACACACCACCCAGCGTGTGAATCCTCTCCACCACCTCTTCCTTCTTCTGGACCTCCAAGTATGTTGGCAAGGTGAAGGGGTAACATCGTATTGGAGCGAAGGTCGGAGTGCCTCCTCTAAACGTCTCGCCCGAGACTCCTCATCCAGAAAGAGGTCCGAATCAAATCGGAGGAGATCATTGAACTTGATCCCCAGATCCCTTACCGACATACTCCCCTGCTGGAGGGAGAGTAGCTCCTGCCTCTTCTCTGCCTTCATCGTAGAAGAGAAGAATTCTGCCAGGAACTCCTTCTAAAAATCAGCCCATACCACCTCAGCCTCTCTCCTCTCCCACAGGAAGAGCGTCCACCACTGATGCGCTGCTCCCCACATCTGGCTGACGGCTAGAGGAACACAGTACTCAGTCAGAGCCCAGGTCAAGACGAAGGCTATCACCAGCTCCTCTAGCCAGCCCTCCGTTTTCATGTCAGAGGTGTTGCCCTCATACTTCTCGAGGGTCTATCGCTGGAAGGCTCGAAGCATCTTCTGCCACTGGTCATCCTCCTCCTCTCGATTAGCCCTCTGCTGATCGGCCAAGTCAACCGCCTGGGCGTCGATCTCCCGTACAACTTGTGGTCGTCTCCCGGGTGCCATAGGTGCAAGGTAAACAAGGAATGCCTAATCCCACGTAGTGCAGAATATTGTTATTAAAACTTCTTAAAATTCTTGTTTATTTCCAATTCCCAAAACACCCCAGAAACACAAGAACACAAGTCATTATGATGCATGTACCTATCCTAGGGTCTCTACCATGCAATCAGTGTGGCCTCACTTGGTCGTTCAGTAGGTCCAGATTCCTTGCATCGGATCACGGGGGGCCCTAAAATCACGTGTCCTAGCCTGTCTTCCCTGGCCTAATTCATTAACCAAGGTCACCCAACACCATTTCCCTACTATCACAAGAAATCCTCACTATGCCTAACTCCAGACTCCATCCTATCTCTCACCCTCACCTTTGATACCATTCTGTCATGACCCGCCTTAACCAAAAGGAGGGAAGGGTCAGCAGATTGCCAGACCCTTCCTTCTTTAAGTTGAAGGAGAGATAATGACCCCAGAAACACACTGTTAATAGGTCCCGAAGTGTCGACCAGCACCAAGGGTATAAAATCACACACTAAATGGAAGGAATTACCCTTTTTCTTTTAATAGGATCAGGTGATAAGATAGTAAATCCCACAACACCAAAACTGAATGTGAAAATACAGGTGAAAGTAAACCATTTCCACATGCATGTTCAAAGGTAAAATATAAAAGTCACAAAACTCCAAAAGTGAAAAGATACCCAGAAAAAGGGAAACAATAATAACAACTTCCCCAAAGGTCCAAGATAGCACGGTCCCGCACGATCCTTGAAGTCCTCCTGGAAACCTGAAAGCGGTTTTATATATGTAGGGTGAGCATAAAAATATACTCAGTAGGGAAAAACCAACGACTCTCGTGCACAAGTGGGGAGGCATACTAATTCCCTGTGAGAAAAGAGAAAACCAAGCACCTAGTAAGGAAACTAACCACACAAGCCTCACCAAGGAAAACTTCCCAAATAATGCAAGTCAAGTAATGTATAGTAATAGCACATCGATGTTTGGGAACCCCGTGCCACTTTCCCACTGGTTATTGAAGACATACTATGCATCAGACCAATCCTGCCATTCTCATCGTAGTCCCACTACCATACCCCTCCCGCACACACCTGGCCACAACCACATATTCCGCCCGCAAACACCTGGGCCACAACCACTAACTCACCCGTAGACACCTGGGCCACAACTGTCACACGTAACCACGCCTGAAAACACCTAGGCCAGAAAAACCACTGCCACGCCCGAAGACACCTGGGCCTCATCCCGAAGATACTTGGAAAACCACATGCCCGCACACACCTGGGCTAACCACCACACTACCCCGACCGATGATTCTTGGGATAATAATGGGATTCAGGCCATCACAGCCTGCCTAAAGATACTTGGGATATCCGGAAAATGGAGCAGAAAGGAGCTAGTAACCATCCACTAATAGAAGTGTTGGAAAAAACACCCTCCCCCATGAAATGGGGGTGTTCGGAACTAAGTTCTCAACTCTGGTGTGGCGCGAATAAGAAACACAAAAACTACAAGTATATGTATAGGTAACAAGAACTCATCCAATCTAGGTTTTTATGCATCCATCCTAAAGAACACTATCCTTACTATTCATTCATAAGATAAGAGTACAACACCCATTCCCAAGTCACAACTCACATCAAACCAAATCCCTATTTGTCCCATCATTTCTTTCATGTTCAGTAATAATGTTTAAATAAGTATCTGCACTACTGGGCAACTAACAGCATAGGAAAAAACCAAGGGAAAAAGATAAAACCAACATCAATTTAAGTATTCACACCCAGTTCTATTGCAAAGTCACAAAAACAAAGGGATAAGGGAAATCCCTCGAAGTACTCGAACCAAAGAAAACCCCAAGATATATCCCCATGTCCCCAAAATCTATTAGCCAATGGTTTCTCAACAATAAAGGATCCCACCCCAATTCATGATATAAGAAGAGTAATCAAACAGCCTCAAAGTATAACAATAGGGGATCCCATCCCCACCCGCATCGCCCCACCAATCTAAGCCCCTATCCAAGAAAACCATATGGTCACCCGTACTCGGCCCGTAGAGTAAACAACCAAACCAATACTACCAAAACAAGGAAGACTCAACAGGTATTTTCAGATTTAAAAGATTTAAAACACAACATGATTTCAATTCCACTGGCTTAAACCAGGGTTATCATAGAAAAGGAGTTGATCCTGGTGCTTCCAATTTATTTAGCCGAATATACATAATTAACAAATTTTCATTACACAGAAAAAGATTCACAAGCAAAATACAATCCATTTAAACATCACAAGGGGTAAAAGTTTATTAATGAACAGAGAAAGACCACCAACAACCATGATTTTCAGTAGGCGTAAGCCCGCATAATTTAGAAATCATTAATCATAAAATAGGAGAACAACAGAGCAGCATCATCGATCTCACCCCTCCCCTTCATTCTCTAAAATCTGTTTATTATCTTCATTAACATTTGGTTCATCCAATTCTACAAGAAGCAGTAGCATACCCACCCCGCAAGATACATAGAAATGAGAGACGAAGGTGAAACCCCTACTTGACTGATCAAGCATCGATGTTAAGTCCCCGCCTGAGTAGTAGGAGCTCCACGGAACACGATCAAGGAAAACATCACCGGGATACAACTCATCGGGAGGAAGGGTACTCCGACGACAGGGTGATAGAGAAAAAGAAACATAGGGAGAAGCCTTTAGGTTATAAAGGCTGATAAGGGCTGAGATACAGCATGACTCAGATGGTTAAGATATGGAGAAAAAGACTTGAAACTGCGTAAGGAGCAGGATCACAGGTTGACCACGCGGCTGGGACACCCACAGGTCATTAATGGGTCCCCGCCTTTCAGGGCAATTTAAACCGACACACACCAAGGCACGTCACCAATTATTTAATTCAATGACATTAATGGGAATTAATGGGATTTAAAATGGGGTAAAAAATATGGTTTAAAAACCAATTAGTGCAAAAATGAAGCACTACTGGAAAACCCATGGGGGTAGGTGAGAGCTACCAGTAGGCGAGAGCTACTGGTAGCCGAGAGCTACCGGTAGCCTAGAGCTACCGGTAGCCGAGATCTACGAGTAGCCGAGAGCTATCGGTAGTAGAGAGCTACCGGTTGGTGAGAGCTACCAGTAGCCGAGAGCTACCGGTAGCCAATGGCCACCGGTACCCCAAGGTCACCGGTAGGCTAGGTCTACCAGTAAGCCGAGGCTACCGTTAGGAGTCATCGAGAAGCTGAGATGGCCTTCCAGACCACCCAGAACACCTCAACATCAGATTTTTACCAAGTAATGGACCCCAAAAACCCGGGCCATTACAATATTCCCTCACAATGGGAATTTTCCCTAGGTTGATACCTTCCTTTGACTCAACCATCTGAATTATGATTTCTTATTCACAGATAATAAACACCCACACCAGTGAAGGATTTTTAAAATGAGATTCATGATCTTCCTCGCATTTATAGGGGACCATGGAATGGTTCATAATATAAAAATATATTTCGTTTTCTTAGAATTTAATATGTTCTCAATATAAAAAGATCTAATCCATACCCATTATAGCATCTAATTCCACCATGGGAGGTATCACAAGATTCTCATGGATAATCCTCAAACATATTCCAATAGGATGTGATTCCCACACTTAGGTTGCAATGATTTCACTATTTAGTGTTTTTAAAGATATATCTACCTCAAGGTTTCAATGATTATATTTAATAGTTCTATAAAACATGAAAGATATAAAGGAATTCATAGAACCAAAATCAAATTATATTATTTCCATTCTTGAGTTAATAAGAAGCCTTCCTTGTAAAAAGTCATTTTCATTCTCCACATCTGGAGTAGTGAAGGAATAATAATTCCCTTGATCCTTTTTCTTTAGTGTCTGATAATGTTGATTACCCTTGAGAACTCTAGGTTTAGTGCATTGGCTTTTATAACACCATTTCTCCCTATACTTGTAGCATGGAACAATATGTGGTGCTATCCTTTCCTCCACCAAATTGGCTTGCATACTCATGTACTTTTGAAATTAATGAGCTTGGTGGCCTCCTATCCCATATTTAAAGCATTTCCATGTCCCTTTGAGACAGTTCCCGTGATTCATCTTTACACATTTTTCACATTTGGGTGGTTGATTTTTCATTATACCTTTCCCATTAGATCCTCCAGCATGAAACTCTATCATTTTTTTCTTATCACCATAGCTGTGGGACCATTCTCTAAAAACCAACTGTACATTGAGAGCACATCTATCAATTTCTTCATTACTCCCAATGTCTCAAATTGAAATATCTTTTATAATTTGTGTTTTTAAACCACTAAAGAATCTATAAATTTTTCTATCATTTTTTATAAAAAAAACTTGAAACCTACTTTGCAATCCTTTTGAAATTCACTTAATATTCCATGATATATTTTTCATACTTTTTATTCATATATATGAATTATCTCACCATATTTGTATGAAGTGTTCGAGGGAAATAGTTTTTCAGAAACATTATCTTAATGTCATCCCACTATATCTCTTCAATTTCGACCCTTGGTTTGGTGTTATTAATTAATTCCCAGCAATGGTCATCATCTACATCTAGACCATAAATAGATCAAGAATCCTTCTCCTAGTCAGAATAGTGATGTGCAAGAAAGATATTCTCTGTTGAGTTGACCCATTGTTACACAACTAGTGGATAAAAATATCCACTAAATGTTGGTGGTTGTTTCCACAAAAAACAATCGATTTCATGTTGCTCCATCTATTGTGATAGAGGATGTTCCACGTTATTTAGGATATTATTTATAATCGAAGATAGTTGGGTAAGAATCACTATGAAATTTTTAACTCAACCTACCAAAGCATAGGGGATGTCATTCATAAATTTGCTTCATAGTTCCCCACATGACTTTTTGGTCTGGTTTCTCATGGTTCCCACCAATTTCTAAAATAGAAAATATTATAACAAGAAAAAATTCAATAAGTCATAAATAATTTATTCCTCTATGAAATTTAGACTAAAGGAATATCATGTAGGATCAATATGTTTATCATCCTCTGAAACAAATATTCTTAGGATCTCACTTATACAAAGTCACATACTATGGTTTTCACTAAGGTTATCTAATCCTAATTTCCAAATTAACAAAACCAGCCTTTAATACCAACTACAACAACCCATGAATTTTTTTACATAAATTATTACATAATTTTAAGGAAAAATAAAATAAAATCATTACATAATGAGGATAAAAAGTTTTAGTGTCCTGGGTAAATGGGTACCATCTTTAATTTCACAACAGAGAATGTAAATATTTGTTTAATTCCTTCTTCTATAGCTTCTTATTGTCCCTTGTGTTCTCCGTACTACATGTAATCACCAGAGGATATACATAAAAATGGAGGGATTTAAATTCTAGATAAGAGTATTAATAAGAACATGAAACAATATAACATTGGTTGATCTTAATCATTAAAATGATAATCATGACAATAACAATTAGATAAAGGCATGGAATGTGGAAATGGATAAAAATGAAACATCATGTATTATTGGTAAACTACCACACACATTTTTTTAACAAATCTGGCATCATTGGAATGAATATTTTACTTTTTATCATGAGGTTATTCACATTACCCAATGCATTGGAGTGATATATAATTCTTGGTGCACCTGTCACATTATAACATTTACATTATCATGCATGCCACACAGAAAGTATATCAATTTTGGACATAAAATAACCCTTGGAAAAGTATGAGTTTCATTTCATAAAGAATAAATTCATAATATTTTGGTTCCCATATGAATGATAGAATAACATACTAGAAATTAGATTAATGATCCTTGGGTGAAGAAGAAACAATCTCGAGATGTAAGAGGTGTGTTATTTTTGAATGAAGTGTTATTTTAGAATTTTTTTTGTCTATAATAAACTAAAGTATAAAAAAATTATATCTTAGAAAAGGTAATATAATTATGAATAAATTATTTTTAAGTATTACCCATACTGAAAATTTGGTGAAATAGTGAAAACCCAAAGAAAGAGAGTTGGGTTTGAGAATTCCCCTTACCTTGTGTATGGATGATTTATTCACATTAATGTCCTGTATAATCACAATATATTCATTATTTATAAATTATAAGAAAATTTATAACTTAATATGATTCATTATAGTTTTATTAAGTTTATTTATGGGCCTTTTTATGAGTTTTATAGTTTAATTTAATCGTTCAGGAGCATTCATTTTCATGGTTTTCATGATCAGTTCACTTGTATACATGAATAAATGATTGTGTAAAATGTGGGTAAATATACAGAATTGTTATTATATGTTACGAATGATATTACTAATTATTAAATGATCTTATAAATAATTTATTTATATTACATTATAATAATTATTTGATAAATGTTAATGATGATTGTTTTAGGAAAATGTTGGTGGTTTTTCAATCACAACGAACTCATTTTTTTATCATTTAATTTTATGTATAAATTTTATTTAAAGAACATTAAGAGGGTTGTATAATACACATAAAAACATTATTTGATTCATTATATTTTTTTACTAAAATACTTGAAGGCATTTATGGAAAATGAAAGTACATTGCCCATGATGTTGGTAAATTGACACATCACATGCAACATTTTCATTTTTAAGATAAAAGAGACGAATGAAGAATTTTAATGTTTTATATTAAATTAACATAGTATAATTCCATTATATGTAATATACTAAGGATTTCATTCCATTTGAAAAAATGATATGATTAGAGAATATGAAATGAAATTTAAATTGAATGGAAATTAAAAGAAAAATATAGAGGATTTAACTCTTGAATTCTCCTATAGAGATCCTCCTCAAGGCACCTAGTCTTGGAATATTTTTGAGACCAAGACCTCTTGTATGTGAGGGTAGGGATATTGAAGATTATTGGGTAGGATTTTGGCATCTCTCAAAGCTTTATATGTGTGAAAATAACAAGGTTGAGGGGTAGTATTTATAGTGGAGAAGAGGGACGTTTTTCTCAATATTTTAATCATTAGTATATTATTTTGGCTCAATACAATGAATAGATTGTCTATTATCATAAAATATAATAACATAATGAAGGAATGTTTGATATTTAAGTTATTACATCAGTTATATATCAACTAATAGTTCATCTAGCTTATAATGTATATATACTATAAATTACTGGATTTTACTATTCATAAAATATTCAAGTATTTCTTAAAAAACTCATAAATTCACCCTAACAATTTTTAGACATTTATAATCCAGAAAATTACTCACTTTTAAAAAAATTATTTTCTAAATATGATTAATTTAACTTTTAATTAAAATCCTCATTTATTTGGAAAATATAGATTTTAAAATTATAACTAATTTTATAACACTTTGAAAAATTACTTAGGGTCACATAAAATTATCTTGAAATCATAAGACATCAAAATATTCATTTATAAATAAATATTATGAAAATAAATTTTCTTTTAAATTAATATATTCGTCATTAAATTGAATTTAAATTTTTATGATTTCTAAAAATTACATACCTTAATTAATACTTTTTAAAACATTAATTTACATAGAGTATGAGATAATTACACCATTATTTTATTTACATTCCTAAATATTTTTTATATTTTCATGGGTGATGTTACTATTCATTTGGATGGATTACTATTCATAAGGTACATATTACTATTCCTATGGTTATGTTACTATCTCATTGGTATTGGTTCCTTAACTTCTAGAAATACATCTTATTTCATTAATTATTCATTTATAATGTTTTTATTATGGCCTCTAAGCGATATTATGTGATTTATACTTGGTGACATTACTATGAGAAGGAATCAATTCCATTAATAAATTTTTGGGTCATTACACTAAAAATATTTTCAAATAAGATCCCAATATTCCTACCGTCATCCTGGAATCCTCAATTTTAGCATAAATGGATCCATGGAATGATTTTTTGTATAATCAAAAAAGAGTTACCTGAAAAGAGATAACATCTTTCCACATGAGCAATTAATTTGTTTTCCATTTTCACCCATTAAAATATTATTATTCCATAAATATCTAATAATCTTAGTATCATAAATTTACAGATATGTTTTTATTATAAAGGTTATACCTATAATTAAATATTCTTTCATATATTTTGTAATGAACAAACTGTTCCTTAAAGGGGAATTCCTGCCTTGTGAAACGACGATGGACCATTTTTTAGAACCTATCATGATTGGTTATTATGATGGAAAATTGTATATATATTATATATATAAAATTTATAATTTAGGCATGCTTACTGAATTTCTATATAACACATACCTTTATTATTTTCATTTTTTGGGAATACAATAATATTGTTTGTGGAACTATGGGCTACTGCAACCTCAGAGCGATGTGATTGGTTTACGGTATACATGGAGTGTATATTGGATGCTTTAAATAAAAATATCTAATATATATTAAATATATCTGATATAATAATTATAATATAATTATATATCACTTAATATTCATTATTTTAAAATTTTAAATGACTTAAAAGATTCCATCATTTGTATGTATGACCTATCATCTCCTAGAAGATTGCATTTCATTTCATATATTAAAATTTTATGGATTGTAATACATTCATATATAATTGATATATATATATATTATTTAAATCATTATTTTCATTTTTATGATTATTAAATAATGATATAATTAATAATAAATACATTTAACTCGTCAAAACATACTCAAAAATCCGGACAATTAACACCCAAAATATTGAAATTAATGAAATTTTATTAATAAAAGGGTAATAATATAGTATAATTGTAACGTCCCTAACCCGAAAGCCACTAAAGCGGTGCTCTGATCCGGGTGGTTACATGACCTTAAGCATGCCTCCTCGAACGCCAAAGGCTGCTGACTTGCAGCGGGGGTCCATGTGGTCAAGCGGGGAGACTATACCCCCTTTTTATTAGAGTAAGCCACATCAAAGATAAACCAATATCAGAAAAAATAATCAATAACCAAGGAAAATGTATAACAACCATTTCCAATAATAAAATATGCCATGTCATAGTACAAGTTCAAAAGTGAATAAAAGCCTAAAATTAGGACAACGAAAAAAATACCCAAAATGGTTCTGAATCCAAGTCCGGATCCTCCAACAAGTGCTACCTATGACAACCCTGCTTTTTATTACAACTTAAACATGCTTTATTACATAAAACTTCACTTGATACAACAAAGAAGATCGAGAGGTTTAGTGTCTTTGGGGATTAGGATCATTACATAAAAACTTTAAACTTGAAATACAACATCCTTATTGAAAACTTCCTTTACATGACCACTACATTCCTTCGTACTTAGCATTGCATGGGATAACCTGAGGACATGCATAAGAAAAGGGTGAGCTATAAAGCCCAGTAAGGGATTACACAATGAATAACATGAGGAGTACAATACATGTTAGGCAATAGGAATATCAATAGAGCAAAAGAGAGACATGAACATAAAGGCATGATAAAGCATGATAATCATAACATGGAAATGTGGCAACAACACTTAACATTGAATTAGCATGAGCCAAGGCTCATTGCACATGGAGCATGAGTAAACCCTCATTGCACTTGAAGCACGAGTAAACCCTCGTTGCACTTGAATTAGCATGCGTCAACACTCATTGCACATGACGTATCATGATACTATACTTTACCCAATGCATTGGAGCGCTATAAAGGGCGCACCCTTCTTAAACATTTCATTTCATGCATAAGTGTGCCACATTGATCATAAAACATGGATTCATAAAACATAATCATTTCTTCCACGATAAAGGAAAGTGGAATTAATACATGAAACTTTATAATCAATATGTAAATGTGCATAAAGGTGAATACCCTTGATGGAGAAATGGGCATGATATTCACTACACAAAGACATTGGCTTAGAAAATCGGTGCGATTTCGGCAGCGTAACGGCGTGACATAAGAATTCATAAAAAAGGTTGATGAGAGATAAAGGGGTTCCTCATCATATTTACATGTAATGGACAGTAAGTAGATCATATATATACATGTCCCAACAATAGAAATGGAATTTAGATTCATGATACAAAAGTATTGCTTGAATGTAAAAGAAGAGAGAGAAGTTCCTTTCGGAATTTCGGCATAGTAACGGGTGTACATGAGAGGCATTTAATGAGAGAGAAAGGGTTCTCCCATCATTCAAACAATAAGAGGGCATTATGGGGGAGGTGCGAAACCATACCCCAACATTCATAATTGAAATAAAAAGGGAAATACAACTTAAAGAAAATTGACAAAAAAATGAGAAAGGAAGAAAACCCCTTACTTGGAAGTGTGCTTCCAAAGGCTAGAGAGAGGCTTGTGAGAGGCTTCTTGGGAGCTTGGGGCACCTTGAGAGGATTCTAGAGAGAGTAGGGCAGAGGTTGGACGAACTTCAAGGGCTTTGGGTGAGGAGGAAGTGGGAGCTTGGGTGGGTTTATATAGGAAAGGTGAGAGAATTCTTTATTATTTTGGTTTGGGACCCCTTATATTAAAATAATCCAATCCACAAACCATCCCATGGTATTTGCCCATGGTTTCTGGAAAAGGAAATAGTAAAACAATATTTTACAAGGCCAAGGTCCGAACGTATTAAAAAATTAGGGTTGCTTATGTGGAGGTGAGTCACACTCCCATGGAAATTAATTTAAAAAGGCAAAGTGTTGAATAAGTCTTGAGGGCTCCATTAATACTTTGAAAAGTGAGTCAAACAAACCCAAAACCTCATTATTTTAATGATAAAACACATATTGGCCGAACATAAGGATTATGCTATTTTATTACATCACCATTGGGTCATTATGATGTCATAAAACACATTATATATTTAAATGGTATTTAATTTTTACCCAAAAATTTGACTGTCTCAGAAAATTATGAAAAATTCACCGTTGGATAATTTCGACGTCCTGATTCCAAAAATAATATTTATTTTATCTAAATAATTTTCTAAATATGTTAATTTTCACTTTTAAAATAAAAACCGACATTTATAAAAAAATTCACGGGTTTTGACAGAAATGGCTTTCAAACCTTAATAAAAATTTTAATTGCATTCATAAAATTATAAGATCATTTATATTTAATAAAAATTAATTTAATATTAATAATAATATTTTATTAAAATATTATTTAATTCAAAAATCCTTTAATTTAATAAAATATAATTCTTAATTAAATAATAACTAAAAACACCGTCTGTACTTTAAAAACTAATTACAATGTATCAAAAATGACTAGAAATTATATTCATTATTATATACAAAAATAATGTACATGAACATGGTGCTACTTATTTGTTACATAACCCCTTAAAATAACCGCATAAGACCTAAGGGTAAGGTGTGCGATGGTGACAGACTCTTGGGGTTGCTCGGATAACATCGCTCGAGTGGTAATCTCTATCAACATCCATTTTTCCCGTAGACGATCACGTTCGAGCTTGACTTGATGAAGCTCAGCTTGGGCTTGGTCAAGGGAAAATCCCAAAGACGCCACCTCCTTTCCGAGCTCCGACAAATGGGCTTCGTAAGGGGCAATTCTACTGGATGAGGCCATCGCTTCCTTTGTCTGAGTAGAAAATTGGTTTGTTAAAGCCTTATATTAAAACTACCCAGATGATCACTGTTCAACGGCTATAAAAGTAACGGTCACAAATATTAACGTTAAACTAAAGAAGTTGACATCTTATAAAAACATTTTTTTTTCATAAAGAAACATTTAACTAGATCAAGAGGGATTTTCCATTAATGAAATTTTGGGTCGTTACAATATTCCCCCCTTAAGAAATTTCGCCCTCGAAATTTTCCTTTTCCCACACTAAAACAAATGTGGGTAGCTTAGCTTCATCATATACTCTGACTCCCAAGTTTCTTCTTCAAACTTGTGGTTTCTCCACAACACCTTGACGAGGGGCATTGTCTTATTTCGTAGAACTTTTTCTCTACGATCCAAGATCTTCACTGGTTGCTCCTCATAAGAAAGATCGTCTTCTAATTGTACCACCTCAGAAGAGAGTACATGTGAAGGGTCTGGTATGTACTTCCTTAAGAGGGATACATGGAAGACATCATGCACCTTGGCCATAGTAGGTGGAAGTGCTAGTCGATAGGCCACAACCCCAACACGATCAAGAATCTCGAAGGGGCCGATGTACCTTGGACTTAACTTCCCTTTCTTTCCAAACCTCATGACCTTCTTCCACGGAGATATGCGTAAAAACACCATGTCTCCGACTTTAAACTCAAGGTCTCATCGACGATTATCTGCATAACTCTTCTGTCGACTTTGGGCTGCCTTGATATGCTGCTGAATGGTTTTCACCTTCTCCACCATTTCTTCGACCATTTGTGGTCCAAGCAGCTTACGTTCACCGACCTCATCCCAACATTCCGGTGTTCTACACCTTTTCCCATACAGGGCTTCATATGGTGCCATTTGGATGCTCGAGTGGAAACTATTATTATAAGAGAACTCAACTAGAGGAAGATGTTGATCCCATCCTCCTTTAAAGTCCATTGAGCACGCTCTCAACATATCCTCAAGTGTTTGGATAGTCCGCTCGGATTGGCCATCAGTTTGAGGATGATAGGCCGTACTGAAGTTCAGTTCAGTATTCAGAGCATGTTGAAGACTCTTCCAAAACTTAGAGGTAAATCTTGGATCTCGGTCAGACACAATAGATAGTGGTACTCCATGAAACCGTACCACTTCCCTGATATATATCCGTGCCAGTTGATCCAAAGAGAAATCCTCTCGAATAGCAATGAAGTGTGCAGTCTTTGTAAGACGATCCACAATAACCCAGATTGCATTGTTGCTTTTGGATGTCCTTGTAAGTCCAGGGACGAAGTCCATGGTGATGTTCTCCCATTTCCATTCTGGTATGGGAAATGGTTGCATCATCCCCTTAGACTTCTGCCTCTCTTCCTTCACTTGCTCACACACTAGGCACTTTGATGTATATTCGGCGATCTCCTTCTTCATATTATCCCACCAAAAGTTTTCTCGGAGATCTCGATACATCTTTGTGATCCCTGGGTGAATAGAGAAATTTGAACTATGTGCATCATCCAAAAGTTCCTTCTTCAGCTCCGAACTTGATGGGACACATAGTCTTTTCCCAAACCGCACAATTCCTTCTTCATTAACATTAAACTCTGAGGATTTTCCCTTTTTTATAGCTTCCACTTTTTCTTGGATTCTCGCATCATCCTTTTGAGCATCCTTTAACCTTTCCAAAATAGATGGTTGAGAAATCATTTGTGAAAGGATTGATGATGTTCCCTTCTTTATGATTCCCACGTCCATCTTCATCAAGTCTAAGAAGATTGGATCCTTCTCAATTCTCATCATTGATAGAATTGCTGGATCCTTTCTACTTAGGGCATCCGCCACCTTGTTCGCCTTCCCAGGGTGGTAATGTATTGAACAGTCATAATCCTTTATGAGCTCTATCCATCTTCTCTGGCGCATATTAAGCTCTTTCTGTGTGAATATATATTTAAGACTCTTGTGGTCAGTATATATCTCACATTTCTCTCCATAGAGATAATGCCGCCAGATTTTCAAGGCAAAGATCACCGCCGCCAACTCCAGATCATGCGTTGGATAGTTTCGCTCATGGATTTTCAACTGTCTTGAGGCATAGGATATCACTTTATCATTCTGCATCAGCACACATACTAAGCCCTTCTTCGAAGCATCACTGAATACCACAAAAAGCTCCCCACATGTGGGTAAAGTGAGCACAGGTGCAGTGATAAGCCTCCTTTTCAACTCCTTGAAGCTTTCTTCGCATTCATCACTCCAAGCAAACTTTACTCCCTTTCGATTTAGCTTGGTAAGAGGGTTGGACAATTGTGAGAAGTTTCTCACAAATCGTCGATAATATCCAGCTAACCCCAAGAAGCTACGGATATCAGTTACCGATGTTGGCCTTGGCCATCCCTCAATTGCATCTGTTTTGGAGGGGTCCACAAATATCCCATTGCTTGTGATGATATGGCCCAAGAATGAGACCTCCTTCAACCAGAACTCAAACTTGCTGTACTTGGCATAGAGCTTCTCCTTGCGCAAAGTCTCCAGTACAGTTCTTAAATGCTCCTCATGGTCCTCCTTGGTTTTGGAGTATATTAGAATATCATCTATAAAGACTACCAAAAATTTATCTAGGTAATCTCTAAAGACTCTATTCATCAAGTCCATGAATATTGTTGGAGCATTGGTGAGTCCAAAAGGAATTACTATGAATTCATAGTGCCCGTACCTTGTACGAAAAGCAGTCTTGGGGATATCTTCCTTCTTCACCCTTACTTGATAATATCCCGACCGCAAGTCGACCTTGGAGACGTATTGTGCTCCACGCAGCTGATCAAACAAGTCATCGATTCTTGGGAGAGGATACTTGTTATTTATCGTGATTTTGTTAAGTTCACTATAATCGATGCAAAGCCGCATTTACCCATCCTTCTTCTTGACGAAGAGGACTGGTGCACCCCATGGTGATGCACTTGGGCGTATAAACCCTTTATCCAGATTCTCCTGTAGTTGTTTCTTCAGTTATTCAAGCTCAACCACAGCCATTCTATATGGAGTCTTGGATATTGGTAGCGCCCCAGGTATAAGTTCAATTGAGAACTCAACATCTCTTCTTGGAGGAAGACCAGGAAGTTCCTCGGGAAATACTTCAGCGAATTCCCTCACAATAGGCATTTCTTCAAGGGTGGTTTCTTCCTTGGACTCAATCATCTGAGCCAAATATGCGTGCTCATAAGGCAGTAATATCCATGCTTGAGATGATGGAGCTAAAGGAGATTCATCTTCCTCCTGACACTTGTAAAGAATCGGGGGTCGATTCTCCATATGGAGTGTGATTTCCCTCTCCCGACAATTTATGTTGGCTCTATATAAGGAAAGCCAATCCATGCCAAGAATTTCATCAAATTCCACCAAAGGGAGTATGACGAGGTTTTCCGGGAAATTCAATCCACAGATTATAACAGGGGAGGACTTATACTCATGGGATGCAATGATTGCCCAATTTTCCGTACTCACCGAAATCTTTACTTCCATGATTTGCGGTGGTGCAGGGATTGTTCTACTAAACTTTTGAGATATAAAAGAATGCGTAGAACCTGAATCAAAAAGTACGTTCGCTATTCTTGAATGAATAACTAGCGTACCTGTCACCACTTCGTTGTCGGGGTTCACTTCTGCAGAAGTGATGGCAAAATCTCTTCCTTGCTGTCTTGGAGGTTGTTGATTGCCTCCGATAACCCTTGGATTAGGGCACTGATTCGCAAAATGACCCGGTTCTTTGAATTTGAAGCATTGAACAACGCGTTGAGGTTCGAACGGAGCGTTCCTCCCCTCCGTCGCAGCCGCGGGTCCTTCTTGATGACAGTTAACAGCTAGGTGCCCTTCTCTTCCACACTTAAATCATTTTCTTGTCCCCCTAAGGAAATTTCCAGGGTGCTTTTTTCCACACTTTTGGCAAGTGGGGTGCTGGAATTTCTTAGCGCCGTTGGATTTATCCATCGGACCACCAGCATTTAAGTCCACCTTCCGCTTCTTGTCCCCATGATACCCCCGTGATTCTCTGATCTCCATTTCAACCTTGAGGGCACATCAGACAATTTCCTCATAGCTGTCGAAGTCACGGATCGCTAATGCTTTCCGCAAGCTAGGCTTCAGCCCACCAAAGAAGCGGTCAACCTTGCATTCGGGGGTAACGACAAAGCCGGAAGCGTATCATGCAAGCCTTGTGAAGTTTTCCTCGTACGCTCCCATAGATTCCTCATCCTTCTGCTTGAGGGAAAGGAAGTCCCTTTCCATCTTAAGACGGAGGGTGCGTGGAAAATATTTATCGAAAAACATCTTCCGGAATACCTTCCATTCCAAAGCCTCGATCTCCTCCTCAGGATTCGTATTTTTGATCAACGTCCACCATTGATCAGCTTCAACCTCCATACGATAAGACGCCAGGAGAACCTTCTCTTTTTCATAGCATTGGAGGATGGAGAATATCTTTTCAATGGAGTTGATCCATTGGTCAGCAATCGTGGGATCGGATGATCCACTAAAAGTAGGAGGCCTTTGTCTCATGAATCTTTCAATAGCGACTTGTTCTTTCTTAGGGGGGGTTGAACGTTCCTCTTGACCAGTGTTTCTATTCAAAACTTGAGTTAGCTGAGAGAGAAGCGTGACAAAGTTCGCGATTCCCGCTCCCATTGGATTGGGCATCTCATAAGTACAATCATCACACTGATCTTCACAACGGTTGTTAGCCCGAGTTCTCCTATTACCGGCCATTGGCTGGAATAAAAGGAAAGTTAGGGGTAACACATAAAGGATAATCCAAAGACAAAAGTTGATGACTTATAAATAAACTTTAATCTCTTTAACTCATGAGTCTATAGGATTCAATCCAGGCTTTTCATGATCTTCCTTCTAACATATATCCTTAGGGGCATTTTTCCCTTAATAAGGGTTCATACTAAGATTGTGAATTTATCAAAACATATCCCCTGGGAGTTTTGTAACCAAGAGTGCAGCAAGGCCCGTTGTCGTGCACCAGTTCCCGTTCGAGTCTAGCTCAAAGCGGTGTTTTCGGGTTTTACCCTTAGGATACATCTGTGCCAGAGCCGCCTCTACCTGCTCGTATCCAGACAGGGATGTATTTGTTTGATAAACCACTTACTTAGTATTTAACAAAACTTAGGGATGTTTTTATTATGATTATTCTTGTATCTAAGGTTTTACTAGGGTTTCCTAATCCCAAAAATAACTAAACCTATCCTCTGATACCAACTATGACAACCCTGCTTTTTATTACAACTTATACATGCTTTATTACATAAAACTTCACTTGATACAACAAAGAAGATCGACAGTTTTAGTGTCTTTGGGGCTTAGGATCATTACATAAAAACTTTAAACTTGAAATACAACATCCTTATTGAAAACTTCCTTTACATGACCACTACATTCCTTCGTACTTAGCATTGCATGGGATAACCTGAGGACATGCATAAGA
The DNA here is from genome assembly GCA_963277665.1 of Viscum album. Classification (NCBI taxonomy): domain Eukaryota; kingdom Viridiplantae; phylum Streptophyta; class Magnoliopsida; order Santalales; family Viscaceae; genus Viscum; species Viscum album. Next base: position 90,341,419 of record OY728127.1, on the reverse strand, counting down.
AAAGGGTGAGCTATAAAGCCCAGTAAGGGAGTACACAATGAATAACATGAGGAGTACAATACATGTTAGGCAATAGGCATATCAATAGAGCAAAAGAGAGACATGAACATAAAGGCATGATAAAGCATGATAATCATAACTTGGAAATGTGGCAACAACACTTAACACTGAATTAGCATGAGCCAAGGCTCATTGCACATGGAGCATGAGTAAACCCTCATTTCACTTGAAGCACGAGTAAACCCTCGTTGCACTTGAATTAGCATGAGTCAACAATCATTTCACATGACGTATCATGATACTATACTTTACCCAATGCATTGGAGCGCTATAAAGGGCGCACCCTTCTTAAACATTTCATTTCATGCATAAGTGTGCCACATGGATCATAAAACATGGATTCATAAAACATAATAATTTCTTCCACGATAAAGGAAAGTGGAATTCATACATGAAACTTTATAATCAATATGTAAATGTGCATAAAGGTGAATACCCTTGATGGAGAAATGGGCATGGTATTCACTACACAAAGACTTTGGCTTAGAAAATCGGTGCGATTTCGGCAGCGTAACGACGTGACATAAGAATTCATAAAAAAGGTTGATGAGAGAGAAAGGGGTTCCTCATCATATTTACATGTAATGGAAAGTAAGTAGATAATATATATACATGTCCCAACAATATAAATGGAATTTATATTCATGATACAAAAGTATTGCTTGAATGTAAAAGAAGAGAGAGAAGTTCCTTTCGGAATTTCAGCATAGTAACGGGTGTACATGGGAGGCATTTAATGAGAGAGAAAGGGTTCTCCAATCATTCAAACAATAAGAGGGAAGTATGGGGGAGGTGAGAAACCATACCCCAACATTCATAATTGAAATAAAAAGGGAAATACAACTTAAAGAAAATTGACAAAAAAATGAGAAAGGAAGAAAACCCCTTACTTGGAAGTGTGCTTCCAAAGGCTAGAGAGAGGCTTGTGAGAGGATTCTTGGGAGCTTGGGGCACCTTGAGATGATTCTAGAGAGAGTAGGGCAGAGGTTGGACGAACTTCAAGGGCTTTGGGTGAGGAGGAAGTGGGAGCTTGGGTGGGTTTATATAGGAAAGGTGAGAGAATTCTTTATTATTTAGGTTTGGGACCCTTTATATTAAAATAATCCAAACCACAAACCATCCCATGGTATTTGCCCATGGTTTCTGGAAAAGGAAAGAGGAAAACAATATTTTACAAGGCCAAGGTCCGAACTTATTAAAAAATTAGGGTTTCTTATGTGGAGGTGAGTCACACTCCCATGGAAATTAATTTAAAAAGGCAAAGTGATGAATAAGTCTTGAGGGCTCCATTAATGCTTTGAAAAGTGAGTCAAATAAACCCAAAACCTCATTATTTTAATTATAAAACACATATTGGCCGAACATAAGGATTATGCTATTTTATTACATCACCATTGGGTCATTATGATGTCATAAAACACATTATATATTTAAATGGTATTTATTTTTTACACAAAAATTTGACTGTCTCAGAAAATTATGAAAAATTAACCGTTGGATAATTTCGACATCCTGATTCCAAAAATAATATTTATTTTATCTAAATAATTTTATAAATATGCGAATTTTTACTTTTAAAATAAAAACCGACATTTATAAAAAAATTCACGGGTTTTGACAGAAATGGCTTTCAAACCTTAATAAAAATTTTAATTGCATTCATAAAATTATAAGATCATTTATATTTAATAAAAATTAATTTAATATTAATAATAATATTTTATTAAAATATTATTTAATTCAAAAATCCTTTAATTTAATAAAATATAATTCTTAATTAAATAATAACTAAAAACACCGTCTGTACTTTAAAAACTAATTACAATGTATCAAAAATGACTAGAAATTATATTCATTATTATATACAAAAATAATGTACATGAACATGGTGCTACTTATTTGTTACATAACCCCTTAAAATAGCCTCATAAGACCTAAGGGTAAGGTGTGCGATGGTGACAGACTCTTGGGGTTGCTCGGATAACATCGCTCGAGTGGTAATCTCTATCAACTTCCATTTTTCCCGTAGACGATCACGTTCGAGCTTGACTTGATGAAGCTCAGCTTGGGCTTGGTCAAGGGAAAATCCCAAAGACGCCACCTCCTTTCCGAGCTCCGACAAATGGGATTCGTAAGGGGAAATTCTACTGGATGAGGCCATCGCTTCCTTTGTCTGAGTAGAAAATTGGTTCGTTAAAGCCTTATATTTAAACTACCCAGATGATCACTGTTCAACGGCTATAAAAGTAACGGTCACAAATCTTAACGTTAAACTAAAGAAGTTGACATCTTATAAAAACATTTTTTTTTCATAAAGAAACATTTAACTAGATCAAGAGGGATTTTCCATTAATGAAATTTTGGGTCGTTACACTACCCATGTCCACTCAACGGTTTAGCAAGGACCGTTGCCCTTCTCCTAACCTGAAAACATGAAGTCTTCTCGGGTACCCAACGGTGGCCCGAGCAGGGTGTGAGTACAACTCAGTAGGCCACCACCAACGGTGTCTACAAAATATCTAGTGTAACAGGTAGTGCATGAAAAGGAATATGAATGATAATTTACAAGTAATTAATTAAGGTGCCATTCACAAGTTCAGAGCCAATGCCATGGAAATTCCATTACTATTAATTTATTACCAATTATCATCACTTACCATTTCATCACATTTCCATGGGTTAATCACACACATTATGTTACATGGGTTTAAGGCCAAAAATCACATGAAAGAGGGTAAACACATCATTATCCTATCTCACTAGGACTAACCCCCTCATAGCAACCATAACCTCACCTTGAAGCCTCAGTCCGGGTGGATGCAACCGTTAGGAGAATAGACCCTCAGTCCCCTTTCCTAACCCGTGCATTTAGGGTGGAGTTTAGGAGCTCAGTCTTAGCTCAACCCGTTGGCGTAGATCCTCATGTCGTACCCCACTCTACGAAGCCATGTGCACATGATAATATATATAAGTAACCATCAACCATCCAAACCAATTCCCTTCAGCAAACACTATTCACAACACCCCACATGGGAATCCACATCATGCCTTAACTCATTAATGCATTACCATTTCACATCATTTAACCATTCACCCAATTCCCATGTGTTATGCCTAACTCACTAAGCATTTAGCACTAGACCCATAACCTATCCATTATGGTCCTTAATCAGTTTACTCATTAACCCATTTAACCCGTTCATCATTCCATGAATCAACCATTCATACCATTCCAATTAACCCTTTGGTTATTTCTAAGTCTAGGTGAATCACCAACCTTCTATTCCATGTTCAACCAATCATGACAACATGTTTGTCAAGGGCACTACAATTGATTACAACAAGGTCACTTGTTTAACAACAATCCCTAAACCTGGAAAAAGTTGGAACATCCCATGGATGTCCCTAAATTAGGTCAAGTCCATCCCAACACATCCTACGGGGATCGTGAGGGTTCCCATTTTCCATTTCAAACACCATTATTGCCAAACACGCCAAGGTTATTCAAAACATAACCAAGTGAAAACAAGAACACAACTAAACATATACAAATACCCAAATACTAGGGGATATCACTTGTAGACCACCTACCTCGAAACTGTGGTTGAACGCACTCTCAATGGAGTCTTTAGACCTCGATCTAACCAACCTTTGGAGCTTCAACCAAAAACTCAACAAAAAGATAGGTTTTTAGAGATTCTGAACAAGAGAGAGAGAAGATACAAACCATAAACCAAAAAGAGAAGCAAGGATGGAATTAACCTTACCCAGAGCTTCAATCCGCAACCAACAGCACAAAAAATGCCTTAAAATTGAAGGAGAACCACCCTTGGGAAGCTTGGGTCGGCCAAGTTCGTCTCTAGGGTTGAGAGGGGATGAAAGGAAGAAAATCCCGAGTTGGGGTTTAAAAGCCTGGAGTGGAAAACTTGTAAATTTTCCCAACATTAAGTGGACGCATTGTTTGGACACACAGTTTAACAAACCATGAACACACCATGAACATGCTACTGTCTGGAGGAAGAGGGTTGCACAGTTTACCTGGGCAGGCCGCACGATTTTTCTTAGCCGTGTGCAGGCCGTGCGCCCTGGCTTGTCTTGCCCAACTTTCCTTTCTCTCATGCCCCGAACCCCCGAAACACCCCAAAGACATCCCATACTTTCAGAAGATATCCCTTAATTCCCGAAACAAGGGATTCAACCAAATAATAATGAAAACATACCTTTCCGAAAACCTGGATCTTACAACCTCCCCACATTATAACGGCTCTTCCTCGAGCCGAGTTTCTAAGCCTCATTGATCCACAGAAGAGAAGAGTTCAGGACACTGAGCCCACATATCCGATTCCCGCTCCCAAGTTTCTTCCTTAACTTTTCCATGATACCATATTACTTGCACTAATGGCACAAACTTTCCTCGCAAGACCTTTTCACTACGATCCACCACATGAACCAGACGTTCCTCAAAGGACGCATCAGCCTCAAGCTCCACATCCTCAACATCAACCACATGAGATGGGTCAGGGTGATACCGTCGAAGCTACGACACATGAAACAAATCATACATTCCACCATACTACTGTGGAAGATCCAATCGATAAGCCAATGGTCTGATCCTATCCACAATATCAAAAGGTCCCACATACCTGGGCGCCAACATACCTTGCTTTGGAATCTGACAATGACCCAACCTTGGCAACAAACAAAATAACACTTTATCACCCACCCCAAACTCAAGAGGTCTACGCCTCCGATCTGCATACGACTTCTGCCTACTCTGAGCCGTATCCATCCACTTCCTGATCAACCTAACTCTCTCTGATGTCTCCGGCACAAGACTTGGCCCCAACAACTCAGATTCACTAGCCTCTAGCCAACACAACAGAGATCTACATGGCCTCCCATAAAGTGCCTCAAACGGTTCCATCTGAATCGTAGCCTAAAAACTATGGTTGTAGTAAAATCAACTAATTTTTTTTTGCCTCTCCCAAGATCCACCAATGTCCAGGACACAAGCTCTAAACAACTCATCAAACACTTGGATTGTATGCTTCGACTGCCCGTCCGTCTGCAGGTGGAAATCCGTACTCAGAAACACCTATGTACCAAGCACCTTCTGCAACCCTTTCCAGAAACATGACGTGAAACATGGATCTCAGTCCGAAACTATGGTACGCAACACCCCACACAACCGCACTATTTCTTGAACATACAGATCACCCAACTGGTCGACTATAAAGGTCTCTGGAATCGGTAAGAAATGAGCCACTTTCGTTAATCGATCCACAACCACCCAGATTGCATCATTCTTCCGCGGTGTCCTCAGAAGACCCACAAAAAAAATCCATTATTACATCATCCCACTTCCATTATGGAATGGGTAATGGATGCAACAAGCCACCTGGGCATTGATGCTCGGCCTTCACCTGCTGACAGGTAAGGCACCGTGCCACAAAGCCCGCAACTTCCTTCTTCATTCCAGGCCACCAAAACTACCTTCGGAGATCACGGTACATCTTGGTCAAACCAGTATGCAATTCCCACTTTGATGAATGGAACTCACACATTAACTCTTCCCGCACACACTCTGGCACAACCACATGATCACAAACACGAACAACACTATCCACACCGACGACCCAACGAGAAGGTAGCTCCCCACATTTAAGCTTTTCCTTCATGGTCAAACACTCAGGATCATCATGCTGAACTTCCTTAACTCAAATCAAAAGCATCGACTCCATTGTTAATGAAGCAAGAGTGACCATACCATTATCTTCCTACACCTCCAGGTGCATCTCTGCAAATAAAGCCAGCACCTTCCACTCGGTGATGGATTCCTGAACCACCAGATTCTGAACCTTCATGCTCAGAGCATCAGCAACACTGTTTCCCTTTCCTGGCATGTACACTAAATCAAAGTCAAAATATTGGAGATATTCAACCCATCTTCACTGACTAAGATTCAGATCCTGTTTTGAGAAGATGCACTTTAAACTCTTATGGTCAGTAAACACTGTAAACCATTCTACCAACAAATAGTACCTACAACACTTCAAGGCGTACACCACTGCAGCCAACTCAAGGTCATGAGTGGGGTAGTTATGCTCATGGGGTCTTAGCTACCTTGACCCATAAGCCACAACCTGCTCATTCTGCATCAACACATCCCCAAGTCCGACTTTGGACACATCGCAAAACACGATGTACATTTTACCCGACTCAGGTAAGATCAAGATAGGTGCAGTCATCAACTGCTTATTCAACTCTTGGAAGGTGTTCTCACAAGACCCATAACACTCGAACCTGATTCCTTTCTTGGTCAAGCCCGAGAGTGGTGCTTCCAAGCGAGAGAAATCCCGAATGAACCTTCGGTAATACCCGTCCAAACCCAGAAAACTCCGATCATCAGAAACACTCCTGGGCTACTCCCAAGATACAACTGCCTACACTTTCTCTGAATCCAATGACACGCCTTCCTCCGAGATGATGTGACCTAGAAAATCCACCTCACTTATCCAGAATTGACACTTTGATAGCTTGGCATATAGCCGATTCTCTCTTAGCGTACCCAAGACGATGTCAAGATGTCAGTCATGATCGTCGTGAGTTTTTGAGTACACTAAGATATCATCAACAAAGAAAACCAAAAACCGATCTAGATAGGGATGGAAGATCCGGTTCATCAAATCCATAAACACCACCGGTGCATTGGTCAAGCCGAAAGGCATTACCACAAACTCGAACAACCCGTATCGACTCCGGAAAGCTATCCGCGGTACGTCAGAAGACCTCACCCTCAACTGGTGATAACCTGACCTCAGGTCAATCTTAGAAAACACTGATGCACCCCTCAACAGATGAAACAGGTCATCAATTCTAGGAATAGGGTACCGATTTTTCACCTTAATCTGGTTCAACTTTCGATAGTCAACACACATCCTCAATGACCCATCGGCCTTCTTTGAAAAAAAACATGGGAGATCCCCAAGGAGACGTAATAGGACAGATAAACCCCTTACGCTCCAAATACTCAAGCTGAACCTTTAGTTCATGGAGTTCTTCCGGTACCATTCGGTATGGCAGAATAGAAACTGGATCCGCTCCCGGTAGCAACTCGATCGTGAACTAAACATCCCTCTCGGGGAGTAACCCCAAGAAATCCTCAGGAAACACATCCTGAAACCTGTCCACCACAGGAGGAAAATTAGATTGTTCCCCTCCTTCATCATCATCAAGAATGAGGCATGCCACTTGAGCCGTGATTCCACTCATCTGTTGACAAAACGACCCTGCACGCCCTGCTCGAATATCCCATTTACCATGGTTCAAATAAACGTCACCCTCAAGCAACCTGAACAATACTCTGTGATGATAATGGTCTATGTGTTCCTGATAAAACACAAACCAATCCATTCCCAAGATTAGGCCAAAACCTAACATCTCAAGAACAAACAAGTCCCATAGAAAACGATACCCACCAACTTCCAAGGCACATCCCTTGCACTGCTTGATATCCTCAACCCGCACTCCCAACAGGGTGTCAATTGACATAACTCCACACACCCCCTACACAGGTAAACCCAACACTACCAAAATTTTAGTAGAAACAAAAGAGTGCGTGGAACCTGTGTCAAACAACGCACTAGCAAGAGTATAAGCTATAAGGATCATACCTCGAAAAGTTGACGGTCCAACCTCACCATCACCAGGCGCAAACTAAACTTCCTAAAGCTGACTTGCCCCTCTATCCTAGGATCCATCCTGAACAACTTGCGCCACACTCCCTTGCTGGAGTGAGAGATCTTTCCCTAGAGTCCAACGTCCGCCGCCCTTGCTAGTACGACCCGTGGAGCTCCAAATGCCTACCTGATTCGGGGAAACTGATCCCCTTCCCGTATCCAGTACCTGCCTTCCACCATCATACTTGGCCACCTGCTATGGTTTCCTGCAGAACTTCTGCTCATTCCCCATCCTGCCGTATGAACGACACTCAACTAGAGGTCAAGGACACTGACCACACATATGCCCCGACCTACCGCACTGATAGCAGAACACCTGATTCCCACTCTGAGAGGCTAACCCTTTATTCCATCCACTTTGCACACTTCCACCATACTGTGATCTCTCATGGCGTCACTTCTGAACCTCAGTAGTTGCACTACTCATCTGCCCCATTAGCACCACAAGCCCACTACCCGAAGCTCCCTTCAAGCTTCCTTTTGAGATCAATGCCTGATCTAATACCTATGCGAACCTTTTCAAGCAGAAGATATTTACTTGAGACCTGATCGCATGTCTCAACCCATCCAGGAAATTCTTTTATACTACTGCCTCATCCCCTTCTAACACTGGGACAAAGTGCCTAAAATAAGTGAAGCGACTCGCATAGTCCATCACCGATAGCGATCCCTGAGTCAGACTCATAAACTTTGCATCCCACTCCTACCTCAAAGTATCTAGATAAAAATTATCCAGAAACTTTTGTTGAAAAACCTTCCACGAAATTCCCTCAACCTGCTCGATTGAGCCTGAATATCCCACCAACGCCTAGCCTGTCCTCACAACATATAAGCGGCCAGCTTCACTCACTTTTTGACAGGGGTCTCCAGATGATCCAATATTGTCTGGACATACTATAACCAGAACTTCGCTACTTCTGGCCCACTCTCTCCTGTGAAGGTCGGAGGGTGCTGCAGTTGAAACTCCCTGGTCAGCTCAAACATACTCGGTGCAACCCGCCCTGGGTCCAGATCCATCATCTGCATAAGGCATGCCATGTTCTCCCGAAACTGGTCTTCTCAACCTTCATTGATCACCACGTTTTCTTTATCTTCTACTAGAGGAGTGTTCTCAGCAACATCCTCTCATTTCCCAACTGGTAACCGACGTCGTGGCAGAATCTCTCTACATTGCCAAACAATAGATTTAGCACGCATACCATAAAACATTCATGAATTCCTCAAAAATCTCTTTACTAGCTACAAAAACCAATTTACATATGCTAATTTAACAAAATTAGCACCTCAAAGTCACCACCCCAACCATCCCTACCGCGGGCCATGGTCCACATGGGGTAAACAACCATACACTACCACCAAACTCACACAACGTTTTACAAAACATTTTCCACTTCATTTCAAACTCTTATGTTTCATTAAGAATCCTTTTCCCACTTGTTTTATTTCTTTCTTCTCATTATTTCTTGGTTTCATGAAATGCATGATGCTCCCTACCTTTCTTCCTCACACACCCATCCCGTGCGTGTGCCTAACATGATGCATGCCACATATCTCCCTAGGTGCCTACAATGATGCATGAATGCAAATACTCGTGATGTTAAGGCCATGATCCAAATATCATAAAATAGTGACATCAAACCACATGTGAATCACCCAATGGTGAAATATCATCAACTATAACAACACACAACCAAGAACAAAAAATACCCACCCAGGGTGACTTGGGGTTTCCCTCATACATGGGTTAGCTACTCCCAAGAACAAGCTCATTACCAAGGCCCGACACATCTTAACCCTTGGCTACCAACCCTAGACAACAAGGCCTCAGAGAAGGAGAAGAAAGACCTCCTCTGATACCACTTTGTAATGTCCCTGACCCGAAAGCCACTAAACCGGTGCTCTGAGCCGGGTGGTTACATGAACTTAAGCACGCCTCCCCAAATGCCAAAGGCTGCCGACTAGCAGCGAGGGTCTATGTGGTCAAGTGGGGAGGATATACCCCCTTTTTATCAGAGTAAGACACAATAGAGATAAACCAATAGCAGAAACAATAATCAATAACCAAGGAACATGTATAACAACCATTTTTAACAATAAAATATGCCATCTCATACTAAAAGTGCAGAAGTGAACAAAAGCCCAAAATAAGTACAATGTCCAAAATCCCCAAAATGGTTCCGACTCCATGTCTGGATCCTCCACCAAGTGCTACCCATATCCACTCAACTATCTAGAAAGGACCCTTGTCCTTCTCTTAACCTGCAAACATTAAGTCTGCTTGGGTACCCAATGGCTACCCGAGCAGGGTGTGAGTACAACTCAGTAGGCCACCACCAATGGTATCTACAAAATATCCAGTGTAACAAGTAGTGCATGCAAAGGTATATGAATGATATTTTCCAAGTAATTAACTAAGGTTCCATTAACATGTTCAAAGCCAAAGCCATTGCCATTCCATTACCATTCATTTATTACCAATTTTCATAACTTACCTTTTCATCACATTTCAATGGTTTAATCACACACGTTATGTTACATGGGTCTAAGGACAACAATCACATGCAAGAGGGTAAACACATTGTTATCCTAACTCACTAGGACTAACCCCCTCAGATCAACCATAACCTCACCTCGAAGCCTCAGTCCGGGTGGATTCAACCGTTAGGAGAATAGACCATCAGTCACCTTTCCTAACCCGTGCATTTTGGTAGAGTTTAGTGCCTCAGTCTTAGCTCAACCCATGGGCGTAGATCCTCATGTCATACCCCACTCTATGAAGCCATTTGCACATGATTATATATATAAGTAACCATAAACCATCCAAACCATTTCCCTTCGGCAAACACTATTCACAACACCCCACATGGGAATACAAATCTTGCCTTAACCCATTAACACATTACCATTTCACATCATTTAACCATTCACCCAATTCCCATGTGTTATGCCTAACTCACTAAGAATTTAGCATTAGACCCATAACCTATCCATTATGGTCTTTAATCTGTTTACTCATTAACCCATTTATCCCATTCATCATTCCATGAATCAACCATTCATCCCATTCCAATTAACCCTTTGGTTATTGATAAGTCTAGGTGCATCACCAAACTTCTAATCCAAGTTCAACCAATCATTCCAACATGTCTATCAAGGTCTTTACAATTGATTACAACAAGGTCAATTTTTTAACAACAATCCCTAAACCCGAGAAAAGCCGACACATTCCAGGGATGGCCCTAAATTAGGTCAAGTCCATCCCAACACATCCCATGGGGATCGTGAGGGTTCCCATTTTCCATTTCAAACACCATTATTTAAAAACATTCTAAGGTTATTCAAAACACAACCAAGGGAAAACAAGAACACAACTAAACTTGCAAAAATACCTAAATACTAGGGGATATCACTTGTAGACCACCTACCTTGAAACCGCAGTTGAACGCACTCTCAATTGAGTCATTAGACCTCGATCTGACCAACATTTGAAGCTTGAACCTCAAACTCACCCAAAAGATAGGGTTTTAGAGCTTCGGAACAAGAGAGAGAGAAGATTCAAAACCTAAAACAGAAAAAGAAGCAAGGATGGAATTAGCCTTACCCGGAGCATCGATCCGCAACCAACGACAACAAAAACTCCTTAGAATCGAAGGAGAACCACCCTTGGGAAGCTTGGGTCAGCCAAGGTCGTCGCTAGGGTTGATAGGGGATGAATAGAGGAAAATCCTAAGTTGGGGTTTAAAATCTAGGAGTGGAAAACCTGTAATTTTTCCCAACATGAAGTGGATGCACAGTTTGGCCACACGGTTTAACAAACTATGTGGAAACCGTGCTCATGATACTCTCTAGAGGAAGAGGGTTGCACAGTTTACCTGGGCAGGCCACACGGTTTTCCCTGGCCGTGCGCAGGTCGTGCACCCTACACTGTCCTACTGATATTTCCTTTCTCTTATGCTCCGAACCCCCGAAACACCCCCAAGACCTCCCATACTTTCAGAAGACATCCCTTAATGCCCGAAACAATGGATTCAACCAAAACATAATGAAAACATACCTTTCCAAAAACTGGGATCTTACAATAATAAAATCATATATGATATTATAAAAATTATTATTGTTACTTTATTAGTTTAAAACATGTTTTAAATTCTCAAGCATTAGGTTAGGGTATGTTCACCAGAGAGAAAATGAAAGGTAAGGGATTCTTATCTCACTTTTCTTTCTAAGGGGAATACACCATTTGCTCCACTTATTTATTTATTATGGTGTATATTCTTCCCCTATTAAAATTTATATCGTGAATAAATTTATAATAATATTTTTTAGTGTTTCATTTTAATTTATTTCTTTCATGGGGATTATAATTCAAAAGTTACTAAGTAATAAGGGACTTCATCTCAATTTCAATTTGTTGAGACATAAATTATTATTTTCCACCTAATTTATCATATATATGGTAAATGATGAAAAATTGAAATATTATTTCATTATTAATTAATTAGTAATAATATTTTTATTTTCAAATTTAATTATTTCATAAATTATTATATGAATTATACATTGAAAATTAGAAATTAATTTCATAACCCAATTTCATTTCATTGTTTAATATTACTTCCTCGTTGTTGTTAATATTATAGAATTATGTGTGTCATCAATTTTTAGTATATATTGTTGTATTTAATATTTTTTTAATGCGGAATTAGATTTGACACACATAACATATTTATCAATTGAGTCTCACCTCAACATTATTTTTTTCAGGGGTTTACTTCAAAATATAATTCTATTCAGGATAACTTACACATGAATATACATTATTTAAAATTTTTGGATTATTCTTCAATAAAATATTTAATTTCCTTATTGTTTTGTAATTAATGACTTTTTTAATTTAATAGTAAATGTTTTCAACTCTTTGGTACTAAAAATGTTTTAGTTTTTTTTAATAAAATGTGAATTAGTTTTACACTTTAGTCAGAGAAACAGTTTTCTTCTAAAAACCTTGATTTATAAAAATGTTTTCAAAAATGTTTTTAACATTTTAAAATTTATTTTAAAAATTAATTTTCACACATTTGAAAATAATTATATTTTTAAACTTATTTTCAATGAAAAGTTTTTTCCAATGTTTTTTCAAAACTAAATTATATTTTACCAAAGAATGTATTTTAAAGATCTTATTTTACATTAACAATGAAAACAACCCTTTATTCTAATATAATAGTAATATTTTTTATTGATATAATATTTATTCTACCACTATATAGTTTATGATTTATTTTACCAAGGATATCATTTACATTAATATCCTTGATTACAACTAGCTCTGTTAAAATATGAAATTTTAAATTATCATTTGAATTTCAATTTCCCCTCATTATAAATATAATTCATCATGGATATGATTATCACTTAAAATTTATATCACATTTAAATTAAATATTTTCTTTGATAGAAAAATTTATTATCTGGGGAAATATTGATAACTCTATATTATTTATTCAATATGGATATTTGATAAGGTATATTATCTATTAATTAAATTTATTGTTTAGTGTGATGAATGTTGTAGACATGAAATGACTAGTGGGTCTTAGACATTATATATCATCTCAAAGCATCAATAATTTATCATGGGAATTTTTTGGGATATTAAACAAATTTAAACCTTTAGTTTTATCCCATAATTTGAAAGGTCTTGATAGTATAGGTTTTCATGTTCCTAAGGAATGATGACCAATAATTTTGAATTTTCTTCACTCTGATTATATTATTTATTATCCATGAAATTTTCATAATGAAAAAAATCTACGGATTCATTTAATACTCAGTCTATTGATTCAGTGGAATACATTTAGAGTTATATTATTTTCCATGTTTTTTACACACTTACTTCTGATTTTAGTGATTATATGTCTTGTGACTTCTATCATTACCTTACCATAGTAACTTTCTAATTGATTCATTATTACTTCCTTTATAATTTAACCTCACTAAGAATTTGCACTCACCTTCTTATGTTTCATTTCCCCCAGATTCCATGAATTTTAATAAAAATGATATGAAAGGAAACACTAGATGAAATAATGTTATTATCCTTGAAAAAAATTATTTTTTTATTTGTGAATTCATTTATAATATAAGACTCATATATGTATCTAGTTTACCAAAAAATAATAAATTATTTGGTCCTGTGGGAATTGATTTACATGATTCTTATGCCAATGTAATGGTATCCTGATACAGGCTCCACGCTTTCTAGAGTCAGGCTACTACACATACCCACTATGAAATATCGAAAACCATGGATGAATTAATATAATAAAAAATTAATATAAACTTATATGGATTAATATAGAAAGAACCCCAATATAAAATATACTCATATTGATACTCTAGACATAAAATTAGTTTTGTTCGAATCTCTATAGATAGTTATGATTGATTTGTTGGCATGCAATTTAAAATTTTACCTTTTTGATGGATTGAACCATTTACATTCTCAATGAAATTAGAATAGAGATATTTTTATTTTATATTAGGCTCCACATATGGGGGAGAACTATATACACTAGAGGATCCACTCTTCCCCACATATCAGTAATGGTGGAGTACTACACTATAGACACTGGACCCTCATCTTCTATTGTGTGGGAGGAGTACTAACTCTACAAATAAATATAGTATGGTTGACCTAATCCAAAATTCAACATGGGACTACCAAAAAATCAATATATCTAATAATAAAACTAGATCACATTTTTTATAGAATCCTATTTTGATTTTAGTGTTCAAATCACATCAACTCAGTTCATATTACTATGAAAAAAAAAATAAAATCCACCATTGTGCATTATATTGAAAATTATTTAGTATGGGATACTCAAAGGACTTAACTCGTGTACTAATGAATTAGATACATAGTGACAGTTCATGTTCATATAGGGTATATGAGGTGTACTCTAATGATAAAACTATGTTATTTCCCACTGGTGTAATTAGTCAAAAACGGTTATCATTCATGGAATGTCATTTAGGTTACATGGTGTGTAGGAACAAGAGAGTCCATGTTTTGTTCCTCATGAAGAAAACATTCCCTATATTACTAGTTTTATAGGGATTGTCTCTAAGATACGCTGTTTATAGGCCACAAGTCCTACATCTGTGTTTTACACTAATAGAATTCTTGGTCACCTAGTGAATTTTCCATGATATTTGGGTCTCCCACATAGTGTATGAGTCTTTCACATTATGATTGTTTCACATGGGATAATAAAAACAGAGCATATGTGAGAATCTGATAAAAAACACAAATGTTCCTCCATAATGAATGGTGTGTAGATCATAATTTCACAGAAACAAATTCATCCTACCTTATTGTAAACTACCTTATATATTTAAGAAAACCAACCTTTTGATTCATATAAACCACTAAAACTATATGAAAATGCCTCTAAATTTAAATTATAAACATAAGGAAGAATTAAATTAGGATTCTGGTCTTCCCCATGATATATTATATTCCTTTCATTAGAATAATGAGGTATCAATATCTAAAACCATAATCTAAAACCATTTATTGACTTAAGATCCTTCACCAAAACATCAATCAACTACTATTTTAATTACCATAATGATTTCTTAGGATTGATTACAATAACACATGTCTGAAAATGTTGAATTTAAGAAGCCTTGAGACAATGATTAAAAAAATAAGAACATAGATCTAATTGAAAAAACAATGTGAATTTATTGTTGGCTGATGCGAACCAACCCAATGAACATAAATGGTGCATTGAAAACATGATGAATCTAGAGTGAAATGTAATCAACAAAACATTATTTTGAATTATGAATATAATTATCAATCAAGAAAATATCTGAACTCAAATAATTAAGAAGATAATTAATCCATAATAACCAATAAATTACATCAGTGATGAAATCCACAAATTGATGATACCTACTTCAAAAATAGATCAACCATTGAAAAAAAACATGATCAAATGTGATTTCATTAATGATTTTGTTTGTGCTTAGTGATCATCCCAAAAATTTCATATGACAATAATCATCAATCGATGATATTTATATTTTCAATTCCAATGGTGGATCTATACCTCATTCCCTATAAGATTTTTGGGTAATTCTACTAACCATGAATAGTTTCCTAAAAATATATTTATAGGAGTGAAAACTTGTTTATATGATTGATAAATTATACAAATTAATTTCATAAATGTTTTAGTATACTCACCAATAAAATTAAACCATGGAAAACCTGATACCAACCAAAATTATCTCCCACCTATGGGAAACCCCACATACTAGAGACAAAGGAGGTCTCATATTTACCATTTATAGATTTGAACAATGGGAAAAACATTTAATATAAAAATATTTTCTTACATAGTTAAATATATTTAATAAAAAAAATATTTTTGGTTATAATGAGACCCAAAATAGAGCACCAAATTCTAGGTAAGAACTATATATACATATAAAATTTATTTATTGGATCAAATTCTCAAAATAGAAGTTCCCACATTATCTTACAAATCATGGATTTTTACCTTTAATATAATAAGATAATCTAAATGGTGATGGTACTAATCCACTTTATATGTGTCACAATCCTTTGATCACTCATACACATCCCCATGAAACCAAGTAACTAATAAAATAGGAATACACCACCCATAATGGATCCATTCCTACCAATCCTGGACCACCACTAAGTAAATTAAGAAGCTGAATTTATATTCAAAAGATATCTAGGAATGTAAACATTGTGCAATGGGTGGTGAACTTATCAAAAGTTATACATAAAATGAATAAAATTATGAACTTAGTTTGAATTCATGGGTAAGACCAATAGGTATATAACCTCACATACTCTAAGTAGACTCTTAGATTTTTATATAAGACACAGTTATGGGTTTCTACCATGATCCAAAATCCACAATCCACATCATGAAGAGTATATGTAAATGACACAATATCCATTCATGAAATCCAGTGGACTTCAATTTTGATTTCTATATGATTTAAATACACTCTATGTGATAATGAAATGACCATGAATAACCTAAGAGAGTTCCATCACTATCTTCTCCATTTTTATCCCAATAAGATATTTTTGTCTAATATCACTCATGAAATAAGTTTTCCAATAGGGTCTCTAATTAAATGCCTCAATAATTCTCATTCTGAGTGTGTTTGATAGTTATAACTATAATTTAACCAACTAGAAGTATGTTATAATCCAATAACTATATGAAATAAAAATCAAAATATTTCAACATATCCTCCAATTCCATAATTTTCCCCTCATTTATAGACATCTTTCTAGTGTTGAAATGATGTTCTCATCCATAACAAGGTCAAAAAGTCCTCATGTAAGACTCTATACAAACATGGCATGAGAAGACAATCATTATTAATGTTTATTATTGTGGGTTTCCCATGAAGACTAAAAATATTATTCTTATAAATATTCCACAAACACATAGCCAAAAATATCTCTCAGATAGATTGAATGTTTGCAGAATTAGTATGTAAGTCAATAAACACCCATATACCATTTTGGCCTCTCTAATATATTGATTCATGACCAAAAATTTCATTGATGTTTCATCACAATTACTTTCCTATCTCTCATAAGGTTGATTGAAAACTACATGAATGTGATGTTTATATTTTTCATTATGAAATGTGATGTAGCAAGAAACAAACATGGAAATTCTAGACCACATGTCAGACTAAACCAAAATTAATTAAGGTCATTTTACATCATAGGAACTCCTAGAAGTACCGTTATGTGGAATGTATGGAACTATCTCAAAAAATCAACATAAAATATGACCTAAAGTATAAATTTTTACTAGAAGTTAATTGAGTGCATCCAAACTTTTAAAAATACATTTAGTGAAACACCTAATGATATATGGCCACATATAACATCACTATAGACATATCCCATCTAATCTTCCCTCACATCTTGATGAAGTGGTTGAGTCACCACTGTCAATTGGTGATATATTACACTCTTATTTTAAGACATTTTTAGTTGTATCATGTCTAAATACTCAGAAACCAAAATAAGAAAGTGAGAATAGTATTTATAGCAATGTTAATCTTTGACCACATTATACATCCTAGCAGGAACACTAAATGACTCCTCGATCACATTTTGAGGTCTATTTGGGTAATGATTTACCTAATACTCTAATTTTATGAGTTTCTAACTACACAGTCATAATAATGATAATGTATATAAACAATCATTGAGAAGACCACCACTAAAAAAACCATGTCTTGGGTCCCATAATTATAATCTTCTATATCAAATTACTCAACCCATAAACAGCCTATACCTACTTCTAAATCAAAACACATCGAATCACCACTCTATGAGAATTATGAAATTACATAATCCTCACTCCTTCCAATGGAAACCCTAATTAAATATCACTACTCAACCACCTCAATACATCCTTTAAGTCTACATGAAAGTACAAATTACAAGAATACAAATTCATGTTTCATGTCAAGGTATCCAAAGGGGTTAAAGTGTAGTAAAGTCCTCCCAAATCCTTTGATAGTTTTTCAATATCGAGGAAACATGAAAGATACAAAATAGTCTTGGGTGGATCCTAAAAAAGCACAAAATTAATAATTTCTTGGTCCAATAATAGTATACCACAATATTAAATTCACCCTAATGTGAACTAATCAAATTTATAAAACTTCTAGAGATTACCTTATAATTTTTTATACTATAGTAAGTCTATGAGAGCCATAAAATTATATTTACTCACCTCTTTAGAATAAATATTAAATATATTATCACTGATAATGACACTCTTTAACATGTAAAATAGCATAGAAAATATTAATTTCATTATACTATTTAACACTAAGGCTATATTTATCACACCAAAGTGAATCATCAGGATATCATAATTTATGTGGAAACATTGAAATGTTTTCTTTTGAAACCATCATTGTGAACTCTCAAATGCTTGAAACTGGACCCAATATCAAATAGTTAGAACTATCATTTTACTTTTCACTAGCCAAAAGGTTATAAAATAAGGGAAATGGGTTATTAATATTTCTTATCACCTGGTCCATGCAAAGGTAAAAATTTAAAAGCCACAAACTCTTATATTCCATATGACATTCCAACAAACAACACTAGAGCCACCTATTGGGACACAATGGTCCTTAAAAAATATTCACATGATAACTTTACAATAACACCAGTAGATCATATATACATTGTAAACCCATTTTAAATGATTAAGAAGATATTAATTATATTTTAGGGTATATGTGATAGATGAATACAGTCTCTCACATCAGTGGTTGACAACAATCATCCTCAGGAAATACATCCCCATACAAATCTACCACTGTAATGAACTAAAATGTAATAGTTTATATTTCTATATGTGGCATACTAGAAAACATTAAAATCAGTTTTATCCACTAAAATTTCCACTAACTCCATTCCACCTAACATACCCTTACTTTAATGATGTACAAATTCATCCTATCTATATAGAATCACGACAACCGACACTGGTAATAGTCAAACTAGGTTTGAATAATAAAAATATTCCACAATTAAAAGAATATTATTGGTTCATCAACACTATGAATGGATACCATTAGAATATTTTATTTCTAAGAGCCATGTTACTATATTAAGATTGATGTTTTATAGTTGACTGATCCTCAGTAAGAGTCTTACAACATAAGGGATGAGATAAATGTTCAAATATAAAATCCATTTCCAAAAAAAGTTGTGTGGCTTGGGTGTATTTGAAAATATTTATGTAAAAATACTATATATAATTTATAGATTGCAAAGATCATACCATAGATCACTCTTAAATCCTATAGGTTATAAGAATACACTATTTATATATAAATTCCCAAATTATTATAGGTTCTACAAAAACATGGGTTGCAATGACATTATAAAATCCCTAAAATAGTCTCAATATTACTAATCAAATGAAGCGTTCCTCTACACCATGATATTATCTACATTGGGTGGCACTATATATCCTGCATAGTTTTTAATCTTATCACAAGATACTAGCGCTTTATGGGATAATTTTCTAACATCCATGCATTCCCAGAGACACATCATACATCTCCAATACATGGTTCAATGAATTACATGTATTCCACTAATTAGGGATAATATTTTAGGTCATCATCTTATCAAGAGGCCCCCAAAACACACCTGCTAAAAAATACAACAAATCTGCTCACGATAGAACACAATTTACCATTAAATAAATGGAAATAATAACAGTCTATAAATATACTCAACTCTATCAAATAGTGGTCCATCCCTTCATTGAAATTAATGAATATAATCTACCATAACTCTACTCCTCTAAAAATATGAATGAATCTAATATAATTAATCTAATTGTCTAAGGACCTCAAAAAAAAAAAATTCGTACAATCGAATCAAGAAAATAGTTTTTATCCTATGGGGTTAGCTCAAACCAAAACATGTGCAGTCTCTATAATTGAATCTCATTAAATGTTTTATTTCATTCATGGATAATCCTCCTAAACTTCTCGATATATATCTACCTGAAATGTACTCAATCATATCCTTAAACAACATGAGTACGATCAATATACTACTCTTCAAATGGAATCCCTACTATGTGATCTCAAAAAGGGTGACATGTACTCAATCATATCCAGACTAGATTGCTTAATTATACTTAACTGTAGGTTGTTAAAGAAAATTTACAATGAAATGCTGTTTATTAAAACATAAAATCTACCATGTAATATAATATGAAATCGATGGAAATAAATATTATTACCCTACATTCCTAATCCATTTAGAAATACATTAAAATTTTAGTCCCAGAAATTATTACAAACCACATTTGGCACAACTCTTCCATGAACCAACCTAATGAGGTCCCACCTGGGAGGGATGTAATTGGAGGGTGACACCTCAAACACACCTCAAATATTCTAGGGTCTAGTGACATGTTTTTGAGTATTAATATTTCTAAAATTCAAGGTTTTATTATACTGTACATATTAAAACATAGAAAAATAACCAAATCTATGAAATTTTACATTGATATGAAAAACTAAAACCTCTAGAGAGAAAAAAATGTATAAAAAAACTATAGAAAAATAAATATATTTGACACAAATACATAAAAAAGTTTAATTTTAGAAAAAAAATCCCATCTTGAGATAATATATGTCCCAACCTAACAATAATTTAAATGAGAAAATATATAATAGGTCCTTTATTATGATCTCTGATACTAGACAATGAACATAGTCAAAGTCTCCATGTACATATATGATACTACATTATCAAGTCCCCCAATGTCACTTCCAATTTTACTATTATATTCAAAATACATTACATGCATTAAAAAATCCCATTCTTCGGTGAGTATAAATATGACATGTATGAAAATACAAAAAAAAGTGTGGGGAGAAATAGAATGAAAATGTTATCTCAACCCATAAGTCATAGATTGAATAGAAACCTAACAAAAGATATGGCCAAACTAAAATCACAATAATAAAAGGAGTGGGTTCACACACTAAACATGTATTTAATAAAAAACTCTACATGAAATAGATGGTGTATAGATAATTATTTCACACCAAATGAAATTTAATAATATATTATTCCATTATCCACTGAATATGATTCAAAAATCATAGTTTGATTCACCCATACCATTGAAATTAGGAGGAAATATATCTGATCCTTTCTTTTGACATTTAGTTGGTCGAAATTAGGATTCCAGTCACCTAAACATGATCTACAATGCCTCTAACTGGGAAATGGGGTTCCAATACCTATAATGAGAATCTATAATCTATGGTTTCAACATTATCCATCAATGAATAATTAATACATTTTCAAGCAAAATCCAATTTTATATATGAATTTTCAATCATTCTCAAATAGGTACATGAAATAAGAATTGTTATTTTCATTAAGAAATTGGTGAAGGATAGAAATTTAGTAGATATGAAAGGCATAAAAAAGATATTTTAATTGGATGACGTGAACCCATCCTATGATCAAAATTATGAAATCCAAAAGTAATTATTCTTGTGAATATGATAAACAAATAATCTTGATCAATATAACTAATTAAATTTCATGATCACGTGATGAATAAAATTCATGGAAATAAGTACATAATTAATCCATTGTCATAAATAAATATAATAAGATCATAAATAAACAAAATTTATACTATTTGCCCATGATTTTATCAATTCTTGATGAGTAAATCATTCACAATAGATGTCGTCCATCAATGAAAATGAAGTTTCCCCTCAACTTTACCACTAATAAACTAGGGGTGTAAAACTAACCCTTGATATTTTCCATTAAGGGATACTTCTTGTTGTAGTAAAAGATTATATATTTAATAAAATTAATAAATTTATGATTGAATATGTTAATTCACAATAAAATATGTATATACTATTTAACACTTAACACTTACCATAGTTATGTCACATCTAGTGTAAACCCCACATTTTGAAAACAATCAATGTCTCATATTTCCCATTCATGGTTCAAAAAATTGGGAAAGAACTAGTTCAAAATTTAATCATTCACATGATGTAACGTATTCAATATTTTTAGTATACTTTCTTTGGAATCCTCAGAATCCCAAAATTCATTACCATCTTTGATGAAAAATTCAGATATAGTTAATAAAATATTCAACAGATCCCACTTATAATATTTGAGTTTTTATATGTGGATAGATTATATATATTTTTTAATCCATTAGAGAGAGATAATGTTTGATGTAATGATTGATGGTTATATTGGGTTTGTGAATGACTGATAATAACAAATGAGGGCCTCTCAGCTTAACAAGAGAGTAATAGTAGTGCATAACGTGACTTTTTCATAAACTATGATATATTATGGGGAATGATAGCCTTTTTTTCTAACTCATGGAATGAGGAATTTATAGACTATTATTATACATATGTTATCATTGTGGAAGTTCTAAGATTCATGTAATCTAGTGAAAAATTCCCTTTTAATATACAACTAATGCAGGTTCAGTTACTGGTTTTTTGAATCTTGAATAGTGCTAAATTTCATGGAATGTGACTATTTGAAATTTGTAATATTTTACAATCAGTACATAAATTATCATATACATAATTACTTTTTCATAAGGATACATTGGTGGAGTCCAACTAGGTTTATACTCACACCTTATATGGGAATCTAGACATGTGATAAGACTAAATTTACCTTTATTTCTGATGAGGGTAGAGTAAAATATTATGAATTTTGAGTAGGATCAGTGTTGACTGTAGATGTTCCAGAAAAAAGCTCAATTATAAATATTTCTATTTCTTAATACTCCTTGAATATAATTAAAATAACTAAAAAAGAGGGGACCTCGTGACTACTTTCACTTGATAATGTATTTGATGTTAATATTTTATTGATTAAAAATATTTTTTATAATTTGTTTTCACATTATATTTATTTGTTTTACTGTGATTGTTATTTAATATATTGTAAACTATGATTGCAGTTTATTTATTGGGAGATTATCTCCCCTTAATATTTCTAAGACATTAACCACTAGTCTAAAATCTATTTAGTTTAGGGAGTCATGAATAAGGTCATATTACAATTCAAAAAATGACTATGTTATTAGAGTTAACATGTTATAGATATGATTTTTACCATGGTGGATGCCTGATTATGGGGAATCTAGTTTTAAATTTTGTAGATTCCTGATACGAATAAAAAAAAATATGATTTAATTATGTTATTAAAATCAATGATAACTTTTAACCATGGAAAGCCTTAACTCCACCAACAATTGAATGAATAAGATAATTACACCACTCTCATATTATTTTTACTGTAAAAAATTCACCATTTAACAAAAATTGTACATATTAATCACCGTGAGGAAACAAAAAAATGACACAAATACATGAATGAGTAACAATCAATCCATTATCACCGTTTAAGTAAATAATATAAACCTAAAATTCATTTTCAAACTCATTATTAAATAAAATATTTTCTTACTAATATATGAGTTTTTATTTCAATTAGATTCAAAAATAAATCATTCTTATGTTTGATTTTAGTTTTATAGGCCATCCAAAGATTAATATGTGTTGAAAAGTTTGGAAACTATATAACCTTATAAAATTCATTTTTTAAAATTTAGCATTAATATCCAGACTATTGGTGCCCAAATTTTCATAGGGATCAAATTTTAAGGCCATTTTATGTTGATTTCTTATTTTAGATATTAATTTGGAAATCTAATAGAGATAAAGGAAATAATATATATATATATATACATGAGTATATATGATCATTAGAAAGTGAAAAAAATATCTATACCTTTAACACAATATATGGTACTTATGAATAGTTGTCAGACTATGTATCCAACTAGGAATCTTGTTATTTATCCTTAGTAATTAAATTAATGTTCACCATGAACCATCATTAAAGGGATCATTATTTATTCAATAGAATTATATTTAATTTTTTAAAAGTCTATAAGACTATAGAAGTGGGCCATGGAATGAACAAAACAAAACAAATTATTAATAAATATCTCTTTAGATAATAATAGCCATCCTTCCCCCAAAAATATAACATTAATATATTACTAAATATTTTTTTTGATACTTAATATATGCATTCAATGGACAATTATAATGATTTTATCCCCAAAAACAAAATTTATATGATATTTAACTATATCCGAAAACCATAATACCAAAATCCTTAAATTTTTATCAATTTTTTTCATGAAAAATAATTTAGATTCTATAAAATTTAAGTAATCTTATTTAAAGATTCAATTCAAACTAATAAATACAAACATTAATGAAATCATGTATCTAAATGAAAATATTGTCAAATTTTAGTCCTCAAAATCTCTTCTCAATTATATTAATTCCCAAATAATCACCAAAACATATTTATCATTAAATAATCAAATCTAAAATAATAAAACATTTCTTTCCTAGTGAATCCATTAATAATAAGATACCACTCATCCTAAAAAAAATATAAAATCCATTTAATATAATATCATAATTCATTATTTTTATTAAGAAATAAATCATTATATAATAATTCTATGATCATAAAATCCATTAATATAAATACAAGAACAAATAAAATATTGAATTGAAAATAAAATTTTACTAGCTCAAAATATTTCATGATGGAACCTCACATAAATATGTATTTTTTATTAAAAAGGTATCTATTTTCGAAATTAATACCTAAAAAACCAAATTATTCAAAATCCATTAATATATACTTTATTCTAAAAACATTGTAAAATTAATTCAAAGACCAAATGTATTTATAAATGAAATATAATATTATTTTAATTAGTATTAGAATTTCTTTTGTATAATATCTTTTTAATAAATAGTGCATAGTTATTCATATACAATTACACTAATTTCAAAAAGTGACCAAATATCCATAAAATAAATATAAATGTTTTAGTTTAACAAATAAAATAGTAAAATTTTATATATTTATTATATAACATCAACCAGAAGAAAATATTCATTCTTATAATAGAAAGAAATTAAAAAAATTAGTATTTCATGAAATATGGATAAAATTATCTTTTCTAATATCATTTGTGACACCCTAACCCCAAATATATAGATTTAGTGAATTATTTTACAACATTGGAATGATCTCATGAAATAAAAAACTAAAGGACCAATCAGTTTAGTATCTTTGAAAAAACTATATAAAAACTTCTGTTTTAAATTACATCCTAAAATGGAAATAAACATAATAAATCCTTTGAAAAAACTCACATTCCTTATAATGTCCATATATGCCAATCATAATATAATTCTTCCCATATTTTGGAAAAATGATACATAAGAAAGGGGTCAGCTCAGATGAATGGTAAGGGGATGCAATATAGCATAATTTTTAACAAATAAGCATAATATTTTAATGCAAGCTATAAAACTAAACCAAAATCCTTTTAAATATAATTTTGAGCATAATATAGATAGAATAAATCATTTAATTCACTTTCTTTTTTCATAGGGATATTATACTAGTAGAATAATCACATGTATTATCAATAACTAATATCATAATGAGGGAATGAATAATGTCGGATATCATAATCACATTGTCAGGGCCATTTCCCAAGACCATACATATGTGGGTAAGACTTTATTAAAACCCCAAAATAGTTTTTATCATGATAACTTATGATGCATTGAGGTAATTTCATTAAATAATACCAAACTTATTCAACTTTCATTAAGTAGTCCCTAACTTGACACTTACTAAGTCTAATTCATTCCTCATATGAAAAGGGTGAAACACTACCAACACAAACATTCATATTAAAAATATCATACAAAATGTTAATACATTAACCATAAATATAAAAATAAAACATCCATAGTAAAAAATATCATAAAACCTTAGATACAATATGGTAAATTGTATCATAATTAATAAACATAAATTAAGCATAAAATCCAACAAAGTATATTGAAATAGATGAAAATAAATTAATAAAATTATTAAAATTATTTGAGAGAAATATACTATTTTGATTTGAATAATTCATGAAATTATAGAAGAATTAATTTATTTTAAAAATAGATTTATATTTTTGTAGGGGAAGATTTAAAATGATAATGCGTAATGACAACAGAAATAGCTTCTCGGGCCATATAAGTTAAGAAAAAAAAATTTCTTTAATTTTTTTAAATTGTCATAAAGTTACTCATTTAGAGAATGATTGAATGATTCCTTTCGAAATGATTTATAAAAATTCAAACATTCATAAAAGTGATGTGAAATAATTTTTAATAATATTATGAAATACATTTTTAAGAAACATGGACATGGATGATAATGATTTCCCAATAGATACTTACGTACTAATAACCTCAGATAATAATGAGATTGTGAACATATACCTTACCTTTTACATTACTTTAGTTGAGGGTGCATTAGCATCATGTATAATGTTTAAAAAATGTTATTAAATTATAAATGGACCATATCCATATTTTTGATATCATATATGATCCTCATTTATCATTTTGATAATAATATTTTAGTACAACCATTGTTTAGGCTGTTAACTGTTTAATTTTACTATGTGTTTCCAATTGTGTAAGTCATGTTTGTTATGTATAGGACGTATTTTATTCATATCCTAAATGATATAACGTTAAAATAATTTTTTTTACTCATCATATAAATTTTATAATCACTCTGGAATGGTTAATTGTGGAGAATGAATCACACAATATCGTGGATATGGTAGGTTGTATGTACGAATGATCGATGATATCATTCCCTTAGTGGATAAATAGTATATAATTGGATGATATATTGACCATATAGAGTCATTATAGAATTATATTCATTATTTAAATCTATTATAATTATCATTATACCCATTAAAAAATTTCTATTGAATAAACAATGTCCACATAGTGTGGTAACAGTACGCCGTACGCACACACACATGTTGATATTGTTATTAATAGGATGGATAAGTGGAGTAATATGGTTGTTACATAATTATAATCAAATATAATAATGTATTTGATACTATATTTTTTAATTTGTGATGGAAAAACATAGGAAGAGGAAGTTGAAGAAGAAAATACTTTGGATGGAATTGGTGAAAAAATTACATCTTCAATAAATGTCTCTTTTTTATTTGCACAAAATAAATCTATAGGATAGATTTATTCTCAATTTATGGCCTATAGGATCAATTTTAGGAAGTTGGGAGGGTAAATAGGAAGGTTTTGGATAATCCAAATTTCTTTAGCAGTGTGAATAAAAGATAAGGGTATGTACCTTTTTATAATATAGGTGAGGGGAACTTTTTGAACTAAAAAAATATTAATTTATTATAAAATTATTTCCGATTTTAAATATATCATAAGTGAGTTATTTATATTTTAATAGTAATATAGGTCTAATTTATTTAAACCAATGATTTTTAGACATGTTTAGGTTACAAAATCAACATTATCTTTTAGGCTTAACCCTTAGTTTAATATTTTAACTCTTACTCTATCTATTTCTATTTTTATACTATAGGGTTAATATAGTTACAATAAAATGTAAAAAGAACCTATATTTGATCCTTTATTCCATATTTTACACTTTACTAGTTATTGAACTGAACCATTGATTTTTATTAATTTTATAATAATTAAAAATTTATTATTTATTTTAATGTATTATTTATCTCAATTTTGATACAATTCAATATTTTCATTTCTAAAAATATAAAAAATATGAAATCTTTGAAAAAATACTTCAAATATTTTAATAAGATAATTGTGTTATCTATGAAATTAGTGGAGTTCATTAATTAAGTCAAATTACATTTATATTAATATATTTAAAATCATTTATTTGTTATTTCCATTAATAAAATAATTCTTGTTTCACTATTTAATCTATAGTGAATATAAATAAATTACTATGATGTAATTAATTACTTTTCATTCAAAATAATGTTTATTTTTGACCATATAACATATATCACCTAATATTAAAAATTATATAGTTATTAAAATTTGAATATAACCTTTTTAACTCTTCTTTGAATATAAGATAATAAATGTCCTAATATAACAAAATTGGATTAAAAAGTATAATAAATTCATCCTAAGTATATTTTTGTTCAAAAAAACTACTAAAATGAAAATAGGACCATTTTTAGGATAATATTATATTATTATAATTTTATTTGTACTTTAAATTACCCAAATTACCATTAACTGTAGAAAATAAAATCTAAATGATATTAATCCCAAAAAATTATTTTGATCATATTAATCCAAATTATGCATATTGATTTGAACATGTATTTCTATTTTTTCAAAATTCAATCTATAGAAGTGGTAAAATTACGTTTAATGAAAATCCCGTAGATGTGGCTATAAGGTAGGTAAAATAGACGTTCAAAAGATCATTAAATTTTTATGTCTAATTATATTATAAAAGGACTCCAATAAACTATATTGGATTAATATATGTATTATTTATCTATTGTGACATTAAAATAAATTTATAGGAAATTAATATTTAAATGAAAAAGTGAATTTTTTAACAACAATGAAACATTTTTCACTATTTATTCCAAATTTAAAGTTTTCAGAAAAATACCAAAAATTAACCTGAAACTAATTTTGTTTTTTTTTGAATTCAAAAATGAAGTATATTTTAAAAAATATAATTTTTAAATTTCAAAATTTTGTTATTACTATTCATAACCATTTTTTGGCTAGTTTGATATGTCACTATGTGCTCAAACTCGACATTACGTGCAATTAAAGATATTTAATTATTTAAAAAGAAGTGTATCGTAGAAGTTTTGGGTATTAAATTCTACCCTAATTTAAATAATTTTATCCTTGAAATGTTGAGAGTATCACTTCATAAGGAGATTTGGGTGGTTCTTTATCATATTTTCTTCATGTTCCCACATCACCACTTCTATTTTATGGTTTCTCCAGTGAACTTTTACCAGATGCATTATTCGATTTTTCAACACCTATTCTATTGTATCAATAATTTTAATATGCTCTTCCCAATAATACAGATCAGGTTCTAGTTCTATTTCTCCATAGGTGAGTATATGGGTTGGGTCAAGCATGCATTTCCTTAAAAGTGATACATGAAACACATCATGAACTTTTGAGAGACTTGGCGGAATTTCCAAATGGTAAATTATAGTTCCAATTCATTCTATAGTTTTCAAAAGGTCCGATAGACCTGGGATATAATTTTCCTTAATTACCTATTCATATATCACCCATCCATTGGGATACCTTCTAGATAACATGATATTCTAATTGAAATTCAAAATTGATCTTTCAGTTGTTAACATAGTTCTTTTTCCTACATTAAGCTATTTTGATATGGGTTTGAATTATTTTCCCCTTTTCCATTGTTTCCTCAACATGTTCTAGGCCGACAAGTTTTCTTTCACCAACATATTTCCAGCAAGTAGTTGTACGATATATCTTTCAATATAATTATTCCCATGTATTTATGTAAATACTTGAATGGAATCTATTGTAACAAAAAAAATTCTACCATAGGTTAATAATTACCCCACCTCACTTGAATGCCATGTTAGAAAGATATCCAAATTCCTTATAATGTTTGAACAATCCTTTCTGATTTTTCATTAGTTTGAGGGTTGTAGGTAGTGCTCAAATAAACCCAATATCTTTGTATTTCAGAATACTTTTCCATAATATTTACGTAAAATGGGGATCAATACAAGAAAAAATTGATAGGGGTACACCATTAGGTCTTACAACTTCATTTATGTAAAGTATTTATAGATGTTTGTGTTACAAATATTCACTTATAGATAGAAAGTGTGAGGATTTGGTAAGATAATCTATAATAAACCATAACAAATCATTTCTTTTGGTATTATTTGGTAGCCCCATGACAAAGTCCACTGAAATATCATCCCATTTAAACATATTTATAGGAAGAGGTAGAATGACTCTTCTATGATGTTGTCTTCCATCCTTTATGTGTTTAAAAAACTAAAATCCTGACACATAATCAACAATCTCCCTCTTCAGGTTGTCCCACCAAAAATTTTCCTTCAAATACTTATATATCATAGGTCTGCCAGGCTATATAGAGAAATTAGATCTATGAGAATCATCCCATAATTACCATTGAGCTCAGGTAAAATAGGAATACAAATCCTCTTCCCAAATTTCAAAATTCCATATTTAAATACAAAGTTAATCAATCTACCAACATTCAAAGAATTAATTTTCTTTTGAAATTCCTCATCATAATACTGAGAACTTTTTATCCATTCTAGTAAAGATGGTTTTTCAACCTTTTGTAAAATTAGTGATGTTTCACTTTCAATGATAATTCCCATATCCATCATTACTAGATCCATGAATATAGGATCATTTTCAACTCTAATTTTGTTTATAACTCCATGGTCCATTCTTCTCAAAGCATCCACCACCTTATATTCCTACCCTAGGTGGTAGTTTATTTCTCAATCATAATCGTTGAATAACTCAAGCCATATCCTCTGTCCAATGTTGAGTTCTCTCTATTTGAAAATATATTTTAAAACTCTTGTGATGAGTATATATCTCACATATTTCACTGTAGAGATATTGTCTCCATATATTTAGAGAAAATATTACTACAACTAACTCAAGATCATGATATGGGTAGTATTTTTAATGAGTTTTTGTTTCCTTGATTAAAAAAATAACCCTTTCGTTATGATAAGGTTACACCCAAGTACTTTCATTGATACATTACTACAAATAAAAAACCCATCATTTCCAGAAAGTGAGGTTAATATTGGAGCATTGACTAACCATATCTTTAATTATTCAAAACATTCTTGAAAGTCTTTTGTCCAAAAAAATTTAACCCCATTATGTGTGTTCTTAGTTAATGGGTTATCCAATAAGGTGAAATTCTAGACGAAACCTTGATAGTAACCTGATAAATCAATAAAACTATGTACATAGATTATACATGTCAGTTTTGGCCATTATTAGATTACATTTTTCATTGAAGGATCAACATAGATCCCATATTTCTAGATAATATGGCCTAGAAAAGAAAATTCATGATGCTGGAATTCACACATGCTAAACATCCCATGTTTATAAGATTCATCAGAATAATTCACAACTGGTTCTCATGGTATTCATAGAATTTTAAGTATACCAATATATCATCAATAAAAACAATGAAAAAATCAGCATGATTTTTTTGTGAAAACTTTGTTAATTAGATCCATGAAAACATAGGGTGCATTAGTCAATCCAAATGGCATTTCTTTAAATTAGTAATCAATATACCTCTTCTGAAATGATATCTTTTGAATGTATTCCTTCTTTACACATAATTGATGATATCCATAATGAAGATAAATTTTTGATAAATATTGAGTTCCATGAAGTTGAGAAAATAAATCATTGATGCTAGGATGAGGATACTTGTTCTTTATTTTAATAACATTGATTTATCAATAGTCAATGCACAATCTCATTGATCCATATTTTTTCATAAAAAGAGAACTGTGGCTCCCCATAGAGAAATACTTGGGAGAATAAATACCATATAAATCAACTACTATAGTTGTTTATTAATATCTACTGGTTATACAAAGGGTATTCTCTAAGGAATCCTTGATATTGGCCTTGCATCAGAGATTAAATCAATAGAAAACGCAACCTCCCACTCTATGGGTTGTCCAGGTAAATCCTTTGGAAATACATCAATGTATTATTGTACAATATGTAGAATCTCAATTTGAATATATCATTATTTACCATTGGATTATGTTTCCCTTACTACCTAAGAATTTATTTTAGATCAGTTAATGGGGATAGTTCTAGATAAGAATCAGATGTTAATGTTTCCGCTCTAAAGATAATGGATTCAACATCTTCCTCAAAAATAATAACATTCTTATTTTTTTCAACTAATTTTTGCATCAAAATTTGATAGCCAATCCATATAGAGGATTATATCAATGTAGACCATAGGTATTATGATAAAGTCAATAGATAAATCATGTTTATATTCCATAATAGGAACCACATAACTCATCTTTTTTGCATTGAGAATTCCCTTAGGGGTTCTAACTAAAAACTCCTTTGTTAAGGTAAATTGGAAATATATAATTTTTAAATAAAATTTAGATGATATAATTGAATGTGAGGATCAAGAATCAAAAAAAAATAATTGAATAAATTTAAGAATATGATTATATAACATTCCACCTCTTCATTATGAGTTTCAACCTCAGCTGTTGTGATCACATAAGCATAGAATTTATCCCTTGTCATTTTATGGAAAAAATATCCTTGATGCTTAGGAAAATCATTTGAATAATGTCCAATATCCTTTAAGATTTATCATAGAACATTGGTAGCTTATGTATTCCCCATTAAATCATGACTTTGATAGATTTTCTTCCACACTTATAATATACTTTCAATCACTTTACGAATGTACCAGGGTGTTTCTTCCCAAAATTACTATAGGTTGAAATGTTAGCTTTTCCTTTATTCCCCTTATTTAATTTTATATAGTATTTAGCACCTCTATTACTGTTTGTATTTTCTTTACAGTCATAATACATAGAGAATTCCTTTTATGTCTTGATAACACATGAGTCAATATCATTGTACGATGAGAATGATTATGAGACTAGTGCCCATCATAGGAATGGTTTTAACCCATCATTTAATTTATCAATATTACTTATAGGGTTATGTATGTTGTCTGAAAAATGACTTTTTAACCTTGTGATGTTAGCTACATACTCTACAATATTCTCATCCACCTACTTCCTTAGACATAGAAATTGCCTCTCCATATCCACTTGCAGATAATGTAAAAATTATTTTTATAAGAAAATTTCATTAAACTACCTCCACTACATATATTCTACTTCTCCAACCTCTTACATGTTTTTAAGAAATTACCACCATTAATATACATCTCCTGAGAGAATATAAACTACCATGATTTTTTCCCTTTCATTACTCACTAAAGAAAGAAATATTTTCTATAATGAACTTATAGAATGCTTATCTATAATTGGATTTGTAGTCCCATTTAATGCTGGAAGTTTTTCTCATAAAGTGGAATAACATTGATCCTATGCATTGTAGATCATGGTTCTCCATATAGGTAAGGTTTCTATTCATAACCAGAGCCAGCTGTCCCAGTATAGTTATAATTTGTTCAATTCTAATTTGATCAGCAACACCACTATCAATATCTTTCATATGAGGGAAATCATTACATGGATTTCATGCATTGATACAGTTTCCCTTCCTTCCACTAGGCATCATTTATAAGAAATAACATACACTAGATTATGTTATAAATCATAAATCATAATTTCATTCTAGTAAAATACTAAACAAAAATTGAAAAATTTATGAAAATCTATTCTCATGATAATAAAATGGTTTCTTTTAGGGAATATTTACTTTTAAATCCTTCATAATGGATTTTAATAAGAATGGGAATTATCCTAGGCATATCCCCCATGAGTTTCAAACCAGGTGGGTAGTAAATCTGGTTGTCTTGTACCAGGTTACCCTGAGTCATTCTAGAAACACCTTGTGAGAGTTATTACTCCTAGGTATATCTATTCCAGAACCACATCCACATGTAGTATGCTTAAAGGGATATAATTTCTAAGAATAACCCTAAAAATATATATTTTATAAAAAAATTAGGATGTTCATCCATACTTATCCTAAAATTCTATCTTAGGGTAGTCGTCCCTAATGATGGTTTTTCTAAATATAGTTTCTGAGGTTTTTACTAAACATTATCTGATACAAATTGTAATGCCCTAACCCCATATACCTAGAGTTCATGAATTATTTTATAATGTTGGAATGATCATAAGAAACCAAATCTCAAAGGACAGATCAGTTTAGATACCCTATGAAAAACTAAACAAAAAATATGTTTTACATTACATCATGAAATGAAAAACAACATAGTAACTCCTTTGAAAACACTCATATTCCTTAGATTATCCCTCCATGTAGTAATAATATACTTCTTTAATTCCTGGTGAAAAATGAAACATAAGAAATGGGTGTTCTCAGAAGCTTTTTAAGGGTATTAAATATAGTGTAAGATATCATAAATAAGCATAAACATTTATGGAAAGGTATAAAACTGAAACAAAAGCCTTTCAAAAATAATCTTGATCATAATATGGAAAGAATAAATCAAATAATTGTATTTAAATTTTCACATGGATATTCAACTAGTCGAATAATCAAATGTATTATCATTAACTAATCTCATAATAGGGGAATTCATAATCATGGACATCATAATCACATTTTCAAGACCTTGTGCAAAGACTATACTAATGCAGGTAAGACATTAATAAAAATCCAATATAGTTTTTATCTTGAGAACTACAGATGCATTTATAAGATTTCATTAACCGGACCCAATCCCATATAGATTTCATTAATCATTTCCTAACCCATAAATACCTATGTATAATTAATTCCTCATACGAAAATAGTGTATCATGACCAACATAAACATTCATATCAAAACTATCATACAAAATTAACAATAAAACCTGAATGGTATCAAAATAGCACATCCACAGTAAAACATATCATACACACTACGATAAAATATAGTAAATTGTATAATAATAAATAATCCTAAATTAAGCATAAAATCCAACAAATGATATTGTAATAGATGAAAATAAATTAATAAAACCATAAAAAATCATTGAGTGAAATATCCCTTTTTTACATTGAAATAGTCACACAATTTTAAAAGAAATATTTTCTTCTAAAAATAACCATGTAATATTGTAGGGGATGATTCAAAACATTGAGGGGCCATGATGGTGGAAATAGCCGCTTAGGCCAAATATGTTAAAAAAAATCTTTCCTTGATTTATCAAAATGGTCACAAAGTACCTCATTTGGAAAATGAGGAAAGATTCATTTTGAAATGTTTTCTAAAAAGTAAAACATGGGTAAAAACGTTTTCAAATTTTTTTGCTGTTATCTTTAAATACATTGTTATGAAACATTTACATGGGTGATATTGATGTCCTAGTATATATTTATGTAATAACAACCTAAAATAATAATGAGATTTTGAAGTTAACCCTTATCTTATACTTTCCTTTAGTTGTGGGTGTGTTAAACTCTAGTATAATGGTTAAAACATGTTATTAAATTATACCATGACCATATATTTATTTCTAAAATCATACATTATCCTCATATATAATTTTGTTAATAATATTTCATTATTTCCCTTATTTAGGGTGCTAGCTACTTCATTTTCCTATGCTTGTTTTGTTGCGTAAGTCATGTTTATTATACATAGGTTGTATTTTATTCATATAAAGAATGATATAAAGTTAATAATCATTATTTTTTCCTACAAATAAATTTTATAACCAATATTAAATGGTTAATAGTTAAGAATGCATCTCACTGCGTCTTGGAAACAATAGGTCGTACATACACACGAGTGACAATATCATTCCCCTAATGGTTAAATGGTATGGAACTG
Organism: Viscum album; assembly: GCA_963277665.1. Classification (NCBI taxonomy): domain Eukaryota; kingdom Viridiplantae; phylum Streptophyta; class Magnoliopsida; order Santalales; family Viscaceae; genus Viscum; species Viscum album. The sequence continues at coordinate 90,305,431 of OY728127.1, read as the reverse complement.
GATGGTATGTTAATTATATAGAATAATTATCATTTTATATTCATTATTTATATCAATTATACTAATCGTTATACCATTAAAGTAAATTAGTGTTGAATAACAAATTACACCATGGTGTGGAGACAGTAAGCCCTACGTCCGTACACATTGTGATATTATTATTCATAGGATGGATAAATAGAAAAATATGATTGTCCACTAGTTATAATAAAATCTCATCATGTATATTATACTCAATTTATTACATTGGTATGGAAAAAACATAGTAATAAGAAGTATATAAATAAGGTAAATTGAATGGAATTGGTAAAATAATTACCTCTTCTTAGAGTGTCTCTAATAGATTTTTTCACAAAAGGACTTTGTAGGATGGCTATCTACTGAAATTATGTTTTCTAGTGTAAAGTGAAGAATTTTGAGAGGATAATTGGGTAGGGGTTGTCTGATCTACATGGATTTATAAGTGTGAATAAAATATTAGAAGATGTGCTGTTTTTTAATAGTGGGGAGGGGCACTTTTGGAAACTCCAAAACTATTAATTTATTATAAATTTATTTTATATCTAAAATAGCTCCAATGTGAGAAATTTCATGGATAAGATAAATATGGGTTCAAATCCTCACAAAAATTTATATTTTGGAAAATTTATTTTAAAAAATTAACCATATCATTTGGATTTAACCCTTAGTTAAACTATTTAGCTCTTTCTATGTATATTGGTCTTTTTATACTATAGGGTTAATACATTTACTATAAAAGGAAAAAAGAACCCAAATTGGATCATTTATGACATATTTTACAATATAATATTTATTTTTCATAACCGTATATTTTTTCTAATTTTATTAGATTTACTAAAATATTATTTATTTTAATGTATTATTTATGTCAATTTTGAAACTATTCAATATTTTCATTTTTATAAATATGAAACCAATATTAATACAATGATAAAATAATTTAAATATATCACTATGATGTCTATTTTATCTATTAAATTCATTTATGTATTTAATTAAGTCATATTATATTTATTTTAATATTTTTAATATCATTTTTTTGGTATTTATATTAATAAAATAATTTATGTTTCACTATTATGTCATCGTTAATGGTAATTACTTAATCTAATAAAATTATAATTAAATTACTATTATGTATATAATTGTTTCCTATTTCAAAATAATATTATTAATCGACCATATTACTTATATAAAATGATATTAAAAATTACATAGTTATTAAAAATTGAATATGAAAATTTTTACACTTCTTTTAATAAAATATAATAAATGCCATAATATAACACAAGTGGATTAAAAAGGATCATATTTTAAACCTATATTTTATTTTTGTCGATAAAAACTTATCCAATTAAATTAGGAAATGTGTTAGGGTAATATTATATTATTATAATATTATTTTTACCTTTAATTACCTTATTTTCATTTAACCGAGGTTAATATATTTCAAAAATTACTATTCACCAAAAAATTATTTTGATCTTATTAGAAGAAATTCATCATACTTATTTGGACCATATATGTACTTTTTTTTGAAATTCAATTCAGAGTAGAAGTAAAATTACGATATATTGTAAATCTCGTAGATGTTGCTTTAAGGCGGGTAAAAGAGTCATTCCAATGTTCAATAAATTGTTATATATAACTATATTATAAAAATATTTCATTTAAATATATTATATTTTTATATTAATTATTTATCTATTGTGATTTTAAAATCTATTTAGAATAAAATAATTATTTAAATGAAAAAGTCAGTTTTTTAACAACAATGCATTATTTTCACTATTCATCAAAAATTGAAACTTCTTAGAAAAATAACAAAAGTCACCCTAAGCTAATTTTGACGTTCATAATTACAAAATGAAGTCTATTTTGAAAAAGAATGTTTAATTATTTAATAATTTTGTTAAAAAGTTTAATAAAAACTTTTTAAATGGCTTATTTGATTGGTCATGGTGTGCTTGAAATCGGTGTTACATGCAACGCAAGTTATTAAATTATTTAAAAACAATCATACCATGGAAACATGGGGTATTACATAACTGAAATAAAATATAATTTAAATAATTAAAAAATTTAATTAACAAATTACAACATCATTTTTTTAAAATTTTTCTTGATTCGTGTATTTCAAATTCAATTCATCAAAATAATATATATTAAAAATGAAATAGAATAATCCATGAGTCTTGTTTAATAATTTTACTTCAAACCAAATGATTTATAATTTTCTTGTATAAGTCTAACATACAGTAGTTATGTGAAAAAATAATTTCAAATAACTCTAAAAAAATAAAAATTTAAAAACCAAACTATGTAGTTCTAATTTTTTTATTTAAATAACATTCTAATTACCATGCATGTTTTCAAAATAAATTATTATAAAACTAATTTTCATCTATATAATCAGTTATTCTAGACACAAAATAGAAACCACACATTATAATTAGAATATTTTAAAATAGAAATAGATTTTTTCAAAAAAACATAAATATGAATCGTTATATTACTAGTAAGGTACATGTTTCATTATATAAACTTATGAAAATAATTAATGAAATTAATTATAAGTAAAAAATTAATTATAAAATATTACAAACATTTCAATTTATTCAATGAGATAAAACAAATTTCTATAATGGTTTTCTAAAAATAATTGTTAGATATACAATAGAACCCTTAGGAAAACCCTAATATTTATCATCAAAACTTGTACCATTTAGAAAAAATTATTCCAATTCTGTTATATAAGAATATATAATATTGTCATTTTAAATATAATTTTAAAAACAATTTCTATCAACTAAATAATCATTTCTATGATGAATATAATCAATTAAAACATCCCAATCACATGATGAAAATTAAAGACTTCTAAAATGATTTATTTCAACAAATTAGTTACTACAAAACTAGAATTTCAATTTACTATTTCAAAATAACAATCAAAATAAATTCAACAGCATATATCCATATATGAAACATGTAGACCATATATCATTTTCTAGGGCATGACATCTAGAAATATGGAAGTTATTGATTTTGTGGTTTTCATTTTTTTTCTTCCTTATGTATTTTGGGATACTTTTCGGTGATGGTGGTGAGAAATATGTTCACAAATTATGGGAAAAAGTAATGTGATGGTTATTTGGAATGAGATTTAATGTGGGTGGTGTTTTGGTGGTTTTCTTGGATGATAAGTGAGTTTTTTGTAATGAGATGGATTTTCTAATGGGGCATTATGTTGATTTTTGATGTGATATGGGAATGTAATTTTTTGTGTTGTTATTCATCTTTCCCGATTATCCTTGGAATAAATTATAACTATGAAATGAAATGGAATGGGTTAAAAAATTAATATTAATAGGGAGGAATAGATTTTATTAAATGAGTAGAATTATTATTTAATGGGATCTATAAATTTGATGGGATTTAAACTCTAAATGAAAATTAGTATAAATTTGTTAAATATGGAAAATGATGGAACCTATAATTGAAAGAGGAATTCTGTTACAATGTGTTATTTTTTTGAATCTTTATCCATTTATGGGTGGAGGGTATTAAGAAATATTTCATTCCATACCATGGTAGTAATGTGGTGTATGAAACTACCATTGATATGAACCCATAGGTTTTGTTTTATGTCTTATCTATACTTAATGTATTTTAGGATATTTAATTACACTCTTGTCCAATCCTAGAAAATCATCACATTTCCCAATTTTTTTGGGATCAATATTTCTTTCCCATAATCCATGTTGGTGGTTATATAAAGGGATAGATACTAAATATTCCCCAGTCTTCATTTAGAATTAATAATATAGGTTGGTGTTCGAGATTACCTAGTTAGAGTGAGGTTGGGATATTTGGTGGGTGTCATGCATGGGGGGATGGGGGAACATGTTTAGATCTATTAATATTCAAGATTCACCTGAAAAAGTTATTTTTGGTGGTCTTTATGTGTGGTAGACATGATGTAACAAGGATGTGATATGATTATGAATTAAGCTAGAATCAAATACATGAAAATGAGAGTGTAGAGTTGGTAGGTATGCATCTTAACTAAAATTTGAGATGTTTGGATATTTTATGTGACATGTATAGAAGATATGAGAGTATATAATATTTAAATTTTGGGCATCAGAGTGTAAAATTAGTGGAGAAGGTGGTATATGAATTCTTAGTTTATGTTATTGTAACTTAGTTACTATTTGGATGTGTTCTTCGGTGATCAAGAAATAATAATATTGGTATTTTATATTTGACATTTTGTGGTTCCTATTATTGATTTTATTTATTCACTACTGAATTAATATGACATTTTCACATGTACTCTATAGTCCCTAGGTTTTATCCTACTATGTATACATTTTATGCTCACCATATGTCTAAAAATGTTTTTTGGGTTTTTTGGAGGACTTTGTGGTTTGAGCATTGCATTACCATCTTGGGTTTTCGATATGTCTTTGATTCGTTATCATAGGACTTTCCTATGATATTTAATGAGAGACATTTTTTTATTTGTGGAAATTTTTCATACTTTTTAATGGTTTTGGGTTCATGTTAATATCATATGTATGATTTATTTTGTGGTGTTTTGTCCTAACACCTTTTCAAATATTATTATAGACAATATTCCATTCTATATCTGATATATTAATACCCATGATGGTTGTCACAAAACCGGGGCCTATAAGACGTAGGTCTCGAGGTCATTATTTATCTTCCTCTACTTTTTGGTTTTTGATTGGTACCATTGGAGGGAGTGGGTAATGAAGCCCAAAACACTGAAACTATGTGTAAAATAAAAAAATCAACAATTTCTTATAATCATAAGAATTATATAAATTATACAATAATAAATATGTCACTATTATTATTATCCAATTTATAAAGAATAATTATCCACTTGGAATACAAAAAAAATATGAAATAAATTGAAATTGAATATGTTCAATTGAAACCATGTTTTTCATAGGAATACATCATTGGATAATTACAACATTAATCCCACCAACCCTTCAATTATACTACCCTACCATTAAACACCACTGGAAAAATGATTTCCCTTAACCAATTATGTATAACATTGAATTTTATTGAAATTTATCTCATCCATTATTATATAAAATAATAGAAAATTGGAATATATGGAAACCAAGATACTATATATATATTAAATTTAATCATAAAATGATCCCCAATAGCCCCCAACAAGTTATTCACACCTAAAAATGGTATATATTGTAAAGTGTGAATGTTAATTCTTAAACAAATAAGATACTATAAAAATAATAGCACAACATCACCAATCTATAACACAATATTCAATAATATAAAACAAATTCATCAAGAAATACCTTTCACGGAAAACAACTTTTGTGACTTCTTTTCACTAGAAAATAAAATAACACAAATAAAAAATTATAAAAAATTACACATTAATCTCTTTTTAAAAACCAAATTATGGTTTAGTGACTAAATGAAAACAATATTACCTCTTAAATATAAGATAAAATATGATATACTTTAATCTCACAATACAAAAATGTTTGTATTCCCAAAATATATTTGTTTAAATTTAAACATACTAGAATTAAATAAAACATAATTGTTACATTGAATATTTGATTCATTTCACATTATTATGTATTATTAACAATGATTAATATTTTGGAGTACTTTTTATGACCTTTATCATAAGAAAGTTTTTAATGGGTAGAAACATTAAAAAGTCAATAATCTCTTTATTTTCATTGATTTGATAACTCAATGTGTAAAAATTGATATAAAAAACATTGTTAATTTCTATTTGATTCTATGTTCAATAATTAACATTATTTTTGGAAACTGTATAGTTAAAATAAATTAATCATGTTATATAAAATATTTTTATGGGAAAATGATGTTTTAAAATAATGTTTTTATATTTTTTTGTACATTTAACATTGGACCTGAAAACATTGCTAAAAATTAACATAAAAATAAAAAAGGCACAAAGATTCATTTTTAAAATTTTGGTCAACATCAACAACTTCTAAATGTTCTATTAATTGTTTACTAGAATGTGGATTCATGGTTACAATGTATACATTAATTTGGAATTTTTCTATTTATAAAACTACAAGCCCATCATTTTTCTAAAATTTTCTAATTTATATCTAATTTTTACCGAACACCCCATAAAAATTATTTCCAATATTATAAAATCAATATATAAACATATATGTTGAGATTTAGTAGAAGAAACTAAATGTGAATCATATTTATATGTATTTCATATCTCAAACCTCACGTTCCTATATAAATCACATTTATTACTATCTATAACACCGAAAAATATATTTGATATCAAATTAAAATAAGTCCTTAAATCATCTATCCTCATATTAATAGAAACATGTGCTCCAAGATTCATTTTAAAAAATTTAATACACACATAAATCAAATATATCGTCAACATAATGATCATTAGGACCTCATTTGAATGCCAAAGCATCCTTAAAATATAATACATCCTAGATAACTAAATTCACAAAGTAATCACCCATAAATAAAAAACATCACATAAGAAAATATAGACACTTTGAACATGAGGGTTCTAACATGAAAAATAGTTTACCAATTAAATACCACCCATCTATCTAATATCAACACAATATATAAACAAAATATAATATTTCATAGTTTAATTTTCAAAATCCAATATGATATAAAAAATCATATAAATTGTAAATATTATTGTCCATACGTTTCATACATATAAATTACATCAACATGGAATAATATTCAATAAATTACATAGTAAAACAATTTCAGGACAGTATATGATTATTTTAATTAGGTACTGGGAATAAAAAACAATTGATTAATAAAACATGTACATTATCTCCTACTTAATATTAAATAACATGAACCCATTTTGAAAAAATTTCCATAATACCATTCCTCAAATCCTAGGGAAATAATCATAATAAACAGTGATCTCATATTCTTAGTAAGGGTGATACTAATCATATCATATTCATTTGAACAAAAACATAACATAATAAATTTATGTCCTATAAATCAAAGAATCATGATATCATGTCATTGGATAAATCATAGAATTCAAAAAGAACATATTTCATGAGATCACAACATAAGACATAAAACTATGGAATAAAAAATAGTATAGAAAGTCACTCCTATATTATTGAAGTATTATTTCCAAGACAATCCTAGTGGGAAATTCCCTCTACTAAACAAGTTTCACTCCCCATTATAGCCCTATGTTTCTAAATCAGGTTTAATTCTCATTCCATCCTTACATTACTATAGCTTGAAAATTACCATTCCCATTCATGTCTTTCTCATAAGATATAAATATTATCACAATTTATTGGATGGAGATATATGACCCACCCATTACATAATAAAAACCATTTATTTGTGTTTATAAGAACGTAATTCATTTATAATATCAAACCCCAAGAAAGTAAATTGGTTTCATAAAAATCATTCCATCATAACATTACCCAATTCAAAAATTCTTTTATAAATTACATTCCACCATAAAAATAAAAATACATTAAAATAAAATTATATTAGATAGAAAATAAATTTCCGGCATTAGTTAATAAAAATTATTCATAAAAATATTTTTTATTCATAGAAACCTTTTCTTCTCCTAAAACACTACACAATTTTAATAAAAAACGTTTCATATTAAACTAAACTTTTAAAATTATATGGTAATATTAATGTAATTATGTTTTCATGAATTTTTTATAATCCATTCATTCCTTAAAATTTTACAAAACATTCCTCTCATAATTTTGTTGGAAATGTCAAAAAGTACACCATAATGAAAAACAATAAAAAATATTACATTCAGACCATATAGTACAAATTTACACATGTGTACAAATGATAAAAAAATTAAATGAATAGTAATAATATTTTGGAGAATAATTTTAAGAAACATGGATATGGATGAAAAGTATTCTCCTAAATATACTTACATATAAACCATCCCCAAGGATAATGAGATTGTAAAATTTAACTGAACTCTTGTTCTAATTTCTGTCATGAATATTTGAAACACCATTATAATGGATTAATAATTATTATTAAATTATTATAGAACTATATTCATATTTATGATAAATATTTCTTTATTACCCTACTTCCAGGTGTTAATTTCATCTTTTTTCAATACGTGTTTTTTCATATAATCCATAATTATTGTGGATATGATATTGTTAAATTATTTAAAAAAAATATATTGAGGTATTATATATCAAATTTATTTATTATATAAATTCATATAATCATTCTTGAATGGTGAATATAGAAAATAAATCGCATCACCTCATGGAGACGATATGCCATTAATGCGCATAAGCTGCGGTACCATTCCCTTAATGGTAAAAGGGTAATAAATTTTATGGTATATATTCTATTAAAGAATAAATATAATTTTATAACAATTATATATATAATTTATTTCCTTAATTACACCTATCTAAATAATGTGAAGATGGAAAACATATTACCCCACAACATGGAGATGGTAAGACATACATACGAATGTGTAGTACTTTTGATTTTCATATGATGGATAAAACATGAAATATCGTGGTTAAATAATAACAATTACATCTAATCATATATCATATACTGGAGTTATTATTTTATAATAGAGACATCACATTATGGGGAAGTAGAGGAATAAATAATCTTTGACGAGTCGTTAAAGATGATTGCCTCTTCCTTACTGAACGCCAATTATATCATATCTTAGGGACACTAGGATTTTATTTAGAAGACTAGAACCAAGAGAATGTGGTTAGTCAATTTTATAAAGGGAATTGGTTTGGTATGGTTGGACTTCAAGGATCAATGTGATGCGAAGATGTGAGGGATGAAGTTCCATTTTATAATTTAGGTGAGGGGTTTTTTGGAATCTCAAAAAACAATTAATTTATAATAAATTAAATATCAATATACATACCTCAAAAAGGAAATTTATTCAAACCTAAGATGATCTAATATTATAATTTCATCAAAAAATATATTTTAAACACGTTCTTATATAATTTCAACCATATAATTTTGATTAACTCTGAGGTAACGTATTTTAATTTTAATTAAGATGATAACTTTTTCAATATCAAATGGTTATACTTTTTACATATGTTAGTTAAATTAAAAAATAAATGAAAAAATTATAAAGAATTATAAAATATAATATTCTTTAATTTAAAATATTTTTTATGGTTTTTAAATAATTTAATGAATCTTATTTTTGAAAAAATTTCTATACTATCAATTTTAACAATATCAATTTTGGGAGTTCTTAAAAATATCATGATACCAATTTAGATTAATTTTTTTAATATAACCATAAGAGGTCAGAGTTATATATATAATTAGTTTATCATATTATTTACATAAAATCATATTTACTTTAATATTTTTGAAAATATTTATTTGATATTTCAATTAATAAAATAATTAATATGTCAACTTTGTGTAATAATTTAATATACTAATATAATTGATAAAAATTAAGACTAAAATATCTTGGTGAATATAAATATTATATATTTTATAATAATATTTACAGTCATGTATATATTTTGGGAAACCTTATATTAAAAATGATATATAATATAAATCATAAATGTGACATATTTAAATCATTATTAAATATAAATTTATAAATACCATAATATCATATAATTGACACCAAAAGTAAAAAAATTAAAATCATGAAAATAAGATTATTAAGTAATAAATATATATTTATTTTTGTTCATAACATTATTTTTACCCATGTGGATACATAAGTTATATTAAAGACTACGAAAGTGACATTTAACGACTTAGTTGAATTAAATATTACATATGAATTTTTTATGAATTATTTTCAATTAAGTGACATAATATAGATCCCTAGGTTTTAAGAGTATAATTTTATTCCTCTAATAAAATTTTTACATGTGTTAGGGTCATTTTATTATCATTATAATTTTATTTTTATCTTAAATGACTAAATATACTCTTTACTATGGTAATAAAATTTACAAAGGTTACTAATCACATTTTTCATAAATAAATTGTACAAATTAACTAAATTTAGAAATTATCAATATAAATTTGGAATCTATTTTCTAAATCTGAAACATATATGTTTCATAATTGAGTTGAAAAAATAGTTAAAATTCCATGAATTTGGTTTCCTAAAAAATTACATTTTAAAATATATAATGTTTTTATAGTAAATTCATGTATAAAATCCTTTTAAAAAACCACATTTCGAATATTTTAAATCACAATTACCTTAAAAAAATTTAAATTTAATCAAAAACACAATTTTAACATCAAATTACATTAAAATACAAATAGATTTTTCAATAAAAATCAGTATTTTTACTATTCCTTATATGCCTAAAAAAATTCAAAATTACTTTGAAATGATGAATTAAAAGATAAAAAAATTATTTTCAGATAAATTTTGTTTAATTTATAAATTAATGGTATACTCATTTTTCACTAAAATTTATAGTTTAAAAATTAGGATAGTTTACTAAAAGTTATGTGATCATTTTTTAATAACTTAATATACTCATATTGAGATATGTTTATTTCATACATTAGTTTTTCTTTTTTATTCCCTCCAAATTAATGGATAGGTTATAATGTAAATTTTATACTACAAGAATATTTGTGTTTATTATGAATTCACATTTTCTGTCATTTCAAGCTATTAAATAATTACAATTATTTAAAGATACATATTTCTTAAAAATATTTGGGTGTAATGTACTACCAACCTTAAAATAAATTCCTCCAATCATATTTTTAAATTGGATTGAAACAAACGAGAATACCACAACCTCATCAAATCTCCATGTTCCCATGTAACTTCCTCAAATACGAATTTCCTTCATAAAACATTAACCAAGTGAGCAGTCATGTTTAATTGAACATTCTCTCCATGATCCATAATCTCTATCGGTTTTACTTAGTAAGAAAGATCCTACTCTATTCATATGAAATTAGAGTTTAGTACATGTTAAAGTCCGGGTGTGTACTTACTCAAAAGTGATACATAGAAAACATCATAAAATTGCCAGATATTTAGTTGATGTTCCAATCGATAAGCTACAAGCCCATCACGGTGTAGAATTTCAAATGGATCGATATACCTAGGGATTAACTTCACCTTCTTTACAAATTTCTTCACTCTCTTCTAGGAATATATTATTATAAATATGATGTTAGACACCTCAAAATCTATTTATTCTATTTTATTTTTATCATAAATGTTCTTTTTTTGACTCTAATATTCGGTTTTGTGTTGTCGAATAGATCTAAACTTTTGTGCTAATTTAGTAACATGATTAGGTCACAATAGCATTCTTTCCTCAGCATCATTCCAACATGGTGGAGATATTTATTCATTATAATAGAGGAATTTATAATGATCCATAAAAATACTAGGGAGAAATATATGGTTGTAATAAATCTATACAAAAGGTAGACGTTGAGGCCAAACACCATTGAAATCTACCAAGAAATCTCTCAACTTGCCATCATGAGTCTGAATTGTCCTCTCAGAATAACCATCTATCCGAGGATGATAAGCAGTAATGAAACCTGGATATGTATCCAAGGCCTAATAATGAAATATCCAAATTTTCTAGGTAAACTTTGGATCCAAATCAGATATAATAAATAGTGGAACTCCATGAAATCTTACCACATCATTAACATATTTTCTGGAAATCTGATCATAAGATAAGTCTTATATGATAGAAATGATGTGTGATGACTTAGTAAAGAGATCAACTATAAAAAATATCATATACTGGCATTTAGATGTCTTGTGATATCTGAAAAAAGATTATGTGTTGATGTTTTCTTATTTCCATCCAGCTATAGGGGGAATAAAAACATATTCCTTGAACCTTATTAGTCAATCACAGTCAATGTTGAACTCAAGAACATTTATCACCATATTTTCTAGCTATACATCTTCTTTTTTTTCACCTACTTAATATTAACTCATATAGATGGATGAATAATAACTTGAGCTAGATAGGATTTTCCCCTTACATTATGATTTCCAGATCATTACATTGACAATCCAAAAATATCAGATCATTTTTGATCCTCATCATAGATAAGATATCATCATCCTTTCGACTCAAAGCCTCTTCCACCTTGTTCTCATTCCCATGGTTGTAATGTATTGTGGTCTCATAACCATTAATCAACTCCAAACATCTTCTTTGGCACATATTAAGATAATTTTGAGTGAAAATATTATTTAAAATTTTATGATCAATATATAAATCACACATATCTCCATAATGATAATACCATTATATAATTAATGAAAAAATACCATAGCTAACACAAAAAATTTGGTTGGGTAATTTTTATCATGGGTTATCAATTTTGGTGAGGAATAAGTTATCACCACATCATTTTTCATCAAAATACATCCCGGTCACTTCTTGTATACATCAGTATAGATCAAAAGCCTCTCTACACTATAGGGTAGAGTGATCACATGTGCACTGACTAACTATATTTTCAAATCATTGAAATTATCATCATAATCATCCATCCAAATGAACTTAACTAATTATCAAGTAAACATGGTGAGTGTATTAAAAAAAAACAAGAGAAATAATTCAAAAAACATTGATAATATCCATCCATACATATAAATATTTAGATCTCATTTACCATTATTGTACTAATCAAATGTTTAACAACTTCTGTAATTTATGGATTCACATATATGAAATCTATTTGTATTATGTGACCCAAAAATGAATCATTTCAATGCCTAAATTCAAATATGGTAATTTTTTCATAAGGTTTCTCATTTCCAAAGGAATTTAGTACAAACCTAAAGTTACATTCATGTTCATCCATTCTTTTTAAATATAAATGAATATTGTATATAAAGACTAAAAGAAAATCATTAATATAGTATCTAAACGATCTATTTGATAAATCAATGAAGATAGATTGAGAATTAGTTAGAGTAAAGGGAATAACTATAAATTCATGTTTCCATACCTTATACAAAATTTTTTCTTTGATATATACTCCTTATTCACCCCTAATTTTTGAAAAATAGAATTAATATTAATAATAAAAAATTATAGAGCTCCATGAAGTTTGTTTAATATTTTATAAATTTGGAATATTGGATATTTTTCTTTGACTGTGTTCTTGTTATGTTCTTGATAATAAATGTAGATTCTTATTGATCCATCTTTCTTCAAAAAAATTATTTCACACCATGCTGAAAGACTATGGAATATTAATCCCTTATCAAAATTGTATTTTATTATCTTATTCAATTTATGTAACTCAATTGGGGATTTTCTATGAGGATTAGTTGAAATAGTCATAACACCCAGTATGAGTTCTAATGAACAAAAAAAAACTCATGGTTCGGTAGATGAGAATTAAATTCTTTTGGAAATACATGATAAATATCCCATAAAATTGGTGTATACTCAATGCTTAGTTTCTCCCAAACCATATGGGATATAAAAAAATCATTAATGTTAAATAGGACACATAAGACCAAAAAAACTTCCACAGGAAATTTATATTCATCCTTTAATCGATAGATGATAATAAATTCATTCAGAAAATGAAATGTGACTTACCTTCCTTAGAAATTGATATGAGATCCATATAGGGAAGGAAAATATATTCCAATAATCACGTCTAATTCAACTAAAGGAAGGATCATATGATATTTAGGATGCATTGCCTCAAACAATTCCACTAGAGAAGCATTATAAACTTGTTATGAATCTGTTGTGACACTATGAGTTTTCACAACATACTACATATATAGTTGTTGATGAAATATAGTGATACCCTATGAAAATTATTTGGAGGAAAAATAGTGGGTTTATCCAAAATCAAATAAAACATTATCTTATTTTGAGTTTATGGTATGTGCACCTTTCAGCACATTATTATTGTACTCAACATCACTAGTAGTGATTGCATGAAAGTTTCCTTTCTCTTTAGATGTAATAGGTTTCTAATTACGATCATCTTTAATAACCCTTCGATTAGGGAATTTATTAGTCTAATTCACCTTTTCCATTCACTGGTATCATTTATGTTTTGTAGGTCCATTATTTGTAGTCTTTCCTCAATTTTAAAAATATGTTATCTTATCCCATCAATTTGGTAGCAAAACTTCATGATGATTATCATTTCGAAAAATAAAACTTTTTCTAGTTCCATTATTACATTTTCCTCTATGATTCATTCCACAAACTGAGCGTAATGGAATACTCATATTCTTTTCACTTTGTTTTTTGGATTCTCCATCGAAGTAAATTTTTCTATTCCGATTATACCAATTATATTTATGGGTGTCTCAAATCTCTACCATAACCTTGAAAGAATGTCGAAAACATTTATATTAGATAATGAAGTATAATATGGATAATCCTCATTTGAGACATGGTTTTATGACACTGAAAAATAGATCATCTTTATTTTCAAGTTGAATGATAATTACAAAAGAAAACCCTGCATGTTTGGTAAAATTTTAATTTTAGGTAGCAACATATTTATCAACATTTTTCATAAGATCAAAGAACTCATTCTCCATATTCTAATGAAGAATAAAGGGAATGTAATTATTCATAAATATTGTCATGAATCTCTACAATTCCCTAGAGTCAACTTCATCCCATTGCCTCATATTATTGATAAGATTCCCTCATTGATCTGCTCCACCTTCCAAACAATATAACGAAAAAAATAATATTTTCATGTTTTGAACATAGAAGAAGCCAAAATATATTTTCATTTTTAACAAACCATTGTTCAATAGCTTTTGTATCTAAATACCCACTAAAAGAATAAAGATGTTATCTCATTAAATACTCAATAAAATGTTTTTCCTTTCATTTATCATTTGGATGTCTTGCATGATTTATCAGTTTAGAAACATTAGTGAGAAGAACGAAATGATTTTGAGTTCCCTATTCCACATTTTTTTTTTCTCAGAAGTAAAATCATTTCATTTCCCATCCCATTCTACATTAGCGTGGTTACTTTAGTTCTATACATTGACTAAACCTATATATAATATTTTCTAAAACACTAAAAATAATTGGAAAACAACATAAAAAAAATATAATTTTATAATATTTTGATTTAGGACACCTTAGGTTTTTTCAAAGGTTATTTGTGTTCATCAATAAAAATCTAGGATTGTGTCCTATACATTCACTTACCCATAGAGTTGTTATTAAGGATTTATTTTCATAATTTACAAATGATAACTAAACCCTAATCTAATACCAAATATAACATACCATACTTTTCATATGCATATATTACATATAAATGGGAGAATATTCATTACATCGCATATAAAAACCATGCCATAACCATATATTATTTTTGTACATGGAAACTTGGAAACATAAAAAACTGGTTCATAAAACATCTACATCATCTCCCTCTTATTATATAACAATTAGAACCAATTTTGACACCTCTTACATAATAGATTTATTCATATCCTTGGGAAATAAATGTAATAATGGGTGAGCTAAGGTTCTTAGTAAGGGATATATAAATCAGATTATTATCATATGAAAAGAAACAAAACATTAGAAAATTATATCCTATATATTCAAGAATCAAGATATGGATAAATAATTTCCATAACGATATTAACGTTGTAAATATCATATTTCTTCAATATATACATTAATAGAATCATTATTTAATTGTAAATATGAGAAATAAATTACATCACGTCATGGAGATGGTATAACGTATGTTCACATGAGGGATACTATCATTCCATTAATGGTAAAGGGGTAAGGAATTTAAATGTATATATTTTATTATAGAATCAATATCATTTATTAATTGTTAGATAAATCTTTCATATCAATCATTATATCCATGCCAATATGTAAGGGATGAAAAACATATTACATCACGGTGTGGATATGGTAATTTGTATATATGCATGTGTGGTAAATTAATTTTGTGTGGGACGAATAAAAAGTAGAATGTGGGTTTTCATAATAATAATAACATGTAAACATATATTTTATAGTATATTTGATACTTTATAATGGAAAAACACATAAATTGGAAGGGGAATGAGAAATAAACATGAAGATTCAGAAAATATTATTACCTTATCCTTAGAGAACATCCTTTAGATATTCTCAAAGGGACATTGGGTTATCCTGTTTAGAAGAATATAACTTCTAGAATGTGTATTGGGAATTTTTTATGGGAAAATTTTAGGAGATGGTAGAGCTTCCAGAATCAGTGTGATGTGAAGAATTTAGGGAGGATGTACCCTTTTTCAATTGAGGTGAGGGGTAATTTTATAATTTTTAATAATATTAATTTATAATAAATTCATTCTAAATCCAAATACCTCCAAAAGGAAAGTTATTCAAAGATAAGATGGTGCATGGTTGCGATATCACCGACCAATATATCATAAACAAGTTTTTTTTATAATATTCCACCTTATCATCTTTGTTAACCCTTAAGTAATCTATTTTAATTTTTACTAAGGTAACAAGTTTTTCAATATCAAAAGGTTATAATTTTTACTCATGTGATGTAAATTAAATAATTACTAATTAACTTACAAAATTTTGGACCATATAATATTATTTTATTTTTTAAATATGTCTTCTAATTTTTAATTTATTTAATATTAAATTAATTGATAAAATTTTATTAGTCACAATTTTGACAATATTAATTATTTTTACATTTAAAAAATATTAGGATAACAAGTTAACTTTGATAAAATTGTTTTATTATATTTTTAATAGGTAAAGTTCATATAGAAAATTAATATATGACTTTAATTTACTCAAATTATATTTATTTTATTATTTTTAATATATGTTATTTAAAATTTCCATTAAAAACATAAATAATACATCTAAGTATTTAGTTATTCAATTTAATTATTTCATATCAAAAAATTAAAAATAAAATTCCATGATTAAGATAAATCTTCCATATTTGAGAAGAATATTTCTAGTCAAATATATATATTTTTAAGACCCTTATATAAAAAATATAATATTATTTATTACCTGAATGTCAAATATTTAAATATTTATTAAATAAGATTTTATAAATACCATAATCTCATCTGAATGACCCAAAAAGTAAAAAGAAATTCATATCATAGAAATATGTTTACTATGTTAAAAATATAATGTTATATTCCTTTATAACATAAATTTTCCCCATGAGGAAACAGAAGGGATATTAATTACAATGAATGAAACATTTTGTGTCTATATTTGATTTAAAAATTATATAATAAATTCTCATGAAAAAGTTTCCATTGAATAAATTAATTTAGATACTTATTTGTTATTGGTCAAATTTTATTCATCCATAAAAAAATTCATGTTCTAGGGTTATTTAATAGCCATCATAATTTTATTTTTACCCTAAATGACTAAATTTACCCTTTACATTGTAATATAATTTAGCAAGGTTAATATTCTTATTGGCCATAAATAAATGGAACATATTCAAAAAAATATGTTCATTTTAATATCAATTTAGAATCAATTTTTAGAAATAAAAAATACATAATATTCAAAATTTAATATAAAATAAATCATATAAAGGCCATGAAAAATAGTTTTTTTTTAAAAAAATTCTCCTTTAAAACATAAAATGTTTTTATAATAAATTCATCTATACAATTCTTTCCAAAAAACATAATTGGATTAATTTTAATCAAAATTAACTAACTAAAATTTAATGCTAATCAAAAACATAATTTTTAAATGTAATGGCTTTAATATAAAAACACAATTTAAAATTAAAAAAATTATTTTCAAAATTCTTTAAATGTTTTCAGAAAAAAAAAATTAATTTTCGAATAATTTTTACATTATTATTTCAATAATTGAATTAATTTTATAAAATAAATTATATTTAACATATAAAAATAAGATAAATCATTTTATATTAAAACATAATTTTGATTAATATGTTGATTTTACTAAAAAATGTGGGAAATTTTTTTATGATATTAATATATTCCTATTGAGATATATTTATTTCATTCATTAGTTATTGATATTTATACCTGGAAAATTAATGGCTTGGCTATAACTGTAGTTGTGTACTAATTGTGTCTTTTTGTCAAAAATAAAGTAGTGGTTGTGTGCACCCCATGATATTTAATGATTATAATTATTTAAAGAGAAATATTTTATAAAAATATCTCGGCTTTACAGAAAATCAAGGTAACCAAATATAAAAAAATTATAATATAATTGATATTTTTTTCCTATTCTAAGTATTATAGGAAGGACAAAGAACCAAATGTGATTATAATCATTACAATTATTGTATGTCAATATTTCAACACCATTATAATAGATAATTTCATAACCAATAATATGAATTGAATTTATGAAATGCTTTCAAATGATATCCCTAAAAAATTTAATTGTTTTTGAAATATAAAATTCTTTTAATCGATAATTGAACTCATTGGAATTTATATTATCCAAAATAATATTTAAAACTCAAAATCATGGAAATAAAATCCTATCCACATGAACAAAACATTTACATATGAACAATGAAAATGTATTCCATTAAATTAATCTGACATTGTAATTTCACAATTTGTTAATTGAAAATAAACTACTTTCTATCATTAATTCAAATATTACATCAAATTAAAAAAAATATTCATCAATTTAATAAAAATATGAATCAAAGGTGAATTGAATATAAAAAAATTAGATACAATTAAAAAAAATATCTCATATTTTAATTGAAAATAGACCACATCATTTTGATAATACCATTAAAAAATGAATTTCAAATTAAAATACCTCAAATGAAATCTTTTACAGATAGAATATTATTTTTAATGTATTATATAAAAAACATTACATAAAAACCAATAATTTATAAATTTACTGATGAAATACACCATGCACTATCCTGGTGATATCATTTATTGAAAACAATTATAAAACAATAAATAAGAAAATGATATATAAAAGTACAAAAATTTAAAAAATACAATAATTAAAATAATGATGATGAATTTTTACTGATTATGAAAGAGAAATAAATTATGCCTAACCAAATTTACATATATATGATCAATTATGTCAAACCACAAATAATATAAATCGATTTTTCATTCAAAATTAATAAATATACTTTTATCACACTCATAGAGATATATGAGTATATAGACCATAAATCATCTAATTATTCAATTACATTATACATGAAGTAGAATTAAAAAT
Source organism: Viscum album (assembly GCA_963277665.1). Taxonomy (NCBI): domain Eukaryota; kingdom Viridiplantae; phylum Streptophyta; class Magnoliopsida; order Santalales; family Viscaceae; genus Viscum; species Viscum album. The sequence goes on along the minus strand of OY728127.1, from coordinate 90,286,067 downwards.
TTTTTTACACAATTTATTCTATATTCAATAATTATTTTACAATTTAAAAAAAAATCAAATAAAATTGTTGAATTAATGTGTACTAAATTACCAAAATTATAACATAACGAATCACATAAAAAATAAATATTTGACTTTTTAAATCATTGTTAAAATTAAAGTATGTATGAAAATATATAAAATTATTTCAAACAATGTTATTAAAATAGTTATATTTCTAAAAAAATCATGTGTCTTGGCTACATACTATTGAGGATAAAATTTTAATAAGATTAAGGAAACAAACCCAAACATAATAATATTATTCTTATGAAATATAAATCCATCAAAACAAAATTATTACTCTAGTTTTCAAAGTAACAGTAAGTAAATTTCATTTAATTATCATTTTGAATAAAATACCCAACATTTTTTAAATCTTATTTGATGGATATAATTATCCCTAAACATTATAAGCCCACTAAATATATGAATAAAGTCAATGTTTTAACTGAAAAACATACAAATTTCAAATTATAACCTCGATAAATAATAAATTCTACAAAAAAGAGCTTATATACTTCAAATACTCTCTAGTTTTAAAAACACTCCATAATTGGATATAAAATAATTCAATATTACTTATTTTCATAGATAATATAAATAAAAGAAATGACACCATATAAATGTTTAAAAATCCTCATGAAATATAAGGAAAGGATGAAATGATATGATATCTGATAATTCCATGAATAAATAAAGAATAAGACACATAATTTCTATATATTTACTCTATAAGTGAAGGCACACAAACTTTTCGAAAATAATAAGTAAAGAAGATTTGCGAGCACTCAATTATCAAATAATAATATTTTCACTATGAAAATAAATGTTAAAATACAGCTCATTGCTATAGATTATCGACTAAAATATTAAATAATATATTTACTTATTCTACATAACATATATCTTACATATTGTACTTAATAATTCAAAAAATTGGTCAAATAAAAACATTAATAAACAATATATAAATATTAAAAGAAATTTTTTTCTCATAACTCACTTAATGGATTTTACACCTATTCTCTAGAGGTAGTAGAAATGAATAAAATATGATAATGCATAATAGGGGAATAAATTTTCTATTATTCCATTAATCCATTAATTTGATTTTATAAAACATAAAAATTAAATATTTACAACATATAAATTCATGGGAATGTGAAATATTATTTAAAACATAATTATATTCAAAGAAATCATTTAAAATTTTATAATGAAAATATTGATCAACATGACCACAATTTTTGAAAAGTGCTATATTCCACTATTGATCCATCTCTGACATCGATGCTAGATTAATTTCTAAATATTTTCAACTATCTTGAAAAACATGTATATTTATCCAAATTACAAAAAATAAAAAAAACACACCCACACACAAAGATATATATTAATTAAAAACAAAATACATGGTTTTTAATATATATCACAAATTTAAGGATTACTCAAATGGTTTATAAAATAATTATATAAAATAATAAACCTGTATTGATTCTATAAAAACTAATTTTTGAATTTCATCATGTCATATATTTTTTAAAATAAATGAATGATATATTATATTTTATGAAAATATACTAAAATCAAACAATTTTAATGAATTTTCAATCAATTAATGAAATATTTGAAATGAAAAAACAAGATAGAACAGATCAAAAATAAATCATAAAAGGAAAATGAAGATTTTTTATGTCAATAGCTTCAAATAAAATTAACAACCTATGGAAAATAAGTAATACTATTAGGAACTTGCTGGTCAAATTAATATTCTCTAAATCAAGGTAAACTTTAATGGTATGTGATTTCCGGATATTTTTTTAGTTATTATTATTTTATTTTGAATAAAAAAATTCATAACTATATTTTCTATATATTTTGGATTCATAATTGATTTTTATATAAAATCAATAGATGGATCATGGATTGTCATTAAACATTCCTCCAAAACACAATATCATAATCTAAAAATGAATATATGATACATTTTATAACAAATTGTTTATATAGTGAATACATCTTACTAATAAATTATTAGTATGCTTTCCATTGGGAGAGGGATGTGGAGAACTCCATATCTTACATCCCTCTGTATCTAAAAGTTATAAATTATCTATGTTTTTTTCATCGAAAAAAATTAACAACATAAATATTTGAATAATATTGAATAATGATTGGTTTTTTTGAAATGTAATGAAAACAAGAGAGTCTCAATAGAAACTAATTATAGTAGTGTTGAAAAACTACTGATCATATTCACACTAATATCTCTCTATGAAAAATTATTGGTGAATTATTCATGGGAAAAGATGAAAAAAACATGATGTGGTTTCACCTGATGGTTTATTTCAGGGGGTCCAGCGCATTGTAAAATCTCTCATGTCATTTCCACAATTAATGTTCTCAATGAGAACTCCCAATAGTTCCAATTTCAGAAAATGAGTACAAACCTGATTTTCCAATGGTGGGAGACCAATTTGGGTTTCATACCCAATGATAGGTAGGAACTAACTTTGGTCAAGAGGTTGTGAGGTAAGGCTCATGAAACCCTATTGGTGGAATTTTTTTCTTACTATAATACTCTACAATAGATTTATATATCTTCACAAACTGCTATATAATCCTGATATATAACCAGTTACCCTAAAAAAGATCAAGTGTTGAATAATTAAATTCTTAATAAGGGATTTATTAATGAGTTCATCTATTTTTATCTTTTTATCTTCATCTAATCTTTTTAATGGTTAGAAATATGTTTTTTAGAATATTATATCTCAGAAATATGGATTTTACTCACATATATGGAGGTGATTAATATTTTTATGATGTGATTGAACCTTTATGAGGTATCCTACATATCCTTAATTTAATAGAAATCAAAACCCACATAGTTCATTTAACCCGTGCAGTTTAATGTCATAAAAAAGACATATATTATAGAAATTATTCACTATACATCATGATTAGTCTTTAAGGATTCCTCAAAGGTATCATAATTATTACAAGAATCAGATTCATCTTAGTTTTATCATTCCCTCAATAAATTACTCAGTGTGGATGTCCTTATATGGGGGTAGTCAAGCAATGTTCTTTAATGGGTCATGCACACTGATGAATCTATTTTCTGGTGAAGATTAATAATAAAAATGGTTTGTACATTGCAAATCCATAAGCCCATGAGAAATAATTTAGATGTGGTAAACATGAGATAACATGTAATTGATCTCAATTCATATTGATATGATACTTCTATAATGGGATGGCCCTATGGAATGTTTGATATGTATCTTGATCTATAAAATGGCCTCCAATTTATCCTAGTTATGTCCTAAATCAGAGTCAACATAGATTAGTTTCCATCTAAATCCTTTTGTTGATGAGGAATAATGTTAATACCATTAGAGGGATTGGGTTTTATGGATAGAATGTTAGAGACATAGATGGGATTAAATTGAGTTCGTTACCAATTTGATCTTGGGAGTTAGGAAGTCATCTTATGTTCCCTAAAAATGAAAGGAATCATATTTCACATAGTCTAGTTTGGGAAATGAAGAAATATATCCAATGGTCAAGGTTATCATATCTTATGACATTTGGATGACATGTCCCGATTTTCTACCTAAGATGCATAGGGTTCCCTTATGACATGTCTGTTGTTGTTTGGATTTGTATGGGTTGCTAGAAGAAATTCCCAAAGACCATTGCATGATCGATTTGTCTTTTCCGGAAAGAATATCTTAATCTGAATGGCATGTATAGAGGAAATCAAATGATCAAGGGATACATGTATGTAGGTAATATCATGATCAACACAATCATGTTTGGAAGGTCCCACGTTACCTAGATGACATGTCTGTTGGACATATCATGAGAAATTCTGATATTTCTATAGTGTGCCGCATGACCTGGTTAAATTGTCATTAGGACATCTCACAATCAAGAATGACAAATCTGATGGGTGTCACTTGACTTGGATGAAATTTCTGGAGGAAATCCCACTTCATTAGTGACTTTCCTGGAGAATTTCATGAGACATTTCTGACCATCCTTGAATAAATTCTGAGACCTATCTACCATTACATGAAGACATGATGAGTTTCGGATGACAGGTCGAGAAGACATCACAAGATTTAGATTACATTCCCTGGTGTCTCCCAAAAACCATGGTGGAATGTCCATAGTATATCATGAGTTTAAACTTTTAAATATTGGAAGACATTGCAATACATTGGTGGAATTCACAGAGGGTGTCCCAAAACCTACTTGATATCTCCAAGGGACATCGTTCAATCCAAATGACATGTTGAGATATTGTCTCATGAAAAGGTAGACACGTCTTCATGTTTTTTCATGATCTCTAAATTTCATGGGAGGAAAATTAATATGATATATCATCCATCACATAAGTCATCTTCCTTTTATAATTTTATAGTATTTATATCATATTGTTTCTTATAGTATTGGGTTATTTTATACTTCACATGACTTAGATGAAATGTATCACAACATTCATATAATCTTACTGACAAACTAGAAGTTTATCACATGATCTTGAGAGTGATCATGAATATCATATACTAATTTCATGTGACCCATTAGGTTATTCTATGGATTTCACCAAGTGGTACACCTTTGAGATTTCATGGTTGGAAACTATGAGAAGCTCTATCCTATTCACCCATATAGCAGTCACCTGTGGTGCGAATCTATCATGTTTGTGTTTTTTCTACTTGGGGGGATTTATATTCCTTACAACCACAGAAATTCATCAACAATATTGGTAGGTATCTCATAGAAATGAGATGGAGTGGGTGGATCTATTCTGGTATTCTGAGTGTCACATGATCCTTATGTGGGTCATTCAAATCATCCTATGATGATATATGAATAAGATAATCTTCTAATATTTCCTTGTTTATTGAATTTGGATGATCAAATTTATTTATAATTATTATTTTTTCTTGTAAAAGAGCATTCATATGTTTTGTAAGACATATATATGAGTCCACAAAAGATCCATATGGGTGTGGAATGGAAATCTCATGATAAAAGTTGAATTTTCCAGTGTAATTAATGTGACTATAATGGCCTGTCAATGGTTCCTCCATGAGATCATACTGATAATCCTATGGTCCCTCAAGATATCATTCTAGGATGTCAAAGGGGGAATCTAATGATCAATGGTGATCACTCCAGGAATATAACATTGTTAACATGACTGTCAACATAACACCCCCTCACAAGTGGCCTCCACATTTTCAAAATTTATTTCCTTTTTTATATTACATGGGAAGGGTATATCACAATGCCATATTAGTTTTGTAAAAAAAATCACTCTTCTTACCTAGAATGTATCATAGGATCAATAATGGATCTCAAAATGATTTTATAGAATTGTCCTGAACAATCCTTCTTCATTTTGTTGGCACTGAAAGGGAATCTCACAATTGAATGGACATGTTTTGGTAATTAACATAACAGTGGTGGAATGCCAACATACATTATCATGATAAGGTGGGAATACATATAGGGGCATCATGAGGTCTTACAGATCGCATGATTATGCCACAAGAGGCTTTCTAATTTTCCCACATTTATTTTATAAAGGGTTTATGGGTGTTTTTCAAGCATCCATCAGTTGAGATGTAATGTGATTCAAAAGAACTATTATGGAAACCTCCAATAAATGAATAATTATTATATGTATGTTTTCACAAGAACATAGAGTCTTGTCAATGGTGCTCCACATGATAAACAAAATATCATGTTCTACACATGACCAATTTTCACGACCTTTTGAATTATAAGCTATCATGTGTCCTTCAAGAGTATATTTAACCTCTATGATTTAGCTACATTCTCATTATTTTTTTCCATAGAAAATAATACCCATTTCATTGGTATTTCTTACAGTATATATTTTTTAACTTCCATTTAGTGGGAATTAATAATTATTGCCACTTAGGAACAATGTATTCTGGGAGAAGGACTCAGTTCAGAGGAACATAAATCCTGCCTGAGTACATGGGGATGCTACAAATTAGTTTCATGTGATAATTTTGGTCTTCTAGGTTATTTTTGGTTTTCCACGTAGTTCGCTACAAATATTGGCTGAGGGTAGGCTCATTCAACTTTCGACAATGGCCTTCAGATCTATTTTATTTCTCCCCTTACAAGTTTGATATGCAAGACCATGCCATAAGATCATATTCAAATGTACACTTTTTAAGAATTAATCATGAAATCTATTTTGAATTACTACTTCATGATTCAATTTTTTGAATCCTCACCATGTGCTAAGGATTATCAGCTTCTTTGGCCCAACACGTTATCGAAAAAACTGAGAGTCGATTCCTGAGATTTTTTGATCCTTGACCAAGATCTTTGCCTGTATAGATCTATTTATGGATTATCATGATATTCTTGTTTGGTTTCATGATCACTTAACTATCATCTGGTATGAATTTACATCTCAATATCACACAATCACGAGTCATAAAAAGGGTCACTTTGTGGAGTTTTTTTTATGATTTATGTGATTAGAAAGACCTCCATGGGTCATTTTATCTCTAAGATCATTATTAGTTCATGAAATCATGAAACTAGTCTTATTTCATGTGATTTCCAAGATTCTTTCATAGTTACACAATTCCATTGAAAATATTTTCATATTTTCTAAAATTTACTTACTTGTTTCACAATGATGATTTCATGTTTAAATAAATCATATAAAAAGTACATGAAGAGGGCCATGATTTATGTGAATCATAATAATGACCCTAGGTGTCATGTGCTCTCCAATAGTGAGGATCTAAAGAGGATTCCCTATATGAGATTTAGAATTTCCCCTTATCACACCCACTCCCCATGGGTGGATTTAGGATGATAGATGAGGATAATATTTAATCACATGAACATAATATATTGTCTTACTTGTTATCATCATCCCAAAATTACATTCCATAAATTGTATTTGAAGTTATTTAATTGGTCATGGTACATTCTTAGAGGTTGTTCAATGTGTTGGGTGTAACACCCCAAGCTTCTACGGTACGCCTCTCTTTGAATAATGTGATAGCGTGTGTTGTACGCAACACCGAGTTCTAACACACCATAACTAATCAAACTAGCCGTTATGAATAGTAATACCTACTTTTTGAAATTATATATATTTTATATTTGAAAATGGACTTCATTTTTGGATTCGTAATATCGAATTTAGCCTAAGGTGAAATTTTGGTACATTTCGGATAACTTTCATATTTTGATGAATAGTGAAAATTACTAAATTTTAATTAAAAACAACTTTTTTAATCAAATTAATTAATAGTGATAAATTATGAATTTGAGTGGTTTTAAAGTATATTTAGAATATATTTTTACCATTTAATATAATTTTGGTCATTGGACATAATTTTACAATTAAACCGAACATAAACAAGTGTCAATCTTTTGATAGTTATTATCTCTTAAAAACACGCTTTTTGTTTTAACAGCGGGAATTAATTTTAAATTAATTTCTGCCACTTCTGTGTTTTGAATTTAGAAAAATGGATTCCATATTTGGAATTAGGATGTTCAAATTGTGTAAATAGGTAACTTTTATTTTTAGACATTTTGAATAATTACTGCGGTAAATATTTTATTTACCATGGTTAAGGGTAAATCCGGTAAATAAGGGTTAAAAAAATAATATTATAATAATACAAAATTACCCTAAAACGTGTCTTAACCCTATTGGTTGATACATGGTCGACCATGGGCATCTTTGGGTCAATTTTGGGACCCCATGGATCCACTTGTAAGTGATAATGACACATTATATTAATAAAGTTAAAATAAAAATAAAAATGGCATAAGCTTACATCTTTTAGAAGAACAATTTTTACATAGGGTTATACATGTTGGATTTTCGATTATAAATATTCATTATAAAGATAAAAAGATTTCCTACATAATGATATTTTATTTATAATTTTTATACATCAAATAATTTATATTATTAATGACACAATAATGATGCAATGTTTACCTCATTAATAAATCATTTAAATAAATAAGATTATAATGATTAAAATATTATCTAAAACCTGTCCAATTCTTATTGGTTGATGTTATTTAGAATATGAGTCATCTTATCTTCGACCTCAATGATTTTTGGACCATTATAAACCGAATACAAATATATTATAAAGTAATACTTTCACACTTTCCTAAAGAGCCCCTCCTCTCCCTTATAAAAGGAGACCAATTCTACTCATTCCTCACAACTCTCAAGCCACTTGGCTCGTCCAAACTCTGCCCAACTAAGCTCCCCACATCCCTCTCCTCCTCCTTGAAGCTTCCCCTTAGGCAGAAAGCATTTTAACAAGTCCTTTGGTTCTAACCAAAGTGAGTTACCTAAATTAAAGGTAACGATTTATCTTAAATTATTTTCATTTATTTTGCTTCTCCAACCCCCAAACACTTTTTATTTCCTTTCTTTTGTAACAACACCAGTATCCTCAATATACTAGGATGTTGTTATAAGAAGGATTCAAACTACACATACACACAACTCCATCTAATGGATGATGAACATAATGTTTCTGTGGATGGAAAACTAACGCCTCATGAAATGATGATTGTTCAAATACATCTTACCGCCTCTCATGGTGGCCATTATGATGGCACTGTAATTAAATATGATATTAATGATATATATTTTATATATAAGCTTCTGTAATTCCATTTTATTTCATACCATTATTCGTTTCATGTTGTATATACATACGATAATTTCATTTGAGGAAGTGCGGACTACCGCCCCCTTAAAATGATATGACTCGTTCATACCACACATGGAACGTATAAAGGATGGTGTTAATGAACTTAAGTAACATATATAAAATATTATATTATACTGGAATAGTAATATACCTATGTATCATTTGTTTTCGATTCTTTTAAAATAAAAATTAAATGGAAGTAGCGTTCGTGCGTACGTACGGACTACCGTCTCCACGAACGCGATGAGATTCATTCTCCATCGTATCCATTCAAGTATAATTATCATTTAATGATTTAAAAATGATGTTTAAGGACTTGATATCATTCTGGATATGAATAAGATACAACAAACATGACTTATGTAACAAAACATATAAAGAAAATGAGTAAGTTAACATCCGAAACGGCGATAATACTAAGATATTATTATCAAATCAATATTAAAAGATCATATATGATATCATATTAATGTATATGATTCTTGTATAATTTATTAACAATTATTTCACTATTATACAGGAGGTTAACCTACCCCAACCAAGGAAAAGTACAAGGTAAGGGTTATTTCACAATCTCTTCATTATCCGAGGTTGTATTATACGTAATAATCTACTGGGACCTCTTTATCATCCACATCCATGTTTCTTCGAAATGTATTTCAAAACATTTTTACTATTTACATGAATATGGGTTAATGTCATTTATACCCTTGTTTGACTTTTTATAAGAGGTTTATAAAGGAATCTTTCCGTCGTTTTCAAAACAAGGTCCTTTTTAACCTTTTCGACAGAATTGAGGTAAGAATGTTTTTTTTAACTTATACGGCGGGTGCGGTTATTTTCCGCCGTTATAAAATCGTCGAAGCTTTCCATACAAGCTTATAAGAATATTTTCAAAGAAAATGTTTTATTTTATATGGATCTTAAAGAATTTCAAAATAAAAGGAGATACTTCTTTAAAAAGAATTTTGATTTCATCTATGTCAACATCCTTTGATGGATTTTAAGATTATTTGAAGTTGATTTATTATGATACAAAACTTCTATATTGTATTGAAGGTTTTGTGATATGTTTGACTATGGATGTGCTATTTTTATACCATTCATAGTTTATGGTGAAATTATTGACATTTCGTATGCTAGTTCTAATACGAATGTTTATGTTATGTTTAAACCTTTTCATATGGGAATGCATTGGACTTAATAAGTGACGGGTGGAGCCCGCTATAGCTCCTCGATGCATCGGTAGGTCTCATGAGACAAACTAGTGTCTTGGCACAAGGCCTTGAACAAATCTTATTTGTAGTCTTGGCACGAGGCCTTGGCTATGTGGTTATGATAGTCTGGCATTATGCATTCCAACATTATGAAAGTGGTTATTGATTTTTGCATGTGATTATTCGATTAGTAGAATATCCATGTGAATAAGTAAATGGAATTATTTCATTTTATTTATGCCATACCATGTTGAAAGTTCATATTTAAAAGGCTTTTGTTTTAGTTATACATTGCCTTAAATGTTTATTCTTTCCGCTATATTGTTATCCTTACTGGGCATTTGAGCTCACCCCTTTTCTATGTTTTATTTTTCCCAGGATGTGAAGAAGTAAGTTATGAATGACCTGCAGGGATTTAATGAGGGGATAATAGTGTGGTCTATTGAGACATTATGTTGTTGTAGTAGTTTTTCATTTTATAATGTAATGTAAAACTTATGAATATATCTGGCAGTTTCCAAGGCTACTAAACAAATCGGTCTTTCGAGATTTGATCTTTCTTATGATCATGCCAATGTTATGTAATTAATGCACCGACTCTGGGCAACTGGGGTCGGGGCGTTACAGTTGGTATCAGAAGAAGTTTAGTACAAACCTTGGAAGCTAGATTTAGATAAACTCTGATTAGAGCACGTAGACCTAAGATGAACTTTGAGGATTAGTGTAGAAGAACGTCCTAGAATTTTGGTATTGTAGAGATTTTGTGAGTTTTCCGAGCAATACATCCCTGTCTGGATACGAGCAGGTAGAGGCGGCTCTGGCACAGATGTACCTAGGGGTAAAACCCGAAAACACCGCTTTGAGCTAGACTCGAACGGGAACTGGTGCACGACAACGGGCCTTGCTGCACTCTTGGTTACGACACTCCCGGGGGATATGCTTAGGATAACTCTCACTATATTTACAAATCATTATGAAGGGTTTATGAGTATATACTTCCTCAAAGAAAACATTTTTATGATTATGGATTATATCCATAAATAGTTCAATTTATGCTAAGTGTTTTATAAGTATGGGATTATGTATTTTGATTCATAAACTGATCTAGTTTATGCCATTGTTTAGAAATGGCGCCTAGTGGAAGAAATGGAAACCGTATCAATGCACGCACTCCATGTAGGGATTGCCCTCCTGCTCAAGATAATTATAGTGGGGCTGGTGATGCAACTGGTGCCGATCAGCTAATCACCATACTGGGACAACTTACTCAGGTTATGAATAATAACCTTACCCGTATGGAGCACCCTGATCCGCAGTGTGGAGGATCAATGTTAGATCGATTCATGAGGCAACAACCACCAACGTTCAATGGGAATACAAATCCCTTAGTAGCTGAGCAATGGATATTTTCTCTAGAGAAAATATTTCAGGCTTTGGGGAGCAGTGAAAGGGAAAAAGTTATCATGGCAGTTTACCGCCTCACTGGAGATGCTGATCAATGGTGGTCATTGATTCAAAATACGAAAGAAGATGATGAAGTGTCAAATATGGAATGGAGGGAGTTCAAAGATCTGTTTTTAGAAAAATACTTTCCTCGCGACCATCGAGCAGATATGGAAAGACAATTTCTGAGTCTGAGACAAAAGGAGGATTAGAATGTCACAAAGTATGAGGCTAACTTTACAAGGTTAGCGAGGTACGCTGGTGATTATATTCGCAACCCAAGAAGTAAGATTGATCGTTTCTTTGATGGGTTAAAACCATTTCTCCGTCGAGCATTAGTCTCACAATCCTTTTCATCGTATGAAGACATTGTCTCATGTGCTATCAAGACCGAAAAGGAATTCTCTAAGTCTTATGACTTTAAAGCAAAGCAAGAGAAGAAGAGACCTGATGATCAATCTGGGAATGGAAATAAGGGGAAGAAGGGAAAGGTTGAATATCCATCTTGTGGTAAGTGCGGGAAGAAACACCCCGGTGCTTGCCTGAAGGGAATGGGAGTCTGTTACAAGTGTGGTGAAAAAGGCCACCAAGCTCATGATTGCAAGGGGAAGAAGGAAGCTACCAACGTTCAGTGCTACAATTGCAGGGAGATGGGGCATTATGCAAATTCATGCCCTAAGCGTCAGGAGAACTTACCTCAGAAAAGGCCAAGGGATCAAGGCCAGGCTTATGCTATGACTACTGCAGAGGTAGAAGCTCCAAAAGACGTGGTGGCAGGTAATTTAATGGTTTCCTCAAGTTTAGCAAATGCATTATTTGATTCTGGATCATCGCATTGTTTCATATCTTCCCAGTTTGCTAAGAAAATTAGATATTTCCAATTTGATTTAATAAGGGAGTTGTCAGTTAAAACTCCTAAGGGAAGTATCATTGCAACAAAGTTTTGTGAATCAGTCCCCATTAGAGCACATAAATTTTCTTTATCTGCTGATTTCATCGTCATACCTATGATTGAGTTTGATATAATCCTCGGTATGGACTGGATTTCGGACTATGATGCGAAGATTTATTGTAAGAAGAAAGAGGTTACGATTCTTGATGATAATGATAAGGAGCACCTTATTTTTAGAGCAGAATCGTCACCACCTAATTCTTATTTAGATCCACCCCCAGTAGCTCAACTAAATTCAATTATTGGGGAGGAAGAGAATGAAGTAACTATCGGTGAGGAAAGGAATGTTCAAATAGAGGATGTACCTATTTTGAAAGAATTTGTGGATGTATTTCCGGAAGATTTACCTGGACATCCTCCAGAACGAGAAGTTGAGTTTTCTATTGATTTGATTCCTAGATCAAGGCCTATATCGAAGACCCCTTATAGAATGGCCACTGTAGAGTTAGTCGAACTAAAGAAACAACTAGAGGAATTGAGTAATAAGGGATTTATTCGCCCTAGTGTTTCTCCATGGGGAGCCCCTGTTCTTTTTGTTAAAAAGAAAGATGGGTCTATGAGGTTATGTATTGACTACAGGGAGATCAATGCTATAACGATAAAGAACAAGTATCCCCTACCTCGTATTGATGATTTATTTGACCAACTGCATGGAGCTCAATACTTTTCAAATATTGACCTTCGATCTGGATACCATCAGTTGTGTGTAAAGAAGGAAGACATTCCGAAGACAGCATTTCGAACCAGGTACGGGCATTACGAGTTTACTGTAATGCCGTTTGGATTGACTAATGCACCCTCTGTATTCATGGATCTGATGAATAGAGTTTTCAAGGAGTATCTCGATGAATTTGTGGTGGTATTTATTGATGATATCTTGGTATACTCCAAAACCTACGAAGATCATGAAAATCACTTGCGCATTATCTTGAAGACTCTGAGGAGGCATGAATTATATGGGAAGTTTAGCAAGTGTGAATTCTGGCTTCAGGAGATTTCTTTTCTTGTCCATATTGTCTCTAAAGATGGAATCTCTGTTGATCCTTCTAAGACCAAGGCAATCTAAGAATGGCCAGCACCTACGAGTATAACTGAGGTACGTAGTTTTATTGGTTTGGCAGGTTATTATCGACGTTTCGTCCAGAATTTTGCCCGATTGGCTAACCCATTAACGAAGCTCACACGTAAAGGGGTTAAATTTGTTTGGACAAAAGAGTGTGAAGAATGTTTCGAAGAACTGAAGAGAAGATTAGTCAATGCTCCTATATTGACTTTACCATCGGGGAATGATGGGTTCGTTATTTATAGTGATGCATCGAAGAAAGGACTTGGCTGTGTCCTTATGCAGAATGATAGAGTTATTGCCTATGCATCACGACAGTTGAAAATTCATGAACAAAACTATCCTACTCATGATCTCGAGTTAGCAGCAGTGATCTTTGCTTTGAAGATATGGAGGCACTACCTCTATGGTGAAAAATGTGAGATTTATACTGATCACAAGAGTTTGAAGTATATTTTCTCACAAAAAGAACTCAACATGAGGCAAAGGAGATGGCTTGAATTACTCAAGGATTATGATTGTACGATACACTACCACCCGGGGAAAGCAAACAAAGTAGCAGATGCTTTGAGCAGAAAAGACCATGGAGTTCTGAACATGATGAGAATTGAAAGGGATCCAATTTTCATGGATCTAGTGAAGATGGACATGGGAATAACAAGGGAAGGTGAATCATCAATGCTTTTTCAAATGGTTGCCAAACCATCTTTACTAGAAAGGATTAAGAGTTCTCAGACCGATGATGAAGAATTTCAGAAGAAGATTAAAGCTGTGAATGATGGGAGATTGAGAGACTTTGTGTATGAAGATGGAATTTTGAAATTCGGGAAGAGACATTGTGTTCCCAATATACCTGATCTAAAAAGGGAATTGCTGGATGATTCTCATAGTTCCAATTTCTCTATACACCCTGGGAGCACCAAAATGTATAGAGATTTGAAAGAACATTTTTGGTGGGACAATATGAAGAGGGAGATTGCTGATTTTGTGTCAAGATGTATGGTTTGTCAACAAGTGAAAGCTGGAAGGCAACAGCCTGGAGGAGTCATGCAACCTCTTCCCATACCGGAGTGGAAATGGGACAATATTACGATGGACTTTGTCATGGGGCTACCAAAGACTCCTAGAAGGAATGATGCAATATGGGTTATTGTTGATCGTCTTACCAAGTCAGCACATTTTCTTGCTATAAGAGAAGATCTACCCCTGGAACGTCTAGCAAGACTATACATTAATGAAGTTGTGAGACTTCATGGTGTACCCCTATCGATTGTTTCTGATCGTGATCCCCGTTTTACTTCAAGATTTTGGAAAAGTCTTCAGAAATCCCTAGATACTGAACTTCATTTGAGCACTGCTTACCACCCTCAGACAGACGGACAATCAGAACGGACTATTCAAACCTTAGAAGACATGTTGAGATCTTGCTCACTTGACTTTTAGGGTATGTGGGATCAATATTTACCACTGGTAGAATTTTCCTATAACAATAGCTTCCATTCGAGTATAAAAATGGCACCATATGAAGCGTTATACGGAAAGAGATGTCGTACACCAACCTGTTGGGATGATTTTGGTGAAAGAAAACTTGTAGGCCCAGAACTGGTGGAGGAAACGGTGGAAAAGGTGAAGGTAATCCAAAATCACATCAAAGCAGCTCAAAGTAGGCAGAAGAGCTATGCCGATAATCGAAGGAAGGATTTGGAATTTCAAGTCGGTAATCATGTTTTCCTAAAGGTATCTCCATGGAATGGAGTCATACGTTTTGGAAAGAAAGGTAAATTGAGTCCCAGGTACATCGGACCTTTCGAAATTCTAGAACGAATTGGGGCTGTAGCTTACCGATTGGCAATGCCGCCAAGTCTCTCCAAAGTTCACGATGTGTTCCACGTATCTCTGTTGAGGAAATACATGCCTGATCCGACGCATGTACTCACCTATGAGGAATTAGAACTGGAACCCGATCTGTCTTATTGCGAAGAGCCCGTCAAGATTCTTGATACGAGAGAACAAGTACTGAGAAACCGGACGACGCGTCTGGTAAAAGTTTTGTGGAGAAATCATAAGATGGAAGAGGCAACGTGGGAACCCGAGGAACTTATGATGAAGAACCACCCGAGTCTTTTTATGCAGTAATACCCTAGTAATTGCGAGGACGCAATTATTCGTAGGAGGGGAGAATGTAACACCCCAAGCTTCTACGGTACGCCTCTCTTTGAATAATGTGATAGCGTGTGTTGTACGCAACACCGAGTTCTAACACACCATAACTAATCAAACTAGCCGTTATGAATAGTAATACCTACTTTTTGAAATTATATATATTTTATATTTGAAAATGGACTTCATTTTTGGATTCGTAATATCGAATTTAGCCTAAGGTGAAATTTTGGTACATTTCGGATAACTTTCATATTTTGATGAATAGTGAAAATTACTAAATTTTAATTAAAAACAACTTTTTTAATCAAATTAATTACTAGTGATAAATTATGAATTTTAGTGGTTTTAAAGTATATTTAGAATATATTTTTACCATTTAATATAATTTTGGTCATTGGACATAATTTTACAATTAAACCGAACATAAACAAGTGTCAATCTTTTGATAGTTATTATCTCTTAAAAACACGCTTTTTGTTTTAACAGCGGGAATTAATTTTAAATTAATTTCTGCCACTTCTGTGTTTTGAATTTAGAAAAATGGATTCCATATTTGGAATCAGGATGTTCAAATTGTGTAAATAGGTAACTTTTATTTTTAGACATTTTGAATAATTACTGCAGTAAATATTTTATTTACCATGGTTAAGGGTAAATCCGGTAAATAAGGGTTAAAAAAATAATATTATAATAATACAAAATTACCCTAAAACGTGTCTTAACCCTATTGGTTGATACATGGTCGACCATGGGCATCTTGGGGTCAATTTTGGGACCCCATGGATCCACTTGTAAGTGATAATGACACATTATATTAATAAAGTTAAAATAAAAAAAAAATGGCATAAGCTTACATCTTTTAGAAGAACAATTTTTACATAGGGTTATACATGTTGGATTTTCTATTATAAATATTCATTAGAAAGATAAAAAGATTTCCTACATAATGATATTTTATTTATAATTTTTAGACATCAAATAATTTAAATTATTAATGACACAATAATGATGCAATGTTTACCTCATTAATAAATCATTTAAATAAATAAGATTATAATGATTAAAATATTATTTAAACCTGTCCAATTCTTATTGGTTGATGTTATTTAGAATATGAGTCATCTTATATTCGACCTCAATGATTTTTGGACCATTATAAACCGAATACAAATATATTATAAAGTAATACTTTCACACTTTCCTAAAGAGCCCCTCCTCTCCCTTATAAAAGGAGACCACTTCTACTCATTCCTCACACCTCTCAAGCCACTTGGCTCGTCCAAACTCTGCCCAACTAAGCTCCCCACATCCCTATCCTCCTCCTTGAAGCTTCCCCTTAGGCAGAAAGCATTTCAACAAGTCCTTTGGTTCTAACCAAAGTGAGTTACCTAAATTAAAGGTAACGATTTCTCTTAAATTATTTTCATTTATTTTGCTTCTCCAACCCCCAAACTCTTTTTATTTCCTTTATTTTGTAACAACACCAGTATCCTCAATATACTAGGATGTTGTTATAAGAAGGATTCAAACTACACATACACACAACTCCATCTAATGGATGATGAACATAATGTTTCTGTGGATGGCAGACTAACGCCTCACGAAACGATGATTGTTCAAATACATCTTACCGCCTCTCATGGTGGCCATTATGATGGCACTGTAATTAAATATGATATTAATGATATATATTTTATATATAAGCTTCTGTAATTCCATTTTATTTCATACCATTATTCGTTTCATGTTGTATATACATAAGATAATTTCATTTGAGGAAGTGCGGACTACCGCCCCCTTAAAATGATATGACTCGTTCATACCACACATGGAACGTATAAAAGATGGTGTTAATGAACTTAAGTAACATATATAAAATATTATATTATACTGGAATAGTAATATACCTATGTATCATTTGTTTTCGATTCTTTTAAAATAAAAATTAAATGGAAGTAGCGTTCGTGCGTACGTACGGACTACCGTCTCCACGAACGCGATGAGATTCATTCTCCATCGTATCCATTCAAGTATAATTATCATTTAATGATTTAAAAATGATGTTTAAGGACTTGATATCATTCTGGATATGAATAAGATACAACAAACATGGCTTATGTAACAAAACATATAAAGAAAATGAGTAAGTTAACATCCGAAACGGCAATAATACTAAGATATTATTATCAAATCAATATTAAAAGATCATATATGATATCATATTAATGTATATGATTCTTGTATAATTTAGTAACAATTATTTCACTATTATACATGAGGTTAACCTACCCCAACCAAGGAAAAGTACAAGGTAAGGGTTATTTCACAATCTCTTCATTATCCGAGGTTGTATTATACGTAATAATCTACTGGGACCTCTTTATCATCCACATCCATGTTTCTTCGAAATGTATTTCAAAACATTTTTACTATTTACATGAATATGGGTTAATGTCATTTATACCCTTGTTTGACTTTTGATAAGATGTTTATAAAGGAATCTTTCCGTCGTTTTCAAAACAAGGTCCTTTTTAACCTTTTCGACAGAATTGAGGTAAGAATGTTTTTTTTAACTTATACGGCGGGTGCGGTTATTTTCCGCCGTTATAAAATCGTCAAAGATTTCCATACAAGCTTATAAGAATATTTTCAAAGAAAATGTTTTATTTTATATGGATCTTAAATAATTTCAAAATAAAAGGAGATACTTCTTTAAAAAGAATTTTGATTTCATCTATGTCAACATCCTTTGATGGATTTTAAGATTATTTGAAGTTGATTTATTATGATACAAAACTTCTATATTGTATTGAAGGTTTTGTGATATGTTTGACTGTGGATGTGCTATTTTTATACCATTCATAGTTTATGGTGAAATTATTGACATTTCGTATGCTAGTTCTAATACGAATGTTTATGTTATGTTTAAACCTTTTCATATGGGAATGCATTGGACTTAATAAGTGACGGGTGGAGCCCGCTATAGCTCCTCGATGCATCGGTAGGTCTCATGAGACAAACTAGTGTCTTGGCACAAGGCCTTGACAAAATCTTATTTGTAGTCTTGGCACGAGGCCTTGGCTATGTGGTTATGATAGTCTGGCATTATGCATTCCAACATTATGAAAGTGGTTATTGATTTTTGCATGTGATTATTAGATTAGTAGAATATCCATGTGAATAAGTAAATGGCATTATTTCATTTTATTTATTCCATACCATGTTGAAAGTTCATATTTAAAAGGCTTTTGTTTTAGTTATACATTGCCTTAAATGTTTATTCTTTCCGCTATATTGTTATCCTTACTGGGCATTTGAGCTCACCCCTTTTCTATGTTTTATTTTTCCCAGGATGTGAAGAAGTAAGTTATGAATGACCTTCAGGGATTTTATGAGGGGATAATAGTGTGGTCTATTGAGACATTATGTTGTTGTAGTAGTTTTTCATTTTATAATGTAATGTAAAACTTATGAATATATCTGGCAGTTTCCAAGGCTACTAAACCAATCGGTCTTTCGAGATTTGATCTTTCTTATGATCATGCCAATGTTATGTAATTAATGCACCGACTCTGGGCAACTGGGGTCGGGGCGTTACATTGGGGATCTCCCCTTTGGGGTTCATAAAGTTGTGATTCTATCTACTAGCCAATTTCTCAAAGTTAATTGAGAATATTTGTCTCTTTTATTAATGAATATAGTAGTGGACGGATCATAAAACGGGACCATAATTCATGTGATAATTTTTCTGATGAATGTGAATGACCATTTTTGGTTACACAGTGTTGTTCAAAATCTCTTGATCAATAATAAATTGCCACCCTTTATGAGGACATATGATTTTCCCAGTTCAAAAATATATCATATTTCAGATCTCCTTTAAATGATGATTATCTACTATTTCCCTAAAACTAATTCATTCCTTCTATCCCATTACAAATCAAGTAGAAATCATTGGGATGACCACCAACTAGGTTTGATATCCACTTAGGGGATGTGTTCGATGATTTCCGTCCTACTATTAATGTTAGGGATGTCCCTACACAAATATAGTATTAGAAAGTGAAATTCATAGTATTGTAAAAGAAAATATATAGATGGAGTGCTATATTATCACATGCATCTCCTTCTATTACTAGATTAACATCTTTCTTTTCCATAGTGCAACTCATCCAACGACTATATTCCCTCAACATTTCCCATCCAGGATAGTTTTTTACTACACAAAATCATATTTTCAAATCCTTGAATCTTGGTAGTATATATTATGGGGAAACTATATGATACCATATATATTACTATGCCTTAGAATAGTGAGTTTTATCCCCATGTTCTTTAACAAATAGAATTTCGGAACTAGCAATGCATGATTAGGAATTTTAGTTTGAACACTATAAATGGAAAATAAAGTATTAATCTGGTCCCTCATCATATTGTAGTACTGACACTATCACACATATACTAGAACATGGTTCATATCCAATATAAAACCTTTCTATATAAGACCACATATCCTTTCTAGTTTCAATTTAGCTAGATTTTTGATCATTTCTGATGCTATATATACCACAACATAATTCATATCCCATATACCTTATTCAACCCTAAGATGGAGATGATTTCTAGAAATGATTAAATTTCACTAGGCCTTTATGAGTTCATTTACATGATGATTCATTCTAATCACTTCAACATTATGTACTCTCATACACAAATTAGGCTAATTGTTGATAATGGCACATGATCTTTTGGTGAACATTCATATAAAATATCTCTTATGGATGGGGTTATCATAGATAATGTAGAAGAGAATATAAATTGATAACTATATAACCGTTATTGGTTCAAATACCAATTCAGTTATTTCAAAATGGTTTCTGACCTCCCCTCACCTGGCATGTGGGGAGAATGAAATACAATGATTATCTTTAAATTTTACATTATAATGGAATGATAGGAAAAAAATGATGAAATTTTCATTCAGCATGATGGTTCCCCTATATTTTATTCATATTATTAGTCTTAGTATTAGGTAGAAGCCTATATAGGCGGTGTGCTCTATAGGCCTGTTTATATGTGGGAATATGTGTTAGTTTGAGTGACTACCTTATCTAAATAAACAATGGAGTTGATCAAATAATCTTAGAAATCATCAAGGAAGAAACCTACTCTTAACAATGATAATACCATTAATGGGGAAGATATTTTTAATGATTTTGTCAATTTTATTTGATCAATATACAATGCATCCATTGAGAGGATAGCATAAGAGGCATCCTCTCTTTATTTTTATTCTTCATCCCAACTAATTGTTCCCCATTCTAACACACCCACAATAGAAGTTGTAGAGGATCTAACATGGAATAGTCTAATCTTGAAAAAGATTCATAAAATAATAATTGAGACTCTATTAAGATCATTTATTGATAAAGGTGAATGTATTCAATATCTATCTTATGATTTGGGACTGGGAATATTTGAAATCCCACAATTATATGACATAATGTCACAAATTATCCTCACCCAACAATAGTTGGCTACTTGAGGGTGGGTCTTATATGATTTTTTTAATAGGTGTACTTTGGAAAATGTAATTATTGAATAATTAGTGGAATTTGAAAAGATTCATGAGATAATATATATGATGACATCGAAAAAAATGTCTTGAACACAAATATAGAAAGACATGAGGAGATTGAAGCTTGCAAAAAATATAATCTCTCAACATAATCAAACTCATAAATGATTAAGCATTAAATTATCGAGGATATTTATTCTATTTTTCTGAGATTTTTTTCCTCAGGAACCATTTAATGATGCATTGATGGAGGCAATTCAGTCATTAATAAACGCTAGTCATCATACTCTCATCAACCTAGAAAAATCAGCAGATCTACTCTTACTACTATATTATCACCATTGGTTTTATTTTTAATAGAATCCATAGAGACGAACTTGAATGTCGATATTCCTCTATATTTTTATCATATCAATTTATTTGAACATTATATGACATCATCATGATTTATTTTATTCACGATGTTAATAAATTATCATTGACCTGATGTTTTTATATACGATCAACGATAGATATCCATTTTAAAATATAATTAAAATATAAAATCCTATATTTAAATTTTTTCTTGAAAATTGACTTTCTTAAATAATTTTTCATGAAATATATACCTTGGGAGATTCATCAGCGATATATTTTCTCTAGTTTTCTTGAGATCACCTAATTCACAAAAGGATTAATATTTTTAAAAACAAACATCCTATAGGGAGAATTCTCTATCCCTAGCGGAATTTAGGGTACTTATCCTGTATATATTTTTTTCACTAAGACCACATTGGGATCACCAAAATCATTATATATTTTAATTCATATGATCCTTTTATTCATAAGAATTATATAAGGTAAGGATAAGCGGTTATCAAAATTAATTTTGATTTTTCCACCCTGTAGTTGGTTTTTGACATGATATGTTCTATGCCTTCTCCATTTTATTGATCAATTTATGGTTTTGTAAACAAGATAATTTATGTACTGATGTTTAGATACATTTATCTTAAACATTAAATTATTTTTGTTTATGGATTTTCAATTGGACCTTATATTGAAATAATTAAGGGTATTTCAGGTTTAACCTTCCATTATTGGTAATATACTATTTTTAAATTATCATTTTCTGTGTAGTTTAACGTTATGTGGTAAGGATATCTTCCATGAAGTATAATGTCATTCGGTAAAGATATTTGAAATGCAATTTAATGTCATGCAATAAGGATGTAAATATTATACATAGGTTAAAGACATAATTCTTGGAAAAATGTCAATTTTAAAGTGCTTCTACTAGGAATTGATTTACGAATATGAAATATCAATAATACATTATTGGGATTACCCAAAAATTCTCGAGGTGTTGAGTTCAATTATGTTGTTTTCAGGTCCCATGAGGATTGGAATTCATTTACTATAAAAAGGATTAACATCCTGAAATTTTTTGAAATTTTTTTTTGAATTAATTTAATCCCTTTTGATATTTTTCATTTCACAGAAAAATGACTCTCAGATTTTTTATATCAAAGAGCTACATTTGGATTGAGTTATACACAACACCATGTTAAACATGAAGTACACGCAACACCAAGTGTATAAGTAATTATAATGTAAAGATAAATTAAAATATATTTACTATTTTAAATACATTTGATATATTCTATATTGCTTAAAATTCATGTGGTATCGAGTTATCATGCATCACATAAAACATCAGGTTTCATCAATGAATTGTGTTACAGACATTACTATGTTTTACAAAACCAGAAAATATTATTCAAACATGATTATTTAATATAATAATACATATCATAGAAATAAAATTACCGATTATGAATGTTATTAACTAAACTATTAAAATATATTGTTTATAAAAATATAATATGAATTCATTGGTTACCACTGAAAAAGAAACAAAAATGTAAACCAATTGAATATAAAGGAAATATATTTATTTTTATGCTAAGAATGCTATTTTATCCTAAAAAATAAAATTAATTACAATATGTGAGTGATATAAAATTAATATATATTATATATATAATTAAATAATCTTGATACTCATTTAAAATATTTTATAAAAATATTATATGAAAAAACCGAATTTTATAAAAAACACATATTTTTATGAATTAAATTTTACCATATTTTAGAGGTGAACCTATTTGAAATCCAATTTTTAAAACTTTAATATATTTTATATGTCAAAATAATATTCTTCGTTCAAATGGAAATATAATATTTAGATTAGGGTAATTTTTTTATTTTTCATTGAAGATTCATTTTTTATGAATAGTGAAAATAACTAAATTTTAATTCAAAACTAATTTATCGAATAATTTAATTATAAGGATAAAATTCTAATTCTAATTTGTATAAATGATAAATTAGATATATCTAATATTATTTAGTCTAATTTAGTAAATAGGAACCAATTTAGTATTAAAATTTTATTTAACAACTTAGAAATATTTTGAATGTTAATACTTTAAAAACCTGCATTACTATCCCGTTTATGAGATCAATTTTATATTAAATTATGAAACTTATGGGATTAAAATTTTGAAAAATGGATTAAATTTTCAGAATAACCCTTATTTATAATTTCTAACAATTTCAAATTGTATTTTCACTAAAATTATTAGTGAATGTTGTTATAATTAATTTCAATGATTAAGGAAAATTTTACTTAACTAGGGACTTAAACTTAAACATAAGGGAATAAATGACCTAAAATACTATTTCAAATATGTTTAATGGAAATATTTAGACCTATAATCCCCTTACTTGAATTTTTCCTTTATTTTATACAATTTTCATTGTAAAATTTTGGTGTAATTTCGTTTCCACACATTTATAAGAGTTCCACTCTTCCTCCTATATAAAAAGGAAATCACCCTTCCCACTTACTCACACCTATAAATCCATATTATATTGACCAAAATCCTAGAAAATAGATCCTAAACATACCTACCTTAATCTTATATTCCCCATTTTGGATCAATGCCATCCATGGAAGCCCTTTGGTTCAAACCAAAAGGAGTTACCCAATGAATAGGTAACATCACTTCTCAAGCTCCTTTATTTTATTTTCTTTCTCCACCCCCTAAACACAACTTATTCCATTTTTTATATTATAAAAAAATTAACTCAAAATAATTTTTTTATATATTATGGATCAAAAATAAACTTACATACACTTCCATATAATGGGTAATGAGAATACTATTTTTGTGTACTACGAACTACCACATCATGGAACGATGTTGTTCATTGTTTCCTTCTCCACCTTAAATGGTTGTGAATTATGATGAAGTAACTGTTTATAAATGACATATAATATATTTATTATCTATTTATTCTTATTTAATTATTTTATAACATATACCATTAATCTTCTCATCTTTTGTAAATATGATATTATCGTTTGTGGATGTGTGGACTACCACCTCCTCAAAGCGATGTGATTTTCCCACACATTACCTATGATGTATTAATGACGGTTCTAGTATAAATAAATGATATATAACATAAGAAATATAATTTAATTATATTATATACATATATACGTATATTTCATTTAATTACATTCTATCAATGTGAAAAAAAATTGAAACAACATTTATACGTATGTACGGGCTACCATCTCCATGAACAGAGTATTCAATTTCATCTTTCTATATTTTTTATTATTATTATAAAAACATATATAATTATTATAAAATATTTTTATATAATGTTATAAATTATTGATGTAAGTAAATTACAATATATTTAATATGATGAAGAATAATAAGTTAAAACATGTACGAAGAACAAAGTATACATTACTCAAAGTGAAAGCATGCCATATTATTGTAAATAAATGGGTAATATAAATACCTAAAAAGATAATACATGGTATTAGGTATATTAATTTAATGATTTAAAATATATATAATAAAATTATGTTTATTATAATTTATTTTTTTATGATAATGACGACATTAAATAAATAAGGTAAAGGAATTTCATCTAATTTCTTTTTTCTATTTGATACATGCCATGTTCACATCCTATTTCTTATATGTGGTCTATATATTGATTGTAGATGTATTTTATGATTCATATAATTAAAAATATTTTTATTTACATATCCATTTGATTATATTTATTTCATCGAGTTTAGTTTTTAAAAGTTTCCAATTTGATAGAGTAATTTAGTCTCAATTTCCCTTCTTTGAGACACATACCATGTTATGAACTTGTATTTTTCTTTGTGCTGTAAAAAATTCCAATTAAATGTTAAATAATTTGTATAAATATATTATTTATATTTTATTATAGATTTAATTTAATTTTCTTACATGGGGTGTATAATTTAATGAAACCAATTGGTATTATTTTATTGAAATAATCTCATCGTTTATAAATAATATTTTTCATTATGTTTCCATTGATGAACTTTTTTTACCCATCTCTCATGAGAACTAATGAATTTTTTCTCCATTATATATTAATGATATATTAATGTTTTGGTACCATTTTTCATGCACTGGTATATAAGCTTATTTAAAGAGTGTTTTTAGTAAATTATGACTTTACCTTTCTCTTGGGATGAAAATATGTCTTTATCAAAAATATATTTCCAAAAAATGTTTTCAAAATTCTTTCAAGAAAACATTATATGATCTAAAATTATGCTCAAAATAATTAAATAAAATTTTCATAAATCTCTATTTTTCAAATTATAATCAATGAAATGGTGTTCAATATGTTTTTAAGAATCATTTATAATTATTCAATATGTTTTTAATGAAAAAGTTTAAAAATATTTTGATGCTTTCTTAATTTGACTACATAGCATATTTAATGAAATTTATTTCAAAAAAATTTCCTAAATTCATTAAAAGATTTATATTTTCTTCATGTAAAGTGTTTTCAAATCATTTTTAATAATTCTTTCTCAGTTTTTATGTTTATTTTCAAAGAAATTATTTTTAAAAAGTTTATTTCAATGAAAATGATTTCAATGATTTAGAAGATTTTTTTATATTTTTTAAAAGTATTTTCAAAGGAAAGGGTTTTTAAAAATGTTTTCAATTTTATTTTATTAGTTTCAAAGGAATTTTTTTTCAATATAGATATATTATAATGATTAAAGTGAAAAGGTTTTTAGAATGATTTCATGTCTTCCTTATATGTTTTATAAGTATTTTAAAAAAAAATAGGTTTTAAAAGGCATTATGTTTTAAAAGAATTCTTTTAAATAAGGAATGATATTTTCCTCAAGAATAGTTCTTAAAGGGATATTTGAAAATTATTTCTGTTATTAGATGGCATTTATTAGTGTCACTTCTTCTATTTTGAAATGATCCAATGGTTCCATTCATTTTATTTCTGTCATTGGTTTATGTTTTGACAGAATGATGTTTATAAAACCCATTTAACTTTAATGGGTTATAGTTTTATGAAACATGTTTCTCTTCCACGAATTATTTTCTTATAAAAA
Source organism: Viscum album (assembly GCA_963277665.1). Lineage (NCBI taxonomy): Eukaryota > Viridiplantae > Streptophyta > Magnoliopsida > Santalales > Viscaceae > Viscum > Viscum album. The sequence goes on along the minus strand of OY728127.1, from coordinate 90,259,368 downwards.
TTTAATTTTTATTTGGTTATTCATTTTTGAAATGATTATGAAAAATAAAAATTTCCACATGTTAATTTGTGATTACGTGTTTGTGAAACCCATTTCATTTAATGGGTTTTGAAATTATTATTTTTGATCTTTTGGCACACACATATAAGGTTCCATTATGAGGTATGTGGGGCCTATATATCCCTCTAATTCATTGGGTAAGGATTTATATCTCATGAGATATACTAAGACAGTCCTGGGAGTGAACCGTTACTACCATGATTGTATTAGAGTAAAATCATACAAATATGATGGCCTTAGGTGTGAACCATGAATAACAATAGGATATGGGGAGTGAACCAAAACATCTCATATGAACTTGGCTCTGATTATTTGACTACTATTGAAATAATTTTATATGCTTATGTGTTTTCCAAAATTCCATGCCTAATTCCTATGTTATATTTTCTTGTATTAAGATATTGTTTCACTTCTGAATCATGAATTATGAACTATAAATAATTATTCAATGATTTCTATTTATGATATTTGATATATAGGGTGTGGTCTTAAAATTTTATTCTCATGTTTTGGTATACTTATGTTCATGCTATGGTAATGTATTTAATGTATTTACCCTTGACGAGCATTCGACATCAACCCTTTATTATGTTTTTTGCCTATGTTATTAAGAATGGTTTTAAGTATAATTAAAAGGGTACAAGATCATTGTGGAAAAAATTGATGATATTTCAATGAGTTATAATATTGTTTCTCCAGGTTTCCATATACACTAAACTAAACTAGTATTTGGGTGATAGTTTTTATAGTTTTTTTTTGAATTACGCAAAAATGATGTAATGTTAATATATGAAAATAAATGTTTTCTATAGTTGGTATTAGAGATATGGTGTATTCAACCATTATAATCTAGAATGATAAAACATTAGTGATATTTGTAGAAATATTTATAACGAAATTTGTAGGGATGTCTATAAGGATAAGTATAAGGATAAGAAAAACTATAGGAAAATTTAATAGAATTTTGGTAAAGGATATATGTAGTGTATTCCTAGAAATACATCTCTTTTTTGTATACTATAAGTAGATATGGCTCTGACATAGATGTACCTAGGTGTATCAACTCCAATAGTGTGTGTCAGTATTGACTATTTTTAACATAGTACATGATAATGGGCCATGTTAAACACATGGTTTGACACTCCTGGTGAATAATATTTGTGAATTTACAAACTCATCATGAACCATCCTGAATGATTTAAAAATAATTTACTATGAACAACCTAGGATAGACCTATAGTGTCAGAGATTAAGGATGGTTTCACAATTATAAATCTTATACATAATAAGTTTTCATGATTATGTGGTTTTATAATATGTTATGTTTTTATCACACTATGATTTCTGGTTTTAGATAATGGATGGAATAAGAAGGAAATGGGTTTGGTCAGAATGGCCTAAGGACCTTTATTTTTTATTATTTTTTGATAATCTCCCTTTCAAGGGATGAGGTGGAATCCTTACAAGGCTCAAAGTCACAAAGAAAATTACATGACCCATATGTCATAAAGGGATCTGGGTTAACGTTGAAGTATACAAAAAATATACTGGTCATTAAAATGGGATGATCAGAGGATTAAAGGATTTTTTTAATTAGGTATAATCTGTTTTCATAGAACATGACAGAAAACATTTACGTTAACCAACTCTCAGAATCCCCAATGAAGATAAGGAAGAATTATTTTAAGAGTTCAGGTAATGGAGACCATAGTGGAATGGAGATTTAGTTTCCTACATGTCAAGTGTGTGGAATAATTCAATGAAGTGAATGTATTAGATGAACAAAAATTTGTTTTGGTAGTGGAAAGGAAAACACATCAAGTGACTATAAAGAAAAAATGAATAGATTGATAAATGAAATGGATGGGATAATTACCTTCCTTAATATTCTATATAAGGATAAATTTATTATATGTGTAATGAATGGTATTTTTTCTAATCAATGTCCTAAGTGGAATGATCATGAATATAATCATCAATGTGTTATGAATAATGATTATATTGATAATGATGATGATATCATAAATGAAATGGGTGAGAAAAGATGTATTATGTAATACGGTTAAGTACCCTTATAAATGGATTAAGGATGAAATTGAATAATAATTGTTTCTATGCACATGGATTCATTCATTAGGTTATATGAATGAAAAAATATATAAGGATTGTTTAGTTTATGTTTTTTTTCAAATGACTTAAAAAAATATGTTGAATGGTTCTGATGGAATAGAATAGTTACCTATTGGAAAGTTGATGTCCATGGATAATAAATTATTTAGGGAAAGATCACTTTTAATATGTTCATTAGGTTAAGATAATTTTGATTGGATAATGAAAAGTTGGGTATGTATAAATAAATTGGATGATACTAATTAAATTTAAACTTATTGAGGACTTGTTGGAAAGGAAATTATGCTATCATGAATAAATTTTACAACATTTTTGGGTTTACGATATATAATGAATAAATAATTGAATAAATAAATATTCTTGTTTTCAATAAATATTTTTGGGAATTTAGGAAATTACCATGTTTCAAGGGAATACACGGTGAAGGTATTCACATGTTTATTATGGGACAACCAAAATCTACTTCATGATATATTTGGATCAATTCTAGGCTAATTTTTGGAATTTAATTGACCATATTTCTTATGTTTTAGACTTATATAATTATTATGGTTTTTAGGGTTCACTATTTATGGAATGATATTTGTTAAAGTATTATCTCTCCATATTGAACTTAATTCATATCTAATAACTTGTGACAACCATTTTTTTGTGATTAATATAGATGGAATGAACTATCATTATATTTATGGATTTGATTATCTGTTAATGATTTAGGAATGAAACATTCACATTAATTTCATGGAATAAGAGATGAAGTGGAAGATTATTAGAGCTCAACAACAGTAAAGCTATTCCTGAAATCATGTAATTATATATTTTCAAGAAAAGAATTTAACATTAAAAAATTATCTTCAAATGAATAATGTTATCTTAGTACCTTAAATTTTTGATGAATCATATGGTCCCTTAGGTCATCCAATATTTATATCATTTTGATTATAAACGTTTTTTAACCATGTTCCATATCACCCTCCTTCAGAATTTGATGGTTATATTTCTCCTACATGTAGATTTTTTCACTTCCCAACTATGATATCCTATGTGTGAAGCTAATTATGAGTTAAATTTTGTAACTTTTATGGTTACATATTGATTTTAAAATTTATTTTTTAGTATTTATTTTTATGATGTGGGTTTTTATGAAAGGAACTTTAAGTTATTAAGGCTTTAATATCTCATTGGAATTTCGAGGGAGATAATCATTTTAAGGGGGTAGAATGTAAAAACCCTAGATTTTGTGAATTTTTATCAAATTTATTAAATATTTTTTTTATTCATTTCACGCAACCCTGAATCTATATTTTTTTATTAAGGATATATGTTTGGATTATTTTATACAAAACACCATATTAAGCTTGTTCTACACGCACCAATAAGTTCATAAGGGTATATAATATCCTAATACATTAAAATATTTTTACTATTTCAAATAGAATAAATATATTATAAACTAATTTTAATTCATGTAATAACAAGTTAGAACGTATCACACACAACAACTATATTTTTCGATGACTTTTATTAAACGTATTGACGTGTTTTACCGAACAAAATATTATTATTAAATTATTATTATTTAGTATAACATGATATAAAGTATCAATTACATTAGAATTAATTACCATTATTAACTAAATTATAAAAATATAGGTTTTATAAAAATATAATATTAATTCATTGGTTACCAATTAAATAGAAAGTAAAATGAAATTTAATTGAATGTAAAAAAATATTATTTGTATGTGGATAATGTTTTTTATCATCAAAATTTAAGGTAATTATTATAATTTAGTGATATTAATTTAATATATAAACTATATGCACAATAAAATATTTTTCATACTCATACGTTAAATTTTAACGACATAAAATATGAAAAACCCGAATATTGAGCATAAAATCTATATTTTTATAAAGATAGTTTTTTCACATTTTCATGGTGAACCTGTTTTAAATACAATTTTTGGGACATTCATTAATTATATATTTCAAAATAAATTAATATTTTAATTATAAACTTAAATGTTATATTTGGGTAATTGTTTCAATTTTTCTAAAATGTTTCATTTTTTACAAATAGTGAAAAATGCTGAATTTTAATTCCAAAATGATTTTTCATCTAATTTATTTATAAGATAAAATTATAAATTTAATTTCTTTTGAAGATAAATAATATAAATTTTATATCATATAATTAAATTTAGTTCATGGGATCCAATTTTACATTGAAATTAGATATAAAAACATAGAAAACTTTTGAACATTTTTACATTATAAACCCTACATTTTCATCTCAGATGTGGGATTAATTTTAAATTAATTTCCACCACTTATGTGATTGGAATTTTGAAAAATGGGTTCCATATATAGAATAATCATAATATATAATTTATAATAAGGTCATCATATTTTTTTACCAAAATTATTAGTGAATGTTATAAAAATTAATTACAACACTTAAGGGAAAAAATAGCATAACCAATGACTAATCCTGAAACATAAGGTCTTAAATGGCCTATAAACATTTCCAGAATCCATTTTTTGTAATATTTAAACCATATACTCAATTTAATCAAATTTATTTCTTTATTTGATCTATATTAAATGGGAAAATGGTGGGTGGAATTTCTTTTCCAAACATTTACAAGAGTGCCACTCCTCCTCAGTTATAAAAAAGGCACTCACCCCTCCCACTTCATCATAGACCTCAAAAAACATTGGATTAAAAAAACTATGAAATAATAGATCCTAAAAATACCTATCCTCAGCCATGAAGCCTCACATTTATAATATTTCCATCCATGGAAGCACTTTTGTGCAAACCAAAAGAGTTAACCAAAGAAGAGTTGACATCCTTCCTCAAGAACCTTTCTTTTATTTTCATTATCCACACCATCAAATTTCATAATTCATTTATTATGTATTAAAAAATTGTCCTAAATATTCTTATATGTTGTTATATTATTGTTTCTACCTACACTTACATAGACTTCCATATAATGTGTAACCATCTTATCATTATTGTGTATGATGAACTACCTCCTCATGAAACGATGTTGTCCCTTTTTTACTTTACCTTCATTCATGGTTGGGAATAATGATGGAAACATAGTTTAAATATGATATATGTGATATTTATTATGTATGTATTATTACTTAATTATTTTATAACACATAACATTATACTTTCCATCAGTTTTAAATATGATAACAACATTTTCCATTGGATGGACTACAACCTCGTCAAAGAAACGTGATTCATTCACACAATACATGGAATGTACAAAAGTTAGATTTAGTAAAAATATATGAAATATATATAGAAAATTAATTCTATTGTATTGATACTATATACATATATACATATATGTTATTTACTTACTTTCATTCAATACAAAAAATAGAAACAACATTGATGTGTACGTATAGACTACCGTCTCCATGAAAGGTGTATTTCATTTCATATTTAAATATTTTATATATTATTATAAATACAAAAATAATGAATATATAATATATTCATATAATTATTTCCATTTAGGATTAATTTAAACCATTCTCTATTTAAGAAGACAAAGAATAATAATTAAAAACATGTACAAAGAACAACACAGACGTTAACCAAAGTGAAAAAATAATATATAATTGTTAATAAAAGTGTAATATGATGTCATAATATAATAATATATGGTATTAGATATATGAACATAATTATTTAATATATATACAATAAATTTATTTTTTTATACATCAGGATTGTACGAGTACAATGAGAGTCATGACATAAGGTAATAAAATTTCATCTCACTTTTTATTTATGTGAGATAAATTCAATGTTAATCTTGAATTTCATATATCTGGCATGTATATTTACCACATATGTATTATATTATTATTATAATTAAATTTATGGGTATTTTGATATATATATTTTATGATATTCCATTAATGGGTTTTAGGTTACAAAATTTACCAAATTTGTAATGTATTTTGTCTCAATTTTACTTCTTTCTGACACATGACATATTATAAACCTATATTTTTCTATGAGGTGTATATATTATATTGGAAATATTAAATCAAGAATATATTTATATTCATGATATTTTATTCTTTATTTAATTTTATTTTCTTACATTGGGAGTATAATTCAAATATAACGACTAGTAAAAGTTTATTGAAACAACCTCATTTTTTATCGAGATTGTTTATGATTATGCTTCTATTGATCACATATTATGATCCATATCTCATAAAAACTCATGAATTTTCTTATATTTTAAAAACTAATGATACATTTATGTATTGGTACAATTTTCTCACTCTCTGGTACATAAGATGGTTACAAAATAATTATTAATAAATTCTTACTTTACCACTCTCTCTTATCAGATATACATCTTCATTAAAAACAAAGGTTTTTAAAAATATTTTCTAAATGTTTTCATTAATTCCTTATTTGTTTTCAATTTATATTAAAATAATTTGTTTTTAATATGTTTTTATTAATTCATTATAATGATTTAATTTTTTTATTAATTATTTTTCATAATTATTTTAGGAATAATTTACAAGTTATAAAAAATTATTCAATAAAATGGTTATTAAAATGTCTTAAAGATTACATTATAATTTATCAAAGTGAATTCTGAGAAATGGATAATTTGTTTTCAAATTTACTTATATGTTTTCAAGGTTCTTTCAAATAAATTATTTTCCGGACATTTATAAGCCTTCGTTAATGTTTGGATCTTAAATTCTATGAATAAGTTTTTCAAAATGTTGTTTTAAATGAAAAAGATTTTGTTAACATAGAATATACTTTTATAAGTTATGAAAATATTTTCCAAGGTAGTGTTTTACATAATGTTTTAAAAATTATTTTATAAGTATTTATAGAGAAAAATATAATCTTTTTTCAGGATTCATTTATATGTTTTAAAGGGAAAATGTTATCCGAATCATTTCTATTCATCTTTCTCTATTTTCAAAGTATTTTCAAAGAAAATGGTGTTAAAAAGAATTATGTTTTAGAATAATATTTTTAAATAAGAAAGGATATTTGACTCAAGAAATTTTTTAATGGATCTTTCCAAATTAAATCCCATTAAATATGAAATCCATTGGTGTCACTCATGCATTTCTTGGAAATTATCCAATGGATTCATTCATATTATTTTTTCTGAACAGATTATGTTTTAGTAGAATTATTTTTATTTAATTTGTTTCTTATTCATGTGTTATAGGTTTAAAAACCTATTCCTCTTCCATGGGTTTTATTTTTATAAAACCCACTTATTTACATGGGTTATACTTTTATGAAATGATTAGGAACCCTATCCCTTTCCAGAGGTTAAGATATGATTAATTATTTATGAAACCCATTTAATTTCATGGGTTACTATTTGATTGATTATGATCTCATGGAACACATATTTATGATTTAATTATTAAATGGTTGGTACCTAAATATCAATCCAATCCATTGGGTAAATATTTATATCTCATGAGATATACTAAGATAGTATTGTGAGTGATCATTGTGTACTAAGATGTCCATGGAAGTGAACCCTGACTTCCATGAAGGTATGGGGTGTGACATCATGCTAGTAATATGGAAATGGAGTTAACCATGAAAACCATGATTGTATGGGGAGTTAAAACATAATACTAAATGACCTTGGATGTGATTCCTTAACTACAATGAAAATAATTTTATATGTTTATATGTCTACCACTATTACATGTATTATTAATTTGTTGCACATTGATGGATTATTCTCATGTATATATTATGACTCAAGTATTATGAACTTCCAATACTTATTTCATGACTAATTTTAATGATATTTTATATGAAAGGTATGATATTCAAATGATATCCTCATGTTCTTGTACCCTGGGTTTCATGTTAGGATTATGTATTTATTATATTTACCCTTACTTAGATTTAGAGCACGCCCCTTTCTTATTTTACTGTTACTGATGTTATGAAGAATGATTTTTAAGTATAATTACTAAGGGGGTTATATTTGTTGGATAAATTTAATATCACTCACTCACATAGAAGTATTTTGTACCCAATATACAATGAGAGTAAACTAACATGGTCTTTGAGAATCTATTTTGTAATATAGTAAGAATTCTTTAAAATTGATGTAATTTTAATATATGAAAACCTAGTGTCACTATTGGAGGAGACTCCTATTTCTGGTAGGTAAAGGCTTATATGCATCTCTATCATTGTCAAACATATTTTCCCCGCACATTTCCTAGGGTCATTATTGATTTCATTAATGGTATGGGTGGATGGAAAAAAGACAGGGAAACAAATTCCACCTAGATATTTGGAATATTGGTTGATAAATTCATAACATAAATGTTTGGATTCAATGTGTATGGTATAGGGAAGACATTTTGGGATGTCTCATAACAACATGTGGTTTCGTGTTCATCGATGGTGTTTTCAGGGCTCACTAGGATTGGAGTTCCTTTCTATTGAAATAGTGGGTTCCCTAGACCCAACTTTGTCATACTTTTGATTAACATATCAGGTGTACAGTTAGTTATACATGATGTTTTATTATAATTATAGGTTAGAATATTTAGTGTCCACTATTGAAATTGTAATTTCCAAAGATTAATTGTCATGTCGAAAGGTTATAGCAGATCCCAGACTATAATGAGAACCTTGAGATACTATGACAATAATATTAAAAATATTTTTATGGTCTAGGTATATATTACTGACTATACATAGTATATTTTTGACTATCAGGTTTTTGGGGCTCCTAATCATTGAGACTTATTCTCATGAAGGTCTCACATGGTGATCTCTAGTAGTGATATCGTGGGAACATACCTGCCAATAAGAACACCACATGTTTTGAGTGTCATAGTTCATTCCTATTTATGGACATGTGTATTGGTCTCTTGAAATTCGACCATTTCCAATGTGTGTCATTTTATTTCATACTTTTATTCATGTCAAAAAACATGGTATTGAAATCATATCAAGGTATCTTGTGTTGGGTGAATAGTTAGTGGTATGACATTGGGTGAATGATCAAGAATGGATTTGTCACTTTCATGTTAAGGAAGTTGTATATCTTAGGTCTGGTTGATCAGGATGGTGCTGCCTCCATAAGTCTTTAGACAAAGCAATAGAAAGGAAAATTCATCCAGATAGATCAACAAATAATAAAGCAAGAAAAGGGAGAAGAGGCTAGTGTGTGTCCTTCTTTATGAGATATTTAATGACAAAGAGATTAAAGTACACAATCAATGTTCATAGGATGGTTGTCATTGCTATGAAAATCCTTATATCTTTAGGGTCAATGATGGGTTTCTAGACTCTACTCTTAGTCTATGGATTTTATTCACTACTATTGAGATAAGATCCTAGAGGGTCACACACAATAGTTTATTCAAGAATCCTCCCTATTTAGTTGAATATGTGTGTGGACATAATGGGTCCCATCATAGGGTCAGAGTGTTGTACATGTTTTTTATCACCAAAATAATAAAATTAATTCATTATTATTCATTTAATGAATAATTAGGATTGAATTTATTTAATGTACTTAAAATTTAAGTAAATATGATATAATATTAATCGAATGAATATTATTTTAATATTAAAGGTTCATTTATTATAACGAGGGATAGAGAGTGGAGTTAAATGGATCGATTTTTATCATGTAATATATTTTATATATTTTAAAAATTTGTGATAAAATAATAAATAGTTTTTGCGTAGTTTAGTTCGTCATTATAATTTATTTAGTGGATGTTGAAATAAACAGGGGGTCGGGGAACCCATCCAGGTATTTATCAACTCAACTATAAATAAAGGAGGAGGCTCTCTATCTTGTGTGGATATTTATACTATTCATTAATTTTCATTAAATGTAAATGAGAGCCACTATCTCCACCCGCTTCCTAGAGAGGGAAGCAGTTGATCAAAGAGCAAGGATCATGATCTACCTTAAGCATTAAAGGGATCTCGATGTGGTGATCGTCAAGACAGCGAAGACATCATCAGATCACCGTGCTATCACCCAAAATTTAACAATCGATGTTCCAGTATATTTTTGAAGTGTGTGTGGATGATCTAGATGGTTCTTTATATGGATCCTTCAAGCAATGATCGTCATCGACTAGTTATAGTCGACCACGACATCATATTTGAAACATGTATGGTTTCAATTTATTTTTGGGTCTTTATAATTTATGTGAGAACCTTAGACCTTACGGGGCTCAGATAATTGGCATAGACAAGCTTCATCATCCTGTTAATGAAAAATTTTAAAATCCACCCCCTACTCTCGCTGCGGGCCTCAAAACCTATTAGTGGTATCAGAGGTATTTTTTTGATTTTTAAGCCAAAAAATATTGATTTTCATAAAATTAAGAAGAGGGTTCAAAATAGTTCTCAACGATCCAACCCATGCATCAATCTGATCTCGAACTACCATTTTATAGCCAATAATATTTTTGATACAGATCGATTTTGTTGTTTGAGTTCAGGTTTTAAAATTCATTTTATCTAGCAAAACCATTCCTGTTTTGGTTGGTTAATCATATATAATTCCAATTTGCGAAAATTATTATTTAATATAATTTAATAACAAGAACAATAATTTTATTAATATTACAATGATAATTTAATAATTATAATAATGTAATAATAAAAAATTATTATTTTATTATATAAATTTTATTATTATTAAATTGAAATGTTATTAGGTATACTTGAGAAAGTTGTGAGGGAAGTCATTAAAAGAAATAATTAAAAGGGGAATTAACCTTAAATAAAATAGGGTGGAGGGGTGGGAGACCTACTTTGCATGTCTCCAATAAAAAAAATATAAAACTAAATAAAAAAGTGTTGTACAATGACTGATAATTTTTTTAAAAAAAGGTGCAAAGGGGTATACTGCGGACCTTGAGGTGGATTCATTAGGATGAAAAGCACTAAGTAGTGGGCCCCAATAATACTGGACCAACATGAGATGTAGCACCAACCGCCGTCTCATCTTCCTGGAGCCACGTCCCTGCTTTCGTGCACCACCCCATCCCAGATGCCGCACCTACCTGTTGAGTTGCACCAGCCCCTGATCGTCACAACCCTCATTGTCTATCTCATATGTAGTAGTCAAATAATAGGCACACCACAGGAAACCCACGATCGTCTGGCTTCCTAGCCCTATCAACACCACTTCCTTCTACCGAGATGCCACACCAGACCCGCGACACACATTACAGCCTCAGCGCGCAGCCCCATCATCTGACCTCCTCCCATGCTACAGGAATGAAGTCATCCTGTATCCATCTCAGCCTTATCCCAAGCCATGTCGGCCTAGTAATTTCCCAGTAACCAAGTAGCACACCTATATCCCAACTCCACCCCTTTCTCTAGCCATCACCCTTCTACTATCGGTCGCCAGAACCACCAGCTACTCATGATTCTAGCTGCCTCCATTGGCCACCCCAGGTTTGGCCACTACTAGATCTTGTTTGGAAGAGCATCACCAGACTCAGACCTCCCTTCTACAGGATAGCAGTGGTGCCGCCCCACAGCTGCCGGCATGACACCCTGCTTCCCTCGTAGTGAAGGACCATGGTGGAGGCAATAATTTAGAATATATGAAAACATACACAACTGGGGAAAGATGCATTATGTGTAAAGCTTTGACTCAGGAATAATGACCATATGTCGTTTAGATTCTCAAGACCAGTTGAGTAATAGTTTAACTTTATGCATTTATTTATTATTTTATGCCCTTAAAAATCGCCGGAAAATACATAAAATAATAAATAATAAAATGCACAATGAATAAATGTGTGTTTTGCTATTAATTTTCAGTTGTGAGTGCAACAAAATAGATGAACAAGACTAATTGTAATGGATTACATTCAACCAGGTAAAAATAAAAAAACCTCAATGAAATATTAAGTCACTACAACCTTCCAACATTCATGTTTTAACATAACCATGTGTTTGAGTGTCGTTCATGCCATAACTAAGGGTGCCTCTTACTATCAGCGGTTCTTATTAGAGTGGGGGGTTGAATTAACTTAAATTTATACTAAGAAATAGCCATAGATATCTTTTTGTAATTTTAGAGGCAAGAGTTGAGTAAATCAGGTTATTATGTTAGAAACTGGGACTTCACTCAATAGATCAAGGAATTGAAGTTGGCCTGCGAAAAACCTACCTTAAACCCTCCAAGTAGTAGTGTTTCCATTGCTTGTAGACTATATGGGAGTTCAAGGATCATTTCCACTATAATACTCAAATGATAGAGTATTCTGATTCTAGTACATATGTAACGTCCCGAACCCAGTGGCCTAGAGTCAGTGCATTATTTTAATACGTTGACATGATTATAAGGAATCATGTCCCGAAAGACTGATCAGTTAATAATTCTTTGAATATATATTACATACATGAATTTTACTTTATACATTAGAAAATAAAACACAACACACCTGATCCTTTGAGAACACTAATAATCCCATAGCTTAACCCTGCTCATCAACCCTAAAATACTTATTCAAATCCTGGGAAAAATAATACATAGAAAGGGGTGAGCTCAGATATTGAATACGGAGAACAATATAGAAGAAACTTTAATAAATAAACATAAACATTTAAGGCAATGTATTAGACTAAAACAAATGCCTTTTAAACATAAGTTTCAACATAATATAACAAAGATAAAATCAAATAATTCCATTTACTTATTCGCATGGATATTCTTCCAGTCAACTAATCACATGCAATATCAATATCCACTTTCATAATGATGGAATGCATAATTCCAGACTTCATAACCACATAGTCAAGGCCTTGTGCCAAGACTAAAAATAAGATTTTGTCAAGGCCTTGTGCAAAGACACTAGTTTGTCTCATGAGACCTACCGATGCATCAAGAAGCTATAGTGGGCTCCTTACATCACTTACTAAGTCTAATTCATTCCTTATATGAAATGGTTTAAACATAACATAAACATTTATATTAAAATGAGCATACAAACTATCAATACTTTATCCATAAACTACGAATGGTATAAAAATAACGCATCCACAGTCAAACATATCAAAAAATCTTCAATACAATTTAGAAGAATTGTATCATAATAAATCAACTTCAAACAGGTTTAAAATCCTTCAAAGTATGTTGACATATTTTAAAATAATTTGTAAAACTCTTTGAGAGAAATATCCTTTTTTATAAAAACATTTAAAAGTCACACAATTTAGAAAGGAAGACTTTTAAAGTTATTTTTGAATCAAAGTGTCCCATACGACTTTGAAACTTTTTAAAGGAATTAACGTTTTGAAAACATTCATGTCTATATAAATAAATCCTTAAAAACCATTTTGAAAAAATGGACATTAATGAGAATGATTTAGATGAATAAATATTTAAACCATTTAAAATGATGATCTAGTTAAAGATTCCCTTATAAAAAACCTTAAAATATTCCTTTTGAAAATATTTTTATGAAACACATATATAGATGATAAATATTTCCCAGTAGATACTCATGGAAAAACAACCTCTGATATTGAATTGATTGTAGAATTAACCCCTACCTTGCACTTTCCTTTGGTCGATGGTACGTTTAACCTGCTCTTCCTGGGGTGTTTCTTTTTGATTTGATCAAAAGGGATCCTTAGGTTGGCTTTATGATCAATTTGCGGCCTCTAGGTTGAAGGTAGGACAGTTGAGAAGGTATTTGGGTAAGGGTTGGCTGAGCCAAATGGCTTTTGAGGTGTGAAGTTATGAGAAGGGGAAGTGCCCTTTTATAAGGGGGGTGAGGGTCAATTTAGAAAAAGATTAAAATATCAATTTATTATACAATAATATTAGGTTTTTAATTTCTCAAAACTAATTTATTTCAAGACTTAGGTGGTTATGGGTCTAAATCCTCTCAACTAATAGGTTTTAGACATGTTTAGGTTACCATCTTAACCTTATCTTATAGATTTAACTCTTAGTAAAATAGTTTAACTTTTTCCCTATCTTCTTATATTCTTACACTATATGGTGAATAAACTTACTCTAAACTTCCAAGAGAACTAAAAGTGGTTCATTAATGAAATATATAATATTATTTAATCCCTATTTCGGAACCATATATTTTTTGGAATATTATATCAACCAATAATATAGTATTTGTTCTAAAAACTAATTTATGTCAATTTGAAACTATTTAGTATTTGGTTTTTGTGAAAGTCATCACAACATTATTTCTTCGAACCAAATAAATTGAATCAATAATAACATGTCATATTCACCTAGAAAATATTCAGATGGCATAAAAACATTAAATTATATTTATTTTAATATTTACAATATCATTTATTTGTTTCTTTTATTAATAAGAAAAATATTGCATCATTATTGTGTCATAAATAAATATATTTATATTATGCATAAAAATTATAAATAAACTATCATATTGTAGGAAATATTTTTTTTCTTTCAAATGAATGTTTATAGTCGAATAGATCAGTTGTATAACCCCATATAAAAATGTTTTACTAAAAGATACAAGCTTTTCTTATTTTTGTCTTTACTTTAGATTAATTAATATAAAATGTCATTATCCCTCCCAGGTGGCTCCATCGGGTCCTAAAATAGACCCTAAGATCCCCATGGTCTTAAATGTATTAGAAAATATGGTTAGGACACGTTTTAGGGTAATTTAATATTATTTTAACATTATTTCTTTACCTATATTTACTGGACTTACCCTTCAATAATGATAAATAAAATATTTACTGAAGTAATTATTCATAATGTCTAAAAATAAAAGATATCTATTTAAACAATTTGGAACTCCTAATTACAAATATGGAATCCATTTTTCCAAATTAAAAACAAATATGTGGTATAAATTAATTTAAAATTAAATCTTGTTGTCAAAACAAAAAAGCACGTTTTTAAGAAATAATAACTATCAAAATATTGACATTTGTTTATGTCCAATTTAAATGTAAAATAACACCCAATGACCTAAATTATATTAAATGATAAAAATATAATCTTATTATACCTAAAAACTATTCAAATGTATAATTTAACATTATAAACTATTTCGATTAAAAAAGTTGTTTTTAATTAAGATTTAGTATTTTTTCACTATTCATCAAAATATAAAAATGAGCAGAAAAGTACCAAAAATTTATCCAAACTAATTTTTTATGGCCCTATTCTTAATATGAATTTAATTTAACTACATTGAATATATAAAAGTGTCAAATATTGGATTTAAAAAGGGTTCTCCATTAAAAATCATAAAACTGCATTTTTTGAAAAATACATCTTTTATATTAATAATAAAATTTTCTTTATATTAGTTCTAAGAAAAAAAAATATGAATGTTAAAATAATATAGGATATAAAAAATTTAAAATATATTTAATACTATTTATAACCTCTTTTTATAATGGCTAGTTTGTTAATTCGTGGTGCGCTCGAACTCGTTGTTGCATGTAGCGTATGTTATTGAAATACTATGAAGAGAAAACATAAAATGAAATCTTGGGGTGTTACAACATAGGGTTCCTAGAATTAAAAAAAATAGTGGGAGTCATTTATGGATTAAATTAATCATCAATGTCACAATTCGTTAATCAGTATAAAAGTAGAATCAGCTAAAGTTTATTTTTGTAGAAAAATGGAAAGTAATACCACCATAAAAAAACTACAATTAAGAGTGAAAAAAGTTAATATATAAAATATAATGAAATTACTTTTTTAGTGTATGTTCTTGCACAAATTACTAATATAAAAGAAAATTCATGGTGCAAGTGTCCCAACCTGTTAAGCCACCTCAAGAATCAAGGGTATAAATGCTTACAAGAGACTCATAAATCAAGCATATGATGGTTCTGTCATAACGCTATCATCAACGTCTGATGTTAGTTTCAATTGCTACATCAAGACATGGATGATGTTACATGTAGTCTCATCCCCAATATCCTTGTGAGGAGAAAGCTAAACATGATTTGAATGCGATTATTGTACTCGGTTTCTGTAAAGTGAATGATGTTTCATAATCTTTCATGACATCCCATTCTTATACCTTCTACACCCAATTACTCTATTTTCATTTAAAGATACAAAAAAAATTATAGAGTAATCACTTAAATATCGTTAAGGATGATTTTTCCATGTAATAACAATATTAAAGAAAGTGCAATCTTTTGTTCTTATAGTGAATAAATTCAAAGACAAGGTGGAAAGGCATATGGAATGTTACACCAAAGAAAACTTTTTAATGTCATTCCATGAAAAGTGGTTTAATATTTAACAGGTGGTTATTTTCATCACATACAATAAATTTATGGAAGTTTAAAAATGCAATTAACTGAAATACAATAAGCAAGTACCCGCTTCTCATTCATGTATATTCAATATGAATTAATGTTTCTAACACACTTCTTGTAACATCCAAGGTAAATAAAGAATATGATATTTTCATATTAATTATTATTTTTAAATTAAATATTAATTTTAATTTAATGGCGATGCGATGTTCAATGGAACACCAGACACACATCAATGGGTTTCTTAGAAATCATATGTAGCACACAAGTCTGAGTCATACTGAGAAAAATAATAATAATATAATATTATTATTTTAAATGGTAGTTAAAGCCTAACTTTTTTATTGGAGGGAATGAACAGAACTAACCATATTGTGATTAACCATGTTTGTTAAATGTCTTTTCATTTATCCAATAAAATTTAGAGGCTTAAAATGAGAATGAATCCAATTTTAAGCATAAATACTGTAATATACTTAAAATGTATTTTTACCGCCTTTGATAGAGAACCGATTTGAAGTCTATTTGTTTTAATTTTATATATTAAATTTGAAAAAAAATTATCTAGAAGCAGGAAATCAAAATTTACATTGGGTAAATTTTTGGTATTTTTCTGATAATGTTCATTTTTTAACGAATACTGAAAAATACTGCCTTTTAAGTCAAAACTTTCTTTTTATCTGATTTATTTATATTGTTATATTATCCTTTTAGTTGGTTTTAAAGTATAATTAGATTATATTTTTACTATTTAATCCAATTTTGGTCATTGGAAGAAATTTCAGTTTTTAATTAGACATAAACACAAGACAATCTTTTTGAGAAGTATTATTTCTTAAAAACACGCTTTTGGGTTTTGAAAATGGGAATTAATTTTAAATAAATATTTTAAACATATGTGTTTTGAATTTGGAAAAATGGATTCCATATTTGGAATCATGAATTCAAAATTGTGTAAATAGGTAACTTTTATTTTTAGACATTATGAATAGTACCTTCAGTATATATTTCATTTACCATGGTTAAAGGTTAAATCTGAAAAATAAATGTAAAAAATAGTATTATAATAATATTAAATTTCCCTAAAAAATGTCCTAATTCTATTGGATGAATTATATATGACTATGGGTATCATTGGGTTGATTTTAGGACCCCATGAGCCACTTGTATGTCAAAATGACATTTACTTACTTGTAATTTAATGTTAATGAAAATATAACCTAAACATAAATCTTTTACTAAAATAATTTTTATATGGGGTTATATAAGTTATATTTTAGACTATAAATAGTAATTACAAATATAAAAGGATTTCCTAAATCATGGTATTTTATTTATAATTTGTACAGATTCAATAAATAAATTTAGTTATGACACAATGATGATGCATTGATTGGTTCATTAATAAAGCATTCAAATAAATGATATTATAAATGTTAAAATAACTGTAATTTGGTTAATTTGATGTCATTATA
The DNA here is from genome assembly GCA_963277665.1 of Viscum album. Classification (NCBI taxonomy): domain Eukaryota; kingdom Viridiplantae; phylum Streptophyta; class Magnoliopsida; order Santalales; family Viscaceae; genus Viscum; species Viscum album. The sequence goes on along the minus strand of OY728127.1, from coordinate 90,241,353 downwards.
GAATTTTATGGATGATAGATACATGTTATATTTGTATTAATGATGTTTTTTCGAATCAATCAAGTAGTTATAGTTTTTTTTTAAAAAGTCATGATAAGAATAGTATCAAAATTGCCATAATTGATATTTAAAAATATAAAATATTTTATTATATATTATAAAATTATAAAAACACAAAGATTCAGAAAAATATTTATGATAAATAAAATATTTTATTATTGACTCTTTTATTGTATATTTTTCCTTTTTTGGTACCAATTTAAATTTCTTAAAGTGTGAAATGTTTGATAAAACAGTAAGAGTAAAAAGGGTTAAATAAATAAAGATAGGGATTAGAAAATATCCAAAATAGGTCTAATTCTTATTGGACTATTTTATTTCAACTTATATTTATATTATCTTCCAACTAGATTAATTTTTAATCATTTATACTTGAAATAGAATTTATAATAAAATAATAATTCGAGATATTCCTTAAGTGCCCCTCCTCCATCTTATAAAAGGGCACCACCTCTAACCCATTACTCACACCTCTCAAGCCCCATTTGATCATTGAAACTCCAACCAAATAATCTCCCAAAATACCTCTATTTATCCTATAATATTTCCCCATGGAAGAAGGCAATTCAAGAGATCCCTCTGGCTCAAAAAAGAAGAAGTTACCCAATTTTAGGTAACGTCTTTTCTCATGTTTCTTTCAATTATATTTCCTTCTACACTCTTGGTTCTATTATTATTATTTGTTTATATAACAAAACTAGTATCATAAATTTAATAGTTTGTCTTTACGAGAATTATTTGAACTACACTTACTCACACCTCCATCTAATGGATACGAACATACAATTTCTTTGTACGGTGAACTGCTGCCTCACGAAATGATGATTGTTCGATTTTCCCCTACCACCTCTCATGGTGACCATTATGATAGCACTGTAATTATATATGATATTAATTAAATTTATTTTATCTATATTCTTTTTTAATTTTCATTTATAACATACTTTTATTCTTTTCATGTTGTATAGATATGATAATTTCATTTGAGGAAAGGCAGACTACCGCCCCCTCAAAGTGATATGACTCATTCACGCTTTACATTGAATTTATAAAGTATAGAATTAATGAACTTATGTAAAATATATAACATAGATATTAGATTGAAATTATAATATACCTATGTATTATTTAGTTTTCATTCTATTAAATATGAAAATTAAATGCAAGTATCATTCATGCCTACGTACAACTTACCGTCTCCATGAACGGTGCATTTCATTTATTTTATAAAGATGTTATGGAATACTATAAATATATATATATACAGGATATATATGATATATATGATAAATAATTCCTGAATATGATTTTAATGATAATTTAATTTTGACCACATAGGCAATTTATAAGTATAACATGTTCATTTTTGACTCAAGTTCCGAACACCCACAAAAAGTCCGATATGAACTCAAATAATTTACTAATTGTTATTGAAAGGTAATAGGTGATATAAAAGGAATAATAAAATTTAAAATGGTTTTTAAGAAAGTATAAATTTTCTTAAGTTTATTATTCAGGAAATTAAAGAACGAACGAGTCAAGTCAGACATGAGGTAAGGGACTTTGTCTCAATCGTTTTTCTGTGAGGAATATTTTGATTTATACATGACATGATTTTATATGGAGTATGAACCCATTATAATTTCAATTTAATTATAATGGAATATTTTTCTATGTATAATTTTACAAAATGAAAAATGGAATATTTATTTTTAATATACATGGTAACAACGACCTTTCCGTCGCTAAAAGCATTATTTGATATTTGGCTTCCTTAAGAAGTCATTATGTTTTTAAATGGAAAATAAATACCATATACCATTTTTTGGTTTTGAAAATGGTTTTGAAAGTGGATTTAATATTTTAATTTCTTGAATTTTTTGTGATTTCAAATGAAATTTTTATGATTGAAATGTTGATATTTGAAATCATTTATGTGTGATGATTAGATAATGGTACTTGGACATTTGACGGGTGGTTACGTGATAAACCAAATGATGGGTGGTTCTATGATAAAATATGTGTAAAATCACAAGAAAATAAATAATATGAAATTTTCATATTTATTAATATTTTTTAATTAAAGGGGATTCTATATTCAATGGTGTACTTGACATGCAATAACAGGTCTCTTTGAAATCTTACGTTGCACACTAATAATATAATATTATTATTTTAAATGGTAGGTAACTCCTAGTCATTGTATTAGAAGTAATTAAAAGAAATAACTGATAATATATTTTTGTTAAATGTTTTTACATTCATCCAATAAAATTCAGAGGCTTGAAATGTAAATGAATCTAATTTTAAGCATAATTTACTTTAAAAGGGAGATTTACCGCCTTTTGATGGAGAACCATTTATAAATATTGTTTTTGTCACTTTTACATTTTATGTTTGACAAAAATAATTTTCATCTTTAGAATCGGGATGTCAAAAATTTACTTTGGATGAAATTTTTTTATTTTTCAAATAATGTACATTTTTAATTAACAGTGAAAAAATGCTGTATTTTAATTCCAAACCGATTTTTAATATATTTATTTATATGGTTATATTATATTTTTAATTGTTTTAAAGTGTAAATAGATTGAATTTTTACCATTTAACCCAATGTTGGCCATTGGAAGTATTTTCACTTTGAAATTGGACATTAACAAGTAACAATCTTTTGATGGTTATTATTTCTTAAAAACAAGATTTTTGTTTTGACGATGGGAATTAATTATAAAATTAATTACTGAATCATCTATGTTTTTAATTTGGTAAAATAGTCATCATTTTTTAATTTGGAATATCAAAATAATCTTAGAGTGAATTTTTTGTAATTTTTCTAAAAACATTCAATTTTTTATGAATAGTGAAACCACTATGTAGTAGTTAAAAAACTGACTTTTTCATTAAAATAAAATTTTACATCATCTGTGAATTGAATTTCAAAAATCCAAAATACATGGTTTTCATTAGTAAGTATAATTTAGTTCAATGGGATGAAAATAATTTTTGGTGAATAGTAATTTTTTACTTTTATTAACCATGATTAAAGGTGATTATTGTAATTTAAGGTAAAAATAATGTTATAATAATAAACAATTACCTTGACACTTGTCATAACCTTATTCGATGATTAATGGATGATGAAGACAACTCATGAGTCAATTTTGGGACCCCATGGAGCCACTTGGGCAAGATAATGATATTAATACATTTTTATTCAAAGTAAAAATAAAAATGTCATAAACATGTATTGTTTTACAAAAACAATTTTTACATGGGGTTATGTAAGTTATATTTTCGACTATAATATTCATTGTAAATATAAAAATATATCATAAATCATGGTTTTTTTATTATAATTTTAGACATGAAGTAAATAAAATTATTTATGACACAATGATGAAGTAGTGTTTAAGTCATTAATGGATGATTTAAATAAATAAGAAGAAAAAAATTAACAAAATATCAAAAAATTGTCCAATTCTTATTAGATGATCTTATTTTGAACATGGGAGACCTTATCTTCGAATTTAATGATTTTTGGACCATTAGAAACCAAAAATAATTATATAATAAAATAATATTTTCAAACATTCCAAAAGAGCCTCTCCTCTCCCTTATAAAAATCCCTCACTTCCTACCCATTTATCACACTTCTTAAGCCCTTGGCTCATCCAAAATATGTTCCAATAATCTCCCAAGATCCCTCTATTTGTCCTAGAAGCCTTACCTTAGGTAGAAATCCCTTCAAGAAACCCTTTTGTTTCAAACCAAAGGGAGTTACCCAATTTGAAGGTAACGTCTTCTCTTAAGTTCTTTTATTTTAATTTACTTATAAAACCCCCTAAACTCTTTTTATTCATTTATTTTATAACAAAAAAAGTATAATAAATATACAAGTATGTTTTTATGTGAATTATTCGATCTACACTTACACACACCTCCATCTATTGGGTAACGAAGATACTATTTCAGTGGACGACGAACTTCTGCCTCACGAAACGATGATTGTTTAATTATCTCCTAACAACTATCATGGTGGCCATTATGATGGAACTATATCTATATATGATATATATTATTATTTTTTTCTTTATGATTCTGTATTTTCCTTTTTATAGAACACCTTTATGGTTCCCATAATGGGTAAACGTGATAATTTCATTAGAGGAAGTGCGGACTACCGCCCCCTCAAAGTAATATGACTCGTTCAATCAATACGTGAAACATATAAAGGATAGAATTTATGAACTTATGTAACATATATGAAATAAATATTATAATTAAATTATATTATACCTATGAATCACTATGTTTTCATTTCATTAAAATATGAAATAGAAATGAAAGTAACGTTCATGCGTACGTAAGGCTTACCGTATCCATGATCGGTGAATTTCCTTTCTTATCTCCAAATGTTATGTACTATTATAAATAAAAATATATACTGTATATATATGATATATATGACATCTAAATGACTAATATCATTCTGGAGATAATGGAAGTTTGACCACATGGACTATTTATAATTATGAAAAGTACATTTTGGACTCAAGTTCTGAACATTGAAAAAATGTCTAATATGAGCTCAAATAATTAAATAATTATTATAGCAAGGTAATAAGTAATATAAAAGGAATAATAAATTTGAAAAATATTCTTAATCAATTATAAAGTAAATTAATTTTACTATTCATGAAGAACATGTAACATACGAGTGAGTCGAGTCGGACAACGAGGTAAGGGGTTTCTTGTCTCACTTTTAATTTTGTGGGATTTCCAATGTTCACCACTAATTTATTGAATTTGGTGTATTGTGTAATTCCATTTGATATATATTATCATGATTATATTTATATTCATTTTATTTTTTGATTCATTTGGTGGTTATTAACTTTTGTTCGTACGACTCGATTGATTACAACGTGGTAAGGGATTTTTATCTCACTTTTAATTCCGTGATATTTCAATTGTTCGCCACTTATTTATAGAATGTGGTGTATTTTGTACCTCCAAGGGATATATATTATCAGGAGTATCTTTATATTCATATTATTATATGATTCTTATTGTGTTTATTAATTTTTTTTCATACGATTTGATTGAATACAACATGGTAAGGGGTTTTCATCTCACTTATTATTCCTGTGATATTCACGGTATATTTGCCACTATTTACTTTTGTGTACTATATTTACTACCCATGATTGTACTCTTTGTGTAACATAATTTAATTTATATGTATTTACATATTCTTCATATGATCCTTCTTTCATGGGGTGTACGTTTCGAAAGTTACCAAATCGGTAAGGGATCCTTTCACCCTCCTCTTTTAAGTCATGACTTCCTTTATGTTGTACCTTATAATTTTCATCTATTAATGTTGAGGGTATGTTCCTATATGTTCTAATTACTATCCATTACATTTCTAATTGTTCATATACCCTTTACACTCTCATCAAATTGTTTTTTTTTAATTTTTAAGTGATGTTGTTAGGCTATCTAATTTCACGTAAAAGAAATCACATATTATCTTTTATTTTGTGTTTCCTATTCATATGGTATGTCATTAAAATATCCATACCATGATATTATTAAGTACCCATACTATATTATTAGTTATTTATGAGTGGTTTACCCTTTTCTAATCTCTTTTTAATGTTTTCTAAAACCATGTTATATATCCGTTAGGATGCATAATTTTCGTCTCAAAATATTTCTCTCTTTCTCTCAAGAAATTATATTGTTTTATATATGTGAAAACCATTACCTATATAATTTATATGGGTGTTCATATTTATAAAAAAATGATATATTTTATTCTGGAATTGACATACATGTAAGTCTCACTCCATTTACCTGGGTTATAAATGACATAATAATCTTATTTTTAAGAACTTTTAAAACATCACAATTTTGAAATGAACCCATTTATTTTATTATCTATGGGTTATTTATGAAATGTTTGATTATGATCTACATGGCTTACAAGAATATAAAGACATATTAAGGGTTCAACCTAATAGCGCTGCAATGCATTGGGTAAAGAATTAATCTCTAGAGATGACAAGTTTCACAATACCTTGGAAAATAACCTTTTTTATTTTTATGACACCTTGGGGATGGACCCTGGTGATATGTTCATGAATGTCTAAATGAAATTTTTTATCCACATATTAAAGTTATGATTAATTTTATTTTTATTATGATAGTCATATTATTCCATTTATCATGACTTTATGATCTATATCACGTTCTTATTATTATTGTTCAAGATCACATGTCAACTGTTTCACTTGTTTTCCTTACTGAGCTTTATGCTCACCCTTTCCTTTGATTTAATGTCTATAGGTTATTAGATGTAGTAATTGTAAATATGATGAACTTTTAAATAATCTTTTCAAGGTTATTTAAAGGAGTGTTTAAGTTTTCATGTATTTATTCCGGATATCTAAGACACTAGACTTTAAAGATCCTCTTTTGTAAAATTTAATGAAAAGTTATGTATTAAAAAGGCGGGATGCTATAGTTGGTATCAAAGGATAGTTTAGTTATTTAGTGAAATTATGCTATCAAAACTTTAGGAATAACCCTATATAAAAGTTTAAATATAGGAAAACTTCTTGGTATTTTGGTGAGTATGGAGTAAGTTGTTTATCAAGAAAATACGTCCCTATCTGGATACGAGCAGAACTATCTTAATGTTTTGGGATGAAAATGAAAGTTATAAGAAAAACATTAAGGTTAAAACATGTTAGGGTTATTTTTGAGTTTTATAAAAAGGACAACATTTATACCATGTGACAACCTGTCATGTTGGACAAAGCCATGGTAATCGAACCCACAACCAAAGTGCGATTGGGTTTTATCGCCTACCACTGGCCAACGTGAAGTCCCTGGTGAGTATGAATTATTCTTTTTAGTTAAATGATTTTATGGATCAAGAATAAGTTTATTTTGGGATCTTGTGTTTTATGAAATAGTCATCCTTAGTATTGGAAAATTATTTGGTGATTAAATGATAAAGGCTATTTTGGAAGATGTTTTCTCTTTTGGAATACTATATGCCTAAGGTAAAAAATACTACAGGATTTCATTTATGATGGAATGGGTGAAATTTTTATTCTGTTAGAATATATGTATTTATTGGGGACATATGTTGATTTGGGTTATTTTTGGAAAATTATTAACCTATCATAGAGAATATATGATTAGATTAATTACACTTTTGTATGAGACTTTGAGAGTAGTCGATGTTATTTGGAGATAAATGTTAAGATTTATTGTGGAAGACTATGTGATTAAATCCTTCTATGTTTTGGTTTTCAATCATAGTTTGGATTATTTTGAATAATTTTAAGGACTATTGTGTATTGAATGGTCTTTCTAGAAATTTGGGTACTTTTTGTTGAATTTTGATGATTAACAGTCGTATGTCTTTTTATGAAGGATTATCATTTTTGGGGATTATATGATCTCATACTAACCATTTTGGTTTTAGTTGATGTACAAAGACAATGGATATATATAGTTCTTATTTTTTTGGATTATGTGATTCTCTAGAAGAGGATTCTTGTGAATTTTATGTGACCAAGGATTTTTGAATGCTTATTGTTTTGAGAAAAGATTAGTTTTGGTGGAAACTTATTAAAGGATGAAACTCTACTTGAAGATAAGTATATTTCCTTATGTTTTTATTCTATGTAGTAAATGAATTACTCAAAATTATGAAAATGAACATAAAACAAAAACTTTGTTGGTTTATGTTTCATACTGGGTGATTAAAGACCGTTTAACACATCATAAGATTGTGATTTTATGGTGGTTAACTTTCTCCGAATCATATTTTCTATCACTCACCATCAGAACATGACCCTTTGTTTTATCTTCCATATCCATGTTTTCCAACATGGAATCCTAGTTTTTGTTAACTTGGGTGACCTTTTTACTTCTCTTTCTTTCTTTTAAAGTGATAGTTTTACTAACTCTTTTTCCTATGTGGGACTTTCAATGAAGTTTCTAAGCCCAATTTTAAAATTTTGAGGACGCAATTTTCAAAAGGGGGGAAGAATGTAACATCCCAAAAAAATAAATAATATTAAATTTTCATATTTATTAATAATTTTTAATTAAAGGGGTTTCAATAATCAATTGGGTACCTGACACGCAACAACGAGTTTCTTTGAAATCTTACGTTGCACACTAATAATATAATATTATTATTTTAAATGGTAGTTAACACCTAGACATTATATTGGTGGGAATTAAGATAACTAACTTAAATATAATAATATATGATTGTTAAATATTTTTACATTCACTCAATAAAATTCAGAGGCTTAACATGTAAATAAATCTAATTATAAGCCTATTTTACTTTAAAAGGGCGATTTACCACATTTTGATGGTGAACCCTGTTTAATTCTAGTTTTTGTCACTTTTACAGTTTATATTTGAAAAACTAATTTTCATCTTTATAATCGGGACATAAAAATTTAAATTTGATGAAATTTTGTTATTTTCCTTGATAATGTACATTTTTAATGAATAGTGAAAAAATGTTGTATTTTAATTCATAACTGCTTTTTAATCTAATTTATTTATATGGTTAGATTATATTTTTAATTTTTTTAAAGTAAAATTAGTTTATATTTTTATCATTTAACCCAATGTTGTCCATTGTATGTATTTTCCATTTTAAATTGGACATTAACAAGTAACCATCTTTTGATGGTAATTATTTCTTAAAAACATGCTTTTTTTATTTTGACGATGGGAATTAATTATAAAATTAATTAATGAAACTTATATGTATTAAATTTGATGGAATAGAAATAATTTTTGAATTCAGAATATAAAATTTAGCTTAGAGTGAATTTTTGGAATTTTTCTGAAAACCATTAATTTTTGATGAATAGTGAAACCACTAAGTAGTAGTTAAAACTGAATTTTTCATTTAAATAAGATTTTACCACTTCTGCGAATTGAATTTAAAAAATCCAACATACATGGTTGTTATTCATAAGTAAAATTTGGTTCAATGTGATCAAAATAATTTTTGGTGAATAGTAACTTTTGACTTTTATTAACCACGATTGAAGGTAATTAGGGTAATTTTAGGTAAAAATAATGTTATAATAATAAAAAATTACCTTGACACTTGTCCTAACCTTATTTTATGAGTAATTTACGACCAAGAAAATTCATGGGTCAATTTTTGGACCCCATGGAGCCACTTGGGTAAGATAATGACATTGATAACTATTTATTTAATTTAAAAAAATGTCATAAACATGTATTTTTTTAATAAAACAATTTTTACATGGGGTTATGTAAGTTATATTTTCAAATATAAATATTCATTGGAAATATAAATATATTTACTACATAATTTTATTTTTTATAATTTTTAGACATCAAATAAATAAAATTATCTATGACACAATGATGATGTAGTGTTTACGTCATTAATGGATGATTTAAATAAATAAGAAGATAGAAATTAATACAATATAAAAAACTTGTCCAACTCTTATTGGATGATCTTATTTCGAACACGGTCCACCTTATATTTAACTATAATAATTTTTGGTCCTTTAGAAACCGAAAATAATTATATAATAAACTATTTTTTTAAACTTTCCAAAAGAACCCCTCCTCTCCCTTATGGAAAGCCCTCACTTCCTACCCATTTCTCAAACTTCTCAAGACCTTGGCTCACCCAAACTCTGCTCCCATAATCTCCCAATATCCCTCCATTCATCTTAGAAGCCTTACCATAGCCAGAAATCACTTTAAGAAACCCTTTTGTTTCAAACCAAAGGGAGTTACCTAATTTAAAGGTAACATCTTCTATTAAGTTCTTTTGTTTTAATTTACTTCTCCTACCCCCTAAAATAATTTTTATTATTTTATTTTATAACAACATAAGTATCCTAAATATACAAGTATGTTGTTATGAGAAGTATTCTAGCTACACTTACACACACCTCCATCTAATGGGTAACAAACATACTATTTAAGTGGACAACGAACTACTGCATCACGAAATGATGATTTTTAAATTATCTACTACCTCCTATCAGAGATGCCATTATGATGGAACTGTATCTATATATGATATATATTATTTTTTTCTTTATTCTTCTAAATTTTCCTTTTTATATCATACCTTTATGGTTCCCGTAATGGGTAAACATGATAATTTAATTAGACGAAGTGCGGACTACCGCCCCCTTAAAGTGATATGACTCATTCATTCCATACGTTGAACGTATAAAAAATATAATTTATGAAATTATGTAACATATATGAGATATATAATATACTGAAATTATAATATACCTATGACTCACTATGTTTTCTTTTAATTAAAATATTAAATAGAAATGAAAGTATCATTCATGCGTACGTACGACTTACCGTCTCCATGAACAGTGAATTTCATTTATTATCTACAAATGTTATGTACCATTATAAATACATATATATAATGGATATATATGATATATATGACATAAAAATTATTAATACCATTCTGGAGATAATAGAATTTTGACCACATGGACAATTTATAATTATAACAAGTTCATTTTTGACTCAAGTTCCGAACATTGACAAAATGTTCGATATGAGCTCAAATAATTAACTAATTGTTTTATAAAGGTAATAAGTAATATAAAAGGAATAATTAAATTGAAAAATATTATTAATGAATTATAATTTAACTTAAGTTTATTATTGAGTAAGAACAAGGAACATACAAGCGAGTCAAGTCGGACAACGAGGTAAGGGGTTTCTTATCTCACTTTTAATTCTGTGGGATTTCCATTGTTCGCCACTAATTTATTTCATGTTTTGTATTATGTACTTAAATTTAACATATATTATCATGATTATTTTTATATTCATGTTATTATGTGAATCATTTGGTGGTTATTAACAGTTGTTCATACGACTCGATTGATTACAACATCGTAAGGGATTCTCATCTCACTTTTAATTCTGTGAGATTTCCATTGTCATCAACATATTTATAGCATGTGGTGTATTTTGTACTGACATTGGATATATATTATCAGGATTATCTTTATATTCGTAGTATTCTGTGATTCTTATGGTGTTTAGGAATTTTTGTTCATACAATTTGATTGAATACTACGTGTTATGGGATTTTCATCTCACTTCGTTTTCCTGTGAGGTTCATGGTATATTTTCCACTATCTAGTTTTGTGTGGTGTATTTACTGCGCATGACTATACTATTTGTGTAATATAATTTAATTTATGGTTATTTATAAATAATTGATGTGATCCTTCTTTCATGTGGTGTATGTTTCGAAAGTTACCAAATCGGTAATGGATCCTTTCACCGTCCTCTTTTAAGTAATGAGTTACTTTAAGTTATGGCTTCTAATATCCATTTCTTTATGTTTAGGGTATGTTATTATATGTTATCATTACTTTCCATTTCATGTCTAATTGTTGAGATATTCTTTCCACTCTCATCAAATTGTTTTCTAAATTTTTAAGTGATGCCTTTAGGCTGCTGAATTTCTCGTAAAAGAAATCACATCTTCTCTTCTCTTTTATGTTTCCTTTTCATGTGGAATGTCATTAAAATATCCATACCATGATCTTATTCAGTACCCATACTGTATTATGAGTTATTTATGAGTGGATGACCCTTTTACCCTCTCTTTTCAATGTTTTCTAAAACCATGTTATATAGCCATTATGCTGCAGAATTTTCGTCTCAAAATTTTGCTCTCTTTCCCTCAAGAAATTCTCTTGTTTTATATATGTGAATACCCATACCTATTTCATTTCTATGGGTGTTAATAGTTATAAAAAATTATATTTTTGATTCTGTAATTGACATACATGTAACCCTCACTCCCTTTCCATGGGTTATAAACGACGTAACGATCTTATTTTGAAGAGCTTTTAAAACGTCACGATTTTGAAATGAACCAATTTCTTTTATTATATATGGGTTATTTATGAAATTTTTGATTATTATATGTGTGGATCACATGAAATTAAAGAAATATTAAAGGTTCATCCTGGTAGCACTCCAATTCATTGGGTAAAGAATTAATCTTTAGAGATGACAAGTTTCACGATACCTTCGTGAATAACCTTTGTACTTTTTATAACACATTGGGGATGGAACTTGGTGATGTGTTCATGAATGTATAAAAGAAATGTTTTATCCACATATTCAAGTATTATTCATGTTATTTTTATTATGATAGTTCTATTCTTCCATTTCTTATGACTTTTTAATATATATCATGTTATTATTAATATTTCTCAAGATCACATGTCAACTATTTCACTTGTTTTCCTTACAGAGCTTTATGCTCACCCTTTATGTAGATTATATGTCTCCAGGTTATGATATGCAGTAATTTTACATAGGATGAAATTTTCAATAAGATTTTTTAGTGTATTTTAAGGATTGTTTAAGTTTTCATGTTTTTATTTCTAATTTCTAAGACACTAGACTTTAAAGATCCTTTGTTTGTAAAATGTAATGAAAAGTTAAGTACTAAAAAGGAAAGATGCTATACCAAGGTTGAGTGGTTACATTATATCCTTCAATGAATAGGGTATGGAATTCGGTAATAATACTATTCTATTTATAAGAATGATTTTTGGAAGTCCACAGTATGCCTATTACATTTAAGTATGATTATGTCCCATGTTTACCTTTTATATTCTATTTGAATATTTCTATGGGTTTTATGGAAATATATTGGTTAAAAAAGGGTAATCAATGAGATTATATTCAGTGAAGTTTTTTTACTTCTTTATGGTAAAAATTATTACATTATGATAAAGTATTTAGTGTTTACATTTTGTTTTGAAAAATAACATTTTTTCTTCTTTGTGTATCCCTTATTGAGATTTTTATGATCATGAAATGTTTTTGAATTTTTTTTCACAAGAATTAAGGTGGAATAAGGTCAAGGATGGGATCATGGAAATTTCACGATATTTTATACATGGAAGTAAACATTTTTTTTCTATTAATATTTTTTATTTTATGGAAAAATGGATACTAAGTAGATGTGTCTATATGCAATTTTTGTGTTGTTTTGTATAATATATGACCTAATTATCAAAATCTCTAAACCTAAAAATATCCTCAAAGTGAATTATTAAATTAATTGAAGATTACGTAATGTTTACGGTTAGGGCCTTATAGTTGGTTTCAAAGGTTGGTTTAGATAAATTCAGGAGTAATAATTTTCTAATAGAATATCCATAAATGATTTTTTACTTTATGGTAAGATTGAAATGCTATAGAATTCGAAGGTTACCATTTTGCATTGCCTAAAATATTTTTGTGTTTTGAATGGTTTTCCATTGAAGAAAAAGGGCAGCTATTATGGAAAAACATAAATAGGAAAATAAGCTTCCAAATAAACATCCTGCGATGGTCAGAATCGGAAATAAACAGTTTGTTTTAGTGATGGAATAGTTGACTCAAAATATAAATGGTTGTGGTATCCATACATGATATTATCCAGATCAATAATAGAAGAACATGTAAATAGTATAGAATTTCATGAGGCAACATCACCCATCATTTAGAGGATCATCTGACCTTGTTCAAGATAAAGGTTGGATCAAATCACTGCAAAATATTTTCGATGTCATGGGTTGTACAAAAAATAAAAAGGTTAGTCTTGTTGTTTATCATTTTGAAAGAGAAGTATATCAATGGTGGTCAATGGTTAAAAATATCAGGGACAGTGAGTAGATTTATTTACTTTGTTGGTAAGAATTCAATTGTATGTTTCTTGAGAAATATTTTCCTAATGCGGTTCGACATTGAATGTCAAAAAAATTATTGGAATTGAGGTAGTAAGATAACTCTGTGGAAGCTTACAAAAAAATTTCACTCGACTAAAAATTTATTCTCCAAATTTCATCCATGATCTTAGGAGTAAGATAAATTTATTTTACTCAGGACTTAATCCATGATATATAAGAGCATTAAACTCACGTGAATTCAAAATATATGAGAATTTTTTTGATGTGCCGAGAAGGTACAAAAAGAGGTTTCTGATAATCGGTTTTACCTAGAGAGAAAGAAAAAGAAGAGGTCCAATTGGAAGGAAAAGAGAAATAATTCATCAAAGAATTATAGAGGTAAGAAAATTAAATTTCTATCTTTATGAGAAGTGTGGTAAAAATCATCCTGGAGAATGTCTCTCAAAATTTGGAAAGTGCTTCCAGTGTGGTAATACTAGAAATATTTCTCGTAACTTTAAAGAAGATGATCATGAAGTCTATGGAAAGCCAGTGGTAAGATGTTTTAGTTGTATTGAGTTGGAAATTATGCCAATGTGTTTCCAGAGTTGATTACACAGGGTGGAAACCATACAGGTCAATAGTAGAAGGGTGGGGAAAAATCTTTTTTTACTACTATGGTTGATGTAGGCCATCAAATGAAGTGGTATCAGGTAATTTTTTTGTTTTTTAAGATTATGTCAAAGTGTTATTTGATTCAGGATCTACACATTCTTTCATTTCTAAGAAATTTTCTATTAGATTGGAAATTTCATTTCAAGATATGAATCCCGAACTTGTGGTAAAAACGACTAGGGGAAATATTAAATCCAAAAGGAATTATAATAATATTCCTATCCTTATTGGTGGAATAAATATTCCCAAAAACATTGTTGTTTTCCTCTAATAGAGTTCGATTTTATTTTGGGAATGGATTTCCTTTATGTTGACCATGCCTAGATTGACTATAGAGATAAAGAGGTTTCTTTTCCAAAAGATTTTCAGTTTATGTACAAGAATGCACCCTTGTCTATAATAACATATCAAGAAGCTGAGAAACTAGTGAAAGTTGTAAATGATTGTTACCTTGCAAATATTAATGAAAATAAAGGAACTGTTCAAATTAATGTTGTGCTCGTCTTAAATGATTATCTTGATGTTTTTACTGATGAGTTTCTTGGTATTATACCCGATGGGGATGTTGAATTCACTATCGACACAGTTTTTGATGCTAAGACAATTTCAAATCCTTCATATTGAGTAGATCAAATTAAACATTTAGAGTTGATGAAAAAATTTCAAGAGTTCCATTCGACCTAGCACATCACCATGGGGTGATCCAGTATTGTTTTTTAAAATGAAATATGGTAAAATGAGGATTTTTGTTGATTATAGATCCTTGAATAATATCACTATTAATAATAAGTATCCTTTGCCTCATATCAATGATTTGTTTGATCAGCTCTAGGGAGCTCAGTATTTTTTGATGATTGACTTGAGGTCGAGGTACCATCATTTGAAAGTAAAGGAAGAAGACATTCCAAAGACCATGTTTCATACTAGATATAACCATTATGAATTTTTAGTTATGCCTTTTGGGTTAACCAATGAACTTGTTGTATTCATGGATCTTATAAATAGAATTTTTCCTAAGTTCTTGGATTTGTTTTTGGCTGTGTTTATTGATGACAATTAGGTATATTCAAAAAGTAAAAAGGAACATGAAATTCATTTAAGGGTTGTCTTTCAAACCTTAAAATAAATGATATTGAATGGAAAATTCCAAAAGTGTGAGTTTTGGTTACAAAAATTTTTATTCCTTGGTCACATTGTTTCAAAAAATGGAATAACTATTCATCATACTAAAACAAAAGTTTTTGAAAACTGGCCAAGACCAACAAATATAACTGAGATTGGTAGTTTTCTTGGTTTGGTAGGCTATTACAGAAGTTTTTATTAGAATTTTTCATGGTAATCAAGCCCACTGACTAAGTTAACTCGAAATGGTGTTATGTTTATCTTGAAAAAATAATGTGATGATTGTTTTAAGGAATTTAAAATAATATTGGTGAATGATCTAGTATTGAAATTACCTTCATCAAATGGTGATTTTTTTATCTACAATGATGCTTCGTTGAAAGGGATTGGTTGTTTACTAATGTAGAATGATATGGTAATTGCGTATACTTCACGTCAGTTAAAACCTCATGAGTTAAATTACCCTACACATGATTTGGAATTAGTTGCTGTTGTTTTTGCATTAAAAATTTGGTGGCATCATTTTTATAGGCTAATGTGTGAAATATATACTGATCACAAATTTTTTAATAATATATTAACTCATAAGTAATTAAATATGAGACAGAGGAGATGGTTATAATTAATCAAGGATTATGATTGCATGATCCATTACCATCCAGGAAAGAAAAAAAATGTGGCTAGCACATTGAGCTGAAAGAGTAATTCTACATTAACCATGTTACATTTGGAACAAGATCCTTTGATTAAAGATTTGATAAAATTTTTCATTGAAGTTGTTGGTGTAAGAAATTTCACTATTTTGTTTCCGGTTTTAGTGAAATCATCTCCCTTATACAGAATTAAGAAATCATAGAAGGAATATAGTGAGTTGTAGAAAAAGGTAATGTTAATTCAGAAGGGTAAGTTTCATGAATTTAACATTGATAATGAATCTATTTTGAAATTTGGGAAGATATTATGTGTTCCTTGTGATTCATAGTTGAATAAAGAGTTGTTATGTGAAGATCATAGTTCTCCATTTTCAGTTCAACCCATTAGTAATAAAATGTACAAAGATCTTCTAAAGTAAAACTGGTGATACTGAATGAAAAGAGATATTATTGACTTTTCTGTGAAGATTTTGACTTGTCGACATGTTAAAGAAGATCAATAATTACTGAAAGGGGTGATTCATCCTTTACCAGTGCTAGAGTGGAAATAGGAAAATATATCCATGGACTTCATTGTGGGATTACCAAAGACATCTCGAGGTAATAATGAAATCTTGGTTATTATTTATCAATTGACAAAATCTTCTCATTTCTTTTCTATTTGAGATACTCTGTCTCTAATCAACTTTATCGGGTGTATGTTAAAGAGATATTCAAGTTTCATGGAGATCCCATCTGCATTGTATATGATCGTTATCACAGGTTTAATTATAACTTTTGGAAAGGCCTTCATAAGTAATTGGGTACTGAATTAAAATTTATTACAGCTCTCCATCCTCAATTAGATGGGCAGTTTGAATGAACAATTTAGACAATAGGAGATATGCTACATGCTTGTTCAATGGATTACTAGGGATGCTGGGACAAAAATCTTTTTTTGGTTGAGTTTTCTTATAATAACAAATTTCATTCTAGTATACAGATGACTCTATTTGAAGTGTTATATGGAAAGCGGTGTCGAACTCCTGCTTTTTGGGATGATGTAGGAGAAAGAAAGTTGATGGGACTAGAATTGGTAGAATCAATGGCATAAAAAGTTTAGTTAATTCAGAAGCACATGAGGAAAAATTAGATCAGGTAGAAAAGTTATATAGAGAACTGGGGGATGGATCTTTATTTTTAGGTAGGTGATCATGTCTTTCTCAAAGTTTCTCAATGGAAAAGTGTGATGCGTTTTGGTAAGAAGGGAAAGATGAGTCTGAGGTTCATTGGACCCTATAAATCCTAGAGAAATTTGGATTAGTTTCTTACAAAGTAGATTTACATCCAATTTTATCCTATGTACATAATGTTTTTCGTGTTTTAATGTTGATAAAGTATAAGCCGAATCCATATCATGTTTTGAGTCTACAGGTAGTTCAGTTGGAAGGGAATATTTCTAATGAGGATCAAATGGTCCATACTCTTGACTGAAGAGATAAAGTGTTGCAGAATAAGGTAATTCATCAGGTAAAGGTTTTGTGGAAAAACCACATGGGTGAAGAGGAAACATTAGAATCTAAAAATGATATAAGGAAAACATACCACCACTTATTTGATAAGTGAATAAAATTTTGAGGACGCAATTTCCAAAAGGGTAGAAAGATGTAACATCTGAGGTAAATAAAGAATATTAAATTTTCATATTTATTAATATTTGTGAATTAAATATTAATTTTAATTTAAAGGGGATTCCATGTTGGATGGATTACCAAACACGCAACAATGAGTTTCTTTGAAATCTTATGTTGCACACAAGGCTGAGTCATAGTGAGAAAAATAATAATAATATAATATTATTGTTTTAAATGGCAGTTAATGAATAGACATTGTATTGGCGGGAATGAAAGGAACTAACCATATTATGATTAATCATTTTTTTAAATGTTTTTACATTTTTTCAAAAAAATAGAGGCCTAAAATGATAATGAATCCAATTTTATGCATAAATACTCACTACCACAAAACAGGGCAAGGGAAGCACTGACCTTTATCAAAGAAAATCTAAAATAATTGATAAAGGGGTGTGCCTTTATCAGTGCAAGCTAAAAGTGCTGATAAATGTAGACTTTATCAGCGCAAAAAGAAGTGCTAATATAGGTATACCCTTTATGACTTCTTTTTTTAGCGCTGATAAAGTGTACATGTATCAGAGCTATTATTAGCATTGATAATAGTTTTTATTATTAATTTATATAAATTTTTATATTTATATTAAAAAATAATGTTTATTATAGATTTATTATATTTATTATATTAATTAATTATATTAATTATATTTTTTTATATTTAATATATTTATTTTATTTATTTTATTGATAAATATATAATAATTTTTAATATATATATATATAATTAAACAGTATTTCTAGAATAAGTATTTATCAGTGCTATAATTTCAGCACTGATAAATATTTTTTTTATTAGCGCTTTTTATGCTCTGATAAAGATATGCCTTTATCAGTGCTAAAAAAGAACTAATAAAATACCTATTTATCAGTGCTAACATTTTAGGGATGATAAATACGTCCTTTATCAGTGCTTTTTTAGCGCTGATAAAGGCAAACATTTATCAGCACTCAAAAAGAACTGTTAAATGTATATTCTATCAGCACTTTTATTTTAGCGCTAATAAAGCATACATTTATTAGCACTTTTAACTAGAACAGATAAATGTTCTAGTGTTTTTTATAGAATAACCCTAACATGCCCCTCCTCTATCACACATGTTCAAGCCTTTGTGGAAGCTGAACCCTGCACCACGACTCCTCCTCCTACTCCTCCTTCACCGCTACCGCTACCTTGTCCCCCTCCTCCACCGCGACCATCCTCCTCCTCCTCCTCTATTGTCGCTGCCTTCTCCTCCTCCTCTTCCATGATCCCTCCTCCACTGCAACAGTCCTCCTCCTCCTCCGCTGCTGCTGCTTTCTCCTCCTCCTCCAATGTGATCCCTCCCCCACTGTGTCCCTTATTCTCCTCGTCCTCTACCACCACTGCATCCTCCTCCACCTCCGTCCACTGAATCATCCTCCTTCACTTTGAGGTTGGTGGTTTCAAATCATTACAAATTGTTTATGTATTGTTTCTGGAATTTTTATATGTAGTTTTATGGTAAGAGGATTATACTTGTGGTTGAGTTGGGTGGGGTGATTCAAGATGCTTAAATTGACTGTATAATGGTGATCCCCAAGTAGGATAACTCTAAGAGGAATTAATTTTGTGAGTTTCAGCATTATTTTTTATTTAATTATGTAGGAAATATCACTAATTAGAAGATAGAGATATGGTTAGAGGATTTTTAGATTTTTTTATTTTGATTATTTATATAATGTAAAATTGGCTTCCATTGTTTATTATCTTGTTTCTGGTATCTATTCATTATGGATGGATCTTATTGCATAGTGATTATGAGAATCTAGAGATAACATGGGAGATGATTTGTAGTCAATCATTGGATAATTTCTTTTATTTGGAATTGAAGGAGAAACAACAACATGTGTTGTTTTCTATCTAATAGGGGAGATCCAATATATGATAGTTTGGAATTTATTTTAAGAATATTCTTTTCCATAATTATAACATTATTGTTTAAAAGAATTACAGGGTGTGGTATTTTTATTAGGCGACACAACTAGAGATCAAACATTGACTCACCCCATTTACATTGACAATGTATTGTTTCCTCTATAAAAGTATAAGTCAATGGATATTATTCTATTGTAATAAGATTCATCTCAAGAGTGAATCCATAAAAAATTATTGATGAGAAAGTATATGGATGGGTTTTCTCAATTGTCAAATTAGTTCATGTGTTGGCTAGTAGGGAGTTGGTCTCAATTGTCTTTCTAATTTCCCTAGAGATAAAAGTTCTCGGGCCTCAACCTATACCTTTGTAATTGTTTTTACCTTGTGAACATCATGTTTATTATCTATTCCAATGAAAACCATTCAATGTGTTCATCATATATCTTCCCAATGAATTCGTGTTAAATAATTGAAATAGTGAGAAATCATTAATAATCATTCATGATCTATGTGAGAAAAGCATAACCTTAGTAATGTATAAAAAGAATAAGTCTATAATCCCTCTATGCTACGCCAACCTCCCCCTTCTCTCCTCATGGATGGTTCTCCCTCACCCAATGTATGTTGCATCTTTCATCACTTGTATTGGAGAGCCTAGGATAATTTTTACCTCTCTTATTCCTTTTATGTATGAGTGTCTGACCCCCCCCCCCAATTCTATATTTAAATGGACATGGGTCAATTACAATTGGAAACACAATGGTAATACCCAGACTAGTATCATAACCAAAAACTAACCTGAATTTCCAGTAACCTAAGAGGCATTCATGATCCGTACGGGATAAAAACAATCCCATGAAAAAATACAATTAATGTGGAATATTTTACCCTTAAATTAGAGTAAATTAAAAATGATATTTCTACTAAAAATTAGACATGTCCCATTCAAAAGTTGAACATATAGAAAAATAGTAGATATAAAAAAAACAAGAAACTTATATCATAGATGGAAAATAAAATACCACTATTGACCAATAAAATTGTTTAATATGTGAGTTCTGATTTTATTTTTTCTTTTCAGTTGGAAATCTTATCTGCTGTATGGATCTCCTCTACCGCGAACTCACCTCTTCTGCGTGCTAAATGAAACATTCATGGTGAATTTTCTCCTTTTATTCATTTTTTCCTTCTTGTTCTCATGTTATAACTATTTGATATTAATGGTTATGTTGTGAAATGTACATTCTAAATTCCCAGCTAAAAATCGTGGCCATCAGTGGAAATTTTTTGTGCACTAAAAGAATTTCATGTTGGTTGGTTTCTGTTGAACATTTGAATATATAAATTGGTAATTTAAATATATTGACTAATGAATTAATTCCCCATGATGATAAAACTTCTATGATAACCCCTAAATTAAAAAATGGTATTGAATAAGGGATGTTTCGTAAAATCTGAAACCGTGATTGTTTTGTTTGTATGGTGTTGCGATTGTGAGAACAATTGTGTGTTTGTATGGTATTCCGGTTGTTGGCATGATTGGTATTCCATTTTTTCCATATTGTAGTTATTCCACCATTGAATATAAATCCAAAATTTACCCATTTCAATGGCACCACCACTTTGTTACTAGATCAATTCCACTGAAACTTAGAAAATCACTTCACTAGAGGACTCTATGAGACACTTTATGGACACCCTAGTCAAATAACCATAACAACACATGTAATGAATCCTTCCACCCACAATCACTCTATTGAAAATAATACCATCTATTAATTTAGTGGCATAGTTTATGACTAGACACATTATATTTCTTTATAAAACTAAAAAACCAGTTTTAAACAATGCATATAGATCACATGTGGGATACTAAAACATTCTAGTGCATGGGATTCTCATAGCTAGTTCCATTGATTGGGTGGTTGGGAATATGGGTGTGATCTACTATGGTCCTAAGTAATGCATGGAGAGGTAAGGGTATTGTTTACCACAACTAGTTTCATTGATTTTAGAAGGGTGATGAACCTAGTTGAACATCTTTTGTGTAATTATTTTGTTAAATATTAATATTACTGTGTCAAATAGGATGAATATGAATAATGAATGGATGAATTCCAATCAGTGGACAAAAGAGTATGAAGATGGTGTGATAGAGTTTATCAAGTTTTCAAAAGATCCTGCATATGACCCTTCTCAAATCCTTTGTTCATGTTTATGCTGTTGATATTCAAGACAAATAAGTCCAGAGGATTTGGAAGAACACCTGATCTATCATGGAATAGATCAAAGTTACACATGTTGGAATAAACATGGGAAAAAACGAATGCAGGTAGTGGCTAGGATAGCACTGTGTTTTATGGATCATCTGATATGATTACAAGTGGGAACAATGAAGATTATTATATGGAGGATTTGATTACAAATGTGAATGATGATGAAGATCGTATTGATGAAATGAAAAGTATAGTTGAAGATGAACTTTGGGATTTCCCAAAATTGTTTGGGAAGTTAAAGAGTTGTGAAAAGATGCCATTTTATGTTGGTTTCACTAAATATATAGCATTGTTAGATGTACTGAAGTTATATAATTTGAAATCAGGCAATGTGTGGAGTGAAACTAGTTTTATGAAACTACTTTCTCTCCAGAATGAAATGCTCCCAAAAGAAAATGACCTCCTGAGCTAAACAAACGATGCCAAATGAATGCTACGCTCGATGGGTATGATCACTAAAAGAATATATGCCATCTTGAATGACTGTATATTTTTTCACAAGGACCAAAAATCACTTAAATAATTCCCAAAATATGGTGCTACTTGATACAAGAAAGATGAATCCATTCCTACGAAAGTTGTATGGTACATTGCAATCATTCCAAGGTTATGCTGACTATATAGAAGTGAGGTGACTGCAATAAAATTGACATGGCATGAAGATACATGAATTAAATATGGGAAACTATTTCACCCGACAGACTCTCCCTAGTGGAAGAGAATTGATCATGAGTATCCTAAATTTGGAAATGAGCTGATAGACATTCGTCTTGCATTATCTACAGATAGAGTTAATCCTTTATGTTTTCAAAGAAGTAGTCATAGTACATAGATGGTTATGTTGGTAAATTATAACTTACCATTGTGGTTATTCATGAAATGAAAATACATCATGTTATCTATTCATATATAAGGATCAAAACAACCAAGTAATGATATTGATGTTTTTTTGGCTCCATTGATCAAGGATTTGAAATTATTTTGTGATTCAGGTGTTACGTTGTATGATGCTTACAAAAGTGAAATTTTAACATTTAGATCCATGTTGTATGGGATGATAATTGAATTTCTTGCTTATGGAAATATTCCAGGATATAGCATTAAAGGAACTTAAGGGTGTCCTATTTGCGAACAAGGTACACAATCAATTAGGTTGAAACATTCACTAAAAGCCGTGTTTCTCGGACATCACTAATTTCAACCCCAATGACATAAGTACCGATCTTGGATGACATCATTCAATGGAAGTTCAGAAGAATGTACAACGCTATCTCCAAAAAACAGGTGATCAATTGTATTTTAAAGTAAAACATGTGAAAACTACTTTTGGTAAACCGTTTTCGAAAAACCATATGAAAACTAGTTGGAAAAAGAGATCTGTTTTTTTTAATTACCATTCTGGAATTTTCTATATGTCAGAAATTTTCTTGATGTTATGCATGCTGAAAAAATATATATGTGATGGTGTCATTGAAGCATTGCTAAATGAACCCGGCAAGACAAAGGTTTTAATTAAGGCTAGATTGGACGTGGTTGAGATGGGAATATGAGAAGACTTGGCACTTGTGAAGGCTGAAAAATGAACATTTCTTCCTCCTACTGCTTATACTCTTTCTAGGCAGGAGAGATATCAGTTTTTAAACTTCTTTAATAACATAAAGGTTCCATAGGGGTATTCATCAAATATCAAGAACATCGTGTCAATGAGCGATTTAAAGTTGAAGGGCCTAAAATCACATGATTTCCATGTTTTGATGAAAGATCTAATTCCTATAGCTTTACGTTTCATTTTTTTCCCATGAATGTCCACTAAACATTAATGAAACTCTGTTTCTTCTTCAAATCTATACGCAACAAAGTAACAGACCTGAAAAAATTACCAACAATGGACAGAGTGATTTCCATTATATTATGTGAATTGGAAATGTCCTTCCTGTCAACATTCTTTGATATTATGATTCATTTGATGGTTCATTTGGTGATAGATATTCGACTATGTGGTCCTGAACATTATAGATGGATGTATCCTATTGAATGGTATATGAATATTTTGAAAGGGTATGTCAAAAATCAAAGTGATCCAGAGGGTCTTATTACAGAGAAATATATTGTGGAGGAAGCCATGGAATTCTGTAACGAATAACTATCTAGTATGAAAATCATTGGACTACCTAAATCTCGTCATATTGGGTGACTTGAGGGTGAAGGAATTTCTGGAATAGAGGATGTCACAATCAATATTACATATCGGGAGTAGGCCCACCTTTATATTTTTCATAATAGATTCGACGTTGACCCATATGTTCAAACCCAAAAAGAAATTCTTAGGAATTTTAATCCATATAGGGTAGAAAAATTGATATCAGATACACATAATATACAGTGTATAAGATGGTTTCAGAAACATATTTTTAAGAAGTTAGATGAAAATATGGACTCAATTTCAAAATGACTTCGATGGATATCCAGATGATCAAGTGTATATGTGTTATCTTACAATGCTTATATAGTTAATGGTTATAAATTATATACTAATAAACATGATGAAGATAGTACCATGCAGAATAGTGGGGTTACAGTTGTGGATAAAGTGATGCATGTTTCTGTTGCTAAGGACAAAAATCCAATTTATGCAAATATGCCATATTTTACATCATCAAAGAAATATGGGAGTTGAATTATATTAAATTAAAAGTGCTGATTTTTCAATGCAAGTGGTTTGACAACTAGAGGACTGTTAAAATAGATGAATTCTGATTTGTGAAAGTTGATTTTATTATGGAAGGGGAGAAAGATGATCGATTTATAATGGAATCACATGTAGTGCAAGTATTTTATGTTCGAGATCCTACAAACTGAAAGTATTCAATCTTTCTGTTATCGACCAAAACAACTAAAGGGGCAGATGAAAGTTTAATGGAGGATAACCCTTTCATTGGGACTTCACAATCATTTCATAGTAGTACAAATGTAGACGAAGTTTTTTATGTTAGATGGGACCACAATGAAGGGATTTACATAGTCAACAGAGGGGTCAAATCTCTTCATACTTTTAAAAAATAGTTCAACAATCCAGTGATTTGATTATTGTAATATAAATTGTGTTATGATATGTTATTATCTATAACTTTCCACTTTTATGTAATCTAAATTAAATTTTAAACCACTTCTGCAGATAATGAATTCTTCACCTGCTAATGCGCCCAATCCTGAGGCACAATAGGTCTCTCAACCTGCTGCTACTGGTCCCAGTGCAAAGCGACAATAGGTTTCTCAACCTGTTGCTGCTGGTCCCAGTACTGAGGTACAGTAGGTTTCTCAACCTGTTACTACTAGTCCCAGTGTCTATACTATAACTATAGATGAACATAATAATGGTGATTATGAGGAAATGGTAGGAAATGAAACCCTAACAGTGCAAAAAAACAAGAGTTCCATAGTTAGATAGTGTTAGCCAAAATCATTATAGAGAAAGAAAAGGGTATAAAATATGTGCTGGGATGGAATAAGTGAGGCCAACATGTTAACCCCAAAAAATCCATCTTTAGTTACTAAATTGTAATTGTCACTCAGAAATGTGTGCTGATTGATGTACAGTCGTGGAACCAAGTTTTCATCAGGCTTAAGACACTAATCTGTGAAGAGATTATGGTAACATTATGATATCATTTCTTTAATTTATTAAAATAAAATAAAATACCAAAAAATTGACTTAGACTCCATCATCCATTGTAGAGTGAATTTATAGTAGATTCCTTGCACAAGGAATATATATTAAGTGTTGCAGGAAGGATTCATAGAGGCTTCCTCACAATTTTAACGAAATATCATCTTAAATATGTTGAAGGGAAACTCAAGCTGCACCCACGTCTTTATGCACACTTGATATCCCAAGGAGCATGGGATGTGTTTATCAACCTTCATAGGGAGATGACTTTTTAAGTTCACTTTGAAATTTCTTGTATTCATCACTTTGATTAACAGTTTTTTATTTTTGAAACAACAACTGAGTGCTGAAAATAAAGAATGAGCAAATGAACCAGCATACCCATGCCATAAAGCAAGGATTTGGTATAATTCACTTGAGAAAAATTTGTTACGTATTTTAAATATAAATTAATACTTTTATGTGACATGAAAAACACCATAAACATGTTCCTTTGTTTATATAAATATTGATGAATCAAAATCGAAATCCACTTCCATTCCATTCCATGTCCTATGGATGGAGGCTCTTGTAAAAAATGATGGGATACTGATAGATGAAAACACACAAAAACTATGGGAAACATTTGTAAGTATGACATAATATAAATTTGATTTTCTTTAAAACGCTATTACAAAACAATGACTACTTATTTTCCTATATTTTCTATATGATAAAGTCACAGGAATCAAACACACTCACACTAGAATCATACATACATTCAACGGCCTTGAAGCAGCCAGAACAGTATGGACACATTAGAGGTGCAGGTTTTGGGGTGACAACCCGAACATATTTTTAGAAAGAAAAAAAAGTGGAGGATCAAACTGAGGAAATGAAAAAGATGATAGAAAAAATATCTATGTTTCAAGAAGAATTACAATACCAAAGAGAGATGATAATAAGTTTGATGGGGGGAGGCAAAGAGAATAAACAACTCAACAACAACCCATGTGTAAAGACCGCCCCCATCTTTGAGGCAAGCCATTCCCCAAAAAACCTGTCTTAGCTGAGGTAATAAATGTTATAATATTTTTTTCTGTGAAATGGGAATCACATATGCAATGATACCTTCCCTATATTAATATTATACTGGGTGAAAATGACTTTGATTTATATCTATCAACTCCCACCTATCGCCTTATAGCGAGGGCTACAGTGTTCAATATGTAGAATGATATTCTACAGAAGAGAAAAATTCCAACAAATCTTGTCAGATGGTCGATTAATATAGCTAACGAGACGAGTGTTGAGTTACCTATTCCAAATGACAACGATGACATTCATACAGTCGAACAAGATATTGGAACATTCATCTCATGACCATCAATTCTTATAAAAACCATGTTGATAAGGAGGTATCCATTTCTAATTTATTTTTAAAGATGAACCTTTAACATTTAATGAAAAAAGGTCAGAACCGATGAAGGTTATTACATAACGATAGAGAGAAGGGGTGAAACAAAATATCATCTCATAACTATCTCAAGGATCAACCAATCGATTGAAATGATCTATTGAGAGAACCTTCACCCCACCCTTTCTATATATAAAGTTAATATCATTGTAGGATTATGTGGATACAAAGTTGATAGAAAAAAATGCTCACAGAGTTGATTTTGAAAAAAAAATATGTATGGAGAGAACAAATAAGATTTCATTATTTCTGAAAATGTAAATAAAATCCTCAAATAAGAATTCCTAGGAACCTCAATTGTAAATGTATACATGAGGTATTTTTTCAGGATTTTATTTTACAAAAGATGATATACTATGATAATTATGACTAAATACATTTTATATCTTTCACAGGGGTATATATGAAAACAAATTGAAGGGATTTCCCCATAAGTAAAAATTTGGACTTGTTAGTCCTCACATCACCTCTTCAAAAGAAGAAATAGATTCTGATAAAGAGGCTGCAACAATGTCATCCCGACTCAAATCATTTGATAACAAAATTACAGATAACAGATTATTTTTAATACCAATGATGTAGGGGTAAAACTATACAATTTAATCATACCAAATATATTTTCATTTCATTCATTACTTATTCCTTTTTGTTTTTTAGGGAGAAATGGATATTGATTGCAGTCAATTTGGATACTCCAAATATTTATTTTCTCGATTAAATTCATGGATATGCAACAAACTGATCACACATGATGGCATTTGTTAATTTGTAATACACTAGAACCTAGATTTTAGAACTAAACATCTAGTTATATAATTTATATTATATTTTAATGAGGATTCTGTTATGATAGGGTGGTGTATCAATATCGTCTACTTCATGGAATGAATCCATGGCCTAAGGACAAGAACACCTACAAGATCAACAACTGGGAAATTATCCCAGTATATATAATTATATTACAATATCCAAACACAAATAAAAAAATACTTATTTTTCTTGATGTTTCTGAAGTGTCCAAAACAAACAAACAGAAAGGACTATGGATATTTGTTTGTAAATTTATGAAAGTGATTGTATTTCATCCACAAAATAGCATACCTGAAGAGGTATTTTCAAAAATAATTACAAGTTAATTTAAAATATTTATCAATTCTTTCAGTATTTATATTTTTTCAGTACTACCATGACTACCACAAAAACTCATATTCACAAGATGATATAGATGTGTTTATAATCAAATGGGCAATATACCTGTTGGAAGATTTTACACAAATAGGATGAAGGTCAATTACTATTACTTATGCAATCCTTATATGATCATTCATATCTCCATTTTTGACACTTATTGATCATATATGATCACCCATTATTTTGTTTTATATCCTTAGGTTATGAAGAATGGTTTTAGAAATGAATTGTATTTCTAGTAAAGCATAACTTAATGAGAGACTCTTATGAACAAGTTATTTATGTTTCCATGTTTCCAAAAGCACTAGACATAAACTATTATGGAATAGATTATTTATATTCTATATTTTGGTCATTTATGTAGCTATATATACTAATGTAGTGTGTAGGAAGAATATTGGTTGTGCAACAACCACAAATTTAATAACAAAACTAAGGGTTCTTCACTACTCTTGGTTAACTACCGCTTAACATAGCATC
Source organism: Viscum album (assembly GCA_963277665.1). Lineage (NCBI taxonomy): Eukaryota > Viridiplantae > Streptophyta > Magnoliopsida > Santalales > Viscaceae > Viscum > Viscum album. The sequence goes on along the minus strand of OY728127.1, from coordinate 90,212,446 downwards.
TGATCTTAACACCCGATCCAGCATCCCCATAAGTCTCTCATCCGACACTATATCTATGATATCGTCATTCTGCATTCACTTTTCCCTCTCTTCCTGCACTCATTTACCTAGTAAATGGGTGCAGGAAGAGAACAAAAAGTGTATCCAGAATGAAGATATCATAGATATGGTGTCCGATGAGAGAGTTATGGGGACACCAGATCATAAGTTCAGCTCAGATGCTATTCTAAGTTGTAGTTAACCAATAGTAATAAAGTGCATAAAGAATCATTAGTTCTGTTATTAGATTATATTTGGACCAAAGAAACCATTTGGAAAGATGTAAAGGTAGTTTTACTATATAATATGTCTATTTTAATAAAAAAAATTATAATGAAATGTTGATATGATTTTCATTATTCCTTGTATGGTAAGTTTATTTTAGAATATTTCTTTCCATGTGACATGCCTTCGTAGGAAGAGAAACGATTATTTGTCTACTCAATCATAGAGGTAATCTTGATGTTTTCATCGTAAAATCATTTTCCATAGATCTTTCATCTAAAACATTTATCAAATTAACCTAAATCATATATACATATGCATGCCCATAAGAACTTGGGTGCCTATTCACCTCATAAAGAACCTGCATCACATCAATGTCTAGATGCATAAACACCTCACATACAAATTCCAGAAGAAGAAAAAATGGCTTTGTTATAATTAAGTGAATACCAGAATGATTCTGTATGCCTTCTATTTTTATTTTAGTATTCTAAGAGAATCTTGGTATTTTGTGAAATTTTCTATTGATAGGAGAGTAATGGGAAATCTATTTCACTAATGAATCAATATTTCATTACTCTATAAAAAATCTTATGATTTCTCTCTACTTCACATAAGCCTCTTCATGTGACCGTGTCACATAAGCTCCTTTGTTTGAATGCTTCATGTGAACTGATCGTGTGATCTCATCACATGATCAAATCACTTAAACACATCAAATAATCAAAGTAATTCACATGAACCATGGTTAATGTTTTCATGTCTTATTTACATGATCATATAAATATTCATGGTTCATGTAATCATATAAATCTCTTTGGTTCATATGATCACGTGATCTTATTCTGGTCATGTGATCACATGGCTTTGAACAAGCCATGCACTTAATTTTGAAGCCTATGTGGATTGAGTTTTAAGGGTTCTGGCATGATTTTGAGCTTAAAACCCATATTTACTGATAAAATTTGTACAATTCTATATCAAATTTGAATTTCAAGTGGTTATTTGGATGGGTTATTTGATTAGGTGGAAACTTTGGGATGAACTGGGGTTGTTCCTTCTGGGTTCAGTGTACTGCCACAAAGTTTATGGTTTAGCTGAAAAAGATAGGATTTTATTAATCTATTTAGGCTTACCAAACCATAACTTATAGCAAAAAAATTATGATGGTAGATTTTTTCAGTTAATAGAGTCAACACATGAACAAATTTCATTTTATTTATGGTGATATTGACATCAGTATATGGGACATTAAGAAGATCTGTGGTGCAATGATTTTAGGAGACAAGTATGATGAGTAAATTCAGCCTCTTCCAACTGTGGTGGGGTTGGATGGGGGCCCACATTGGTGGATATGAGTTACATAATACTAACAACTTTCCAAGTTACCACTTCAGGAAATTTCTAAAAAGTATTAGTGGGGTCTGGCTAATCACACTAATGAACCAAGAGATCAAGATAAACATGAATCAGTATGATCAGTGTTTTTCTACCATACAGATCACCAACCTGTGAAATTACCAATAATGTAAAGGGTGATCCTGTAGCCTAAGCCTATATTTTAGCCATATATGAGTGTGTTTGATCCACTTGGATTAACTAATGAGTGGTATGAATCATACCACTTTGGGAGATAGTTCAGTGCATTCAGATGAAATTCCACACTCCTCCCTTAAACATGGGCTCTAACATCATAAAAAAGGCAAATTCTAGACAAAAAAAATCTTCCAAAATACCCACAAATCTCTAAAGGTCATAGAATAAAATGAGGTACTTAGATCCATCATCATCAACAACAAGGTTTTTAATCGATTTGGTAATAGTGTATGGGGTTCTTGTGAAAGAAGTTTCATTTGGTGGGGGATCTTCTCTAATTATGGTGGTGTTTCCCATCACATTCCATTTCTAAGACAACTAGAGGAGGAATACATTGACCATAGTGGTATGGAGAGTGTTGTGTCAAGTGTAAAAAGAGATAGAGGTATTTGGGAGTGTGATCACTCCCAAAAGAATATTCTATGAACAAAAACCCATTAACATCAAATCACTTCTCTAAGAACATAGTGTGTTGATTCATTATGTCAGAGGCCATGACCATTACACACCCCTATCATAGAGAATGATAAATTCTTAAAATTTCGTCATTTGAGCCATTGGGCTGAAGGACTTTTTCAATCATTTCTTCCTTGGAGTGAAATATGATCTTTATGCACTCCCCTACATCTTCATCTATCACATTTGGATCTCTACTTGGATCACCACTTTACCCGCCTTGCAGGTCTTTGATTTCCTTGATCCCAACATTCTTGGATGACCTGTTTTTCATTAGTTTGGGAAAGTAAGAATAGTCTTTATTTCCCTTGTGTTTTTCCCTATACCACAATGCATTTCTCAGGGTCATGCTTCCATTTTAGTTCCTTCTTCCTTCTAGTGCTGTTAGGACCATTCCCTTTGAAACAGTCCCAACTACCCACTGAAATTTATCTATAACTGTCATCACCTGAATCATCTTCTTCATGAGACACAACTTGATCATGAACATAAAAACTATCAAAATAGTTCCACAACTCAACCCTCGGTCCTTCAGTGGGGGGGGGGGGGGAGGGCTCGGCCCAAAATAGTTTCCCATGTCACTGGGGCTCTACCTTTTCTTCCCCATACACGCAACCTTTAGATAGGATGGGGGTTTTTAATAGAAAATGTTTGGGCCCAAGGTTCACAAAACACTCCCCTAATCCGGAATACCTTTTCCAGGTTGAGACACCATTGCAGATAGTCGGTGCACCTCCTGTATTCTAGGAGACTCACCTACACTCCCCTCCTCAAGTGTCCCATTGTTATGTGGAGGAACCAAAATAGTTAGCAAGAACACCTCTGTTAATATGTTCCCTAGAGGTTCAGCCTCCTAATTGTGGAATATCATTATGGCGTCCATGTGGACCTTCTTGTCTAAGAAACCAAAGATGGATTTGGAACTGTGACTTCTTCACATGAAGGCTTAGAATTAAGAGAGACAATGTATTCCAAAACTTAATTATGATTTCTTTCTATTTGGACATCCCCACCTTGAGAGGGAGATTGAGAGTCAAATCTCACCACACATGCATTAAGGTCAGAACCATAGGTAGATCCATCCTTTGAAGCCCATATTGCACACTAAAATGCCTTAGTACTGATTGGGCTCCCCACCCCTTGCTTGGACAACCCCTTCCTACCTCTTGAAAACCTATACTCCTACTACCCTGTAAGTGAGATTGATCAGGAGTATCCAATTTACCCTCTGCATCTAGGCCACTATAATAGACCCTCAAGGGACTGTCACAAAAAACAACCTCACCAAGGACCATATTCTACTTAGAAGAAATCTGGTGTTCATACCCACGTCTAGATGTCACTGACGAGTGTCCCAAACGCTTGCAACCATAACAAAAGTCAGCCCATGACTCATACACGAAAAGATATCTACACAGGTATTCTTCTCTAATGGTAACCCAAACGAACATAGAAGGATTCCTTGAAGCATATAATTCCAAAAAGACACACGAGGATTAATAGGATGGCACAGAACAACAGTTCAGTGATCAGAGGATAAAAATCATCCTATGAGGTTCCCTAGCATCCTAATGATCGATGGATTTTGGAAAGGTAGGAGGGATTATTGAAACTCACCCAAATCACTATCGAAGGGGAGTCCCACTTTATATGGAAATCATAAGAACATATTTGGAAGAAGAAGTGGTACACGTTGCAGCTACGGGTTGTACTATAACATGCTTTGATTAGGTTTTCCTATGATGCGAAATGGATCAAAATGCATCTGTTGTCGATCAGATGCATCGTCGTCCTTTCTTGTAGATCCCAAGAACCAAAAAAGAACCTATCAAAGGAGTCTAACAATGGTCTTATCTATGGGAAGTGTGCTTTACGAGGGCCTGATTGAGGATAAACAAGGCATCATTGAACTCCATGATCGATAAAGAAAAATTAAGGCTCCCTTCATAGAGCTCGAGAACCATAGGGCAAAGGAAGCTTTGTGGGAAAGGTGGAAGGAGCCTGGGTTTGGATAATGGGGAGAAAGAGTCAATCACTCTCTTAGAGGACAGCGGAGGTCCCTCCCCCTCTGGTGGGGGAGGGACCGGCTCAGTGGTCACCATCATCTTAAGGTGGGAAGCCTTTATCCCTTTTCTCAAAGATATTTCTAGAGAATGGTAAAATTTGGTCACCTCCCACCTCTTTAATTTACATTCCCAAGGACACGGTGGCCAAAGATGGTTAAAAAAGTGACTGAGAAAATGATGATCAGGGCTGTCCAAGTCAAATGGAGATCATGGATATTGTTGTTTCTGATCCAAAGGAAACACCATTTGTGCCTAAATCAGTACCACCTTTGGCACCCCAAGTTATCTTTTGAAGTTCCTTCCTCTAAGAGGACTAAGAAGAGAAAGTTGGAAAGTCCATACACTAAGAAAAATCATAAAATAATTAATTGTTGTACTTTGGGGAATTTTTTCCTTTTCATTATTCTAGTATCTTATCATGGACGCTTACCTATCCATACCAAGGTCAGGTATCAAGTATCATCTAGTCTTATGGCCCCATACCTACCCAAATGTGTCTTTCTTATTAAAAATAAACATTTTATTAATGTATTATTTCATATTATTGATCAATTTATTTCATTATTATATTACTAACATAATGTTTGTTCTCTTATATGGGTGGAATTTTTTTCCTATGTTTGGATGCTTTGTTCGACAACTAATACCATGGATGAAAATTTTTGAGAGGGGATCACGGATGCAAAACGGATGAAACATTAATGTTTTAACTATTTGTTAGATAATTGTAATTGTAACCATATAAAAAATTGTTTGAAATGTATATAGAAGTGTGTTTTTGGTACTCAGGATTTCATGTAAATGTATATTGAATTGTTTGCAAAACTCTTGTGTGCGTTGTTTTGTTTTTCTATGCTTTTTTTTGCGTGTAGGTGTTGTTTTGTGCAACTATTTTGTGTGCAGGTGTAGCTTGGTGTTGTGTGTGAAGGTTCTATCTTAGGTGCGCAGGTTATGTGCAAGTTCTGGGTTTTATCCAAAAAATTGGCCTTTATCAGCGCTCAAAATAGAGCTGATAAAGGTTTCCTTTATTAGCGCTCAAAATAGCACTGATAAAGGTGGCCTTTATCAGCACTTAAAAAAGAAATGATAAAGGGGGACATTTATCTGTAATTTTTTAGTGCTATTAAAGGGTAACCCCCTTTATCTTTACTGTGATTAATAGTGCTTTTCTAGCGCTATTAAAGGCAGGTTTTCATGCTTTTAAAAGCCTATTTGAAGTAGTGACACTAATATTTTTAAAAGGTGGTTTTACCGGATTTCGACGGTGAACCAATTTTAAATCTATTTTATATCACTTTTATATATTAAATTTGATAAAATAGATATATTATTTAGAATAGGGACAAAAAAATTTACTTTGGGTAAATTTTTAATATTTTTCTCATATTTTTCATTTTTAAATGAATAGTGAAAAATACAACATTTTATGTCAAAACTATCTTTTTATCTGATTTATTTACATTTTTAGATGATCTTTTTAATTGGTTATAAAGATTAATTAGATTTTATTTTTAATATTTAATCCAATTTTGGAAATATCAAGTAATTTCACTTTTTAATTATACATTAACACATGTCAACATTTTGATAGTTATAATTTCTTAAAAACACACTTTTTGGTTTTGACAATAGAAATTAATTTTAAATTAATTTTTTCAAAATCTGTGTTTTGAATTTGGAAAAATGGATTCCATATTTGGAATCAAGAGGTCCAAATGGTGAAAATATGTAACTTTTATTTTTGGACATTATGGATAGTAACTTCAGTAAATATTTCATTTACCATGCTTTAAGTGTAAATCTGGTAAATAAGGGTAAAAAAATAATATAATAATAATATTAAATTACCCTAACACATTTCCTAATCCTATTTTATGTGATATATCAGACTATGGGAATCCTTGGGTCTATTTTAGGACCCCATGGGGACACTTGTGTGTGAAAATGACATTTAATTACTTTTAATTTAAGGTTAAGTAAAATTAAACCTAAACATGTATCTTTTACTAAAACAATTGTTATATGGAGTTATATAAGTTATATTTTAAAATATACATAGTTATTAGAAAGATAAAATTATTTCCTAAATCATGTTATTTTATTTATAAGTTTTAGAGATTAAATAAATAAATTTAATTATGACACAATGATGATGTAGTGATTGATTAATTAATAAAGGATTTAATTAAATGCTATTATAAATGATAAAATAAATGTAATTTTGTTATTTTGATGTCATAAAATAATTTTACTGATGATTTTTAAATGTTATATTTTTATTAGTAAGGTTTTTTAGAATAAATGAAGTTGTTATGAATTTATAAAAATGTGATGATATGAATAGTGTCCAAATTGACATAATTCATCTTTTAAAATATAAAATATTTTATTAAACATTATAAAATTTCAACAAATCTAAGATTCAAAAAAATAGTTATCAAAAGTATAATGTTTTATTATTAATTATTTAATTGGATATTTTTCATGTTTTGGTAACTATTTGGATTTCTCATAGTGTTAAATACTTGATAAAACATTGAGTGTAAGAAAGAGTTAAATAAAAAAGATAAGGATTATAAAATATCCAAAACCTGTTTAATTCATATTGGGTGATATTATTTCTAGTTATATTAATCTTATATTGGAACTATATTAATTTTTACTCATTTATACTCGAAATATAATTTATAATAAAATTATAATTGAAGATATTCCTTATGTTCCCTTCCCCCTATTATAAAAGGATACCACCTCTAACCCATTATTCAAACCTCTCAAGACACCTTGGATCATCCAAACTCTATGTAAATAATCATCCAACATCCCTCTATTTATCCTATAATCCTTCCCTTAGGCATAAGACAATTCTTGAGAGCCCTTTGGCTCAAATCAAAAGAAGTTACCAGATTTGAGGTAACGTCTTCTCTCATGTTTCTTTCTATTATTTTTTCCTTCTCTACTCCATATAATAATCTTATTATTTGTTTATATAACAAAACCTATGTCATTAATATACTAGGTTGTTGTTATTATAAGTATTAGAACTACACTTACACACATCTCCATCTAAAGGATACAAACATACTGTTTCTGTATATGGAGAACTGTTGCCTCACGAAACAATGATTGTTCGATTTTCCCCTACCACCTCTCATGTTGGCCATTGTGATAAAACTATAATTATATATGATATTTATGATATTTATTTTATCTCTATTATTCTTAATTCTTATTTAGAACATACCTTTATGCTTTTTCATGTTGTATAAATACGATAATTTCATTTGAGGAAGTGCGGACTATGTCCCCCTAAAAGTGATATGGCTCATTCAGGATATACTTGAAATGTATAAAGGATGGAATTGATGTACTTTTGTAACATATATAACATATATATTCTACTTTAATTATAATATACCTATCTATTATTTATATTTCATTCCATTAAATATGGAAACAGAATGAAAGTAGCGTTCATGCGTACGTACGACTTACCGTCTCCATGAATGGTGCATTTCATTTCATATATCCAAATATTATGGAATATTATATATACATATATACTAGATATATATGATATATATGATATTTAAATCATGAATATGTTTTTTGAGATAATGTAATTTTTACCATACATACAATTTATAATTATAAAAAGATCATTTTTTACTCAAGTTCTGAATATCGACAAAATATTCGATATGAACTCAAAAAATTAACAAATTATTATAGTAAGGTTATAAGTTATATAAAAGGAATAATAAACTTGAAAAATGTTATGAATTAGATATAAATTTAATTAAATTTATTCTCCAAGAAAATAAAGAATGAATTATTCAAGTCAGACATGAGGTAAGGGACTTTGTCTTAATCTCCTTTCATTGAGGCATATTTTGATTTATAAACAACTTTATTTTATACGGTGTGTAAACCCATTTGAATTTTAATTTCCTTAAAGGGAATATTTTTTGACGTACCATTCTACTAAATGACAATGGGAATGTTTCTTTTTAACGTACATGGTGACAACAACCTATCTTCCATCGCAATAATTATTTGATGTTAGGATTCCATAAAAAGCCGTGATGTTTTTAAATAGAAAATAAATACCATATACCCTTTTTTGGTATTGAAAATGGTTTTGAAAGTGGATTTTCTATTTGAATATCTTGAAATTATTTCTTTTTATTTCAAGTGAAATTTATATGATCGAAATGTTGATATTTGCAATATTTTATGTGTGATGATTATATAATGGTACTGGGAAATTTGACGAGTGGTTACGTGATAAATAAAATAACAGGTGGTTATTTGATAAAACAAGGATGAGTGGTAATGTTATAACCTCTAATGCATTGGGTATATAATTCGGCTGTATGAATATTCAATTTGTAAGAATTATTTTTGGAAGTCGATCGTATTATTATTCCATTTAAGTATGATTATGTCCTATTTTTACCTTTTATATGATATGTGTTGTTTTCTAGGGGTTTTATGGTAATCTTTTGGTTACAAAAGAAGGTTAAGCAATGGGATTATATTTAGGGAAGTGTTTTTGCTACTTCTTTAAGCTAGAAAGCATTACTTTATGATAATGTATTAATGTTTTACATGTTGTTTTAAAAACTAATAATTTTCCTTCTTTGTGTATCCATTACTGATATTTTTATGCTCATCCCAAGTTTTTGAATTGTTTTTCACAGAATGTAAGATGGAATAGTATCATGGTTGGGATTAAGGAAAAGTCATTCTATTTAAAATATGGATCTAAAAATGTTTATTTTCATTTAAGAGTTTTTATTTTGTGAAAAAATTGATACTGAGTAGAAGTGTCTACATGTAATATTCAAATTGTTTTTATTAGTTATGACATAATTCCTTAAATCTCTAAACCTAAAAAGAGCCTCAATGTGAATTATTATAACACCCGAGACTTTTATGAGAAATATTTTGTTTTTATGTCATATAAATCATCAAAGGAATCTTTCACTACACACAACACTATCTTGGCTTGCTTTACACACAACTGCTGCCTTCCTCGATAGCTTCCGTCGTAAGCAATACCGAGTTTCACTAAACAACGATATGCTATTAAAATATTATTAAAAATAGCCATTATGAATAGTAATAAACACTTTTTGCAATTTTTTAAAATTTATTTTTCAAAATGGAATTCATTTTTGGATTTGGAATATCGAAATTAGCTTAGGGTGAACTTTTGGTACTTTTTGGATAACTTTCATATTCTGATTAATAGTGAAAATTATTAAATTTTAAATAAAAACAATTTTTTTAATCGAATTAATTAATAGTGATAAATTATTTATTTGAGTGGTTTTAAAGTATATTTATAATATATTTTTACAATTTAATAAAATGTTGTTCATTGGATGTAATTTCACATTTAAACCAGACATAAACACGTGTCAATCTTTTGATAGTTATTATCTCTTAAAAACACGCTATTTGTCTTGACGAAGGGAATTAATTTTTAAATTAGTTAATGTAACTGATATGTTTTGAATTTGGTAAATAAACATCATTTTTGAATTCATAATTTCAAATATAGATTAGGCCTAATTTTTGGTATTTTTCTGGAAACTTTCATTTTTTGATGAATAGTGAAACCACTAAGTGGTAGTTAAAAAACTGAATTTTTTCATAAAACATAATTTTACAGCTTCTGTGAGTGGAATTTCGAAAATCCGAGAGACACGGTTAATATCAAGGACTAAAATGTGGTTCAATGAGATGAAAATAATTTTTGGTGAACAATAACATTTTTTTTACAAAGGTTAAAAGTAAATAGGGTAGTTAAGGGTAAAAATGATATTATTATTACCCTAAAACATGTCCTAATTCTACTGGATAAGTTTAATTCGACCAAAAACAACCTTAGGAATAAAATATGACCTTTTAGGCCCACATGTATTAGATTAGGACATTTATTATCAATTTATTTAATGAAGGGTTAAAATAGTTAAAATCAAAGTTTAATAATTAATGAATTTTTAATATTGGGTTATACATAAGATAAATTCGACTATAAATTGTAATTATAGATATAAAAATATTTCCTACATAATGATATTTTATTTGTAATTTTTAGACTTAAAATAATTTAATTTATTTATGATACAATGATGATGCAGTAATTATCTTATTAATGAAATATTGACATAATTGATGTTATAAATACCCAAATAAAATTAATTTGAGACTTTTTATGAATTATAATAATTTTATATGTTAATATGACATGCTATTATTGATTTAATTAAATTTTTTAGAACTAATCATTCTGTTATGAGTTTCACAAAAATCAATTACCAAATAGTGTCAAAATTGACATAAAATAGTTTTTAAAACAAATACTATATTATTAATTTTTATTTTATTCCTAAAAATATATGGTTCGGCCAAATGACTTAGATAAGGTTATATATATTAATAATAAACAACTTGGGGTTCCTTGGGCTTGATATAGTATGTTTATTAACCTTATAGTGTAAGAAAACAAGAAGACACGGTAAAAGTTAAATTATCTAACTTAAAGTTAAATCTAAATGATAAGGTTAAATTTGATACCTAAACTTGTATAAATTATATTTGATGAGAGGATTTAGACCCATACCCACCTTATATTCGAAATATATCAATTTGGATCTATTAAAAACCAAATTTGACTTTATAATATTTTTAGTTATTCAAAAGGTGCCCCTCTCCTCCCTTATAAAAGGGCACCTCCTCCCTCTCTTCCTCACACCACTTTGAGCCCTAAAGCTCGGCCAACCCCTGCCAATATCTCCTCTACACATCCCTAGAAACATCCAAGAGGTCCTGGTATTCTTCTAAGACCAATTTTAGTGCCCTAAGAGGAGATCTCAAAGAGGCGCTTCAAAGAAGAGGTAATGTACGTTACCGATTCCTTAAACATTATTTCTTCCTCCACTTCTTCTTAATTAGTTGTTTCATTATGAATTAATAACATAAGTATCACTAATATACTGATATGTTATTATAATTATGAAACAACCCTATTTCACCATCTATCCATCCTACGGAAATCGATATCACCGCGCGTGCGGACGTACAGAATACCGTCTCCACGCTGTGGTGTAATCTATTTTCCACCACCACCTTACTCGGATGGGTATGATGGTGTAAATAATGACTATATATGATTATTTTAAAGTGATATTGATTCTGAAATAGTATATATACACTCCAATACAATTCCAAGATCATGGGAATGATATCATCGCTCGTGTGTACGTACAGAATACCGTCTCCACGATGTGATGCGACTCGTTATACATGATATTCATTTCATAATGATTATATAAATGAATTGAGTGAATGAATATTATATATATTACACTAATACCATTTTGGAAATGAGGTATCTATAACCTGAAAAGAAAAATAAGAATTTATTCGACAAAACATGAATAAGAACAAAATGTAATAAACACCCGAATAACAAGTAGTTATGAAATATTACCAATAAGAAGCTAAGAATATGACCATATATGATATCATAAAAATAAGTATGATTCTGGAATAAGTCAATAACATTATTTAAATCATTATATATGAGGTTCAGACACTTACGAAGCAAATCGGACCTAAGGTAAGGGAAAATCTTGCAATCTCAGTTTTTATCCGAGATTGTTTATACTTCAGAATTTACTGGGGTGTATTTTATCGTCCACATCCATGTTTCCTCAATATTTAATATAATTTCCATCCACCTACAATTTTTTAAATCAAATTTTACCCTTCGTTGAGTTTTTAGTAAAAGATATGAAAGTAATATTTTGTCGTTTTTCGTACGAGGTACTTTTTGACTTTTCCGACAAAAGTACGAGAAGAATGTTTTTTTAACTTATACGGTGTAACAGCCCAAGATTTTATGAAAAATATTCTTCTTAATTTCACTAATGTCTTGTGTTGTATGCTACCCCAAAAGGAGCTTGCACAACACGCATCCTTGACTTGCCTTTCATTACACGCAATCGCGACCTTCCTCGATAGCGTGTGTAGTACGCAAAAACGAGTTTCACTAAACAACAATATGCTATTAAAATATTATTAAAACTAGCCGTTATGAATACTAATAACCACTTTTTGAAATTTTGTAAATTTTATTTTTCAAAATGGATTTCATTTTTGGATTCGGAATATTGAAATTACCTTTGGGTGAAATTTTGGTAATTTTTGGATAACTTTCTTATTTTGATGAATAGTGGAAATTACTAAATTTTAATTAAAAAAAACTTTTTCAATCGAAATAATTAATTGTGATTAATTATTAATTTGAGCGGTTTTAAAGTATATTTTGAATATATTTTTACAATTTAATACAATGTTGGTCATTGGATGTAATTTCACATTTAAACCAGTCATAAACAAGTGTCAATCTTTTGATAGTTATTATCTCTTAAAAACACGGCTTTTGTTTTTGACGACGACAATTAATTTTTAAATTAATTAATGCAATTAATATGTTTTGAATTTGGTAAAATAGAAATACTTTTTGAGTTCGTAATATCAAATATATCTTAGGACTAATTTTTGGTATTTTTCTGAAAACTTTCAATTCTTGATGAATAGTGAAACCACTAAGTGGTAGTTAAAAAAACTGAATTTCTCATAAAACTTAATTTTACCACTTCTGTGAGTAGAATTTCGAAAATCCGAGAGACACGGTTAATATCAAGGACTAAAATGTGGTTCAATGAGATGAAAATAATTTTTGGTGAATAGTAACTTTTTACTTTTTTTACCACGGTAAAAAGTAAATAGGGTAATTAAGGGTAAAGATGATATTATTATTACCCTAACACATGTCCTAATTCTATTGGATAAGTTTAATTAGAACAAAAACAAACTTAGGAATAAAATATGACCATTTAGCCCCACTTGGATTAGATTAGGACATTTATTATTAATTTATTTAAAGAAGGGTTAAAAGAGGTAAAATCAAAGTTTATTTACTAAAACATTTTTAATATGGGGTTATACATAAGATAAATTCGACTATAAATATTAATTAGAAAGATAAAGAGATTTAGTACATAATGGTATTTTATTTTTAATTTTTAGACATTAAATAATTTAATTTATTTATGACACAACGATGATGAAGTAATTATATTATTAATGAAATATTGACATAATTTATGTTATAAATACCCAAATAAATATAATTTGAGACTTTTTATGAATTCCAAAACTTTTATAGGTTAATATGACATGTTACTATTGATTTAATTAACTTTTTTCGAACTTATCATTCTGTTGTGAGTTTCACAAAAATCAATTACTAAATAGTGTCAAAATTGACATAAAATAGTTTTTAAAACAAATATTATATTATTAATTGTTATTTTATTCTTAAAAATATAAGGTTCGGAACAATGACTTAGATAAGGTTATATATATTAATAATAAACAACTTGGGGTTCTTTTGGCTTCTTATAGTAAGTTTATTAACCTTATAGTGTAAGAACACAAGAAGACACGGTAAAAGTACAATTATTTAACTTAATGTTAAATCTAAATGATAAGGTTAAAATAGGAACCTAAACTTGTCTAAATTCTATTGGATGAGAGGATTTAGACCCATCCCCACCCTATCTTCTAAATATATCAATTTGGAGCTATTTAAAACCGAACTTGACTTTATAATAAAATAATATTTTTAGTTATTCCAAAGGTACCCCTCTCCTCCCTTATAAAAGGGCACCTCCTCCCTCTCCTCCTCACACCAATTTGAGCATTCAAGCTCAGCCAACCCCTTACAAAATCTCTTCTACACTTCCCTAGTATCATCCTAGAGGTCCTGGTCCTTTTCAAAGACCATCCATAGTTCTTTAAGTGGAGGTTAAGTGAAGGCTCGTCAAAAATAGGTAATATCCATTACCGATCTTTTTCAATTTCTTTCTTCTTCAACTTATTCTTCTTTAGTTGTTTCATGATAAATTAATAACATCAGTATTTCTTATATACTGATATGTTATTATAAATATTAAACAACTCTAATTAACCTTCTATCCATCCTACAGAAAAAGGAAATCACCGCGCGTGCGTACGTACGGAATACCGTCTGCACGCCGTGGTGTAATCTATTTTCTGCCACCAACTTAATTGGATGGGTATAATGGTGTAATGAGTAACTATATATGATTATTATAAAGTGATATTGATACTGAAATAGTATACATACACTTCAACACAAGTTCACGATCATGAGAACGATATCATTGCTCGTGCGTACGTACGAACTACCGTCTCCACGACGCGATGAGATTCATTCTCCATGTTAACCATTTAAGAATGATTATAAAGTATATATAAGCAATAATAATGAAATATATGACATTATAAAGCTACTGGATTTATGTATATATGTATGTCATCTACTTACTTCCATTCAAGACAATAAGGAAAGGAAAACAACGTTCATGCGTACGTACGGACTACCGTCTCCATGAACGGTGTGTTTCATTTCCTTTATCTATCTATTATATATATATATATACTGAATATATATGATATATAAATCGTGTTTTATATTCTGGAAGTAAGTAAATCATGATATAAGTAATAATAATGTCAAGAACAACAAGTCCAAACACCTACGATAAATGAAACAATTTTACCCAAAACGCTCTTTAACATGGAATTTACAAAAGAACGGGTAAAATAAAGTCATAAGTGAACCATATATGATATCATAACAATTATTATGATTCTGGAATAAGTCAATGACATTATTTAAATCATTATACAGGAGGTTCGGACACTTACGATGTAAATCGGACCTAAGGTAAGGGAAATATCACAATCTCATTTTTATCCGAGATTGTTTATACTTTAGTATTTACTGGGGTGTATTTTATCATCCAAATCCATGTTTCCTCAATATGTAATATTATTTCCATCCACCTACATTTTTTTTAAATCCAATTTTACCCTTCGGTGAGTTTTTAGTAAAGGATATGAAAGGAATCTTTTGTCGTTTTTCGTACGAGGTACTTTTTGACTTTTCCGACAAAAGTACAAAGAATGTTTTTTTAACTTATACGGCATGAATGGATTTTTAAAACATTATTTCCAAGAAGCTTCCTTTACAAGTTTTCAGGTTTATTTTTAATCAACTTATTTTAGTTTAATGTTGTATGGAATGTTAAGAAAGGAAAAATGTTTTTGAAGAAGAAAGGATATTTTCCTCAAGAATGGAGTTCAAGTGTTTTATCAAAATTATTTTCCATCTAAGATAATAAAGGGTTCTGTTTTTATCTCTATTATTACATTGATTTGATAATGTTGTGATGGAATTATTTTTATGAATTCCTTTATCTTATATGAATTGTTTTATGATGTCATAATGTTTAAGATTCCCATTTTTATTACATGGGTTATGAAATGATGTATGATTTATGATTTTGTGGCACACATAAGAATGGTATCATTATGAGATGGATGGGACCTATATCTCCCTCCAATGAATTGGGTAAAGATTTTATATCTCATGAGATAGACATGGCTGGAATGGTAGGTTATACCGGTTCAGTGAAACAGGACTGAAACGAGGGTGACTCGGTTCAGAAAGGGACTTTGTCCACTAAGATAGTCTTGGCAATGAGTCTTGACTAATAAGATATGATTATCTATGATTATGTGTGTATGCCACAATGTTTCATGTTTTAAGTTATGATTATTTGGATTTCATTTCACTACTATGATTTATCCCATGTTATGAAATTATGCTCTCTTTTACAGGTTAAGATTTCCAAAATGTTATGTTCTTATGAATATGATGTGACTGATATTTATTTTTTTACCCTTACTGAACATTTGAGCTCACCCTTTTATGTTTTCTTTTCCCCAGGATATAAAGAAAGGTTTTAGGTATAAAAAAAGAAGATCTTTATGGGAGATGTTGAAGATCTTTCACCAGGATTAGAAGATTATATTCCGAGTTTCCAAAGACACTAAACTATTACGATCCTTGTGTGTGTGTGTTTTTTTATGTACTAAGTATTCCGAAAATGTAATGTAATGTCAATGTACATCAAGATACGGGTCTCTACAGTTGGTATTAGAGGAAAGGTTTAGTCAACCTTTGGATACTAGGATGCGAAAATGTTAGTGATATTCCGAGAGATATTTCTAAGGTATGTCTAGGGATGTCCCTAAGGTTAAGTATACGTATAGGTTATAGTACTAGAATTATGATAACGATCATATAATTAAACCTAAGATGTTAGATATTGAAGGTACTCCCCCTTTATTATGTTTTTTTCCCTAGCATGATTTTTTCCTCTCACACTATTCTTTTTGGGTTTTAGACGATGGCTGGAACCCGAAGGAACCATGTTGATCAATACAATGGACAATGCAATGATTGTACTCTTGAACAAACAAATGTTATGGGAGATGGAGTGCAAAATCTTGTTGCTATACTTACACAAGATATGAATCATTCTGGACTTCCAAATGAGCAGAGAAGGGAACAATATTCTATTGAGTCCTTCATGAGGCAACGTCCACCTTCTTTAAATGGGACTTCCGATCCACTTGTTGCTGAACAATGGATCAGTACCACTGAAAATATATTTTCAGTTCTTCAATGTTCTGAACATGATAAAGTCATCTTATCAGTGTATTGTTTGGAAGGTGATGCTGATCAATGGTGTAATCTTATCAAGAATACGAGGCCAAGAGATGAAATTGAGTCCATGGAATGGGACGAGTTCAAGAACTTGTTTTTCAGTAAGTACTTCCGTCGTATTATTCGAACAAAGATGGAAAAGGAGTTTATTGAGCTGAAGTAGAAGGATGATGAATCTGTTGGTATATACGAAGCATATTTTACAAGACTTGCAAGGTATGCATCTGGCATTATCATCCAACCTGAAAGTAAAGTTGATCGATTTTTCAGTGGCTTAAAACCAAGTCTTCGAAGGGCATTAGCTATAAGATACTTCAATAGCTATGATGAAATTGTGCGTTGTGCTATCAAGGTAGAAATGGAAGTTGGTGTTACATATCCATCTCATGGTTTTGACAAGAAACGAAAGATGGAGTTCAAGGAGAAATCTCAGAATAATGGTGAAAAGAAGATGAATGTTTCCTTATGCTCAAAGTGTGGAAAGAAGCATGGTGGAGATTGTCTTAAAGGGACTAGAAAATGTTTTAAGTGTGGAAAAGAAGGTCATTGAGTAGCTGAGTGTTGAAGTAACGGAAAAAGGGTTTCTAATGATGTGAATAAATCAAACACTGCAGAGAACGCACCACCAACACTTCAATGCTTCAAGTGCAAGGAAATGAGGCATTATGCTAATAAATTCCCTAATCCAAGGGTTAGTGATGATCAACATGAGAAACCACTTAAGGAAAAGGACAAAGGGAAGTCACATGCGATCACTATTGGTGATGTTGAATATGACAACGATGTGGTAGAATGATTAAGTGTTTATGTAATGGGATTCCAAAATAATGTTGTATCATAAAGTATTGGAATATTTATGTGTTGGTCTAATGTGGTATTCAAAGTGATTGAGATATTTTTGGAATGTAGATGATATGCGCATAATGAAGGGATAAAGAGAAAATTAAATGTTTGATAGTATTCATGAGCTCATGACTGATATAAGGAGAAGGTTATATCATGGTTTGAGTATATAGAATTTTTGGATTTTGGTATGTGGAAAGTGTTAACTTTTAACTGCATTTATGTTTTCACTAAGGTTCAATGGGTATTCATTCTTCAAGAGAATAAATGATTAAGGATTTCACATTTGACCAACAAGATATATCTTATGATATATGGGGGATAAATGATGGCATTCACGTGATTATTCTGTGACATTTTAAGTAATCATTTTCTTTATACTATGAGTTTGGACCGAAGTATTTTAGATAAGACTAAAGATTAGAATAGATTACGTTGTACATAAGTTAGGATAAAACGTTTTTCGATATTATTGATGGGATGTTATAGTAATATAGATTTAGAAAAAGGACAACCTGCAGGACGGGCGACATCCCATCACGTCGGACAAGGCTGTGGGAATCGAACCCACAACCGAAGTGCGACTGGCCTTTATCGCCTACCACTGGTCTACAGGAAGTCCCTGTTTAGTAGAAACTAGTTTTATTATATTAAGCAGTATGATATATGAAGTATAAGTCCATTTTAGGAACCATATATGATTAATCTCACTATAGAATGACTTGTGTATATTTAATAACTTTTGCTAACCTTTTGTTTGAGACAGATGGAATGACCTGTCATTCTATCAAATGATCTGCTAACCCTTCACGAATAACAAATTCAACTTCATTTATTTAAGAGATGAAGTGGAAATTGTTCAAGGCACGAACAACAGTGAGATTGTACCAAAATAAAGTAAGTATTTATTCTAATTCAAATTCTTCAACTTTAGGGAAACGATCTTGAAAACCAAAAATGTTGTCCTAGTGCTCTTATATCTGATTAATCAGATGGTACCTTAGATCGTCACAAATTTATGGATTTGTGATTTTTGGCTTTTCCATAGCCATGTTCTCCACCACTCTCCATCAGAACATGATGGTTAGATTTTTCTTCCATATCCATATTTCCACCTATGTGGAAACCCAGTGATTAGTTTATTTGGGTAACTGTTACGTTTCATACGTTCGTTTTTAAATATTTGTTTTGGTATTCCTTTTTACGATGTGGGTTTCTATTAAAGAAACTTTCGAATAGTAAACCATTTATAACCCCGATGAATTTTGAGGGCGAAATTCAATTTAAGGGGGGTAGAATGTAACAGCCCAAGATTTTATGAAAAATATTCTTTTTAATTTCACTAATGTCTTGTGTTGTACGCTACCCCAAAAGGAGCTTGAAAAACACGCATCCTTGACTTGCCTTGCATCACACGCAATCGCGACCTTCCTCGATAGCGTGTGTAGTATGCAATAACGAGTTTCACTAAACAACAATATGCTATTAAAATATTATTAAAACTAGCCGTTATGAATAGTAATAACCACTTTTTGAAATTTTGTAAATTTTATTTTTCAAAATGGTTTTAATTTTTGGATTCGGAATATCGAAATTATCTTAGGGTGAAATTTTGGTAATTTTCGGATAACTTTCATATTTTGATGAATAGTGGAAATTACTAAATTTTAATTAAAAAAACATTTTTCAATCGAAATAATTAATAGTGATAAATTATTAATTTGAGTGGTTTAAAAGTATATTTAGAATATATTTCTACAATTTAATACAATTTTGGCCATTGGTTGTAATTTCACATTTAAATCAGTTATAAACAAGTGTCAATCTTTTGATAGTTATTATCTCTTAAAAACACGCCTTTTGTTTTGACGACGATAATTAATTTTTAAATTAATTAATGCAACTAATATGTTTTGAATTTGGTAAAATAGAAATATTTTTTGAGTTCGTAATATCAAATATAGCTTAGGCCTAATTTTTGGTATTTTTCTGAAAACTTTCAATTTTTGATGAATAGTGAAACTACTAAGTGGTAGTTAAAAAAACCGAATTTTTCATAAAACTTAATTTTACCACTTCTGTGAGTGGAATTTCGAAAATCCGAGAAACACGGTTAATATCAAGGACTAAAATGAGGTTCAATGAGATGAAAATAATTTTTGGTGAATAGTAACTTTTTACTTTTTTTTACCACGGTAAAAAGTAAATAGGGCAATTAAGGGTAAAGATGATATTATTATTACCCTAACACATGTAATAATTCTATTGGATAAGTGTAATTCTACCAAAAACAAACTTAGGAATAAAATATGACCATTTAGGCCCACTTGGATTAGATTAGGACATTTATTATTAATTTATTTAAAGAAGGGTTAAAAGAGGTAAAATCAAAGTTTATTTACTAAATTTTTTTTAATATGTGGTTATACATAAGATGAATTCGACTATAAATATTCATTATACATAATGGTATTTTATTTGTAATTTTTATACATTAAGTAATTTAATTTATTTATGACACAACGATGATGCAGTAATAATCTTATTAATGAAATATTAACATAATTGATGTTATAAATACCCAAATAAATATAATTTGAGACTTTTTATGAATTAAACTAATTTTATAGGTTAATATGACATGTTAGTATTGATTTAATTAACTTTTTTAGAACCTATCATTCTGTTGTGATTTTCACAAAAATCAATTACTAAATAGTGTCAAAATTGACATAAAATAGTTTTTAAAACAAATATTATATTATTAATTGTTATTTTATTCCTAAAAATCTAAGGTTCGGCCAAATGACTTATATAAGGTTATATATATTAATAATAAACAACTTGTGGTTCGTTTGGCTACTTATAGTAAGTTTATTAACCTTATAGTGTAAGAACACAAGAAGACACGGTAAAAGTACAATTATTTAACTTAATGTTAAATCTAAATGATAAGGTTAAAATAGGAACCTAAACTTGTCTAAATTCTATTGGATGAGAGGATTTAGACCCATCCCCACCTTAGCTTCAAAATATATCAATTTGGAGCTATTTAAAACCGAACCTGACTTTATAATAAAATAATATTTTTAGTTATTCCAAAGGTACCCCTCTCCTCCCTTATAAAAGGGCACCTCCTCCCTCTCCTCCTCACACCAATTTGAGCATTCAAGCTCAGCCAACCCCTTAAAAAATCTCTTCTACACTTCCCTAGTATCATCCTAGAGGTCCTGGTCTTCTTCAAAGACCATCCATAGTTCTTTAAGTGGAGGTTAAGTGAAGGCTCGTCAAAAATAGGTAATATCCATTACCGATCTTTTTCAATTTCTTTCTTCTTCAACTTATTCTTCTTTAGTTGTTTCATGATAAAGTAATAACATCAGTATTTATTATATACTGATATGTTATTATAAATATGAAACAACTATAATTAACCTTCTATCCATCCTACGGAAAAAGGAAATCACCGCGCGTGCGTACGTACGAAATACCGTCTCCACGCCGTGGTGTAATCTATTTTCTGCCACCAACTTAATTGGATGGGTATAATGGTGTAATGAGTAACTATATATGATTATTATAAAGTGATATTGATACTGAAATAGTATACATACACTTCAACACAAGTTCACGATCATGAGAACGATATCATCGCTCGTGCGTACGTACGGACTACCGTCTCCACGACGCGATGAGATTCATTCTCCATGTTAACCATTTAAGAAAGATTATAAAGTATATATAAGCAATAATAATGAAATATATGACATTATAAAGCTACTGGATTTATGTATATATGTATGTCATCTACTTACTTCCATTCAAGACAATAAGGAAAGGAAAACAACGTTTATGCGTACGTACGGACTACCGTCTCCATGAACGGTGTGTTTCATTTCCTTTATATATCTATTATATATATATATATACTGAATATATATGATATATAAATCATGTTTTAAATTATTTAAGTAAGTAAATCATGATATAAGTAATAATAATGTCAAGAACAACAAGTCCAAACACCTACGATAAATGAAACAATTTTACCCAAAACGCTCTTTAACATGGAATTTACAAAAGAACGAGTAAAATAAAATCATAAGTGAACCATATATGATATCATAACAATTAGTATGATTCTGGAATAAGTAAATGACATTATTTAAATCATTATACAGGAGGTTCGGACACTTACGAAGCAAATCAGACCTAAGGTAAGGGAAATATCACAATCTCATTTTTATCCAAGATTGTTTATACTTTAGTATTTACTGAGGTGTATTTTATCATCCAAATCCATGTTTCCTAAATATGTAATATTATTTCCATCCACCTACATTTTTTTAAATCCAATTTTACCCTTCGGTGAGTTTTTAGTAAAGGATATGAAAGAAATCTTTGGTCGTTTTTCGTACGAGGTACTTTTTGACTTTTCTGACAAAAGTACGAAGAATGTTTTTTTTAACTTATACGGCATGAATGGATTTTTAAAAAATTATTTCCAAGAAGCTTCCTTTACAAGTTTTCAAGTTTATTTTTAATCAACTTCTTTTAGTTTAATGTTGTATGACATGTTAAGAAAGTAAAAATGTTTTTGAAGAAGAAAGGATATTTTCCTCAAGAATGGAGTTCAAGTGTTTTATCAAAATTATTTTCCATCTAAGATAATAAAGGGTTATATTTTTATCTCTATTATTACATTGATTTGATAATGTTTTGATGAAATTATTTTTATGAATTCCTTTATCTTATATGAATTGTTTTATGAGGTCATAATGTTTAAGATTCCCATTTTTATTACATGGGTTATGAAATGATGTATGATTTATGATTTTGTGGCACACATAATAATGGTATCATTATGAGATGGGTGGGACCTATATCTACCTCCAATGCATTGGGTAATGATTTTATATCTCATGAGATAGACATGGATGGAATGGTAGGTTATACCGGTTCCGTGAAACCGGACTGAAACGAGGGTGACTCGGTTCAGAAAGGGACTTTGTCCACTAAGATAGTCTTGGCAATGAGTCTTGACTAATAAGATATAATTCTCTATGATTATGTGTGTATGCCACAATGTTTCATGTTTTACGTTATGATTATTTGGATTTCATTTCACTACAATGATTTATCCCATGTTATGAAATTATGCTCTCTTTTGCAGGTTAAGATTTCCAAAATGTTATGTTCTTATGAATATGATGTGATTGATATTTATTTTGTTTACCCTTACTGAGCATTTGAGCTCACCCTTTTATGTTTTCTTTTCCCCAGGATATAAAGAAAGGTTTTAGGTATAAAAAGAAGAAGATCTTTATGGGATATGTTAAAGATCTTTCACCAGGATTAGAAGATTATATTCCGAGTTTCCAAAGACACTAAACTATTACGATCCTTGTGTGTGTGTTTTTTTATGTACTAAGTATTCCGCAAATGTAATGTAATGTCAATGTACGTCAAGATACAGGTCTCTACATACGGCTTGAATGTATTTTTAAAAAATTATTTCCAAGAAGCTTCCTTTACATTTTTTCAAGTTTATTTTTAATCAACTTCTTTTAGTTTAGAATTTTATGACATGTTAAGAATGGAAAAGTGTTTTTTAATTAGAAAGGATATTTTCCTCAAGAATGGAGTTCAAGAGTTTTATCAAAATTATTTTCCTTCTAAGATAATATAGGGTTCTGTTTCTATCCCTATTATTACATGGATTTGATTATTTTTTGATGGAAATATTTTTATCAATTCCTTTATCTTATATGAATTGTTTTATGATGTCACGATGTTTAAGATTCCAATTATTTATTACATGGGTTATGAAATGATGCATGATTTATTATTTTGTGGAATACATATGAATGGTATCATTATGATATGGGTGGGACCTATATCTCCATCCAATGCATTGGTTAAAGATTTTATATCTCATGAGATAGACATGGCTGGAACGACAGGTTAAACCGGTTCAGTAAAATAGGACTGAAACGTGGAGTGAACTCTGTTTAGAAATGGACATTGTCCACTAAGACAGCCTTGGCAATGAGTATTGACTAATAAGAAATGATTCTCTATGATTATGTGTGTATTCCACAAAGTTTCATGTTTTAAGTTATGATTATTGGGATTTCATTTCCCTACTATGATTTATCCCATGTTATGAAATTATGCTCTCTTTTACAGGTTAAGATTTCCAAAATGTTATGTTCTTATGAATATGATGTGATTGATATTTCTTTTGTTTACCCTTACTGAGAATTTGAGATCACCCTTTTGTATGTTTTCTTTCCCCAGGTCAGGAATAAGGTTATTAAGTAGGATATGCCAAAAGGGACTATAGATATGATTAAATAAATGGGAGACAATGTAGACGCTTTATGAACCAGTTGTTTATGTTTCCCAGTTTCTAAAGACACTATACATATACAGTCCATTCATGGTTTTGTTATATTTTGTAATAAGTATGCTTCAATTTTGATGTGATAACAATGTATGTAAAGTATGGGTCGTTATAGTTGGTATCAGAGGAAAGGTATAGTCAACCTTTGGAAACTAGGATGTGAATGCCTTAGTAAGAACCCTAAGGATAATTCTAAGCATAGAACACAATCTTACTATTTTAGTAATGACCATGAATAACCTAGGATAAGACCTTAAGTGTGAAATTTTATTCTTGATTATGTGGTTTTTCTATTATAATTAGTGTTTCTCACAATATTCTTCTTGGTTTTAATCAATGACTGGAACCCGAAGGAACCGTGTTAATGCGGAATGTGACGGGCAATGCAATGATTGTCCCCCTGAGCAACCAAACGTTATGGGAGCTGGAATGAAAAATCTTGTAGCCATGTTCACACAACTTTCTCAAGCTATGAATCATGAAGGACTTCCAAACGAGAAAAGGAAGGAGAAACATTCTGTTGAATCCTTCATGAGGCTACGTCCACCTTCTTTCAGCGGGTCTATTGATCCATTAGTTGTGGAACAATGGATTAGTACTACTGAAAAGATATTTTTAGTTATTGAATGTTCTAAACATGATAAAGTCATCCTAGCAGTGTATCGTTTGGAAGGAGATGCTGATCAATGGTGGAATCTTATTAAGAATACAAGGCAAAGGGATGAAATTGAGTCCATTGAATGGGATGAGTTCAAGAACTTATTTTTCAATAAGTACTTCCCTCGTATTATTCTAACAAAGATGGAGAAAGAGTTTCTTGAATTGAAGCAAAATGATGATGAATCTGTTGGTACCTATGAAGCAAATTTTACAAGACTTGCAAGGTACGCTTCTGGTATTATTATCCAACATGAGAGTAAGATCGATCGATTCTTTAGTGGCTTAAAACCAAGTCTTTTAAGGGCCTTAGCCATAAGGGACTTCAATAGCTATGTGGAAATCATTCAATGTGATCTCAAAGTTGAGATGGAGATAGGAGTAACCAATCAGTCATATGGGCTTGATAAGAAGAGGAAAATGGAATTCAAAGGAAAATCTAAAGAGCACACTGAAAAAAAGATGAGATTTCCCTTATGCTCAAAGTGTGGAAATAAACATGGAGGGAGTTGTCTTAAAGGGACAAGTAAATGTTTCAAATGTGGAAAGGAATGTCATTGGGAATTTGAATGCCGCAATGATGGGAAGAAGATGTCTAATGATGCAAACAAAGGACGGGACACACAGAATGAACCTACTACACTTCAATGTTTCAAGTGCAAGGAGATGGGGCATTATGCCAATAAATGCCCTAATCCAAGGGTTGTTGATGATGATCGACATCAACAAAATCTTAAGGCTAAAGACAAAGGAAAGTCACATGCAATTTCTATCAGCGATGTGGAGTACGATAACGATGTGGTGAAAGGTACACTTACCATCCACTCTAAAGTAGAAATTTTTTTATTTGATTATGGATCCACCCACTCTTTTATTTCTGAAGATTTTTCTAAGGGTATCACCATATTACCTCAACAATTAGAAGTTGAGTTAGCTGTGACAACACATAATGGCACAATAGTCGCATTAAAAGATTATAATTATTCCCCGATTGAAGCTTGAGGGAAAGTGCTTCATGTAAATATTGTGATCCTTCCTATAGTGGAATTTGATGTGATTATTGGAATGGATTGGATTTCTTTATATGGAGCTCATATCAATTTCCAGTGAAGGGAAGTCACATTTCATATTCTAGATAAATCTATGATCGTTTATCGATGCAAGTATGAACATAACCTTCAAGTGGAAATTTATTCCATCTTATGGGTATTGATTCCACTGAATGAGGGTTATTTATCTCAAATAGTTGGTGAGAAAATCACAATTAAGAATATGATCATTGTACAGGAGTTTGATGATGTCTTTCTGGTGGAAATGTCGGGTCTTCCAACAAATCGTGAAGTGGAGTTTTCAATAGAACTCATACTGGGTTCTTTTCCTATTTCGAAGACACCTTATAGAATGTCCCCAATTGAGTTGCAGGAATTGAAGAAGCAAATCCAAGAGAATATTGATAAGGGATTCATACGCCCTACTGCGTCACATTTGGGAGCACCTGTTCTATTTGTTAAGAAGAAAGATGGATCAATGAGACTCTGCATTGATTATCGCGAACTTAACAAGATCACTATCAAGAAAAAATATCCTCTCCCACGCATTGATGAATTATTTTACCAACTACACGGAGCTCAATACTTTTACAAGATTGATCTTCGTTCAGGGTATCATCAATTAAGGGTCAAAAGGGAGGATATACCAAAGAGGACTTTCTGTACAAGGTATGGACACTATAAATTTATAGTGACGCCATTTGGTCTTACTAATGCCCCTGCTATCTTCATGGATATGATAAATAGAGTCTTTAGAGACTATCTTGATCAATTTGTGTTAGTATTTATAGATGATATTCTTGTCTATTCAAAGAGAAAGGAAGAACATTAAGATCACTTGAGAATTATATTGAAGACCCTAATGAAGGAGAAGCTTTATGCCAAATTTACCAAATGTGAATTTTGGCTTCAAAAAGTTGTATTTTTGGGTCACATAATCTCAAAAGAGGGGATATCTCTGGATCCAGTAAAAACAGAGGTTATCGAAAGATGGTCGAGACCAACAATAGTAAATGAGATCTAAAGTTTTCTTGGTTTTGCTGGATATTATCGACGTTTTGTGAAAGATTTTTCATGATTATCTAATCCACTCACCATGTTGACTCGGAAAGGAGTTAAGTTTGTTTGGACGGAGGAATGTGATGAGAATTTCAAGGAGTTAAAAAGAAGTTTATCCAGTGCACCTGTGCTCACACTGCCTTTTAGTGGAGAAAGGATTGTGATCTACAGTGATGCATCCAATAAGGGGCTGGGGTGTGTTCTTATGAAAAATGATATGGTGATATCTTATGCCTCACGACAGTTGAAAATCCATGAGCAAAATTATCCAACACGTGATTTGGAGTTAGCTACGGTAATCTTTGCATTAAAGATTTGGAGGCATTATCTTTATGGATAAAGGTGTGACATTTATACTGATCATAAAAGTTTAAAGTATATTTTCACATAGAAGGAGCTGAATATGCGCCAAAGAAGATGGTTGGAACTGATTAAGGATTATGAATGCTCAATTCATTACCACCCTGGGAAAGAAAACATGGTGGCAGATTCATTAATTCGACAAGACCATGCTAGCTTATCCATGATGAGGATCACAAAAGATCCAATATTTATGGATTTACAAAGGATGGATCTTGGAATTTTAATGGAAGGGGGAAAATCATATCTTTCTCAAATGAATGTTCAACCATCTATACATGTGAAGATTAAATAGGCACAGAAAAAAGATGTAGAGTTAAAAAAGAAGGTGAGAAATATTCCTGAATTCAACCTTGATTATGATGGGATAATAAAGTTCAAGAATCGGGTTTGTGTTCCTCCCATCCTAGAATTAAAGGAGCTGCTGGATGAGGCTCATAATTCTTCATTCTCTATTCATCCTAGAAGCACGAAGATGTATAGGGACCTGAAACAGTACTTCTGGTGGGATGGCATGAAAAGAGATATTGTTGAATATGTCTCTCGATGCTTGGTTTGTCAGCATGTTAATGCTGAGAGATAGAAGTCTAAGGGGATGTTACAACCATTACCCATACCTGAATGGAAATGGGAAAACATCACTATGGACTTTGTCACAAGACTTCCTAAAACATCCAAAGGCAATAATGCTTTCTGGGTCATAGTTGATCGTCTTACAAAGTCTGCACACTTCATTTCTATTAGAGAGGATTTCTCTCTGGATCAGTTTGCCAGGATATAAGTAAAGGAAGTGGTAAGATTACATGGGGTACCACTTTATATTATATCTGGTTAGGATCTGAGATTTACCTCAAAGTTCTGGTGAAGTCTTCACCATACTCTGGATATAGAGTTGAGTTTCAGCACTGCTTATCATCCTCAGACAGACGGCCAGTCTGAGAGAACAATTCAAACACTAGAAGATATGTTGAGAGCTCTCTATATGGATTTCAAATGTGGTTGGGATCAACACCTACCTTTGGTGGAATTTTATTATAATAATAGATTTCACTCCAGTATTCAGATGGCTCTTTATGAAGCTCTCTATGGAAAGAAATGCAGGACTCCAACTTGTTGGGATGAAGTTGTGGAAAGAAAGCTATTAGGACCTGATCTTGTTGATGAGACGATAGAAAAGGCCTGATATATTCAAAAACACATAAGAGAAGCTCAGAGTCGACAGAAAAGTTATGCCGACAACCGAAGAAAAGACCTAGATATTGAAGTGGGTGATAAAGTGTTCTTACGAATATCTCCCTGGATGAGGGTCATGAGATTTTGAAAAAAGGGGAAGTTGAGACCTAGATATATCGGTCCTTTCGAAATACTGGATCGTGTTGGAAAGGTAGCTTACCGATTGGCACTTCCACCAAATCTCTCTCAAGTTCACAATGTGTTCCATGTATCTCTCCTGAGAAAGTACATACCTGATCCTTCAAATGTACTTAGCTCAGAAGTTGTACCGCCAGAGAAAGATCTTTCTTATGAAGAACAACCGATAGAGATTCTAGATCGCAATGAAAAAGTCCTATGGAACAAGACCACTCGCTTGGTGGAAGTTTTATGGAGGAACCACCAATTAGAAGAAGCTACATGGGATCTTGAGGATATGATGAGGGAGAGGTATCCTCATCTTTTTGTTACAAAGTGATGAATTTCGAGGGCGAAATTCATTTTAAGGGGGGTAGAATGTAGCACCCGAGAATTTTATGAGGAATATTTTGTTTTTATGTTATATAAATCATCAAAGAAATCTTTCAATACACACAACACTATCTTGTCTTGCTTTACACGCAACCGCGGCCTCCCTCGATAGCTTGCATCGTACGCAATACTGAGTTTCACTAAACAACGATATGCTATTAAAACATTATTAAAACTAGCCATTATGAATAGTAATAACCACTTTTTGAAAATTTTTAAATTATATTTTTCAAAATGGAGTTAATTTTTGGATTCGGAATATCGTAATTATCTTAGGGTGGAATATTGGTACTTTTCGGATAACTTTCATATTCTGATGAATAGTGAAAATTATTAAATTTTAATTAAAAAAAATTTTTTAAATCAAAATAATTAATACTGATAAATTATTAATTTGAGTGGTTTTAAATTATATTTAGAATATATTCTTACAATTTAATAAAATTTTGTTCATTAGATGTAATTTCACATTTAAACCAGACATAAACAAGTGTCAATCTTTTGATAATTATTATCTCTTAAAAACACGCTATTTGTCTTGACGATGAGAATTAATTTTTAAATTAGTTAATGTAACTGATATGTTTTGAATTTGGTAAATAAAAATCATTTTTGAATTCATAATATCAAATATAGCTTAGGCCTAATTTTTGGTATTTTTCTGGAAACTTTCATTTTTTGATGAATAGTGAAACCACTAAGTGGTAGTTAAAAAACTGAATTTTTTCATAAAACGTAATTTTACCACTTATGTGAGTGGAATTTCGAAAATCCGAGAGACTCAGTTAATATCAAGGACTAAAATTTGGTTCAATGAGATGAAAATAATTTTTGGTGAATAGTAACTTTTTACTTTTTTTACCAAGGTTACAAGTAAATATGGTAGTTAAGGGTAAAAATGAAATTATTATTACCCTAAACATGTCCTAATTATATTGGATAAGTGTAATTCGACCAAAACCAATATTAGGAATAAAATATGTCCATTTAGGCCCACTTGGATTAGATTAGGACATTTATTATCAATTTATTTAAAGAAGGGTTAAAATAGTTAAAATCAAAGTTTAATAACTAAAGAATTTTTAATATACGGTTATACAAAAGATAAATTAGACTATAAATATTAATTAGAAAGATAAAAAGCTTTCCTACATAATGGTATTTTATTTGTAATTTTTATACTTAAAATTATTTAATTTATTTATGATACAATGATGATGCAGTAATTATCTTATTAATGAAATATTGACATAATTGATGTTATAAATACCCAAATAAATATAATTTGAGACTTTTTATGAATTAAAATAATTTTATATGTTAATATGACATTTTATTATTGATTTAATTAAATGTTTTCGAACTAATCATTCTGTTATGATTTTCACAAAAATCAATTACCAAATAGTGTCAAAATTGACATAAAATAGTTTTTAAAACAAATACTATATTATTAATTGATATTTTATTCATAAAAATCTAAGGTTCGGCCAAATGACTTATATAAGGTTATATATTTTAATAATAAAAAACTTGGGGTTCGTTTGGCTTGATATAGTAAGTTCATTAACCTTATAGTGTAAGAAAACAAGAAGACACGGTAAAAGTTAAATTATCTAACTTAAAGTTAAATCTAAATGATAAGGTTAAAATTGATACCTAAAATTTTATAAATTATATTGTATGAGAGGATTTAGACCCATCCCCACCTTAGCTTCTAAATATAATAATTTGGATCTATTAAAAACCGAATTTGACTTTATAATATTTTTAGTTATTCCAAAGGTGCCCCTCTCCTCCTTTATA
This sequence comes from Viscum album, assembly GCA_963277665.1. Classification (NCBI taxonomy): domain Eukaryota; kingdom Viridiplantae; phylum Streptophyta; class Magnoliopsida; order Santalales; family Viscaceae; genus Viscum; species Viscum album. The sequence goes on along the minus strand of OY728127.1, from coordinate 90,181,459 downwards.
AAAGGGAACCTCCTCCCTCTCTTCCTCACACCACTTTGAGCCTTCATGCTCAGAAAAACCCTGAAAATATCTCCTCTACACTTCCCTAGAAACATCCTAGAGGACCTGGTCTTCTTCAAAGACCAATTTTAGTGCCCTAAGAGGAGATCTCAAAGAGGCGCTTCAAAGAAGAGGTAATGTCCGTTACCGATTCTTTCAACTTTATTTCTTCTTCCACTTCTTCCTATTTAGTTGTTTCATTATGAATTAATAAAATCAGTATCACTCAAATACTGATATGTCATTATATGTATGAAAAAACCCTATTTCACCATCTATCCATCCTAAGGAAAACGAAATCACCGCGCATGCGTACGTACGGAATACCGTCTCCACGCCGTGGTGTAATCTATTTTCCACCACCACCTTTCTCGGATGGGTATAATGGTGTAAATAATGACTATATATGATTATTTTAAAGTGATATTGATTCTGAAATAGTATATATACACTCAAATACAATTCCACGATCATGGGAACGATATCATCGCTCGTGCGTACATACGGAATACCGTCTCCATGATGTGATGCGACTCGTTATACATGATCTTCATTGCATAATGATTATATAAATGAATTTAGAGAATGAATATCATATATATTACACTAATACCATTCTGGAAATGAGGTATCTATAACCAAAAAAGAAAAATAAGAATTTATTCGACAAAACGTGCATAAGAACAAAAGGTAATAAACACCCGAATAACAAGTAGTAATGAAATATTAATAATAAGAAGCTAAGAATATGACCATATATGATATCATAAAAATAATTATGATTCTAGAATAAGTCAATAACATTATTTAAATCATTATGCAGGAGGTTTGGACACTTACAAAGCAAATCAGACCTATGGTAAGGGAAAATCCTGCAATCTCAATTTTTATCCGAGATTGTTTATACTTCAGAATTTACTAGGGTTTATTTTATCATCCACATCCATGTTTCCTCAATATGTAATATTATTTCCATCCACACAATATTTTTTAAATCCAATTTTAACCTTCGGTGATTTTTTAGTAAAAGATATGAAAGTAATCTTTTGTCGTTTTTCGTACGAGGTACTTTTTGACTTTTCCGACAAAAGTAAGAGAAGAATGTTTTTTTAACTTATACGACATGAATGGATGTTTAAAACATTATTTCCAAGAAGCTTCCTTTACATGTTTTCATGTTTATTTTTAATCAACTTCTTTTAGTTTAGAATTTTATGACATGTTAAGAAAGGAAAAGTGTTTTTAAGTAGAAAGGATATTTTCCTCAAGAATGGAGTTCAAGAGTTTTATCAAAATTATTTTCCATCTAAGATAATATAGGGTTATATTTCTATCCCTATTATTACATGGATTTGATTATTTTGTGATTGAAATATTTTTATCAATTCCTTTATCTTATACGAATTGTTTTATGATGTCACGATGTTTAAGATTCCCATTTTTTATTACATGGGTTATGCAATGATGTATGATTTATAATTTTTTGGCACACATATGAATGGTATCATTATGAGATGGGTGGGACCTATATCTCCATCCAATTAATTGGGTAAAGAGTTTATATCTCATGAGATAGACATGGCTGGAACGGCTGGTTAAACCGGTTCAGTAAAACAGGACTGAAACGAGGAGTGAACTCGGTTCAGAAATGGACTTTGTCCACTAAGATAGCCTTGGAAATGAGTCTTGACTAATAAGAAATTATTCTATATTATTATGTGTGTATTAAAAAAAGTTTCATGTTTTAAGTTATGATTATTGGGATTTCATTTCACTACTATGATTTATCCCATGTTATGAAATTATGCTCTCTTTTGCAGGTTGAGATTTCTAAAATGTTATGTTCTTATGAATATGATGTGATTGATATTTCTTTTGTTTACCCTTACTGAGAATTTGAGCTCACCCTTTTGTATGTTTTATTTCCCCAGGTCAGGAATAAGGTTATTAAGTAGGATATGCCAAAAGGGACTGTAGATATGATGAAATAAATGGGAGACAATGTAGACGCTTTATGAACCAGTTGTTTATGTTTCCCAGTTTCTAAAGACACTATACCTATACGGTCCTTTCATAGTTTTGTTATATGTTGTAATAAATATGCTTCAATTTTGAAGTTATAACAATGTATGTAAAGTATGGGTCATTATAATTAATTACTTAATTCAAGATTATATATTGTTTATGGCCAGGGCCTTATACTTGTTGTGTGTTGAAAACAATATTCCAATAACATATGTGAATTAAAAGAAAGTAACGAAGTATTTATTTGAATATTATAATAAGTAAAGTGTCTTATCCATCTAGTTTAGAAAGGGTGATTCATAAGTAAACATTGAGAAACACATAACTTTTATTTTCCATGTGAATGATTCTAGATGAAAAAGTTGTTCAGTATAAGCAAAACATTTATCTCACATTCAAATTGTACATAATGATACCCTATTCCAAGTTTGGGAATGAATATTGTTTGTGGTGTGACATACTCAACAAATAATTTAGACATATCTGAATGATTGGAAATACATGATGAATATAAAATGTAATACTCACCCAGTTGTGGAAATATAATTCTTTTTAAAAAAACTAAAAGTGGATGTCAAGTATATAACCAGTATGGTATTTAGGCTCGACACAACTAAACACCTTTGGAATTATTTATATCTTTTTTTTAGACAAAGAAACATTTATAAATAATGGTATGCCACAAAGCTTCCATGGTTAGTTCAAAAAGAGAGAGTGAACAATTCCAAAGGAAATCCATAGGTAAAGATACATCATAAGATTCCTTTAAGTTATTATGGAATAGTGAAGTATATGCATGGTCATAAGATATGAGTTGCTTCGAGCCGGCGTTCTAAAGAACATCTTGACTATACAATCATCAATAATGATAATGTATCATGGAGTAATTTATAAATGCATGTTACATTATCTATATCACGATATTGATGTTCATATGGTGGATCGATGATGAGAATTACATATAAACATTGATCAACAAAATGTATCGTGGAGAAATTCCTAAATGCACATTTTATACATAAATGTTATGATGTAAGTAGTATTAATGTCACAAACTATAGTAGTTTCCATTACATTTCAAGATTTTATTTTCAAATAATGGTGAAATCCTATAACCAATATGCCAAATAAAATGAAAAATGGATATCATACGAGTCATAGTATAATGAAAATAAAATATGTCATAGATCATGTTTTAGCATGCAAAGTGTCTATTAAGATATTAAGAAACATGCATCAAACTAAACAATGGTGTATCTAAGTAAATATCCTAACGTTTCTTAGGATATTACATAAATCACTATGAAAAGAAATATGTAGTCAAGTATTAGACTACATTTCTATATAAAGGTTCACATCTCTATTAGAGAGTGCATGAGTTGAATTGACTTGGACTTAGTTAATGCTTGAGATTCACAAATGGTTGACATAGGAGCAAGTTCCAAAACTGAATGTGGACGAGGCATGTTCCAGTGACACATACTATATAGGAAGGGTAAAACCCATGGTGATGGTTTTGAGTTCACTGTAGCCGGTGATACATTATTCATTGAGAATAATAAATCCTACAAGCAAGCAGTATATCACAATTAGCTACGATTGACAAGATCAATTAAAATTCAATAATGGATTCCATGTATCAAATTGCAATGAGGCTTATAAATTGAATACTGTGATGGGTATTCAAATTAGATGATACATGTATGGTATAAGAGTGGTACCAATATGGCTAGAATGATTACACCAAATCGGTATGCCTAAATCCATTATCATTTTACTTTTAATTGATAACTTCTATCATCATTAAATTGGACATTGGATGTCAAAATCAACTTTCATGGATGGTGTCTATTCAAAATAACTAGAAAGGTATGATGAAACCATCAATTTCCAATGTAGGTTTAAAATTACTGAAATCCAAATTTTTATTAATGTAAGCAACAAGATCTTAGAGAATTCATTTCGAAAGAATTTTTTGCCTTGTTTCTACCAAAGGTTAGTGGGAGTGCCAAAATTTTTCCAATAGATATATGTTTGACAACTTATGGAAAACCAAACTTGATCTTACAGTTAGATAATATATTGACAAAAGTAATACTCCAGTGATTGACTTAAAGTAGCAACCTAAGTTCTAGGGAATTGGATCTATCGAAGTAGATCTAATGGTTTCTTATACCTTGTCAATCATAAATAAAGTGACACTGTATTGAAAAATACAAGTTGAAACAATTAAAGTTCTGAATTGTTTCCATTTTCACGTGGCTTAATCTCTTCAGGTTGACTTGTTCAAAACATGGTAAGATATTAATGTTTTGAGTTGAGTTCCATATGCTTCAGAGTTGGATCAGTCATTTATTCCATAATATATACAAGAATTTATACTTCCATTATATACTTTATTGTTGGAAGATATCAATTTTATCCAGCAGAACTGCAAATGAAGCTGTCAGAACTACCATCTTGTACTTCAGAAAGTGAAAAAGATAAGTATTTGGTATATGGAGAAGAAGGTATAATAGTTTTTTGGGACAAAAATAAGTAATCCTTAGACCAGTTTGATCTTGTATCATAGTTAGATAAAGGTGATAAGAAAGTCGAGATCACAAAATCCAGTGATAGCTATACCTACAAATACTGAGTATGTTTCATCTTCTAAAGGCAGCTAAGAAGCATCTATCAATTGCAACGATTTATTCCACTTCTTATAATTGTAATCAGTGGGAAAATTATTATCATAATATAAATTATGATATTCTTACTAGATAGGTTTTCATGTTATGAAAATGGAGAAATGGATATAATCGAGGCTACCATCTCATGAGAAGTTTTACTCAAAGAGAAGAGGTCATATACAACAGATATTCCATGCGGAAAAACTGGGGCAAGGCCACTAGTTAAAGCCATTAATCAGTAGAAACATGATCTTTTTCATGTGAGTAGCAAACATGTTTAGTTAGTAAGTTGGATCTGGTGTAAGTGGGAGTGTTGAAATAGTGGTTTCCCTAGACCCAACTATGTCATACTTTTTACTACCATATCAGATGTACAGTTAGTTATACATGATGTATTATTACCTTTATAGTGTAGACTTTTCTGTGTCAAATATTGAAATGGTAATGTCCAAATATTAATTATCGTGTTGAAAGGTTATATTAGATCCGATGCTATAATGAGAACTTTGAGAGACAATGACATTAATCTTAAATATATGTTCTATGGTCTAGATAAATCTTACTGACTAGACACCATATATGATTGACTATCATGTGATGGGGGCACATAATCATTGATACATCTTCTCATGAAGATCGCACTTGGTGATCTCTAGTAGTGAGATCATGAGGATAGACTCGCCAATAGAAACACCACAAGTTTTGAGTGTCATTGGTCATTCCTATATAAAGACATGTGTATTGGTCTCGTTACTAGAGACCATTACCAATGTTTATCATTTTATTGTGTACTTCGATGCGAGGAAAAAACCGTGGTATTGAAATCGTGGATAGGTAGGTTATGTTGGGTGCGTTGTTGGTTGTATGAAATTGGTTGAATGGTCAAGAAAGCATTTGTCGCTTCCATGTTTGTGAAGTTGTATATCTCGGTCCTAGTTGATCATGATGGTGTTGTTTTCATAAGTCTTTGGCGAATGTAGTAGAAACAAAAATCCATCTGGATAGATCAATAAATAGTAAAACAATAAAAGTGCGATGAAACTAGTGTGTGTCCTACATTATGAGATATTTAAGGACAAAGAGATTATAGTGAACAGTCAGTGTTCATAGGATAGTTATCATTACTACAACAATACTTATCCCTTTAGGGGCTATGATGGGTTTCTAGACTCCACTCTTGGTTTGTCGATTTTATTCACTACTATTGAGATAAGGGCTAAGGGGTTCACACACAATAGTGTATTCAAGAATCTTTCATATTCAGTTGAATATGTATACGGACATAGTGGGCCCCACCATGGTGTCTAAGTGTTTTCAATGTTTTCAATCACTATAAGAATTAAATAAATTCATTATTATTGAAGTAATGAATAATTTGGATTAAATTTATTTAATGTATTTACATGTTAAGTAAATACAAGATAATATTAATTGAAGAAATATTATTTTAATATTCAAGGTTGGTTTAATATTAAGTGGGATAGTGAGTCAAGTTAAATGGCTCAGTTTTTATCACGTAAAATATTTTATATATATTATAAGTATGTGATGAAATAATAAATAGTTTTGGCATAGTTTAGTTCATCATCATTATTTATTTAGTGGACATTGAAATAAATAGGTGTCGGGGAACCCTACTAGGTATTTATCAACTCCAATATAAATAAAGAAGAAGCCTCTCTATCTTATGTGGATATTATTTCTATTAATTCATTTTCATGGAATGAAAATGAGAGACTCTCTCTCATTCATCTTCCTAGAGAGAGAAGAATTTGATCCAAGAGAAAATATCAAGATCCCCCTTAAGCATCAAAGGAATCTTAATGTGGTGATCTTAGGGACATCAAAGACATCATCGAATTGCCACACTAGCTCTTAGAATTCAATGATCGACATTTTAGTAGATTTTTGAAGTGCGTGCGGATGATCTAGAGGGTTCTTGCTATGGATCCTTCAAGAAATGATCGTCATCGACTAGTTTTAATGAAATATTTTTCTATCCAAATTTTGATTGATTTTGATGTTGTGCAGTGTATGAAAACCTTTCTTATCAAACCACAATAATTCATCCAACATCGTTTGTGATTTCATATCATTTGAGTTTTTTCTGAATATACCTATTTAATTCAATAAAAATCTAAACTTATATGTGAAACACTAAATCAGTTACTTATACTAATTAATATGTCATTACATTTGTAGTAGTATCTGTGGTTGGATGATATTCCCATATAGCTTGAAGTAGCTTCTCTCTCTAGGACTTCATGTCATTATTCCTAATCTTCTAGATTAAATTTTATAGTGTCTTGGTTGTGGTCTCTAATTTTCCATTTTTGGATAAATTAAATTGGTATGAAGGGTTGGACTCGAAGTTGTACTCCTAGTATAATTTCATCAGATTAGTAGGAAATAAATTTATGTCATTTTATTTCAGAATTGTGTAAGGGACTCTGAATCTAGTTATGAAATTGGACTTCATGGAGTTGATGATATTCTCACTCCCAACTTCCATAAGAGGTTATTCCTCACCCCATTTGGAAAATAAGTTGGTATCAATAAGTATGTAATTAAATTACTATGATTAGGATGGGGGATATAGACTCAAAAATATCTTATCCCAAAATGAATAATGGCCAGAAATATTTATTTGTATGTTGTAACAAATGGGTATATTTTTTATGTTTTAATTGTTAAGGAATTCATGAAATTTCCTAGTTAATTCCACATATTCTTGTATAAATGTTTTCTAGTTGTAAATAAGCCACTTTTTTGGTGGGGGGGCTTCATCCTAGACTGATTATCATCATAGGAGAATACATTTTATTATTTAATTATTTAGGGAACACATCTTTATTAAATAAATAAATGGAGTTTTATATTTATGCCTTTATGTAGAGGTATTTTATCTCAAATGGACCATCCTATAAGGTAATTATTGTTTCCTAATGTTGAATCTATTACCATATAGCTTTTTCGGTCTATAGGGTCTATTTTGGTGATAACTAATTATCAGGATCATACATGTAGGGGTGGATATCATTTTCATCATGATATAAGTAAATTTTTATTTTTTTGACAAATTCCAGGTCACCAGTGGTGATTGATGGACCACTGTTTGTTATGTGATGCAGAAGATCATATCATCCTTATCAGGTTTATTCAGTAATGTGTCTGAATTATTAGGTGCATCGACATGAGAATTCTGTGATTGTGGTACATGACATAATGTGGTTTCAAAAGGTAAAATTTCCATTTTTCATTTAACACAACTAATGATAAGGGAAAATTAATTATTTTATATGTAATATTCTACATTGATCTACTATGTCACTAGTTTCGAATCCCCAATGATATTTAGGTAGGATTAATGTAGCTGCAGGGATAGTTCAATGCCGGTAAAGAGGGATTTCTAGTTTATCTCATTAACAGTTCTACCTTCAAATATTGTATAAGTCTAGGTAAAAATTTATTTTTTGTGGAAACATATAAAGTACATAGACCAACCATGTTGAAATTTATATTTTCTAGTATTTTATTAGTAGGGGTCTTGGAGGAATCCTCAAGAATCTGTATCCAATGTTTGGGGTGTTTCCTAGGAATATATGAGCTCTCCATCTCAATTTTCACTATCCACTAGTGTTCCTTTTATGTAATGATGTTTCTAATTGAAATTATCCAAGGCCATCCCTTTCACTCAATTCTATGACACAAACTGGATATGAAACTTTTGCATAATGACCACCCAACATGCCAAATTCTCAATCATCATAGGACAACTCATTATATACTTGAGTAGTATAATAAGAGATACCAAGTGGACTCTATGGTGTTTAATGTAATTACTCAAGTTTTTCACCAAAAATATTTGAAAAATTCATTTCTATTTGTCATAATAATATCAACTCAAAATTTTGAGCAACGTTCTGTTGGGTAAAAGAGATTATTCTTAGTCAATGCATCGTTTTTCTATTTAAATAGGTAACCATGTGATTGTTAAATGGTTTCTATAGACATGATGAGTTCATTTCCTTCATCAATTAGATTTATGACTATTGGGTGATGAAGGTACTTTTTGATACTCTCAATGGATTCAAAAAAATTCTTCATCTCATTAGTAGGGGAATCCATTAATTTTTATCATGGTGTAGGGGAGGGTTTGTGGGTTAAGATGGATTTGAAAAAAATAATTCCAGGGAGTATAACATGGATCACACTTAGATATTTTATAATTAGATGGGTGAAATATCTAAAATTACACTAGTATGTTTTGGGTCACCCACAATTCCACAGAGGAACACCACAATTCCATGGAATTTCACTAATGTTAACCTGAAACTGTATTTTAGAATATTTATCTTTAGACTATGATGTGGAAACTTGTCAATGGAAATTAGAAAACCAATGATTTCATCAAACCACTATTGATTTTTGAAAATTAGGTCATCAACATAACATTTGGGGATTCATCACAATAATGTACAAAATAGATGATTCGTAGAACACTGATAAGTTTTTTGGGTGTCTTTAATCTAATGTGGATGACCTAAAAGAAACAGATCCACTAATGTTCCTTGAAAGTGGTGGATTAATTCTCTTCAGTAAACATATTAATTTTATTTTACCCTGAATACCCATCCATTAAGTAAATGGATTAGAATCCAAATCAAGAGGTCTATAATTGCAATGGAAATTCATCCTTTGGGAAGTGTCAATTTCAGTATCTAAAATTGATGAAAACCTTAATTTCCCCATTTTCGTCATTATAGTGATATTTTTTGTTGAGTATCATTGGTATTTCACATCCTTTGTAAAATTGGATTTGATAATTTTTTGGCATCAGACTCTACATTGGTACCATGAGAATGGTGTGGCCATCATGTTACCAACATGAAACCATGATAGTCATCAGTTGAGCCTATATGGTTCACTGACACATCATGATTTAGTCCATGAATTTCAATATTATTCCAAGGTAAAACATATCGATGTTGATCCAGAAATGAAATTTTCATATCATACTCCTCATGAGTCATAGAGTATTTAATAGATATAGGTAGCATGTATTTTTCTATTCCTACATTTACTTACATGTGCTCATTGGTGTTGGTGGAGATGACTTCCTCAAATGCTAGATGTGATTTTTTGAGGTCTTCCTCTTCATATTACTTCTCTTATTTATTAAATAAAATTAATTTGTGGTATTAAATCAGATGAAATCCATATCATTGTCTAGATAAGATATGTTGGGGGAATAAACATTAATAATCGTTACTTGTGGAGTCATTGACGAGTGATTCCAGAGCTAATTTTCATTCACACTATCACCAAGGATATGAGGAACCTATGAAAATGGGATAAGTTTTATTTCCATAATCAGAATTTTGGGTAGGACAACATAATTTTCTTGTATACTCCAAGGATTCACAAGAGAATTCCCCAATTCATTAGGGGATTTAACCTTCATATTTTCACCCTCATTGGTTTTTTCTCTCCATTTAATAGAAAAATTCTTTAACATTAATAGTTTCTCAAGACACATTGGGAGAATTCTCAACATTTTGTATTCTATATTTTCTATTGATGGGGTATTTCACATACTAATGAAATTTTGAATGAAACCACATGTGTCTATGAAGACAAAGACTTTTGAAAAGGACATTATATATAGTCTATTTATATATTAAAAAAACTCAGAATTTTATGTCAGATCTACAAAACTATCTTCCGAATAAGTATTTACTATCTCTTATTATACCCTTTAATGGTCAGTTTTTTTAGAGACACGTCTCCTTAACTATATTCCAAATTTAATGGTCATGAATTGGGATGAGGTTCCTCCTGGAATAATTCTTAATTAGATCCCATAAGATTTTGAAATTATTGAGACTAATAGAAACATATATGGATTTGATGTTCCCTTAGATGAACACCTCCTAATCAGACTATCTAAATGATATGGATACATGTAATTAAGGTTTAATTTTACACACACGATAAACCTAATATACATAAGAAAATATCTCAAACACTTGTGGGGTTTAGAGGGCTTCGATGAGTGACTCTTTTAGTTTTATTGAAATACAGAGTGCATCCTTGATGGATAGCATGGTCGGGAAACCACTCACTATATTAGAATACCATAAATTTGTTCCTAAGATCAAGGATTCCCAAAGTGGGGTTACACTTTATAATGATCTTTTTGAGAATATAAATTCTAGTAAGACTATCTTATTTTTTGTGATGTGGTTTTGTGATCATATTCTACTAGTGGAGTATGTCACACTAGCCTTTCTCATTGTATTGGATTATTAGGTAACCAAAAACCTTATATTCAATAGTGTAGTATGATTTGGTGTTGAAGACTGCTGGATGGTTCTAGGAAACATATGTGTATATGTTTATCTTACTATAGTACATTATCATCAGACTTAGATTCATATATATCTCATATAGTGATTTGACCAAGATATTGTGTTCGACCACAGAAGAATTATTGCCTGTATCATTATCTCTTACACCATCATCCTTTAATTCCCTAGTCATATAAAGGGAACTCATACATGGAGGAATATTAATCATAAAAGAATTAATATTCCAATTGTATTAAATTAATATAACCATAGATGATTTATTTGTTGGTTTATGGTTCCATATTACGAGAAGGTGACTATTATTCAAACTTTGTAGGAAGAAAATATTATGAACTTAGACCTTTTTTAGGAGATCAATATTACTATTCCTCTTCTATCTCTTCATGTTTCAGATGATTAAGACCACCTCTCTTAGGTGTAATTAATTTAACCTATCTAGGGGATGGAATAATTACAGTTTTGTGAAACTTTTCTCTTAAGGTGGAATGTTCTCCTTCCACTATTTTTTAGTCATCAAATTGTTGAAGATTAGATTATTCATGGCCATAAAATATTTTTGATGACCATATTTTTCTAACTGGGAAATGGTTAATGAAGTCATATATGTTCAAGAGTAATCCAACATCACTTTTATGGAATATACAGTTATTAAGATGATGTATTTGAATACAAAACAATCATATATGACATGGTATATCCATCTATATAAGAATCTATTTTCAGGGTGATCAGTGATGTTGACTTTGTCGGTTATCATTGGTTATGGAAGCTTGAGTGGGTTTTTTGTTAATGGATACACGAAAATTACTTGGGAATTGATAATTTTGGAATGATTATTATTTTTTCATTCATTACCAAAATCATAAGAACTTGTATCTATTTTCTCTTCATCCCAAGGGTGATATTGAAATTTCTTTCACTCCATAGGAGGTGTTAGGTTGTTTGGGAATTTTCTATGATATTGGAGGGCACTGTTACTAGTTTTATGGTAATTGTAGAAGTATCATACTTGATGAGACGTTTCCCTTGTGCTTAGAGCATGATTCGAGATATTACTCATGTACACTAATTGGAATATTCCATATGATGTGGAATTTCCTAAAATTAAAATAATATTCCTAGGTATTTCATTGGGATTACAGTTATTTATAGATCATCTCATAGATTTTCATCATAGAGTTAAAAAAATAATTCATGTAATTTATGGATTCTAAGATAATAGGTTAACCCATTATAGATGCATATGAAGTCAAAAAGCCTCACATTTTCACATTTCATGTTGGTTTTTAGGTCCATAATTTTTTTTCATTATTTTGTAGTTGAAATAATAATTAAATTGAAATTTAAGGTCTTACCATCCCAAAATGGGTTCTCATATTTGACAACTACAAAAAACAATGTTATACAATATCTGAGTATATAAAATACACCACCTCATAGTGCCCTCCAACTAATCTTGAGGGCCCATCATCGGGCCACATCGGTACATGAAGTGATTTAGATTTTATTCAATGCCTCTCATATAGTCAATTCTAGAGAAGGTAGTATTTACGAAATTGGATTGGGGAAAAATTTCAACCCTTAATTTTGGATAAGGCTTATTATCTAGATACAAAGGTGTGCACCTCCATTACTTTTGTTGAATTTGAGAATATAGAGATTCAATGTCCACAATAAGTTCTATTTGAGCCACCTCTAAAATATAGGGAGACTATGGTCCATGATGTTCTATCACTTTATTCATTTCCTATTAATCCTCAAATGATGTTAAAATAAAATGATCACCCATGAATGGGAGAGGATATCCTCATATTAGAGGTAATTTGTGACAATCCCTGAGTTTATTATGTTTGTAGATATGTTACATGGATCCATTGATACTATGAAGTTAAGATAATGATCTTACATAATGGTTGGATCATTCATGTTGTATAGGCGGAAGAATATTTGTATTATCCTTTATATTACATATAATGGAATGTTTTTAATTATTATATCCATTTTTATTTGTTATATATTTTGTATCGCATTCTCATATAGTTCTAATTCCACCTCTATGGAAGGAATTTGGTCTCTTCTAGATGAAAAGTGTGATATGAAAACCTCTTTATTTGTATTTATTAATGTGTTCATCCATATATTTGGAAACTTGATATTCGAAGGTAACATGTTTTGGATAATCATTGGATTCCATGTGTATGAAACCCCAATTGGTCCATCAAGATCACCCACCTCATAGGGTATATATTATGTGTTACATCCCTCAAAATTTTCATCTTGATCAAAATTATCTATTATGATGGAGGTGAAAACATTCATATATGTCTATCGGGAAATGGTAGACATAACATTACATTCATCAAAATAGGGAAACCCCACACTACGTATAGGTGGGCCATTTTTTGGACCCTTAGATCTATTGAGCTGTTTTGGAATATTTCCCCTCTGGTATTTGACTAACTGCACTATACATTCCTCCCATCTCAGATTGTGCGTAACCACCATCAGAGAGTTTCAAGTTGTGAATTCCAAAAAATCCTAGAATAGAAAAGGTTTATCTTGTGGTAGGAATAATGAGTGGGATTTCATCCAACGATCTGTACCTAAAAACCTATAAAAGTTTTATTCCCTCCATAGCAATGATGACAGAGAGAATTCCCCAGGCTATGTGTTCATAAGACAATTTTTTGCCACAATTTTCAAATTTTAATCATGTTATCATGGATTTTATGATTTTGGTTGAGGGTATGGGGCTCCTACGATTATTTTTGAGAAATAACTCTTCACATCCATGTGGGATGGGGTTGTCCAGGAACCACCAAAATTTTATCTGGGACACCATCATTGTGTGATGAACCAAGTGATGCTTATTAAGATAATAAATCGCACATGTCATGGGGATGTGGTTGATATGAATTTTCTTCCAATATGAAATTAATCCTCTGGAGTGATGTCACAAGGGGTGGAAAAGATGTTAGATAATACACCATGATTGGAAGGGTTCAATCATGGATGGCTGATATGAAAGCTCCTATTTTGACTTATTTGATATGGCATAAATATACTCATTTATGATTTGGATAAATGGTATCTGATGATGACATACATTTTCATTGGAAATATTTCATGTTTATAGAAACATCTTATTTTTCCCCTAAAATGTATTCTCATTATATTGAGGGATCCATTCTAAATATATATTGCCATCAGGCTACCTAAAATTTTGATGTCTTGGAATTGATAAATAGGGTGAATTCCATTATAGTGACCAACTTCTTCATGTTTTACCATATCCCCTAGTCTTTTTTGCATTATATGACATTACAGAATGACATATGTGGGTATAATTACTATTCTAAGGGTGTGGGAAAGTGAGAAAATCTATACATTCACTATCCTCAAATTTAGATACATGATAAGGATTTAGAGAAAATTTTCCAAAGAGTAATGATGAAATGGTCGAAATGATGTTGTAGATTTGCACTATTATTTTCAAGTCAAGAGTTTTGGGCAATAGAGATAACAGCATGGTCTAGCTGACAATAGTATATGTTGATGGTCTAAATATTTTCCACATATCTTATATAAGATAGGTACCTATACTTAATGTGATAATGAGTTTCCCATATGACTTTTCCTAGGTAAGGCATTTAATCCCTCTCTTGCATGATTGGATTTTTAATGATGTATGTGTGAAGGGGAATGAACATAGTGGGTGGTTATTTCAAGCAAAGTCTCTACAATTGCATGCCAGCTTCCACTTCAGTATAATTACATGCCACCATCTGGTCCGACCATATAAGTATACTCTTAGTGTTTCCTAATGACTGTAGATTACTATTTTTTGGATGTTGAAAGGGAACTATATATGGTTGAACTTGGTGTTTTGAGAACATCTCTATATGAAGGCATCAATGTGTTGAGAATTTCACTATATAGAGGTGTCTAGTCACGGTGATGACTACGTTGGTTGGTAGATATATCACCATGGGTAGGTGGATGAAGATTAATCTTAGTATGATATTCCAAGTGATCAATATCAATGCTACAATGAGGAGCTATATCCCTCTAATTATCACCTTCAATTTTAGCAAAATAATTGACAGATGCTTGGTGTTTTTAAAATATGAATTGAAAAAATTAATGGGAATTGGAATTGTGTAGGTTATGAAGTTATAATTTTAACATATTTAATTATATAATTAATTTTTTTAAATCCCACTACTGTATTATTTTATGGGAAACTAAAACCTTTTTTGGTTTTTGTGGAATTTTTAGCATAATTGTAAAAACTGCCTAATTTTGAGATTTAAATGATGGAATTTATTTATATATTTTTCCTATAAATTTTTCAATAATGATACAAATTGTGAACTTATTTTATTATATGATCCAATACTTCTTGGGATACATATCAACCTTCTAGAGTACAAGATCATTATATCATTTGTTGGCAAAAAAATCAGCTCTCAATATATTCCTCATAATTGTGCTCATATCTAGACACATATCATATTTAGCTAATATCCTAGTTTGGGCTAGCCCAAAAGAGATGAAAATAAACATGTAGATTGATAAAAAATTGGTGACAAAAATTATTAAGGAGGAACCACTTGATAATGAATAATTAAAAGACACAAATTCAAGGGAACTTATTGCATAGAAATAAGGCTATTAACCTGTCTTGAATAAATTTTTGGAATAAATTGTCTGTGTCTCACTTTACACATGTTCAAATAAGATTAAATTTTGTGTGTTGAAGTAGGATGGATAATATAAATGCTTCTTACAAGACAACAATCTCAAATTCCTAAATTAAATGGGGTTCCCACATGGAAACATTTGTAGGATATTTTTTGAGCCAATTTTTTCTCCCGTCTCCCTATAATAATGTGATTCTTCTTTCTACCAAAGGGTTGGAAAATTAGGTTGGTAATTTTATGTATAATTAGTGTTTATTTTTTTGTAATATTTTTTACTTGTTTAATTTTTAATTATTCATCTTCTTCTCTTATCTTTAATTTTTTATTTTGTGTTCCCCTACAGGGATCCTTCTAATCTCCATGTAATTGGAGAACTATCCCTTGTCATTCCAGTGTGTAATAAAATCACATGAAATATAGTCTCCATATATATAATTTCTAGTATGGATACACATCTTGTAGGTATACATGGTTCTCTACCCTTGTCGTCTATACATGTCTGTGTACCGAAGCTGTGTTTGGGTACCGATCTACATATTCCAAGCTGTGTTTGTCTCTAAATATAGGGAATTTCCATCTAGATGTGTATTGATACCTATATCCATGTACTCTTCAGATTACACACCAAGTTGTTCTGGGAGGGTCACACACCATGTGACATGGGTCACACACCGTGCGGTCCTTACCACCAGCCAAACCCTAGCACCATGGCCAGGGGGCCACATGCCATGTAATCTGTGATTACATGCTATTTGGATCATGATTTTATATAATATCCTTTCATCCTCCTTAAATCCTGGCTAGTGCTCCGACTTCAATCCAGTGATTAATTTGAATAGAAATGGAATATCCAAGTCCATCCATACCTTTTTTTCACCTAAAAACTCATATCATCATCATATATTTTTTCAATCCAATAAATGTTATTTTTCATGCTCCCAAAAATGCCTAATCATGAATAATTTACCTTCTGATTAGTTTTGTCTCTATCATATCACCTCCAGCAAGTCGTGCCAATCCCAGATCTATGATAGCATACAGTTACACCATGAAATGGGTGCTCAATGATAGATTGACTGGGAATAGCTGAGTCATAGTCCAAACGAAGAGTACCCATGAAAAGTGATGAATTGGTTCAGAAAAACACATAACAAAATAAGAGGAGTGAACCATGATCTATGTTCCTGTCAATATTGATTCATTTCCAAAAGATAATCAATGAAGATATTTATAAATAATTCTCCCCACCTTACCCCATAATAAACCCATCATGTAAGGAGATTGATCCCAAAAACAATCCATTCGTCATTTTATATGTGATCGTCATATAAATTAGAAATGAGGAAACAAAAAATTGAAAAATACGCCATACCTCGATTCAGTTTGATCGATGATAATGAATGAACTTTCATTGTCATCATTAGTAAGG
Organism: Viscum album; assembly: GCA_963277665.1. Lineage (NCBI taxonomy): Eukaryota > Viridiplantae > Streptophyta > Magnoliopsida > Santalales > Viscaceae > Viscum > Viscum album. Next base: position 90,164,220 of record OY728127.1, on the reverse strand, counting down.
TTCTTCAAATATAAGATGTGTCATTTGATTTATCAGTCATCATCTTCCAATGGTTTCTCCATAGGTTATTTTTCCATTCCCTCTTGATAAATTCTAGGGTTATGATGCTAACCATGAATTTCTAATAAATACATAATAATAAAGTCATTACGTCAAAATAATTTCTTTATTAAATTATTTTATTTATGATTACGTCCTTAGTGATTTTTTCTATAGGTGACTCATGCTGACTAAAGTTATGTTTCACCTAGTGTAAATCTACAATTATTAGTTCAAAGGTGACATTTTATTTCTGAACCGAGAAACCATGTATGAGTTATTCAATAAGTTCTGAAAACCATGCACATGTGCAATTATAAAGTTTAAATATTTTCTAAACAATTGTTTTGGGGACACCAGACCACAAAATAATGGGTCATTCTCATCTCCTGGTCTTGAATTCATTCCAAGTAATATATAAAAGTAATTACCAGAAAATATTGGTTGTTATATTCTCCCCACCATGGGTGTTGCAACCCTAGAAGCGAAAAAAAGGGCTACTCAAACAGATGAGGTTGCTAAGAATGAATATTAGCCTCATTCTCCCATGTTCTCTATTGGAGATTCACATGCATTCTCCATACACAAACTAAAATATTAGATTTCCCCTAGAAATATATCTCATGTTGATCCTCAATCTCCACTAGGTACTAAGAAAACTTCTCTCCATCTTTGATGTCTAGCATTCCCCAGTATATGACGTGTGATTTGGGATGCACATACCTTCTCATCATCGACCCATGGATGTTGTCGGGTACACACTCTAACTATGGAGGTAGAGAAAAGCATTATGCCATCTCAAAAACTCTACGTAGTTTCTAGAATGGTCTAATAAACCTTAGAGATAGCATGTCGCCTGGCCAAATCTTCATTATACTCTTCCTATTCTAACCATAATGAACACATTGTCTCCATTCTCATAGTCCAAATGCCTTGTTCATCTATCAGCATAAGCCTTCAGATAGCTCTATACCATCTTCATCCACACCTGTATGATCTACACCTTCTCTGTAGTAGTTTTCCCCAATTTTTGGCCCAGTAGTTCTAACACTACTAGGTCATTATTTCAAAGGTATAACCATTAAGGGAACCAACACAAAGCATCAAATGGTTCCATACTAATTGAGTAATGATAGCTTCAGTTGTACAAAAAACTACAAAAGTGGAAGGTAATCCTCCAAACTATTGTCAACTTCCAACATTCAAGCTCATACCATGTCCCCCAGAAGAAAAATGGTTCGCTTCATATGGTCATCTGTTTGTGGGTTGAACACTGTTCTCAAGCATATTTGGGTCCCAAATTCCTCCTGTAATCCCTTACTCAAATGGGATGCAAAAACATGCATAACGATACAAAAATATCATTAATGGAACTCCATGTATTCAAACTATCTATGAAATATATAGGTTTCCCATTATCTCTACTAAAATATTTTATCAGATATCTCGGAATTGGGCTGACAAGGTGAGTCAGTCAACAATCTCCCAGATGGAATTGTGTCCTCTAGAAATACTTGTTAAACCTTTCATGAAGTCCATGGATATCCCATCCCACATCCATTCTATCACCTTAGGGGGATGATGTTAATCCCATAAGAACATAGTTCTAATACTTCACTTACTGTAATGTATGACATCGAGAAACATACATTGCAGAAATCTTCATCATTCTTGGACTCCAAAAATAACATTGGAGGTCATGGTAAATCTTAGACACACCTTTATTTACTTAAAAATTCTATTTATGAAACTCCCTATAAACCTCCTCCAACAACTCCATAGGTACTAATGTACATTCATTGAAAATATTAAGATGCTCTTTACCTTTCAAAGATCCATCAAGAGTATGCATAGTGGAAATCTAGGAATGTCAGGTCCCATAGTTGGTATCCCCCAGTTGTTCCACTCTGAGTTGATTTATGACAGGAGGGGTAACACCAATAAACTAGTGGTATGTTGTTCCATCTCTATCCACTAAGGATAACTGCCACAAGGCAATCATTTCTGATGCCTTGTTCAGTAAATGGGAACTAGATCTCTTGCTGAGAGAATATACCACCACGTTACCCTTCCTAGAATTATAGAAAAACTCAATGTCATATTTCAGAAGGAAATATATCCAGTTACACTATCTCTTGTTCATATCATTCTAAGAGAAAATATACTCGAGACCCTTGTGATTAGAGTTAACAATAAATTACATGTCCATCTGGTAGTGTAACCACCTCTTCAACGTGAGGACTACTACTGATAGTTCAATATTTTGGGTCACATAGTTCATCTCATGTCGTCTCAATTTATATGAACCATAGGCAATCACTGGATACCTCTTCATCAAGACACAACCAAGCCTGGTTCCTGATGCATTGCAGAACTTTGTGTACTTGGCACCCTCCTCTAGTAATCTCATGATGGGAGTTCTCTTCAATCTCTATATGAGATACTGAAAGAATTGAATGGTAGTCATCCTTCGATAACAATCATGACCCCCTAAAATAAATTAAGATGTTATAGATTCTTGGTGGTGGATACTTGTTCTTCATGGTCATATGGTTCAAGCACCGGTTGTCCACACACAACCTCAAGATCTGGCCTGCCTTCTTGGAAAACAATACTGGGATTGACCAAGGTAAAACATTGGGTCTCACAAATCCCTTTCTCTACAAGTACTCTAACTGCATCTACATCTCATGAATCTTTATGGGATCCATACAATATACCGGGGATTATATTGGTGCCATCCCAGGGGAGTAAATATACGAATAAGTATCTCTTTTTGTGAGGAGGTAATCATGGAACATCATTAGGGAAGGCATCCTCATACTACACCACTACTACTGGGAACTAGATAATCATAACATCCATTTCACCAAGGGTTAGTCTATCCAAATAACGAGTAATCGACATCACTATTCAATGCATTAGTTCATCCATTACTGATGGGGTTTCTTTTTCACCGACGAAGGAAAACCTTGTTCCATTGATGTGGACTCACCACACCCTTCACCTAAAGAATTATATATTGGAATGAACTGTAGATAACCAATCCATACAAAAAATGATTTAGAATGAGCTTAAAACTTCCACCAAGAGGTTCCAACTGAAACTCTCACCACCAAGGGTTAGGTTACACTATCACCATATATGTGTGATCACTAAGTCTTGTCAAGATGGTTTCTCCAAGCATAATACTTGACTCAATGGTTGAACCAGAATATCTAGGACTCGAGGTAGATATGTGTTGAGAAATGAAGGATTATCACTTCTTTCCATCAGTATGATAGCTAACATATAAAAGACATAGATTGTACCTCAAATCATTTCTAGATCCCCTAGGTCATAATCCTCAACCACATGCAGCTATCCCCACCCCTATCTTCCATATCCATGAGCTTGGCATGGACTACCTAGGGTGGTGGTGGTAGTAATAAAAAATATCATCCACTCCTGGTTCTCTCCATCACCTCTACCACATCTGTTTCCCTATGGATAAGACTACTCCTTTCATTGTCTGTACCTCGATGGTCCATGCACAGTCTTTCTATTAGAAGTATGATGGGTCAGACAATCTCCATCATGATTTACCCTACCATTACATGAATATAACCACCTCTCTCTAGGTTGGATGGACACAACCTGTGAACCATGTACTACATATATTTTATTTTGGGTTATCCTCTTGTGTTGTCTCCTACAACAAGGTTTCTGAGACTAACGTTGGTTTCCTACTGCAAAGTTCTCTACTTCTTCCTTCCCATTTCTATTAATAAATAGTTGTATCTTCTTATCTAATAAACTTTCAACCACCAAATATTTCTCAAGATCTAAAACATATGTAGGTATAATTAAATGGATATAACTAGATGATATGACTCTATTCATACCTCACTCAAAAGTCTGATCCATGTAGTACTAATCTTCTATTATATCCATCTAGTACCTGGAGAGGGTGGTATGCCTTGATGAAAACATTGATACCCAAATGTAGTCCTTACTAAGTTGTAGATTTCCATATATATTCATATAACTTATCTTATAAGCTGAGAAATACTCTCAGAAAAGGTTCTCAAACTCATTCCCTGGAAGTGTCTCCTCATCATAAACTCTGGTAATCAACCCCAACATAACCCTATTGACCTATGTAGAAGTCTCACCAACGAAACCACCATATAATCATCTGGTGATTTACCTTGATGGAAAACATGGGTCCCCACCTATAACTAGCTCCCATATATCTATGGGTGAATCTCTAAATAGATCCTGATGGGTCTCTATTGCTGAAACTCATAAATCAAGCTCATCCTACACTCCTCATCTAATAGTACTACAGGTACCAAGTGCTCCTCTAGAGGTAATTGTATGTCCGGTGCACCACATGGAGGCGAAATATCTGGAACTAGTCCTTATATTGAAGCCTCGTCACTGAGGGAGTCATCATCATGATGAATCTTCATAATACTATCATGTATGAGTCTTAGAGTAATCATGAATGAAAAAAGATGTACCATGGTCAATGAGTATATATGGAGAGATAACTCATGAAGAACATAGAAATGAAAACCCATTCATATATTATGCACTTACCATTTTTTTCCTACAAACTATGTTTTCATCTATGGATTAGAAAACTATGTTATCAGAGTCTTGGCGTATGGATATGTCAGCCTCTGCACTAACAATGGAGTCCCTGGATAGTAATCCGAACTCAAAACACTTAATAATGTCACCCCAATCCAACCTCACAGAATCCTGATTCTAAAGAATAACCGACCACCTCTAATGTGACTTCTTCACAACCCATCCTAGTGGGGTCTCTTCCATGACTCCCCAAGACCTACTCCAATAGGTCAGGGGCTAGTAACTAGCAACGAGTATGCATTTGAATAACAAGGGTGTAATTTACTATGTACTTGTAGGTACACACAAATATCCAAGAAAAAAATTTTATGAAATGTAAAAAAACACTACATAAAAAATGAATGCATACCAATATATCCCACAACCATAGAACAATAGTGAAGGAACTGGATGTAAAATAGGGACAAATAAATTCCCACAAAAAACATTATATAACCACATGTACAACCTATAATAAAATTTATATTTGAACTACTATCTAAAAGGCCACATGAACAAACCTCGGTCTATCTGGTCTCATAATGAACCGCCTGGTCTTGGACATCCTTCTAATTTGTCGAATGGTCGATCGTCTACACAAGACATGACACGTACGAGAAAATCATAAGTTTTGGTGAGTATAGAAATAATCAGTAGGAATCCATGAAACCACAAATGAATTACATAAAGTAATACAAAAAAGTAATAACATAAAGTAATACTTCAAAGGAATACAAAAAATGAATACCAAAAAGGAATACCACAAAGGAAAGTACATTCATCTCAATACAGTTATATTTCTACAACACATATAACAAGAACATATATATATACTTAATCCTATACACAATGTACAAATGTAATCCATAAGAAATTACCTACCACATGATTCGTCTTGAAACATGATCGTTCCATGAGAAGTCACTTATGAATACATGAAATCGTTGGAGACACTCATGAAGTGGTGTAGCTCATATGGACCTCGCCCAAAGAGAATGCATTGGCCAAGGATGACTATGATACAAAGAGAGGTGATCCTCTTTAGAAACACAAGGGAATACCATGTACCCAATATAGATCGAACAAAAATGTATAGGATCTTACAAATACACACATGGGAATGCCACTATACCTACAAATTCACCCAAAAAGATGGAGGACCACCACCCTACTCTTGATGAATACATCAATTTCACAAAACTCCACTAGTAGTGATAGAGAATCTCACTTTAGTCCCATAGAAGGATACCACTCTCAATATAGGGCTCGACCTATAGATGAGATTAAAATATAGTGATATTGATATTATTCCACACTGAACCCTTTTGAAAAGGACTAAGGTACACTTTTCAAACTATACTAGACCAAACTAGGAAAATAGAGAGTCTCAATCACTCTTGATGGGAGTACATGGTCGGTCCCTTGGGGTAAACGATGTGTCCATCTATCCTAATTATTTCTTGTGTATAATAACCTCACATGGAATATGTTCCCCTTATACATGGTTTATAGGATGGGTGCACTTTGTGTAGGGACACGCAGTGCTCTGACTATGTTCTCTGGCCTTGTCTGAGTACTGATGGTGTTCCCATGTACTCGTTTGTGTATGTCAATTCATGTTTGTGTCTATGTACATGATGAATAATCTGAATGTGTACTATTACTCATGTTCATGTACTCTTATTTGCAAATTCCATGTCATCCGGGGAGGGTCACAGTCGATGTGGTAGGGGGCGCATGATATGCAGTCCTTAACTCTATCAAAACCCTATCCCCATAGCTAGTGGACCCTTATGCCGTGTCATACCCGATTACATGCCGCTTGGATCATGATTTTCCAAAATCATTGTTCTTCCTCAATGCATCCTATCTAGTTCTCTACCTTCAAACCACCAATTTATTCATCATGAAATTGAAGATCCAATGTCATCCATGCCTTGTCATCTCTGAACAACTTTTCCCAACATCAAATCTTCTAGAAAAATGGATCCAATCAATGTACCAAATAAAGCACTGAGGAACATAAAATTATGAATAATCCATCATATGATTCATTACTTCTCAATAATCACACCTCCATTACTTCATAACCGTATGCGATATATGAAATCAGATCGTTGTGCCAAGAAACAAGTGTGAAATGGTCATTTATCAAGAATAGTTGAGCCACCAGCCATACCAAAAATGCCCGCAATGGATGATGAATCAATGTAGAAAAGAACATAAAAAATAAAATGAATTATCATAGATTTATGTTCACGTTTTTATCAATTCATTTATATAAGATAATCAATGAATATATTTAAAAATAATTCTCTGCACCTTACATTGTAATAAAACAATCCTTTACAGGAATCGATCTTGAAACCAATCATTTCATTGATTGACTTGAAATAATTGTTTAAATTAAGAATGTGGAATCAAACAATTGAAACACATGCCATGACTCAATTTGGTTTGATCTCTGAAAAATAATGATGTGTAATGTTTTTTGTTTGAAATTTTCTTCAAATCTGAGGTGTGTTGTTCTATCGATATATCATCATCATACAATTGTTTCTCGAGAGGTTATTTCTATATTACTCTTAATAAATTATAGGGTTGTGATAATATCCTAAAATTTATGAAAATTAATTTATAAAAATGATTTTTCAATGAAAAAATAATTTCATTATTAAATTATTTAAGTTATGGGTATGTAATCTGTAACTTTTTCTATAGAAGACCCATGCCAACTAAAGTTAAGTCATGCCTATGGTGAAAATTCCATTTTGAGATCCATGGTGCCCTATGATTTCTTATTCACACAACTATTTATGATTTTTCCACTTTTTCATGAAAACATCATGTGCATGTTATAAAAAATTTCAATTTTTTGAGACATTTGTTTTGGGCACACCAGGACACAGAATTGCACCCCATCCCTGCACCTGGTCTCGAAATCAATCTATATAAAATCTAGAAATAATACATGGAAAATCAAGGACGTTACAGTGGTGGTTCTTGAGATTAATTTTCATAATTGTTTCTATTAATTTTATTTTTAGAGTCTCTATTGTGGTGAAATGGTTTTGGTGTAGGTTACACCCCAATTTAACACTTATTGTGTTCGTCGTCCTGTTTTTATATTTTTCTCCTCCATTATCATCATAATACTATATCTAGTTTGGATTAGAAATATGGTCATTATGTGAGTGAGTATTATCTTTCATACAGAAGGTCAGTGTGGGATAATAACATTTCAAGAGAAGGTGTTTAGTGATAGGTCTAATCACAACACTGAGTTAAATATTGAGAATAACTTTTTTTAATGAATAATTATTTTATCACCATGATCTCCCAATAATTAAAATTATTCTTCACTAACCTAATTTTGTATTATCTTCTCCATCGTGTTTTTTTATTGTTTCTGTTTTTTTGACTATATATATATATATATTAAAATCATTCATTTGAACCCACCTATGTTTTATATTAGTTTAATATTATATGATTAGATTACAAATCATGATAATGGAAAAATCATTATGTGTAAGAAGCCTCCTCAAAAGATTGATTCTAGGGTGCACACTATATTACATTATTAGGTAATATAAATTTATTATTACGGAATTCAAAAAAAATATCTATCATAAATTTGGTGTTGATTCCAAGTATACCAATCACATGAACACATTGGTTTTAAAAAAATAAAAAATCCCTAAATATCTAAAAACAAAATAAAATTTACTTTATTTCATATCATTATTTCTTTTCATCAAATATGTAATTTCAAGGTAAATTTTCATATTATTATCATGTTAATAAAATATTTTATTCTATAAAAACTTTATGAATATAGAATAAGTTGTATGAGAATGATAATATGATAGAAGATTTGAGGAATCAAATTCCATTTATTTCCTCTACCTTAAAGGAATTGGAAACTCAAATGGAGGCTCAATAAAATGTGGAATCAATGTTTTTTTTGAAAAAAATTCAATCAAAGATACATGTGAGGTAGAAATTATGATGGAATGAGACTCAAACCAATCCATACCATTTCCAAAGGAGGTTGAAATAGAATACATTCAAGCTAATGCACATGTGGGAGGTCATGGAGAATTGGATGAATGTTGGGACAGTTTTGTAGAATCTGAAAAGGTATGGGATTATCCCATCTTTGATAATGAAAAATCAGCACCTCTCTACATATCTATTTATTTTTATGATGAAAAATAATATTCACCTATTTACTTTTAATTACCAATAGTCCTTATAGAAGAGATAAAATTATAGGGTAGCATACTTTAATCCGAATATTTCTTTTTTGATTCAAAATGTTTTAATCTTATTCAAGATGAAATATTTTTTAACTTATCCCCTCATAAAAGTTTTTACACTTAAAAATGGAGAAGACCTTGTATGTTATGGATGACACCAACCAAGTTGTGTTTGTAGAATAAAAAGAAGAGATTGATTAGCATAATTTAAGATAGCCTCCACTTCAACAACATGTATACCATAAGAAGGAGAGAACCATAAATTCCAATAGGGAGAACTCTTATTTTCATTTCCCTCCCTCTATTTAAACCAAATTATATCTTTATTCATTCTTGGGGGTTTGGAATGTTGTTATCTTCTTTTGGGTTAATAAATTTCATTGTCTACTAAGGTAAATTTGGAAAAGTCACTTGTGGTGGTTCATCTCAAAAAACCCACACCCACTATATTATTGGGGTTAAACCACTAAAACAACCTGACTAGGGGTAGTAGAATCATAACACCCACATGGGGGACCAAACCATGTTCTATACTATTTTAATTTCCTCTTTATTTTTCTTTATTTTTCTTTTGTTTTGTATTATTTAATTCTTTCTAGATTATATGTGAGCATATAGAATCTTAACTCCAAGATACCACAAATATATAAGGCCTTATTTTATCTTTCCTTAATGTTGTTTTCTTTCAATTATTTTTATTATTTGTTGATCAGAAATGATGGGTAGTAAATTCTAAGTGTGGGTGGGGTTTCAACCTACGTAGTTGTTCTTCTCTGTTTTTTTCCAATTTTTATGATATTTGAGATTCTATAAATATTTTCATCATTTTTCACACATAAATTTATTTTGAGAGAGTTGAAATTATTTTTGACAAAATAGAATTTAAATTCTTTTTTATGTGTGAAACTTTTTCATTGAATTGGATTGTCAATAATTTCTATGAATTTGAATTTTTTTTGAATTCTATGCCCAGAAAACAATGACTCGAATATTTTATCCAATACTATGAGTATTTTTGAACCATTTAGAAATATTAGTCATAATACCAACACATTATTCAGAGAAACAAGGATTATCTTTGAGAACCAGAACATTTTATTATTATCTTTCTAATATTTTCATTTAATGGAATGTTTTTATATTATTTAGGGACTTATTTTCCTATGAAAAAATTTATATTGAAACACACCATTAAATATATCCTTTATTATCACTTAGAATACAATAATTGTTTTTAGGTTTAAGCCATATTAAATGAAAATTTTCCTTACCTACCCACACTCTTGGTATTTTTTCAAGGATATTTGAAATTTGAGTATGGGGGAATGGATATTCATGTGTGTTCATTTGGATGTGTTTAATATTTGGTTGGTGTGTGGTGTGTGGTGTGTGTACATATTTTGGGTCATGAATGGTAATAAAATTTTTCTCTATTAAACATTTAATTGTTCTTTATTTGTTTCATTTGGTTCAACTTAAAAAAAATTGATTGCAAAAAAATATAAAATCAAAATAATTGAGATGATCTTGAATTTATAATTGTAATTCATTTTATGTTTCATGTACCTCTATAAAATAAATTTCATGATTTTCAATAATTCATTTTATTCAATTTTCATCTCACCCACTATGAAGAAAATAATGTTGTTTCTCAATGGACCTTCACAAAAAAATAAAAAATAAAAATAATTTTGATGATATTATTAATTGAAAATATGTATTGCCTCATGTATCATTTCATGAAAATGGGGGTTTAGTGTTTTCATTTTCAATTTTAATGGGATTTTAGTGAGGTTAATCATGTGTTTTAAATAGATTATTCATGCATTGTACTTATGAGTCAAAATATACTTTTTGTCCTTAAATCTTTAATCATTTTCCCGCCAACACTATTCCACAAAATTAACCTGGAAAAATAACTCATGTTTGAAAATATTTTTATGACTGATTTTATGGAGAGATGATAATTTTCACAAGACTATGGTGATACATTCATGTTCCTAGTATGAGCATAACTTCATATTTAATTTCTCTTGAGTGAAGAGTGACATAATTTTCAATGTCAGGTAGGTTGTAATAGGTACATAGATAGATTTATTAGTTTTAAAAAAATTAAATTTTAATAATGAAATAGAAATTAAATTTATTCTTAAGGAAAATAAATGATATAATTCTATTTTGGACAATATCATTGATGTTTTCTCATTTTTAATTTTTGTGTGGATTATGATTTGAATATATGATGATGGCTCGGGAGTGAAATGGTTATGTGTAGGGAAGTTATGAAGTTAGGATTTTAACATATTTTATTATGTAATTGAATGTATTAAATCAAACCATAGTATTATTTTAAGGGTATTCATCACATTTTTCTACTTTCAGGTATTTTAACAAAATTCTAAAAATAACCTAACATTGAGACTTAGATATTTGAATTTATTTCGATATTTTTACCATAGAAATTTCTCTACTAATATTTATTTTAATATAATTTATTTATAGGTTTCCATATAATATGTTATAAATTAAATCTTTCTAGATTTCATCTTTAATTCATAATTTTGAGGCCAGAAATCATCACTCAATATGGACAACAAAAAATGTGCACAAATATGGACACATTCAATATTAATCTGATATATTGGATTGAGCTGGCCCAAAAGAGACGAAAATAGACATGTAAATGTTGAATAAATTATTAAATAAATTTTAGAAAGTAGGAACCACCTGATTAAATATAATTTAATGAAATAAATTCATGGTAACTTTCTATATTGGAATATGAAATGTCATCATTCAAGAAACAATATCCAGACTAAATGATATATATCTCTCTCCACACTTGTTCAAGTATGCTCAAATATTTTTGGTAGATAAATGATTGAAATATAAAAACGTTCTTTAATACCCCAATATCATATAATGCCATTAAAAGGGGTCGTTGTGAGGAATCATTTAGAGGATATTTTTAGATGAATTTTCTCTCCCCTCTCCCTCTAAAGATGTATTTCTTCTTCTTTTCAATGGTTTGGAAACATAGGTTGGATATTATCTATAGAATTAAGTTTTATGGTGGTATAATAGTTTTTTTCTTGTTTAATTCATAAATTATCATCTTCTTATCTTCTCTTTCATTTTCTATTTTGGGTTCCCCCATCATGATCCTTCTAACCTCCATGCCTGTAGAGATTTAACTCTCATTATTATTCAAGGGGTTAGCGGTTTTTCTTGAGTTTTATTTGCTAAAATATTTCAATTTATTTTATTATGATAATTTATATTGTTGTAAAATGGGTTCGGAGTATGTTTCACCCCACTTTTACTCCTATTGATTTCTTCTTCTGGTTGTAATCTTTTTCCACTCCTTCATCATCATAATGTTGTATCTAGGGTGGATTAGCATTGTGGTGTTTTTGCGAGTGTGTATTATCTTTTATGAAGAGGTTGAGGGTGGGATAATAACATTTCATAAGATGGTGTTGAGTGATAGAGTTGATCTCGACATTGATTAGAATATTGGTAATAAATTTTCATTAATGAAAAATGATTTTATCACCACAATCTCCTGAAAAACAAAAAATATTCAGTAACTTATTTATGTCTTATCATCTGTATTGTGATTTGTTTTCTTATTTGTGTGATTCTGGAATTCAAATATATAATATGGTCATGAATTTCAAACCTAAATAACTCTTTTTTATATTATTTTACAATATATTATTTAGTGTAAAAATTGTGAAAATAAAAATATCAATTTGTGTATGTTGCTTTTGTGAGATATCAACCCTTGGGTGCACACGATATTTCATTATCAGGTAATAACAATTTATTTTTGTGGGATTTACGAAAAATCCATCTCATCAGAATTTTAGGAATAAGTGACTTATTATATGTCATGGATTGAATATACCAACATACCTTTGGATGTTGTGCATGTATATGAGACTATTGTATGGCTATTTCTAAAATAGGCTGATAAGTATTTTGTGTTGTGGGTGTATAATACTTCTCTTATGAACTTATTGAAGTATGAAAATGAGCTCATTCATTATTATAATGAATATGATCCATCATGTCGGTGCTTTATGTAATATGATATTCAACCTCTATTGAAGTGGGGACATGATTCCTATCTAAAAATGCATTCTCCGTATGATTATTCCTATAGAACTTCGAAATGGGAGATGTGATCTGAGTCTCCTACTTTATATCCAATGAATTGTATTGGTGAATCAAGTTTTCAGTGGAATTAGGGATATGATCCATCCATTTATGAGATGCTATAATATGCCCAGAATATTAAAGGAATATAATATGAGGTTGTTCGAAGTTAGTCACACTCTCACTTGGTGGGTCCTTGTTGGAGCGAGAATATAAGATTGATATTTTTTCTCTAAATATTCCCTTCTATTTTTGGACAAGGATATGAGATTTTACCAAGGAATGTGTCGCTCTCATTTGGTGAGTCATGGTTGAAATGGAAATTGTATCCCAATCTAATTGTATGTCACTATTCATTTTTAAAAATAATTTGTGCCATTCATGACGAAACTATTGATCTCATTTAGTGAACCCCGTATTCATCAAGAATATGATCCCAATATTGTTTGTTATTCTTTACATGAATATATATGAAATCCTCATGAATAAGGGAAATAAGGTGTAATTTCTCCAGATAAATCATTATTTCATGATATTCATAGTTTTTTTCATCCCTATAGGGGGGGGGGATAATAGTATGCACATTTCTCTATATATGTTACAACTCAAGAATATACTAATTGAATTCATCATATATTTATAAAATGGAGTGAAATTTTATCATAGTGTTCACCATAATATAATATTTCACATGTTCATTATTTAATATAAAATCATGTATATCTTTGACTAAATTAGGTATACAAGACAAATTTTATCATCCTTATTCAATAAGAAAAATGTTGATGGAAGTAATAAATGGGGGTAGGGATATTCATCCCCACTTTTGGTTTAAATATTTCAGCATAATTTCTATGAGTGAGTAGGAATATGATCATGTTTAGTGGATTCTATTAGAATAAGATGGAGGTATTGATCAATGGAAGTGATTATGTGATCCCCATCCCTATTATACAATGCTTTCTGCGCCCGATATGACATCCTTGATGCTCTTCCTATATCTTCATAGGTTGAAATATTTCAAGTGGTTCCCTCATTAGGTGAATAATGAGTTATTGATTGATCATTATAATGAAGGCGGTTAATAGGATCACTCTTAGGCACCCAATGAACTGTGAATGAAAAATATTCAACTCCTTGTTCCACCATCATTAGATACAGATGGTTTTTATTGTCAGACATTGTGTATAATCACATGAATCATTTGATGGTGGAAACTATCACCGCTCATTTTATGTAAACATTCATCATAAGATTCCAAGAATTTGGTTTCAGCATCTCAAGTCCCGTGAATTTAGTCTCAAGGGAGAATATTTTATAATGTCACTATAATCTTGAGGCCATTGCATTCTCCACTGGATGTCAAATGGGAAAAGTGGGTATGGTTTCTCTTTGACCATAAAGGGTTCTATCAATTTATGATTTTTAATAACAATAGATGGATTAATAAATGGAAACTAGTTAGGGTATTGTTTGTCATATTACTATATGTGGTCCTAATGACAACAAAGAATAATTTTGAGGATCTGGGCCACATTGAATTCATGGTACATTCAAAATTAGATAAGAATAGGTAACCAAATTTTCATTTCTTAATCTTGGTTTGAATATTATGCTAATATGGAGATGCCTTGCTGAGGATATACTTATTTTTTAGGAACCTATTAAATACGATTGCACATTAGGTGTGAAATTTTATTTTGTGAAAGATGAATGAAATGAAATATTCTAATTCATGGTCATAAAATCGTATTTATTTTCTAAGATAATCACATTGGGTTCAACATTTATGTTTTTTTTGGATTATATATCAACAACATGATGATAATTCACCAGATAGTTGATTTCTGGTTGTTTAGTACCTTGTATAATCATTTGATTCACTCCAACCATTATTAATCATAATGGAAACATCTAATGTTTCCCATATCCATAACTGAGTTCATACCATCATTCAAAATGCACGTAACCAATTAGTGTTTTAAAACCAATAAAACACAGGAAGTCACATTTTTAGAGAGAATGGGAGGTCAGGAACAACACCCACTTTATGTGGGAATTTTTACTACTATAGGATCTCTTATAGATTATGAAATAATCAGAAATCTCTTCAAAATCTCTATTAGAACTAGTTACCCCAAAAAATTCTCAATGATTAAATCCTTCCATGTTAATATAGGGGTATATTAATGAGTCCATATGTATGAATAAGAGGTTCTTCATATATCTCTTGTCAATATATATATTCTTGTGTTTTTGAACCATATTTCTAGGCACTGATGAATTTACTAAAAACTATGGAGGAAATTAATATTATAAGGATGGAATTAATCATTTTTGAGGTTTATTTGTAGACTAATGTTAAGTTTTATCAAAACTCAAATAGTTCATTTAATCCATGCTATTTAAAATCAGGTGGAAAATAATTAAATGAGGGAACATAGTTACTGATAGTTGAGATAAATGCTTATGGTGGAATCTTATATATATAGTTTAATAGTCAAAGTCATGATATTTGGATCTGTCCCTAGGGACTATCCCTTAGGAGGATACCCTTTTATGGGGATAATGATACCATCCATATGAATGTGGAATGCATAATGAGGTTTCCATAAATATAGAAGATTAATGATATGAATGATGTGATCATTTCAAATCTAAATACCCATAGAATTCATGCTCGATAATGAAAACAAGGTATATCATGTAATCCATCTCACTATATATGGATATGGGACCTATGTAATTGGATGACCCAACAAGATGTTTGATATGTAGCTTGATCCTTTGAAGGGAACCTTGAGTATCTTGGTTATGGATAGAATTGGAGTGATCGCAGTACAATTACCTTCTCAATCTCCTTCTATATGAGGATGAATGATAATCCTCTAGGATAGATTGAGTACTATTGTATTAAATGTTGGATACATGGAGGGGCTTGACCGAGTTAGATTCTTATATGAGCATGGACCTTAGGAAGGTGACCTCTATATAATGGATATGGAAGGAATCAATTTTATTATATTTTAGATAGGGGAATTCCCAAATATATCCAATGGTTAAGGATATCATGCCTCAGGATGTCATCCTGACATGTCCTTATTATCTGCATGACATTCTAGGGCTATCTGTATGACATGTATGAGGATGTATGGACATGTATTTGTATCCTAGTATAAATTCCTAAAGATAATTTCATGACACAATTTGGTTTTCCAAAAAATATTACATAATCTAAATGGAATGTCTAGAGGACATAGAATGATCAATGAAGGCATGATTGGAGTAAATTGCAATATCAATGATGAAATTTCACGAGGGTGTGGCATGATAGAGTTTACTAGTTTATAGGACATCACACTATCAAGGTAAACATGTCATGGGGGGTGTCAAAAGAGTTGGATGACATGTCCATAGGAAATTGTATTCCCATTGATGAAATTTATAAATGGTTCTACATTACATGGGTGACTTGCCGAGAGAACAATACAAGACCTGGCTAACATGCAGAGAGGAAATTGCAGGATATGGATTACATGACCTGACATTATCTTGAGACCTTGGTGATATATCTGTACGACTTACCATGATTTAACTGACATGCCTTAGTGTTTACACATTACATGGGTGACATTTCTAGGGGTCATCTTGACATATTACATGTTAATCTTTTAAGACTTCACACTACCTATGTTTCATGCTTTAAGTTTGTCGCGCGACATTATTGAAATCACCAATTTGAATCACACAATCCAAATGAAATGTCGAGATATTGTCTTATGACTTTGGTGATTTTTCATAGTGTTGTCGTATGATATAAGTAGGTATTGAGAAGTGCATGGGGATTGTGTATCTGAAATTGAATTAGGATTATTATTTTTATGTGTTTTTCATGTCTTTATCATATATGTGTATAATAATATGTAATGTTTTTTTTTATTTTAGGATTCACATGACCAATTGTACATGCGATACATTCATCACATAATAATTCTGACACACCAAAATTACTTATTGTGATCTATATATTGGTTAACCGAGGTTTATACACATATTGCATTATCTCTTCGGTAATTCACTAGATTTTATCTAAAATAAGATGTTTAAAAAATGTGACTAGAGGGTACATAAAATAGACTCCTAAACACTCATGAATAATTTGACTATGGTTTTCATCTTTTATTTATATGTTTCTTTAAATTGAGGGTTGGTGGATTTTAAGTCCATTATTCCCAAGTTTTTTCCTTCATTTCATAGCGAATATCTATTAGGTACGAGATGGAGTCAATGGAGGGCTTTTGGAATTATGTGTGTCACGTGATCCTATCATGGTTCACCTATGGTGTCTTGTGATGATCTGTAATAGTGAGAATGTTCTTCAATTTCCATATTTATTAAGCCCTGAATGATCAAATGGATTTATCATAAGCATTTAGGTATATCAACGATACTTCAAAGGGTCAAAGACACATGTATCTGAGTCTTTTTGAGATTAGGAAACTTGTGGGAAGTCATTCACAAGGAAAATGGGTAATTTTATGGGGTCATTCCCCAGACTAAGGAACCTTTTCTAGGGAGCCTTCATGGGATCATCCAGACATGTAAAAGTTCCCTCATGAGATCATCCTGGGTTATCTAGTGGAGCCTTTCAAGGTCAATTATGATCAGCCAAGCTATATAACTCCTTTCTCATGAAGATCAACCTATCTACCACATTCAATAAGAAAAACCAATTTCCATTTATAGATAATTATTTATTTTTAAATAGAAGTGGATGTAATTAAATCTTGTATTTCTTGCCGTGAAAAACAAACTTCTATGTTTGCGATGTGAGACATGATCAATAATGGATCTCGCGGTGACATACAAGTATTTTCATGGACAACCCTTAATCTTTTCTATGGCTTCATATGGGAATATCATTGTTGAATGGACATGTCAGGGACCTTTAAAGAATACATTTTTCATTCCAATACAATATTAAGTGACATAGTGGACATAAATATATGATTTTTACAAGGTTTTGTTGATCATATGAGCACACCAAAGGCAACTTCTCCCTTTTACACATTTATTTTACAAAAGGATATCTGGGTTTTTTATGCTATCCATCGGTTGAAATGTTGAATGACGTAAAGGAACTCATCTATAAGACACCACATGATAACCAATGCTAATCATGAAAACTTTTCCTGAATATAGAGGATTTTCATAAGGGATCCATAGGATCCACTACAAAAAATGTGTTGTTCATGATCATTTTTCATCATATTACAAATTTCATGTGACCATGTGTCCTTATAAAGGATATGTGATCACCATGATTTAGCCACAATCTCTTCCTTTGTTTTGTAGCTAAAAAAAATACCCCAGTTTTTAGTATTTCATCCATTATAGAATTATAGATTCTCATTTGGATAACATCAAAAATGAATAATTGAATATAACAACTAAATTTTGATTTAATAGTAAGAAATGATGAGGGATTCCCCATAATGAAATCAATAATATCATTTCACCATTATATGAATTAAAAAAAATTTATATCAAAAAGGAAAATTCATAACCTCCATTTTTATTGCTCCACTACCTTCATAAAGGGGGAAAACGAATTATTCTGAATCCTATTTTATTCTATATATTATATATATATATATATATATCGATTATCATCTATATATATGGAACATATTGAGAATGTTTGGTAATATTATTCAAGATTTTATTCTCCATGATAAATGATGTAACCAACCCGTAATATTTGATAATGTTCGATGGTACAAATAAAGTAACCTTAACCCCCATTTTTTGATATTAACAAAAATTTTAAATAGGAAGACTCTGTTATGATCATGAGTCAATTACTTATAGAAATGTTTTATTTAGATCTATTATTTTCATTATATTTGTTTTCTTGAATAATATTTGGTAATTTTGTAGAACATACTAGACAAATTTGGTGGGAATCAGAACATCATTTTTCAAAAAAATAAAATAGAAAAATTTGATAGAAATAAATGAATTATCCCTGGAATCTAATAAATGGATCATGAACTGTTAGCTTCAAATTAATTTAAATGAAAAATTACCTATAATATATATTTATTTTGATCATATTATCCCATTCTGACAAATATTTCATATTCATTCCATTAGAGAATATAGCCATGATTCATCTTCATTAATCCACACAGGCCTAAAAAATTCGGAAAGAAGAAGTTGATTACCTGGGTGCTGGTGTGATTTGAGAATTTTCTTTCAGTGTATACCATAATTTTAGTAATGAATCACAAGATTTCTCCCATGAATATAGAAATATAAATAAGTAAATTTCTATAACACTTAGTCAAGAATAGTAGAAGAAAATTATCAGAGAGATTTCCCTCACATGAGAATTCCCTTTATCCATGATGAAATATCATGGTATTATTTAATTATATAACAATAATATTAAAAAATTAAATTATATTGATATAATTTGGTCGTACTTTAATCATTAAATTAATAATATTTACATATGTTTTAATAAAAAATTATTTAGTTGACCAGGAATTTAAAACTAGAGTGATGATTCAATAAAATTTTAAAATGGAATATATTATATTATGGTGATAAATAATATGAAATTATTATTTAATAAGTAACCTTTTTATTTATATAATAAAATTAATTACATGTGTTAGCCTATTTAAATAAAAAACAATATTATAAAAAACTAATAATAATTTAATATGATTCCATAAATAAAAGAAATATTTTTTATATTAAATATATTCATTAAATTACTAACATGATTATAATCCTACAATAACATTACAGAACTATGAATGATAAAAATTAAATTCAATGAAAATAAATATATATTACATTAATGATTTATGTGAATAAAAATATATTATTGTCATTTACATAACATAAATAAATATTTATTTTACTTTTCAAATAAACTCATGGATAAAGAAATTTTTTATTTTTTTCCTTTTGAATAAATAAACATGATAAAAATAAATTCATATATTATATAACTAAATATCTGATGATTTAATTTCTACAAAAAATATCATTTGAATAAATACTATCCCAAAATTGTAAAATAAATTAACACTCATATATAATAATAATAATATTTATGGATTTCATAGATATATATAATTTTTTCCATTTTGGCCCTATTCTTAATGGAAATTTAATGAACAATTCTAATGTATAATTTATGTTATGAGAAATAATACTAATCACCCATAGAGAATTATTTTTTTAATACATCCATAAAAATAATCTTATGAATGTTATAGTGGAAAATGATTCATATTATATAAAATAACTAATCATAATTATTCAACATATGTAATCACCCAATATTCTTGAATTATTATTCTTTTTGTTCCCAATTTGGTCTGGTCAATAAACAACCTTCAAATTTTATTTTTTCAAATGATTCTATTTTAATTAATGGTACGGTGGTATAATATTTTATTAACTTGGAAGGGAAAAATATTTTTTACCATTAAACTAATATGATATCAATTTTTAATCAACCAAAATAGCATACCTTTTCATTTTAATATAACATCACAATATTTTCCTAAGAATTATAATTTATAAATATTGATTGAAATTTTTAATAATCTCATATCAAAGTAAATAATACAATATTCTTTATAGGGAAATATAAAATGAGACAAAAAACATATGAATTTATTATTTATTTTTCAATACTCATGAGATATGTTATAATAGATCACTAAAATGAAAATCAGTAGAATAAGTCTCATGTAAAATAATGAATTTTCCCTTACACATAGATATTTCTATATCAAATTAAATTTTTATTCATGAATTTAATCAGAGTATATATCTAATCCCATTATAGAAGACATCTATAATAACCCTATGGTGGTAAAATATTATAAGGTATTTGTAATATCCTTCTTACCAAAATATTAAAAACTATATAATATGTATAGGTATATATACCTTTAATATATATACATTTTCACAATTATAGGGATCTATGTCCAACAATATGCCACTTTCTTAGAGCCCAATACAATACCAAATTGAAATGATAGTTCTCACATTATGTTCCTACTTATTCTTATTTATGAATTTAGTAAATGGGTCATCGATATATTTCTATGTGGATACAGCCATCAATAAAAATTCTCCATGTTTAATAAAATCACTAAAGACATCATATTAACAATTATTTTTCATCTTGAACTTATTGAGTCCATTTTTTAGTTTTCCATGTTATTAATTAACATGTTTTTTGTGAAGTATTTAAACATTTTATGGTGTGATATAATGGTCATGTGAAGAGGATGTGACTTCTTCTAGAGGCCTCTTGTATATAGATATATGTATCCCATTATTGTGGATAATGTTACTTTTAATTTCATGGATGTTAAGGACACATGTTTATGAGTGCGGAAATAGAATAATATTAATTTTTTATATTATTTTTTGTTTTTTAAATGAAATGAAATTGTTCAAAAGTGGTTTGGAGATTCAATATTGAAATATAGAAAATAAAAAATTATTTTGAATGTTTTTAATGAACCTTAGAAAAATATAAGACATTAACCATATATGTATAAAAAAAATTATTTGGAATAAGTTTCATTTAATAAAAAATCTATTTTATAAATAATTAAAATAATTTATATGAGTGACTGAGGAAATGATGAGTGTCATTGAAATCAGAAGACCTTTTATTAGGCTACACATATGGGTAATCTATTCTAATAAAGCATCGTTCAATTACATATATGTTTTAGATACCTTGAATATGTTCCATTCATAGTTATATTATATGTAATTTTGACCTGTATAGGTTTTAATTCCAACAAATATGAATTTCTCCAAATACAATGTATGAAATCATAGTTACATATTTAATATCTATAAAATGAATTCAAATCAATTGATTCCTATGAATTTTTTTGTCGATAAAAAATATAAGTTTCATTTAAAATATAACTAAATGGAAAATTCATTATTGAGATTCATGAATATTATATAATAAGTCATTTTAAAAGATTTAGCAATGAATTGGTAACTCATACCTTATATAACTGAAATTAATTTATGATTATTAATGATATATGAAAGGGTAATTTTTATTTGATAAAATTAATAATAGAATAGTCAGTATTTTATATTAAGAAGATCACATTCATGTACATATGGAATCTTTAATGATAATTTGATTATACATAACTAAATAACAATAAAATTTAAATTATAAACCAAAAAAATAATGAGTTTTTTATGTGTTGTTTCTGAAGGATTAAATAATCTTATTTTATATGAATTAGAAGAAAGAGAATTTTTCAAACTTGATGTCTAATTATTATATGTGTATAGTAAAATTTCAGTAGAACATGTGTTTAAATGGTGTAGGAAAAGCCGAAAATTGCATACACAAATTTTAATAGAAACAAAAATTCCAAAAACATAGTGCATGTTAGGTATATTAATGATGTTGAGAATATATAAATGATTTCAGCTATTGATCATATTTTTTTGATAACAGTGAAAGATTATGATGAATGATTGTGACAAAAAATGAAATATCAAATATTAAATTCAATGAGGTGTGAATAAATATATATATCAACTGAATTTTCGAGGTGATCTAGAAAGAGTAAAGTGGTGTGACTTAATATATCACAGTATTAGGGTAATATCATGAGAGGAAATCATTGTGTTCATTGGTAGATTTAAATGGAAAATATGAGTCTTTATTTCAATGAGGATGTTCAATATAGTTAGTGGTATAGAAGTTGTTTTGACACATTCATAATTGATCAAGATTGTGATTTTTTTAGCAGGAAGTAAGGGGTAGAACAAGGTCATAGATTCCATATCTATATAGAGGATGATAATATATAGGTGGTTGATAATAATAATCATGCTAACTATTGTGTTTTCTTAAATAAATGAAAATTTTACTGATCTGTAGTGTGACGAAAATTATTCTAATGGGACTGGTGATAAGAAACACTATGAGAATTTTTTTCAGGTATGATTCATCAAGGAAAAGGAAAACACAATCCACAAAACCTTGAAAACTAACAAAAATATTTATAATAAAAGATGTTTCAGATGGGAGGTATAATCTACCATTATATAGACTAAGATTTATAGTGTCCTTATAGTTTTTTTAATCAATTTATTCATATTTACTTCAACTGAGGAGTGGGTGACTAAAATTTTCAACATTGAACCATTTTCAAACAAAAAAAAACAAATGTGAAATTTAATAGGATACATTAACTTAATATAATGACATTATTATTACATTCCTTTTTCTTCATAGTTATATCATGTTTCTATGGGATATTCAATAAGTATGATACCGAGGTACCCTCTAATTGATATGAGAATTATGTATATATGGTGAATTAGAAAAATTTTATTAGTAGAGGGGTTCTAATGGTTTATTTTTTTAACTGTAAAATAATTATAAATTGAATGGTCCCCATCCTTTTTCTCATAGTATAGATGTGAGAAATGTTGTAATGGTTGGATATCCAAACCCAGATGAATATTAAATGATGTAATTTAAGGATATGTGATATTTTTAAGTTTAATAAAAATCTTTATATTCAAAAATTATTTACAAAATAAAAATGGTCTATAAAAAATTAACCAACATAAAAATGAAATATTAATTTGGGACCATCACAGAAAAAGTTATGAATGAAATATAAATTTAATGTATAACACATTTTAGGAATTTAGGAGCATGTTTTAAAACCTTAAAAAGACAGATAAAGAAACCCTTTATGAATTTTTACTATATTCAATGTAACATTTCCAAATGTTTGAGTCGGTTTAATTATCATTAATGAAATTATTATAATTATTATGTTGATGAAAATATTTTTGGATAATTTTAAACACTGATTTTTAGCTTTGGATGATTCTATTGATCTATCCCTTTATTAATATAATAATATTCTTATATAATATGAGATTAGAAAATATACATCTCAATAAATAAAAAATAACTTGATTTTGATTTTTAATATTTATGAATAGTAAAAATTAATTTTGAAAATGTGAAAAAACAATTGATTTTGATAATGATGATGGTGATGTGTGTAATACAAAATTATTTATCTTGTAGCCAAAAAACTTGATGATATGATAATGAAATAGAAATGTAATGAATATTCAAATATAAAATAACTTTTATTAAATTATATATTTTTAAAACACTGTGTAATGAAAAAAATATTCAAATATTAGTTCAGTTATGAGGACAAGAAATATCAATGGATGAGAAATATTAAATGTAAGAATAATTATTCTTGAAATTTTTAGAGGAATTTATTGATTGAATCAAAATAAGATGAAACATATTCATACATCCACTTATATGATAAATTTAATTTTATTGACCATTTTGAGAGAGAATTTGATTAAAATGTAGTGATGATAGTGTAGAATGAATGGAATAATTGAAAAACATATAGATTGAAAATTTAATTTATTTTCTTCTGAAGAATAATAATCATAAGAAGTAAAATGGATTGTTAATGAATTTAACATTCATACAATCCATTCAGATGTGTATGAAAATAACATTTATTATTTTTTAAATGAAATCAATAAGTATATAATGAAATTAAATGAAAAAATATATTCCAAAATATATGGAATATATTTTTTCCTCAATGAAAAACTTTTTTTTTAACAGGTAATTATTTTTCATGAATTTTAAAATATTTTTATATTAGAGAGGGGAGACATCACTAAGCAGTTGGAAGTTAATTCTATGTCTAATATTATTGGTGAACTGATGAATTTGGAAAATAAAGTATAAAATATAACAAATAATTTTCAAATTTAATTTGTTCTTCTAAAAATGATTTTTTGGAAAATTTATTTGGATTATTGAATAAGAATGAAAAGTGGGAACCATGGCCTTAATTAAAATCAAAAGAAAAAAATGATGTAGTCCACTACAACCTTGAAGTAGAAAGAACATTTCTTAGAGGAAAAACTACATCTAGAAAATGAATAAATTCATTATAAAACTGATTGATCTATAATAAAATGATATTGGTGGATTAGTATATATTATTGAAACATAGTTTAATATTTTATTAATAATATGTTCTTACTAATTAGGTATAATTATACTAGTGAATGTTACATTGATCATAAAAATGTGATTTTAAAAATATGGAAATCAAGGCCACCAAAATCAGTCATGTCAATCAATGAAAAATAGATTTTATTGGTTATTTGAATTATTAACAAGATTCTATCAATATGTTCATGTATCTATGGAGTGAAAAAACTAATTTAAAAAGGTATTATACTTATACCCTAAAAACGAGATGAATGTATTATGTTGAGAAACAAGGTAAACCATAAAAAAATAGTTATTGACTTATCCATATCGAATAATTATGGATGCATAACTACAGAATATAAAAATAATTTTAAAACTAACTAAATGAAATGTATTTTAAAATAGAATGTTTGATTTAATATGAAGATATCCACTAGCGATGATATAAATATTCAAGAAAAATATTTTTATGTTTTGAAAAATCGTAATTGTTTTGAATTATTTTATTAAAATATTAACAATCTAAGAAGAATTTTATATGTGGTATTTACAATCATTAGATATGGATTATTTTGTGATAACTAAATTGGAGTGACATAGTCCAGAAAAATGAGTTTTTCAGGGGATGAATTTTGAAAAATTATATATTGACACCCAAAATGGATAGGGGAGTTATATGAACACTAAATATGATGTGTTTTGATGAGGTGTGTATACTAGTATGAGATAAAACTCTATGGATAGATTTTATAACTGATATATATAGATATTAATAATTATTAAATTTGTATTTTTCTTATTTGTGACCATATTCTATAAATTATTAGTTAATGTAGATGTTTTCACTACTGGATTGACATGAGGGATTAGTTTTTTTGTATTATAATTATAATAATGAATATAACGGTATTAAATCCCATTAGGTGGATATCAAAGTAATATGAAGAAAGTATACAATGGATATAAAATATTTAGACATCAATACACTACTAGTTAATGGGGAATCTATATTACACACACAACTGATAATTTGGTATTCAAATGTAATTTTTTTGAATTTAGAGTCACATTTGATTTAAAAATGGGGAGAAGGTGTGATACACATTAAACAAAAACATTGGATGTGTGTTTTTTATGTGTGTGGGATAAATAGTTAATCCGGATAAATCATTTCTCTATAACCACGAGATGAAAATTTGAACAGGTGTTAAATATTATTCTGTTTATAGACTACATACCTAATAATTTTTCAATCGATCTTATTTTTTATATGTTAATCCCATTTATGAAATTATTGGACTAAATGAAGGTTCATTACTATTCGAACATGTCATGTTAACCTTATCTCAAATATGAGTCAAGATATGATTATTAAATTATTAGGGAGAAAAATTATATATTTCTTAGAATTTATTAGTATATAGATAATATGATTACTCCCTTTATACACTTTATACATCCTATCAATAATGTAGAGAATAATTTATTCCTCATCATTCATAAATATTTACAATTGATGTTTAATAATGTTGAAAAATGAAAAATGGTGGACATTTCTTCCATTGTGATTTAGGTGTATTTTTTTCTACTAATGTTTGAATAATTATATAAATATGTCTTTTAGTAATTTTATATTTCAGTGGATATGAAAGAGTTTTTATATATTACAATGTTTACCCAGATTTGAGATTCCTATTATTATGATGAAATTATTTAAAATCATCACTATGTTAAAGTACATCAAAGATATATATAAAAATACAATTGAAAAAAAAATTGTATGTGAAAATAAAATGATTAGAACATAATATAGTTGATCTAAGTTAGTATAGATATTTAGTTAATGCGATTGTAATATGACAGTTAAAACCAAATATTTTTATTGAAACCATAAAACTGGATGATTCATTTACCATATAATTACATATATATGTGTACTATGTGTAAGAACCTGTGTTTTGAGCTTGTAAGACTTTGAAAATTTATTTATGTTATTACAGAGCAGCTCATTCAAAAGGCATGTGATTCCGAGCCCCAGTGTGGCTGAAATTTAATTTTAAGCGAGTTCACACTAGACATGCCAAATAAACAGAATAATTCCTAGACGGCTGCTCAAGTGGAAAAACTGAGGGCACCATTGAGTCCAGAGCATGCTGTTTACCCTAGAAGGGTTATAACTTTCGCGGGCGTGGCCCTTATGTTGGAAATGCCACCAGGGGTGTTTTAATATTTAGTGGCATCGGGCGTGAAATTTATAACTTCTGAACAAAGGCTCAAATTAAAATTCCCAGACCATCGTTGCGCTCAAAACATGGATTTTACCCTAGGGGTGGCTTAACCCCAACCCCGTCAAAAGATCAGGTACGAGCGTACTAGTGGGTGTTTAGGTGTGTTTCCTTACTTAAACACATCCACCCCCCCTTCTTCCCCTTTCACTTCTCCCTCGAAGAAGCTCTCCCAACAAGGGAGAAACATTCTTAAAGATCCTCCTCCTCCCCAGTAAGGTGGCTGTGGCTCTGGCAGACCATTCATGAAGCGACGGGCTACACCCTGCGAGGTAGGTGCGTGTGTTTCATTTTTTAAAATTATGCATCTAATTTGAACTCAAATTATAGATTCGATATGCTGTTTAATTTTCAATCGAAGGCCATATTTGAGTAGGTCTTGATCCGAGATTCCCAATGAGTCTTTCAGATCGAATTTTCAATTCCCAGGGTGTCCGGGGTGACCCTGGGAAGTTTTCCTGCCAAAAACCCCCATTTCCGGCGGTTCCAGGCCGGTCCGGCGGGCGACGATGGTGGCACGTGCTTCACCAGACGGCGGTGCGACTCCCCAAAGGCGGCATGGGATTCACCAGGCGGTAGCACAGGCTTCCCCAGGTGGTGGCGTGGCCCTTAGGCGGTTGGTGCGGGTGAGAGGGACGGCGGCCCGGCAGTCCGGCCTGTGGGAACAGGCCGGCCGGCTTCGCCGGTCGGCGTCCGGTGCGTGAGATCGGGGTCGTCGCGACCCCGGGAGCCGGCCGAGACCCACAAAGCGTGGGTCTCATGGAAAAGAAGCTGATCCAGCTCGTGTCAGTCTGGGTAAAGCCGTGCGGCCCACGCAGTGAACCGCTGGCCGCGGTGGACTAGGCAGTACGGGCAGCCGAGCCGGGGACCGCCGGTCTAAAGAGGGTGGACCGACCAAACCAGTCCAGCCCACCCTGTCTCCATCTGATGACGTTAAGACATCTCTAATCTTCAAACCGGGTCTCAGAATTGTGTGTCATATGCGAAAAAGAGATCCTCGGATCGATACAGATGTCGTGAGATGGTCTCGAGGATTTTTAATTCCCGAGATGGGGGGCTTGGTGGCACGACATTCCCATTAATTCTCATTTAGCACCTCGCCAGGATTCTTCTTTCGGGTGGCGTGAGAACATCCGGGGTCCATTTTAGGTACCGTCAGTGGCATTTTGACCTTAGCGTTGAGACGCTGGTTTATAGGGTGGTTTCAATTGTTGAATCTAGAGTTGAAGCGTGGGCCCCATGGGCCCTCTTTTAAGCTGTGTGTAGCGTCTTGTGACTTTTTCCTCAGACGTCCTTTCAGGTTGAATGCATAGTCAATTTGGCATGTTTTTTCATGAGGATTTCAACTGTGTAATCTGTTTGGGTGTTCTGAGCTTCGTTCGAGATCCCATTAAATGTGGAAACCTAAAAGGGAGTTGGTCGTAGGTTTTTTTGACATCCTCCGAACCAACGCACGATAGCGATGTTAGTGACCCCCAGTGATGGCACGAGTAGTGTGGAGTTATTGGACCAGTTCCGGGTTTACCCTCCAGCAGGTCTGGGTAGTAAGTTACCCACCGGCGTATCAGGGTTTACCCTCCATAGGGGCTGGGAATTGGGTTACCCGTTGACCTCAGGGTTTACCGTACAACGAGGATGGGTATTGGGTTACCCATTAACCTTAGGGTTTACCCTCCATCTGGGTTGGGCAGTGGGTTATCTGATAACCTCTTAGGGTTTACCCTCCAGATGGGCTGGGCAGTGGGTTACCTAACAACTTCTTTCAGAATCATCTCTTTCTATGTGGTTGTCAGTGACTCTTCTCCATGATTACCGGAGCGGGACCCTTGGTGGTACGTTTTAGCAATGAGACAACTTTGACGTGCGAGTCTATTGTGCATCAGTGATGGATATCCTTAGAACTGTTGGTGACTTCTCTTGGGCTGATCTTGGAGACAGAGATACCCTTACGCACTCGTTCGGGTTTCTTATTGAGAATATATATATATTAATACACCCTAATTTTGTTCCCATTCCTTGGGTTTAGTTACATTCCTTCTAGGAGGGGTGAAGATGTGCATGGTATGCCACGTGCTTTCTGTGTCTAGATCCTCATGGTTGGACGAGTCTATTTCCTTCCTTTTTTGGGTTGAGCTGCACTCTCTCTATTGTACTTTTACACTGTTCTTTGTATTGTCTACTACTCACCGTTTTAGTACCTTCCTTATTTCTCCCTAGAGCTTTCAGGGAATCCTACTGAGTATCTTTATTTTAACCTCTGCTTGGGCTTTACCTGTACATATTGTTCCCTTGCAGTTGACAGACAGGTCGATATAGACTATGGAGAAGCGTAGAGGACACCTGATATTGGGCTTCTTTTAGTGGTCGTAGTTGGACATTCAGGTGTGAAACTCACCAGATGTTTACTTTTGTTTACCTGTTGTCGGGTTGTGGCACGTTTCGGGTTGGGTGTATGTTTTTCTGTTTTTATGTTCAGCTATCATGTCAGTACTTTTCAGAACTTTACTTGTTCTATTTAGATGTTGATGCAAGAATTTGGTTGGGTTATAGTTGTTTTTCCTTCAGTATTCTTTTTACTCGGTACTTCCGCATCGAGTGGGATATGTGTGTGTACAGGTACTTAGGTGTAGGCCTCCCTAAGATCTTTACTCCTTCGGCGCTTGTTGCCAGCCCCTGGCTTATGGAGGCAGGCCTAGGGTAGTTTCTTCTCAAGACCGGTAGGGTCGGGTCGTGACAAAGTTGTATCAGAGGATTTTCATTCCTTGGGGAATTGTTCGAACATCCCAAAAAAGGAATTAGTTTGGATTTAGGGAAATAGTGTTGACATGTCTTGAGGGAGTCTCTCAGGATAGGGAGTCCAGTGATGGTACGGGCGTCCGATGTGTCCATTCACTAGGATCCTGATAACCAGCTTTTCAACTCGGCACACTGAGACACTTGTTGCAGGGAATTTGGAATATGCATCTGATAGGATAGAGTCTTTGTCTGTCCTTTTTGAGTCAGTTTCCCTTCGTTATTAATGATATATATATATATATATGCTCATCTAATCGTGGTAATGCTTGATAATTATCAGGATGCCCCCACGATAGAAGCAATCCAAGTTACCCTCTCCAGTTTGTGACGACGACCTGGAGAGCGACGAGGCATCAGTTCAGGGACAATCAGGTGATCCCCTTCCACCCAGTGGCTCAGCTGTAGCTCCTCAATCTAGAGAGATTCAATTAGTACCATAAACATAGGTCGATATTGAGTGCAAGTTGAGTGAGCTCCGAGGGTTCCAGCATCAGCAGCCACATAATTTCCACGAGGACACGGATCCCCAAGTAGCAGAAGACTAGATAGAGTCCTTGGACAGACTTTTCTGGCTGGTACAGACACCAAAGGACCAGATGGTAGCCCTAGATACCATCCTTTTCCTCGGGATGGCTGGGTGTTGGTGGGGGTTGGTTACGTAGACCCACGACGAGTTGTCTCTCACGTGGGATATCTTCCAGTAGCTCTTCCGAGAGGAGTACTCCCCCTATTGATTATGCTCGATTCAGATTCAGGAGATTCTAGAGAAGAAGAGGGGTGGGGGGGATGACCATGGCATAGAACCCAACCCGGTTTACCGATCTGACACGCTACTCACCGGATATGGTCCGCGATAGTTACTTTCGGGTGTGGAAGTTTGAGCATGGCCTTTGCAGGTAGATTTGTGCTAGTGTAGTGCCACTATGAATCCCTACTTATGCTAGGGTGCTAGAGAAGGCACTCGTGACAGAGAGATTCTTGGCAGAGGGATGCCAGCTGGCAGGGCCTAGTAGCGGCAGCTTCAGAGCAAAGTCTTCGGTATCAGGCAAGAGGTAGAGAAGAGAGCCTCAGTCGACGAGACCCTTCCTTGAGCAGGGGAAGGGGAAGGGTCGTACACCACAGTGACACCATAGAGCATCGGGGTAGTCAAGAGAGAGCTGGTGCTATGCTTGTGACGGATGGGGTCACCTAGCACGGGACTGCCCGACCAGGCGTACCGAGCAGCCATGGCAGGCAGTGGGCGCACCGTAGCAGCAGATTCAACGTTGTGACCAGGGATCTCCTAGGTGAGGATAGAGTGGTCCTCAGGGAGGTGTCGTAGGCAGATATTTATGACCTAGAGGTGGGGGACAACATTTAAAGGTCCTTCCACCGCCACCATCGGGCGACCCACGACAGGCTCAGGGAGCTAGCGGTACGAGCCACAGACAGCTTTAGGCTATTTGTTTTCGTTACCCCCCATCACATGAGATGGTCCGAGGTATGATTTATGTTTAATATAAGCTTGCTTCCGCACTAGTAGACACAGGTCCCAACCACTCTTTTATATTGCTTCTTTTTCTACTGGAGTTGGAGCTCCCAGTAGAGGCACTGACACCCGCGCTTAGCCTCGAGGTTCCTACGGGAAGTGCATCGCTGGTGACCTTTATCTGGAGATAGTACAAAATTTCGTTCAGAGGAGAGACTTTCATGTGGGAACTACTCATCATCACGATGGAACCTTATGACATCATCTTGGGTATGGATTGGCTCTCCATGGTTCACAACCAGATTGACTATCGGAACAGACGAGTCAGATGCATTCATTCTGATGGGATGAGGTTCACCGTCCTTGGTGAACGAGACCTCATGGCAGAGAAGATGGGTACTCTATGTAAGATACCACGGCCTTTTTCTCACCAATTGGTGAGAATGACTCTTGGAGTAGTAGACCCAACAAGCACCTAGATCCCTACCATTGTAGAGGACTACATGGACGTCTTTCCTGAGGATGTACCAGGACTACCTCTGAGGAGAGTGATGGAGTTTTGCATTTACTAGCAGCCGAGGACTGCGAAAATATCATGTGCATCATATCGGATGGAACCCACATAAAGTAGGGAGCTACGACTTTAGTTGGAGGACCTTCGTGAGAAGGGATTCATCAGGCCCAGTGTGTCCCCCTGGGTAGCTCTAGTTTTGTTTTTCAAAAAGGCAGATGGGATTCTGTGGCTTTGTGTGGATTATCGTCGCCTAAATCAGGCCACAATAAAGAAAAATTACCCTTTTCTAAGGATTTATGACCTATTTGACCAGTTGAGAGGTGCGAAGTGGTTCTCCAAGATTGATCTTCGATCTGGCTACCACCAGTTGCGGGTTCTTGAGGCTGACATCTTGAAGTTGGCATTCTATAGTCATTATGGGCATTATGAGTTTCTGGTGATTCCCTTTTCTGTGACGAATTCCCCCACCATTTTCATGGAATTGATGAACCAGATCTTCCAGACATACTTGGACGGGTTTGTGGTTGTCTTTATTGATGACATACTCATCCACTCTGTGATGGAGGAGAACCATGGAGAGAACTTGAGTATGGTCCTAGACTTACTCCAGGAGCACCAGATGTATGTAAATCTCTCGAAGTGTCAATTCTGGATTCATGAGGTTTAGTTTCTGGGGCATGTAATTTAGGAACAGGGTTTGGCCGTGGATCCCAAAAGATAGAGGTAGTGCTTTCTTGGGAACCACCTAAAAATTCCTCAGAGGTGAGGAGATTCCTTGGTTTGGTAGGGTACTACAGGAGGTTCATGGAAGATTTCTCCAAGATTGTTGCCCCATTGACCACACTGATGGGGAAGGGATTATCGTTCACATGGACTGATCAGTTCCAAAAGTCCTTCGAGCAGTTGAGGTAGAGGATGACTAGTGATCCAGTTCTGATAATGCTAGAGGAGGGCGTTGAGTTCGTGGTATACTACGATGCTTCAGGAGCTGGGCTCAGGTGCGTGCTGATGCAGCAACAGGCAGTGATTGTATATGGATCATGGGAGTTGAGGCCCCATGAGCCGAATTATGTGACTCACGACTTGGTGCTGGTAGTGGTAGTCTTCTCCTTGAGGATATGGAGACACTACCTTCTGGGTGAGAGGTTTGTGGTCTACTCATACCACCAGAGCCTCAAGTACATCTTCACTCAGAGGGATTTGAATCTAAGGCAGAGGAACTAGCTGGAGTTTCTGCAGGACTATGATTTTGAGATAGCATACACTCCTGGGAAGGGCAACATAGTAGAATATTCCCTTGGCAGGAAGTCCCAGGGTTGACTAGTGAAAGAAGCTTCAGAGCAGTTGGATTCCTTACAACTGACCATGGTGGATCTGGAGGGTACAGATTTTCTACAGTCAATGGTGTTGACTCCTTCACTCCTTGAGCATGTGAGAGAGTTGCAGCTGGGGTATGTTGATAGCGAGGTAATGTGTGATCAGATATCCATGGTCAATGCACCCAATGAGTATTCTAAAGGAGGGAATCATGAGATCTTGATCTAGGGGAGAGCTGTAGTACCAGTGGAAATGAGGGAGGAGGTGATGCAGGAATTCCGCACCTCTCTATTGGCTATAAATCCCGGTGTGGGGAAGATGTATGGAGACATTCAGTGACAGTTTTGGTGGTCTGGAATGAAGCGGATCGTAGCTGAGTTCGTTTCATAGTGTCTTACCTTTCAGCAGGTGAAGGCAGAGCATCAGGTTTCGGCAGGGTTTTTACTTCCCCTTGATATCCCGAAGTGGAAGTGTGAAGTCATTTCTATGGACTTCATCACAGGGCTTCTGCGAACAGTGAAGGGCCATGATTCCGTTTGGGTTATAGTGGACTGACTCATGATGTCGGTGCACTTCCTTGCCATTCGGGAGCAAAGTTTTGTGGAGAGTCTAGGGAAGCTGTAAGTTCAGGAGATTGTCTGTCTTCATGAAGTACCATCGACGATTGTCTCCGACCGTGACCCGTGGTTTATTTCGCGATTCTGGCGAGGCCTGTAGGAGGCATTCAGGACTCACCTACAAATGAGTATAGATTTTGACCCCCAGACGGAAGGGTAGACGGAGAACACTATCCAGGTGTTAGAGGATATGCTTAGGGTGTGCGTGTTAGACTTTGGACTAAGCTAGGAGGATCACCTACCCTTGGTGGGGTTCGCGTATAACAATAGTTTCCACTCTAATATCAGCATGGAACCTTTTGAGGACCACTACAGGAGACCCTGAAGGTCACCATTGTTCTGGATGGAGGTTGGGGAAGCCTCCCTCATAGGCCAAGAGTTGGTGAAGGCGACAACGGAGAAGGCGTAGGTCATTCGTGAGCGGATGAGGACGGCTCAGAGCAGAGAGAATTCCTATGAAGACCATCATCATAGGCCTTTGGAATTTAAGAAAGGGGACCAAGTATTTTTGAGAGTCTCCCTGTGACATGGAACATGGAGGTTTGTTCGGGGAGGCAAGCTATCCCCGAGGTTCATCGGGCCCTTTGGGATCGTGCGTAGGGTTGGTGTGGTTGCCTACTGTCTTGCTCTACCCCCACAGTTGGAGAGAGTGCATGAAGTCTTCCACATGTCGCAGTTGAGGAAATACATGCACGACCCCACCCACGTTATCGACTGGGGGGATATGGACATTGAGGATGGAGCCACCTTCATGTAGCACCCCGTGGATATTGAGGACCGATAGGAGCATAATCTATATGGACGGACCATTCCTTTGGTTCATGTGCTGTGGCGTCACTGGAGGGTGTAGGAGAGCACCTGGGAATAAGATATCCAGATGCGGGCTTAGTATCGGAAGTTGTTTTTGTAGTTTTTTTTCTGGGATGAAAAACATGAAGGAAGGAATGATGTAGGAACCCGAGTTTTGAGCCTGTAAGACTTTGACAAATTTTCGATGTTATTCCAGAGCAGGGCGATCAGAGGGCGTGTGATTCCAAGCCATAGTGTGGATAGAATTAAATTTTATGTGCGTTCACACTAGACATTCCAAATAAATAGAATAACTCCTAAAAGGCTTCTTGACTGGGAAAACCGAGGGCACCGTTGAGTCCAGAGCATGTCGTTTACCCTAGGAGGGGTGTAACTTTCGCGGGTGCAGCCCTTCTGTGGGAAATTCCACCAGGGGCATTTACATAATTTAGCGACATCGGGAGTGAACTTTATAACTCTGGAATTGAGGATCGAATTAAATTCTGAGACCTCCATTGCACTCAGAACGTGGATTTTACCCTATGGGCAGCTTAACACCGACCCTATCGAAAGTTCAGGTATGGGCCTACTGGTGGGTGTTTAAGTGTGTTTCCCTACATAAAAACATCCACCTCCCTCACCCCTTCTTCCCATTTTACTTCTCCCTTGAATAAGCTCTCCGAATAATGGATCAACCTTCTTGAAGCTCCTCCTCCTCCCCAGCAAGGTGGCTGCGGCTACGGCAGACCATTCGTGAAGTGAAAGGCTACGCCATGCGAGGTAGGTTCGTGTGTTTCATTTTTTCAAATTCTGCATCTACGTTGAACTCAAATTATCACATCAATATGCTATTTAATTTTCAATAGAATGCCATATTTGAGTACGGCTCGATCTGAGCTTCCCAACGAGTGTTTTGGATCGAATCTTTGAGTCTCGGGGTGTCCGGGGTGAACCCATGATGTTTTCTGACAAAAAACCCTGTTTCCGGTGGTTCCAGGCCGGTTTGGCGGCTCCACGTGGTGGTCTGGTGGGAAATGATGGTGGTGTGACTCCCCGGAGGCATATCAGGCTTCACCAGAAGGCGGTCCAGCTCACCGGCAGTGGCGCGAGCTTCCCCAAGTGGCGGTGCCGGATTCCCCGGGTGGTGGCGTGGCCCTTCGGAGGTTGCCTCGGGCGAGAGGGATGGGGGACCAGTTGTTTGGGGCATGGGAGCGCACTGGTCGGCTTGTGGAACGCGAGATAGAGGTCTTCGCGACCCTAAGAGCCGGCCGAGAACCGCAAAGTGTGAGTCTCGTGGAAATGGCGCCGGACTGGCTCGTGCCGATCCGAGTAAAGCCGTATGGCCCGCGTAGTGAACCACTAGCCACGGTGAACCACGGGCCATGGTGAATGGGGCAGTCTGGGTGGCCGATCCACGAACCTCTGATCTGAAGGGGTTGGACCGGCCAAACCGGTCCGACCCACCCCGTCTCCGTTCGATGACGTTAAAATGTCTCTAATTCTCAAACCGGGTATCAGAATTGCGTGCCATCTGTGGAAACGTGATCCTCAAATAAAGACGGATGTTTTGATATGGTCTCAGGGATTTTTCATTTTCGAGAGAGGGGGATTGGTGGCATGACACGACCGTTAAGTGTCATTTATCAACTCGTTGGGATTATTCTTTCGGGTGGCGCGAGCACATCCAGAATCCGTTTTAGGTGTCATCAGTGGTTTTATGACCTAGGCATCAATATGAAGTTGTTCAGTGTGGTTTCATGTGTTAAATCCAGAGTTGATGTGTGGTCCCCACAGGCCGTCTTTTAAGATGTGTGTAGCATCTTGTGACTTTTTCCTCAGACATCTATTCGGGGCGAATGAATAGTCGATTTGCGATGTTTTTCTACAAGGATTGCAACAGTGTAATCTATTTGGGCATGCAGAGACTCATTTGAGATCTCATTAAATGTGGAAGCATGAAAGGGTGTTGGTAGGAGGTTCCTTTGACGCGCTCTGAACCAATTCACGATAGCGATGTTAGTGACCCATAGTGATGGCACGGGTAGTGCGGAGTTATCGGACCAGTTCCGGGTTTACCCTCCAGTGGGGCTAGGCAGTGGGTTACCCACCGGCGTATCAGGGTTTACCCTCCAGCGGGGCTGGGAAGTTGGTTACCCATTGACCTTATGGTTTACCCTACAGCGAGGCTCAGTAGTGGGTTACTCGTTGACCTTAGGATTTACCCTCCAACTAGCTTGGGTAGTGGGTTACCCGACGACCTCTTCGGGTTTACCCTCTAGCTGGGCTGGGTAGTGTGTTACCCGATGACTTCTTTCAGAATCAGAACTTTCTATGTGGCTAGTCAGTGACTCTTCTCCAGGATTACCGGAGTGGGAACCTTGGTTGTATAGTTTAGCGATGAGATAACTTTGACGTGCGGGACTGTTGGGCATCAGTGATGGATATCCTTAAAACTGTTGGTGACTCTGATGATCTTAGAGATGGAGACCCCCTTAGGCACTCATTCAGGTTTCTTGTTGAGCATATATATATATATATATATTAATATTTATACACCCTAATTTTGTTCCAATTCCTAGGGTTCAGTTACTTTCCATCTAGGAGGGGAGAAGACACACGGGGTATTCCACGTGATTTCTGAGTCTAGATCCTCTTTTTTGGGTGAGTCTACTTCCTTCGTTCTGTTGGGTTGAGATACACTCTCTCTATTCTACTCTTACACTGTTCTTTGTTCTTTCTACTTATCATCATTTTAGTACCTCCTTTTTTTCTCCCTCATGCTTTTGGGTCATCATTCTGAGTATCTTTATACTCACCCCTTCTTGGGCTTTGACCTCACTTGGTGTACCCTTGCTAACGACAGACAGGTCGATCAAGACTACAGAGGAGCATAGAGGCACATGAGCTTGGGATGCGTTCAATGGTCATAACAGGACTTTCAGTTGTGAGACTCAAAATCTATTTACTTTTGTTTACCTATTTCCGAGTTGTGGCACCTTTCGGGTTGGGCACGTGTTTTCCCCTTTTTCTGTTCAGCTATCTTGTCAGTACATTTCAGTACTTTACTTATTTTATTTAGAAGTTGATGCAGGACTGTGGTTGGGTTATAGTTGTTTGTCCTTAAGTTTTCTTTTTATTCTGTACAACTACATTGAGTGGGCTGTGTGTGTGTGTGTAAAGGTACTTAGGCGAAGGCCTCCCCGATATCGTTACGCCTTCGGTGCTTGTCGCCATCCCCTGGCCTATGTAGGCGGGCCTGGGGTAGTTGCAGCTCGAGACCGGTAGGGTCGGGTCATGACACTACCTATGTTCAATTTTATAATATATGTTACTCTTATAAGATAATTTTTCAATCTATGTATGATTAGATGAGGAAAAAATTTATTATCAATAAAACCTATCTATTTTTATTATCCTCTGTTGCTTTTCATATATATTGTGTATGTTTCAATTGAATCTATGAATGTTCCATATGATACTACTCATGTTTCATCTGATGAATCCATATATGTTATAGGAAATATATAATAATTTTTTAGAATATTATATATGAAATCAAAAAAATTCATCATTAAAATCTATTTAAATAATTCAAATCAGTCAGTTCATAAGACAATTTTCATTGATAAAAACATTATAAAATTCTATTAATTACTGAACTTATTTCAACTGTGATTAATTTTATAGGTTTATTAATTCTCATGAATAATGTATATGTAAAAGAGTAAAAGATCAAGATATTATTAAAAGATTATATATATATATAATAAATTTTGGATATTTTTGAGATATGGTTGGTTGATTTATATATGAGAAGATGACGAATGACTTATTAAAAGATCATGATGAGGATAATAGAAAAATGGAATAATAATATATTATATGTTAATTTTAGTATTCATATGTTAATATTACATTCTTACATTTTTTATTAAATAATAAAATTTTCATTTTTTAATGGAACTGTGTTATTGATAGAATGTTTCCTATGTCAGATGAAATAGATGCAAGGGAATTTTGAAAATTGATTTAAAATTATGTTCCTATCATTCTTCCATTACAAGTAATAATAATTAAAAAAATAATAATTATTTATATGTAATTTTACATAATGTATAATTCAAACTTTGTATAAACTATAAATTTTATATTGGTGGGAAAACATCAGTTAGATATAAAAAAAATCAAGCGTCAATTTTGTAATAGGGATCCAGTTTGTAGTTCATATGAAATTTACTTTTTTTCAAATTTTACATTACATCATGTTGTATAAATAATAATTATTATAAATGAATAATATATGAAAAAACTCTGTGATTATAAATAAGAATATGTTAATTTATTTAATTATTAAACAATATATGTTTCATAAAAAATTCCTCACATTATGTATAATGAAGATTGTGTTCTTATTCCAACTGATTTGAATAATTATCCTTGAATTTATAAAAGAAAAAAATTCTCTATAT
The DNA here is from genome assembly GCA_963277665.1 of Viscum album. Classification (NCBI taxonomy): domain Eukaryota; kingdom Viridiplantae; phylum Streptophyta; class Magnoliopsida; order Santalales; family Viscaceae; genus Viscum; species Viscum album. The sequence continues at coordinate 90,124,795 of OY728127.1, read as the reverse complement.
TTAAAATTTATGTATGTGTACAATCATACATATACCATGATATTTCTATATTTTATATTGTAATACCAATAGTTACAATGTTTACTCATCTACGACACATAGATAGTATGTTTTTTATGGTTCATGTTTATCGTAAATGTAAAAATTATAAAATGAATTTGATGAGAATATATGAAACTATGAAATAATAGTCTTCATTTAATGTTAATATGAATAGAATTTCATAAAGAAAGAGAAATTATCCATTTACTTATATTTATAATGATATTATGTTACCTTAATAAAATAAATCTCATAAATAATGAGAAATTATCGATTTACTTATATTAATAATTCATTATAATTTTCTTATTGAAATAATATTATAATATGAAGTACTATATAAAAATTTAATTCTAAAAATGACCTATTCATGTTAAATCATCATATAAATTATCATATTAAATACGTGGAGGTTCTATCTCAATAGATTTTATAAACTCTTATTCATATTTTCATGATATATACTTCTCATTTAAATTAAAAAATATTATTTTCTACACAACTAGGTATTACTTGATTCTTATATTTTATATTTATTATTAATCTCCAATACTTAATATATATGATTCATGTATAATCAATAATTTATTTATATTTTTACACTATATTAATTTTAATTTAAAACATGAAATTACTCCTACATATGTGTGAAGGTTTATATTCAAATGTTTTATTTTATAAAAACCAATATCGAAAAATAACTTTTCTACAATATAGAATTTTTGGATATATAATTGTGATGTTATGTACTTTTGTAACTCATAAAGGACTTATGATCTATTAACCCAATAATGATGAAAACTTATTTTTTAACATTTCCATTCTTTCTAGGTTTCTATATTTGGAATGACATATGTGAGACACATATTATATTTAATACCATATAATTGAATCATAAGTATTTTAATATTTTTTTGAGAAACATTAAGTAATGTAATATTACTTCTTATTTATTTCCATGAAACGGTTCTACCATGATGTATCCTACTATATGATATGAAAAAACTATTCATAATTATATTCAATAAAATATTTTCATCTTCAATGTATATTGTACAGAAAAATCTAATTAAGAAAATTTAATTGGTCATTCATAAATTCAAATAAAATTCATCACTATACATAATTAATAACCATATTTCATTATATCCTTATAAACATATTTAATTATAGTAAAAAAAATTCATATTATTATCAGTTCCATTCATTTTTTAATTCAAAATGAATATTATGATCATGGTGGTCTAGTGGTAACATAGTTACAAAAACTAAATGAGGCATATAGTTCAAGTGCCCATATTTATGGATATATATAGATTTTATTTTTGGGCACCCTACATTGAAAATTATTCATAATATATATATATATATATATGAAGAATTTTCTATCGTACTATAAAAATAATGATTTTTGGAATAATTTTGTATCTATATAAAATAGAAAAACGTTATAATTTATTTATATACCATGGAATCTGATGTATTTGTTAACAATGTTTTATCCAATATTTAGTCAACATTAATTCAATTTAAGGATAATTTCATTTTTCATTTTCTTACATTCACTATAATTATGTTCTATATGACGATTCATTATTCTGAATGCATCCCTAACATTGTTTTTCACTATTAGCTCAGTAGAAATAGTAAATTACATTATGGGAAAAATCTTATGATATATTTTAAATTTTTGTCCTATATGGATTCATCTAATGGGAAATAAATTATTAAGGTTTCTCATTAGGTAGGGTAGATTCTAGAATTAATACAAATCCTATGATAAAACTCTATTCATGAAAATATACCAATCTATGATATTTTTTATATGGAGGAATATTCATTTTTTTTAAAAATAACTATGTGATTATGTTGTTTAATTTACCATATATTCAATAGTGATAAAAATAATGGTTTTTAAAATTATTTTCCAAAACAATTATTAAATAATTAAAAATTTAATTATATGACTCATAATTTTATCAATCCCCAACATCCCTTAGTTTTTTGATTTACAATATATAGTCACACAGATATTCTAGACGCAATCATCCATCATTCCCATTACATAACTTAAAAAGTGTCCTTATTAAATTAATATATTGTATATATGTAGGTATTTATTCCCTACTAAATTTACACATAAATATTTAATATGTTGAGTGGATTCCCAATATGTAAATAATATCCTCCAATTTCAACAATAGATTCCACCATGTTACACTACAGATTATTAGGAATCACATATTAATGATAAATTATATTAGTAAACAAAATACATTTGATATAAATCCACAATAATTAAAATTATAATGATGAGACTCTAACTGATACATTGGGCTATGATTTTATTCTATCCATGCGAGGTTATGTGTTCAGTATAATTCAATATTATACAGAGAAATTTTTGAGATAATGGGTAAATATCCTTCATTTTATTCCTCATATGGTTGTTAATGTTATAATAATCTAAAATAAATGATTATCAATGTAAAATTATTAATTTAAAAAATTAAATATAATTTTATACAACATTATATTTTATAAATTATATATTTTTAATTAATATATATGGTAATTAACTTAATTCATTAATTAAGTACAATAAAAAATATCTTATGTAAATCAATATATTTTTATAAGTGTGAATGATATTTTAATTATAATATTTAATCATTTTAATATTATAAAACATTTAAAACAAGGAATATAAAAATAAGTAATTAAATAATAATGAAAAAATAAACAATATAATTAAATTAAATGATCATGATATTTATTAACTACTTTGTTTTCCTAGAATAATTCTAGAGGATCTCTAATCCATCTTTTTTCATTTTCAGGATTCCAGGTAGATTGAAATGTTTTTATACTATTATCAGAGTATTTTGTTGCAATAATTATTTTTATTTCATTATTATTAATGTTATACATTATTATCAAATATTTTTATTATAATTTATACGAAACAATGGTTTATATTAATTTTTATAGTGAAAAAATACTATTTCCAAACTATATTATTATCCAATAGATTAAAATATCTCGCATTTATTGATTATTTAGTATAATAAGTATATATAATTATATTCCATTTATTATGATCTTAAATGATATTTTATGAATAAAATTATTATGCATGTATATGTTTCATTTTACTATCATGTGGTTCTTATATATATGTTGCATATTATATATATATATATATATTAAAAATACATAATATTTTTTTCATCGAACATGCGTACGATAATATTTATATGTAACTATGTATGAATGAATGAATTTACGTATATATTTATCTATTTTATATTAAATGGGTATATGTATATATTTCATTATATATATATATTCCAATGTTTTTTTTGAAAAATATAATAATGTGAAATGATATAAAGAGAATGATTAAATTAAAAATTAAAATAGACATGTATATTTAATGAAAACTATGACATTAAAAATTTTAAGAAAATTTAAAATGTATTTTTTAATATTTAGAAAAGGATTCATTCAAGATTTTTACTTACTATAGATATAAAGGGTAAAATGGATTGTAAATTTTATTTTATCAAGATTAAATGGTTTAAATAAATTTCAAATTATTAGGATTCATTCTATGAGATAAATTCCCCCACAAGTATAAATACTTAGATATTCAGGGGAATCTCCTGATCCTAATAGGAAATTTGATTAAATAAAAAATAATTCAACACTCTATTTTTCATTTGAAATGCGAACAATATGATATCTGGTCCCAATTGTAATTTTTAAATTTCTATTCAATTTTTACAAATTTAGGATATCAAATTTACACATTGAGTTTGTTTATAGTAGTTAGAACACCTCATTATTTTCCCAATATCCACATTTTTGGTGTTTACTCACATATTCACAATCTAGATATCATTTATATAGTCTTATGGTGTGTGAGTAATGATCTATTGAGCATCATAGTGATTTAAGATAATTTTTATTATCTCTCTTTGATTTTAAAAGGTGTGTTAAATCACAATTTGGAATCCATTAATAAAATAGTGAATATTTGGTGTATAAAAAAAAATTATATAGAAATGTGTAGAGGAAATTTATGAGGATTATAACCACATATATAAATTTTAAATTTTTTTTTTCAAATATGGAAATAATATTGAAAATTATAATGGAGTAAAATTTATTATATTATTGCATGAAAATAAATGAAGAGAAGGATGAATAATTATAGTCATATGAAGTAACTAATTCATAAATCTAGAAATTAATGAAGAAAAATGTTCAGATATTTTATATTAATATAATTTACTCATAATCTAAAAATAAAATTATATTTTATATATTTATTATCTCAAGATATTTAGAATTTATATATATAATGATTTATCATAATTGATATCTATTATTATTTTTGTTTTTTATAACCTTGAAATCAATGTGAAATTATATATATTATAAATATAACTTAATTTAAATGTAATAGTAATAACATAGTAATTGATGTTTTAGGTAAGAATATAATTAACTAGATTATTTAATATATGTATAATGGTAATTCTAAAAACCAATATATTTATTACTTCTTAGTAAATAATATCTAAATCATATATAATGTTGTTTGATGTATCAAAATGTCTTTTTTTCAAAATTAATTATTATTGGATTTGTAGTTGAGTAATTATAATAAATTTTTACCAAATTTTACAAATTAAAAAATATCATTAAGAACACAATATAATAATTTACATTGGTTGAAATTTAGTGATTTTTCAAAAATTAATGTATTCATTGAATATTGATAAATACTAAAATTTCAAATACAATAATTTATTCTCAATAAATTGAGTAATTTAGTAGTAATATTATATTTTAGAAATGAATTTATTATGAAATATGAGCCATTAAATTCATAATATAATAATTATTTCCAAATGAATCAAAATTATTCATGATTTTGATATACATTGTTTATTCTTAAAAAATATTTTCCTACATACTGATTTCACCTGTGTTTTATAAATTTATATTAAAATTTATTTTTGCACCTTTTACAGATTCAATCATGAAAAACTAATAACATATTTTGAAACATTATTTTAATATTTTTAAAATAGTTTTATTTGATTTTTTGTGATTATTAATAGTATTCGTGACATATAATTATCATATCAACAACGGTAAAATGGGTACAATAAGGATAAAACCATGTGATATATCCACAATATAATCCCAACACCATTTATTATTTAATTTTATGAAGATAATTCAACTATAAAGATCCCAAAATCAAATATATGGTGATTTTAATCTATTTTGTATTGATAATGATATTTATTTTATCTTTTCACACCACATTATGTTTTATGTATGTATTAATCATTTAAAACAATAAAAAATAACTTTAAGACACCTACAATACTAGAGTAGAGTAAATATTATTCAAAATTGAACACACACACAAACAATATTACGAGGACACCTTAATTCACAATGTCCACAACTAGATGGAAAAACTCATTTCAAGTTCTAATAACACAAGTGGAATTACTCCCAAGAACAATAGAAGTGAATGATCATAACTCAGATTTCTTGGAGAATCCCTGAGCAGAAAAACTCTATAAAAGAATATAATTAGCACATAATGAATAAGGTAGACTATGAAAACCATATCCAAATGTGAAAATCTTAAAATAATGTATATTTTATTAAAATTACATTGATGTAAGGTATTTATAAGATGAATAATTGGGGTAATTAGTTTTGGTCCATTGTGTCTTTCAAAAAAAAATGTTAGTAATAAAAAATAATCATTTGATGCCTTTTATAATATATATATATATATAGGATGAAAATATTTTTTAATTAATTAATTTAAAACATTCATTCACAATTTTTCTGTAAATTTAATTAAAGTTAATGAAGAATATTAATATATATATGTTATATTCAGAAAAATATATCATTATGTTAATATGATTGTTTTGAAAAATTATTACTTAAGAATGATTTAAAAAAATATTATGAGTTTTAGTGAAACTATGATTTAATTATGAATTTAAGAGGAAGGTAATATAAGATAATGATAAGTCATTTTCAGTTTTTTATTTTAATTCACTAATAATAAATTCTAAAGTTTTATAAAAAATTTCTAGCCCCATATCTAGGCTAGGAAGCCCACAACACAGGCGAGGGACCCCTGAGGGTCAATGATGTGGAGAGCTTAGTTGATCCCAGTTGAGTGTCGTCAAAGGAAAATGAAACATCACCTAAGGCATAGATAAGGGAGAGAACTGCATGTGAATAGTATAACCAAGATGCCTTCCGGAGCGTAATATAGTCCATGTGTCCTCCGACAAGGGCCCTCTTATAAGGACTAGTTTTTTATCTATCAGTTGAAAGTTATGGTTTGGATTATATACCAGTATGAATTTTTTTTCTTATTTCAATATGGTATCTCGTGATTTAATCACAACCAATGGATCAACATGCCTCAATTTCTGATCAACCATCCAGTGGTGTATATATCCTGATCCATCGTCCTCCTTATAGATCCCTCCAATGTAATGAAGTTATCTTCTTGAACACACTATGACCATACGATATCCCTCTCTCTTCTATATTCACTTTAATCATCTTCTTCCCACATCCCTTACTGTACAATAGGTTTCCTGAGAACCCCATTTTAGCTAGAAACATTGTCCCCCTCACAGGGATTGTACGTCGGCCCCACTTGCATGCCACGCCAATGCTGAAAAATGCCACCATGTTGTCTTCTCAACCCTCCATTTAATCGTGGAAATGATAGTACATAATCCTAATACCCTATTAACTGTCAAAAATGTTATTTCAAACACAAAATTCTCAAAACTCCATGAATATATATGTATATATAAGCTTCATATCACTCAAGAGAACACCCCTATCCCTCATTAGAGGAATCCAAGTCGAGGAATTTCTTTTGATTCCACTATTTCCCCCACTAATCGAACATAAGAAGGAAGAAGAACACATTTCCTTCACTGATTTGAGTACATCATTCTAGAAGAAATCCAATGCCTTCACCAGATCCTAGTAGCCCAGGGATTTACCTTTGCTTCTTCATTTCTATAAGGGGATTCTTTCAATTTTTTTTAAAAATAATATTTAAATATTCCATTTTTATATTACTTAAATTCATAAGTACAAAATCATATTATCTTTAATGATTATTTTTTCCAAAGATATTTACAAATATTATGTTCATGTTCATCATGTATAATTATATATAGAATTATTCCATGAATATTTATGTTTTAAGAATTATAATTTGGAATGGATGTATTTACACATTATTGTTATGTTTTACAGCGAATTGTTTTCTTTCAAATTCCATGTATGATTATACATATTTTATGTATTTTTAAATTGAAATCATATTCATTTTAAATTATGGGAGTACTTGAAATTTTATAACAAACTAAAAATATTTCATTCATGGATGTATAATTTTATTTTTTTAAATTATTCAACAAGATAGATTCGACATAAACAACATTATATATTATGAATAAGGGTTCTCAAACATATATGTACATGTATATATATGTGTGTCTGTGCAAGGATAAAATTTTTACTTTTTAAAAGTTACTTTTTTTATTTCATGTGTGATCCATAATTTTTCTTTTCCTACAATTATTTTCAGAAGTAAAAATTAATTTTTTATTATTTTATGTGAATATAAATTTATTTTTTTATTATTTAATCTGTTCAGATTATACATTAATGTCATTATTTTATGCATGAAATCAATTAATAATGTAAGTTTTGAATATTTTTATTCAAGGATGAGTTTTAAAAGATAATAATTATGACATTATATAAAATAAATTTCATGATTTAATGGATGAAATATTGTTACATGGATGTTAATTTTTATTGTCAGTCCTTACAATGGTTAAATAATAAGAGTTTTGGTTGTACCAAATCTTGTATGTTATTTTATAAGGACATTAATATTTATATATTTAAATATAAATATAATCGTGAATGTGTATTTCATGAATTATTATGTTTTTAAAAGAAAAAATATTTTGAAAATGTATATACATATAAGGAAAGATAAACTGTTTATTATAAAAATTGGAACCTAGAAATTGTAAACATGAATGGTGAGTGGGTAGGGAACCCATTATTAAGGAAATGTTTTTTGGCGCTGACATCATTCAATGTATAAATTTCCCAAATTTTTTCAAAATCTTGCTCAATATTTTCAGAAAATTCCATGAATTATTTTAAAGTGTTTTCAAGGAATATATATTTATAAAATTTTTAAAACAGATTTCAAAATGTAAGTATTTTAAAAGGATTTATAGAATTTTATGGAGGGTATTTTTTCAAAAGAATTGTATTACTATTTTCATAATAATAAGTATTTTATTTTATTTTTTCAAAATTATGGTTTCAAAGGAATTTCTAAAGTGTTTTCAAAAAATGATTATTTTTTTAAAGGTGTTTTGAAAATTATGTTTTCAAAACTATATGCATATTTAAGGTAGTTTCCATTGAATTTTAAAATATCATTTCCAATTTTATTTTCAAAAGATATATTCAAAATTTATTTATCATATTATTCATAAAATCCCCATACTAAGCAATTTTTGGCACCATAAGTTTTTATAAAATGTTTTCAAATTCTTTTTGATATTTCATGGAGTTTTACTTCAATATAGACCTAGTGCGGGTAATGTTTTATAGATGAATTTTTATTTATTTTTGTAAATTTGAAAATATGAAAGAGTGATAAATTCCCTCCAATGTCCAGATTATAAATGTTCCTCATATGAAGATATATGTTTTTTTTAATTAATATTTTGGGAAAAAATATACATCATCTTTTACTGGATCTGGAAGTATGGGTCTGGGAATTCAAAATCGTTATCAAATGAATGGTTTATATAAATTTGGGGATTATGATTTTTTATTATAATTTGGTTTATTTAATATTTATATTATTGGTAAAACATTTATTCCTTATTTTTTTGTTTATAGTTATGGAACATCCTTGTAATTGAATGAGAATGATCTCGAACAACTCTTCTCTCCCATTGAGAGGATTTGATTTCAAGGATATTCCTAAAACCAATATCAAATGATTTTGAATAATTTGTAAACAACCAAGATACCTAAAAGAGTCATTATGGGTCACATCACACATTTAATATTACACATTTGTACCGAGGATCATGGTTTGAATACTAACAAATAATTTATTATCATCATTCATACTCTTCATGTCATGGAATGTATTACTATGGAATTTTTAAATTTTTTATGAAAAATAATCCATAAAAATAATTCATCAATATTGAAGGAAATATAAAAGAGGAATCCCTCAGAGTAGGATACATGTATCAAAATTTAAAATTTTATATCATTGAATGTATCAATGTTAATATTGAGACCATGGGGACAGAAAAATGTGAAAATTTAATAAATGTTTGTTTCACAGAGATGTTCAAGAATTGAATATAGAATATAAATCCTTTTTAAATACTAAAAAATTTACTCATAATCTTAATAAAAATTTCACGGGTTTCATCTGGAATGAAAAAATAGAGAATTAAAAGGATTCCATATGGTACCAATGGAATTCCAGGGCCCCTTATATTCACGAGGGACACCAACACAGATGACCTAAATGAATTTTTTAGTAGTTTTGACTAAAAGTTTCTATGTTTAGTGATTTTTATAAAATTATATAGGTTTTAAAATGAACTTCCATGTTTAATTCTGGTAAATCAAGACATATATTATGAAGAATTGAGAAGGTGAAATTCCTCTTAAGGGGGTTGAATATAACACCCCACTATGTTTTTTACGAATGTTTTATCCAATTAAATAAATGAAAAAAAAATCAATAAATGATATATATTATAATATTATATTACATCAAATTTAATTTAGATCACAATCCTAAACATTATTACGAGGAAAAAATAATTCACTTAAGTCTGTTGGTAGATGGAAAAACTCATTAAAAGTGCTTATAACATTAGTGGACTTGCTTTGAAAATATTAATTTGTAGAAAATAAGAACCCATATAGTTGAGATCCACCTTTAGTAAAAATAATCTAAATATAAAATAATAAGGGAAAAACTAATAAGGGGAATATGATAACCATTTGTACAAGAGACAAAAATACAAGAACTTATAGTTCAGTAAAATGATGTTGATGCTAGGTATTTATGGTATAATTAATTGGGGTTGTTGGTTATTGACAGTCCTTTATTTATATAGGAGGATGAAAATATTATGAAGAACACCATGGGATTTTTATGGTGCTGAAAAGCTTATAGATAACCCATGTACTTTTCTGAATCAACTTACTCACATATATTTCAGTGCATTACACATCATGCACAACTACCCTACGTGAAACCAAGGACAATAACACCCCTATAAAGGAAACCTACAACATGTACCTGGTCCGTGGAACAATGTAGACATCTTACATCAACTAGGGAACTCTATTTTTCTATAAATAGAAATCGGTGCATCCTCATATGAGGAACTAAGAAATCTAAAGAACCCATATAGCTCTTCTTGCACAACCCCTTCACCTAGCCCCCTATTTTTTTTAGGTTTCTATCCAAATAATTAGATATGAGATAATTAAAGTGTATAAAGAAGATAAATTCCCTCTGGGGTCTAAAAACATTAGAAAATTACATGAGTACTATTCTACTATGGGGAGAAATGACCTACGTGAGGTCCCTCTCCGTCATAAAGGACCAATCGAAGATCATTTCAGAGACATGAGAGGATACCTAGGGTGATTTCTATAATGTATCACTATATTTTCCCCAGTAGAACATTTAACAATGTATATATAACTATCATAGGCCTACCCCCCCCTCGTGTGAACAACAATTAGTTCCTCCTAAGCCCTGTATGGCACAACTGTGCAACACACCTAGGCCCAGGACATGTGCATGTCATCCTTTAGATCCTTTTCCAAGACACCCACGGTAGGGCCCCTTCTTCCTTAGATCACATGTATTAAATTTACCAATCTGAAACCTCACCCAAAAACTCTGGACATGCACACCCATGGTGAGTGGAACACCAGTGTGCCCTCATTTTGGATTTGTATTTCTATAGTCATAGGATTCCTACAATTTTACAGTTCACCAGTCAGGGTCCTCATTATATATGTGGGTCTGAATCCACATGTCCATGAGGTAATTTAACCCATGGATAGTTTCAGGGTTTTCCTAATCCTAATGATTATGTTTTGTACCGTGTCATTCCATTCTCATTTACAAGACCCGGAGCCTCCAGTTCCCAGTGGGGAGGGGGAGGATTATGCTTGATTTTATATTAAACATGGAATTAGATCCTCATCCCATTGTGAAACCAATTTTAGGTCATTACTCCTAGATTAATACCCTAGTATTGCATGTAAGTGGTTGTATTATTTCTCTTATCTACATATGCATCCTTCAACTTCATTCCCTCCACTGTGTAATGTGATGAAAGGGAAGTGTTGTTACCTCAACATACTCTAGAATCATCATATTCCTATTCCACTAGTTTAGAACAAAATATGCGTGGAATGTTATAACTTTTACTTCCTCTTGATTCTCACAATGATCATGAACGAAATGGGATTAATGTTTAATGTTGATAATGACAGTTCAATGATTCATGCCCTGAAAAGAACTCAGAAACATATATTTCTAGATTACAGTCAAATTAGGATATGTTGGATGTCCACACAAGGCCTCAGCTCACTGAGAATCCTCCTCAGGAGTAATTCCCAATCATAATTCCTTTAATTCAGACATCCTCATTAGGAGGAAACCCCATATTAATCCACTATACCACAATGTGTTAAAAATTCCTCATGGTCCCTTTAAAAAGGGAATCCTCTTCAAGAATAAAACTCAACACAATCATCTCAAAATGATTTACTCACCAATGAGACATATCTGAACTAAATGGGAATTTATTCCATTCAAATTTATATACATAGGACGCCTTTAAAAAGGTAAAACCCCACACCCAAACCAACCCTATTCTTATCTAGACCAAATTACAAATAGATTTTATTTCAACCTATGAATCCATCTCTTCTAGGATCACTAGGTTGCTTCATCATATGTCCCTCACTAAACATTGACTAGGATCCTTCCATCTAAAAGTTGATTTCACATAACTTTAAACTAAATGACTAGTTCCTTACCACATGACCTAAATAGTTATGATGTCCCATAATAGGTAGCACTGAACATCATGAGTTTTTATTCCTTTAATAATGATATGTAGGAAACCCATTGATGGGTCTGATTCCAGCATCAATACAACAATTTTCTACCTTGATGATGATAAAATCCAGAGTAACCTTAGTTTATGTGGATGAAAATAAGCTTCAACGTTCCCCAATATGTTTCTAGAAAACCATCATCGTCATGATAATGGCCAAAGAATATCATATTTCTATATTAGGGGATAACAATGATGTAGAACCATAGATACAAACTATTATCTCTATTGATGAAGAACCATTGATACATACAGATGACTAAATATTGCATTACTAATTATAATTGGTTTAAAATGATATTGTAATATATATCATTCATGGGATTTAATTAAGGATTTGAAAATATGTGTTAAATCTATATCAGACTCACAATGCAAGAAATAATTCCCCCCAAAAGGGTGTGAAGAGCTCGTACTCTCGTCCTATTGACTAATGCGATTTCTTAAAAATCCATGGCCAAGACTCTCATTGAGCAACTTCCACTAGAATGAAGGTCCCCTTAGATATTTAACCACTGGATGTTTCCGGTTCCATGAACAAACCTAGTGGAAACTATTTAGAAATGATGATTCTTAAGATGAAAAAAATTACTGAAGGAAAATAAAAAAACATAAACTAGTGAGAATCCCAAACCTAGATGAGAATTTCACCCTCCAGTTAGGGCACATTCATTTGAGATAAGAAGTCCAGACCAGAAAATCAATCATGCATGTGTTAATTCAAATGAGATAATACATTGATAGAGTTTCTTGTTTGTTTTTGTAATATATAAAGGCACAAAATCTCATAACCCCCCTAATCAAATGGAGTCATTCAAGATCCCAAAAATGAAATCCCTGTCATCTGTACATACTAGGTATTTTTCCATGCAGAGGATGCCATCGCCAACCCAGCATCTTCAACTCTGGTTCTCAAACTCACTGTTCTAGGAGTACGATGAAAATGGTACGATTAAAAGGCCATATGAAATGTCCTCCAACACAACCATCAACCCGGATTGTCCTTCCAGTGATGATTGGTGGTCCTAATGAAGATGTTGTCAAAAACTGTGTTCAACTGTTCTATGATGATATCAATGAAATGTGACTATAAATTCCTCCCATATCTTAGGGAGGTGGATAAATATGCCACATACGTCCTCATCAATGAGACACATGGGTCTTTCTTAGGGGATCCTTACACAATTTAAACCTCCAAGTCCACACAGTAGTAAACCCTAAACATGACGAGGACACCAATTTCAACACATTAACCAAGGTCTCTCAGACCCATGAATGCGAAAAGACCTTATGAGGACTACATCTGACAACCAGGGTGGAATGTAACACCTATTACCCCTCTTAATAATCCAACCAAATAATCATAGTGGAAAATTATGTATAGGGAGATACACATATCCACCTTTTTTCATCCATACACCAGGATCATCTAGCGATACCCATTGAATCATGAAATTCAAATTAGAAGGCATATAAAAAGTATGAACATACACCTTCATGGAACCACCAAGCCTTATAGATTCCTCATCAAGCAGTACCCTAATAAGTCAGTCCATATGTCTTGATGACATGTTCCGGGGTAGAATCAACTCCCTTCCCCCACACACGAGTACTGTTAGTATCCACTGGTTGGAAAGGGAGGCCATGATATGTCACATTGACCTTGTCTTGATTCAAAATGGGATGATAAACCTATTAAAGTCACCAAATTCACCAAGAATATCCTATAGATTGTAAAATGGAAGATGATAATTCCACATCATATCCCCATACTTTCCATGAAATCATAACAAAGAAGACAGTAGTGCCCGAGGGAAGGACACACAACCCTATCCCCAAAAATGGGGTGTCTCCTCAGAATAATGAAGTAGTTTTTAACTCCCCAATATTCCTTGATATTCTTATTTTTAAATAATTTTATAGCTTTCAATGCACACATCACGGAGTTCGAGTGCACCCCGACCTATGAATGTAGCTATTTAAAAAGAAGTTATGAACAATACTAACCATATTATGAAATTTAAAATTTTAATTTTTCAATATAATTTTAATTTTTAAATTTAGAACATCAAAACTAACTAAGGGTGAATTTTCCTTATATTTTTTGAAATGTTTCAATTTTTTATGAGTAGTGAAAAATATTGAATTGTTTATAAAAAGATGAATTTTTCATTTATATAATTATTTACTTTAAATTTATTCAAATTTTACAATAGATACATAATACATATATTATTCTAATTTAGGTCATTGGAATAAAATTAGATATAAATTTTTTATTCATCTTTTGAATGTCTCTTTTATCTTCCTTCTAACCATATCATCAGATTCGCAATAAACATAATTTTACTTCTTCTCTAAATTGAATTTCAAAAAAAGACAAATAAGGTTTAAATTAGTAAGAAAAAATTTGGTCTAATAGGAAAAACATATTAGGTGAATATATATATTTGAATTTTATTAACAACTATTTAACTTAAATAGGTTAATTAATGATAAAAGTAATATTATAATAATTTAATATTACCCTAACACATACCCTAATTTCATTGGATAATGTTTTTCTGAAAAAAATCAACCTTAGGTAAAAAATATGATCCTTTTCAATCCACTTATGTTTGATTACGTCCTTTATTATATTTTACTTAATGAGGAGATAAAAATATCATATTATTAATTTAATAACTATATCATTTTTAATATTTTGTTATATAATTGATATGGTCTACAATAACTATTATTTAGAAATATAAAATAACTATCTACATCATAGTAATTTATTTATTTATTTTAGATATTATATAATTACCATTAATGTTGACACAATAGTGAAACACGATTATAATATTAATAGAAATACTAAATAAATTATATTAAAAATACTAAAATAAATATAATTTGACTTAATTAATGACATCCACGAATTTTATAGATAGAATTGACATTTTAGGGATATATTTAAAGTAATGGATCGAATTTATCATTGCATTTTGGAATTTTTATAAATAAAAATATTGAAAAGTTTCATTATTTACATAAATGATACTTTTAAATAATTAATATTTTATTATAGATTTTAAAATTCATAAAAATAACATGTTCATCCAAATAACTATGATAATGGTAAATATTTCTTTAATGATCCAATTGGGGTAATTTTTTATTTTTAATATAACTTTATTAACCATATATTATAAAAAGACAAATAAACATGGTAAGAGTTAAACTATTTGACTAAAGGTTAAATCCAAAATATATAGTTAAATTTCAGACCTAAACATGTCTAAAATTCATTATATGGAAGTATTTCAACCCATAAGAATATTGGCCTAAAAATTACTCACATTAGAGCAATTTGAAACCAAAAAGAAATTTATAATAATTTAATAGTTTTGTAGTTGCAAAAGTGCCCCTCCCATATATTATAAAAAAACTTCTCCTTATCTTTTATTCACACATCTAAAGCACTTATTCTTGGAAAAAACCCTCACCCTTTTTCTCAAACATTCACTTTCATCATCCTAGATACCACACTTTTGGCAGAAACCCATCCTAAGAGCTTATTTTTTTCCAATCAAAATGAGACATAGTATGTGATGAGAGGGGCCCGCAATATCCCCTCATTCCATCAGTAGGTCTCACAAGACAAACTATTTTCTTGGAATATGAAAATTACTATATGGAAATGTATGGTCTTGGCACGAGGCATTGATGGTATGTTTATGGTGGTTGACATTATTAATTCCCTCATTATGAGATTAGTTATTGATTTTTCATGTGATTATTTGAATAGTAGAATATCTATGTGAATGTTTATATGGAATTATCTAATTTATTCTTCTCATATTATGCTGATGATTATGTTTAAATAGATTTTTTTTTCATTTTTACACCTTTCCATAAATGATTATGAGAATTAATGTCATCTTCTACTATATTGTTAATCATTACTAAGCATTGGAGCTCACCCATTTCTTATGTTTCTTTATTAAACTAGATTTGAAGAAGTATATTATGGCTGAACTTCATGGATAATATAAGGTACATGAGTGTTTTCAAACGAGACACTATTTTTTTTTTCATTTCAATATGTAATATAAAATGTATGATTGTATCTAGTTTTTTCATGGTTATTAATTGATCAGTCCATCGAGATCTGATTTATATTTATCATGCCAATGTAATAAAATAATTCCCCAACTCTCGGTAACTAGGCTTAGGGAATTACTGTTTCTATTATAGAAAGTTTAGTAAAATCCTTGGAAACTAGATTTCGAAAAACCTTGATTAGGGAACATTTCCATAAGGTAGAATTTGAGGATAAGTATGTATGAACATACTAATATTTTGGTAATGTAGAGAGTAAGTGGGTATTCTTAAAAATTAATCACTTTATGGAAACTATAAGTGGATGTGGTTTTTGGGAAAAAATTTCCTTACGGTAACAAACACTGACAATGTGTTCTAGGCTTCACTCTGGATAACCTAGTATATGAAAACAGGCCTTACAACACATGTGGTTTGACACTCTCAGTGGATATCCTTAGGAAAATTCATATTTTCATCAGAAACCAATATAATGGACTTATGAGTAAATATGTACCCAATGAAACTTTTTTTTATTATAGACTAGATATGTATATATTTTTCAATTTATGTATGTATTTTAATAGTTTAGAATTATGAATTATGATTCGTAACCTAATCAATTTTAGGATATTGTTTAGAAATGGTGCTTAGTGGAAGAACTAGAAACCACATCAATACACACAATCTATGTAGGGATTTCCCTCATATGAATGATAATGATAATGGATCTGGTGATACAACTAGTGTTGAACAAAATTTAACAAAGTTAGGACAACTAACTCAGGTTATTAATAATAACACTACCCATATAGAGAAGCACAATACACATCATGGAGGATCAATGATAGACCAATTTATGAAGCATCAACCTCTAATATTCAATGGGACCAAAAATCATTTTGTATCTGAGTAATAAATAATTTCATTAGAGAAAATATTTCATTCTTTATGATGTAGTGAAATGGAAAAAGATGTAATGATATCCTATTATCTATTAATAGATGAGAATAAATGGTGATTATTAATTCAATACTCGGTCCCATGCTCTCCAACTCCAAAGCAGTCAAATACCTGAAATAGAAGGGTGTTTTCCCTTATCAATACCAGCCATAATATAATCTTTTTGGTCCAAAAAGCATGGCCCAAATTGAGTGTGAGAGTAAATCCCATTAAGAAACCACCAAGAGATATATTACTAATAGTTAGATAATATATATGGAAGGAAAATAAACAAAAGAAGTAGTAAACAAGGAAGTACTCAACAGTAAACAATTCCATAGTTTCAGATCATTCAGTTCCACATAGAATGTAAACAGATAATCACAAATAGGTAACCTTAAAGGATGTACTCATAACCTAATCCCCTCTGGTCTTACCTAGAAAATAGAAGCAACCCTCTAAGAAGTACACACAGTCTAGCCCCTCTGGTTCAGCTTTAGTATAGACTCTCTGGGCAAGCACTCACCGTCAATTCCCCCTATAGTCCTGTATTGGTAACTAAAAGGCACTTTGGGGAATTATTTATGTCTCATTCCCCTGGTGTCCTCCATCGAGGAACTACAGACAATCTAAGGAATCACCTACTTCAATCCCCCCTAAGGTCTCACATCGTAATAATAATAACAAACACTCTGGAGAAGCCCTTATGTCCATTCTCTCCATGGTCTACTACACTAGGTTCTCATGACCCTTTGTAAGTCAAATGAGCATAGCAATGCAATGTGGCCAAAGTAAACCTCATGAAATACTTGGAAAAACAGTCTACAACATAACAACAATATAGATAAGAATCACTCCAACCTAACAATACTAGGCATGGAAAATAAAGCAGCATCCTAATAGGAAATACTAGATAAAATATTCAAAACAAGAAAACATGAGAAAAACCTCCATAGAATGGACAAATATACCATATTCCCAACTTATAACAACTATCCGATCATCCAAGGCATAGTAGGAAAACATTAGGGATAAAAAAATAAATAGGTAATACCCAGTTCAAGGGTATTGTAACTTTTGCACATAATACTCAAAGACTATCTACGAAAAGGCACAAACCACCTACCTCGGTGTTGTAGGATCGTTATACATGAACCTAGTGCCTTGAATCACCCAATAACACCATATATCTACAACAATGCTAAAAACGTTCAACCAAAGATAACTTGAGGAAGAGACAGAATCTGGAAATGGAGATCTAAGAGAAGGAAGAGCGTGTAGTGGTGATACCAATGCAACAGATGATGGTCAAATTAGAGAAAGGATTCTCGGTTAGGGGATCAGAGAAGTTTTGTGGATGTATGATCTCTTGTTCAAGCCATACCTAGAAGGAGGTAGTTCTATCCAACCAACGTGACCCTGGTACATTTAATGAAAAAAAATAAAGTACAGGGCATTTACTTTAGAAGTACCTGGAGTGTACGTGCCCTTACTGGCCCCTACATTAGGCAGTCTCTAGGTCACCATACTTGACCAAGTGTAAAACTGTTACATGTCCAACACCCATCTACATGTGGTAACTGAGTACACGACATGTACTTATAATGTACACAACGTGTACTTAAGAATTTTCCAAAAAAAACTCCTTTTTTCTCAAAACACCAGAAAAAGTAAAACATACCTAAAAAGAAGATCCGTGTTCTTATAGTCACGAACCATACCCCAGGGCCCATGTCATGACTACCATATTCCCGCCTTCCATAGGCCTAGGGTTTGCAACTAGAACTAGATAGGCATATCCCTAAAACCGGGAAGACATTGTCTTTTTAAACTGTAACTCTCACAATCCAAGAACATAACAAGACACAAGCATAGGTAAACTATCTAGTAAATTGAGTGAGTACAGTAAGTAAGAGGGACAGAATACAAACTCAACTAGAAAGTTCAAGTAAAATTGAAAACAGCTCCTGTGAACACCCGCCAAGGATCCTACTAAGTGGGTAGGTACATATCTCGAACGATCATCTCTATGGTAAGTCTCATCTAATGGTCCACCTCTGAGCAGCCTCCAGTCCTGGAACCCTTATCCTCGATCAATGTTGTCTTTAATTTGTACAACACACAATAAGGTGTGGGTGTAGCCTATGTAGGGGTGAGTATAACAATACTCAGTAGGGACCCTGAGACCCCTGAAGGTCTCTCAGAATCAACAAAGGATAAACCACAAAGTAAGTCCTCAATCTCCAAGCATGGAGAAAAAGTCATCAACACTACTTAGGTATATGAACATATAAATACCTATGTTGTCAATATATACTAATCTCACACGTGATTGAAAATAACACAAAGGAGACACCATGAAGGTTTAATTACCACACATGTAACACCACGAAGATAGAAGTACCAGGCAGGTAACACCACGATGGTAGATGTACCACACATGTATGACCACAAAGATAGAAGTACCACACATATAACACTATGAAGGTTAGTACCACAAAGGTAATGAAAAAAATAAGAATACAATGAAGGTATCACCACACAGTAGTGTACCACAAATTTAGAGACTCATCTCACACCAGGTATAACTTATGTGTAGAATTATAGATGATTAGATGTAATGATAGATCATCTTAATTCATTGAGAAGATCTGCTGTTGACCCAAACATGATCGAAGATGTCCCACACCGGATCTGAAGATGAACCACACAACATCTGGAGATGACCCACACAAGATCGGTATGCGCTGACCCACATTGGATTGCTGAGTGATAACCCACATAGGATTAGAATATGACCCACATAGGATCTGAAGAATCCTCAAGTACAGCCAGCCACCAGGTTCCTACACTAAGCATGCTTGATTCCAGGAGGTTCTGCTTCTCACATCATCAGTCGATACATAAAAAACCATGAAGTCCCATGAAATGTAAATTAAATGTTTTTGACATCATAAATGACCCAACGCGATAGATGGAGTGTCAATCAGACGCACGGTCTGTAGGTTATTTGCATTTCCGTTCTCGGGGATCGGTTGGATTCGAGTTTGATCCAACTCGGATGTACTCCAACTTTATCCAAAACTCAAGAGGAGTATAAAAAAAGGACAATATCGATCCAAGGATCCCAACGCCAAAGACGGTTTCTCAAACAGATGTCTGGTTGTCAAGATATGACCCTTTAAGTGTTTTTTAGTCTGGTTGGGCCCGAGTTCGGTCCGACCCGGCCTGGGCTAACCTGTCTTGGTTTTGGTCAACCCTACCTGACCCGGGTATACCCTAGATTGGTTAGGTTGTGACTGTCCTGACCCACTAGTCCACGGTCCGGTCCGGCCCACCAAGGGGGTGGCCCGACCCGCTAGGTGCGACCCGCTCAGAGCGGCCCACTCAGCACGGCCTGTAGGGCTCAGCCCGCAGAGCTGGGTGTTTTCTGCCATAGCGAGGTCCACTGTCACCTCTACCGAGGGGGAGGATCCCCATGGTATTCCGAATGGTCCAATGTACCATTCGGATGGCGCGCCGCTGGGTTGGCACGCGGTACCCGCCAGAGCGGTCCTGCTCGGCGTGACACGGGTGGCCGGTGTTCTGGCTAGCTCTCCGCTTAGCAGTGTGACAACATCACTGTTGTCCCTTGGTTGGTCGGGTGTTGACCGCCCTCTGAGTGCATCACCACGGCTCAGAAGCCAATGCCTTCTCCTCCACCGGAGGCGTAGACGCACGCCGCCTTGCCTCCATGCGGTCAGCCGACATGCTGACCGCCGTCCTCCTCCGCCGAGGCCAACAGGACACAATATCTTCTGGTGGTGCAGTTTCACCTCCGCCGCCATCCTGGCTGGCTGGAGTGCCGACTACCGCCTTGTGCCCAGCCGACATCTGTCTTTGATGACGTGGTCTGTTCCACTCAACCCATCGATCCGTCCATGAAGAACGCGTCAACAATGAAGTTGTGGAGGGATTGGGCCATGTTTTTTGGTCTATACCATCCATGTCAGACCGATAACATGTGAATCGAGGAGAACGATTCCACATAAATTAATGAAGATAAAATTGAACAGAATCCCTTCCTCGATCATTCGTTGGAGGCGGCGCGAGGAAGAGGATGAAAATGTTGAAGGAGGCACAGACCTTTTTCGCTCCTGCAACACGCATCTGATCCGAGCTTGAGCTTCAGTCCCTCGTTCTTGATCTAGATAATGTTTTTCCTTGAATTAAGTTCCTTGTTAGAGGATATTCTTCCAAGTTTCCAAGGCTCTCCCAAAATCCATTCTTTGCAAACAATCTTCCCCCACAAGAGGTGAGGAGCCAACTTGATTAAGTTAAGTATATTAATTAATGTTGGAACATCAATTAGGGGAATTCAAAGAGTTACCTCCCATTAAAATAAGAGTTTGGGTGGTCCCAACCACCAAGATTCAAATGGGAGGTTTCAAGAAATAAAAAAAAATTATTATTTTATTTTATTATTTATCTTTTAACTCTCTAATGAAAATCCAAAAAACTAACTTCTACCCTCGACCTAATGCAGTCGAGGTGAAGGTCTCATTAAGCGAATATCAGCACTACGAGTTCAATGGTGTCCTCATATTTCAATTCCAAGCACCAGTTCAAGAGTTAAAAAATGTCACTCGCGCGTTTACTGAATGTACCTAAAAAAAGTTCATAATTTTATTCCGGTCACACCGGGTCTCAGAATCACATGTTGTTAATTTTTTCAGACTCGTAATAATTCCATATAATTAAAACAATTTCATGAAAAATCCAGGTCTTTATAGTATATATGTAACATACATATTGTGTAGATTAGGAATGGTATTCACTGTGATTCCTCCAATTTACATATTGGTACAGGGTTAATTTTAAATGAATTTACCTAGTTTGTTTAAAACTATAAGGTTTCATAATATCACAGAAATTAAAATGAGTATTAAGATTAAATGATTGATTAATTAAAGATAATAATTCATCAATTCTACCACACTTTATCTTAAACAAGAACAATTAATGGAATGGATTATCATTTTATTAAATGTGTAATATGTTTCTTGCATGTGGAATATCATTAGCTAGACCAAGCCTTTTGTATGTGATTGGTTTCGTTTAATTTATTATTAAATTTAATTTTTGGCAAGTATTCTGATAGTGTTAATATTTTTCTTTATTATTAATATGTTTTTCAATGACTTAATCCCACTCAATTATTAAATATGAATATATTTGCATCATTTATGTGTTTTTGGTGTATTTTGGTGTTAAATGTGAAAATATGTTAATTCTATAAAATTAACAGTTTTTGAGAGATTCTATTTTTTGGTCATAACTTTTACATTATTCATCCATTGGAAGAGAATATTTTTTGAGTTTTCATATGCTCATGTGATTCGATTTTGTCTTCTATACCAAGACCCAATTTGAAACCCAATGGAACAAAAAAATCAATCAAATGGAGAAATCAGTCTAGGTGGAAGAATGGACCCCACTACATTAAACCTAAAATATCTTATTCAACCAACATTAAAATGAGGTGATTCCAGTGGGTTTTGATAGAAAACATTAAAAGGACAGTTGAAATTAAATTCTATAAAATAATAAGATCATAAATTCATCTTTTTGGCACGTCCAAGTGGAATGGGTAAAATAGTGTTTGGCATCCTGGAGAAGTTAAACTCACTAATCAAGGAATAAATTCCTTTTCACCTGTCCAAAGTATTTGATATTTTTTAGGATTAAAAAAACACAATTTCCAACATCTTATAAGAAGGGATGTTGGCTTGATTCGGATGTATGTTAGGAATAATAGAGGCAATCTTCTTGGGGACAGATTCTATAGGATCAAAATTTGTGTTCTTTCTTTTCATTCTTTTATTCTTCTTATCATTATAATGAATTATTCTCCCCCTTGAACTCGATTACCCTTAACATGGTGGGTTAGATCTTAGGAGTGATTGGGGAGGGGTAGGTTTACCCTTTATTAATTCTTTAGTTCTTTCACTTAATGTTTTAAAATCCTCTTTTCTCTTTTGTGAGTTAGTTTGTATTTCTTATAACAGGTTTTATTATCATGTATGATTGTATCTGATTTTAGATTCTAATATTTATTTTTATTTAGTCGAAGATAAATATCTCCATCCACTAGGTTCTGGTTCATATATAAGGGAATAGTCCTGGACTTAGTGGTGATGTACTTAGTGATCACTGGTACATGTGTGAGGAGTATTGAATGTTCTTGATTACTTTGTATATACAAGACCCGATTAGAAATTGGCTAAGATAATTGGGGGAGGGTATTCCCTACAACTCTATTACACATTGGATGGGGAGTAGACTCTTCTAAGACTTTATCAAGGTTTATTCTCATATTATTATTTGACCAATGGAGTGAGAAGAAAATATTGTCGATTATCACTCTTAATTACTTAACAGAAGAGAATTGGGTAAGTCGAACAGTGATAGAGTAACAATTGAAAAATAGACCCTAACCTGATCACCATTTCTTATCACTAATTTAAATAAATTCATTTTTCAATTTTTTTTAAATCATTCACTTAATTTATTTAGATTATTTATTTTATTTGTGGTATTTTCAAAGTCAAACATTTTCAAAAACAACATCACTTCTTCCTCTAATTTTAACTGACAAACACTATTATTGAGCACTCCTCTCTGGAGACAACCTAGGTAACCCACTATAATACATTTTAACATAGATTATATTTTTCTCCACAACCCATGATAAGTATGTGTCAAAACATGGTGTCTTTGCTGGGAGGTAGTGCCAACTTTTATTTTCTTTTCATTCATTTCTCTTTTCATCTTTCCTCTTCAAAATTGCATGACTAGAACAACAATTACTGAACCTTCACTCATAGATCCAAAAATTGAAAAAACCTTATTGAATAGAATTATAAAACCTATTTTGAAATATTAATTTGAGGAAATTCCACTTATAGACTCAAGTTAAACTTAAAAGTGTTCACTTTGAGCATGTTATCATGGCTAAAAATCAAAACCCAACTCACAATGACCTCTGTGAACCATAATTACATAATCAAAATAATAAAAATTCCATTATAGTGTTACAAAATGATTTTGAAGTGAAACCTAACAAGATTCCTTTCCTCCAATGTTTCATGGTTTTGCTGGTGATGATCCAAACAAACACATTAAAGAGTTCACACATGTTTTCTCAACATTCAGACCCTGTGGAGTTGCTGAGAAGCAGGTAAAGTGGAAGGAATATATGTCTTCATTGGATAGGGAAGAAAATGAATGGTTGTATGTCCTAAAAATAGGATACCTTCATGACTAGAAGGACCTGTTAAGATGTTTTATTCAATGATTCTTCCCCACCTCTAGAATCACAACCATTCGGAAGGAAATATATGCCATACTACAATCATCTGGAGAAACCATTTATGAGTACAAGGAGAGATTTAAGAATATATGTGCCAGATACCCACATCAAGCCATTGAGGAACATCACTTTCTTGTATTCTTCTATAAAGGACTACTGGAAAATTATAGAATCCTTTTTGATGCATCATTAGGAGGTTCATTTATTGACAAGTCACCAGAAAAATCCAAGGGCTTGATTGACATGATTTCCCAGAACTCGCATCAGTTTGGAACCAGAGGTATAGGAACAAGAGTTATTCCTTGGGCAAGAACTTCTCATCCATCACCCTTACTAGAAACTTGGATTGAACAGATAACTAATTTGGTGAGGCTGATGGCTTTGAAGCATGTTAGTGACCAACAAGCGCTAGCTAAGGTATGTGGTTTATGCTCATCACCTGATCATTTCACTGACCAATGTTCTAAAATATAGGGAATAGAAACATGTGGGGAATCCTTTCAGCCAAGGTAGTTCCAACAAAATCATGGATGGAGAGATCTTAACCAAGTCAAATATAGGTTTGGAAATCAATATAATCAAGGTAGACCCCCATACCAAAACCAATTTCCAAACGAACCACCATTCTTGAATCAATTCTAAAATCCACCACCATATCAACAAAAGTAGTCTTATAACTAGACTTATTACCAAAAATCAACCACTTTCCAAAGACCCTATGAGCATCCATCCACTAGTACGCAATCTCCAATTCAAAACCTACAACAAAAATCAGATTTTGAGTGGTTGAAGGACACCATTAATTATTTGTCCAACAAGTTTGAAAGTATCACAGATTTTCTGACCAAAAATCCAGGTAAAATCCCTTACCAAACAATACCATACCCGATAGATAATTTTAGTAATATAATAACAGGAAGTGGAAAAGAACTCCCACCACCATCCACTATTGAACCTAAAACAAGAATACCTAATCTGGGAGAGAATGAAGTTGGAAATGATTAAAATTCTATGAAAATACATCAGGAAGAAGATAAGAAAGAAGGGGATGAGAATGATATTCCAAGGAAGAAAGAAAAAAAATTCTATTTAAAAGGAATCAAATGGAGAAGAAAGATATACCCTAACACTTTCCATCAAGGATGAGTGAATCAAAGAGGATTCAAGAAGAAGTAATGCAAAAAAAAATTATGGACACCTTCCAGAAAGTAGAAATAAACATACCTATGCATGAAGCATAATTTTTTTTCCAAATTATGCTCAATTTTTGAAGGTTATTTGCACCAATAATGGGAGACCTAAATGTAATGAGAGGATCAATTTGGGAAGAAGTGTCTCATCCCTTATCAAACCACAATTACCAACCCAATTTTATGATCTAAAGACATTTTCAATTCCATGAACCATTGGTTCATTAAATTTCTCATTTGATTTGTGTGATTTATATGCATAAATTATTGTATTAACTCACTCAGTATATAGTTATTTTCATACAAGAGAGTTGAATCCCACAAGATTAGTGGTCTAACTTGCAAACAAATCCACAGTTTTCACAGCCGGAGTTCTGGAGGATGTCCTAGTAAACGTCAAAGATATTGTATTCCCTACTGACTTCTATGTGTTGAATATGGAAGATGATAGGATCCCATCACACTCACTCATAATATTGGGGTGTCCTTTCTTGAATATGGCCAAAACCATCATTAATGTCCATGAAGGGACACTTACCATGGAGTTTGGAGACAACACTGTCCACATCAATATTTTTGAAACTATGAGGCACCTATCAGATGATCATTCACTCTTTTAATTCTCCTAGGAAGATGGTATAGAAAATATTGAAGAATTAGGTATGTTTCAAGAATTATTAATATTTTAGATAATTTTTCTATTAAAAATATCACTGAACATATGGACTCCCAAATCACTAGAGATTTTGATTTCTTATGGGAAGAAGAGGTAAAAAATTATTTATATGATGAATTATTAAATGATAATGATGATGATATAATTTCTTATGTGTAGGATGTAAAACCTTTGGATGATGGGAACCTCTATTTAGTTTCGTCCCTTAAGTATCCCCTGGATCTAGAATTAAAACCACTCTCCACTAATTTAAAATATGTCTACCTTATTGAGGGAATGAAATTACCAGTAATAATTGATAATAATATATATATAACTAAAGAAAAATCATTTATTGAGCATTTGAGAGATAATTTCTGAGAAATATGGTGGAGATTAGGTGATTTCACTAGAATAAACCAAAACATTTGGTCACATGAAATTTTTCTTGAGGGAGATTCCAAACCTGTTAGACAACCCCAAAGGAGGCTGAACCGCACCCAGATGAATAATGTGAAAAAAGATATTGAGAAGCTGTTAGAAGCTGGGATCATCTATCCCATATCATATTCACAATGGGTTATCCCCATCCATCTAGTCCCAAAGAAAACTGGCCTAACCATTGTGAGGAATCAAAAAAATTAATTAATACCTGTGAGAATTCCGAATAGCAGTTGTGTGTGAATAGATTTTAGAAAGTTGAATTAGGGCACTCGAAAAGATCATTTCATAATCACTTTCATTTACCAAATATTAGAGGGATTGTAATGGAGAACTCATTATTTCTTTTTGGATGGATTTTCAGGTTATTTTAAGTTACCCATTGCTCCCGAGGATTAAGATAAGACTACCTTTACTTTTCCTTTCAGAACTTTTTCATAAAAAAGGATTCCATTTGGATTTTGTAATGATCCAGGTACATTTCAAAGGTGTAGGGTATGTATGTTTTCTAATAATATTGATAATTTCTTAGAGTTTTTCTTGGATGATTTCATATCTTTCAGATATTCTTTTGACCATTGTTAGAAAAATGTGGAAAATGTTTTTGAAAATATGCAATGAAAAGAACCTTGATTTTAATTAAAAAAAGTGTCATTTTATGGTTGAGAGAGGTGTTTTCCTTGGGCATGTCATTTCATATAAAGGCATTGAAGTTGATAAATAAAAAATTTATGTGATAAATTCATTTACTTTCCAAACTTGTGTGAAACATGTTAGATCATGTTTTACACCACTAGTAATGCAACCACCCAATTGTGAAGAACCATTCAAGTGAATTTGTGATGCTTAAAACCAAGTAGTTGGAGTAGTCCTTTATCAGAGAATTTTGGGAAGGCTATAAGTCATCGAATATGAATAAAAAAAACTTACATGTGGCCTAATTCAACTACACAACAATTGAAAAAGTGTTTTTAGCAGTTTTTTCTTTAGACAGATTTAGATCATATCTACTAGAACTGATGTTATTGTGTTTTTTGATCTTACAGCTCTTTGGTACTTTATGAAGAAGGTTGAAGAAAAATGAAGGATTGTGAGATTGAAGCTATTACTATAGGAGTTAAACATATAAATCATTGATAATAATGGATATGAGAACCAACTGTCTGATCACTTAAGTAGACTTCCCAACACTACTAAAGTTTAATTCCCAGACACATAACTACTAAATGTTCGCCTTTCATGGGAGAAGTTATACATTATTGGAAAATAAGTACCTTGGTATGATGACATGGTCAATTATCTAGTAACAGCTCCTATCCAATCTCATTTAAATTCCCAAAAAATTTAAATGGTGAAATATGAATCTAGATATTATATTTGGGATGATCCAGTTCTATGGAAGTATTTCAATGAAAAAATGATAAAAATATGTTTTCCTAAAAATGAAATTGATTCGGTCTTTATGTTTTTTTACAAATTAACTTATGGAGGCCACTTTGGACCTCAAAATACATCATAGAAGGTTTTAGAATCTAGACTTTGTCGGCCAACACTTTTCAAAGATTCTCATCAATTTTGTAAACGGTGTAAAAATTGTCATTTTACGGAAAATATTTCAAAGAGACAGGAAATTCCTCAAAAAAATACTTTTTGTGAAATTTTTTATGTTTTGGTATATATTTTATGGTCCCTATCCCAATGAAATTTAGAAATTATTATATTCTACTTTCTGTTGATTATGATTTCAAATGGGTGGAAGCAAAAGCCACCAGGACTAATGATGCTAAAGTTGTTTGTGATTTTGTCATAGGTAACATATTTTGTAGGTTTGGAGTTCTTAGAGCCATCATTAGTGATCAAGGGACTTAATTTTCCAATAGGAGAATGGAGGCACTATTGAAAAGGTATGGGGTGAATCATAAATAATGAACTCTCTATCATCCATAGAAAAATGGGAATGTTGAAGTGTCCAATAGGGATATCAAAGGAATTTACAAAAAGACTATTAATCCTAATAATAAGGATTGAAGACATAGGTTAGAAGTAGCATTATGTTATTTCAAGAAATCCTACAAAACCCCAATTAGAATGAGCCCATATAGGATGATTTATGGGAAAATATGTCACTTACCTATGGAATTGGAACACAAGGCATACTGGGCTATGAGGAAGATGAATATGGATCTTGAAAGTCTTGGGAAAGAGAGAATAGTTCTGTCACAAGAACTGGAAGAAATTAGACGGGAAGCATTTGAAAATTCTAGGATTTACAAAGAGAGTAAAAGTTTGGCTCATGACAAACTGATCCAACCATTTTACTTTCATACTAGAGATAATGTGTTGTTATTCAATTCACGACTCAAGCTGATGCCAGGTAAACTTTGTTCCGGATGGGAAGGTCCATTTATAGTTTCTCATGTATATCCTTTTGGTGCTGTGTAGATTGTGAAGGATGCAGAGAAGGATACATTCATTTTTAATGGGCACATGCTCCAGAAATTACTTAGTACCTTGCCATCAGAGCCAATGGAGGAGATCACAGTCCTCCAACTAGTTTATCAGTAAAATCCATGAGGTTGTACCTCTTCTTTATATTTTCTTGATTTATGTGATTCAATTTCAAATATTCTTAGATGTTAAATCAATTTAAGTGCATTGCGGACACTACATCATTTATGTGTGGGCGAGGGAACCTTTTTAGTTTATTATTTTCATTTGTTGTTTGTTTTCTTATTTTTTTTATTATAAAATGTGTGTGTTTCAAATTTTGTGTGTATATTTTTGAAATTTTGGGTGTTTTTGAAACATTTGAGAAGAATTGATTATATTTGTCATTTTTGAAACCCATGTCCATGGGAGAAATAATTTATTCCATGAAACAAAGGTTAAATGAATACTAAAAATGGCTTAGTTTGAAGTTCAAATATTTAGAAATTTCATGAGAAGTACTCTAATTTTTGAATCTCATGACACATCTCACTGTCCATATCTTTGAAATCACATTCCTGTGAGGTTTTTGAACCATTATTTTCCTATTCTTTTCATTTACCACATTTCTTGAGAGAACCAAATTGTGCTTGATTTAACCATAATTTGATTTATTCCTGTCAAAACCCAAGGGTTTGAGGTACCTGTGTTTTTAATTATTGAGGAATTTATTTGGTTTAAAAACCCTTTTTTCAATAAAATTATTTTCATTATGGCATACCTTTCACATTTAATCATTGTATCCCTTAGAATACATGAAAAACCTGTTAGTTAAACCACATTACAAGCCAATATTCCCTATCCAACCTGCTCTTGAAGTGCAATTTCATGATCTATTTGAACTTAAGTGTGGGGGGGAGCTATCTTGTGTTGTGATACTTTATTGGGTTAATAATTGGGTTTAAATAAAATTAGGAGGATATGATCTTTATAATGAGAAAAAAAAATCGTCTGTTGATAGTCGTGCCTTTTATAGATCTTTCGAGAATAAAAAAGAAGTTGTTCCTTTTTGGTGCTTCTAATAGAGGAAGAAAGTTATCCCTATTTTTAGCTTTCAAGAAAAATTATGTTTGAGAAGGCTAAAATGTTTTCTAATAAAATTATTAATGATGTGAGCTTTCCTTGTGTTATCATGATTATAGAGGTTATTTTCTACTACGGGGATATAATAGGAGACCATATTTGAGTGAAAATTGAAATAATGAAATTTTGATTCAAAAAGATCCAAACCCTCCTTATTCCGCCTCATAATTTTTCATATATAAATTTTACTAACATAAAGTCACATAACAACCCTATAAAGTTATCATGATAATCACAGGTCCTTGACTCACATCAGGTGTATATGTAGGAATTTATCAAGCCTATGGTGACCCTTGTATAAGTTTGAATGAGAAATACATTGCCGATA
Source organism: Viscum album (assembly GCA_963277665.1). Taxonomy (NCBI): domain Eukaryota; kingdom Viridiplantae; phylum Streptophyta; class Magnoliopsida; order Santalales; family Viscaceae; genus Viscum; species Viscum album. Next base: position 90,093,897 of record OY728127.1, on the reverse strand, counting down.
AATTGACATTTGTTAGTTAAGATAAAATTCATGTGAGTTAGGTGTTTTGTGTGAATATGAGGATAAATGAAGATGAAATATATTGGATGATATTAATTAAGAACTTGAAATAATTTTTATTTATGTGTCATGATATATTTTATTTCTTGGTGTGGAATTGGGGTATCTCATGGGCATGTGTTTTGAATTTTCATTGATTTTATTTTGATTTTAACTTGTCCAGGAGTCCATGTGATAAGTGTGGGGGAATTGATAGAGTTAATATTTTTATTAATAATAATATTTTTTTTCAATTACTTAATGAATATCAATTATTCAATTTGATTATATTTTCATAATTTATGAGTTTTTGGTGTATTTTGGGCTTAAATGTTAAAATGGGTTAATTCTGTAAAATTGAAATTTTTTGGGAGCTTATGTTTTTTGGGCATAACTTTTACATTATTGATCAAATGTATGTAAATATTTTTTCTAAGATTTATATGCTCATGGGATTGAATTTTGTTTTGTAGACCAAGACCCAATTCAAAAACCAATGGTACAAAAAAAAAATCAAATGAAGAAATTAGTCTGGCTGGCAGAACGGACCCCAGTACATTAAATCTGAAATATCTCATTTAACTAAACATAAAATGATGGTATTCTAACTGGTTCCGATATATAAAATTCACGAGATAGTTGAAATTAAATTATATAAATTAATAATCTCAACAAGCCATCTTTTGGTAACGTCCAAGTGGAGTGGGTAAAAGAGTGTTTGGAGTCCAGAAGAAGTTAAACTCATTAATAAAGACATATGTTCCATTACATATATCCAAGGGAAATGATATTTCTAGGATTTACAGAAATAAAAATTTAAAACATTTTATAAGAAGGGATATTGGATTGGTTTTGAAATCTTGCGGTTATAATAGTGGAAACATTCTGGGGGATAGATTCTAGAGGATCAAAATTTATGTTCTTAGTTTTATTTTTTTGTTCTTCTTAGATTTATACTAACTTATTATCCCCCCTTCAACTTAGTTACCCTTATCATGGTGGGGTAGATATTTTTAATTATTGTGGAGGGCGAGGTTTACCCTTTTGTTATTTTGGAGTTCTTTCACATAATGATTTAACATCCTCTTGTCTCTTGTGGGAATCAGTTTCTATTTATTATAATAGTTTTCATTATCATGTACGATTGTATCAGATTTTAGATTATGTTTTTTATTTTTTTGGGTTAATGATCAATTTATACCTCTAATAGGTTATGGTTTATATATGATGGAATAAACTCGGACTAGGTTGTTAAGTAATCGGTGATCACCGATACGTGTGTTAGGAGTAGTGAATGTTCTTGATTGATTGGGATAAAAAAGACCCGATTGGGAATTGCCTATGATAATTGGGGGGGGGGTATTTTCTATAACTTGATTACACATTATAAGGATAGTGGACCAATCTGATGTATTATTTAGGTTTATTCTCACATTATTATTTGACCAAGGGAGTGAGAGGAAACAATTTTGGATTCTTACTCTTAAAAATATATCCAAAGAGAATTGGGTAAGTTGAACTGTGATAGAGTTACAATTGGAAAACTAAGCCTAATATGATCACCATTTCATATCACTGATTTAAATCTCATCATTTATCAATTTTTTTAAAACATTCACTTAATTACATTACATTATTTAGTTTCTTTCTTGTATTTTCAAAATAAAATAATTTCAAAAAAAACATCACTTCTTCCTCTAATTTCAAGCGGTAAACACTATTGTTGAGAACTTAGATCTGGAGGAAACAAAGGTAACCCACTATAATGCATTTTTACATATGTTATATTTTTTTCTTCCACACCCCATGATAAAAACCTGTCACATTACTTCTCTCTTCATTATTATGTAGGAAATTACATCCTATGGTTTCTTTAAAGTAATCCCCCTTTCACCCTCACCTATGTTAGAGTAAAAGGAATATTTAATGGATGGAGCTCGCAAGATAGTGGAGGTAAATCATGTTTGGAGTTGAGAAGAAACCAATCCAAGGACATAAAATGGTGGATAAGTGGAATTCTGTAAACAAAAACATAAATATGTTCATGGTATTTCTCCCCTAGAAAAACAGTTAGTTTATCAACCTCAGAATATACTAACCATTAGTATATTCTCATGATCACACCCTCTATTTTATTTCAATAAGTTTTGATGGTTATTTCATTACAAATGAATTCTCATGGTCACATTATTAATGAATTAACATGAATTTAATATGTAAATAAAATAAACAACCTTATTTCTTAAATATTATCTAGGAAATGGTTAATCACATATGTAATCCAAAATAATATTAACAATCACGTTATAAAGATAGTAATTATAAATTTACGCATAGAGGATTAAATACAACAATAAACTATTAGGTCAGTATAGCCTTCCATTAATTTTTTTTAAAATAAATCCATAGTTCAATGTGCTTTACTAGCTATAGTTTGGGTTCTTCCAATTATCTAGGAATTATAACATGAGGTTTTGGATTAACTTAACTTGGCTCATATCAAGGGTTGACTGCCAAAGTGGGATTTGGTGAAACTGAGGGGAAATGTTGAGGAAATATAAATTAATGAATTTAGGATTGGGAGACCACTCAGTATATCCAGAATCATTGAGTTTATGCAATTTTCATTTTTAATGCCTATCTAACACCATTCATGATTCTTGAGAAACCAATATTTTAGTAATTATAAGGGTAATATAATCCTTTCCACTTCAATGTCTAAGAAACAAGATATTCCAAATCCAATGGTGAGGGATAATTGGGATTTGATAAAATAGTTCTATACAAATAGATATAATAGTTAATTATTTTTCTATATTTACCATATAATGTAATAAATATCTACTTATCTTATTTTTAGAAATATCATTAAAAATTACATCAAATAGATCGATTTGATCTGTACATGATAAAAAACATTCTCACTGGAACAACTATCCATGAATGGTTGAGGATTTTTTGCATCATCCTTCACTATGAAAGGAAATTCCATGTGTTGATTAACCATTTCCTGTTTCACCTGGAAATAGGAAAAGTGAAGAGGAGATATTTTTTATGACAAAAAACTGAATGATGCTACAGATGTTCAGTGATTTATTCTATCATCCATTTCTAATGATATCTTGAAGAAACACGAGCTTATAGATGCTTATAAAATGATGTATCATATTCAGGATCTCTATCAAGAGAAGGAGAGAAATTATAGGTATGATATATCCAATTCTTTTTTTACAACGAAGAATGGAGAGTCAGTGAAAAATAGCCCTAATGTTTTCATGATTATTGGATATATTAAACATGTAGAAATCTTAGAGAATAAACTTCTGGATGAGTTGTGTACATATCTCATACTTTCATACCTAACCAATACCTTCTCTTGTTTAATTGTATATTATAATATTAACAATAATGAGATGAATCTTTCAAAACATCTGACCTTGATTCATAAAGTGGATATGAACATGGCGCATGAAAAACCCATAGTCCTTTTGGTGAATAATTATAGGAAGGACAAGAAAATGGGGCCCATGAAGTATAAGTAGTTTAAATCTCCCAAGCACCATCCTACCAAGAGGAAGAAGATCTAGAGATAGGGTGAGAAAAATGAGGAATTGTGTTTTCCATTTGGCAGGCTAGGCCACTGGAGGAGGAACTACACCCAAAATCACGGGGATGATAACATTATGTGCATTATCAAGTGAAATCATTCCATATATATGCATTGTGTATTATATTCAACTTAGGCTTCTCACATATGTATCCAAATGAAAAACCAAGTAAATTCCCGAAAATTTCTATTGGAGAGGTGGATATACAAGCTACCAATAGTGCAAGGTTGGCTGGTCTTTCCATTGGAGACTACCACTTTTCATTGAAAATGGGAATGATTTTGGTTTTACATGATTGTTATTATATACCTACTTTAACCAAAAACCTAATTTTTTCTTCATGTTTAGATACAAATGAGTTTATTTTCATGTTCAGAAATAATTTTTTTCTTTTATGAGTAAAAAATATTTCATGGTATGGAACATTTAAGCAATTTTATATACGTATAAAATTATGAAAACGAAGTTTTGGAAATTGATAACGAATCAAGTTCACACGACTAATATAAAATCCATCTTTGGAAACACCGTATTAGCCCTGTAAATGAAAAGAATTTGACAAATCTCTATTAATATTTCAATTTAGACTCTTTTGAGATAAAACCACATTATAAATATCATTATTCTCTATGAATAAAATGGACCAAACCACTAATTTTTAGATAGGGTGAAAGTACAACAGAGCTTCCAGGATTAGGACACACTGATGTTTGTGGATCAATTCTAGTAGAATCTAGAGGTTGAAATTGTTACTTCCTGACATTTAATGATGACATGAGTAGATATGGATATATCCTCATAAAGAGGTATACATATGAGTCCTTTGAGAATTTTGTGGAATTAAATAGTATTATAGAAAATCATCTTGGTATGAAGATAAATAAGCTTCGATCATATCGAGGTGGTGGATATCATAACCATGAGTTCATCAACATTCTATGGGTATTTGGGATTCTATCTCAATTTGATCCATTTTATAAACTACAATCGAATGGTGTTACTAAAATGAGGAACATACCTTGTTGGACATGGTATTGTCAATAATGATTCATGTAGATCATTAATTATCCTTTTGGGGATATGCATTACAAAATAAAGCATACACATTAAACTGTGTACCAACTAAAGTAAAAAATGAAATTCCACTACAGCTTTGGAGTGGAAAGAAACCCATTTTTTCATACACATGAATGGGGTTGAGAAGAAATTTTAAAGTCCTTCTTAGGAAACAAACTATCACCTCAAAGCATGATGTGTATCTTTATTGGGTATCCTAATGAAACAAAGGATACTACCTATAAAACCCCTCAAAAAAGAAAGTGATTATCTCTAGAAAAAATTTATCTTGTGAGAGGGAGAACATCCTTAAGAAGGATAGAGGGAACATGATTGAAATTGATGAAGTTAATGCTCATGATATAAAGTATTTGGTAGTGGAATAGATTCCATAGGTCACCATGGAATAACTAGTTCCTAAAACACTAGTACTGTATAGGAGATCAAGAGAAGTAAGAGAACCATAGAGATATGGTTTTATAGTCACTGATAATGGGGACTCATTATTGGTTAATAATGGTAAAAATATCTCCTACAGGGAGCCAGTAAAGATCTCAGAATCTAGAAGATGGCTAGAAGCTACGAATTATAAACTGTATTCCATGTATCGAAACAATGGTTAGGTTCTAGTCGATGCTACTATTGATGTAAATCCTATTCAATTAAAATGGATATTCCTGAATAAATTGGACATGGATGGTAAAGTAAGTACCTGTAATGAAAGGCTAGTGGAGAAAGGGTTAAAACACCATCAAGGAATTGACTATGATGAAACCTTTATTTTCAAGTTTATATGTTTATATCCATCAGAATCATACTTTTCATAGAAGATTATCATGACTACGAGATTTGGAAGATGGATGGGAAAACTGCATTTCATACTGGGATCCTTTAGAAAGATGTCAATATGACACAAAAAGAAGGGTTTTTGACTCTATGTGACGCCAAAATTATTGGAATGTTACAAATATACATTTATGGATTGAAGCAAGTATCTAGGTTAGGGAAAATTTTATTTGATTAATACATAATAAATTTTGGTTTCATTAAGAACCAATGTGAGTTATGTGTTTGTAGATGATTTTGTTGGAATGTTGTTGTTATCATAGTATTAAATTTTGGTGACAAATTACTTATTTAAAATGACATAACAGTCTTACAATATATTAACGACTGGTTAAAGAAGTGTTTCCTCATGATAGAATTATGTGAAGCAGATTATATTCTTGGAATCAAGATCATTCAAGATAGATCAACGACACTACATGGCAGAAGAATAAGAAAACATATTTACCAGTTACTAAATATATTTAGTATGGAAGAATCCAAGAGGTATTGGTTACAGTGTCACGTGGTTTACATCTTTCTGAGAAAATTTCTTCTCAAACACAACTTGAAAATTAGTGAATCATACAGATCCTATTTGCTACAGTGATAAGATGAATCATGTATTCCATGTTTTGTACTGGACTTGATGTTTCCTATATAGTAAGCATGGTAGAAAGATATCCATCATATCAAGGAGAACAACATTTTACTATAGTTAAGTATATCCTTAATAATTTGAGAGAAACTAAAGATATGTCCCAGATGTATGGAGGATACAAGGAGCTTTTCATTAGTAGTTATACTGATGTTGGATTTCAGATAGATCCAAATGAGCTAAACTCATAATATGGATATGTTTTCTATATCAATGGAGGATCTCTGAGCTAGAAGATATTAAAGTACCTAGTTGTCCCTGATTCTACAATGGAATCCAATTATATAACATATTCCAATGTAGCCATGAAATCCATTTGGATTTAGAACATATTCCAAGATATTCATGTGGTACCTATAAGTGAAGACCCTATCACATTGTGTTGTGATAATTTTGTATTGGTAGCTCTTGTAATAGATCCAAGTACACACTAATATAAAAAACATATACTATAGAAATATCACCTATTCAAGGATTTATATTAGAGGGGTTAACTTGTAGTGATATGAGTACCCATGGAAAAGAACGTGGAAGAACCATAGACTAAAGTACAGTCTCATCACAAGAAAGAGTATCATGTGAGAGCTGTCAGAATGAAGGTTGTTACTATTTGTCTCTAGTGCAAGTTGGAGTATGTAAGAGTCGGTTCCCAATATCCAACATCTGTGAACATTGTGAAAAAATTGTATTCATGGTTTTTAAAATTTATAAAATTTTCATCATAACATGACTGTTCTTCTATGTAACATAGTATGTCATAACTCAGTAAGAGTAGTTTCCGCACTAAAAGGTAACAGTAATTCCACAATATGATGAAAAGCTGGAAGTACTATCACTATAATCATGAATATATGTTCTATAGTTGGATGATATCATTTTAAGAACACATATGATATATGATATCAGGGGCAGAGACACATATGACATTTAGGAACCTTCTAATGGTATAAGACAATGGTAATATCCATTATGGTTATTACATGAATGAGACCTGCTAGTAGGAAATCAACATTTTTATGTAAAATTTTATGTTTCTTTCTGTAAACATGTGTATTGGTCCTTAGATAGTAATATTATTATTAATTATAATTATGAGTCATTCATATAGATTTATTGATGAAAACTGTGATGATAGATTATCATGAAGATGTAGGATATGTTGGGTGTGTCATGAGTAATGTTGCATTAATGAATAATGTTAGAAAGGATTTATCCATTATGTTCATTAACGAAAAATAATACCTCAATATCATTAATAAAACTGATATATCCTAAATAATTCTATCTTCATGGTGCTCTATAGGAATGATATATTACCGATAAGTCAATGAAATAGATATAAAGCACATTGGTTGATGGAACTTGCATTAAAACTTATTTATTAGAGATATTATGATAGAGGGATTATATTACATGATAATCATTTATATGAGGTTACACATCATTTCAGAATTAAAAAAATTATCTATGTGTACCTTGGCATGTTTCAAAAATCTAACCTTGGACTTTAGGTTGCTTCCCCTAATCCCACTAAGAAATAGGCCTAGAGTGTAACACAATAAGTCTTTTTTGAATCTCAGTTAAATAATTTATTTTAATTTATAATATAATAGGTTGAATAAAAATTATTACCATATGTGGATTAATTATTATTAATGTATTCTTGATCTCATTTATTCTGTCACTAGTTATTCTAGAGAATATATTATGATTAGAATATTTATAAAAATACTTATTTTCTATTTAGTTAATATAATATTTATTTATATAGTGGTGAATAATATGGTGATATTTATTTAATAAGTAAATATACTTTTTTCAAGGCCCAATAAATATATTAGAGGAATGGACAACCTAGTTTAATAGACTAGTGGGAAATTAAAATATTGAATTATACTTAGTTAAATAACATTTGATTTTAATTTGATAGTTTAGAGCAAGTTGAGAAATAATAATATTACTATTATTATTTGGCATGGTGTTTTTCTAGGATTAAATAAATAATAAGGGTACTTGTGAAACTATTTTATTTTAACCCTATCAATATAAGTACCCAAATATGTTATTCTATCATTATCCTATTCAGTTCTTTTACAATAGATGTGGAGAAAAAAATACCAATGCAAGAGATCTCTATTATATTAGAATGCTCTCAAGAACGGAGATAAATCCTCTTCCACTGGATGAAGGAGAAAAAATTGAAAGCAGTTCTCAAGGAGATCAACCGTGGATGGACAAATTACAAGGATCTTCCATGATATCACCAAGAGACTCCTTCAGAGAAGTCTAAGGATTCGTAGAACACATTTGGATCATTCCTATAGGATATATATACTTGGTTTCTACAATGCAAAGACAGTGCATTGCAACTCCATCATCATACATGTAACACCCGAGACTTTTATGAGAAATATTTTGTTTTTATGTTATATAAAGCATCAAAGGAATATTTCACTACACACAACACTATCTGGTCTTTCTTTTCATGCAACCACGACCTTCCTCGATAGCTTGCGTCGTACGCAATACCGAGTTTCACTAAACAACGATATTCTATTAAAATATTATTAAAACTAGCCATTATGAATAGTAATAACCACTTTTTGAAATTTTGTAAATTTTATTTTTCAAAATGGACTTCATTTTTGGATTCGTAATATCAAAATTAGCTTAGGGTGAAATTTTGGTACTTTTCGGAAAACTTTCATATTCTGATGAATAGTGAAAATTACTAAATTTTAATTAAAAACAACTTTTTTATTCGAAATAATTAATAGTGATAAATTATTAATTTGAGTGGTTTTAAAGTATATTTAGAATATATTTTTACAATTTAATACAAGTTTGGTCATTGGATGTAATTTCATATTTAAACCAGACATAAACAAGTGTCAATCTTTTGATAGTTATTATCTCTTAAAAACACGCTATTTGTCCTGACGCCGGGAATTAATTTTTAAATTAGTTAATGTAACTGATATGTTTTGAATTTCATAAAATAAACAACATTTTTTAATTCATAATATCAAATATAGCTTAGGCCTAATTTTTGGTATTTTTCTGGAAACTTTCATTTTTTGATGAATAGTGAAACCACTAAGTGGTAGTTAAAAAACTGAATTTTTCCATAAAACTTAATTTTACCGCTTCTGTGAGTGGAATTTAAAAAATCCGAGAGACACAGTTAATATAAAGGACTAAAATTTGTTCAATGAGCTGAAAATAATTTTTGGTGAATAGTAACTTTTTACTTTTTTACCACGGTTAAAAGTAAATAGGGTAGTTAAGGGTAAAAATGATATTATTATTACCCTAACACATGTCCTAATTCTATGGGATAAGCTTAATTCTACCAAAAACAACCTTAGGAATAAAATATGACTATTTAGGCCCACTTGGATTAGATTAGGACATTTATTATCAATTTATTTAAAGAAGGGTTAAAATATTTAAAATCAAAGTTTAATAAATAAAGAATTTTTAATATAGGGTTATATATAAGATAAATTAGACTATAAATATTAATTAGAAAGAAAAAAATATTTCCTACATAATGGTATTTTATTTTTAATTTTTAGACTTAAAATAATTTAATTTATTTGTGATAAAATGATGATGCAGTAATTATCTTATTCATGAAATATTGACATAATTGATGTTATAAATACCCAAATAAATGTAATTTGAGACTTTTTATGAATTACAATAATTTTATATGTTAATATGACATGTTAGTATTGATTTAATTAATTTTTTTCTAACTAATCATTCTGTTATGATTTTCACAAAAATAAATTACCAAATAGTGTCAAAATTGACATAAAATAGTTTTTAAAACAAATACTATATTATTAATTGTTATTTTATTCCTAAAAATCTACGGTTCGGCCAAATGACTTAGATAAGGTTATATATGTTAATAATAAACAACTTGGGGTTCTTTTGGCTTGATATAGTATGTTTATTAACCTTATAGTGTAAGAAAACAAAAAGACACGGTAAAAGTTAAATTATCTAACTTAAAGTTAAATCTAAATGATAAGGTTAAAATTGATACCTAAACTTGTCTAAATTCTATTTTATGAGAGGATTGCGACCCATACCCAACTTATCTTCTAAATATATCAATTTACATCTATTAAAAACAGAATTTGACTTTATAAAAAAATAATATTTTTAGTTATTCCTAAGGTGCCCCTCTCCTCCCTTATAAAAGGGCACCTCCTCCCTCTCTTCCTCACACCACTTTGAGACTTAAAGATCGGCCAAACCCTTCCAATATATCCTCTACAATTCCCTAGAAACATCCTATAGGTCTTTTTCTTCTTCAAAGACCCATTTTAGTTCTCTAAGAGGAGATCTCAAAGAGGTGCTTCAAAGAAGAGGTAATGTTCGTTACAGATTCTTTCATCTTTATTTCTTCTTCCACTTATTCTTATTTAGTTGTTTCATTATTAAGTAATAAAATCAGTATCAATAATATAATTATATGTTATTATAATTATGAAACAACCCTATTTCACCGTCTATCCATCCTACGGAAAATGAAATCACCACGCATGCATACGTACGGAATACCGTCTCCATGCAGTGGTGTAATCTATTTTCCACCACCACCTTACTCTGATGGGTATAATGGTGTAAATAATAACTATATATGATTATTGTAAAGTGATATTGATTCTGAAATATTATACATACACTCCAATAGAATTCCACAATCATGGGAACGACATCATTGCACATGCGTACGTACGGAATACCGTCTCCACGATGTGATGCGACTCGTTATACATGATCTTTATTGAATATTGATTATAAAAATGAATTGAGTGAATGAATATGATATATATTACACTAATAACATTCTTGAAATGAGGTATCAATAACCTAAAAAGAAAAATAAGAATTTATTCGACAAAACACGCATAAGAACAAAAAGTAATAAACACCCGAATAACAAGTAGTAATAAACTATTAATAATAAGAAGCTATAAATATGACCATATATGATATCATAAAAATAATTATGATTGTGGAATAAGTCAATATCATTATTTAAATCATTATACAGGAGGTTCGGACACTTACGAAGCAAATCGGACCTAAGGTAATGGAAAATATCACAATCTCATTTTATCCGAGATTGTTTATACTTTGGTATTTACTCGGGTGTATTTTATCATCCACATCCATATTTCCTCAATATGTAATATTTATATCCTTCTACAATAGTTTAAATCCAACGTTACCCTTCGGTGAGTTTTTAGTAAAGGATATGAAAAGAATCTTTTGTCGTTTTTCGTATGAAGTACTTTTTGACTTTTCCGACAAAAGTATGAGAAGAATGTTTTTTCTAACTTATACGGCATGAGTGGATTTTTAAAACATTATTTCCAAGAAGCTTACTTTACAATTTTTCAAGTTTATTTTTAATCAACTTATTTTAGTTTAAAATTGTATGACATGTTAAGAAAGGAAGATGTTTTTGAAGTAGAAAGGATATTTTCCTCAAGAATGGAGTTCAAGTGTTTTATCAAAATTATTTTCCATCAAAGATAATATAGGATTCTGTTTCTATCCCTATTATTAAATTTATTTAATTATGTTGTGATGGAATTATTTTTATTCCTTTATCTTATATGAATTTTTTTATGATGTCATGTTGTTTAAGAATCCCATTTTTATTACATGGGTTATGCAATGATGTATGATTTATGATTTTGTGGCACACATATGAATGATATCATTATGAGATGGGTGGGACCTATATCTCCCTCCAATTCATTGGGTAAATATTTTATATCTCATGAGACAGACATGGCTGGAACGGCAGGTTAAACCGGTTTAGTGAAACAGGACTGAAACGAGGAGTGAAATCGGTTCAGAAATGGACTTTGTCCACTAACATAGTCTTGGAAATGAGTCTTGACTAATAAGAAATGATTATCTATGATTATGTATGTATCCCACAAAGTTTCATGTTTTATGTTATGATTATTGGTATTTCATTTCACTACTATGATTTATCCCATGTTATGAAATGTTGCTCTCTTTTGCAGGTTAGGATTTCCAAAATGTTATGTTCTTATGAATATGATGTGATTGATATTTCTTTTGTTTACCCTTACTGAACATTTGAGCTCACCCTTTTGTATGTTTTCTTTCCCCAGGTTAGGAAGAAGGTTATTAAGTAAGATATGCTAAAAGGGACTATAGATATGATGAAATAAATGGGAGACAGTGTAGATGCTTTATGAACCAGTTGTTTATGTTTCCCATTTTCTAAAGACACTATACCTATACGGTCCTTTCATGGTTTTGTTATATACTATAATAAGTATGCTTCAATTTTGAAGTATTATCCATGTATGTAAAGTATGGGTTGTTATAGTTGGTATCAGAGGAAAGGTATAGTCAACCTTTGGAAACAAGGATGTGAAAGCCTTAGTAAGAACCCTAAGGATAATTCTAAGCATAGAACACAATCTTAGTGTTTTAGAAATGACCATGAATAACCTAGTATAATACCTTAAGTGTGAAATTTTATTCTTGATTATGTGGTTTTCCTATTATAATTAGTGTTTCTCACACTATTCTTCTTGGTTTTAGTCAACGGCTGGAACTCGAAGGAACCGTGTTAATGCGGAATGCGACGGGCAATGCAATGATTGTCCCCCTGAGCAACCAAACGTTATGGGAGATGGAATGAAAAATCTTCTAGCCATGCTCACACAACTTTCTCAATCTATGAATCATGCAGGACTTCCAAACAAGCAAAGGAAGGAGCAACATTCTGTTGAATCTTTCATGAGGCAGCGTCCACCTTCTTTCAGCGGGTCTACTGATCCATTAGTTGCTAAACAATGGATTAGTACTACTGAAATGATATTTTCAGTTCTTCAATGTTCTAAACCTGATAAATTCATCCTAGTAGTGTATCGTTTGGAAGGAGATGCTGATCAATAGTGGAATCTTATTAAGAATACGAGGCAAAGGGATGAAATTGAGTCCATGGAATGGGACGAGTTCAAGAACTTATTTTTTAATAAGTAATTCCCTTGTATTCTCCGAACAAAGATGGATAAAGAGTTTCTTGAACTGAAGAAAAAGGATGATGAATCTTTTGGTACCTATGAAGAAAATTTTACAAGACTTGCAAGGTACGCTTCTGGTATTATTTTCCAACCTGAGAGTATGATCGATCGATTCTTTAGTGTCTTAAAACCAAGTCTTCGAAGGGCCTTAGCCAGAAGGGACCTCAATAGCTATGAGGAAATTTTTAGATGTTCTCACAATGTTGAGATGGATATTGGAGTAACCCATCAGTCATATGGGTTTGATAAGAAGAGGAAAATGGAATTCAAAGGAAAATCTAAAGAGCACACTGAAAAGAATATGAGCTTTCCCTTATGCTCAAAGTGTGGAAAGAAACATGGAGGGAGTTGTCTTAAAGGGACAAGTAAATGTTTCAAATGTGGAAAGGAAGGTCATCGGGAATTTGAATGCCACAATGATGGGAAGAAGATTTCTAATGATGCAAACAAAAGAAGGGACACACAGAATGAACCTACTACACTTCAATGTTTCAAGTGAAAGGAGATGGGGCATTATGCCAATAAATGCCTAATCCAAGGGTTGTTGATGATGATCGACATCAACAAAATCTTAAGGCTAAAGTCAAAGGAAAGTCACATGGAATTTCTTTCAGCGATGTGGAGTACGATAACGATGTGGTGAAAGGTACAGTTACCATCCACTCTAAAGTATAAAATGTTTTATTTGATTCTGGATTCATCCACTCTTTTATTTCTGAATATTTTTCTAAGGTTATCACCGTATTACCTCAAAAATTATATGTTGAGTTAGATGTGACAACACCTAATGTCACAACAGTCGCATCAAAAGTTTATAATTCTTCCCCGATTGAAGTTTGTGGGAAAGTGCTTCCTGCAAATCTTGTGATCCTTCCTATAATGGAATTTGATGTGATTCTTGGCATGGATTGGATTTCTTTATATGGATCTCATATCAATTTCCAAAGAAGGGAAGTCACATTTCATATTCCAGATCAATATATGATCGTCTATCGATGCAAGGATGAACATAACCTTCCAGTGGAAATTTCTTCCATCTTATGGGTCTTGATTCCACTGAATGAAGGTTATTTATCTCAAATGGTTGGTGAGAAACTCAAAATTAAGAATATTCCCATTGTACGGGAGTTTCATGATGTCTTTCCAGAGGAATTATTGGGTCTTCCACCAAATGGTGAAGTTGAGTTTTTAAAAGAACTCGTACCGGGTCCTTTGCCTATTTCAGAGACACCTTATAGAATGGCCCCAATTGAGTTGAAAGAATTGAAGAAGCAACTCTAAGAGAATCTTGATCAGGGATTCATACGCCCTAGTGCATCACCTTGGGGAGCACCTGTTCTATTTTTTAAGAAGAAAGATGTATCAATGAGACTCTGCATTGATTATCGAGAACTTAACAAGATCACTATCAAGAAAAAATATCCTCTCCCACACATTGATGAATTATTTGACCAACTACGCAGAGCTCAATACTTTTCCAAGATTGATCTTCATTCAAGGTATCATCAATTAAGGGTCAAAAGGGAGGATATACCAAAGACGGCTTTCCGTACAAGGTATAGACACTATGAATTTATAGTGATGCCACTTGGTCTTACTAATGCCCCTGCTATCTTCATGGATCTAATGAATAGAGTCTTTAGAGACTATCTTGATCAGTTTGTGGTAGTCTTCATAGAAGATATTCTTATCTATTAAAAGAGAAAGTAAGAACATGAAGATCACTTGAGAATTATATTGAAGACCCTGAGAAAGGAGAAGCTTTATGCCAAATTTAGCAAGTGTAAATTTTGGCTTCAAAAAGTTGCATTTTTGGGTCACATAATCTCAAAAGAGGGGATATCTATAGATCCAGCAAAAACAGAGGTTATCGAAAGATGGTCGAGACCAACAACAGTAACTGAGATCCGAAGTTTTCTTGGTTTGGCTGGATATTATCGACATTTTGTGAAATATTTTTCACAATTATCTAATCCACTCACCAGGTTGACTCGGAAAGGAGTTAAGTTTGTTTGGACGGAGCAATGTGAAGAGAATTTCATGGAGTTGAAAAGAAGGTTATCTAGTGCACCTGTGCTCACACTGCCTTGTAGTGGAGAAAGTTATGTGATCTACAGTGATGCATCCAAGAAGGGTCTAGGGTGTGTTCTTATGAAAAATGATATGGTGATAGCTTATACCTCAAGACAGTTGAAAATCCATGAGAAAAATTACCCAACACATGATTTGGAGTTAGCTGTGGTAATCTTTGCATTAAAGATTTGGAGGCATTACCTTTATGAAGAAAGGTGTGACATTTATACTGATCATAAAAGTTTAAAGTATATATTTTATCACAAAAGGAGCTGAATATGCTCCAAAAAGATGGTTTGAACTGATTAAGGATTACGACTGCTCAATTCATTACCACCCTGGGAAAGCAAACAAGGTGGAAGATGCATTAAGTAGACAAGACCATGCTAGCATATCCATGATGAGGATCACAAAAGATCCAATATTTATGGATTTATAAAGGATGGATCTTGGAATTTTAATGGAAGGGGGAAAATCGTATCTTTCTCAAATGAATGTTCAACCATCTATACATGTGAAGATTAAAGAGGCACAGAAAGAAGATGTAGAGTTACAAAAGAAGGTGAGAAATATTCCTGAATTCAACCTTGATTGTGATGGGATAATAAAGTTCAGGAATCGGGTTTGTGTTCCTCCCATCCCAGAATTAAAGAAGGAGCTGCTGGATGAGGCTCATAGTTCTTCATTCTCTATTCATCCTGGAAGCATGAAGATGTATAGGGACCTGAAAGAGTACTTATGGTGGGATGGCATGAAAAGAGATGTTGCTGAATAAGTCTCTCGATGTTTGGTTTGTACGCAAGTTAAAGCTGAGAGACAGAAGTCTAAGGGGATGTTAAACCATTACCCATACCCGAATGGAAATGGGAAAACATCACTATGGACTTTGTCACTGGACTTCCTAAAACATCCAAAGGCAATAATGATATCTGGGTCATAGTTGAACGTCTTACAAAGTCTGCACACTTCATTTCTATTAGAGAGGATTTCTCTCTCGATCAGCGTGCTAGGATATATGTAAAGGAAGTGGTAATATTGCATGGAGTACCACTTTCTATTATATCTGATCGGGATCCGAGATTTACCTCGAAGTTCTGGTGAAATCTTCAGCATACTCTGGATACATAGTTGAGTTTGAGCACTGCTTATCATCCTCAGACTGACGGTCAGTCTGAGAGAACAATTCAAACTCTAGAAGTTATGTTGAGAGCTTGCTCTATGGTTTTCAAAGGTGGTTGGGATCAACACCTACCATTGGTGGAATTTTCTTATAATAATATCTTTCACTCTAGTATTCATATGGCTCCTTATGAAGCTCTCTATGGAATGAAATGCACGACTCCAACTTTCTGGGATGAAGTTGGGGAAAAAAAAGCTATTAGGATCTGATCTTGTTGATGAGATGGAAGAAAAGGTCCGATCTATTCAACAACACATAAGAGCAGCTCAGAGTCGACAGAAAATTTATGCTGATAACCGAAGAAAAGACCTAGAGTTTGATGTGGGTGATAAAGTGTTCTTACTAATATCTCCCTGGAAGAGGGTCATGAGATTTGGAAAGAAGGGGAAGTTGAGCCCTAGATATATCGGTCCTTTCGAAATACTGGATCATGTTGGAAAGGTATCTTACCGATTGGCACTTCCACCGAATCTCTCTCAAGTTCACGATGTGTTCCATGTATATCTCCTGAGAAAGTACATACCTGATCCTTCACATGTACTTAGCTCAGAAGTTGTACCGCTGGAGCAAGATCTTTCTTATGAAGAACAGCCGATAGAGAATCTAGATCGTAGTGAAAAGTCCTACGGAACAAGACCACTCGCTTGGTGAAAGTTTTATGGAGGAACCACCATTTAGAAGAAGATACACGGGATCTTGAGGATATGATGAGGGAGAGGTATCCTTATCTTTTTGTTACAATGTGACGAATTTCGAGGGTGAAATTCATTTTAAGGGGGGTAGAATGTAACACCCGAGACTTTTATGAGAAATATTTTGTTTTTATGTTATATAAATCATCAAAGGAATCTTTTACTACACACAACACTATCTTGGCTTGTTTTACACGCAACTTTGGCCTTCCTCGATAGCTTGCGTCATACGCAATACCGAGTTCCACTAAACAACAATATTCTATTAAAATATTATTAAAACTAGCCGTTATGAATAGTAATAACCACTTTTTGAAATTTTGTAAATTTTATTTTTCAAAATGGACTTCATTTTTGGATTCGGAATATCGAAATTATCTTAGGGTGAAATTTTGGTACTTTTCGGATAACTTTCATATTCTGATGAATAGTGAAAATTACTAAATTTTAATTAAAAACAACTTTTTTAATAGAAATGATTAATAGTGATAAATTATTAATTTGAGTGGTTTTAAAGTATATTTAGAATATATTTTTACAATTTAATACAATGTTGGTCATTGGATGTAATTTCACTTTTAAACCAGACATAAACAAGTGTCAATCTTTTGATAGTTATTATCTCTTAAAAACACACTATTTGTCTTGACAACGAGAATTAATTTTTAAATTAGTTAATGTAACTGATATGTTTTGAATTTGGTAAAATAAATATCATTTTTTAATTCATAATATCAAATATATCTTAGGCCTAATTTTTGGTATTTTTCTGGAAACTTTCATTTTTTGATGAATAGTGAAACCACTAAGTGGTAGTTAAAAAACTGAATTTTTTCATAAAACGTAATTTTACCGCTTCTGTGAGTTGAATTTCGAAAATCTGAGAGACACGGTTAATATCAAGGACTAAAATGTGGTTAAATGAGACGAAAATAATTTTTGGTGACTAGTAACTTTTTACTTTTTTTTACCACGGTTAAAAGTAAATAGGGTAGTTAAGGGTAAAAATGATATTATTATTACCCTAACACATGTCCTAATTCTATTGGATAAGTGTAATTCGACCAAAAACAACCTTATGAATAAAATATGACCATTTAGGCTCACTTGGATTAGATTAGGACATTTATTATCAATTTATTTAAAGAAGGGTTAAAATAGTTAAAATCAAAGTTTAATATCTAAAGAATTTTCAATATAAAGTTATACATAATATAAATTCGACTATAAATATTCATTTGAAAGCTAAATAGATTTAAAACATAATTGTATTTTATTTGTAATTTTTAGACTTAAAATAATTTAATTTATTTACGATACAATGATGATGCGGTAATTATCTTATTAATGAAATATTGACATAATTGATGTTATAAATACCCAAATAAATGTAATTTGAGACTTTTTATGAATTAAAATAATTTTATATGTTAATATGACATGTTTGTATTTATTTAATTAAATTTTTTCGAACTAATCATTCTGTTATGATTTTTACAAAAATCAATTACCAAATAGTGTCAAAATTGACATAAAATAGTTTTTAAAACAAATACTATATTATTAATTGTTATTTTATTCCTAAAAATCTAAGGTTAGGCCAAATGACTTATATAAGGTTATATATATTAATAATATACAACTTGGGGTTTGTTTTGCTTGATATAGTACGTTTATTAACCTTATAGTGTAAGAAAACAAAAAGACACGTTAAAAGTTAAATTATCTAACTTAAAGTTAAATCTAAATGATATGGTTAAAACTGATACCTAAACTTGTCTAAATTCTATTGTATGAGATTATTTCGACCCATCCCCACCATAGATTCAAAATATATCAATTTGGAGATATTATAAACCGAATTTGACTTTATAATAAAATAATATTTTTAGTTATTCCAAAGGTTCCCCTCTCCTCCCTTATAAAAGGGCACCTCCTCCCTCTCTTCCTCACACCACTTTTAGCCTTAAAGCTCGGACAACCCCTTCCAATATCTCCTATACACTTTCCAAGAAACATTATAGATGTCCCGGTCTTCTTCAAAGACCTATTTTAGTGCCCTAAGAGGAGATCTCAGAGAGGCGCTTCAAAGAAGAGGTAATGTCCGTTACCGATTCTTTCATCTTTATTTCTTCTTCCACTTCTTCTTCATTAGTTGTTTAATTATGAAGTAATAACATCAGTATAACTCATATACTGATATGTTATTATAATTATGAAACAACCCTATTTCACCATCTATCCATCCTACGGAAAACAAAATCACCACGCGTGCGTACGTACGGAATACCGTCTCCACGCCGTGATGTAATCTATTTTCCACCACCACCTTACTCGGATGGGTATAATGGTGTAAATAATAACTATATATGATTATTATAAAGTGATATTGATTCTGGAATAGTATACATACACTCCAATACAATTCCATGATCATGGGAACGATATCATCGCTCGTGCGTACGTACAGAATACCGTCTCCACGATGTGATGCGACTTGTTATACATGATCTTCATTGCATAATGATTATATAAATGAATTGAGTGAATGAATATGATATATATTACAATAATAACATTCTGGAAATGAGGTATCTATAACCTAAAAAGAAAAATAAGAATTTATTCGACAAAACACGCATAAGAACAAAGAGTAATAAACACCCGAATAACAAGTAGTAATGAAATATTACTAATAAGAAGATAATAATATGACCGTATATGATATCATAAAAATACATATGATTCTGGAATAAGTCAATAACATTATTTAAATCATTATACAGGAGGTTCAGACACTTACAAAGAAAATCAGACCTAAGGTAAGGGAAAATATCACAATCTCATTTTATCCAAGATTGTTTATACTTTGGTATTTACTGGGGTTTATTTTATCATCCACATCCATGTTTCCTCAATATGTAATATTTATATCCTTCTACAATAGTTTAAATATAATTTTACCCTTCGGTGAGTTTTTAGTAAAGGATATGAAAGGAATCTTTTGTTGTTTTTTTTACGAAGTACTTTTTGACTTTTCCGACAAAAGTACGAGAAGAATGTTTTTTTAAACTTATATGGCATGAATGGATTTTTAAAACATTATTTCCAATAAGCTTACTTTAAAAGTTTTCATGTTTACTTTTAATCAACTTCTTTTAGTTTAAAAATGTATGAAATGTTAAGAAAGGAAAATGTTTTTGAAGTAGAAAGGATATTTTCCCCAAGAATGGAGTTCAAGTGTTTTATCAAAATTATTTTCCATCTAAGATAATATAGGGTTATATTTATATCCCTATTATTAAATTTATTTGATTATGTTGTGATGGAATTATTTTTATTCCTTTATCTTATATGAATTGTTTTATGATGTCATGTTGTTTAAGAATCCCAATTTTTATTACATGGGTTATGAAATGATGTATGATTTATGATTTTGTGGCACACATATGAATGGTATCATTATGAGATGGGTGGGAACTATATCTCCCTACAATGAATTGGGTAAAGATTTTATATCTCATGAGATAAACATGGCTGGAACGGCAGGTTAAACCTGTTCAATGAAATAGGACTGAAACGAGGAGTGAACTCGGTTTAGAAATGGACTTTCTCCACTAAAATAGTCTTGACCATTAGTCTTGACTAATAAGAAATGATTATCTATGATTATGTGTGTATGCCACAAAGTTTCATGTTTTAAGTTATGATTGTTGGGATTTCATTTCACTACTATGATTTATCCCATGTTATGAAATTATGCTCTCTTTTGTAGGTTAAGATTTCCAAAATGTTATGTTCTTATGAATATGATGTGATTGATATTTCTTTTGTTTACCCTTACTAAGCATTTGAGCTCACAATTTTGTATGTTTTCTTTTCCTAGGTCAGGAAGAAGGTTATTAAGTAATATATTCCAAAAGGGACTATAGATATGTTGAAATAAATGGGAGACAGTGTAGGCGCTTTATGAACGAGTTGTTGATGTTTCCTAGTTTCTAGAGACACTATACCT
The DNA here is from genome assembly GCA_963277665.1 of Viscum album. Lineage (NCBI taxonomy): Eukaryota > Viridiplantae > Streptophyta > Magnoliopsida > Santalales > Viscaceae > Viscum > Viscum album. Next base: position 90,072,654 of record OY728127.1, on the reverse strand, counting down.
ATGCGGTCCATTCATGGATTTGTTATATGTTGTAATAAGTATGCTTCAATTTTGATGTATTAACCATGTATGTAATGTATGGGTCATTGTAATACACGTCAATGAAGAAATAATTCCTTAGGGTTAATTATTTATCAAATTAAAATAATTATAACCAATATGTGTTGATACCTCTATCTTGGTTCTAGAGAAATTATTATTTTTCAATTTCATTGACTTAGTTCCATGGATCACAATGTCCATCATCGTATGGATCATGGACTGACAATTGATTTTGGAAAAAATTAAAGTTGGAAAGCACCCATTGCACACTTCCACCTGGTGTGGGACCTACACATAACACCTTAGAGAAGACACACAAATATAATACATTATAAGAGGGTAATAGGTTAAACTTCCACATACTATACTAATAACCTAGTTAGGAACATCCACCCTCTCCAATCAGAGGTAATTGACCTATCCCAATGGTTTCTCTAGGGCAGGCAGAAACCCTGACGCATGAAAACACATCTACTAGAAAGTATCCACAATCACTCATATGAGGCCTTAAAAGAATAATGTTCATCAATCACAATTTTAAAATCAAAAGTTAATATATGATCAGACATCACTTAACATTGGGATTCTTGAATACATTATATTCTTACCTATAACATATCACGATCCTACCCTCCGAACACAAAATCTTGGGAGAAGTAGAAGTAATTCTGAATGTCCCTTATAGGAACAACCCCTACAAAGGATTTCTTCATGACAACAATTTGGTGGATATCAAGTGCCTATCTCTTGATGAGATCCACAACAACCCTCTATGTGGCCAGAAGACTAAGGAGAAAAGTGGAATTCACCATATGGTGATCTACCATGGTGGGCCTCCCCATGATGTAGTTCACTACGAAAGTTCTCTCCAAATTAGTTTTTCGTATTTTCAACAGAATTCAATAATTGGAAATGTAGTGGTGAGAAATTCATCCTTTTAGGAGGCACTTGTGAACACAGGGCCACTCAGTTATGATTCTCTTTCATTTTTAGGTGAAATCCCATAAAAATAAGATATCCCATGGTGATGTTCATTATCTTAATCTGATTTGGATCTTCTATCTTTAAACATAACAAAGTAAATATCAACAAATATCAAAACATATGATATAATGGTAAGAAGGTGGACATTTTTTCATACCAAGTAGAGGAACATATATCAAATATGAATAATTTATGCTAAATATGAGTAAATAACTATGTTATAATGTCATACCTTTTATGTTATAACAATTAGACACAACATAATACAGTATTCAGAAAAAATTTTAAAAATAGTGTATGCATGAAATTCATCTAAACATCTGGAAAACTCTTAATCTCTTAAAAGAAAAGGTATTTCTCTATGAAGAGTTTCAAAATCCCATCAGGGTAATAGAAGGGTTTCAATTCCAAATTGACATGGAAACCTTATTCGCTTCATGAAATCCAAAGAGAGAGAAAAAAAATTCTATACTTTGACACATTAATGAGGCTGTGACATTTTATCATTGATACCCCGTCTTGTGTTTGAATAAAAGGTTTGGGTGCACATAGATCATTTCATTTCACTATGTTCCCTAATAAAAAAAGCTTGCTAAGGGTTATAGAATGAAACTTCATAGCCTCATGACAACTCAAACAAGATAACCATGTCCATGACTAATGGTATGCCCAACAAAAATAGGGCTCGATCGACTCTCTCTCGTGATAGACTAGATGTGAGTAGGTAGTTGAATTAAATTTGGGTCAAGCATCAACTAATATCTGCAAAGCATCCTTCTGAGCATATTTTCGTTGTTAGATAGAAAAAATATCAGAATTAGTTCATTGATCTTAAAAAATTGTTGATCTGAGTGCATGTAGAATGATGCACTATGCCATTGTCTTGAAAAAACTTTACAGAATTAGATGAGAATCTACAATAATATCAGCCACATCATTCCAAGAGAAACCCCAATCTATAGTACTAATGTTTTTTTAACCCAAACCTCAATTTTAGAAAAAATCAACCTAAAGAGTTGTGACTGTAAACCATGAAAATATTTATACCTAAGGGATATAGGATCTTCAACCTCAACATTAACCTCCCTAGCGGTTATCTTTTTTCTCATGAATGGGTAAAATTCCACAGAATGATCCTCATTCATTTCATCTCATAATCAAGTATCCTTATTGGGGACATGAATGATTGAGATTTCTGAAGATTACATTTAGGTTACCATACACAAAAAAATTCCTAGATAACCCTGAAAGGATAGGAAAAGGCCTCATGAATCATGTAAAATAAGATGGTCCGAAAAAAAACTAATTGAATACCTAAAATGAATTTCACATTAGTTAACTTCATCAACACAACCCTCATAGATATTCCAGAACATGGTTCTAATTCATAGGAGTCAACGTAGGAGGTTCTAATCCATATAGTTGTATATAGAGAAACAAATGAAGAAGGTGTACATACGTAGAACTACTTGCTTTGCTGTAATTTTGTCTCTACCCTGAACAATCCACCATTTCCTCCATGAAAGTCATCAAACAAGGAAAATGGTAAATGTTAAATTATTCATCACCACCCTCATAGGAAGGATAATCTTCATTATATAGAATATATATTTTCCCAATAGGAGGAAGATATGAAATAATTGAGGATTCTCAAGGAATAAGTACTTTGAGGCAACCATCATGCTAGATACGTTAAGCAAGCAGATCCTCAACTCGTGCTTCTAGTTGGTGAACCTAAAAAAAAAAATTTTTTGTCACATCAACTAAAAAATATTTAGAACATCTGCTCAATATGGGAAGTATTACAACAATATATTTTGATCCCACATAAGAGGATCAAGAATTGATTCCATTGGGTATATAGCCAGATCATGGTCAACAACATCATTATAGGCCTACCACTATAGGCTGCCCACAACAAGTGCCAGTAGTTCCACCATGAATGGTCCAACTATTTTTTGTGCATATTCCAACTCCATTTGGCAGAACATTCTAGTTACCAGCTTATCCAAAAATTATATGAATGCTTATGAACATCATTGAGTCAAAAATGGCTTGTTTGGAATCCAGGGAGGAATGACTCATATAGATACAACATGAAATAAAGGCTTTCCATCAGTGGTTTGATCCGACTCTTCCCCCAGAAAACATTGGTAATCCTTCATTTACAATCATTAATGGATTGGGAGACCCAGAGTATTACTTGATGTATTTCATCTATTGTGGAGACCCTATGATCGATACCCCTAAATAATAGGAATCTATGAAACTCAGTCAATTTGTAAAACCATTATACTGAACAGAGTTTGTGTGGTATATGAGTTTAGATGAATTTCAATCACAATATGGGAAGAGATTTGTCAGAAGTTTCTCTTCCAGTTCAGCACAATTATATAAAAGACGATAGTCTTTGAACTCAAAAACTAAAAAAATGGTAGAATTAATGGGTATCATATTTCATTACATGGTTTAAAGGTTTGACATAACCCCAAAATCTTATTCTCCCTCATAAATATTTTTCTGCATATGTGTAGAGAATATTTAGGAAGAGTTGGGCACTATGATAAACGCTGTGATGTACATAAGGAGTTTTCAAGACCTTCCTTCAATTGATCAACAAGTGGAAAAGTCCATCCCATAGTGTAATGAAATGTTCTGAATAGTTCCATTGACTCAAGGATGGTGAAATTGAAAACAATAGGTCACTACAGTTACACTAATGTAGTCCCCTATACACAATCCTAATTCAAATCATTCACCATACCATATGGATCAACATACCAGTATCAACATAACTAACCTCTTTTTCTAGATGATCATAGATAACACTGTGAAAGTAGTTTGAGGATATGTAAAACATGGTCTACTCTTTTTGAGATAACCAAGTCCATGGAAACTACATATCTTCATTCGAAATTAACCTAATCAAGTTTCCATGTTACCAGAATCCCAATAATGATTGTAATGATATTCTCCTAAATTATTTCCACATTCACCAGATTTTCGGAAATCACATTAGGGATTCTGTTGTTTTTAATAACCTCCTGCAAAATATGGTATAATCCGGGTTGTTATTTTGACGAATTAACTTACTCAGGTTGAGTATGATCGTGTAACCATCTATGTAGAGGAAGAAAAAGAAATAAAATATGTTAGCAAAAATATTTTAATGAATTTCGATGACTGGATGGTCATTAGAAGAATAAATTTGACGCAATCTATTATATGAAACTAATTGAAAAAAATGAATGTTACTCATAACACATCCCCTACAACACCATCAACTCCATCAGAAATAAAATCCACTGAATCCCAATCCTCAAAAAAGATACAAGTAATAATGTTTAAGAAGAAAATGAAATAATATTATCTCATGTCAAAAATAATGTTGTTTTTTATATTCACATACTTCATACTAATAGTATCAAAAGAACACGCACCGCCTTGTCAAATGGAATCACTTGAGGAAACCCATCAGATGGAATCTTCAACGTATGAAGAGTTTATTTTAGGTTCCATTAATATTGTTCACTTAATGGACCCCTTTGTAGTTGATGATTCTGGTTATGAACCGGAACCCCCATGCTTGATTGGGGAACTATTGGAAGAGGCTATTAGGATCCGTGTCACATGTGAGGAAGTGGTCATTCAAGAAGTAACTACATTAACCACTCCCCTACTGTAATAGTATACATGGTCAAAACTCATTAGATAGCTCTTTAGTTATCTCATAAATAACAATGGAATTCCCCCACTATTGATAGTTACTCTCCCAACACAATTATCCTAGAATATCTTCAACAGGATACACCACCAACTAAGTATACATGGTGTGTAGGAAGCCCAAACAAACCAATCCACCAATATTAGAAGCACCTTCAGATCCATTTCAAAAGGATGGTACATCTACATCAGGAACATCATCTCTTAATGAAAATGTGAATGAACACTCCCATGTAGAGAAACATAGTGCTTTGGATCATAAATGTTATGATTTGATGATAATGGCCCAAGTACCAACTGTGTTATCAATCCTGGATTTTTTATGTCTATCAAAATACCTCTATGAAGAACTCATAAATGCCTTATCAATCCATTAAGAGCTTGAAGTTAAGGTTTCTTCTACAGAAGTATGTCATGCAAAGAATGACTCAGAAGAATAATATTATGTCATCTCATTAACACACTACGATAAGGATTCCCTCATACAAGGACATGTTAATCCCCTGTAAATATCCAACAATGTAAATTATATTTATATTTGGTGGGCCTTTATTGACAATGGATATGGGGTCAAAATAATACTGGTCCATACCATTCATAAATTGGGTTTTAATGAATCTCACATCCCCCCTCTAACCTGATGTTACATGATTAAGAAAAGAACAACTAAGAGTATCATGGAATGATCACACTAAAAAAATAGTTTGGAGATCCAATGTCAGATATAGAAATAATGGTTGTTTTCTAGGATACAACATTAAATTTCTTTCATGTAATACTTTGGATACATTAGTATATAACCATTTATTCATCCTATAACCTATGTCTCAAAAATTTTATTAGTGATAAAATTAGGAAATTTTATAGTGAAAAGGCCCCATTAAAATATTTTGATTGACAATAAATTGATATAGGATTCAATTCCAAGTAGGTCAAAAATTCATGGTTGATACTTTCACTCTAATCAATACACCAAATGATCTGGATATGATCCCATCTGATACTTTCAAGAATATCATCAAGGATTATGTGTTTCCCATCAATAAAATTGAATGTGTGGGACTTAATTCAGAGATGAACTTAGTGGATTAGATAAGGTAACTTTTGACAACTGATCCTAAAAACATAGGAGAAGTATCTAATTCTCCAAACACTAATGAACGCCAGGATGAAAATGTATCCATTCCATCTATTGAGATTTAAAAAATCTATGTTACATCATATGTTCATAAAGAAGCCTATTGTTCAATAGGGGATAATAAAAATGCTCATTCCCAGTCCCTTGACTGCCTTATCGAGATCTAGATAGAACGAGTGCCATTAGTTAGGTCAGAAATGGTTTCTTCCTCTTCTAGGTGTCCAAACATAAACTATTACCTTATCTATAAGATTATTGATTCACCACATACCTCATATAAAGAGGTGATGGAGTTAAAGAATGAATAATAGGAGGAGGAAAAATATCTAAGGGATTCAACTCCATCATTTATTGAAGGAATCTCCACCGATGTGGACGAAATCAGTGAAATCATTCTGGGTACAGATGAAGATACACAACCAAGTAAATTTTTTTTGTCCATGGCTCTTGAAGAATATGAGGTTTATACATCCTTTTAGAAACAAAACTAGGAAATTATTTACATGAATTTAAATGTGTTTATATGTCTCAATACAAATGTGGCCTACCAGAATTTGGGTTTTCTATAAGATAAACATGGATACAAATAGGAAGTTAGAAGGGCACACCTGACTCGTGCCTCTAAAATTGAAGATGAAGTAGATAAGCTCATCATGGAATAATTCAACCAAGATGATCAATATCCAAAATTTATATCCAAAATTTTCAAAATTTTAGAAGAAAAGTGGTAAAATTAGAGTCTTGATTGACTCCATATATGTCAGCCAACATTTTCCCAACGGTGACTTCCCTAATTCTAATTACGGAACTCCTAATTGATGCAACATCTTAATTTCAAGACCTCTACTTTATGTATGTCTATTCTGGGTATAATCAATTTTGGATGGCCCTATATTATGAAGAGTCAAAATCCTTTAGATCCCCATATGGAGTGTTTTTCTATTGAGTAAGGCCCTTTGGGTTAAAAAATGTTGGTGCCACATATCAATGTTCCCTGAATCGCTTCTTCAAACCCTTTGAGTGAATGTTTTTCAAATTACTCATTGAAGATTTAGTGGTATATTCATGGAAACATTTCAACCACATGGTTGACCTAGAAACCATCTTCATCAATTTACAGATGCATACCTTGATGATGAACCCCATGAAATTCCCTTTCAGGGTATTCTTGGGAATGTTACTAAGATTATCCCTATGCCATCATGAAATCGATGTTGATCATGAGAAAACTAAATATATCCTTGGAATGTCATCTAATATAGATTCCAAATAGTTGATATGAATTCAAGGACACTTTTCCTACATCCAATGCTTTACATGAAAACGTATAGGAAAATATTCCCCCTTCACAAAATTCAAGAATAATGGAGTGAAGTACTAGTTATAAAACAATTCTCATGAATCAATTGATACCCTCAAGAAGTACATCTTGATAACACTGGGGTTAATTCCCCCTTTTGAGTTAAATCTACTAATTTCTTATATGAAAACCTTATAGAAATCACTAGGTGCCTCACATGCATGTAAGAATGATGATGGGAATGAAAAAAACCATTATTACCTCATTAGAACCATGATCTATGAAAAGAAATGATATTCATATAATTAAAAGAGATATATTGTGTTAATAATTGCAGTTTAAGAGCTACAACACTATTTTCAACACCAAGAGTTCCAACTGGTCACTAACAATGTCCTTATAAAATACATTCTCAACCGCCCAAAGTTAATAGGGTGTCTGAAACAGTGGAAAATTATTCTAAAATAGTTTGATATACACTTTATACCTTATAAAGTAGTTAAGGGCCTGGGCATAGAATATTTTCTAGAAAAACACCCGTACAAAGAAACATCTTCACCCAATACGAAATTCTCATATGAAGAGGTATTTTCTTTTTCAGAAATCCCCCAATCATGGGATGTGTATTTCAATGGTGCATCTAAGAGCCCAATGGGGAAAATAATAGAAGACACTAAGATCAACAGTGATGGGTAAGGGATCATTCTCATTTACCAAAAAAGGAGGTCTTTTTATAAATAATTATGCTCTCAGAAGGTTTCACAAACAAAGAAGTAGTATATTAGAAAATAATTTTGGGTTTGGAATTTGAACTACAAATACCAGAAAATATCCTAGAGAAAAAGGAAGGTTAAGAACCAGTAATAAAACACATCAATGTGGATTATTACATTAGAAAACTATATTTGATCCTAATGTTTGAATTTGTCTGGGGTTGAGGGAAGAGTGCCACTCAGAACCAATGTAAAATCATGTCTTATGATAAAAAACCAATATGTTGCTATATAAAAGGATGCCACAACTTTATTAGATCCAAATTAGGATGAATCAATCATTATTATATCCCATCGTAGAATGAAATACATTTTTTTGTGTCAAAATAGGAGAGATCAGTGAAGTCATCCCTATCCATTTACCATAAGAGCATACTAAAGGGTGAATTACACCTATCATGGATTACATCTAAAATGTTTTTCTCCCACCAGATAGATATGGGAAAGTCCAAAACTGATTGTGAGCATCTAAATTCACTCAATAAGATGTCCCAAATCACTAAAATTTCCTCTACAAAGTAGGAATTGATGGATTCCTTCCCAGATGTATCGATAGATATGAGACTGTGGCCATTATGTATGATTTACAAGCTGGGGGCTATGGTGCTCATAGTCAGGATACATTATTTCCCACCAAATTCATTGTCTTTGGAATTACTTTCCCACTATGTCATATTAATGCACCAAATTCATCATGAAATGTAATTATTTAATTGTGACTTCCAACTTCATTCATCAATCCATGTGTTTTGTACATATATCTAAATACTCAAGGTCATTTTTCATCTAGGGAATGGATGTTGTGGTGCCTTACTGTCCTACTATGGCCAATCAGGTCAAGTATATCCTTACTACTGCCAACTTCTTCTCCAAATGGGATGAGGAAATACTTCTCAAATAAGATAGCACCAAAAGAAATGTTAGCTTCGTCATATCTAGAATCATCACCAGATTTGGTGTCCTTAAAACCATATTGATAGACAATGGAACTAGTTTCTATTCTTCTAAGGTGGAAAAGAAATATCAATAATATAATATGAAATCCAAAAATTCACCCCACTATCATAAAAAAACTAATGGATTGATATTGTATTTCATTAAGACTCTATCATAAATAATCTTGACATTGATTGAGAAAAATAAGTAGTATTATCATGAAATGTTATTACATGCCTTATGGTATTACCATACTATGACCCATATTTCAATTCTGGTGACCCCATACTCACTGATATTCAGGATGACATTAGTATTCCCCATTGAGGTATAATTTCCATCACTCTGTGTTACTATCTATGATCAATTATCTACATGTGAATTATCACAAAAAATGATTGGATGAATTTGAGAAAATAGATAAAAAAGATTGAATTCCATGAATCACTTGTAACTCTTCCATAATTTGATAGCATGGACTTTTAACAAAAACATATAACTCAGTTCATTTCTCAATAAAGAATTAGTGTTGGTACTTAGGACTCTAATGGTTATAGGAATGATGCCTCTAGAACATGAGCTGAAGTGGGAGGTACTTATTTCATTAACAAGATCTAATCCGTTGGAGCTTATTTTGGAATATCAATGGATAGAGAATTCATCAGTACTCTTACAATTTCAAGGTTCCTTATTATGTATTTCTTGTAATAACAAGAGATACATCCTAGCTACAAGACATTAAATTTCAAAACACTATAAACGTCCCATATACAAGATGTTAAACTGTGAAGTTTGAATTTTCCACATTATCTTAAAAGGAATGATGTAATTTCCATGTTTCATTAAATTAAATTACATCGTATCACCATTATTATTTCAAGAAATTATAATTCCCAATATATGTTCCCAGTCGTATGACGTAAAACCAATACATTGGTCATCGACACTGCATGATGTTAAACTACATAGTTAATGTCCCCATAAATCAATGTTAAGGTCCCCCTAAATTCCATGAAAGGATAATATTTGAGGTCCCTTATATATGGTATGCTCACATGTTAATTCCCCACTCACAAAATTGCCATGACATAGTGGCACTTGGTACCCTTATAGGGATAAACTCCATCATTATCATGTCCATACTAGAATTTGGTAATCTATATGGTCAACCTCTTCATCGCCTGACAATAAATTTCACGATATGTTCAAGAGACATGTCTAGATTTATTATCACCACATTAAGATACATTGTGGCATCCATATCCCCAATGTACGGCCCAATGATGACCATAAAAAAATTTACACCTTTCCAAGTGTATGAACCAAATCTATATAGGGAATTTTCCTGAACAAATGACATTATTCTCATTACAACTAAATTCAAAGTGACTCCTAGACCACAAGCCTATGGCCCAACCATTGTTCTATAATGAATAAAAGACCCTTTCCCCATGACAATGCTTAATAGGTGTAAGGAACATTCTTGAATATCTGCACGTGGAATGATTCATGTTTCGATGAGATATGTAGTGATTACCGTATATATTATCTCAGGTCCATCCTTGAAAATAATATGTGGACCCTTTTTTCTATACATAAATTAAACCTAAAAAAGAGAGCCTTGAATAAATAAGAGTGGCTTGATTATCATTTTAATGAGATATGTAGTGTTGTCCCAATTTCTAATCCCATGACCAAGCGTGACATTTCCATTCCTTCAAATTGGTTCGTCCATGTCTTCACTGCATGATGTTAAGATACATGGGATTTCATGAACAATGTATGTATTTATTATCATAATAATTAGATACATAGTGACACATGAATTATATCCCCTGTACTAGACATGAAAAAATTTAAATTCCTATATCCTTTACTTTTTTCTTGTTGTTTATGGATGAAACTATCTACAGCCCTTATTTCCCATATTAGGAATAGGTTACACAGGCTTAGGAAATTTCCTAAAATGGTTTCCCTACATAAGTATGTCATATAAATTCACATTGGGGTTAATATGGTCAGTGATATATGACCATAAAAAACACACCACATGTCCTCATTTCATTATAATAAACTATACAATCTTTTTAATAACTATATTTGTCTTGATTATATACCCATAAAGATATGTAGTGATTCCATGGTCCTATCCCAAAGAATATCCACCATATTTTTTCCATATAGAAATCACCAACATCCTCACCACATGATGATAGATTGTGTGGTTCTTCATGAACTACATGTGACATGAATCTCACCCATATTAGATATGTACTAAAGTCTAGATCATCAATCATGGTCCATGAAGTGGAATAATATGGAAAATCCCAATCTTAAATTTATGAGTCAGATCAACATTAGAAGACCCAATATGATTTCTCATCCTATGGTTGAACTCCTATAGAAATCCCTTGTTTTCATCACTCGTGAATTAAATTAGGTTTAGGGACCTTTATTTCAGAGCTTCTGATGGCTTGATTCTTTCTTAGAAAAGATATATAGTAACACTAAGGACCTATGCCATGGTCCAGTCACAATATCCCATTGCTCTTCACAATGATACATCGTCATCCTTTCCACATGATATTAAATTATATGGATAATTTCCTATACACATGACATTAAATTGCATTGATAATGTCCTTATTAGATGACTTTAAACTACATGGTACCCAGAGGGATATATGTGTATTTATTCTCATCAAATTGAGATATGTTGAGACACCTAGTCCATAAGTCATCGTCCCTACCATGGGGTAAAGAAAAATACCCCACACTTCTACATAAAATCCAAAATCTGTGTAAGATATTTTAATTCATGTCTTGTACATCTAGGGGTCCTCCAAGGAAATAGAAATTTACACCTCTTACACATCAGATTGACCTATAAAAGTGGTCCCAAACTCATGATCTATATCAGTCCATATGATTCCTTTGTTATCATAAACATCCCATCCATAAGACATACTTCTAGCCTTTCACTCTTTAAAATCATCATAATATTTATTAATCTCCATGTAACAAAATTTCTGATACATGAAGGATCCTCTAAACATATATGTAATTTTCCCTTGTTGGACTTCCATAAAGCGATGCTCATAATAGACCAGTTTTCCAAAAAATAGAAATATTTGACTATGTAGTATGCACCCTAGTTGGCCATGCATAATATAGACATCATAATAGCTTTTTCATCCAATGGAAACAACTCCTTTAGGATAATCCACTTTTTTCCTTAGAATCATTGATGCCATTATGTTGAAAACCATGATTGGAAATAGTTTTTGGTTTTACCACATATATATCTCACATTATCTCTCCCAAATAGAGAAACCCCTTCACCATGGTTTTAAATTTCTTTTTTCATGTTTCCAATGAATTAGAATAATCTCTGCATGAAATAACATGCATCCATATTATTTCCTTAATGTTATGGCCCTAGTCATACAACATGAAAAAAATACAGATGACATATATTTTGTGATTATGACAGAACTGCATGGGTAATCACATTTCCCCATTCTCATTTTTTTGAATTGAAATACCCTTTCCATGTTTATGTACATTCCTCCCCAAAACCAATATCTATGAATTGGGAAATCCAAATCTCCTTAAACAGTCATTGAATTTAAATGAAAGAATGTAAAAATTATTACGGACTTCATTTCTTGACTATGATGAAATATTCCATAGAAATATTTCCATAATTTTCTCACAAATGTTGGGCCATGTTATTCAATAGATTCCATTTTTAGACTATCTGGTATGTTCCTTTGAAATCCTTTCACAATAAACCTCATAAAATAGGCATGTTGACTATTGGAAACTTATTCCTTAGGAGGAAACTCCTCTATCGTTATCATACCATTTTCCATACAACTCTTCAAATCCAAAAAATTCCCAATCACATCTTACTTTTTTCTCCTTAAACACTAGATCATGGTAGTACATGTCCAGAAAAATTAACAATATTGGGATAATCATCTTTCTTTCAGTCAAAGGTAGTGATCATGAATTATTTCCCCCTAATTTCTATGTATTATGAATGTAATAAAAACAACCTAATTTCCTCAATAAAATACATTAAACATAAAGGAATTATTTCTTTATGGTACAACATAAGACTACATAGAATAACTTCCTCTCAGTAAGACACAAAACTATATAGTCAATGTCTTCGTAACAAGATATTAAACTACACAATGACATAAACCATTTTTAGAAAGGGTCCTTCTCCCCTAGTATTGACCATATTATAAAATGTACCCTCTTTCACAAACCAAATCCATATAGGATCTATTTCCCATTTAGGTCTAATGTGAATAATTATTTTCCCTTTATTATTTTAAAATTTCTCTTGAAAAAACCATCTACTTGGTCGGGAGAAATATAAATCTCTTCCATTATTGTTTTTCCATTAATGATATAATGTAATAATTCTAAAGAACTTAATTACCTTAATATATAGTACACACCCATGTTGTCTTGGGATAATCACCCACAAAATGGATCTTCCAGCCTAAGGGTTCTTCTATTTGACAATACAATATGTACCCAAGTTGGCCATGCATAAAACAACCCTCCAAAAGGGTTCTTAAACAAATGGAAACGTCATCCGCTAGGGAGACATCCTCTATTACTATATACCTTTTTTTAGATTCAAAAACCACAAAATTGTGTCTCAATATTCCCCATGGAGTATCTAATAAATTTCTAAGCATTTGTAATGATAAATCCTTCTTGGGGTCACCATTTCTAATTTTAATGTCAAATATATTCTACCTAAAACACCCGTATTACAATTCTAGTTTCTGAAACATTAAACATCCCATTACAAGAGACATCACCTAGTTGATTGAAATCATGCAAAGGACACCATGGAAAAAATTCAACTCTCAGCTCTATAGATATTTTGTTTAGATGGTTTAGAAAAACAAATATAGTGATGAAAAGAAAATCTTCCAAACTTGTTAGGCTAGAAACATGAAAGAGGATGACTAAGAAAAATCCATGTATTTCTTAATAAGTCTCTTACATATTGGAATAAGGAAAAAATTAGGTTGATGGCACAAAACACACAATGTTTTAATGGTTTTCCATACAACCCTAGAGACATTCATACTATTTTAGCTAGGCCCCATGTAATAGGCATAAGTTAGAGAATTTTTTCCATCCTTGTCATTGTGGGTCAAACTGGATCTACACAATGATGTTTTTTACTCAATTTTGTATCAATGATATGATACAATCAATGAAAGTGAAAAAGGGTGAGGACATATGTGATATGGAACAAAAATAATCACTTGTATTTATGTTCAATAAAAAGTAGAAAAATTTCCACATGTTGGATCCCCTCTATTCAATTATACAGTTTCTACTCAATTGAAGATTTATGAATGTGATTCAAATCCTGAGAAAGCAAGAACATCTTCTTAAATCTCATGAATTTTTGAATTAATATCCTTCTCAACTTTATGAAATTTCTAATTCATATCCTCAACAACTTCTCTCCTCAGTTTCGAAGCCACATTCATACATAAGTGACGTTGAACTACATCTTCCCTTGCAATATGTAATTCATGTTCAAGGTACATTATTTTGACAGAACACACATTTATGCAATACTAATACTCCTACACCTTTATAGAATGTCTTGAATCCTCATTGATCATGGAAACTCCATGTTCCTCAAAATAGACATCATGTTTCACCCCATCTTAATGTGACCTTTTCTCATCCTCCCTCCATCAGATGATCGCCTTTACGATACCATGGATCTCACAATATTCAATCCCACCATATCCCATCATGTAAATATTGAACGAATGTTGATGAAGTCATGATGGCACATCACAAAGTGGAGTATCGAAGAATATCAGTCAGATATCTTTCTAGACAAGAAGACATATAGTGATAAAATATTTTTCCGTCTCTAGATTAGACTAAGAACAACATTCGGTGGGATGAAAATAATCCAAAAACAGGGCTCTCAATGAGAACCCTTCCCCACTTTGAATGATGTAAATCTAACCTCACCTACAAATAATTGCAGAGACATCATTAAATCTTCTAGACCAAGCACAGTTTATATAATTTATGGAACTAAATAGTCGATTGAAATTTTTATTAACATCAAAAGATCAATAAGTATTATAGGAAATAAACCAAACTAAATAATTGATGACACATACGTGGAGCTAAATTTTAGGTAAAACCCAATTCCTTTCTATCACCACCAATAACATATTTTTGGACCAGGACCTCATGATAAGAAGAATCCTCCTAGGTCTATTCAACATCCAAAATAAAATACCCCTATAATCCCCCACTTTGGTATTATCAACTATTTAATCTTCTATAGAAGGAGTAATATGGATTTGGATTCCCTTTTCTTGAATAAATTTGGCAATATTAGCTAGAGATAATGTTTCACATATTTATCCATGATAAGAAAACATCTTGTGATAGAAAATCAACAATGATTAAAAAATTTAAGGATGATAAAACTCACATCCTTCAAATTCTTTACGGGAATCTTCAAACTCCTCTATGGAACATAGAATATCAATGACATGATTATGTATATCCTTCATGTAATTATAAAATAGTGTTAATCCTATCCGTATACTCACTATAATGGTTATCTATGGTTTTTTTCTTAGAAGATGATTTTTCTCCTTCATCAATACTCTCTACCGAATTCTTAGCAGGTTCAACATCTTCATACCCTGTAGATTCAGGATCAGCACTGACACCATCACTAGACAATCTATGTTACTTCTTATCCCCTTCATGGATGATAATATAATTGAAAATGGGTACCATTGGGTCCTCTAATTTGGAAAATGGGTCTAACATATCAGATAGAGTGAAAAGGTAGATACAATATTTAACTTCCAAAAAGGGGGAATAAGACATTTTCTTGACCCTAATCCCCATATATAGAAGAGGGGGAAGTTGTAGCCTCACGTCTTGAAAATTCTTCTTCCAAAATGAATGATTCATCAGATTGAATCTATACCTCCCCTGTAGTATCCTCTACAATCATTGATGTACTGGTACATGCCCTCTTAAAGAAGGAAAGTGATAACGGTCTGGAAAAATAAAATCACAATCAGAAAATTATGACTAGTAATTTGTAATATCATATGGAAATACAGAAAAAAACATTTGGTTGTTCATTTTTCAGGCCAACATTAAATACCAATTTCTCTTTCTCTATTGATATATTGAGGATCCAGGGATACTTTTATTGGTAATTGGTACCTGACGTAATGGTAACGGAGTTCCCACCACCATCACATCCATCATGAACTGTTGATATGGGTATAGATCTTCGTACCCAGTAACATCATCTACTTAATCAATTAGAATACCTATAGGAACATATTTCGGTGACCCAAACACATTTTTTGAAACTCATTATCATATTTTTCCTATTCTGAGCTACAAAATAAAATACCCTCAATATTAATAATGGTGAATGGAATAATGAGAAAAGTAAAGAAGAAAATATAAATAGATCATCAGACATCATTTTAATTTCACATTTCCCCCATGATGAAAATATAACCCTTCTTATAGTCCTTAGTCCTTCATAGAAGACACTCGCATTGAGATAAGAACCTAATCATTAGTTTAAAATAAAAGGCCTGAAACTCCTAGTTGTACATTATCACTTCATACAAATTATGTTTAGGATAGATACCATAACATGCCATGATATCACCCATCTATTTGATTCGAAAACTAGTCTGGAGAAACTCCCATTTATCAATGAAATAGATGTCATGTTCTCTATGAATTAAAAAACTAAGGGAAAAAGGTTACCTAGCTCTTATATGGATGGTTGTGAATGAGACTCTATGTTCTTCAATTGGGATTCAACATTATGCCTTCTTTAAATTTCCTATGTGAGGACATTACATGGGCCTCCTCTTGGTGGTGGGGACTCGACCGGTTTGGTTCTGAAATTTATTTCTTATCATCCATAACCTTCTTTGTGGTCCCCATATGACAATGTTTCAAAGGCTCAGAAGCATATGCATCATCTTTGAATTGATAATTTTTACCTTTCGTACCACATCCATATCTTTTCATGGTCTCCACCTGATGAATTCGATTATTTCAAAAAACCATGAGGGTATGAATAAATCTATAACATGGTATATCCAGCCTCTAACCCGGCTGATGCCTTTGACATAGGAAACATGATTGAAATTTTTTATACCTTTGGATCAATCATGATCTATAGTATTCTGCCAACAATTAGGGGCTTCTCATGTAAAACATTTGTTGGGGTAAAAGGTGCTGATTTTTGAAGACATTTAAATTGGTGATCAACCTGATAATGAGTGTGATCCTCACAGATGATGTCACTGTCAAAATAAGATACCAATACACTAGCCATGAATGCCATCACATATTCCCTCATCTTGTAGTTCTTCTCCATACCATCAATGTTAAATATTCCAGTAAATTCAATAACATGATAAAATAAATTAAAGCCTCTAGATAAATTTAGTGGCTTCATCATATCATCATGATTTAGGGTCAGAGGGTAAATCCTTTGGACATTCTTATAAAAGGGGAGGAATCTAGGTTGGTGATTTTAACAAAACTCAATACTGAATATGAGCTAATGTGTTGTAATCTACCACCATAACTGATGAAAGGGCCCATCAATTCTAAATGTTGCATTCCTATTAAATGTGTGCAGAAAAAAATCCTAAATCCTTGACAGAAAAAGGGTATCCAACCATATTTATTCTCCCTCTACAAATTTGGATGAAATAAAAAATGTACATTATCTCACAACACCAATGGACTCTTGGACAGTGTGTAAGAAAATACTTATCCACATGGCAAATAAGTCACCCAGAAGAAACGTCACATTAATCATTGGGTTAACATTATATCCCTAATTATTATACTCACCCTTCTCTAATGTAGTCCAAAATGTTCCTAAAGAACCCTAATTATAAATAGTGAGGAAAAGAGTAAGGATATTTTAAGGAGGATCATCTCCTTCTAGTTCTATGAAAGCCTCCATAAAAGTCCCCATATGACCATTATCCCTTGACTATGTGTATTAATCTCCCTAAAATTTCTTCCATATCTTCAAGAGATCATAGTTTAATAGTGAAATCCTCTAAACATCATCTCACATTAAATTTGGTTGAAAAAATTCATGAAACATATCCCCAAGGAAGGGCACTCCCATGATTTTTTAGATATAAAATATGATGATTCCAACGTCAATATTCTTCAAGTAAAAGAAATTTTTTCGCAGGCTCCACTGACTTAGTAATCTAGGGAATAAGTATGGATTCTTATATACATTGGTTTGTCTTACCGAAATGGCTTCTTAAATGTGAGCATACAATTTATAATTTTGGAATTATATGCATTTTTGGATCACCCATAATTTCTACATCCACCTAGGACTGACTCCCCCCCCCCCATAGTGGAAGTCATAGTCATCCTTCCTGAATTGACTGTGATATATATGTGAAGCATAGAAGGTTGAGTATTTTCAATGAGGCCTCATCTCTTCGATTTTTGAATTTATATCTGGAGTAAAACCGATGCGAAGCGGGGTAAAATTTATTGTCAAAATTCCTTCATTGATAAAAACAACAATTGATGAGATGTTAAAACACGAGTAGTTGATTTACTTCACGAACCTAGGGAGTGGGAAATATTTCTTAAACATTGTAACATTGGAATATCTAAAAGTATGTGCTCATAATTAGGAATATAGTCACTCTTTGGGTAATCACATTAATGTGGTATAAAATAATTTTCCAGATCTGTAAGACAATTTCAAAGAAATCATAATAATCTAACATGATAGATTTGATTATTTCATGTTGGACCATGGAGACAATCTTAGTGGTATTCATTGAATAAGGCATTGAAAACATGGAATAATGTCCAAACTTACCTTATTATATTTAAATGTTGATTTAATAAATTTCAAAATTTACCTTAGAATAATTTATTTTTTAAAAAAGGAATGAACTTGTGAAGCTCCCATGAAAAGGGTTTCCACCTAGGTCCCTCTACAAGGTTTCCCAAATAATCCTTTCAACTAGTTAATTCTTGAATTTCCCCTAATGATAGGAATCGATACAGATCCTCAGTAGGGCTATTACACATAGCACAATCAATTAGGTGGTTATACATAGAGAGAACCTTCAAGAATACTTTGAGTATGTGCAGTGTGATGTAGCTAGGAAGACGACCGGTGCAGTGAGAAAAAAATAGGAAATTCTAAATATCAGGAAAATGATAACGTGTAGGGGGTATTTATAGGAATTAATCATCTATGCTAGAAACATACATGAAACATCATGTGTAGTCCCTCTTCATGGAGACCCATCACAAATCCATTATTTCCCCCTTCACAGTGTTTTCCTTATTTACCCTAGGACTCAACAATCCTCTTTCTTTCAGATAGAATCCAGATGGTGTCTATTTTGAGACTAATTTCATCATAAACTAAGAAGAAAAGATTATGAAGAATACCTTGGGCATGTTAATGTGATATAAAAACATTTAACAAGAACCAATGGACTTGTCTAAATCAAAATATTTACAAATAACCTTAAGAAAAAACATAGTTCACACAACTACCCTACACACACTGAAGGAGAAAAACACCCCTACACTAGACACCTACACAACAAAACTACATCTTTGACCTTAAGGAACATGTTCCTTTGACCAGGGCACGCAATTTTCCAATTTATATGTCCCAGTGGATCCTCATTTGACGAAATTAAAATTTTGAAGAACCCCTAAAGCTCTCTTTATGTAACACCATCGATCAGGTCCCACCAAATTTGAAAAGTATCTCTCCAAAGAATTAGAGAATATATAATTAATGGTGATAAAAAAGATAAATTTCCATTCATGTTATAAAAACATAAGATGAATTCTTGATGAAATTTCTCGCCTAAGGATAAATAATCTGCAAGATGTCTCTATCCCTCATCGTGGACCAGAACAAGATAAATCTAACTGCTTTAGACCTAGACCATTGTGCTTCAACACATTTTAGTTTCTCCAAGGGACTACACGACATACCTACATGACTTAACTACATCCCACTCCTACCCCTAGGACAATTGTAAGGCATCGTTAAAGCCATTTTATGATACATTCATGGAAGGAAAACTTCATCCATGGATCCTTTGTCTAAAAAGAACCACTCTTAAACCTCTCTTAAGAACATCAAGCTTGCACAACCATACTGAGTGGCACAACAAAATTCCCCCCATTTCGGTTGTTATTTCTATGATTAGAGGATTCATGCACTTGTTTAGTTGGTCAGTCATGATTCATGGGTTGTATTTGGGTTTTTATACCCATGGTCACGAGGGACCTTTACCCAGGGATAGTTTCTGGGAGTTCTTCATCCATGAGATTTGGGGATGGACCATGTGAATCATTCTCATCTCTAAGACCCAAATCCTTCAGTTACAAGTGGGGATAGTGAGGATTAGGGTTACATTTCCATTCAAAATTGAATTAGATACTCATCTAGCAATGAAACCAATTTTTAGTCATCCTTTAGGGGGTAATCCTCAATCCATTTATGAAGTGTGTTGTAATATTTATCCTCGCGAACTCTGATTACATAACCTTCATTCCCTTATCAAGGTATACTGAGTATAGGGATGCTCTCTAACCTCATCCCCTTCCACCGAAATCCTCCTTCGCATCCACCAGTAGAGACAGAAATATGTATGGATTGTCATATCTTTCAATTCCTCTTGTTTCTCACACTGAACATGAGTCATTTGGTATTAAGGGTTAATGGTGATCTTGACATCTACATGATCCATTCTCTACATTGAACTATAAAAACCTTTATTCCAAATTATGGTCATATTATGATACATAGGATGCCCACTTAGGGTCTGAGCTCAATGGGAATCCTTTTTAGGAGTTAGCCAAAATTATAATTCTATTAATCTAGGCATTATTCTCAAGAGTAATCTCTTATTTAATCTCCCAAACAAACATGCGTTAAGAAAATATTCATGGTTCCTTTTAAAAGGGAATCCAATTCTATAATAATGCCCAACTTAATCTACTCACAATGATTTACTCCCTTATGAGACATACTAAAAATATGTGGGATTTGATTCCCTTCTAAATGAGATATATAAGAAGCCCCTATAAGGTTCACACCCAACACCCTAATCAACCCTTTTCCCTCTGGACAAAATTTATAATAAGGTTTATTTCATTCTAGGAATCCATATCTTCTAGGTTCATTGGAATACATTAGTATATGTACTATACTGAACATTGACAAGTAACATTTCATCTAGATGTCCTTATCACATGATGATAATATATTTGGTTATGTCCTTGTCACATGACCATAAAAGGTATGATGTTCCCAATTAGGTAGAACTAAACCATGTGTGTTTAGATTCCTTTCTCAATGATACATTGAAAACCCATTCATGGGTCCCATACTAACATCAAAACATCACCGATCAACCTGGATAATGACAAACTCCAGTGTAACCACCAGCTCCCTATATAAAAATAATCATCAGAGTGCCCCACTGTGTGTCTTGAAATCCAAAATCATCGTGATACCTACCATAGAATACCGTGATGGTATATAAGAGGATACCATTTATAGAGAACCCCAGATACATACTGATATATCCATTAATGAAGAACCTAAGATACATATAGATGAAACTATATTCCATACATTCTAGTAGTTGGATTTTATTTATAGGGTAAAATATATCATACATGGGATTTAATAATGGATTCATTAATATGTCTTAAATCTATAAGTGAGTCCTTCAGTAGGAAAATAATTCCACAAAAATGGCATGATGATCTGAGACTCCCATCTTCTCAACCAATGTGCATTTTTATGATTCACTATCCAAGCCTCCCAACGAGCACCTGCCTTTGGAATAGTGGAACACATGGATATAAAACCATTGGGTGATTGCAATTCCATGAATATCCCATTTTAAACCATTCTGAAATGATGATTCATGACACATACAATATTCTGAAGGTAAAAATTGGATTATAGCCATTGAGGCACTAAAAAATGAAAAATTAATGTAATATTAAAATAAAAATATAAACATTGAATGAATTTTATTATGTATTCATATATATGATGAAATTGTATGCTATTTAATTAATTCACAAATTACATTCATAAGTAATTAGTAAATTTAATTTATGGAAATGAATAATGTTATTATGTATGTAATAAACATTCATAAATACATATTTTTATGTGATGAATTTAGTTTTGAAAAAATATATCATAAGAATATTTTAAAAAAACATCATGAGTTTTAGTTAATGTATGGTTTACAAAATATTTTATAGTGAAGGTAAAAATATTTAATGATAATAAATATTTAGTTTATATCTTTTAATTCACTAAGAGTAAATCTTTAATTTGTATTGGAAATTGGACAACCCCTTACTTGGAATCCCTCAGCATAGTTGTGGGACCACTAAGGGTCACCCATGTGTAGAGCTCAACTGAACCCAAACGAGAGTATTCGAAAGACCAAGAAACCTCACCTAATGAATAACTTGGGTAGAGATATGCATGTGCATTGAATAATTATTTCACATCCTAGAGCATATGATACTATGAGTGTCCATCTACAAGAGCCCATTTATAAGGCATAGTTTTACATATGGAGGTTGAAATTGAGTCGTTGAAATATATTTTAGAAGTAATTTATTTATTGTATCAATGTGGTAACTCTCTATTGAATCTTATTCATTGGATTGACATCCTTAATCCATCTGATCAACCATTCAACGTTACATACCACTTGAGTCTTCTTCCTTATCATGGAACCCTCTCCCGTAATCCAATCATCTTATTAAACTCACTATGATGTATGAAATCCCTCTTCAATTCATCACTATATAAATATTCTACTTCCCTCACCCCTCGATGTACGAAGGGCTTCCTAAGAAAACCATCCAAGACACTAACATTGTCTCACACCCTGTGATTGTTCATCATTCCCAACCACAAACCATGAAAATGATGAAAAATGACAAATTGTTGTCTTCTCATGTATCCCAATAGATCATTGAAATGAGAGTTCCTATTCCTAATACCCTATTAGTCATTAACATTCAGATTTAAAACATAGAATACTTAAACCTCCATTATATATATATAAGCTTCAAATAACATGGGATGATACCCCTCTCCCACATTTTGAAGAAGCCAAGTTGTGGTTTATTTCATGTTTCCCCCTCTTTCCCCCATTGACCAAACATATCTTGTTAGATGAGCACATTTATGTCATGGGTTTGAGTACATATATATGTATGAAACTCAATGCCTTCACCTTATAAGGGTATCCCACTGATCTTCCTTCTGTTCTTTTTTTCTGTATGGGGTTTTTTTCTAATTTTTATTAAAATACTAATAATTATATATTCCATTTTTCAATTCCAAAAATTCATAGAAACATAATCATATGATTTTAAATCTTAAATTTTTAGTTAGATGTACATATATCATGTTCATGTTCTTCTAGTATAACTATACATATAATTATTTCAATATTATTTATGTTTTATTACTTCTAATTTGGAAATGATATATTTATAATTTTTTAATTGATGTAAGAAACATTTTCATAATTCAAATTATATTATATATATATATATATTTAGATTTAGATTTATGAATTTATGTTTTTTATATAATCATATACATATATATATTATTTTCAATTTCAAGATCATTTAATTTTAAGTATTATAATTTCAAGATTATAATATTGTATATATGTATATATATATACCATAATTTTTATGTTAAAAAAAATATGTTCATGTAATTTTAAATTGAAATCTTATTAATTTTAAATTATGGAAGTATTTCCAAAATTTTAATCATGTAAGAGGATTTCCTTCATGCATGTATAATTTCATTTTTATAAATTATGTAATATGATTGATTCCACTTAAACCCATATATATTTTATGTATAAGGGTTATCATAATTTGATGTACATGTATATCGATAAATATGTTTAAGAATATCTATGTGTGTTTTTGTGTTAAAGGATATTTTTTTTAATTTTTACATTATTTTTTTAAGTGTGATCTATAATTTTTTATTGCTTGTGATTATTTTATGAAGAGGAATATATATATATATATATATATATATATATTTTTATGTGAATAGAAATTTTTTATTGTTATTATTCCATATGATTGGATTATACATTAGGTCATTATTTTATATATAAAATCAATTATTAAAATGAGTTAAAAATAGTTTTATTCAAGGAAAAGTTGTAAATGATAACAACTATTACTTTATATAAAATTTATTTCATGAGTTCATGAATGAATGTTTTAATACATAGATATTAATTATGATTAGCAGTCTATGAAAAGGATAAATGAAACGAGTTTTCATTGTAATAAATCTATAATTCAATTTAATATTGATGTTAATATTTATATAATAATATATTAATACTAGTGTGTTTGTATATTAAAGGAATTTTTATGTTATTAGAACTAAAACTCTAGTGAATATATATATACAAGGAAAACTAAAAATGTTTTTACAAAAATTTAAACTTGGACATTGTTATCATGATTGTGGACTAGGGAGATAACCCATTAATAAGGATAACTTTATGGGCTCATACATCCTTCAATGTTTTAAGTGGACCTTTTTTTTAAATCATGATTAATATTTCTTGAAATATAACTATATTTTTATAAATTGTTTTCAGAGAATAATTATTTACAAAAGTGTTATAATTTTTCAAATGTGTAAGTAATTTCATAGGTCTTATATTAGTTCTATATGTTTATTTATTTTCAAAATAATAGTACAATTATTTTAAAATTTGTATCTATTTTCATAGGTGTTTCGTAAATTATGTTTTCAAAGAATTTTCAAACAATTTTTCAATGAAAATTTTATTATTAAAAGTGTTTTTAATATTATGTTTTCAAAACTATTTTTATTTTACATGATATATTAAACGGAATTTTCAAATGTATTTTCCAAATTTAATTTTTAACAAAATTTAAAAAATAAACTTTCCAAATGGTTTTCTACTAGAATTTTTAAACCCCTTTACACGGGAGTATTCCTCACCGTCATTTTTTTGTAAAAAACCTTGTCGTTCATTTAGAGTTTTTATGGTGTTTATCTTTAATAAGGATATGGGGAGAGAAATTTATTATCACTTCCATTTTATTTATTGATTTAACATTGATAATCTGTAAGAATGGTCTTATTCCTCCAAACTTGGAACTGAAAAAGATACTCCCATGAAAATATATGAATTTTTTTCATTTATTTTTTATAAAAAAATATACAACATTTTTTAACTAGATTTACAAGCATGAGTATTAGGATTCAAAAATTTTATGTATTTAATATTCCAAATTATCACACTCTAGAATTTATTATAACAATAATTTTTTCATATGGGTAAAAAGAAGAAAGATTTATATTAAAATTGTTATTTGAAATATGAATTAATTTCTTATGTATGGAAATTTATATATACTTTTCATTACATGAATAATTTCCTAAAATTCATAAGAAATAGAGAAATGGTATTTATTCAATTAATAGAAATAAAAAATATATTAACTTATAAAATATCAAAACTAATTCAAATTGGGAGAATAATTATGTTCCATGATTTTTAGATATCCATAACTTGTGAGAGATGATTAAATCTCAAAGAATATAATCTCAAATAAATCTTGATGTCTTGAAATTAAAAGTAAATAAATATTTTTATAAATGAAATTAATGAAATTTTATGACAAATAATATACTAATAAATTTTGTAACAATAATAAAAACCAAGAAAAAGAAATTTTAGGATGAAAAATGCAAAAAAATCATCTTTTGGCCATTTATGATATAACTTTTAACTTATATGTAAAATTATAACCCATTAGTATTGAAATCATTGTTATCAAATATAATGGTAAAATCTGTTATTTATGGGCTTAAACAAAAATGTATGCTTTAAAATGACTCCAAAACAAGTCAAAATATAATTTATTTGGGTTATTCTATCCTTGTACTATATTTCTCAAATTTATGGTCATTTTTTTAATTTTTTTAGAAAATTACACTATTGTATATTAATCATTTGATTAATCCAATATGTTTTTCCCCCACCCTTATAAAAGGAAACTACATCTATTTATTCATTACAAAAATTTGTTCCATATAACTTAACTAAATCCTATCCAATTAACTTTTATCCAAAATTATACATGAATGAGAGGTTATAGTCATATTAAATGTACATTCTAAGGGCTCTTAACAATCAATCTATTGGATGTATACCAAAGAATAAGTAATCATCAATACATACTAATTCCTAATTATTTCTTATTCCACCTAAGAAAAAAATAGTTCAACATTAATAAAGAAATATATTTTATATAAAATAAACTAAAACGTGTTTATGATTTTAATAATAAAAAATTTAATCTACAATACATTCTATATAATTTGAAAACATCACCTGTTCATATATACAACATACTCTCTCCACATAGAAATGTATTTTTTTAACACAACTTTTCAAGAATGGTAATAAATATGCAATTCATTAAAATATATTAGATATATATGAAATAAGTATTCAAATAAATTATTAATATCATATCGATATTCAAACCTTCCAATAAATTAATGTATGTCAATGTATCTCATGTGTACATGTGAACTACTACCTCCACTGAGCGACACGATTTGTGAATCATGTATTCCTTAAACAGAATAAAATATAGATGGATTTAATATATATATATGATATACATGATTTATTACTCATTATATATTGAATAATTATTATCTACCATTAATTATTTCATTCCAGAATTCCAAAATGTAATACCACATTTATGTGTATATACAATCTACCTTCCCCATGAACAATTTAATTAATTTTTCAATATCTAACTTTTAAGGATGAGTATACCCATAAAGAGTATATATATATATATATTATATTAAAATAACATTTAAAAAATAGATTATGAATCCATGATCAATGAAAATAGATAATGACTGTCAAACTAAAATTCTCAGGAGAAATTAAAATTTGAACACCCAAAAACATTTATTTTAAAAAGGATTTATTGAAAAATATGTGTAAAATTTTATAAGTTGATCATATATGGTCTATCGACTATGTAGATATATTTTTTATACAAATATAATAAATTTTAATTTATTATTCATGTCATTTATATTATTTGGAAACAAAATTAAATCTAGTAAGGGAATTTTCATCTAAACTTTATTCAATGAGACATGGGAATTACTAACCACATTATTTTTATTTACTAAATATAAGTCCCTTGGATGTTTTTTATTTTTATTCATATAAAATTTTTAAGGATATAAATATAAATATAATTTTACTCTCTTTCACGGGGTTTAGATTTGAATGTTATTAATTTAAAATCCCAAAACCATGTTACCCAAAGTTATTGCATTATTTTGTTAAATTAGAATCATCACAATAAATCAAATCCAGAAGCAACGATCGTTTTTTTTAACTTGGAAAAACTAGATACAAATAGAATTTTTACATTATATCATGAAATTAGGAACAATGACATAACTCCTTTCAAAACACTCATATTCCTTAGACTATCCCTTTAGGTCAGTCAAAATACACTTCTTTGCATCCTGGGGAAAATGAAACATAAGAAAGGGGTGAGATTAGATGCTCAATAAGGGTAATAATTATAGTGAAATATTCCATAAATAAGCATAAAATTTTATGTAAAGGCATAAAATTGAAACACAAGACTTTTAAATTTAATCTCGAGCACAATATGGCCAGAATAAATCGAATAATTCCATTTAAATTTTCTCATGGACATTCTAGTAGTCTAATAATAAAATTTATTAACATTAAGTTATCTCATAATGAAGAAATTAATAATGTCATACATTATAATCAAAATGCCAATGCCATGTTCCAAGACCATACTTATACAGGTAATATGTTAGTCAAAACCCCAAATAGATTATATCATTAAAGTACCGATGCAATGAGAAGCTTTAATTAACTCTTCCACTACCTAGAGGGCTTTTATTAAGAATTCTCTAACCCATCACTTACAAATTCAAATGACTTCCTCATATTAATAGGGTGAAACATAACCAACATAAACATTCATATTAAAAATATCATATGAAATGATAATATGTTAACCATAAAAAATGAATGGTATCAATATAGCACATAAAAAGTCAAACATATCATAAACCATTCGATACAATACGGTAAAATGTATCATAATAAATCAACCTGATGTGTGTATAATGTCTAAAAAAGGATATTGACAATGATGGAAATAATTTAATAAAACCATTAAAACTAGTTTGATAGAAAAGTTCATTTTTTAACATTGTAAAGTTACACAATTATAAAAGAAAATATTTCATTTAAAAAACCATGTAAATCTGTAGAGTAATACTCAAAAAGTTATGGAATTATGATGTTGGAAATATACACTCGCACTTTATAAGTTCAAAAAAAATTCATTCCATAATTTTTTGAAAAGGTCATAAATACCTCTTTTGGAAAATGACAGAAATATTTCCATGGAAACATTTTATCAAAAGTAAAACATGGGTAAAAATGAATTAATTTTTTTTAAATAATATTTCTAAATAAATTTTTAAGAATCATGGACATGAATTATAAATATTTCCTAGTATGTACTTACGTAATAAAAATCAATGATAATATTGAGATTGTGAAATTAACCCTTAAGATATAATTTCCACCAATAGAGGGTGCGTTAACCACTAGTATAATGGTTAGAACATGTTAGTAAATTATAATAGGTCCATATCCATATTTATGATATAATATATGATCCTCTTATAACATTTTTTAATAATATTTCGATATTACCATTGTTTGAGGTGTTAACTGCTTCGTTTTTCTATGCATATTTTGTTGAGTTAGTCATGTTTGATATGAATAAGATGTATCTTATTCATATATAGAATGATATAAATTTCATTATAATTATTTATACTCTTCATATAAATTTTATAATCATTCTTAAATTGTTATTCGTGGAGAATGAATATCACCGCATCATTGAGACATCAGTCGTACGTACGCATGAGCGATGGTATCATTCCCTTGATGGTAAATTGTATGAAATTGGATGGTATATTAATTATAAAAAATCATCACCATATTATATTCATTATTTATATCCATTATAAAAATCATTATACCCAACTAAATAAATATGTGTTCCATAACAAATTACACCACAATGTGGAGATGATTTGTTGTGCGTACGCATGCATAGTGATATTTTTATTCGTAGGATAGATAAATGGATAAATATGGTTAATAAATATTTTTAATAAAATCTAATAATTTATATGATAATTTATTTATTTATTTGGTATTTAAACAACATAGGATGTTTATGTAGAAAAAAAATAAATTTAATGGAATTGGTAACATAATTACCTCTTCTATGAGCACATCCTTTTGATTTGAACAAAAGGACTCCATATGATGTATTTATGACTAAAGGATGGACTCTTTTATTAAGTAAGGAAATTTGGGAGGATACGTGGGTAGGTTTTTTATAAGACAAAGGAATATAGAGGTGTGAATAAAAGAGGAGTTGTGCACTTTTATAAAAGAGGGGAGGGGCACTTTGGGAAATACAAAAAAAATTAATTTATTGTAAATTGATTTGGGGTTTCAAATATTTAAAAATAGATTTAGTTCAAGTATAATATGAGGATGGGTCTATATACTCAAATACAATTATTGTTATACATATTTAGGTTACAAAAATAACCTTCTCTATTGGGTATAACCCTTTGTTAAACAGTTTAACTCTTACAACGTCTACATGACTTTTTATACTATAGGATTAATATAATTACCATAAAATACCAAAATTACCCTAATTTTATAATTAATGACATATTTGAAACTATAATTTTTTATTTTTTAAACCTTATATTTTTATTAATTTTATAACATTTAAAAAAAATATTATTTATTTTAAAGTATTATTTATGTCGTTGAAAAAATTCAATATTTTAATTTTTAAAATTATCAATAAAATATGGAAACATCTAACTTATACATAAAATATGTCACCAAAATAAGTCTTTTATCTTAAAAATTTTCTTATGTCATTAATTATGTCATACTATATTTATTTTAATATTTTTTATATCATTTAGTTGGTATTTCTCTTAATAATATTATTTCTCCTTAACTATTGTGTCATCACTAATAGTAATTATATAATATATAAATATTATAAATAAATTTTTAGTACATAGTTAATTATTTTATATTTTGAACTAATATTTACAGTATACCATATCACTTATATAACTTAATTTAAAAAATGATATAGTTATCAACATATGAATATGAATTTTTTTAACTCATATTTAAATAAAATATAATAAATATACTAATCTAACACATGTGGCATAAAAAAGATCATATATTCCACCGAATTATTTTTTTGGATGAAAAAAAACTTATCCAATAAAATTAAGACAAGTTTTATGGTAATATTATGTTATTAAAAATATTATTTTTACTTTTAAAAACTCTATTTACCTTTTAACTGTAGTAAATAAAATCAAAAGTTAGTATTAAAAGAAAATTATTTTGATACTATTAGATCATATTTTTCATACTAATTATAAAAAAGTATGTCCATTTTTTAAAATTCAATCCACATAAGTAGTAAAATTACATTTAATGAAAATCTTGTTGATGTGGCTATAAGACAGGTAAAAGAGTCATTCAAAAGTTTGATAAATTTTAATATATAATTCTATTATAAAATGATTCTAAGGAACTATATTGAATTAATATATGTATTATTAATCTATTTTGACTCTAAATTCAATTTAAAGGAATATAATTATTTAAATGGAAAAGTTTTTTTAACAACAATGTAGTATTTTTCACTATTAATCAAAAGTTGAATCTTTTTAGAAAAATACCAAAAATCCTCCCTAAGGTAATTTAAATGTTCGATATTCAAAAATTAAATCTACTTTAAAAAAATAAAATTTATAAATTTCAAAATTTTGTTAATACTATTTATAACCACTTTTTAAATGGATTGTTTGATAGGTCATAGTGCGCCCAAACTTAGTGTTGCATGGAGTGAAAGATAATAAATTATTTAAAACGAAGCATGTTATGGATTCTTGGGGTGTTACATTCTTCCCTCCTTCAAATAATTTTGTCCTATAAATTTATATAATAACACATCATAAGAGATTCAGGTTGATAACTATCCAAGGTTGTTCTGGTTCCCACGTCACGCCATCCATATTTTGGTTTCTCCAAAGAACTTTTAACCAGTGAGTTGTCTGATTTCTCAACACTTGTTACTTGGTATCAATAATTATAATACTATCTTCACTAAAAGTCACATCAGGTTCCATTTATATTTTATTATAGCTGAGTACATGCATTGGAACTGGCATGTATTTCCTTAATAGTGATATATGGAACAAATCAAGAGCGTTAGAGAGATATGGAAGCACTACCAAATGGTAAACTATGAGTCAAATTAGTTCCATAATTTGAAAAGTTCTGATGTACCTAAGTTATAATTTTCTCATCTTACCTAATCTTATAATACCCTTCCCTAAAGATAACATCATGAAAACATGTTTTTCTTCTTGAAATTAGAAATCCTTCCTTCAGTTATCGGCATAGATCTTTCTCCTAGTTGGATATGTTTTGATATGGGTTTGAATTATTTTAAACTTCCTCATAGTTTCCTAAACATGTTCTAGGCCTATGAGTTTTCTTTCAAAAACATCATCCGAATAGGTTGGTGTACGACATATCTTTCCATATAATGCTTCATATGGCACCATCTGAATTCTAGAATGGAAGATTTTTTTATAGGAAAATTTTACCAATAGTAAATATTGAACCCAAATTATTTGAAAGTCATGTGAGAAAGATGTCAACATTTCTTCAAATGATTTAATAATCCTTTCTGATTGTCCATATGTTTGAGGACAGTATGAAATTATAAAAAAATTATTATTTAGAGATTTATGAAGACTTTTCTATAATATTTTTGTAATATGCAGATCACATTTAAAAAAATCATTTGGGATACACTATTAAGTCTCAAAAATTCATTAATTTAATGTATTTCTATATTTCCAAGAGGAAAATCTTCACTTATAGAAAGAAACTATGCTAATTTGGAAATATTGTCATAAATAACCCATATAATGTCATTTTATCTAGAATTATTTTGTATCTACAAGAAAATGTCCATCATAATATCATCCCATTTCCACATTGGTCTTGGAAGAGGTTACATAACTCCTCTAGGATGATTTTATCTAGTCATCACCTGTTGAAAAACAAAAAATCTTGACCAATAATCAGCAATATCCCTCAACATGTTGTCCCACCAAAAATCCTCCTTTAATTATGTGTACATCATAGTGAAACTAGAAAATATATAGAAATTTTACCTATGAGTATCATCCAATAATTCCATTTTCAGCTCACATATAGCGGGAACCAAAATCCTCTTCCCAAATTTAAAAACCTCATCTTCAAATACAAAGTCTATCAATCTGCCAGCATTTATAGATTTAATTTTCTTTTGAAATACCTTATCATCAGACTATGGACTTTTTATACTTTCTTGTATAGATGTTTTTCAATCCATTTGAAAATGTAGTAATGTTTCACCTTTCTTGAAAATTCCCGTATACATCTTCATTTGTTCCATGAACATATGATCCTTATTAACTATCATTTTTTTATAAATCTATAGTCCTTTCAAATCAAAGCATCTGCCACCTAATTTTCCTTCCATGGCTAGAAGTGTATT
The DNA here is from genome assembly GCA_963277665.1 of Viscum album. Lineage (NCBI taxonomy): Eukaryota > Viridiplantae > Streptophyta > Magnoliopsida > Santalales > Viscaceae > Viscum > Viscum album. The sequence continues at coordinate 90,039,809 of OY728127.1, read as the reverse complement.
GTGAAATCATAATCCTTGAGTGGATCAAGCCATCTCCTTTGTCTCATGATCAGTTATTTCTGTGATAAAATATATTTCAAACTCTTGTTATCAGTATATATATCAAACGTTTCACTATATAGATAGTGTCTCCATATCTTAATATCAAATATTACTACAGCTAACTCAAGATCATCTGTAGGGTAGATTTTTTCATGAATTTTTTATTTCCTTCAAGCATAAGTAATAACCCTATCATTATACATTATGTCACCACTATATCCATTCATTGATGCGTCATTATAAATAAAAAACTCATCATTTCCCAATAGTAAGGTTAAGATAGGAATGTTGGATAATATTCTATTTAATTCTTCAAAACATTATCCACACTTCTAACAAACACCCCTTCCTATTAATCAAGTACTAGGGTGTTTCTTCCCACAATTGTTGTAGGGTGGAATGTCAAATTTTCCCTTCTTCCCCTTATTTCCATTTATAGAGTATTCAAAAACTTTCTTATTCTCTTCCTTTACATTAAAGTAATAAGACATTGAGACTTCATTTACTATCTTGAAAGCATATGAGAATATATATTAATTTAATGAGAATGATTGTGAGACCATTTCTCATCAGAGGAATTGTTTTATCCCATCCAATAATCCATAAATTTTAATTATTGGGTATCATATGTTGTCTAAATCATGTCTTTATAACCTTGTGAATTTGTCTTCATACTTTGAAACATTATCATCCCATTTCTTCCTCATACTCTAAAATTGACTCCCCAAATCATCTTGCAGATCATGATGAAAGTAGTTTTTTAAAATAAATTAATTTGACCCCCTCCATTACTTATTTTATACTTCTTCAACCTCCATCATGTTTATAATTAATGACCACCATTGATCTGTATCTCTTGAGAGATGATAAACTGCCATGACAAATTTTCCATTTCGTTACTCCCCAATGAATAAAATAATTTCTCTATAGAACTTTTCACCTCCAAATATACAAATGGATTAGTAGTACCATTGAATATTAGAGGTTATTTTCTCATGAAACAGTCTGACATTGATCTTCCATGTTGTGGTTTAGGGTGCACTAAATGAGTATGGTTATTATTCATAACCTGAGTAAACTGTCCCACTATAGTAATATGTTGTTCAGTGCCTGTTGTATCACTAGAACCAATATCATTATTTTCCACAAGTGAGAAATACCTATTTGGATTATTTGATTTTATACCATTTATGTTCCTTCCACTATGCACCATTTCTAATGAATGGCATACACTAGATTAGTATATGAATAATAATTCATACTTCGAAACTAGTAAAATGATTAACATAAATTGAAACATTTATCCATATCTAGTCTCATAATCATAATAAAATTTCATTGAAGATATATGTACTTTTAAATCATTCAAAATGGGTTTTAAATAAAATGTGAATGATCATAAGAATATCCCATGAGAGTGACAAACCATGTTGTTAGTAAGGCCTGTTTTCCTGTAATAGGTTACCTTGAGTAAATCATGGAAAACCATGTCAGAGTTTTTACTCCTAGATATATCAATGCCATAACTAATTCATATTCAAGTATCCAAACATGGATTTATTTTCTAGGAATTCACACAAAATATCAATTTTACAAATATTCTAGTATGTTCTTATATACTTATCCACAATTTATATCTTAGGGTAGTGATCCATAATAAATGTTTTTCAAAATATAGTTTCCATGGTTTTTATTAAACATCATATGATACAAACTGAAACTCTGTGACCTCATTTACCCAGAGTCGGTGCATTATTTTATACATTGGCATGATCACTTGAAATCAAATCCTAAAGGACTGATAATTTTAAAAACCATTGAAAAACTAGATATATACATAAGTTTTACAATACACCAACAAATGAAAAATGACATTGCAATCCTTGGAAAAAAACTCATATTCCATAGACAATCCCTACATGCCAGTCATAATATACTACTTCATATCCTATGAAAAATGATAAATAAGAAATTTGTGAGCTCAGATTACCAGAAAGGGTTAGCAATATAGAAAAAGATACCATAAATAAGCATTAAATTTTAATGAAAGGAATAAAACTGAAACACAAGCCTTTTAAATATAATCTTGAGCATAATATAGAAAGAATAAATAAAATAAAGTTATTTAAATTTTCAGATGGATATTTTAGTAGTCTAATAATAACATTTATTTTCATTAACTAATATCATAATGATTGAATTCATAATGTTGGACATCATAATCATATTTTCAGTGACTTGTGACAAGACTATACTAATGTGGTAAAGATGTTAGTGAAAACCCAAAATAATTTGTCTCATCATAACTAACAATGCATCTTGGGGATTTCATTAACTGGTCCCCAACCCATAGGGCTTTCATTATGTGGTCCCCGACCCATCACTAACTATTTCCAATGCATTCCTCATATGAAAAGGGGGAAACAGAACCAACATAAACTTTCATATTAAAACTTTCATACAAAATGTCAATACATTAACCATAAATAATAAACGATCTAAAAACTGAACATCCCGAGTTAAACATATCATAAAACCTTCGATTATAATATTTTAAATTGTATCATAACAAATCAACCGGAATTAAGCATAAAATCTAATAATTTTTGTTTACATAGATGAAAATAATTTAATAAAGGCATTAAAATTATTTATAAGAAAAATCCATTTTTTACTTTGAAAAATTTATGAAATTATAAAATAAAATAATTATTTAAAAAAAATGTATTATTATAGGATAAGATTTAAAAAATTATGTTATTAGGATGGTGTAAATAGACACTCACTTTGTATAAGTTAGAAAAAACATTCTTTCCTTAATTTTTCGAAAAGTTTATAATGTACCTTATTTGTAAAATGAAAAAGAGGTTCCTTATGAAACATTTTATAAAAAGTAAAACATGGGTAAAAATGACTTTAAAAAATTGTTGAAAATATTTAGAAATTATTTTATAAGAGAAATGGACATGGATTCTAACAATTTCCCTATAGATATTTATGTAATAACAATATCATATAATAATGAGATTGTGAAATTAGAACTTAACTTATAATTTGTTATCATGGAGGGTGATTTAACATATTGTATAATGGTTAAAACATGTAATTAAATTATACCAAGAAAATATCCATATTTATCATATCTTATATGTTCCTCTTATATCATTTTGTTGAAAATATTTCAGTATTACCATTGTTTCATGTGTTAACTGCTTCATATTTCATTGCATGTTTGGTAGTGTAAGTTATCTTTTTCATGCATGGGATGTATTTTATTCTTATTCAGAATGATATAAAGTTAAAAATTATTATTTTTACTCATCATATAAATTTTATAATAATTCTTGAATGGTTAATAATGGATAATGAATCTCTCGCTGTCATGGAGATGGTAGGTTGTATGTACGCACAAGTGATAATGTCATTACCTTGATTGTTAAATTGAATAAAATTAGATGATATATTAATTATAAAGAATCATTATCATGTTATATTAATTATTTATATCCTTTATTCTCCTAATTATACCCATCCAAAAAAATTAGTGTTCAATAACAAATTACACCATGGCATGAAGATGATAAGACGTACGTATGGGTGTATGGGGATATTATTATTCATAGGACAGATAAATGGAGCTATATGATTATTCAATAATTATAATAAAATATAATAATGTATATTATATTGTATTTATTTCTTTTTTTATGGATAAAACATAGTAATAGAAAGTATAAGAAGAAAAGAAATTGAATGGAATTTGAAAAACAATTTGTTATTCTTTGAGTGTCACCTTTTTATTTGAAAAAAAATGAATCATTAAGATGGATTTATGCCCAACCAATGGACTATAAGATTATGTGAGTGAAGTTGGTAGGATATGTATACAATATTTTTCCAATCCTAGGGGCTTTAGAGGTGTGAATAAAATATAAGTATTGGTTCCCTTTTATAATAGAGGGGAGGGGCACTATTGGAAACTCCAAAACTATTAATTTATTATAAATTTATTTTCATTAAAAATTGTTCCAAAGTGAGTTATTAAATTTTTAAGATGAATATGGGTCAGAATACCCACATTATATGATATTTATAATATCTTAGGTCACAAAATTGACCATATTTTTTTGATTTAACCCTTAGTAAAATTGTATAACTCTTACCACATCTGCATGAATTTTTACACTATAGGGTTAAAATAGTTTCTATAAAATTAAAAAATAACACCACCTAGATCATTTAAGATATATTTAACACTATAATTGTTAGTTGTATGAACCTTATATTATTATTAATTTTATAACTTTTTATAAAATATATTTTATTTTAAATTATTATTTATTTCAATTTTGATACTATTCAATATTTTCATTTTTGAAAATTTGAAAACAATATGATAACTACAAAAAAATACATCCAATATTTCACTAATATGTATATGTTATCTATAAAATTCTTTGATGTTATTAGTTATTTAAAATTAAATTTACTTTAATATTTTCAATATCATTTATTTAGTATTTCGATTAATAAAATAATTTTGGTTTTACTATTGTGTCATCATTAATGGTAATTATTTAATCTCACAAATTTATAAATAAATTACTAGTATGCAGATAATTTTTTTTATTTTTAAATAATATTTATGGTTTATGATATAACTTATATTACATAATATTTAAAATGATATAGTTATTAAAATATGAATATGAAATTTCAACTAATATTAAAATAAAATATAATAAATTTACAAATCTAAAAAAATTGGAATAAAAATGAAAATATTTTCAACATAAGGTTGATTTTGGTCAAAACAAATTTATCAAACAAAATTAGGACAACTGTTAGTTTAATATTGTATTATTATAACATTATTTTGTCCTTTAATTTCCCAATTTTCCTTTAACCATGTTAAATAAAATACAAAAGTTTCAATTATTAAAAAATATTTTGATTATATTAGACAATATTTTTCGTACTTATTACACCATGTATGTCGATTTTTTTAATTCAAATCACATAAGTGCTGAAATCACATTTAAGGAAAATCTCCTAGATGTGGCAATAATGTGGGTAAAAGATACGTTCAAAAGTCCAATTAAAATTTATATCTAATTTTGTTATAAATTTTTTACAACGGGATATACTATATTAATATAATTATTATTTATATATTGTGCCATTAAAATCAATTTACTTTAAAATAATTATTTAAATGAATTTTTGTTAACGATAATGCGGTATTTTTCACTAGTCATCAAAAATTAAAACATTTCAGAAAAAATACCAAAAATTCACTCAAAGCTAATTTCGAAGTTATGAATTAAAAAATGAAGTCTATTATTATAAATAAATTTTTTAGATTTAATTATTTGTTTTATAGAATTAATAACTACTTTTGAAATGGCTAGTTTAATAGGCCTTGGTATACTCGAACTCAGTATTTTCTACAGCGAAAGATATTGAATTATTTAAAAAGAAGCATAGAATGGAAGATTGTGGTGTTGCAAAAATTTGGTGAGGAGTCTATTCTAGAATTTCATGTTTTATCAATAATGTGTGGAAATATGATTTTGAGGAAGATATTTTATGACCTATATTTAATGAATCTCGTGAAATTTATTCTCCTCTTATCAGTTCTTGATATTTTATTTTTTTACATTCAAATTACTCTCTTTTTATAATCAAGAGAATGAAAATAATATATTTTTCTGAAAACTATCATTATTTATCTTTTTTGATCAAAAATAAATTATATTCCATGACAATATTTTCAAAAGTAATTTTCAAGAATGTTTTCATTTTATTAATGTTATATTCACCTACTGTTCAATTTTTAGTCAAGGTATTACATGAACACTATTTCCATTTTTTGAATAACATAATTCTGAACTTTTACAAAACATGTGAAAGGAATATGAATTTTAATTTATATGGGATGAACATAATTTTATATTCTCATGGACACTTCATGATTTCAAACATCCATTACTCCAAAGATCATGTTAAAGAATTTTTTTTCAAATTCATATTGGAAAATTTTAGATTTTATGTAAGTTAATTCAAAATGATATGTTCATTTTTCTCAATAAATAATCAAATATATATTATAAATTAATATTTTAATAATATGAAGTAATTTTATGTTACTTAGATTCACCAAGTGTATGATACTATAATGTTTTAATTATTATTTCTTTTTATATTTTCATTATAATGATGAGATTATAAGAATAAAAGATACAATGAAATTTGTTATGTGATGATGAAATGTTAAATGATTTCATTTTTTGTGGTGTATATATGAATATAATATAACTATTTTTCTTTTGGTAAAATAATTATAGATACCTTCAATAAATAGGTTAGTTATTTATTTTTTATGAGACAAAATGTTATTTTGAATGTAATCTCCATTATATATGGGAAACATATAATATATTTCATGAATTTCGAGGATTATGTATCCATTCTCTAAATAATAAAAACATTTCTATTATTGGCTTATTTTTTTATAATATGAATTTTAAATTCCTTTAACATGATGTAAAACTTATAAATGAATATCCTGGGCTATTATAGTTCATATTAAAGAGTGTTTTTGTTAACATTGGGAACCAATAGTATAATACATTACATAGAACCCTTATGATTATCCAATATAAAATATAACATCATCTAATATAGTAATGAAATGAAATTGTTTTTCCTAGGAAAAATGTAGTCAAGATAGAACATGGGGTCTTGGGGTTGGATTGGATTCATCTTTGGGAAATCATCTACAAAATATATTTCTTATTATCTCATGAACATATTTTTTTTTTCATGGTGGATGTTTTCTTACTATGCACATGGTTTTAAAATATTGTGGGTTATGATTGGTTTAACTTGAATCTTATTTATAACCTATCATGAAGGATTCAAATAAACGATAATCATAAATGACCAAGAGTTTTATTGATTGAAAAGAAGGAGTATTTATTTAATCATCATAAATTATTTTTTTGAATTTTTTACTTCCCTATTAATTATTATTTATCACACTATGGTTTCATATTTAAAAAGACTTATAGGATTAGGAGTATTTATGTTAATGATGAATTTTATAGAAAATTGAATGATTTTCCTCACGGGAAACTCACGATAATATATTCTAGAAGGAGAAACATTTTGATTACCCCTTATTATCTAAGGATATATATAAATAATAAAAAATAATTGATGGGTCTCCTAACACATAAAATATGAAAATGATATAATGTTTTGAATTTTAAATTGGTAATGACCATAGAGGAATTAATGTTTAATTTCTTTTTTCTTGTTTTGATTTTGGGTACGAGTATGATGTATAATGTCTAAATTAAAGTGGAATATGTATTCTATTTGGAAATGAATGTCATATAGAAAATAATTTCCATTTAATTCAATTTTTTTATATATGGGGGATAGGGGAATTATTTGGGTCATTTTCATAAGAAATGGGTTAACTTCATGAAAAAGTATGATCCATATTTATATTTATCATTGAAGTGGAATTACATAAGTGTTTGTGTATTAGGATTTAAGAATAATGTTGCATAATTTTTTTATAAATTATTTTCCAGTAATATGAATCATGAATCATTTAAGGGTTGTTAAGGATTTTGAAATCATATTTTTAATCATAGTCAAAACCAAATAATAGTGATTTATTGGTAAGGTGATACTTCTACAGAACACATGATTAATGGAATGATAACCCAAAATTTTTAACTAATGTTGAGTTAAAATAGGTTAGTTGGAAAAAATATATGATTAATATTGAAAATTTATACTGGATAGTATTTGTGATCTTGGAACACATTATAAATTTTATGACAATATAGTTTCTGTTATCTTTGAGGGATAGTAATTCATATTTGTAATCTGGGAATATATTCAATAGTCCTTGATTTTATTTAAGGAACATGCATTGTCTTAATTTATTAAAGAATATATTTTTCCTAGAGGATTTAAGTTTATTCCGTAAAATAAAATGTTTTTAAATAAAATATAATCAAGGTATTCAAAAATTTGGCAGCCAACATTGTGTAATCCATTATATTTATTGTGGGATGTTTGTTAATTTGACTGTAGAAAATTACATACCTTTTTTCAATATTATATAATTTATAATTTAATAGAAATACATTATAACAGTCATAAGGTTAATTATTTATTAAATATATTATGATGAACTTTTGTTGTTATTATAGACGTCGTAGAAATTAATTTATTATATTAATCAATATTAAATATATTATAAAAATAAATTTGGTTTTCTTAAATATTTAGTGAAATAATTAATAATTTAAAATTATCTAATTTATTTTAATATTAAATGATATTTTTTGTAAATTTTACATGATTATCATCAACACGAACATTAAGTTCATGAAGTAAGAGATGATGTGGAAATAAATTGAATAGAAAATAATGAGTGAAATTATTCATAATAAATGGAATGAAATAAATTAAATATATTTTACTATTTACCCAATCTTGATAGTAATCTAATCCTTCCATATTAAGAAGATGATAATGAATGAAAAATTGTATTATTTTTCCTTCATTACAGAAGACTTGACAGTGATTTCACCCATCACAATTTTTTGATATTCTGGTCATTAACATTCATATAACCATGTTCTATGCGAATCTCTATTTTTCATTACATTGTAATTTTCACTTCCATTTCAATAGTTTATCTTCCCACCAATGTTTTCAATATTTTATAAATTGATTATGTGCTATTTCAGGAATCCAATAGGTCTCCCACATTCCCCTTTTATATGAGTTTCTATTACTCCTATTTATGATGTTGGTATTCAATCAAGGTTTCTTCAAATTTTTAAAATGTGGATACCAATAAAGAATTAAGATAAAATGAACTGATTTTGGGGGAGTGTGTATCACCCTGAAAATTTAGTTTATGTAATTAAAATTCATGATATCTCATAGCACACAACACTAATATTTTTATTAATTGAGAGAAATTATAAAACTGTCATTATTTAAATTTGCATGTTTTATCATAGTGTATGAAATCAAGGGTATTAATATGAGTATATATATTATTAAATAAATATATAATTTTCCTATTAAAAAAATATGTAGTGATTGATTCTTTGGAAATAAGATCCAAATTCTTAGTATAGTAATTTTTGGCTTCAAACAAACACCGTATTCGAAACTAATTTTTATTTCATTTTGTGTTTGGAAATTTTAACCTATTCATTATAAGTTTAAAAATTTTATTTTAAAAAATAAACATTTTTTTATTAAAAATTCTATAATAATTATCATTGGTTTAAATTTTGTGTCTTTTAATAAAATATTTATATTAAATTAAATAGTTAATAATATCAATTTCCAAATAATGTCATTTATTTTCACAAAATAAAATAATTACAAATTCTAATCATATTTTAGATATGGTTTTAGTTTTACATATGATATTTTTAATTTAGTATTATCTAATTAATTTATAATTTATTAAACAATATTCATTATTTTGATATAAGTTAGTATTTTTTTCTTAAAAAAGAATTTAACTTAATACTGGGTTTCATTTTGTTTTATAAATTTATATTAAAATTTATTTTCTCAATATATGGATATTAAATAATTTGAAAATGATACCAATATTTCATCACAACGTTCAAAATTTTTAAACATGACTCTTTTTTTTCATTTTAAATAGTTATAGAGATATAAATTTATCACCTTGTTATGGAAAAACTTTGTTAAAAAGACTTAAAACTATGAGGTAAGGACTCAAAATCAACCCAAAACATTCAATTATTTCATTTTTTTAATATATTTCACCATAGCTATACAAAATTCAGATGTTTACAATATTCATTCCATCATTATTTATAATAAACATTATATTATTTTATGCACATAAAATTCAATAAAGATAGTTATTTGACATTAATGTTGCCAAATTTTTAATGTGAGACTATAGTGGATATGATGTCTTCAATGTTACTGAATGAATGATGAATTTACATTTATTATCCTTGAAATTTATTTTACATATTTTTAGATTAAATTATTACAATAAATTCACATCGAATAGTGACACAATATTATTACAATTAATTGAAAAATAAAACAAATTATTTTGATCATATTCAAAGTAATAAATTTTTCCATAATTTTTATTAATTTAGATGTTATTTATAAACATATAACTAGTTATTGATGTGTGGAAGGTATTGAAAATAATTCCACAACTATCATGATAACTTTATTGTCAGAGTAAATGCATAGTGTCAAACCAATAGAGCCAAGGTTAAAAAACATTATTTTAATAAGAACATATTAAGAATTTAATAAATTAAATAATGACTAATTCCAGTGAATAGAGTGAATAATTAATTATTAAGGTTAATGAAAAAAAAGAAAAAGTTCATAGAAATTGAAAATATGGTTTCATGATTCGTTAGGTAATGATATAATGAAATAGAAATCAAATGATTTTGCGACTAAGCTTAGGTGGATCCAATTGTCATGGTAGACAACTCAAAAAAAATTTATTTCCCATTTTCAAAATTTTAATGTTAAATCATGATTTAAATGATCTGGTAACCTATAACCATATTTACACAAAGAATAAAATACAATTAATGGTCATTGTGGAGATTTTTAGTATTCAATGCATTGAAAGTATAACACCCTCATAGAACTTGCAATGGTAATTTAGGATATTAGAAAAGATGATAATTTAAAAATTAGGGTTGTTAAAAAATAAATATGAATTTAATTAAAAAATTAAATAGTATAATTTATTCAACCCACTTCATTAAATTTTCTTTTCATTTGAATTTATTTAATCTTTCAGTAGTGATGAAGATGGGAAAACAACAGAATATCAGGATGGAGTTAAGTGTGGAAACATTGATGTACCTTCTAAGATCCTAGATGGTGGTGGAGTTCCCTGGATATAGGAGAAGGCTAGGAAGAGGGGGGGACAACCACATGGAAGGGGTGCTCAGATATATCCTCACAGTATGAACACTCGCTTGCAAGTGTGCTGATATTATTTTTGTGGACCTGCATTGTTGTGTTTTCTCCTCTATCTTTAATTCTTGTATGACATCCTTTTTTAATACTAGGGGCTTTTATGCCTCATCCTTCTTTAAAAAGGGGATTGAGATGAATTTAATTCTCCATATTAAGGCCTATTTTGTGTTTTATTTCCACATTAAGTATTAAATTTCTTTATGGATCATTATATAGAATTTCTTGTTGAAAATAACACCAAAATAAATTTACATAGTGTGTATAGAAACATTCACAGAATGTAAAAATCGAGTCAGGACATACATATATATTTTAATACATTCTCATAATATAGAAAACATTACAATAATAGATTCCAAAATACTGTAATAGTATAGTGCCTTTGAAACATGTAATGATAAACACAAGTTCATAAAAGGGCTACATCATCTCCCACTGGGATCTTCTTGACTATCACCCTTCACAGACACATGAAGCATAATAAAAATCATCATCACCAAGGGATGAACGCTTAAAAGGAAATGATCTCAAATTCTCAGAAAGGGTAAACAAAGGAGGTTTGTAATTATAGATAAGAGCATAAGGTATAATAAATTGTTCATGAAAATAAGATATCATCCCCTTCATATCAAAGATAATAAAAAGGAATCATAGAAAATAGATTGGTAGTACATAATAAATTAATCATATAGAAATAATGTACATAATACCTGAAGTCATAACAAAATAATAAATAATGGAAATTTGGTAAACACATAAGGACATAATATGATTTACAATAGTAGGAAAAGCATCAAGTTCCAGAACATCTTAGTGGTCAATTTCCTTTATTGAACTAGGTACACCCCTGTTCTATCCTTGTAATACTATACTTAGTAAACCCCCATGGAACCCATATATTTTTAAACTAGGTAAACCCATGTTCTATCTCTATATTACAGAACCTAGTTCATTTCCCATTTCCTCCATGTCAATCACAAGATAAATAAATCATCACACAATGGATTGGGGTAGATATTGTCCTCACCCATATCATTTTGATATATTGTATACATGTTCCATAAAATCATAAATAATCATATCATAACACATGAAATTAAGTGGGTATTATAAATATGTAATCATATCACATCATGTGAAAATAGATAGGTTTTGAAATCATTTCATCATATACATAATTGATGAAATGAAGTGGGCTTCACAATCATATAACACATGAAAGAGAAATAAGTTTTATTATCATAAAGCCATCAAAAAAATTCATTTAGAGAAAGAATATGAATAGAATCATGGATTAATTTACATGTAATGGAATTAGTAACACTAATGGATGTTATATTATATGGTAAATGATTTTAGAAAATATATTAATACAATTTATATAAGAAAATATCATTTCATCTTTGTAATTTAAATTTTAAATCAAAAAATATTTTGAAAATACATTTCATAAAAATAAAGATGAAAAATTATAATGGATGTATTGAAAATATTTAAAAATCATTTTTCCATTGCAAATGTAAAATTGTAAATAAAACACTTTTGAAAATAGTTTTTCCATTACACCTTATAAAATAATATTCAAAACCATTTTGAGACCCACATTGTTTGAAAAAAAAATTAAAATGTATAAAGAAATCATCAAATTTATTTGAAAACTATTTCATTGGAAATCAATTTTTTTAAAAAATTATTATAAATTAACCTTTTAAACATGAAATGGAAACTTCAAAAAATTACGTTAGTTAAATTTGTACATATTGTATGATGTTAAAATGATTTTCCCTTTCCACAGTAAAATGATTAGAAATGAACCTCCTATGCAAAGGGATAAAATATTCTTTTAAAAAATTATTTTTATTAAAATGTAAAACATGGGAAAAATGTCTTTTAAATTTAATCTGATAATATTAGGTTATTATTGGAAACCGTTTTAGAAAATAGAGTTTTCATGCAAAATAGATTTCTGATCAAAGAGACGGTAAAGTAAGGCTTTCATAAGAACAAATTTTTATATTTCTTAGGTATTTAGGGGTTTAATATGTGAAAATATATCATTAATAAAAAGAGTATAATATAAGTCATGAATTTTTTTGAGAGATGGATCATAAAACATCATGAAGGAAGTATAAATATACACATCTCGAAAAAGGGATGAGATTGTATCAATTATCTGTTATGACCTGGTAACATGGGATTATAATTCAATTTATGAAAAATAAATTATATGTATCTTATAATATTTTTAAAATACATATATTCATTATATAACATGTAAAAGTAAATTATATACACCTCACAATAGAATTTGGGTTCATAACAAAACATGAGTCTCAAATAAAGAAAAATTGAGAGAAAACTATTTTAATAGTATGGTAACATTTGAAACATAAACACCATGAAATAAGGATAATAAATTAGATATATTAATACCCATAAATTAATGTATATAATTCAATCATGGGATGTACATACACCTTAAAAAAGGAAATAGTGTCAAACATAGCATGTGTCTCACGAAAATAAAAAGTGAGATGAAATCCCCCTTACTATGAGTCTTGACTCTCGTAGTACTCATTTAAATAACCTATATAATAAATATATATATTATAAATATTTTATTGAACCATATTCTTAAATTTTATTCCATATATGGTTGGATTAAGACCTTGTATTACCCACTTGTTAACCATAATATGTTATTGTTTCACATCGGATCATATTTTTTTTCATGTGACTTAATTTCTTATATTGTTAGTCCTTATACATATATCATGATTCCAGAATGTAAACCATTTTATAAATATCATTTATATACATTATATTTTTATTATTATAATCCTTATGATATATAATTATCCAACATAATACATCGTTCATGGAGACATTCAGTCATACTTACGCATGAAAGTTATTTCCATTAACTTCTCATGTTGAAAGAATGCAATTAAAATACGTATGTTTGTATATATATAATGAATTTAATTATATTTATTATATCATATATATCATTTATATTTTTTACACCAATCCATAATAAATTCCATGTAGTGTATAAAATAATCACATTACTTTAAGGAGCTGGTAGTCCGCACTTCCTCAAATGAAATTGTCCTATTAACAAAAAATGGGTAGAATAAAGTGGTGTGTTTTAAAATAATTAAAGAATCTTAAATACATATAAATATACTTCATAAAATATATAAACAAATTTTCCATCATAATGGCTATCTTGACTTTATTTAATGGAAAATTGAACAATCATCATTTATCATGGAAGTAGTCTTCCTACACATAATCAATACATTCAGTACCCATTTTATCGATGTATGTGTAAGTTCAGGTATATATCATAACATAAAAACATACAAGAATATTTAGGATACCGTTTTATTTATATTATCATCAAAATATAATATTTTAAAGAGTGGATAATGGAAATAAAATAATGGAGTTTGAGGGATGGTGTGACCTATTAAAGAGGAAACTCCTTTTGGTTTACAACAGAGGGTTTCCATGGAAGGATTTATTTCTAAAGGAGGATCCAATGATTAATGTACTATTTTTTGAGATCTACATGGGATGTTTATTGCCTAATTAAATGTCTCTTGAGATGTGGTAGGAATTAGAAATTAAGGAGACTATTTATAATGGAGTGGGAGTGGAATCTCTTGTAATATTTTAAATAAATGGAACCCCACCCATTTTTTTTTGTAAGAGGTTCAATAATTTTTAAATTTTATCCAAGGGAGGATAATGTTGAAAAATATTCAAAAAACGTCTTTATGAAAAGTTTATAGGATGTTTTGTACTTTAAGATTATGGTTTTGTCCCTTATTAAGATTAATTTAACATTAACCGTTGTAATTAATTTTAATTACATCAATAATCTTTCTAGTGGAAAACTAAGTTGAACATATATAAAATAATAAATTATTCTGATTCAAAATATGGAATCAATTTTTCTAAATTCAAAACACTTAAGTTGAAACAATTCATTTTAATATTATCTCATAGTTGGGTTGTCATGACACATCCCCCAGGTCCCTTGTTGTGACAACCCCAAGCCTGCCTTCCAAAGGTCAGGGGCTGGAGACTACCGCTAAAGGAATCATCCTGCAAGTGGGAGGCTTTATCTTGAACACCTATACGTAGACACACATATAACCAAGTCCCACATATTTACCAAATAAAAACTAGTATACCAAAACAAAACTGAGGAAAATGTACAATTAAAAAAAGTGGGCTAGAATACAAACCCAACCAAAGGATTGAAAACAAAAAATAACCAAAGGAAACTCTGGTGGCCATCTATAGAAAACCCCACCTGGTCATGAGAGTACTTTAGCTACTAGAATCTGATGTAGAATTTCCTATCCACCCCATCTTACTAAGCCCCACCTTGTCTTAGGCCACCAATTCCACCTATTGTAGAATGTGTCAGTCTCGTCCCCCCTTTGCACCTCTAGGTCCTGGTCCAACAAAGTCTCTATCAAAACATTGATTTTCTAAAACCCATGAAGGGGTGAGTAAAAAACTAATCAATAGTGATACCCATATAAAAATGAGACACCACACAACAATCCTAAAAGTAAATCACGATACACAAAACAACTCACACCAGGTATACATTTCGGGTAGTCATATTGGAAACATCCATCAAAACATCCAACACCTCATTTGTGGGATACCACATCCTCTAATGAGTACAGTGGGTCTACCATGTCATTAATAAGTGCTTCCCACTACACTTGGACAGCTTAGGTACACCTCTCTACTACATACCATGGGCCTTCTAAGTCACAAAAAAGTGCTTCCCACCGTGGGCTTGCAAAGCCACAAAGAATTTCTTCCTACTAATCTTGGACAAATATGGTACTCCTCCAAGTTGCATACCGAGGACTGAAAAGTCACAGATAATTGATTCTAACTATGGGATGAAATTTCATAAAGAAGTGCTTCCCATTGGGCCATAATCGAGTCATACATAGTCGAAAGTCAGCAGTCCTTAGGTCTCAGCCATCCGCATAGTTCCGTACGTAGCGCACAGGGGAGAACCACTCCTCAATCCATTCATAGCATATAATATTCAATTAAAGTCACCATAGTGTGTTCCAATATATAATTCTCATTGAGAGTGTCCCAAATCCACAAACATCTCGCCAATAGAACACATGTTTTGCAAGATAAATGTGTTTTAGTAAAAATTTCCTGATTGGATTCAAGTCTAATCCAACCTATCCATATGACAGCCCCTTCCAAAACTCCCATAAGGTATCTCAGAAGCACCTCCTCATCACAAGGGTCTTCATGCCGCTGAAGTCTTGTCAATCAGACACTCGGTCTATGAGTTATTATCATTTTAGTAACTTGGGGATGGCTGCGTCTGGGCCCGGTACGACCCGGTTGGACCAACCTGACCTGAGGGTCCCACATACATTGGTTTAAAATCAACTAACTCTACTTGACTTGGTTTGGGTCTGGGTCAGTACGATTCGGTCTGACTAATGTTCCATGCTCAATGGCCCTCGCTGGACCTGATCCGATTTGGTCGAGGCCCACCCCACCGGGTCACCCGGCGACCCGCTCGAGTTTAGCCCGACTCAAACGGTGTGCGCCTGGCCTGCAAACACGAGTCTGGCTCGCTAGGTGAGTTTTGGGCCTGCCACCATAGGTTCGGCCTGGCAGAGCATGTTCCACCCGCCAGTGAGGGTCTAGCCCGCTGGGCTGCGGGACCGGCCCGCTGGGTGGGTCCGACCCCCTGGCTAGCACATGGCCTACCGACCAGAGGCCCAACCGTATCATGTGGTCAGGATGCGCCGCCTGGCTGGGATGTGGTTGGTGTGCCACATCTAGTCTCTTCTATCACACAAGACGCCATGGGGCCTCCACATCCAACGATGGTCAACGGACCACAGATCATCAATCTGGTTAGGTGGCTAAAACATAGGCCACCATCCTCCACATGGCTCCCCATCTAGCACTGTGTCCTCCATTTATGTAAGTCGATGGCCGCCTTCTCCAGCCACCTTAGTGCACCGACAGGCACGCCGCTCAACAAGACCATCACCGTTGTTAGTTACCCTCCATCCCGCTAATGGACACGCAGCTGGTGCATGCCACATTCATAGAGGTAGATCATTCGGTGGACCACCGTACATGCACCGGTTGTCCATTCTTCACACCACCTACGTACATGGACTTTGGAGTTCGGATTCTTCACAGGGAAGGCCTAAAATCACCCTCTCCATTGTTTTTAGAATGTGACCACCAAGAACACACAAGCAGAGGTACTCGAGCCTTATTCATGTCGGCCCGATCCCTCCGCATTAGGGGTTTATAATTAAGGGAGGAGTCATAGGGATTGTTATTTTATCATACAAGAATAATCTTAATCCTAGATAATGAAATCTCCAGTAGTGTTACCCACCCACATAAACTCACGAAGCGCGGGTGAACCTATTCGTGGGTTGATCGATGTTCTTCATTTCTATAAAATAAAATGGAAGAACAAAAAATCATATAAAACCCCTACCCCCTTGATGTTCTATTCCAAAACGTTCATCCTCGATAGATCAAGGCATTGATGTCATCCCTTTCTAGCTCCATTATTCAAGGATCATCAAATATAATGAAGATCTGTTGGTGTTTGTCATTCCTCATTGGGGAGTAAATTCAACAAAGTTTCTTCATAGAATCCTCTATGTTTAATTCCTAAACCTAACACTTTAGTTTATTTAAAGAAAACAAAAAGTGCAGTGAGGCTACACCGATTAATAATGCTCATTAAATTAGTATCATTTAATGAGACACATTTAATAATCCTTTAAGGTAATCACATCATGGTTTCAAATGAGTAATTATTGACCCTCCATTAATGAGCCTCATCACCGCTTCATCATTGCACCGCAACGTTGTTGTCTTCCACCCAACGGTGAGAAAAAAAAATAAAATAATTCTTTTAAATTCATTTATTATTTTTCTTAAAATGTATGAAAAATAACTTTTTCACTCGCCCCTTCCTGGTTGATGTTAAGTAATTTCTAGGTGAATATAGGCATTCCAAATTCATCGGTGCCCTCAGATTTTCGATCTAAGCAACAGTTCAAAAGTTAGAAAATCTCACTCGCACGTTTACTGAACGTACCTTAAAAAAAGGTTCAAAAATTAACCTTCACCCTCCACCCGTGTTGGTTGAGGTTAGGCTCTACCTAAGGGCATCATGACACAACAAGATTAACAGTACGCTCAGATTATTAATCTATGTTTCTGTTTAATAGTTATAAGGATTTGAAAATGAAATAATTGTTACATAATGATTTTATTCACGGCCAAAAACTTACTCCCATGGTTTCCCCACAACATCCGATATTATTGTGTTCCAAAAGAAATCATACTATCAAAAGTTTAGTAGTGGTCTCAGATTTATAATATAAGACATCATTCATGAGTTATAATGATTTGAAAAATAAAATTAAATAATTTTATTATTTTATTTACAGTTATTCTATTTTTGGGTTTTCTCACTAGAGGCACACGATGACTGAAATTATGTTGAGCCAATGGTAAACCCACAATCATGAATGCAATGGTGCCCACATATTTCTGATCTGAGAAACTGTTTATGAGTTATTTTACATTTTCAATAAAACTGCTCATGCGTGCTATTTAAATCATTACATTTTTCGACTAATAATTCAAGTCAGTTTGGGCCTCGGAATCACGTTCCATCAAAGCATGTAGTCTTGAAATAATTCCATATAAAAAAATTCATGGAAATTTGGGACATTACATTCTCCCTAACTTAGGGATTTAGGTCCCCAGAAGCCAAAACAAAGGAAAATCCAATAGATGAGGGATACTGAGCACGAATTTGGGCCTCTTTCCCCCAAGTTCTCTCTTAGAGGTTCTTGTGCTATATCTGAAGACATACCAGAGGAATCGACTATCCATGAAGGACTCACTCTTATCGATCCTCTATCTCCATTGGGAACATCGCAAATGTCTCCCCATATTCAATGTCTAGCTTTCCCTAGTCAATGATATGTGATGGATCATGAACATATCTCCTCTACTATGACACATTGAAAACTCTGTGCACTCGGTGCATCTGTGGGCGAAGAGCTAGGTGGTATACCACCTCATCAACTCCACTAAAAAACTAAAAAGGTCTGATATATCTCAAAGATATCTTTTTTCCCCAACAAAAACTCCTAAATCCCCATCGGGGTGAGACCTAAAGGAAAACATGGTATCTTACCCCAAAATCCAAGGGTATTCATCTCCTGTCCACTAGTACTAACGTTGGATTTCTTGGTACATCTTCTCCACAAAAGGACATTCCACACAATGGGATGTATGAAACTCTCTCAACACCACCTCTCATAACGTCACTGGTACATAGTATGACCTATTCTAAGGATTACGTTCTCTCAATGTATCCAAAATCCATCATAATCTTGTACTGAGGATAACTAAGCATGTCAGGCCTCCCAGCCAACATCCACAAACTGTGCCTCCCATACTCACTGCAAGAGTGGGGGAGTGATAGTCATTGACTGAAGTTAAGCTTCTCCATCATCATCTACGAGGGATATCTGCATCATGGCTAGTTTCTATGTTGCCTCACTCAAAACCTGTAAACCAGACATCCTGCTGAGTAATTCTTCCACCACCTTCCCCTTCTCAGGAGGATAAACTATCTCAATGTAACTATGCTGAAAGAACCTTATCCATTGTTGCAGTCTCAACTGCTGAAAAGCCTAAGGGAACCTTTCCATCCACTCAAAAGGCTACCCCTTTTAAACAATTTATGTGCCCAATAACCCTTTGGTAGTGGGTTCTATTTCTCCAAAGACACATGATTAATGTTACAGTAATCCACACATAACATCAAACACTGGGTCTTACTAAGAACTTCTTCTACAAGTCCCCCACCTACGCCCCTACCTGTGAAGCTCTATGAAAGCCATCCGATATACTGATGATGATACTGGATCCACCTCAGGGTGTAGAATTATATAGAAGTCCCTCCCCCTATAGAAAGGTAACCCTGAAAAATTATTTTGAAGAAAGGATCATATAATACACCTCTATTTTTTGGAACTCAAGACTCAAAATATCTACTACCATGAGGGTAAGGTCATCCAACTCAAGAGTGATCAGCATCACCCTCCAAAGCATGAATTTATCTCATGTTACCTCAGTTTCCCTTTTTTTCACCAACCAAAGAAAAAACCCATTCCAATGCTGTAGATATACCACATCCTTTTTTCCTAAAATTTTCAATCTATGTTTGAAATGTGGATGACCATTCCATACCCAAACTATCATCATAAAGCCTCGATGCAGCCACCAAGAGATCCCAACCGATACTCTCACTTGCAAGGGTTAAGTCACACTATCGGAACCAGTGTGTGGAAATTGGCCTCCTCTAGTTTGAGTATCTAAATGATAGGGTCAAGTCAACTATATTAACTGTAATCCCTAGGTATCAAACAAGAAGAAGTGGGAGAAAAGGGAAATCACTAGAAAAAGTGTTTATCAATAAAGCAGCTAAAGTAGAAAGACACATATCATACCTAGATTAATCCCTAGATTACTGGGGTCATAAGGCTCGATATTCTGTAATAGTCTCCTCTCCTTCCCTCCAGAATGAACAGTGAGAAAATCTCACATGTGATGTCGCATTGCATGACAAGCATAAAAAGGCATTCCCCTATATAAACTATCACATTCCTTCCTATGAAACCTATGGTTCCACAACTTACATTGTGCACCTGAAATACATGGGTCCTACTAACCCTAAATCTCAGGTGATCATTGCCTCGAATGCCCGTGACACACATTGGAACCCTATGCCTCATTGTTAAGTGCGAAAGAATCATCCATGACTCGTTCTAGAAAGATTCATCAACCTGAACCACTAGAGGCGTGCTTGCTAGCCGATCAGAGGGTGGTTGTAACATCGGTATTCCAATAGGTGGGGCTATATCTAGCACTAGTCCCTGAAAAGACACCTCATCACTAGGCGGGCTGTCCTCAAAACCTCATATAAGAGTCCATGCTAGTCGTCCACATGGAGGCATGCTAAGACAGATCAAGATAAACCATGGTTAGAAGGTTATAACTAGTGAGATGACTATTATTCAAATGAACATAAGAAGACACTTATGAAACCAGATTTTTCATGTATAGATCCGAAAAGAAGAGTTCAATGTCCTGTTGTATGGATACATCAGTTGTTGCACCAACACCTGACGACCCGAATTTCAATGTTGAACTGAAAACACTTAAAATTTCTACCCTAAAACAAAACTACAGACTCCTGGTCTTTATGGAAGGAATGATTGCCCTCTGGTACCACTTTTTCACGACCTGTTTAGAGACCCATAGATTGAAATACATAGACATTACATTACTTTTTCAGAATACTTAACACATTACAGAATCAAATGCCCATAGATAGTGTTAGTTTAGGGTCTTTGGAAACTCGGAACATAATCTTCTAATCATGGTAAAAGATCTTCCACATCTCCTATAAATATCCTCCACTTTTGTTTTCTTAACTAAAACCTTTATTAATATCCTGGGGAAAAGAAAAAATAAAAAGGGTGAGCTCAAATTCTTAGTAAAGGTAAGCATGGAGAAAATAAAACTGCCATATACATTTGAATTTAAAAACAAGAACATAATGTTTAAACCTCAAAATCATGACCAATGACATAAAACATGGCAGTATGTAAGGCATAGATCATAATATAACATCAATCATGATAAAATATCATGGGAAATAAAACATGTAATGTGGAAAACCATTAATAACATGATATGATTTCCATAGTAGCCAAGGCATTGCTGCCAAGACATCATAGTGGAAAAAGTCCCTTACTGAATCGAGTTCACTCATTGTTCCAGTCCTGTATCACTGAACCGGATTAAATTTCCATTCTAGCCATGTCTATATCATGATATATAAATATTTACCCAATTAATTTAAGGGATATATAGGTCATACCCATCTCATAATTAAATCATTCTTTTGTGTTCCACAACATAAACATACATCATTCATAATAACCAAATGAATAAAATGGGTTTCATAAACATCATACCATCATAGAATAATCCATATAAAGGAAATGTATATCATTTCATCATAAGAATAATCAAACCATGTAAATAATAGAGACATTATAATTGAAACATAAATATTCTAAATAATTTCATCTTATATGGAAAATAGTTTTGACCAAACACATGAAATAAATTCATGAGGAAAACATCCTTTCTTCTTCTAAATAATTATCTTTTCAAAAAAATGACATGAAATTTTAAAATAAAAGGATTTCTTTGAAAATAATAATTAAATGTTTTAGAGGAATATTCATTGAAATATGTCATTATGAAATCATAAAAATCCATTCACGCTGTATAAGTTAAAAAAACTTCCTTCTCGTACTTTTTTCGGAAAAGTAAAAAATTTCTCGTATGGTAAACAAAAGAATGTGTCCTTCCCTAACACAGTGTAAAAGTCAAAGAGGGGTAAAAATGACTTTAAACAAACATGTAAGAATATTAAGCACTTTATGAAAAACATTTTTATGGACATGGATGAAAATATAACCCAGTAAGTACTTACGTATAAGCAATCTCAGATAAAATTGAGATTTTCAAAATTATCCCTTGCCTTATGTCCAATTTCTTCCATATGTGTCCGATATTCCTCTATAGTGGGTTTAAACATATTATTTACTTGTAACATAAACATAATAATATTTATGATATCATATATGATTCACTTTTGTGATTATATTACCCGTTCTTTTGTAAATTCAATGTTAAAGCAGCGTTTTGGGTAAAATCGTTTCATTTATCGTACGTGTTTTAACTTTTTGTTCTTGATATTATTACTTATATATATGATAGATCGATAAATGGAATGAAATAAACCGTTCATAGAGACAGTAGGTTGTACGTACACATGAATGTTGTTTTCATTTCCTTATTGAATTGAATGGAATTATGCAAATGAAACATTTATGTAGATAAATCCAGTATCATTATTATGTAATATTTTTCATGATTATTTATTATACATACTTTATAATCATAACTTAATGGTTAATCATGTAAAATGAATCTCATTACGTTAATGGGGATGGTAGTCAGTACGTACACACGAGCAACAATATCATACTTTTGATATTAAAATATTATATAATTGGATCGTATATCATATATACAAAATCATCATAATGTTATATTTATTATTTATATCATTTATACTCATTATTATACCCATCCAAATGATGAAATATTTCAATAACAAACTACGTGACGATGTAGAGACGGTAAGTCGTACGTAGGCATGTGTGGTGACTTTTTCATTTATAGGATGGATAAAAAAACTAACATGGTTGTAAAATTTTAATAAAAAAATCAAAATATATATAAGATGTTTGAGTTATTATTTTATAATATAAACAATAAATAATGAGGAAGTGGAAGAAGAAAGGAACTTGAAATAAGTGGTGAGATATTTACCTACTCTTCGGGTTCTTCCTTTTGATTTGATCAAAAGGGCTCCATAGGTTGGATTTCTGAATAATGGAAGGCCTCTAGGATAAGTGGAGGAAAATTGAGAGGGTATTTGGGTAGGGGTTGGCCGAGCTAAATGGCTTTGGGGGTGTTAATTAGAGAGAAGGGGAAGTGATCTTTTATATGAGGGGTGGGGGGCACCTTAGGAAAAATCTAAAATAGTATTTTATAATAAATTCTTATTCAGTTTATAATGGCACCAAAGTGACTTATTTATAGGATATGGTGGGTATGGTTCTGAATACTCTCAACCAACACATTTTATACAATTTTATATTACCATTTTAACCTTATCCTTTAGATTGAACTCTAAGTTTAATAATTTAACATCTACTGTGTCTTCTTGTATTCTTACACTATATGGTTAATAAAAATACTATAAACTTCAAATAGAACCCCAATTGGTTCATTAATGTCATATATATTATTATATAAGTCTTGTTTCCGAACCATAGATTTTTAGGACCATTATATCAAATAATAATATAATATTTGTGTTAAAAACACTTTTCTGTAAATTTTGACACTATTTGGTATTTTGGTTTTTTAAATTTATAACAGCATTATTACTTCAAACAAAATTCATCTAAACAACCCTAATATGTTATATTAACCTTTAAAATTATTTTAATTCATATAAAGTCTCAAATTACATTTATTTGGGTATTTATAACATCGATTATGTTACTATTTCATTAATAAGGTAATTACTGCATCATCATTGTGTCATAAATAAATTAAATTATTTAATATATAAAAAATATAAATAAAAAAATTATGTAGTAAATATTTTATAACTTTATAATGAATATTTATAGTTGAATTTATCTTATCTATAACCCTATATTAAAAATGTTTTAGTTGTTAAACGTTGATTTTAACTATTTTAACTCTTCTTTAGATAAAATAATAATAAATGTACTAATCAAATCCAAGTGGACCTAAAGGTTAATATTTTATTCCTAAGGTTTTTTTTGGTCGAATTGCACTTATCCAATAGAATTAGGACATGTGTTAGGGTAATAATAATATCATTTTTACCCTTAATTACCCTATTTAATTTTAACCGTGGTAAATAAAAGTTAAAAGTTACTATTCACCAAACAAAATTCATCTTATTGAACCACATTTTAATTACTGATATCAACTGTGTCTCTCATATTTTTGAAATTCAAATCATTGAAGTGGTAAAATTATGTTTTATATAAATTTGAAAATGCTCCTAGGAGGTGGGTAAAAGATGGTAAAAAGTTCAATAAAATTTTTATATATCTAAAATTATTCTAAAATGACTCCAATGAATTACATTGAACTTATATTTGTATTTTGTGTCTATTTTGACCTAAAATAAATTTAAATAAATGATTATTTAAATAAAAATTTGGTTTTAAACAACAACTCAGTGTTTTTACTATTCATCAAAAATTGAAAGTTTTCAGAAAAATACCAAAAATTTACCCTATGCTAATTTCGATATTCCGAATCCAAAAATGATGTCCATTTTGAAAGGTAATATTTATAAAATTTAAAAAAGTGTGTATTAATATTCATAACAGCTATTTTATATAATATTTTAATAACATATAATTGTTTAGTGAAACTTAGTATTGCGAACAACGCAAGTTATCAAGGAAGGTTACTCTTGCATGTAACGCAAGACAAGTCAGGGATACACGTAGTGGAAGCTCCCTTTGGTGTTTCTTATAACATAATCAAAACTTATTTCATTTATATATTAAATAAAATCTATACTTAATGTTGCGTAGAACAATTTCTTTAAAACGAACTTGAAATTGTGTGTAACATGAGCCAAGAATAGTGTTGCGTATACTGCAAGCTAATACGGTGTTATGTATAGTACAATCTAATATTGGTGTAGTGTACAATAGAATACATCAATGAAATTAAAAATAATATATCTCATAAAATCTCGGGGTGTTACATTCTTCCCCCCTTAAAATGAATTTCACCCTAGAAATTCGTCGGGGTTATAAATCGTTTACTACTTGAAAGTTTCATTCATAGAAACTCACATCATAAAAAGGAATACTAAAACTTAATTTTAAAAAGTGATGTATGAAACGTAACTATTTCCCAAATTAACTCATCACTAGGTTTCCACATAGGAGAACATAGGTGAAAATATGGATATAGAAGAGAAATATATCCATCATTTATTGATGAAGAGTGGTAGAGAACATGGCTATGAAAAATCCAACAATCACAATGCCATAAATTTTTTATGATCTAAGGTACCATCTGATTCATCGAATATGAGGGTACTAGGACAACATTTTTGGTTTTCTAGATCATTTACCTAAGGTTTAATAATTAAAAGAAATACTTACTTGATTTTGGTACAATCTCACTATTTTTTGTGGCTTGAAAAAATTTCCACTTCATCTCTTAAAGAAATGAAGTTGAATTTGTCTTATGTGAAGTGTTAGCAGATCATGCAATAGAATGATAGGTCATTCCATCTATCTCAAATAAAAGGTTATCTAATGTTATATGCATAAGTCCATCTTATGGTGAGATTAACCGTATATGATTCAAAAAAAGGACTTATACTTCAACTATCATACTTCTTAATAAAAAAACTAATTTTCACTAACCAGAGACTTTCTATAGGCCAGTGGTAGGCGATAAAGGCATGTCGAACTTTGGTTGTGGGTTCGATTCCTACAACCTTGTCCGACGCGACAGGTTGTCACCCGTTCTGCAGGTTGTCCCTTTTCTTAAACTATACTATTATAACATTCGAAAAATAAAATCGAAAAAAAGTTCTAGCCTTAAACAATACTATCTAATGGTCAACTTAATCTATTAAAATATTAAAACTTATCCAAAAATACTTCTTTCCAAACTCATAGAATAAAGATAATGATTACTAAAAAGGTAATATAACAAGCACGTGAATACCATCATTTATCCCTCATATATCACAAGATATATCTTGTTGGTCACATTCCAAACATGTGATTACATTAATAATTTATTCTTTTGAATCATGTATTACCATATAACCATAGTGAAAACATGAATGCAATCAAAAGTTAACTCTTTCCACATACCAAAATCCCAAAAATTATATATACTCAAACCATGAT
Organism: Viscum album; assembly: GCA_963277665.1. Taxonomy (NCBI): domain Eukaryota; kingdom Viridiplantae; phylum Streptophyta; class Magnoliopsida; order Santalales; family Viscaceae; genus Viscum; species Viscum album. Next base: position 90,013,008 of record OY728127.1, on the reverse strand, counting down.
ATCACATTGTCCTTATATCAGTCATGAGCTCATTAAACATTTCATTATCTCTTTATCCCTTCTTTATACATATATTAGGTTCTTTCCAAAAATATTTCAATAACTTTTCATGGTTACCAGTACCATTCAACATATACTTTCAAATACTCAAGGAAAAATAATAGTGTAACAATCCTTAGATTATTCTTTATTCCATATCCCCATATATTATTCGTGATAAAAATGCAATCATTCCACTAGATTATTAAACGATTGACTGTGCTTCTTCATTTCATTCCTCAACACATCTTTTATCTCATATATCATTTGTATTCTCTTCATCATCATCAAAAAAAATAATACCTATACGACCATGATGATTCTCTTCATGTGATTTTCCCTTAGGGAATTGGTTTGCATAATTCCTGTAGATTCAACATTTAAATCATTTAACTTTGGTTGAAGTTTTAGAAATACTATTATCCTTGTCCATTGTGTTAACTGAACCTTTTCCTTTGCAATTACTGGCTTTGTGTCTTTCTTTTCCACACCCAAATCATCTTCTAGTTCCATTGAAACATTCTCCTTGATGCCTCTTCCCACATGATTTACATGAGGGAAATTTAACTTTATTTCCTCTAGGATCATCATGAAACTCCTTTTTTCTCTTACTAACTGAGTCAGGAAACTTACCAAAGTTGAGATTATTGATCATATTATGTGATTTATGATTAGGAATGATAACTATGTTTCTCCTTTAAAGTCTCATTTCATTTTCTTTATCATGAAGAATATCATTCCATTGTCCATCATATTCTCCATTAACATGAATCTTCCGGTTTCAAGCCATTTTCTAAAACCCAAAAAGAATAGTGCGAGAGGCAAAAATCATGCTAGGAAAACAACATAATTAAGGGGAGTACATTCAATCTCTAACATCACAGGTTTAATACTACGGTATTCATGATCGTTATCATAATTCTAAGACTATAACCTATACTTATATTTAAACTTAGGGACATCCCTAGATATACCTTAGAAATATCTCTATGGATCCCACTAAAGTTTTCACATCCTAGTTTCCAAAGGTTAACTAACCCTTCACTCTGATACCAACTGTAGAGACCCATATCTTGACGTTAATAGACATTAGATTACTTTTTTGGAATACTTAACACATTACACAATAAAATTCCCAAAGACCATATTAGTTTAGTGTCTTTGGAAACTCGGAACATAATATTCTAATCATGGTGAAAGATCTTCAACATCTCCCATAAATATCTTCCCCTTTTTTTCTTACATAAAACCATTATTTATATCCTGCGAAAAATAAAACATAAAAAGGGTGAGCTCAAATTCTCAGTAAGGTTAACCATGGAGAAAATAAAAAAAACCATATACATTTTAACTTAAATACATGAACATAATGTTTAAACATCAAAATCATGATCAATGACATAGAACATGGCAGTACGTAAGGAATAAATCATAAGGGAACATAAATCATTATAAAATAGAATGGGGAATAAAATAAGTAATTTTGGACAAAAATTAATCACATGATATGATTTCTATAGTAGCCAAGTCATTGCTGCCAAGACCATCATAGTGGACAAAGTCCCTTACTGAATCAAGTTCACTCCTCGTTCCAGTCCTGTATCACTGAACCATATTAACGTGTCGTTCCAGCCATGTCTATCTCATGAGATATAAATCTTTACCAAATGCATTTGATGATATATAGGTCCCATCATCTCAAAATTAAATCACTCTTTCGTGTACCAAAAAATAATCATACATCATTCATAATAACCCAATGAATAAAATGGGTTTCATAAACATCATCCCATCATAACATAATCCATATAAAAGAAATGGATATCATTTCATCATAATAAATATAAAAACATGTGAATAATAGATACATTATACTCAAAACATAAATATACTAAATGTTGTAATCTTATATGGAAAATAGTTTTGATAAAACACTTGAAATTAATTCTTGAGGAAAACAACCTTTCTTCTCAAAAATCATTTTCTTTTCCCAAAATGCCATGAAATTTTAAAAGAAAATGATTTTTTTAATAATAATGAAATTTTTTAGAGTAATATTCATTTAAATAAGTAGTTATGAAACCATAAAAATCCATTCATGTCGTATAAGTTAAAAAAAACATTCTTCTCGTACTTTTGCAGGAAAAGTCAAAAATTTCTTCGTATGGTAAACAAAAGAAATATTCCTTCCATAACACAATTTAAAAATTCAAAGAGGGGTCAAAATGAATTTAAAAATACATGGAATAATATTAAACACTTTATTAAAAACATTTTTATGGACATGGATGAAAATATAACCCCAGTGTATACTTACGTATAAGCAAACTCGGATAAAAATGAGATTTTCAAAATTATACCTTACCTATGTCAAATTACTTTTATATGTGTCTGAGACTTTTTAATAGTGGGTTTAAACATATTATTAACTTTTAAAATAACCATAATAATATTTATGATATTATATATGATTCACTTATGACATTATATTACCCGTTCTTTTATAAATTCCATGTTAAAGCAGCTTTTTGGGTAAAATTGTTTCATTTGTCGTACGTGTTTCGAATTGTTGTTCTTGATATTATTACTTATATCCTTATTTAATTAATTAAATAATTCATAACATGATTTATATATAATATATATTCAGCATATAAATATATATGATAGATAGATAAATGGAATGAAATACACCATTCATGGAGATGGTAGGTCGTACGTACGCATGAATGCTATTTTTATTTCCTTATTGTATTGAATGGAATTAATTAAATGAAACATATAAGTAAATAAATCCATTATAATTATTATTTAAAAAATTTCATGATTATTTATTATATATAATTTATAATCATACTTGAATGGTTAATCATTGAAAATGAATCTCATCGCATTCGTGGAGACGGTAGTCCGTACGTATGCACGAGCGACAATATGAATATTTTGATATTAAAATCATATATAATTGGATGATATATCATATATACAGAATCATCATAATGTTATATTTATTATTTATATCATTTATACTAATTATTATACCCATCCAAATGATGAAATGTTTGAATAACAAACTACACCACGACGTGGAGACGGTATGTTGTACGTACGCACGTGTGGTAACTTTTTCATTCATAGGATGGATAAAATAACTAATATGGTTGTAAAATTTTTATAATAACATCACAGTATATATAATATTCTGGATTTATTATTTAAGAATGGAAACAACAAATATGGAGGAAGTGGAAGAAGAAAGGAACTTGAAATAGTTTGTGAGATATTTACCTCTTCTTCAGGTTCTTCCTTTTGATTTGATCAAAAGGGATTCATAGGATGGCTTTCTGAATAAAGGAAGGCCACTATGATTAAGGGAGGATAGTTTAGAGGGTATTTAGTCAGGGTTTTTCTGATTCAAATGGCTTTGGAGTTGTGAATTAGAGAGAAGGGGGAGTGCCCTTTTATAAGAGGGGTAAGGGGCACCTTATAAAAAACCAAAAATATTATTTTATAATAAATTCATATACGGTTTATAATTGCTCCAAAGTGACTTATTATGAATTTAGGGTGTGTATGGGTCGAAATACTCTCAACCAATACATTTTTGACAAGTTTATATTACCATTTTAACCTTATCATTTAGATTTAACTCTAAGTTAAATTATTTAACTTTTACCATGTCTTCTTGTATTTTTTCACTATATGGTTAATAAAAATTATATAAACTACCATTAGAACCCCAATTGGTTCATTAATGTCATATATATTATTATATAAGTCGTTTTTCTGAACCTTATATTTTTAGGACCATTATATCAATTAATTATATAATATTTTTTAAAAAAATTATTTTATGTCAATTTTGACACTATTTGGTATTTTGTTTTTTCTAAATTCATAATAGATTTATTACTTCAAAAAAATTCATATAACCAACCCTAATATGTTATATTAACCTAGAAAATTAGTTTAATTCATAAAAAGTTTCAAATTACATTTTTTATGTTGTTTATAACACCAATTATGTTAATATTTCATTAATAAGTTAATTACTGCATCATCATTGTCTCATAAATAAATTAAATTATTTAATGACTAAAGAATATAAATAAAATTCCATTATGTAGAAAATATTTTTTTCTTTATAATGAGTATTTATAGTAGAGTTTATCTTATGTATATCCCTATATTAAAAATCTTTTAATTGTTAAACATTGATTTTAACTATTTTTACTCTTCTTTAAATAAAATAATAATAAATATCCTAATGTAATCCAAGTGGACCTAAAGGGTAATATTTTATTCATAAGGTTGTCTTTTGTCGCATTACACTTATACAATATAATTAGTACATGTTTTACGGTAATTATAATATCATTTTTACCATTAATTACCCTGTTTACTTTTAACCGTGTTAAATAAACGTTAAAAGTTACTATTCACCAAAAAATTCTTTTTATCTCAATGAACCACATTTTACTTACTGATATAAACCGCGTCTCTTAGATTTTTGAAATTCAACTCACAGAAGTAGTAAATTTATGTTTAACGTAAATTTGCAAATGCTCCTAGGAGGTGGGTAAAAGTTGGTAAAAAGTTCAATGAAATTTTTATATATCTAAAATTATTATAAAATGACTATAATGAATTAAATTTAACTTATATAGGTATTATGTATCTATTTTGACCTAATATTAATTTAAATAAATTAATATTTAAATGAAAGGTCAGTTTTAACCAATAACTCATTGTTTTCACAATTCATCAAAAATTGAAAGTCTTTAGAAAAATACCAAAAATTCACCCTAGGATAATATCGGTATTCCGAATCCAAAAATGAAGATCATTTTGAAAGACTAAATTTATAAAATTTCAAAAGGAGGTTATTGTTATTCATAATGGCTAGTTTATATAATAATTTAATAATATATCATTGTTTAGTGAAACTCGGTATTTCATGCAACACAAGCTATCGAGGAAGGTTACTCTTGCGTGTAACGCAAGGCAAGTCAAGGATATTCATAGTAGAACCTCCCTTTGATGTTGTGTAAAACATAATCATAACTTATTTCATTTATACTTTAAATAAAATCTATACTTAATTTTTCATAGAATAATTTCTTCAAAATGAACTTGAAATTGTGTGTAACACGAGCCAATAATAGTGTTGCGTATACTGCAAGCTAATATGGTGTTACGTATAGTACAAGATAATCATGGTGTAGTGTACAATAGAAGACATCAAAGAAATTAAAAATAATATATCTCATAAAATCTTGGGGTGTTACAACCCGTCTCTCAGGGCACGTGTCGTGACTACCCTAAACCCGCCTCCCAAAGGCTAAGGGTTGTCGACTAGTGCTGAAGGCATAAATCTACACGTGGGAGGCATTTCCCTGAATTCTTGTACACACTGACACACCCAACTAGGTCCCGCACACTAACTAATGAAAAACCAGTATACTTAAACAAGAATGAGTACAATGTATTGCTAAAAGAAAGTGGGCCAGAATAAAAACCCAACGAAAGGACTAAAATTGGAAAATTGCTCAAATGAAACTATGAAGGTCATCTGTGGAAACCAACATGTAGTTGTGAGTGTAGTGTAGCTACTGGAGGTCGAAGTATAATGTACTTTCCACCCAGTCCTACGGGGCCCCTCTTGGTCATAGGCCACCAGGTCTACTATTGTAGCATCTGTCTGCCTTGCCCCCCTAAGCACCTCTAGGTTCTGGTCTACCAAAGACTCTTTCGAAACATCGATCATCTGCACCAGAAACAACATGTGAGGGAAATTCACATGGATGGGTGAGTAACAAAGTACTTAGTAGGGACCCCAAAACAAAATAGAATGACCACACAACAATCCTAAATGTAAATCATGAAACAAAAGAATGCTCACACCATGTATACATTTAGGGTAGTGATATTAGAAATCACATTCACAACATCGAACACCTCAGCTGCTATAGAAATTCTCCTCTAACGATTTTAGTGGTCATGCAAAGTAATGGAGAAGTGTTTCCCACTAACCTTGGACTTCTTAGGTACACCTCCCCATAGTGTACCGTTGTCCTGCTAAGTAACGAAAAAGTGATTCACACTATGGGCCAGCAAAGTCACAGAGATGTACATCCTAATAATCGTGGCCAACTATTTTTCTACTAGGAATCGCGTATCGTAAGACCGCAAAGTCACAGAGGAGAGCTTCCCACCACGGGCCTACATAGTCACAGATAATTTCATTTCACTAGGCCATAGTCAAGTCATATAGAGTTGAACGTCAGTAGTCCTTAGGTCTCATCCAATTGTACGTTTCCACACGTAGTACTCCTGGGAGAAAAACTATTTAATCCATTCATCGCATCTAAAAATCCATGAATGTCACCATAGATATTTCCAAAATACCCTCCTTATCGAGAGGGTCCCAACTCCGCAAATGTCTCCTCAATTAGACACACAGTTTGCAAGATACATGTGTTTTAATAAAAAGTGTCTGATTAGATTCGAGACAGATCCAACCTAGAAATATGCCAACCCCCACCAAAAATCTTTTAGAGTATCTCAGAAGGACCGACTCATCAAAAGGGTTCTCATTCCATATATGGTTCATCAATCAGACACTTGTTCTAAAAGTTAGTAGTGTTTTATTTACTAGGATCCAATTGCGTGCGGGCCCGGTCTGACCCAGTCGAACCAACCCGAGCAACCCGACCCAGGGGTCCCACATACCTCGGTTTAAAATCAACCTACTAATCCTGACCCGGTTCATGTCTGGGTTGGTCCATTCTGGTATGGCCAATGGGTCAGTCCTAATGGCCCTCACTGGACTAGGCCCGGTTTGGCAGAGGGTCCACCCCACCGGGTCGGCTGACGACTAGCTCTAGTCTTGCCTGCCACCTAACTCCCGGCCGCATGATGTTGCCGGGGTGCGCTACCCGACTAGGGCGCAGCTGTCACGCGACATCTGATCTCCTCTGCCCCGCAGGACTCCGCGAGGCCATTACCTCCAGCCGAGGTTAACGGACCGTGGCTCATCAAGCTGGTTGGGTGGCCCGGACGCTGGCCACCCTCCTCCACACGGCTCCCTACCTGGTGCCACATCCTCTGTTTTCACAGCCTAATGGAACCAGTCTCTAGAATTCTCCATGAATCGACAGGCATTCCACTCCACCCAGCCACCAGTGTGGCCCATAACTTCCATCCCATGGACCTGCATGAGGCTGGCGTGTGTTACCACTACCAGCGCAGCAGTAGATCCTTCAGAAGACCACTAGATGTGCACCGATGGTCTGTTCATCAAGATGCTTGCGTCTACGGCCTTTGGAGTTTTCCTTCCTCATTGCAAAGGCTATAAATCACCCTCTTCATCATTTTGAGAATGCGACCATCAAGAACACACAAGAGGAGGTGTTTGTGCCTTGTTTGTGTCAGCACGTTCCCTCCACGTTAGAGATTTATAATCAGGGGGGCTTGGGGATTGTTGTTTAATCATACAAGAGTAATCTTAATCCCTGATAAAGAAATATTCCAAAGTATTACCCTCTTGCATAAATGAACGATGCAGGGGTCAACCTATTACTGTGTTGATCTACTTTTTTCGTTTCTAGAAAAGAACATAGAAGAACATCAAAAATCATATAAAACCCCTACCTCGTTTACATTCAATAAAAAAGCGTTCATCCTCAAGAGTTCAAGTCATCAATGTCATCCCATTCTGGCTCCGTTCTTCATGGTTCATCATAGAGGATGAAGATACTCTAGCATTTTTCATGCTTCATTTTTTAGGAAATTCATGAAAGTTTTATTTGAGAATACTCTAAGTTTAATTCCCAAACCCAACACATTGTATTATTTAAAGAAAACTAAAAGTTCAGTGATGTAGCACCCATTAATAATGTTAATTAAATTAGCCACATTTAACGAGACACATTTGATAATCCATTAGAGTTATAGCATCACGGTTTTAAATAACCCATTATTGACCCTCCTTTAATATGCCTCGTCGTAGAACCATCAACGTCATCGTCCTCCACCCAATGTTGAGAAAATAAATAAAATAATTATTTTATATTATTTTACTATTTTTCTTGAAATGTCTGAAATATAATTTTTTTTCTCAGCCCTTGTAAGCTGAAGTTAAGTCATTTCTAGGTGAATCTCGGTGTTCTAAATTCAACACTACCCTCAGATTTTTGATCTGAGCACAGATCAAAAAGTTAGAAAAACCCACTTGCGCATTTAATTAACATTCATTAAAAAAGGTTCAGAAAATAACCTTCACCCTCGACCAATTCCGGTCAAGGTTATGCATTGCCTAAGGGGAAAACACCCCCTCGAATTCAACGGTACTCTCCAATTGACAATCCATGTTACCATTTAGAAGTTATAATGATTTGAAAATAAAATAATTCTACTTAATTATTTTATTCACGGCCAAAAATTAACTTCTAATCTTGGCCCTCACCAGTCGATATTAGTGTCTGCCTAAGGAAATCATACACTCACGAGTTCATCAGTGGTCTCATATTTTTAATCTGAGTCACTGTTCATGAGTAATAATCTTTTGAAAAAAAAATATTTTATTATTTTATTTACAGTTATGCCATTATTGGTTTTTCTCACTAGAGGCATGCACCAAATAAAATTATGTCATGCTGATGGTAAACCCGCCATCATAAAGGCAATTGTTCCCTCATATTTCTGATTCGAGCCACCGTTTATGAATTGTTCCACTTTTCAAGAAAACATCTCACGCGTGCTATTTAAAGGTTAACATTTTTCAAAAGGTCATTATAGGCACTCTATACCTCAAAATCACATTTCATTAGAGTGTATAGTCTCAAAATAATCAAATATATAAAATAAAATTGCATGGATATTCTGGGACGTTACACGGGTGGAATCTTCTAGTTATTAAACTAAAAACATTAAAATAAATTTATGTTTTTAAAAAAAAATTCCAAAGTGAAATTGATTCGAATTACCAAAATTGGATTAATTCATAAAAAATATTAATTAATTAATATTTTTCTCCAATTTAAAATAAAATGTAATATTATAAAAAAATATATGAAAAATATATTTTGAATTAAAATCCAGTATTTTTAACAATTCACTAAAAGATGAAACCTTATAGAAAAATACCAAAAATTTATCTTAACATTATTTTCAGGTTTTAACTAAAATATATCAATTATTTTGACATATTAAATATATAAAAGTTCAAAAAATTGAATTTTAAATGGGTTCTCCTTTAAAAGGCGGTAAAACGACCTTTATAAAAAATATTTGTTTTTATGCATAAAATTGGGTTTGTTCTTAAATTATTTCTATCAAATATTTTGGATGATTATAAAAAATACTTGATTGAATATATAACATATATATTGTGGTAATATGATTTATTAATTGTAATAAAAAATTTATTACGATTAAAACAATTTTGTGAGAATAATAATTGTGTTTGTATAAAAATTCCTCCTTAGTTATTATATTTATTTCTAAAACAATTATTTCATTTTATATTTTGTGAAAAAAAAATATTTTTACATAATTTAGTTAATACTATTCATAAAATATAATTGAACGGTTTGGTTATATACTATTATATATATTTTAACAGTATATTATTGTTCACTAACACTCGGTCATGCATGTTGTGCAAGTCTTCAAGGAAAGTCTTTGTTGTGTGTAACATAAGATAACCTTAGTTTTTTATGTAGATAAATATAAACATTATATTTTATGTACTTCACATAATTCAAAAAATTTATTTAATAAAAAATAGAATATTTTTATTGTTTCGTGGAATGAGAAATATCAAAAGGATTAAATTAATTCAAAAAATAAAAAATCACCAAATCCTAGGGGGTTACACGACAGGTGTAGAATTCAGTATATGAAAATTTCAATCACTCGTCTGATTTCTATATATTCACTTCATTCTCTATACAACATTTAATCCATGTATTGTTTTACATCATGTAATGATTCAGGTCATGTATGTTTCATTCTCTAGGTTCTGTAGTCAACTCTATATCCACATGATTTTGTCTTACGACATGATTATTCTAATGTAACTTCGCAATACATTTCATCACACTATAATATTTCAATTCACATGCTAAATATCATCCCCTTTTTTCCAATTCCATAAATATTATGTTTCCTTCCAAAAATTATAAAACAAGTTAAACAGTCATAGTTTTGTTATGATTAATAAAATATTAATAGAACTCAATTTATCTCTAAAATATATAGAAGAAATGCATGTATAAATATATGATATTTATTTAATGGTAAATATTTTGGATATATTGAATCTGTGATGCATGAATATTGACTAAACCTTCCAAACTAAAATGCTCATGAATTATTATATAGTACATCCAGAAATAACGATTTTAATAAAGAGATATTAATAATATTGGGAAAAAATAATATATATGTATCATAAATGAGATTATAATTAAATAAATTACTCTATTATATAAATATAATAAATTTTAATATTTTATATAGGAGTTAAAAACACATTATATTTTTTCAAATAGGATATAAGGGATTTCGATCACATTTTAATTTCCATGACAGGAATATTATATCCACCACTTTTACATTTATGTGGTGTGCCTATTTCTAGTAAATATATTTTATGAATATTATATTGAAAAATTGGGTATATACATATCTATCTACGGTTCACCCATTCTTTAGGATTTGATTTTAATGTTTCCAATTATTTAAGAGATCTATATTACAATTTCATTATTTATATTGAAAGTTTATGATTTTCATTCTGATAATGCAATTTTATGTATTATCAATGAATAATATAATGAATTTCTTCTCTTTTGTTTATTTTTTATATAAATGTTTTCCTCCATTTTTCACTCATTATGAACTCAAGCGTAAGAAATAATATTTTTACAAAAAACCAACTTTACACCCCTCTTCGGCTAAATATACATTTTCATGCATATTGATATTTTTAAAAATGTATTCAAGAATGTTTATACATTACTTCCATTATTATTTAAATAATTTTTTTCAAACAATTATTTATTTAATAAAATATAAGGAACATTAATTTTAATTTTTAAATAAGGTACTTTTGAATTTTTACAATCATTAGAAAGTAATAATTATTTCAAAATATAAAAAATGTAATAAATTCCCATCAACATGAGCCTAGAATTACTTGAATATGACGTTATAATTATTCAAATATATTTTCAAATAATATTTTATCCATAATATTTTTTTTCAATTTTTATACATCAAATATGTTGTTTCAAAATGAAATGTTTATTTTCCTTATAAAATGTTTTAGCTGATCTCTTGATGAACTTTTGATCATTTGTAATATCCTTTGATGATTATTTTGAATATATTCGGATATGATTATATGATACTCTAATGATTATTTCTATAGATGGATTATTATTAGGATGATGAGATTTTTACGATTTTTTTCTTTTATAGTGTATTTTTTATCATTAAATGTAAATTTATATCATTATCCGGTGACATACATATGAATGGATTATGATTATATAACTAGTGGGTTTAATATAGCCTTATACTAAATAGGGAAAAGGTCAATAACTCATGAGAAAAATATGAATATCTAATTCCTAATTTAATGTTCAAAATTTTATTATTTAGTATGAGATTCTACTAAATAATCTTATGAATGTCCATTAGATTTGTCCTTCACATTGTTTAAATTATATAGGTGTATACGATTTTCAATGTTCATATTATTTACATAATGTGTAAACATATTTCTTTTTATATATGTTCAAATTATTTTAAGATAGTTTTTTCTACATTCCTATGAAATTGATCGTCTCTCATGGAACATGAATGATATTTAATGATTTGGGAGTCTATTGAATATTTACCATCATTAATATTATAATGTTCTTTTACAAGACTCAATTTTACAATCTATTACAGATTGGTTATAAGAATTATTATTTATTGTTAAGATCTCATGGAATTGTACATATCTTATTCTCTTGTATGATCATTTATTTATATCACTACTGTTAATATTTTTTTGATCATTTATACCCACCATTTCATTTGCCGTACCTTCCCCTTATTATGATTAATGGTTTTAAATATAGTATACATAAGATTTGTTATATATGAGAAATGTTGAAGATCATTCAATAAATAAAATGATTATATATCTAGTATCTAAGTGATATAAACCTTTACAGTTTTCACATGGATTATAATGTTATACATTGAATAATCATCTAAAATGAATTAATATTTTTATGTGAAATTAATGGGTTGTTATTGAATGGATTATCACATATCATTATGGAATATATATATTTTTGTTTCTAGATATTTTGTTATTGTAAATAATAATTTCACTTCTAATTATTCCATGTATAATCAAAACTATTTTTATATGAGTAAACAACGTTGAAATATATAACTATAAAAAAATATTATATATTGAGTTATTCATCAATTAAAATTCACATATTTTTCTATCTATCTAATAAGAATACATATCCCATTTAATGAAAAATCATTATCATGGATTCACCCATAAAATTTATGGAATATATATAATTTAAACTAATTCATAAAGTTATATTGATTTATAAAACTTAATTCATAGCATGATTATTAAATTAATTATTTTTTAAAATATCTACATAAATATAATAATATTTATACATGTGATTATTTTAATAAATTGGATATTTAATTCAAGATAAGTTATAAAATGGTTGTTTTTAAAGCTTAGTTTATTTGTGTTATGCTTGTAATAAAAAAAATTACTTTGAGTTAAATATACTTTTTTTTCACTTATAATCATTGTCTTTGACCTAATATGAATTCCTAGTGAGGATATGGAGGAAAATGGGTGTCTAAATATTTTTTAGAGAGTGGATCCCCGTCTGGTGGAAAGAGCATCTTGGTAGAACAGTCTGTAGAAACTATAACATCTAGTACAATAAATTTATAGTAAACATGTTGGGAATTCATTCAATATAATAGGGTTTCATGGTTTTCTCAAACTGGGAAAAATTGTTCTTATGCATATGGGATCCTACTTTATATTTTAGCAGATCCATGTATAATTTCTTGCACATTATTTCACAAACCATGTGCATGAACTATACGAGAGATCTCATTGGATGGATTTGGAAGCATGGTTGGCACATGGTTTGGATAACCATGATGCAAAATAGTGAAACATGCATATTTTTGGAAAAAATACCATTTTTTCCTCATTTTACTATAACATATCAAATGTCCCTTATTTATTCCCCCAACAGAAAACTATATTCTTTGTATCCCAGGGAGATCAATCAATCCCCTTTTCACCCATGTTCATTAAAATTTATTCCATTAAAACATGGAATCTAGATCCAATCATCTCAATGGATTCCCCTATATAAATTATTTAATCCAATGTCTCATAAAATCATTCTTCTACATATCAAGACTGCCATATTAGTGTGATCTCATATCCTCTACTTTGATGGTGTTCTTATATTCTTTTATATTTTTCCAATCCCTGGCATTCAAAGGGATGATAGTGGGGACTCATCCTTCACATGTATAAGATATGTTGTCTATATCATACAATTAATGTATAACCACATATAAATTTTTTTCATTGTGTGAGCAATAATTTCACTAGGTTTTTCTACTAAAATTTATCTAAATTGATTTAAATTGTTTGTATCATATTTTGTGTTAGTAAATATATCACATGGATTCATTTGAGTTTGATACCTCAATGTGGTCTACTTATTTAGGTTTAGTTCATCATTTATTACTTAGTTGCCTATAATTTAATTCTTTGGGGCACCATTCTAGAGCCTCCAACATGACCTTTGATAAGATAATTTTTTATTCAAAACTAATAAATCATTATTATATTGGTAGGGAATTCTTATATTTTAATATATCAATTGTCATATTTAGTTATTAATTGCGTTGATATTGGATTCATGTCTCGAAATCACCTTTTAATTATTAATTTATTGTAATGGAATGAACTAATTAATCTTTATAAATTTAATTCTTAATGGCTTTATATTCTTATTTTATCTTTTCATACTTAATGATAGTTAATGGATTGAACCTATTAAATGATTAAATAGATTTAATAATTAATTTCCCATGATTATATATGATATAAATAAAATTATTATATGTAACCACTTATGTTGAACCTTTTTCATATTTATAAGAGTTTAAAAACTTGAGCGAGTCATCGATTACTGAGGGAGTTAAATTGGAACTCATTATATTCCATTCTGATTCCTTGACTAGAATTACATGATAGATAACCATGATGGAATCTGTTCATTATCTTATTAAGTGAATGTCTCCAAAATGTACCAATGATTAAAATTACATCTCTTAATGATATTAGAATAATGTAGATATACTCGTAATAATCATCTTTATCTCCCTAGACACAATGCACATTCGATTCACCTCATCAGGAACGATCATTCTTAGGTATCTATTGATATGGATTTTTACTATAGGCTCAAATGGAATCATTTATAGTGTAATTACAGGGTATTTACCCATGCAATACACTTGTACCCCATATAGCCAGACTACATGAGTTACCACTGTGATTTTTCCTGATCCCTGTGGTCATGGATGTTTGGGTTTCAAATTGGATAATCATTATCTTAATATTGATATATTTCACTATAGTTGAATCATTCATGTGTTATATATTTAAATATATATATATACATATTGTATCCTAAAATAATTTAATAATTTATTAGATAATCAATTATCACTTGAGTTTATATTAGGTATGAGTTTTTTATTTATATTCCTTTTGTTTAATATGACTTCATGTTGTATAGTGTATTTTCATTGACGGAATATGTGTAGTAGTTGTTGGTGGTGTGATACTGAAATATTTCTCACACACTATCCAAGATACCATTGGGAATCATGTAGTTAATATTTTCATGGTTCAAGATTGGGGTAATCATCCCTATTTCAAAACCTTACTTTATTTTTTTTAATGATGGGCACTTTGAAGAAAATAAACTGGAAAGTAATCTGGCTTCTTGTATTGTTTCTTATTCTTTTTATTGTATTATATATAATTTACTCTATTGTATTAATTATTCCATTTATACATTATTTTATTTTTTAGAGACATGAAATTATCATTTATTATATGTTTCATTTTACATCTCTTGAGATAACTATCTATTCCACATATGATTGTATTTTCTTTCCCATCCATATTTATTATTTTGCATCCTTTATTTATACATATTTTTCTCCATTGATCTCCATTATAAAATTATTACATATTATCCCAAAAAAACACCATAGGTCCTTTATAATAGTTGTAATCCATAGGTGTATGGGAAAGTATTATTTGGGCCATATGGTCAGTCGGGTTTAGTTACTCAATAGTGAAATGGTTCTAGGGTATCACAATGTCGTATTAAATCTTATTTTCTTTTATATTGCCACATTTTATGGCATACATGTATAGGTTATTAGGAACATGTTCAAACATGGATATAATTTGTTCATGGTAGTTTTTAATCCATGTTCAGGATGAATAGCTTGTTACCTGATAATGGGAAATTATTGTTCTATGATCTGGTTATAATAGGTGATATACTTCCACCATTATGTGATAAATAAGAAATACTCTGGTATTTATTATCTTTGGAAACTTTCAGTTAGCCTAGTTTTAGAAGGATATTTATTACTTGAATCACCACATACACGTAGGATTCACATGCCATTAATATTCCATTTCATATAAGTGAATGTAATAGCTTTCACTACCTTTGTTGCATGTGATTGTTTAGTGTTAATTGGTTGGGATATATATAAGTCCACGACCTTAAACCTTACTTAATATTGAATTAAATGAATAATTCACATTGAGGACCTTTTCAGGTTTACAGTTTTTGAGAATTGGGACATAACTATTACATCTCAAAAGATTACAATGTAGACACTTCTACTAAGTTTCCATATAATAAAAAAACTCTTAAAAAGAAACATGTCTAGTTCCATGTTTTATATAGCATGACTTTCCATTGATCCCATCCTTGACCCTATTCCACATTAAGTCATGTGAAAAACATTTCAAAAAACTTGGGGTGAACATAAATAGCTCAGTAAGGGAGACACAAAGAATGAAAATTGTTAGTTTTTCAAACATCAAGTAAACCATGTATACATTATCAAAGTAATACCTTCACCTTCATGAAGTAGTAAAAACTCTTCACTAAATAAAATATCATTACTTAAACATTTGTAACCAAAGGATTACCATAAAACTCATATAAAGAACACATAAAAAAT
Source organism: Viscum album (assembly GCA_963277665.1). NCBI lineage: Eukaryota > Viridiplantae > Streptophyta > Magnoliopsida > Santalales > Viscaceae > Viscum > Viscum album. The sequence goes on along the minus strand of OY728127.1, from coordinate 89,996,613 downwards.
AAAGGTAACTTGGGACATAAACATACTTAAGTGGAATAACCATACGGTCGACTTCCACACATATCACTTAATGGAATAGCCATATGGCCAACTTCTATACATACTTAATGGAATATCCATACGTCCGACTTCCATACCCAATGAATTGGAGGTTATAACGTAACCACCCGTCCTGGTATTCACGGCACCACCCGTCATATGGTTTATCACGTAACCACCCATCAAATGTCCAAGTACCAATATAAAATCATAAAACATAAAACCAATATAAAGGAATGATAAAATTTCCACATTTCAATCACAATATATCATTTAAATATATTGACATAATAGAATCCTTTATCAAAACCATTTTCAATACCAAAATACATAAAAGAGTATATGGTATTTATTTTATTTTAAAAACATTACGGCTTGTTGAGGAAGCCAAAGACCAAATAATACTCACAGCAGCAGAAAAGGTCGTTGTCACCGCGTACGTTAAAAAAACATTCCTTGATGTCATTTAGTAAAAAGATTCATAGAAAAAGATTCCTTTTGTATAAAAGTAAAAGTCAAAGGGGTTTATACACCGTATAAAAGAAATTTGTGTATAAAACAAAATATGCCTCAATGAATGGAGATTGAGACGAAGTCCCTTACCTCGGGTCCGACTTGACTCGATCGTTCTTTAACATCCCGAATAATAAACTTTAGTTAATTTATATTTGCTTAAGAACCTTTTTAAAGTTCATTATTCCTTTTATATCACTTATTTCCATTTTATAAACATTATGTAACCATTTAAGTTAATAATGTTTGTTTTGTCGATATTTGGTTCTTAAGTCGAAAGTGGACTTCTTACAATTACATGTTGTTCGTGTGGTCAAAGGTTCGTTATATCCAGAATTACATTACTGATTTGGATATCATATATATCATATATATCCAGCATATACATGTATTTATAATATTACATAATCATTTAGAGGTAAGAAATGAAATGCACCGTTCATGGAGATGGTAAGTCGTACTTACGCATGAACGCTACTTTCATTTCTTTGTCATATTAATGGAATTAAAACTAAATGAGAGGTATGTATATTTTAATTACAGAATTATATTCATTATTTAGATGTATCATTCATCATATATATCCATTATATACATGTACTTATAATAGTACATTACATTTGGGGATAAGAAATGAAATGCACCGTTAATGGAGACGGTAAGCCGTACGTATGGATGAACGCTACTTTCATTTCTATTTCAAATTTTTATGGAATGTAATAATAATTATATAGATGTATATTATAATTCCAGTATAACATCATATATAATAACTTTAAATCCATCCTTTACACGTCCCACATATGGCATTAACGAATCACATCACTTTGAGGGGGCGGTAGTCCGCACTTCCTTAAATGAAGATATCGCGTTTACCCATAATGGAAACCATAAAGGTAAACCCAAAATGTACAATACAGAAGCTTAAGGAAAACATAAACATATTATATATCATATATAAATATAGTGTCATATTAATTGCCACCTTTGAAGGTGTTAAAAGAATGTTGAACAATCATCGTTTCAGGAGGCAGAAATTCTCCATCCACGGAAACAATATGTTCTTTAACCATTAGATGTAGGTGTGTGGAAGTGTTGATCGAATCCTTATTATAACAACATCCTAGTATATTTAGGATACTGGAGTTGTTACAAAAGAAAATAATAAAAAGAGTTTACGGGGTTGGAGAAGCAAAATAAAACAAAAGGACTCAAGTGAAGACATTACCTTAAAACCGGGTAACTCCCTTTGGTTTGAGCTCAATGGCTTCATTGGGAAGACTTATGCCCAATGTGAGGCTTCAAGGAGTAATAGAGGGAAGTGGGGAGACAAAATGGGCAGGGGTTTGTCGAGCCAAAGGCATTGGGAGTGTGGGTAAGGTGGTAGAGGTGGGGGGCCTTTTATAAGAGGAGAGGAGGGGCACTCTTGGAAAGTAAAGAAATATTACTTTATTTGAAAATGAATTTCGGATTTAAAAGGTACCACATTGAACTAATTCGAGCCTAAGGTGATAAGGGTTCGAAATCCACTCATCCAATAGGTTTTGGACATGTGTAGGTCGTATATTTTACATGATCTTCTTATTTTATTTAAATCCTTTATTAATGAGGTAATCGCTGCATCATCATGATGTCATAAATAATTTAATATATTTAAAGTCTAAAAATTATAAAAAAAATACTATTATGTAGGAAATATTTTTATCTTTCTAATGACTATTTATAGTAAAAAATATGACTTTTATAACCACATGTAAAAATTGTTTTAGTAAAATAACTCATGTTTGTGTCATTTTTACTTTAACATTAAATAAAAAGATATTAATGTCATTTTCCTACCAAAGTGGCACCATGGGGTCCCCAAGTTTACCCATGACTTTTCTTTGTCGGCCATGACCCATCCAATAAGGTTAGGACATGTGTCAAGCTCATATCATATTATTAAAATATTATTTTTACCTTAAACTACACTAATTACCACTAATCGCGATTAAAAACTTAATAAGTTACTATTTACCAAAAAAATATTTTAATCTCATTGAACCACATTATACTTCTTAATGAAAACCATGTATGTCGGATTTTTTAAAATCAAATCACAGAATTGGCAAAGTTTCATTTAAACGAAAAATCAGTTTCTTTAACTACCACTTAGTGGTTTCACTATTCATCAAAAATTGAAGTTTTTCAGAATGATACCAAAACTTCACCCTAAGCTATATTTGATATTCTGAATTCAAAAATTATGTCTATTTTAAAAAATTCTAAAAATATAAGTCACATTAATTAATTTAATAACTAATTCCCGCTATCATGACAAATAGCGTGTTTTTATGAAACAATAAGTATCAAAAGATTGACACCAGTTTAAGTCCAATTTCAATGTGAAATTGATTCCAATGACCACTGTTGAATTAAATGGTAAAAATATTTTCTAATTTCACTTTAAAACCAATTCAAAAGATAATCTAATCATATAAGTAAATTAGATTAAAAATTAGTTTTGATGTAAAATGCAGTATTTTTCACTATTGATTAAAAAATGAACATTGTCAGAAAAATACCAAAAATTCACACAAAGTAAATTTTGATGTCCCAATCATAAAGAATAAGATTATTTTTACAAACATAGATTATAAAATTTTCAAAATATAGATTTAAAAATGGTTTGCCATCAAATGGCAGTAAAACAATCTTTTAAAAATATTAGTGTATTCCATGCTTAAGATTGGATTTATTCTCATTTTAAGCCTCTAAAACACTATCTAATTCATTAATAGTATTGATAAAAATATCTATTATTCATTACTTACTTGGGATGTTACATCCTTCCCCCTTTAGAAAATTGCATCCCCGCAATTTATTTACTTATCAAATAAATGGGGGTAATTATCCCTCATTGCATTTTCAGATTCCCATGTTGCCTCTTCCATCATGTGGTTTTTCCAAAAAAAAAATTCCTGATTAATCACCTTATTTCGTAACTCTTGCTCCTTGTGGTCAAGAATCCGGACTGGTTGTTCCTCATAAGATAGGTTCTCTTCCAGCTGAACTACCTCTGGACTCAAAACATGAGATGGATCTGGCATGTACTTCCTTAACATTGAAACATGAAAAACATTGTGTACCTGAGATAAACTCGGAGGTAAAGCCACTCGGTAAGAAACTTATCCAACTCTCTCCAGAATTTCATATGGTTTAATGAACCTTGGACTCAACTTTCATTTCTTACCAAATCTCATCACACTTTTCCATGGTGATACTTTGAGAAAAACATGATCACCTACCTCGAAAGATAGATCCTTCCTCCGGTTATCCGCATAACTCTTCTGCCTGCTCTGAGTTGTTCTCATGTGTTTCTGTATCAGCTGAACTTTTTCTGCCAACTCTTCTACCAATTCTGGTCCCATCAGCTTCCTTTCACCCACTTCATCCCAAAATGCTGGAGTTCAACACCACTTTCCATATAATGCCTCAAATGGTGCCATCTGTATACTGGAATGAAAACTGTTATTATATGAAAACTCAACCAAATAAAGATGTTGGTCCCAAATTCCCTGATAATCCATCGAACAAGCTCGTAGAATATCCTCCAAGGTCTGAATTGGTCGTTCTGATTACCCATCTGATTGCGGATGAAAAGCAGTACTAAAATTTAATTCAGTACCCAACGACTTCTGAAGGCCTTTCCAAATGTTAGAAGTAAACCTAGGATCACGGTTAGATACAATGGAGAGAGGAAATCCATGTAACTTGACTATCTCCTTAAGATACAAATGGTAAAGTTGATCTAGGGAAAAATTATCTCGTATAGGAAGGAAATAAGCAGATTTAGTCAAGCAATCAACAATAACCCAGATTGCATTATTACCTCAAGATGTCTTCGACAATCCCACAACAAAGTCCATGGATATATTCTCCCATTTCCACTCTGGCACTGGTAGAGGTTGAAGCATCCCTTTAGGTAACTACCTCTCAAATTTAACATGCTGACAAGTCAAACACTTCACAGTAAAATCAGCAATATCTCTTTTCATTCCATCCCACTAGTAATACTCCCGCAGATCTCTGTACATCTTAGTACTGCCAGGATGAACTGAAAACGGGGAACTATGAGTCTCGAATAACAACTCATTATTCAACTGTGAATCAAATGGAACACATAATCTCTTCCCAAACCTCAAAACACAATCACTATCAATGTTGAATTCAGGCAACTTACCTTTCTGAACCAGCTCTACCTTTTTCTGCAACTCACTATCTTACTTCTATGCTTGCTTGATTCTGTCTGATAGAGAAGATCTCACTGATACCTGAAACAAAACCGAAGGGAATCCTCCACCAACAACTTCTATGCCAAAGTTCATCAAATCAAAAACCGAAGGATCTCGTTCCAAACATAGCATGGTTAATGAAGAATTACTTTTTCGACTCAAAGCATCAGCCACTTTATTTTCTTTTCCCGGATGGTAGTGAATTGTACAATCATAATCCTTGATTAATTCCAGACCTATCCTCTATCTCATGTTCAATTAATTCTGAGTGAATATATACTTTAAACTTTTGTGATCAGTATATATTTCACACTTACTCCATGCAAATGATGCCTCCAAATTTTTAAAGCAAAAACAACCGCAGCTAATTCCAAATCATGTGTAGGTTAATTTACCTCATTAGTTTTCAATTGACATGAAGCATAAGAAATTACCTGATCATTCTACATAAAGACACAACCAAGTCCCTTCAACGAAGCATCACTGTATATAACAAACTCACCATTCCTGGAAGGAAGTGCCAAAACTGGTGCATTCCTCAATATTCTCTTCAACTCCTGAAAACAATCATCACATTCTTTTGTCCAGATGATCTTAACACCATTACGAGTTAGCATAGTCATTGGACTAGATAACCGTGAAAAATTTTCAACAAACCTTCGGTAGTAACCTGCCAAACCAAGAAAACTATAGATCTCGGTTACATTTGTGGGTCTTGGCCATTCATCAACAACTTTTGTTTTAGCAGGATCAACAGTTATGCCATCTTTTGAAACAATGTGACCCAGGAAAGAAATTTTTTGTAACCAAAATTCACACTTGCTGAATTTTCCATATAGTTTCTTTTCTTTTATGGTTTTCAAGATAACACTTAAATGTCTTTCATGCTCTTCTTTACTTTTAGAAAACACCAAAATATCATCAATAAAAACAACCAACATTTTTCACCAGAGTCAACTGAGCCATCACTGCAAAAAACTGTTTATTTCTGATTCTGACCATCTCAGGATACTGATTTGAAAGGTCATTTCCCTCTGTATGCCTTCCCAGAAAATCTGTTCTCTTTCCTCCATGAAAAAACCATTCTGAATAAACATGTCTTAGATGAAGCAACATGGTAATCTTCAAATACTATATCACTTCAATTTGACCATAAAAAATATTTTTGGACAATCATTTAATATAATTCTAACTCCTAAAGTTATCTAAACCGACCTCTGATACCAAATATAAGGCCCCGGCCTTAAACCTTACTTAATATTGAATTAAATGAATAATTCACATTGAGGATCTTTTCAGGTTTAGAGTTTTAGAGAATTAGGACATAACTATTACATCTCAAAAGATTAAAAAGTAGACACTTCTACTAAGTTTCCATAGAATAAAAAAACTCTTAAAAAGAAACATGTATAGTTCCATGTTTTATATAGCATGACATTCCCTTGATCCCATCCTTGACCCTATTCCACATTAAGTCCTGTGAAAAACATTTCAAAAAACTTGGGGTGAGCATAAATAGCTCAATAAGGGATACACAAAGAATGAAAATTGTTAGTTTTTCAAACATCAAGTAAACCATGTATACTTTATCAAAGTAATACCTTCACCTTCACAAAGTAGTAAAAACTCTTCACTGAATAAAATATCATTAATTACCCATTTGTAACCAAAGGATTACCATAAAACCCATGTAAAGAACACATAACAAATAAAGGTAACTTGGGACATAATCATACTTAAGTGGAATAACCATACGGTCGACTTCCACACATATCACTTAATGGAATAGACATACGGCCAACTTCCATACATACTTAATGGAATAGCCATACGGCCAACTTCCATACCCAATGAATTGGAGGTTATAACGTAACCACCCATCCTGGTATTCACAGCACCACCCATCATATGGTTTATCACGTAACCACCCGTCAAATTTCCAAGTACCAATATAAAATCATAAAACATAAAACCAATATAAAGGAATGATAACATTTCCACATTTCAATAACAATATATCATTTAAATATATTGACATAATAGAATCCTTTATCAAAACCATTTTCAATAACAAAATACATAAAATAGTATATGGTATTTATTTTATTTTAAAAACATTATGTCTTGTTGAGGAAGCCAAAGACTAAATAATTCTCGCGGTGGCGGAAAAGGTTGTTGTCACCGCGTACGTTAAAAAAACATTCATTTTTGTCGTTTAGTAAAACGCTTCGTAGAAAAAGATTCCTTTTGTATAAAAGTAAAATTAAAAGGGTTTTATACACCATATAAAAGAATGTTTTGTATAAAACAAAATATGCCTCAATGAATGGAGATTGAGACGAAGTCCCTTACCTCGTGTCCGAATTGACTCGATCGTTCTTTAACGTCCTGAATAATAAACTTGAGTTAATTTCTATTTTCTTAAGAACCTTTTTAAAGTTCATTATTCCTTTTATATCACTTATTTCCATGTTATAAACATTATTTAACCATTTAAGTTAATAATGTTTGTTTTGTCGATATTTGGTTCTTAAGTCGAAAGTGGACTTCTTACAATTACATGTTGTTCGTGTGGTCAAAGGTTCTTTATATCCAGAATGACATTCCTGATTTGGATATCATATATATCATATATATCCAGCATATAAATGTATTTATAATATTACATAATCATTTAGAGGTAAGGAATGAAATGCACCGTTCATGGAGACGGTAAGCCGTACTTACGCATGAACGCTACTATCATTTCTTTGTCATATTAATGGAATTAAAAATAAATGAGAGGTATGTATATTTTAATTCCAGAATTATATTCATCATTTAGATGTATCATTCATCATATATATCCATTACATACATGTACTTATAATAGTACATTACATTTGGGGATAAGAAATGAAATGCACCGTTAATGGAGACGGTAAGCCGTACGTACGGATGAACGCTACTTTCATTTATATTTCATATTTTTATGGAATGGAATAATAATGATATAGAGTTATATTATAATTCCAGTATAACATCATATATAATAACTTTAAATCCATCCTTTACACGTCCCACATATGACATTAACGAATCACATCACTTTGAGGGGTGGTAGTCACCACTTCCTTAAATGAAGATATCGTGTTTACCCATAATTGAAACCATAAAGGTATGCCAAAAATTTAAAATACATAAGCTTAAGGAAAACATAAACATATTATATATCATATATAAATACAGTGTCATATTAATGGCCACCTTTGAAGGTGTTAAAAGAATGTTGAACAATCATCATTTTAGGAGGCAGAAATTCTCCATCCACCGAAACAGTATGTTCTTTAACCATTAGATGTAGGTGTGTGGAAGTGTAGCTCGAATCATTCTTAAATAATTCTTATAAAAAAATCCTAGTATATTTAGGATACTTTAGTTGTCACAAAATAAAATAATAAAAAGAGTTTAGGGGTATGGAGAAGAAAAATAAAACAAAAGGACTCAAGTGAAGACATTACCTTAAAATCGGGTAACACTCTTTGGTTTGAGATCAAAGGCTTCATTGGGAAGACTTATGCCCAAAGTGAGGCTTCAAGGAGTAATACAAGGAAGTGTATATACAAAATGGGAAGGGGTTGGCTGAGCCAAATGCTTTGAGAGTGTGGGTAAGGTGGTTGAGGTTGGGGCCTTTTATAAGAGGAGAGGAAGGGCACTCTTGGAAAGTAAAGAAATATTACTTTATTTGAAAATGAGTTTCGGATTTAAATGGTCCCACATTGATATAATTCGAGGATAAGATGATAAGGGTTCTAAATCCACTCATCCAATAGGTTTTGGACATGTGTATGTCATATATTTTACATTATCTTCTTATTTTATTTAAATCCTTTATTAATGAGGTAATCGCTGCATCATCATGATGTCATAAATATTTAATTTATTTAAAGTATAAAAATTATAAAAAAACTACTATGATGTAGGAAATCTTTTTAGCTTTCCAATTACTATTTATAGTCAAAAATATGACTTGTATAACCCCATGTGAAAATTGTTTTAGTAAAATATCTCATGTTTGTGTCATTTTTACTTTAACATTAAATAAAAAGATATTAATGTCATTTTCCTACCAAAGTGGCTCCATGGGGTCCCCAAGTTGACCCATGGCTTGTCTTGGTCGGCCATGACACATCCAATAAGGTTAGGACAGGTTTCAAGCTCATATCATATTATTAAAATATTATTTTTACCTTAAACTACACTAATTACCACTAATCGCGATTAAAAACTTAATAAGTTACTATTCCCCAAAAAAATATTTTAATCTCATTGAACCAAATTTTACTTCTTAATGACAACCATGTATGTTGGATTTTTTAAAATCAAATCACATAATTGGAAAAGTTTCATTTAAACGAAAAATCAGTTTCTTTAACTACCACTTAGTGGTTTCACTATTCATCAAAAATTGAAGTTTTTCAGAAAGATACCAAAACTTCACCCTAAGCTATATTTGATATTCTGAATTCAAAAATGATGTCTATTTTACAAAATTGAAAACATATAAGTCACAATAATTAATTTAATAATTAATTCCCGCTGTCATGACAAATAGCGTGTTTTTATGAAATAATAAGTATCAAAAGATTGACACCAGTTTAAGTCCAATTTTAATGTGAAATTGATTCCAATGACCACTATTGGATTAAATGGTAAAAATATTTTATAATTTCACTTTAAAACCAATTCAAAATATAATCTAATCCTATAAATAAATTAGATTAAAAAGTAGTTTTGATGTAAAATGCAGTATTTTTCACTATTCATTAAAAAATGAACATTGTCAGAAAAATACCAAAAATTCACACAAAGTAAATTTTTATGTCCCAATCATAAAGAATAAGTTTATTTTGAAAAACATAGCTTATAAAATTGTCAAAAGATAGATTTAAAAATGGTTTTCCATCAAATGGCAGTAAAACAATCTCTTAAAAATATTAGTGTATTCCATATTTAAGATTGGATTCATTCTCATTTTAAGCCTCTAAAACACTATCTAATTCATTAATAGACATAGATAAAAATATCTATTATTAATTACTTACTTAGGATGTTACAATATATGCGTGTTACACTATTAAATTCTAATAAGATTGGAAATTGGTTTTTTAAAATTTCATCAACAATTTACATATTGTTTTCCTATATAGATTAATAGTGGAATATTATATAGTAATTATCGACCCATATAGGCTATGTACCCCTTCATACAAGATCTAGGATTTGACTACAATATCATTACTTCCAAATTTTATTTATAATGTGTATGAGGACATATAAATTGGAATGGGTAATTAATATAAATTGGCCAATCATATTTTACCCGTTATATTATTAGATGCATTGTATAGATAGTTGGATGAAGTTACATTGGTGTCGATTTCAGTTATAAACTTCAATTTTAATTTTTTTAGCTGCGAATAACATTCAATTGAATTGAAAATTATATGATATTTAAACTTATATATTAAAATAAATTGTAATCTCTATATTATAAATTGAATGTTTTACATTAAATGAAGGGGAATGTTAAATTTAATTAATGTTTCTATACTTGAATTTGTAATTGATCCTATATATATATAAATCCTTATAAATAAAATTTTTGACACATATGAATTCCATGGACTTATATGATGGTAGTTGGGGTATTATGATGGGTATTCAATTCCCTTTTCTTAATTTATGCTATTATTATTGATCTTATCTATTTGTAATATTATTATGAATTTTTTTGTGGATTTTATAATGATATTACACCCCAACATCCTCGATTCATGCACTGAGAGAGTGGTTATGATTATGATCTCTAGGTGGTTGGCCTTGATCCATAAGTCATACCTCCAATAGTAACACCTATGGAACCACTCGAATTCATTAATTAGTAATTGATTCTCAACATCGAGAGGGTTTTATAACGTTGATGTCCCCTATGAAGTGTTCCATATGATTTCCACCTATGATGCATTGTCTTACTTGTGAGATCCAGTAGTAGAATCCTCCAATAATCTAAGGGGATGGATGTCCTTAGGCTTATATTTCATAGATAAATGCATATTTTCCATATTTGGGGAATCCTGAGATTCTACCATAGAGGATGTTTTTTCTTTCCATCTACATATTGTGTGATTATCCTAAGAACGTTTGAGAAGTGATCACATAGGCGTGTCATTATAATGGCGTGTTTTTGGTGGGCATTTAGTCTTAACTTTACAATTAAATTTTCTATTTGATGATGATAGCTAACTTAGCTAGGGTGTACATTAACCTAGAGAAGGGTTTAATGTCCATAATGTTATATTCTACACTTTTATTCATGTGAAATTTTTTCACATTTCCTCTTTCTGGTAATGAGTTATCTCGAATGATATGATTCAAGGATGTTCTATAGTATTCTATATGATTGTAGGTGAATGTTTCAATCATGTATAAATATTCCTAGAAATTGATCTATCATCTTGTCACTATTCATACCTTGGGAGAAGATTATTGTATCAATAAAATAGTTTTACAGATGATGTATTTTATTAGTAATTCGTGTAGGTAAAAGTGTATCCATGAATTGTTTCTTGTCATAGTAGTGGTTTCTAGAGTATCTGCACAAGAAGATACATTATATTCCATCAGTGTAGACCGTGGGGGAATGTGAAGTAAAATTTTGATAGATACCCACTCGAATGAAATTCTTATGGATGGATGGATCATCTATAGTGGTTTTTCTACATCACTATTCATGTTTCATGAATAGGAGTATCCTCCCCAACTCCACCTTCGGGAGAGGGATCAGTGATGCCACGTAAAAAGAGAATCTAAAGTAAAACCAGATAAACAAGAAACGGATGAGGTTGTGGAAGAGGTATCTTGACATATTATTATCATCACATGTAGAGTGTACCAACTCATATTTTTCCATCTATACCTCAATGATGTGGATCAGGTTAGTTTCATGTATTATAGTACACATTCGATGATCAATGTGCAGTATCATCTACTATATGAGGTATTATTCACAATTCCTCTAATATAATTCTATAATTATTATATATAGGTTCCTATCACTCCTTTATCTCATTATCGAACATAAAATATATAGGAATATAAATTCAGTACATATTTGGGTGATGATCCTAGACACACCATTGGGTGTGTTATCATATGGTATACACCAATCCATGGAATGCCCCCTGAGTTATGGAGTTATAATCTATAATGGGACCTCCTATTCCTTGGGTTCATGGGAATTAATTTCATTATTTAAATGTATTGATTGTTTCCCTATCACTCCCCTATGAAATTGAATCGCTATAGTGTATCAGTTAAATCACCATAGGGAGATAGTTATCTTCCCTAGGGTGAGTGTATTTTCATGAAAGGTAGATCTAGTCAATAATATTGTTGGAAGTATGTAGTGAAAACATATATTGATATACATTATTTGGAGGTTCAAAGAATATATCTGGGTGATTTTTCAGCAGGGTTATATCATTTTTGGTAAGTTCTCTATGATTATTTATCTGGACTACCTCTTTATAGATAGGTAGAGTTTATGATCAATATTGTTATAGTAGAACCACAAGTATCTATTTCTCTATACCTGATGGGAACCTAATGAACTCTTGGATCTCAATAATCCATTAGAGTATTTTTAAAATAAGGGTTTTATCTAACCATGTTCTTCTCCTTGGTATAATATTTTATTTTCTATAAGAATTTAGACGAGATCCTTTGGCGATTTTTGGATTACAGGAGATTTATGAAGGTAATAGTTATGGAATATATTCATTAATAAAATTGATGAAATATTTCACTAGCTCCAAGGATTTAGAGTGTTAGTAGATATTGAACTAGGATCAAGTTATCATTAGGTGTGAGTTAGGCCTTTTGATATACAATGTATCACATTCAAAATTTAGAATAGTCTATGTGGGTATATAATTATTACAGTATTTCATATGAATGTGACCTATTATTTTGAGTCCCTTATGAATAAGGTGTTAAAATCCTACTTTGATTCATTTTTATTGGTTTTTTGGATGAAATATAGGTGTTTTATAATAATTGAAAAGACCATTTGAATCATCTTGAAATTATTTTCAAAACACTATGAGAGAATCTATTATATGATAATATCACCAAGTGTCACATCTGAATCCTGAAGGTTCACATCGTGGGTCATTTTTTCTAAGAATCAGGTATATGAATTGAACTAGAGATGGTGAGTAATGTAATATTTTGGGAGAATCCTGAGAACATGATTCATATAAAGACTATATTGGGACTAAATTGATATTACATGAGTTTTATATTGAAATTATTAGAAATGTTTTACATGTTTAAAATTGTAAGAAGGTTATTGGATTTCATTGTGGACTGATGTATTTGAGAATGACCTTCATGAGCTTAAAGGAATGATTACATCAACAATATCAATGATTATTTTTGATCTAGTCATGGATGATTCAGGGTTTTTTGATGCATCAGGTATCATGATGGGTAAAATATTAATGAAAGAATATTGATTTTTTGTATACATGTATCGATAGTTGAGATAAAAATGAAATAGTTACCCAACACATGACATCAACCTTTAAGAAATTAATCAATACTTGCATTGCTGGAGGAATTACCTTTTGGTATAGCACTTTGTGCTATATATGAATCAAATGTGCATCAAATATATCTTTTCTAATAATGAAAATAATATCATATAGTGAATATGGGTGAAATACGTTCGTTAATTTTTGTTTTGAGCATTCTTATATTCCAGGTAAGGGTATTGTTTTAGTTGATGCAAAGATATCAAAAAGATATTGCACAATCTTTTTAGTAATAAAGTGATGAATAGAAATTGAGGGACTTATATTCTCTGCTGGATATATAGATTCAAGAGAGTCACAAGATGATTTTTGTAAAATTCTTGGTTGTTACCTATTTACTCCTTGATATAGTGAAGAGATGTCAATTCTTAGGCTATGATGGTTTGGTAAGACAAGACAGTATTTTTAGTAGGGACCAGCTTCCAGATTGTTCTATTGATGGTGATGGAATTAAATGAATACATTAGAGTATTTTGGTTTTTATAGACATGAAGGAGAAGCTAATGCGAGAATCCCATTATTCTCATTAGGAATTCAATCCAGTTATCTAAAATGAGTAACATGAAATGTGGAAACTATAATATATGGATGGAATATAGAATAAAATTGAAGGTTTTATCATAAGTTGTTCAACATATCAGTATGTGAATGTGTAAAACCAGAGGCATGAATACATGTTATAGTCTTCATTGGTCTAGTAATGGAATAAGGATAATGTCCTGATAGAATTTTTCATTTTCGTACCAAGGATTTCTCAAGGTAGAACCATATTTTTGTTAGCCATGGATCAACTTACAATGGCATCCTATATCCTTCTTATATGTGAGACTTTCTTAGTTCATGATATGGGATGTCTCTATATCCCTGATATTATTTTACTACCTTGGGTCCATCATACTATTATTTTTTTATATGGAATCTCCTTTCAGATTGATATTATAAAAACGGTTAGAAATATCATTTGGTTATTAGTTTATTACAATCACACCATTTCCCCTCAGATATATGGTTAATCAAAAAATATGATACATGTTTTGGAAGATCTTTCTAATGTATGGAACATTGATGTTGGAAGTTATGGTGAGTATGGTATCCCTATCTCTGAGTTTTAATTTACAATTTCATTTAGACAACATTTTAGATGACTCTGTATTTAGAAATATATGGAAGTTCATGTTGTTTTCTCTTATACTAGTTAGAGCCTCGAGAGGTAGTTATAGTACATCATTGTCTCATGCATAAGAATTCAGTGAAGGTGTATTTGATTATAAAAATAATTTCTACTTCAAATTAATGAAAGAAATTGTATGATGATCGTCATCATTAACATTTGGAGTTTGAGGTTGGGGATTATATTTTCCAGCTGGTATCACCCAAACATGGTCGTATGTGGACATAGATAAAATGGAATTTTCCTATTCATTTTTTAGACCTAATGAGATCTTGGATAGAGTAAGGATTATAGATAATCATTTTATTTTTCCTTAGAGGTACCATGCCATCACTATTAGAATTTGAGGTATTTGCGACGAGCTAATTGTGATGGGATCCCATCACAAATAATCTTTAGCGACGGGGTCCCATTGCAAGTAGCCTGTTGCAGAAAATAGTATCGCAAATACTATTTTTATGACGAACCCGTCGTAAAAAATAGTATTTGTGTTGGGGAATGTCATCGTCGCAAATAAGTCTCCAATTATATACATTATATATAAATAAACATTTTGCGACTTTCCCTTCACAAATACTTTAAAAAATATATATATTTAAACTATTTGTGAAGGGATCTCGTCACAACTAGTCCTGTCGCAAAAACTAAACAATGTAAAAAATATATATTTAATAATATTATGATTAATGAAAAAATAAAATTAATATTATAAAAATAATAAAAAATATTAACATTCTCAATATTCTCAAAAAATATAAAAACCCATTTATTATTATTATAATTATTAGTAAAATAAACAAACATTAAAAAATATAATACTTAAAAAATATATTTAATAAAATTTTGATTAATGAAAAAATAATATTAATATTATTAAAATAATTAAAAAAAATATTAAAATATTAAAATTCTCAATATTCACAAAAAATTATAAAAAATTCATAAAATATAATTTTTATTATAATTAGTAAAATAAAAAAACATTAAAAAATATCATACTAATAATAAATAATAAAAAATAAATATAAAAATAAATAAATTATTCAATATTTGCACCAATATAGAAGACATAAATTGTAAATAGTTTATAATTCAACAAATCTTGAATTCAAATGTTTTTTAACATAATAAAATCACCGGGGGTCGCCTTCTGGAGGAGGTGGAGGAGCTGTAGGAGATGGTAAATAAAACTCCATCACCAAACTACGAGTCAGACGGTGTATGTACTCCATATTCTCATGATGTTGTTTCTTCCATCGACACATCTCCTCCTCATGCTGCTGCAGCTGCTGCCATCGATGTCTATACTCCACGTACTGTTGTTGTTGTTGTTGTTGTTGTTGTTGTTGTTTCTGCTGACACATCTCTTCATGCCGCTTCTCCAAACTCTCTATAAGCTCAGTCTGAGTTCGCAACTACTCCTAATACTGTGAGGTAGAAGATGACGCCCCTCTATGAGCTCCTATCAAGGTGGACGCTGACATCACATTAGTACGGTAATTAGTACTCAGAGTAAAATGAGAGCAGATACCAACTACTTAGCCTATCTCAAATACATATTGAGTCTCCTGTATCCATGCCGCCTCATCGAAATGGTGGGAACTGGTCCGGTCAGTCATCTTTTCCTGACTCTCAGCCTGTGTTTGAGAGGTCACGACCTCATATGACTCCTTCAATTCAAATTTGAAATTAATATTGTGAAAATATTATATGCTGTTAATTTTCATACTGAATAAAAAAATAATAGAAACCAAAATCTAACGCTAGCGATCACCTCTAATCTCTCGAGTGGCTAGATCAATGTACATCCTCTGATAAACATCGTACTCCGTAATATCGGGATGCGTGACTTCCTATAGAAATATATAAAAAATATTTATATTTAATGTTATATATAATTTCAAAAAAAGATACTTACCAGATTCACTCTATGCGTAATGAATATACGACTACCACCTCGATGTGTCACCTCCTTTCTCCCACGGTTATGCCGACCCACTGAAGATCTCCTCTGAAATCCACCACCCAACCAGTGTAAGCATAATCCATCCCAAATGTGAGATGAAATATACTCTGGTTGGTGGGCTCTACATGACTCATCAAATTATATCACTCCTACTTTCTTAAGGGCAGTCCCTCTCAAATGTTTCAAAAAATGACGGAAACGGTCATGCATAGACACCTGCCATGCCGCATGGATAGCATCACAAATGATATAATCGATGGGATTCCATATACCCTAAAATTAATTTAAAATATCAAGTTATAAATAAAATAAATTTCAAAATAAATATTATTTATTTACGTATCATCCAATGATTGAAAATGTCGAGTTTCACATCAATGAGAATTTGTTCTCATGTGATCCATGGCCGAGAAAAATAATTGCGCAAGATAGCGCTCCCCTGTCCATTAGATACATGAACCAAAATATGAAAAAAGAATAAATAATCAAACAATTATATATACATAAACAAATTAATGAAAGATAAATAAAATATATAGGTTACTATACCTATAAAGACCCAAAAATTCCTTGGAAAAATTTTTCTTAAATACATGGAAATTTTACATGTCCGCGAAAATTTACAGTGCATGATTCCAAGGCCGGATGTTTCTAGAATCAATTTTTGAAGTTTTTTCCATGTACATTCAGTAAATGTACGAGAAAGATTTTATAACTTTTGAAACAGTTCTTGGAATTGAAATATGAGGGCACCGTTGAACTCAGAGCGCTAGTATTCACTTTCGAAGGCTTTTGTCTCGACAACAGATGGTCGAGAATGGAAGTTAGTTTCTGGAGTTTTTAAGAATAAAGTTAAATAAAAATAAGTGTGGCTTATTTTTATTTGTGGTGGTTAAAACCTCCAATTGATGTTTAGTGGTGGAGTCCACCATACAATAACCTCATATGAGAGGTTATAGTGGTGGGGCCAACCCGAACATAACCTCCATTGGGAGGATAATTAAGGTGGGGACCACCCGAGATTCTTATATCCTTTAACTCCCCATATGTGGGGTAAAAATCTTGAACTCTCCTCATTAAAGTGCCAATCCACAAGAATTAATTAATGGAACATTAATTAATTAAATTTGAAATCTTTTGAATTCATGCCAACAATTAAATAATAGAAAAATCTATTATTTCATTTTGGGTCGGCATCTATTCATTTGGTGGAGCCTTGGAATAACTTGGAGAACTATCCTCCCAACTAAGAACACATCTTCCACCAAAGAGGAACCGTAGATCGAGGAATGAGACCATCCCCCACGGGGAACGCCGTTGACGTCGTCTTCGACTTCGTCTTATCTGAACTCTCTTTTCACCTTCAATGATCAACATACCCAAGGTAGGGGTTTGAGTTGATTTTGTTTCCATTAAAAATCATTCAATTTATGGATTGAGAATTTCCGATTGACATCAACATAACGTGGAGGGATTAGACCGCATGAACATGGCTCGACCCTCCGCCTTTGATTGTTATCGTTTGTTGATGACGAAGGCTGAGAAACGGCGACCGGCATCGGGCCAGCCATGAAAGGAAACGGCGGCTCAATGGTCGCCCGTTCACTAGAGGAGCATGGTGCCCGCGCACCATGCGGAGGGCCGGACCACGGCCAGCAGGGGTCATGGCAGATCAAGGTGGTCGAACAGCCACCGAAGGGGCGCAACGCCGCCGTGTCGCGCGGGTGGAAGGGTCGTGGCCAACAGGGATGTGGTGGTCAGACGGTGGGTGCGGCATCATTGCACTGCGCAAAGCCACGGCCTTATGGGCCACGGTAGACGGAGTCTGGCGGCTGGCAGGCGTGCCACAGGCAGGACCTGAAGGGTCCCATGGTCCCCGGGCCGGTGCCACGTGACGACAGTTACAACGAGATGGGGGGTGTTGGTCCCCCACCTTCGCTCAGTCAGGGAAAGCCCGACGAGGAGTGGAACCCATTGGCTTTGGCTGGTGGAACACCTCCTCTCCATGCAGGCCAGACCACCGTGTGGGTCGGGCCACCCGTCGTGGGTCGAGCCACCATGCGGGCCGAGCTGCCCGTTGCGGGTCGGGCTGGTTTTCGTGGGCCGGGCCGGTTCTGGCAGGCTGGGCCGGTTCCGGCGGGCCGGGTCAGACCCGCGGGCCAGGTTGGACCCCGGTCCGGATCTGGACCTAGGTTAGGTCAGCCCAGGTCGGTTCGGGTTGGGTCGGTCTGACTGGGCCGGACAGGACCCCGACCCAGGTTTGACCCAATTCACATTTTCACCCATATCTAGGGATACAGCTGTCTGATTGACAAACTATCTATGGCGATGGAAGGCATGGACAGAGTCAATTCTTATATCATACCCCACTGAAGGTTTGGACATAGTTGGGGTATCGCCGGGTTGGATTGAACCTAAATCCAACCGGGCCCTCAGAGCGGAAACACCAATAACTCACAGACCGGGCGTCCGATTGACGTTCTGTCTGTCATGTTGTGTTCTTTATGATGAGACGGAACTACGGGATACATCAACTCGATAATTCATGTTAGTTGATGTATTGGCACTTGGCTCGAGGATCAGACCCTCCTGGAATCAAGCGTGGTGTGTTCGGGAACCTTATGGCTGCATGTGACTGAGATGATAAGTTCCTATGTGGACCTACTACTGTTCCATGATCCTCCATGGGTTCAACAATGATGATTCTAGACCAGGATTCTCCATGGGTTCGACAGTGGAAATAATGAAATAGGATCATCATGGGTTCGACAACAGTAATACTGGACCGGGATCCTCTATGGGTTCGACAATGATGACTTCTATACTAGGATCCTCCATGGGTTCGACAACACCGATACTGTTTCAGGATCCTACTTGGGTTCAATAGAGGAGATGATTCAGTTGCTACATCTAATCATCTCTACCCCTCTACTTTAGTTAAATGCATGTGTGAGCTCTGTCTTCACTATGTGATGTTTTCATCAAGATGACTGAATTTCTTTATTTATGGAATGGGATGTGCTTGGGCTCAAGAGATGAAGCTGGTTATGATTGGTAACTTAGGTATATGTATGAGTATATACCTAAGTAGGGATGGTTGATACTCTCTGTTTGTATATTACTATTGTGGATTATCTGTGGTGGGTTTTGGGAGACCATTTGGGGTCCCAGGGTCTCTACTGAGTATCGTTCTACTCACCCATGCACGAGCTTCGCCTGCACCTTGTTGTGTTCTGGGCAGACGACGGTCATTAGTGATCGAGGCTGAGGGGGACGGACGAGAGGCTGCTCAGAGCTGGACTAGATTAGAAGTACCACATGGATGAGTTGTTCAAGATTTTTACCTACCCTTTATGAAGGATTCCCGAGTGGATGATCCAAGAGTTGTTTTCCCTTTTTACTTGTATGTGTTCTTGTTGTTCAGTTGGGTTTGTATACTGGCCCACTTACATACAACAGACTTTTCTTTTCTATATTATTACTTTTTGCTTCTACTGCTTGTGTTCAGACTGTGTGTGTTAGAGGATTAATGGAAATGCCTTCACTCTTTAATATGAATTCAACTTTGGTGCTAGTCGCCAGCCCCTGGCCTATGAAGGTGGTCTTGGGGTAGTCACAGCACGGGCCTGAGGAAGGGTCGCGACAAATTGGTATTAGAGGAGTCGGTTCTACACTAAGAATTGTACATTGATTATTTTAATGGAAATAGTGTTAAGTGTTTTGGGTGAGGATATCAGTTTAGGGAAACCAGTGTTGGTGTGGCAGCCGATGTATCCATACACTCGGACTCTGACGTCTGATTTCCAACTCAGTGCACGAAAACACTGATTTCATGTGTGTTTCCTTTGAAATGTTTCCTTTGTGATTTCTTTTTGTTAGCTCCCCATGTATATTGTTTTGAAAGTGGCGCACCTGTTTCTTTTTAGGGGGGCCTCATGTAGGCAGCCAGCCAGGGTTCCGGGATGTGTACGAGATGGTATACCACCAAGCGACGAGGCCTCGGTGTAGTGCCCCATCACAGCGGAGGCACCGGCGGTACCACTACCCGCTGGGCCAGCGATACCACCCGCTCCAGTAGCAGAGTGTGCACACCGTCTAAGTGTGTTGCATGAGTTCCAGTGCTAGAGGCCTCCTAGGTTCAGGGGAGAGATGGAACCACATGCAGCTGAGGATTGGATGGAGGAAGTTATGAGAGTATTCAAATTGGTAGGGACACCAGCTGACCTCATGTTGATCCTTATCGTGAGTCTCCTACAAGCAAATGGTGTACCCTGATGCTCCAGGTGCACGACGAGGCACCAATTCTCTGGGAGGACTTTGAGGGCCTTTTGAGTCATATTTTGTTCCTGCCAGCCTTTGCACGGTGCGGATTCAGGAGCTACTTCATCTGCAGCAGGGCAGCATGATAGTGGCACAATACTCTGCGAGGTTCACCAACCTCTCACGCTACTCCACATATATGTTGTGGATCCCATTTTTCAGGGCCCAAACCTTCGAGCAAGGACTCAGGCATGATATCAGGTATTTGATGATCTCCCTCAGCATTCTGAAACATACGGGGGTGCTGGAATGAGCCCTTCTTGTGGAGAGTTTT
This sequence comes from Viscum album, assembly GCA_963277665.1. Taxonomy (NCBI): domain Eukaryota; kingdom Viridiplantae; phylum Streptophyta; class Magnoliopsida; order Santalales; family Viscaceae; genus Viscum; species Viscum album. The sequence goes on along the minus strand of OY728127.1, from coordinate 89,975,420 downwards.
CTTACTGAGAAGTCACTAGCCGCGAGACCCACCCCAGGGCGACACATAGCGTAGTATTCTACATCCGGCAGTAGACAGATCTCGTAGAGGTCAAAGCGGACTAGGAAATCAGGTGGGAGACCCCAGGATACAGGTTTGGTTGTGCGGGGCACACGAGACAGAGCCGTCCATACGAGTAGAAGGCAGTGCTATGCATGCGGCGGGCATGGTCACATGGCTTGTGACTGCCCAAACCGCCATGCAGATGAGAAGCAGACATTATAGGGAACTCCCAAATAGAGGAAAAGGATCGATTGTGGTGGTCTGTTAGGAGAAGGAGGACATGGAATAGGAGCTGGCCGAGCAGCCTGTGGTGAACAATGTTTCAAGGTCCTACTACTTCCACCACCAGCAGGAACACCCAAAACACAAGGAGCTGGCAGACAGGGGTGGGCTCAGCTGTAGGTAGTCTAGGCCTATAACCACAACGCACCTGAGATGATTCGAGGTACTATCTGTGTATACTCCACCCTTGCTGCAGTACTTATAGACACAGGTGCGAGTCATTATTTTATTGCAGCTGCCCTTATTCAGAGCTCAAATATTCTGATGGAGCCGTTGGCTCAATCCTTACATATAGAGACTCCTACGGGGGAGGATTCGACGATTACACACTAGTTCCGACAGTGTGATCTTACTCTAGGAGGCAAGAGCTTCGGCTGGGATATTATAGTAGCAGCATCGAGGCCTTATGATGTCATCTGGGGTATGGACTGTTTATCTACAGTTCATATTCAGATTGATTCTATTAGGTGAAAAGTTCGTTGTGTCCGCACAGATGGGACCTGGTTTACCTTCATCGGTGAGAAGGGAACCTTCGCAGCACCATACGGACTTACTCGGAGGAGGTTACAGCCGATCACTCACCAGTTGGCTTGCCTTACCCTCAGAGTAGTTGATGTGGAGAGTCCGACTTATCCTATAGTGGAGGACCGGTACGCCGATGTTTTCCCTGACAATGTTCTAGGACTACCTCCTCGCATATAGGTAGACTTCTACATATACCTGTACCCCGGGACGACACCGATATCTACTCCATCATATTGGATGGCTCCGGCGGAGCTTCATGAGCTGTGGGTATAGCTGGGGGCATGCAGGGGAAGGGATTTATCCGACCCAGGGTTTCACCCTAGTCATCAACAATTTTTTTTCAAAGAAGGAGGATGGGAGCATATGACTATGTGTTGATTATCGGCGCCTGAAACAGGTGACCGTGAAGAAAAAGTACCCACTCCCGAGGATTGACAGCCTCTTTGATCAGTTTAAGAGAGCGTGTTTGTTCTCGAAGATAAATCTTCGATCAGGATATCCCCATCTCAGAGTACGGGATGAGGATGTGTAAAAGATGGCCTTCAGATGATGGTATGGCCACTATGAGTTCTTGGTTATGACATTAGACATAACCCACGCACCAGTTGTGTTTATGGGACTCATGAACAGGATATTCTAGCCATAACTTGATCGCTTTATGTTTGTATTCATTGATGACATTCTGATCTACACAGCTACCAAGGCGGAGCACGTCTACCATTTGTGAGTAGTACTGGACAAACTCCGAGAGCACAATATTTATGGTAAGCTCTCGAAGATCCTATTCTAGATCCGAGAGGTACACATTATCGGACATGTCATCTTAGAGACAGGAGTTGCAGTGCATCCAGTGAAGGTCGAGGAAGTGCTTTCTTGGGATCCACCCAGGAGTGTGATGGAGGTACGATGTTTTCTGGGTCTGGCTCGGTACTATCAGAGATTTGTGCCAGATTTTGTCCAGAGTTGCAACACCATTTCAGCGTAGACGAAGAAGGGGAAACCCTCCGTGTGGTCAGAGAGATGCCAGCGGAGTTTCCAGGAGCTGATTTAGAGGATAACTAGTGCACCCATCTTGAGGCTACTGGAGGAGGGCATTGGGTACGTAGTCTATTGTGATGCATTAGGGACTGGGCTCAGAAGAGTCCTGAAGCAGGGGGATGCAGTGATAGCTTATGGTTCTTTTCAGCTAAGATAGAATGAAAAAAACTACGCCACTAATGACCTATATTTAGCAGCAGCGGTCTTTTACATGAAGATGTGGAGGCACTACCTGATGGGTGAGCATTTTACAATCTACTCTGACCACCAGAGTCTCAGGTACATATTCTCACAGAAGGACCTAAACCTAAGATAGCGGTGTTGGCGTGAGTTCTTCCAGGACTATGACTTCGAGATAGTCTATAATACTGGGAAGGGGAACATTGTAGCAGATACTCTCAGCATGAGATCCTGCATTGAGTTGCTAGGAGAGGCGACAGAGCAGCTTGCCGCGTTACAGATATCCTTTGTGGATCGAGATGGAGCAACCTTTCTGTAGTCTCTTACAGTCACACCTCTACTTCTTTAGAGAGTCAAGGAGGTTCAATGTGGGGATGTTGGCTGCGAGGCTAGACATGCATATATTTCACTAGGGCAGGCATCTAAAGGATTTTCTATAGGTGGGGATCATGTCATTCTCTTCAGTGGACATACTATGGTACCAGTCTCTCTTCGAGAGGAAGTGTTGAAGGAGTTTCACATGTCACCTCTAGCAGTGCATCCAGGGGTGGAAAATATATACTAGGACCTCCGATGAAAACATTGGTGGCTAGGTATGAAGAAGGCAGTAGCATAGTTTGTCTCATGATGCCTCACTTTCCAGCAAGTGAAGGCGGAGCACCAGGTTCCAGCAGGTTTAGTTCATCCCTTAGAGGTCCTAGAGTGGAAGTGGGATGGGATATCCAAGGATCTTGTGATGGGACTTCCACGTACATCCAAAGGTCACGACTCTATCTGGGTGATTTTCGACCAACTCACGAAGTCGGGCCATTTCTTACCGATCAGAGAGCAAAGTTCAGTAGAGAGCTTGAGATGCCTCTACGTACAGAAGATTGTACGGCTTCATTCTGTTCCATCGAAGATTATCACCGACCGTGACGCACGGTTTACTTCCCGACTGTGGAAGGGGTTGCATGAGACTTTCGGGACACAGCTTTGCTTGAGCACCACCTTCCATCCTCAGACAGATGGTCAGACTGAGCGGACTATTCAGACCCTCATGTACATGATCCATGCATGTGTCCTCAACTTCGGTCGCAGGTGGGAGAATCACTTACCGTTTGTAGAGTTTTCCTACAACAAGAACTACCATTCCACCATCGGTATGGCACCATTTGAGGCATTTTATGGTCAACCTTGAAGATTTCCACTGTGCTGGACTGACTCAGGGGAGTCAGCACTCATGGGACTAGAGATGGTGGAGGCTACGATGGAGAAGTTGTAGATCATCCAGGAGTGGATGAAAACTGCACAGAGCAGGCAGAAGTCCTATGATGATAGGAGACGGAGACCTCTTGAGTTCGAGGATGGTGGCCACATCTTCTTAAATGTCTCACCTCGATGAGGTTTATAGAGATTTGGCTGGGGTAGTAAGTTAGCTTTGTGGTTCATCAGACCCTTTCAGGTCCTCAACATAGTAGGCGAGGTGTCTTACCACCTAGCTCTTCCACCTCAGTTGCACCAGGTGCATGATGTCTTCCACGTATCTCAGCTGAGGAGATACGTGCAGTATCCATCCCACATCATCGACCATAGAGAGATGGATATCGATGGCGTGGTGATATTCACAGGGGTTCTAGTGGAGATTCAGGATCGACAGGAGCAGGTCCTTCATGGACGGTCGATACATCTGGTGTGCATTCACTGACAGCATAGGAACCTCCAAGATAACACATTAGAGCGGGAGGCTCATATGCGTGCTTAGTACCCCCATTTGTTCCCTTAGTTTGAGTTGTATCTTACTGGGATGTAAATAACCGAGGTGGGGAGAACGTAAATACCCGGAGATTCCGTGGATTTTTTTAAGTACATGGGAATTTTACGTGTCCACGAAAATTTAGGGCGCATGATTATGAGGCCCAGTGTGCTCAGAATCAATTTCTAAAGTCTTTATTGGGTACGTTCAATAAACGTACGAGCGGGGTTTTATAACTTTTGAAACAATGCTCAGAATTGAAATTCAAGGGCACTGTTGAACTCACAGTGCCAATAATCTCTTTGGAAAGCATTAATCTTGACGACAGATGGTGGAGAATGGAAGTTAGTTTTTGGAGTTTTTAAGGATAATGTTAAATAAAAATAATTGAGGCTTATTTTTATTTTCTGTGGTTAAAACCTCCAAGGGGTGGTTAGTGGTGAAGGCCACCACACCATAACCTCCCATGAGAGGTTATGGTGGTGGGGCGCACCTGAAATTAACCTCCCTTGGGCGGATAATTAAGGTGGGGACCACCTGAGTTTCTTAACTCCTTGAACTCCCCATAAGTGGGGGAAAAATCTTGAAATCCCGTCATTAAAGTGAAACTCCCCTTGAATTACTTAATGGAAAATTAATTAATTAAAATTAGAATCTTTTGAATTCATTCCAACAATTAAATAATAGACAAATCTATTATTTCATTTTGGGTTGGAATCTATTCATTTGGTGGAGCATTGGAAGAACTTGGAGAATCATCCTCCCAATGAAGAATGCCTCTTCCTCCAATGAGGAACCTTCGATCGAGGAACGAGACCATCGCCCACGAAGAACACCGACGACGTCGACTTCGACTTCATCTTATCTGAACTCTCTTTCCACCATCAATGATCAACATACCCGAGGTAGGGGTATGAGTTGATTTTGTTTCTGTTCTACATCATTCAATTTAAGGATTGAGAATTTCTGATTGATATTAATATAACGTGGAGGGATCAGACAACACAAACATGGCCCAACCCTCCCCCATTGATTTTTCTCATTTTTTGATGACGGAGGTGGAGTAATAGAGGTCGTCTTCGGGCCAGCCGTGAAAGGAACCGGTGGCGCAAGGGAGGATGGGTCTCTGGAGGAGCGCAACGCCATCTCACCACGTAGAGGAATGGGCCGTAGCAGAGCAAGGCAGCCGGACGGCCGCTGGAGGGATACGTCCCCATCGCGCCGCACTGGTGGAAGGGTTGGGGCCAGGAGGGTCGCAGCAGTCAAATAGTGGGCGCGACATCGTCATGCCGTGTAAAGCCACTTCCAGGCAGGCCGCGGCGGCCAGAGGAGGGAGGCCGGATGAGCCGTCCGCTGATGGGAGTGCCACAGGTGGGACCCAAATTGTCCCTCGTTCACCGGTTCAGCGCCACCCGCCAGCTGTTATAGAGAGAAAGGGGGCGCTAATTCCCCCCTGCTCTGTCAGGGCATGCCCCACGAGGCGCGACACCTGCTGGCTTTAGCTGGCGGACTGCCTCCCAGCCGTTCGGGCCGCGCCCCCTACAGGCTGGGCCGTCACGCCGGTCGGGCCACCCGTCACGGGCCGGGATGGTTTCCGTCGGACGAGTCGGTTCCAACGGACTCGGTCAGACCCACGGACCGGGTAAGACCCCGGTCTGGATCCGGACCCAGTTTGGGTCGGTCTGACTGGGCCAGATCGGACCTGGACCCAGGATTGACCCAATTCACCCTTTTCACCCATTTCTCAGACTATGGGTGTCCGATTGATGAACTGTCTACAACAATGGAATGCTTGGAGCGAGGCGGTTCTTTTAGCATACCCCACTCAAGGTTTATACATAGTTGGGGTACAACTGGGTTGGATTGAACCTAAATCCATCTAGGCCCTTGGAGAAGAAATGCCAATACCTCACAGACCGGGCATCCGATTGAGGCACCGTCTATCGCGTTGGGTTCCTTATGATGAGACAGAACTATTTGATACATCAACTCGAGACTTCATGGTAGTTAATGTATCGAAACATGGATCGACGAGCAAAACCTCCTGAAATAGATCGTGTTTTCTGTGGGAACCCTATGGCTGGCTGCGACTGAGATGATAAGATCCTATGTGGACCTACTACTATGCCAGGATCCTCCCTAGGTTTGACAGTGACGATACTGGACCAGGATCCTCCGTGGGCTCAACAGTGGAAATACTGGACTAGGATATTTCATGGGTTTGACAGTGACGATACTGGACCAAGATCCTCTATGGGTTTGACAGCGATTACTTCTGTACCGGGATCCCCCATGGGTTCGACAACACCGATACTGTTCCAGGATCCTACGTGGGTTTGACAGAGGAGATGATTCAGTGTCTACATCTAATCATCTCTACCCCTCTACTTGAGTTAAATACTTGTGTGAGCTGTGTCTTGACTATGTTATGTTATCATCAAGATGATTGACTTTCTTCCAATATGGAACAGGATGTACTTGGGCTCAAGATATGGAGTTGGTTATGATTGGTAACTTAGGTATATGTATGAGGATAGACCTAAGTAGGTATAGTTGATACTATGTGATTGTATCTTGCTATTGTGGTTAATCCTTGGGGGATTTTGGGAGACCTTTGGGGGTCTCATGGTCTCTACTAAGTATCATTGTACTCACCTCTACAAAGGCTTCGCTCGCACCTTATTGTGTTCTTTGTAGATGACGGTCAGCAGTGATCGAGGCTGAGGGAGACAGACGAGAGGCTGATCGGAGCTAGACTAGATGGGACATACCACAAGGACAATTTTTTCGAGATCTATACCTACCCTTCAGGTAGGATTCCCTGGTGGATGATGAAGGATCTTTTTTCCCTTTTTACTTGTACTTGTACTTGTTGTTTAGTTGGGTTTGTATACTTACCCACTTACTTACAGCACAAGTTTCTTTTCTATATTTGTACCTGATGCTTCTACTTCTTATGTTCAGACTATGTGTGTTACAGGTTTAAAGGAAATTCCTTCCCATTTTATCAGGGATTTGCCTTTGGTGCTAGTCACCAACCCCTGGCCTATGGAAGGCGGGCTTGGGGTAATCACGACACGAGCCCGAGGAATGGTCATGAAAATACCTCTGTGTGCATGGATCGAATCCAAGACGTGGAAATCACTTGGGGATTGGTTCAAGAATCATCAGTCGTGCAAGACCGCACCCCTCCACGTACCCTCTGAACCGCTAATAGGCTGAGAGTTAGATAATCCCAAATACCCCTCATCCAAATGTAACTCAGCCTCCTACAAATCATGAAATAGATCAGAGTCCATCTGATACACAAAATGATTGTTGTTAGCAGATAGTTGAAAATAAATATTATATATATATATATTAGTTATGATTATAAAGAGAATTTAACTATGTAAATGTTTACCTTCATCATCATCTTTATATCTTACAATGTCAATGTCTCCATATTCCTCCTCGTCATCATCAAAATCCATATGTGTTTCAGTTTCATCATCTATTTTTATTTCAAATTCATTTTAACATAACTAACATCTTCTTCACCTTCTCCGCTTAATTATGGGTTTTCATCATCGATATTCACGTCGTTTTTTGAAAATTAATGATTTTGAGTAGTCTCTTGAAAAAATTCAATTCTGTCTACTTCAGCAGAACAACATTCAGTTTGAGTAAACTTATTTTCCTGAGATTTCATTTTTATTATGCTCCATCAATCACTCAGGTCTCTTGAAGTAGCACAGTACTTTGCGAAATAAATTTTATGTCCCTGTTGAGCCAGTAAAAATGGTTCATTTACAACCAGAAGTCTTTTATATTTAATATCGACGATTCCATGAGTCAGATGAACATGAAAGCCTCTCCCAATAGCCAAACACCGACATTTAAACATCGTTATGTAATTCATCCCAAGATAACAAAACTCAATAATTTCATCCAGAATTCTATAAAAGTCATCTTCAGTTTCTCTATGATGTGATCCACTCAAGAAAACACCATTGTTCATTTTTTTTGATTCCCCATATGCACTTGTATGAAATCAAAAACCATTCACCAAATATGAGTTATAAGATTTAACAATTTTGGATGGTGGTTTACTCAATATATAGAGTTTCTTATCAATTTTATCAGCTAGTTGAGACACCTAATAATTGGTAAAACAATTATCAATATAAAAAATAATAAACTGAATTGATATTAAACCATCAATAAGTTATTTTACTTGTTTTGAAACTATTGATATTTTTTGATTGCGTTCTTAAATAGAAATGACTGTAATTTGTGGAAGTTGTTACTTTATATTATTATCAAATAACCTAAAAATAAAATAATTTTACATACTATAACACAAATTATAGAATTAGTGATAGAAGCACTCACAATACAAATGATGTCATTTCTTCATAGTTGAGAAGAACATATGTATGAGCTCTATAAAGTTCATCAACTGAATGTCATCGTTCATTAACTCCACCAAATCCAATATTTGGATGATTAAAAACTGATAATTTATTTTCCATTTCATCATTAACATTTCCATCATTCGGCTCCATGAGGTTGTGTTCTGTGGGGTATTCAGAGTCAAAATAATAAGAGAGAGAGAAAAGAAATTTCCTCTTGCAAATAAGCTTCAATAATTGAGACTTCAACTGATTCTTTGTTATGTACATTTTTCATCAATTTAAGCATGCATATCATGAATGGGAATATCCTCCAAAACTGCACTGGACCTCCATATTTTGTTTCATGTGGAAAATTTAATATCATATGTTCCATTGAGTCAATGAAATTTGGATGAATGATTTTTTCCAGTTTACATATAATTACAGCAATATCTTATTCCAGTTTTCTTAGTGCATCGTAGTCTCTTGTCACTGCGCAAATGTCTCAAAAAAATATGATATATCTATTATCGAATCCCAAATCATAGAAATCAACAAACCTTTTAATCAAATCGTCATAATTCTTTCCATTATAACATGACAATCATGACTTTTTAATCCGGTAATATGACCATTCTTAACACATCTTCCCAAATTATAAGCATAGCCATCTGGAAGTCTCAAATCTACAATCCACTGATAAAATAATAAGTGAATCTCCTTAGATAGTGTATAAGCTGCTTTTGACTTCATTAACCTCTCTATCCTGACATTTTCAAATAGTTCAAGTTATGTTTGCCTATAAATTTGGGCATGATCTAATCGTTCCTTTATAGTATCTTTGGTCTTACCTGGTGTATCCAAAACTGTATGAATAAATTATCAAAATAGTTCAACTCAATATTCATGAAATCCAAAATGTGGTGGTCCAAAAAATCATACCAATATTGAAGATCCCAAAAAATGCTCCGTTTTATCCAATTATGTTTTTCCCAAATCCATGAATTTTCTATTGGTTTACGGTTGGCACATATGTGATGAGAGGTAATGAAAATACAACTAATTTTAACTCTGTACAAGAAATCATTTTTTGAGGTTCATCCATTTTAATTGTTTCTTTTCTAAAATGATATTTGTTCCTTCTAAAAGGATGATCGGTTGGAAGAAATATGTGATGACAGTCAGAATAGAATAGTTTTTTTTCCATTGATGAGCATAAAGGCTTTTTTTGTACAGTAAAGATATGGTTTCAGACCATGTGTACTCCAACCAGATAACAAGTAATATGCTTGAAGGTCACTAATCGTCCACAACAATGTAGGTTTTAATATGAAATTCTGTTTCACAACAACATCATATGTACTACCACCATTACTTCACAATGCATTTAACTTTTCAATAAATGGTTCCCAATAAATGTCAATATTCTTTTTCCGATGTCCTAGGATTAATATGGTCAAAAAGATATAGGGATCATTCATAAACATCTATGGAGGTAAATTGAATAGAGTTATAAAGACAGACCAACATGAATACTGACTACCATAAGAACCAAATGGACAGAAACCATTAGTTGAAAGACCCAATCACATGTTTCAGGTTTTTAAAGAAAAAGACAGATGCAGATGGTCAAAATGCTTCCATGAATCACCATCAGATGGATGATTCAAGATTTTATCGGTTGAAATCTTGGTTGTGTTCCAAGAAATCATTAATGTTGTGTTCTGAGACATAAATAAACCCTAAAAACTAGGTGTAAGGGAGAAATATCTAAAATATTTTACCAGAAAAGATCTAGACATAAGTGGTTGAGCATCATTATACCTTGATTGTCCACATGTGGGACAACTATCCAGTAAATATTTTTCACCAGAATATAAGATGTAATCATTTGGACATGCAGAAATCTTCTGATAACTAAGGCCCAGATTACGAACCAGGCTCTTACTCTCATAGTAATTTTTAGACAACACATTTCATTCAAGTAACAGTGTTTTAGCCAAAGAAAATATCTGATCAAAACAGTTTTTTGACATTTCATTATCAGATTAAATAGACATAAATTTTTCAACCACTTCGAATTTTCTTATCTTGAAACTATGATATAAGGAATCCCCAGCAAACCTCAACAACTCCTAAAATTCGGATGGTTCCATATCAGGAGTTAAATCAATATGATCTTGAGTTACAATTTGTTGAACAGAAGGGCCAACAATATCATGTACTAAATTTTGAAACCATGATGGATCTAGAATCAAGTTATTTGTATCTTCTCTAGAACTGTGTTCATCGTGTTGATACGAAAAAACATAATCTGATTGAAAACCAAACCACTAGTGATGTCCCCAACCTTGTCAAATGCGTCGAACGTTCTCAAAAAACATTTTTTACGAGGACACATAATTGTTCCTTCTGAAACATGTTCTGGTTTTGATGATGAAAATGATAAGAAAGCTTCAACACCCTCAATATATATAGGATTTAAACTAGAATCGTTTTGATTTATACGCTGATTTATCCAAGCGTGATAATCTAATAATGATTATTGTTGATTTACTTGTTCTATATTTTTCTACAAAATATAAAATCATTACTGTTTTTGAATAATTTGAAATTATAAAAACACTATCTAAAAAAATAAGATAAATAACTCAAAATACTTATTAATAATTACCATTATTTACGGGCGACACAATTTCTAGTGGATTGAAGACTAATATTTTCTTCAACAGCTCATTTTGTTGCAACTTTATTAGAGTGAAATCACACTAAATAATCTTCTTGGAGGTACGCATATTCATTCTCGTGCATACGAGAATGTATAAGCATACCACCGAGAAGATTATTCACTATGATTTTAGTGTGATAAAGTGGCAATTAATTGATCCATCAGACAAAAGATCCCCCTTTTCATCGATGAATCATCTAATTGCAACTATCACCAACTAAAAACATAATACAAAATGTGGTCCTATGTCTGCATATTCAAACTCATGCATACGAGATTGGATATGAATACGTAGAAGTATACATTTCATAATGTTTTGAGTTTGTGAAAGTAGAAATGAGAAGGGTCATCGAGCAAAAGGAGTGCCTCCAATCCACTAGAAATTGTGACAAGTTATTACAAGTTATTAAAATTTATTACAATTGATTTTACTCATAATTATTCCTAGTTATTTTTATATATTCCTAATTATTCTTAAGTTTCTTTATTATTCCTAACTATTCCAAACTATTACCAAGTATTCCCATGTATTCCCAAGTACTCCTAAATATTCTTAACTATTCTTAATTATTCCTAAGTATTTCTATTTGTTACTAGTTGTTCCTAATTATTCCTAAGTATTTCTATTTGTTACTATTTGTTACTAAGCATTGTTATTTGTTTTTATTTGTTTCTATTTGTTACAATTTGTTAATATTTGTTACTAATTGTTACAAATTGTTACTAATGTTTACGAATTATTTCTAATTTTTACCAATTGTTACTAATTGTTACAAATTGTAACTAATTACTACTAATTATTACTAATTGTTACTATTTCTAACTAATTGTTACTAATTGTTATTATTTATTCCTATTTATTCCTATTTATTTCTATTTATTCCAATTTATTACTATTTATTCTTATTTATTCCAGGTTATTACTATTTATTACAATTTGTTACTATTAATATTTGTTACAAATTATTACTAATTATTACTATTTAGAACTAATTATTACACTTTATACTAATTGTTACTTTTTATTAATTTTTATTACTATTTGTTGCCAATTATTGCTATTTATTACTATTTATTACTAATTATTACTTATTATTACTATTTCTAACTATTTGTTACTATTTATTTCTAATTATTAATAATTATTACTAATTATTACTAATTATTACTATTTCTAACTATTTATTACTATTTGTTACTATTTTTTACTATTTGCTACTATTTGATACTATTTGTTACTATTTATTACTGTTTCATACTAATTATTACTAATTGTTACTAATTATATCTATTTATTCCGAATTATTACTATTTATTCCTAATTGTTACTATTTATTACAAATTAGTACTATTTGTTACTATTTTTTCTATTTATTACTATTTATTACTTATTATTAATAATTATTAATAATTATTACTAATTATTACTAATTATTACTATTTATTACTATTTATTACTATTTATTTCTATTTATTACTAATTATTTCTAATTATTACTATTTATTACTAATTATTACTCATTATTACTATTTATTACTAATTTTTACTAATTGTTATTATTTATAACTATTTATTACTATTTGTTACTAATTATTACTAATTATTACTAATTATTACTAATTATTACTAATTATTACTATTTATTACTATTTATTAATTTTTATTTCTAATTACTACTAATTACTACTTATTAAAACTATTTATTTATCATTATTACTAATTATTACTAATTATTTTAATTATTAATAATTGTTACTAATTATTATTAATTATTTCTAATTATTACTAATTATTATTAATTATTATTAATTATCCATAATAATTACTAATTATTCCTAGTTATTACAAATTATTTCTATTTATTACTAATTAATCCCATTAAATACTAATTTTTCCTATTTATTACTAATTATTCAAATTTATTACGAATTATTCCTAATATTTTTTATTTATTCATATTTATTCCTAATTATTATTAATTATTCCTCTTTTTTAGTAATTATTCATATTTATTACTAAATATTCGTACTTATTACTAATTACTCATAATTATTCTTATTTATTACTTATGATTACTCTTTATTACTAATTATTACTAATTAATCTTAATTATTCCTATTTATTCTTATTTATTACTAATTATTCTTATTTATTCCTATTTATTTCTATTTATTCGTATTTATTACTAATTATTCTTATTTAGTCCTATTTTTCACTAATTATTCCTATTTATTCCTACTTATTACTATTTATTACTATTTATTACCATTTATTCTTATTTATTCCAATTTGTTGTTATTTATTACTATTTATTACTGTTTATTCTTATTTATTCCTATTTATTCCTATTTATTCATATTTATTCCAATTTATAACTATTTATAACTATTTATTCCAATTTATTACTAATTATTCTTATTTATTCCTTTTTATTACTGTTTATTACTATTTCTTACAATTTATTACAATTTATTTCTAATTATAACTAATTATTACTAATTATTACTATTTATTACTAATTATTACTAATTATTACTATTTCCCGCTAATTATTATTAATTAGGCATAATTATTACTAATTACCCCAAATTATTACTAATTTGTGTTAATTACTATAAATAACTTCAAATTACAGCTACTAATTTCTAATTACCATAAATTATTTATATACAATACTAATTATCGTTAATAATTATTAATTATTACTAATTATTAAGGATTAGTACTAATAATTTGAATTTGTTATTGCAAATAAATACTGATAACAAAAAAATTTAAATCTAATTTAATTACAACTAATCAACAATAATAAAAATTAATATAAAAAATGAAATAAATACTAAATTAAATAAAATATAAATAACTTTAAACTTGATCTCCTATTGATGTAGACGACATTACAACATCTTCGTAAAAAATGAACTCAATGAAATTTTCACTCTAAAAATAGTGTTTAGAGAGAGAGGAAGTTAGAATTGAGGGGAAGAGTATGAAAAGCGAATGGGGGTATATATAGGTTAGATTAGTTGCGACAGTACTATTTGGGACGGGACGCGTCGTAAATACCTTTTCCTGCATTAATTACTGTGGGCGGTTAAAATTGTATTTCTGACGGGTCTCGTCCCAAATAGTTTCCTACCGACAGACTTTTTGCGACAGGACATCATCCCGTCACAAAAACCTATTTACCGCTGTCAGTATTTGAGATGGGTCCCGTCACAAATAACCTTCTTGCAGTTTGGCGCGCAGACTTCACCAAACCACGCCTTAGTTTTTGCGATGGGACCCCAAGTCCCGTCGCAAATAAAAAATTATTTGGGATGGGGATGAACCCCCAAAAGAAAATAACCTCTAGGACAGACTATTTGTTATGAGAATTAATCCCGTCACAAATAGACTGTCGCAAAAAGCTATTTTTCCCATAGTGGATCCACCACCTCTTCCATGTTTCAATGTTTCATCATTACCAGGTTGAATCATATCCTAATTTCAATCCTAAAGATAATGATTTGTTTGCCGATTAATTTTTTAAAGAGTGTCCAATAAAAATAGTTTATCAAATCACGAAAGCTCTCTGATCATATTTTTTACCTCCAGTACATGTAATATGGATTCATGATAATGTGATGGGAAGGAGTTCAGAGATGGGGGCCAATGTACATTCATAGTGTCTAGAGTTATTCTCAGATATCATCATACCACCATTGGAAGAGATACTTTGGGACATGTTCCTTTGAAGGGGGTGATTGTATAAAACTAGTTTTTATTAGGAGTTATATATCCTTCTAATTTTATTTTAACTCATTATTTTTTTACCAAATATGAATTCCTATTGAGTCTATGGAAGAACCATGGGTGTCGGGGGACTGTTTGAAGTTCGAAATTACAGCATGTGTAAGAAGAATCATGGCCACATGGTTAATAGTAACTTTGACTCCTAGTCCAAATGGGTTATACTAAACATGTTGTGTGTTCATTGAGCAGAAGAGGGTTGCACATTTTTATATAACCATGTGATATTTTTTTATTTTTTACATATACAATAAGCAATGTTTGTGCAGGGTTTCACAAACCGTGAGCATAAACTATAAAATCTCCCTCATTGGATAGAGCTGGGTTCATTTATTATGCACTCTTTTCTAACCATGTGAACCCTCTAATTTTTGTAAAATTACCATTCTCTATTTATTTTCATATAGTGCAACATATATCTCTTATTCCCTTGTCTACTAGAAAATAAACTTATGTTTCTCCCCTGAAGATATCCTAGGCCCCTCCCATCCAGATTCAATAATAAAGATAACATAAGGACTCAAAATTAGGATTTTATAATCTCCATGGATTCCTCTTAGTATACGCTACAATGCATATACTCTTTTCATCGGTTTTCTGTCTATTGTTGGTGATATTTTAGTAAAACCTCATATTCAATATTTTCATTGTTTTTATTGCTTCATCTATTTTCTTCTGACCCATTAAAATATTAGGGTCAATAATGGGTGAAGATTCTATTACTGGCATCTTGTAGGTGGTCTATGCTTAATTTCCTAATGTCTCACTACATATAAATTATTTATGTTGTGTTCATGTTAGTTTCACTATCCCATTCTACTAAAATTCATCTTCTATGATTTAAATTTTTTAGATTATACTCAATGGAACTAATAATATCACCTAGGATAATTGGTGGTTTAAACGTCAATTTGTACAATCCATTTAGGTTTTTCAATTCCTTTATTCCTTAGTGACATATATTGGTATGATTTGGGATAAGTGCCAGGTGCTTCTAACATGACCCTTTCTTATAGTATGTGTTTCTTTTTATCTAAAAAACATTAAAAAATTTAATGGTATGTTTATATTTATTTATATATATTTGATGATTTAGTTATAAATATAGTTGATATTATATATGTGTTCTTATGTAACATCTTCGGGATTAATAATAGGTAATGGAATAAACCTATTAAACAATTACAAATGGAATTGATAATTGTTTCATGTTTATAAATAAGCTTTTGATTCCTAATGTAATCTAATAAAATGAATATATTCAATGATTAAATGGGCTATGTGTTACATGGAACATGACTATACAAGAGATATATAGAAAATTATTAATTTTCATATTTCAATATTCCCTTTTCATTTTTTATAAGGATGGTCAGACTTGAGCCAACATTAGATTCTTGAGAGAATTCCATGAGCCATAGGATGATGTTATTTTAATTCATTAAAATGAATTATTTTACAGATACCCACCCATGAATTTGGTTTGTATCATTTTATGTGAATTACTCATCATTGTACTAATGATTTAGATGATATCATTTACATATATTATAATGGAAGGGATAAACTCATTGTATTCATATTGATGTCTTAGGACACATTGCACCATGGAATCACCCAACTGGGAAAATTCATACTTAACATGAGATTACAATGGATGAGCTCTATTACATTTCTTATTTTCATTTATAGAAGAAATCATTTGGTGTTCCCATGTGATTAATCTCAGATCCCATATAGATTAACTGCATGTGTTTTCAATATGATTTGCCTCATCCCTGGAGGTCATTGATGCCATTGTTTCACCTTAGATCCTCACTATTGTTATTATTATTATTATCATCTTCTATTTTAGTGATGTTGACACCTTCAATTGTTCTATCTTTATAAAGTAAATATTAAATTAATTAATAAAAGGGTACATATTAAATCACTATCTAAGGATGATGTAGGTATGGGTGGTTTATTTTTATTCATTAGTTTTATTTACATTCATAGTATACGGTTTATGTTCCCAAATTGGATAGGTATAAACACCATTTTGGGGGCCTACTAAGATTTATCTCACCCCCTAACCTGGCCTCCATTGGTATTTGTGCCTATTTAATGATCTTATATGTGGAAAAGTGGATGTGTAATGCTATAGACACATGAAAATATCTCTTGATTTTGGATGAGATATTGGTAAAAGATTATTGATTTAATGCGTGGGATTATTGGATAATGTTGTTTTCTTCTCTAATTCATTCATATAGTATGTATTGTATTATCTATCTACTACCATGTAATCCAAATTTTATTTTTTCAGTACATAAAAACAGAATTTTTTTTATATTATATAGTTTATAGCTATTGGGGTGACTATTTATTTCACAGATTAGTATTCTTTCTTTTGATTCCATTTTTATTCTTAGGATCCCCCTATGTATACATCTACTTCACTGGTGTGATCACACTAACATGAGCGAATAGTCTCCCAACCGGCACATCATAGGCCTGGGATAAATCCCCACATCCTCTAGTGTACTTGGAGTCATTCTGGTGTCCATGTGGCCAGATAGGGTCTATTATATAGGACTAAACATTGTCTAGAATTCCACATGTCAGTCCCATTTTTATTTTTTAGAAGTCGAGAATGCTTTGATGAAAATTCCATTTTATCTAGAAATTTTATTTTTAAATTAATTTTATATCCATATCTTCATGATATTAAGAATTATTGTGTTCTTATGTATAGTTGATTGTGAGAAAATATTTTTTTGTGAATACTGATTACCATTGGGATGGAATTTCATATGACTATGTTGATGGTTGATATTAGTGATCAGGTGATGGATTGAATTGTTTAGTAATGGTTTCTAGGTTGAAATCATGTAATCAAAATGAGTTATAAGAATATATTTTTCATCCTTATATAATTTCTTAATTAATTTATATATTTAATAGGATGGACATAGTTTTTATGGATTCTACTTCTTAATATAGTTCGACTCTCTATAAAACATGTGCATTATGATATTTGGTAACAAATTATGAGGCATGTAGTACGAAATACATATGAAATATATGTGAATTAAAAATAATTAATGGGGATATTTTTTGTTGTTCATAAATGATGATGAAATTATTTCTAATAAGAATGAAATTATAGTGCTAAATATACTAGGCTTCTATAACTAAATTACTAATCTAGGAAATCAGAACAAAATAATTATTATTATTTAAATGTATGTCAACTAATTATTATTGGACATTGATCCATGTATTCATATCTGAGATCTTGAGTAGCGACCATTCATTTTCTTGTGTGATGATATCAATAGATGATCTGAATGATATGTAGTTTCCCTTATTGTGTATTCATTGTGATATATCTTATGATTTTTCATTTAATACAATTCACCCTTGATTCAATTTGAAAACTTACAACAATGTTTTGTGTGGTTTTTTCTCTAACATCATAGATTTTAGTAAAATAATTTGAATATTTGTCACTCTCCCTCTTTCCATTTATAAGTATTTTTGAGTATATGTATCTCAGGTTATTTGAGAATGGGGTGTATAGTGTGATCTTACCTAGAACCACTAGAATTCTAGATACTTGTGACGGGTTATTTGCGACTGGATCTTGTCACAAATATGTTTTTGGGACGGGGTCCCGTCGCAAATAGCCAATGGCAGAAAACGGCGTCGCAAAAAAATTTATTTTCGACGGGCTCGTTGCAAATAATATTTTTGAGACGGGCTACTTCCTCGTCGTAAATAATTCACCGATTATATACATTATATATATATATGCACTTTTTTGCGATGGGCCCATCCCAACAAGTATTTGTGACGGGCCCATAGTCCCGTCGCAAATGCGTTTATAAAAAAAATCTTATTTAGACTATTTGCGATGGGCCGGTCCCAAATATTTTTTTGCGACGGGTCACTAATCCCGTCGCAAATAATTTTTTTTCAAATTATTTAGACTATTTGCGATGGGAACCCGTCGCAACAGATCACATACCAAATAATAAATAAATTTTAAAAAAATAAATTTAATAAAATTACGAGTATTGAAAAATTAATTTAAATATTTTTAAAATAATTAAAATAAAAATATATAAAAATTATCAATATTCAAAAAATAATATTAAAAAAATCATAAAATATTATTATTATTATTATTATTATTAGTAAAATAAACAAACATTAAAAAATATAATACTGAAAACATATATTTAATAAAATTATTATTAATGAAATAATAATATAAAAATTATTAAAATTATCAATATTCACAAAAAAATCATAAAATATTAAAAATTAAATTATCTTATATCCGCACCAATATAAAAGACAGAAACTTTTAATAGTTCATATTACAAAAAATGTTAAATTCAAATATTTTTAACATAAAAAAATCAATGGGGGGTCGTCTTCTGGAGAAGGTGGAGTAGTCAAAGGATATTTTGGAGGAAACTCCATCCCCAAACTATGAGTTAGACATCGCATGTACTCCATCTGCTCCAGATGCTGCTGCTATAATCGATGCATCTCCTCCTTGTGCTGCGGTTCTTGCTGGTTCTGCTATTGACGCATCTCTTCTTGCTGCTTTTGCACACTCTCTATAATGTTATTGTGAGCTCATAACTACTCCTGATACTATGAGGCAGAAGATGATGCCTCTCCACAAGCTCCTCTCAAGCTAGACGCCAACATCGCAGCAGTACCATAATAGGTACTAGGAGTCACATTAGAGCCGATACCAACTACTCGGCCCTTCTCAAAACCATACTGAGTCACATGCATCCATTCCGCCTCATCGAAATGGTGTGCACTTGTCTGATCAGTCGCCTCGTCCTGACCCTCAGCCTGTGTCTGAGAGGTCGCAACCTCATATGACTCCATCAATTCCAATTTGAAATTAAAATTTGAAAAATATCATATGCAGTAAATTGTCAAACTGAAAAAATAATAGTAACTAAAATCCGACGCTGGTGATCACCTCGAATCTCTCCAGTGGCAGGATCACTATACATCTTCTAATAAACATCGAAATACGTAATATCGGAATGCTCGACGGCCTACAGAAATATAAAATTAAATTTTTATATTTAATGTTATATAAATTCATTAAAAAATATACTTAATAGATGCTCTTGATGCGTACTGAATGTACGACTACCAGCTCGATGTGTCACCTCCTGTCTCCCCCAGTTCTACCGACCCAAAGAAGACCTCCTATAAAATCCACCACCCAACCAGTGTGCACATAATCCATCCCAAACCTGAGATTAAATGTACTCTAGTCAGTGGGATCTACACGACTCATCAAATAATGTCACTCATTCCTTATTAATGCTCATCTTTCTCAAATTTTTGTAAAAACTGATGCCAACGCTCATGCATAGCCACCTCCCATGCTGCGTGGATAGCATTACGCATGATATCCTCGATGGGATACCATAAACCCTACAAATAATTTATAATATCTGGTTATTAATAAAATAAATTTCAAAATAAATATTATTTATTTACGTACCAGCCAATGATTTTACATGGCGAGCTGCACATCAATGGGAATCTGTTCCCATGTGATCCATGGATGAGAAAAATAATTGCGCAAGATAGTGCTCCCCTGTCCAACAGCTACTTGCGAAAAACTGTGAAAAAAGAATAAATAATAAAACAATTATTATATATATAAATAAATTAATGAAAAAGCTAACTAAAATATACAGGTTATCATACCTCTGTGTGCATGGATCGAAGCCAAGACATGGACTTTGCTCGGGGATTGGTTCCAAAATCATCAGTCGTGCAAGACCCTCCCCCTCTGTGTACCTCCTGAACCACCAGTAGGCTGAGGGTTAGATGATCCCCCATCCCCCTCATCCATAGGTAGACCAGCCTCCTACAGCTCATGAAATAGATCAGGATCCATCTGAAACATAAAATGATTGATGTTAGCAGATAGTTGAAAATAACTATCATATATAGATATATATTCGTTATGATCATAACCAGCATTTAACTATGTCAATGTTCACCTTCATCATTATCTTCATATCTGACGATGTTAATGTCTTCATATTCCTCCTCGTCATCATCAATATCAATATGAGTTTCACTTTCACCATCCCTTGTCATTTCAAATTCATTTGTAACATCATTAACATCTTCATCACAATAGACCCTTAATAGTGGGGTGTCATCATCGATATTCACGTTTCTTTCTGAAAGAGATGGATTTTGAGTAGTCTCTTAAAAAATTTCAATTCCTTCTACTTCAGTAGAACCTCATTCATTTAGAGTAAATTTATTTTCCTGAGATTTAATTTTTATTATACTCCACCAGTCACTCAGGTCTCTTGAAGTATCACAATACTTTGCGTAATAAATTTGATGTGCCTATTCAGCCAGTAAAAATGGTTCATTTACTACAAGAATACTTTTATATTTAATATCGATGATTCCATGAGTCGGATGAACACACAAGCCTCTCTCAGTATCCAACCACCAACATTTAAAAATCGTTATGTAATTCATTCCAAGATAACATAGCTCAATAATTTCATCCAGAATGTCATAAAAGTCAACATCAATTTCTCTATGATGCGATCCTCTCAAAAAACTCCACAGTTCATTGTTTTTTTTTTGATTCTCCATATGCACGTGTATGAAATTGATAACCATTAACCACATATGCATTATAATATTTAACCATTTTTGATGGTGCGTTACTCAATATACACAGTCACTTATCAATTTTATCAGCATGTTGAGACACCTGAAATTTTTTCAAACAATTATCGATATAATAAATAGTAAACTGAATTGATATTAATCAATCAATAATTTATATTACCATTTTTTTGAAACAATCGAGAAATTTTTTGTCTCCGTTCTTCAAGAGCAGCTATTGTAATTTGTGTAAGTTGTTTCTTTATATGATTATTATATAACCTACAAATAAAATAAGTTTCAATACTGTAATAGATATTATAAAATAGGTGATAAAAGCCCTAATAGTACAAATGCTGTCATTTCTTCACAGTTGAACAAAACATATGTATGAGCACTATGAAGTTCATCGTCTGAAACCCATCATTCTTGAACTCCACCGAAGCCAATATTTGGTTGATTAAAAACTGATAATTGATTTTCTATTTCATCATTAACATTTCCCTTGTTCCGTCCCATGTTGTTTTTTTAGGGATATTCAGATTCAAAATAGTGAAAGAAGAAAAAAGTAATTTCCTTTTACAAATAAGTTTCAGCAATTGAGCCTTCAAGTGATGCTTTGTTACGTACTTTTTTCTTCAATTTCGGCATGCATCTATCAAATGGGTACATCCATCGAAAATGTAATGGACCTCCACATTTAGCTTCATGTGTAAAATGTAATATCAGATGTTCTATTGAGTCAAAGAAAGCTGGAGAAATATTTTTTTCCAGTTTACATACAATTATAGCATCATCTTCTTCCAGTTTTCTTAGCGCATTATAGTCTGTTGTCGCTGCACAAATATCTCGAAACAAATATGATATGTCTGTTATCGAATCCCAAATCATAAAATTCAACAAACCATTGAATCCAATCGGTATAATTCTTTCCATTATAACAAGAAAATCATGACTTTCTAATCTAGTAATATGACCATTCTTAACACATTTTCCCAAATTGGAAGTATATCCATCTGGAAGTCTCAAATCTAAAATCCACTAAAAAAATAATAAAAGACTCCCTTTGGAAAGTGTATAAGATGATTTTTTTCCTTCATTTACCTTTGTGATCTGAAATTTTCAAATAGTTCATGTTCTGGTCACCTGCAAATTTGAGCCATAACTAATAATGCTTTTATAGTGTCTTTGGTCTTACCTGGTGTATCCAAATCTGTATGAAATATATTATCAAAATAGTTCTTCTAAATATGCATGACATCCAACAAATGGTTGACCAAAAAATCAGGCCAATATGGGAGATCACAAAAAATGCTTCGTTTTATCCAATTATGTTTTTTCCCAAATCCATGAAGTTTCTGTCAGTTTATTGTTGTCCCACATGTGATGGAAGGTAATGAAAATACGACAGATTTTAATTCTATACCTGAGATCATTTTTGGAGGTTCATCCCTTTCAATTGTGCCTTTTCTGAAATGAGATTTGTTCCTTCAAAAAGGATGATCAATTGGAAGAAATCTGCGATGACAGTCAAAATAGAAAGGTTTTTTTCCATTAACGATCATGAAATCTTTGTTGTCTTTCATACAGTAAGGAAATGATTTTGGAACATGTGTACTCCAGCCAGATAACATTCCATATGCCGGAAAGTCACTAACCATCCACATCAATGCATCTTTTAATGTGAAATTTTGTTGCGTAGAAACATCATATGTACTAACACCATTACTCCACAATGCATTTAACACATCAATCAATGGTTTCAAATAAACATCAATATTAGTTTTCGGATGTCCTGGGATTAATAAGGTCAAAACGATATAGGGGTCCTTCATCAACATCCATGGAGGTAGATTGTAAAGAGTTATAAAGACAGGCCAACATGAATACTGACTACCATAAGAACCAAACAAATAGAAACTGTTAGTAGAAAGACCCAATCAGATGTTTCGGGCTTCTAAAGAAAAAGATGGATGCAGACGATCAAAACATTTCCATGAATCACCATCAGATGGATGATTCAAGCTTTTATTGGTTGAAATATTGGTTTTGTGCTATGACATCATTTACGATGTGTCATGAGACATAAATAAACGTTGCAACCTGGGTGTAAGGGGAAATATCTCAACTGTTTTACAGGAATTGATCCAGACGTCCCTGGTTGAGCTTCTTTATACCTCAATTCTCCACATGTGGGAAAACTATCCAACTCCTGATTTTCACCAGAATATAAGATGCAATTATTTTCACATGCATGAATCTTCATATAACTATGTCCTAGATTACAAACCAACCTCTTTCTCTCATAGTAATTTGCAGGCAACACATATCCTTTAGGTAATAATGTTTTAACCAAATAAAATATCAGATCAAAACTGTTGTTTGACATTGCATTATCTGATTTAATAGCCATAAATATTGAAACGCCTTCTAATTTGGTTATCTTGCAAACAGGATATAATGCATCCTCAGCAAACCTCAACAACTCATAAAAGTCAGATGGTTCCAACTCAGTAGTTAAATCGATATCATCGCGAGTTTCAGTTTGTTGAAGAGATCGACCTGCAACATCATGTACTAAATGTTGGAACCGTGATGGATCTGGAATCAAGTTATTAGTATTGTCTCTAGAACTATGTTCACCGTGTTGATAACAAAAAACATAATCTGGTTGAAAACCACACCGCAAGAGATGTCCCCCGACCTTGTCAAATGTGTTAAACATTCTCAGAGCACATTTTCTACAAAGACACTTAATTGTGCCTTCTGAAACATATTATGGTTTTGATGATGCAAATGCTAAGAAAGATTCAACACCCTCAATATATAAAGGATTTAAACCAGAACCATTTAGATTTCTATGCTGATTTATCCAAGTGCGATCATCTATAAAAGCATGATGTCGACTTCCTTGTTCCATATTTTTCTAAAAAATATAAAATCATCACTATTTTTGAATAAATTTAAATTATAAATACTCTATCTGAAAAAATATACCTAATTACTACTACTTATTAATAATTACCATTAATTAAGGGTGACAAAATTTCCAGTGGATTGCCAACTACTCTTTTTTTCCGACTGCTCATTTACTTGCATCTTTCTCACACTGAAATCACAATGAAGAATTTGGTCAGAGGTACGCATATTCATTATCATTTGCACGATAATTAATATGCATATCTACGACTAGATTCTTCATAGTGATTTCAGTGTGATAAAGATGCATGTAAATGAGCCGTCAGACAAAATAGCACTCTTTTCGTCAATGAATCATCTTCTTCCAACTGTCACCGTCTGAAAACATTATAAAAAAGTGATACTATGAATGAATATCCAATCTCGTGCATACAAGATTGAATATGTCTACGTAGCAACACTTTTTTCATAATGTTTTGAGATGGTGAGAGTTGAAAGGAGAAAAGTCAATGAGTAAAAGGAGTGTCGTCAATCCACTTGAAATTGTGCCACGTTCTTAAAATTTATTAAAATTTATTGAAATTACTTCCTAACTATTCCTAACTATTCCTAACTAATTATTCTTATTTATTACTAATTATTTTTATTTATTACAAACTATTCTTAGTTATTAGTAAATATTATAATTTATTACTAACTATTACTATTTATTACTAATAATTACTTTTTATTACTAACTATTACTATTTATTACTAACTATTACTAATTATTACTAACTATTACTAATTATTACTAACTATTACTAATTATTACTAATTATTACAAATTACTCCTATTTATTACTAATTATTCCAATTTATTAGTAATTATTACTATTTATTTCTTATTATTTCTAAATATCCCAACTTATTAGTATTTATTCCTAATTATTATTAATTATATGTATTTATTACTATTTATTGCAATTTATATCTAATAATTACAATTTATTACTAATTATTACAATTTATTACAAATTATTACTAATTATTACTAATTATTACAATTTATTACTAATTATTACAATTTCTTACTAATTATTAAAATTTGTTACTAATTATTATAATTTATTACTAATTATTACAATTTATTACTAATTATTACTATTTTTTACTAAGCATTACAATTTATTACAATTTATTACAATTTTTTATTATTTATTACAATTTATTACTAATTATTACAATGTATTACTAATTATTACACGTTATTACTAATTATTACAATTTATTATTAATTATTACAATTTATTACAATTTATTACAATTTATTACAATTTATTACTAATTATTACAATTTATAACAATTTATTACAATTTATTACTAATTATTACAATTTAATATTAATTATTACAATTTATTACTAATTATTACATTTTATTACTAATTATTACTAGTTATTACAATTTATTACTAATTATTACAATTTATTACTAATTATTACAATTTATTACTAATTATTACTAATTATTGCAATTTGTTACTAATTATTACAATTTATTTGTACTAATTATTACAATTTATTACTAATTATTACACTTTATTACTAATTATTACAATTAATTACTAATTATTACAATTTATTACTAATTATTACAATTTATAACTAATTATTACAATTTATTACTAATTATTACAATCTGTTACAATTTGATACTAATTATTATAATTTATTACTAATTATTACAATTTATTACTTGTTACTACAATTTATTACAATTTATTACTAATTATTACAATTTATTACTAATTATTACAATTTTTCACTAATTATTACAATTTATTACTAATTATTTCAATTTATTATTAATTATTACAAATTATTACTAATTATAACATATTATTCCTAATTATTACTAATTATTACAATTTATTACTAATTATTACAATTTATTACTAATTATTACAATTTATTACTAATTATTAAAATTTATTACTAATTATTAAAATTAATTACTAATTATTACAATTTATTATTACTATTACAATTTATTACTAATTATTACAATTTATTACTAATTATTACAATTTATTACTAATTATTACTAATTATTACAATTTGTTACTAATTATTACTAACTATTACAATTTATTACTAATTATTACTAATTATTGCAATTTGTTACTAATTATTACAATTTATTTGTACTAATTATTACAATTTATCACTAATTATTACAATTTATTAGTAATTATTACAATTTATTAGTAATTATTACAATTTATTACTAATTATTACAATTTATTACTAATTATTACAATTTATTACAATTTATACTAATTAATACAATTTATTCAAATTTATTACAAATTATTACAATTTATTACTAATTAATACAATTTATTACAATTTATTACTAATTATTACAATTTATTACTAATTATTACAATTTATTTTAATTATTTTAACTTATTACTAATTATTACAATTTCTTACTATTTATTACTCATTTATTACTAATTATTATAATTTATTATAATTTATTAATCATTATTACTATTTATTACTATTAATTATTAATTAATAATTATTATTACTATTTATTAATAATTATTACTATTTATTAATAATTATTAATATTTATTACTAATTATTAATAATTGTTAATATTTATTACTAATTATTAGTATTTATTATTATTTATAACTAATTTTTATTAATTACTACAAATTAATTATATATATTACTAATTATTATTAGTAATTACAAATTACTACTAACTATTAAAAATTAATGCTAAAAATTTAGATTTATTAGTAAAAATAAATAGTAATGACAGAACTATTTAAATTCAATTTAATTACAACTAATCAACAATAAAAAAATTAACATAAAAAATTGAAATAAATCATAAATTAAATAAAACATAAATACCTCTAAATCAGATTTGTTATTGAGGTAGACGGCTTCACAACTTCTTCGTGACCAAAAAAATTAACTTAGAAAAATTTTACCTCTGAAATCAGAGCTCAGAGAGAAACAAGATCTAGAAATTGAGTGGAATGATAAGAAAAACGGATGGGGGTATATATAGGTTAGATTATTTGCGACGGGTCACCCGTCGCAAATAGTTTCTTTTGCGACAGGACCCTTCGCAAATAGTTTCTTTTGCGATGGGTCCCGTCGCAAATACCTACACCCACATTAATCACTGTCGGCTGTTAAAAAGTTATTTGCGACGGGACCCATCGCAAATAGTCCCTACCGACACTCCTATTGCGACGGAATGACAACCCGTCGCAAAAAGCTATTAACCGCCGTCGAGTATTTGCGACGGGCCCCATCGCAAATACTTCACTATTTGAAACAGAAGGATCCCCCCGTCGCAAATAACCTTCGCGCGGTTTGGCGCGCTACCCGCACCAAACATTTTGCGACAGGTTGTTACCCCCGTCGCAAAAAGCCCTTTTTCCAGTAGTGTAGGATGTGGAGGAATAATTTTGTTAATTTATGTATGGGATATAACATATATAGTTTATATCAGAATCATGTATCTAGTATTGGTGGATATGTCATTCCATAGGTGTAAATTCATGTGATGTGATTGATTGTGGTAAAATTCATTTACAATGATTGAAGTGGATTCTTTACATACACATGGTTAAGGATGATATGTTAATCACCAGGTTACATTTGGCTACACATGATGTAATATGGGTATAATAGAACTATATGAGATTAAGGTTGAAATAAAGAAAGGATCAATATAAGATGTGAGTTTTAGAGTTTGATAGAGAATAACTTGTTCAGAATTGGATTTAGGGTAACATCATTTAAATATATGCTTTCTAATTGAATGTTTTACTTTTATGTGTCATTTAGTGAGTTCTACATTATTAGTATTGGAAAATTGTATTACCTATTTAGTGGGGATTTGGACACATTTTTTGGTTCTAAGGTATTGAATGATTCATCATCATTATGGAAGATAGGTTTTGTGGATGATCTTTGTGGGAAAACATGTTATTCTCAGCATATATATATATGTATGTATATTTTCTAGCCATACGTTGTTTTTGGTGATTTATTTGGGAATTACATTCCTAGTAGATGTTAATGACTCATGTTCTCTATTGAGGACTCAAATTTGGTATATTCTATTTTAACATTTCAGTAGTTCAAGGTTTTTTTAAAATAAAATACGGTTTCTCAATTTGTTATATATTAATTCATTTAGATGGTTGGTGATTTATCTTTTTGTATATTATTTTTTATCTATAAATATATGTAATTCCATACGATATTTGTGGTATATACCATTGTTCTATAACAGCTCATATTTCCTATTCAGGGGGTTATTAGCTGAAAATATTTATTTTTAGCCAAATATAGGTGTATATGGAGAGTTATTGTTGTAAATATGTGGGTATCAAAGATGACTTTTTTATAGATAGGAAAATGGATGATATTAGGTACTAGTGGTTATGCATTGTTGGGTAGGGAAGTACTAGAAGGTGGCATCATTACATATTATAAATATGAGAGATGTTCATGAAGATGATATTATAGGGCCCATCTTATATGATGAATGGACATTCATGTTCTCAAAAAATATTTGTGAATTGATATTGCATGTGTAGTGGAGACATCAATAAGGATCATTTATCGTGATTGAAAAAACATAGGTTTAAATTTGATAGAAAATTTTAATTTCATTATATTGTATCAATAAAACTAAATATAGTAAATTTTTTATATTTCTTAGGAGTCCAAAACATTTACTATCATTAATTTATCCAGGATGAAATCCAAATCATCTTGATATTGATAATTATTATTAGGATATTCTTATTAATCACTATATAGTGTTATTCACTGATAATGATATCAATACAGGGGAATTCAATCAGTTTTAATAGAAAAATATGTATAAAAATGAGTGGTCTATATCGGCTTGTGAGGTAAAAGATTATATAGGAGAGGGATGAAGGATATTATTTCATTTTTCAATCCATATGGGTACCATATTTTTATTTGGCATAATTTTGATTCACGATAAATTTTAGAAGTGGTGTATTTTGTTCCTCATAGATCCTGATAAGTTCGAAGATTAATGTGTGGTTGTTAATGGTTTTTTTAATTATTAAATTTTTTATTGAGGATATGATATATTCTAGGTGATTATTATAACATAATATTAGAACATTATCATCAATATACACATTACTAATTAATGTAAATGGTTGGTAGGGTAAATATTTTTTTAGGATTTCAAAATTCATAATAAATATTGACCCCATGAAAAAAAATGTTTATAACTATCTATAGTAACCTATGATACTACCCAGAATAACTAGTAGTAATGAAATTTAAATTATTAATAAAGTAGTGGGGGCAGTTTTCAATGATTATAAATAGTGGTGACATCCATGGAAATTAGAATGTAATTAGGGTTTTGTTGGATCATTAATGGAATATAAAACTACTACTCTACTAAAAATTCAATTGTTATTGAATAATTGATATCTAATTTAATGATTTATAATAAGATTTGATTCTGGTTTATATGTTTTATTTATTTCTTTTCATTAGTATCATGATGTATTATGTGATGATAGAGCTAGATGAGTCCATTTCTAGGAATACTACCTTAATTTGGATTAGATCATTTGTATATATGATCTTCAATTTCATACATTTTTTCATTAAAGATAGTAGGGAATACATCATGTCTGGAGAGTGCTTAATCTATCATCTAGGATGTATAACAAAATAGATGGATTATTTTTTCCAACTTTAATACTCTCCCAATAGACATAGTTTTTCATTGGCCCATCTTAGGTTGTAATTAATTTTGGCATGGTGTGTGGTCCTACCTTCAAAGGAATGTATTTCGGTTTTCAATAATAATAATTTTTTGATTTAATGTGTTTGTTTCATCACGGAATCCGGGGATGACTTCCTGGACGAGAGATTCAAACGTTCCGATCGGTTTCTAACGGGTTTGTTCGTAGAACCTGAAACATCCAATGATTCCACATCCGTTTGGACCTACTTTCCAAAGGCAGGCGCTCATTAGCTTGTGGACTAATGAGGCTTAGGAATTTGCATTGGTTGAGAGGATGGGAGGTCGGACTCATCACACCTTTTTGAGGGGAATAATTGTCTACTCCAGGACTCTCTTTATAGATTTAAGTTATGTTCGTGAATCCTTATTACATTACCAAGTATAAAATGTGCTTTCCTTTAGTTTTAACAATCAATGATTAAATATGCAAGAAATTTAGACAATCTTTTATATGTATTCGAGGTTCTTCATCAATAGAGAATCATCTATATCTGTTTAGAGATTCCTGGTCAATGGTATCCTTCAAAACATTTATATAAAAGTCTCTTGGTCATTATGATGACCAGGCTGGTTTTAAAGCCACTCAGTGGGGCACTTGAAGTTTATCGTCATTCAGAAGGACAGAGATTATTTCAAAGTTGGGATCGAACCCATAAATGGGCTACCTACGAATCCTTTGTTTTGGAAAAGGAATCAGAACCCACGTAGTTCGAGTGGCGAAGTATGATGTTTATGATTGATGGCTCAAAGAAGAATGTCATAATTACTTTTACACTCTAAGCTCACGTGAGTCATGCTCGGTGTGAGAAACAAGAGGTATTGGTAAAATTTAGACAATTGTGCCATGAAAGATGCAATCATAAAAATTTGTTTGGGGCTTATGTATGTATGAATTCCCAAAATAGATGAAGGTTTAGGATTTACTTTTGGGGAGAGAATCCAGGAACAGGGTCCATAAAGGTATATGTGCTTTATGGAGATTTGAATACTCTAATCTTGGGGCTTACTCCTGAGGAGGATGCCCAAGTTAGGAGGGGACTTATGATTGGGTTTTACTCCTGAAAAGGAAACCCAAATCAAAGGTAAATTATGACTGGTTAAGAGAATTTTAAGGGGGCTTGAGGTTTATTCCTAAAAAGGAAACTCAAGATTATGACTGGGACTTATTCCTAGAAAAGGAGGCCCAGGTTAGGGGACTTGGGGCTTACTCCTGAAAAGGAAACCCAAGGTTATGACTGAGTCTTATTCCTGAAAAGGATACCCAGGTTAGGGGACTTGGGGCTTACTCCTAAAAAGGAAACCCAAGGTTATGACTGAGTCTTATTCCTAAAAAGGAGACCCAGGTTAAGGAATTAAGGTTTGGGGCTTACTCCTGAGGAGGATGCCCAAGATTATGACCGGGACATACTCTTGAAAAAGAAGGCCCAGGTTATGACTGAGTCTTATTCCTAAAAAGGAGACCCAGGTTAGGATTCTCTCATCTTAAAGGATGAGGTTGAATGAATGAACTCTCCATATTTAGTGACAAAAGGATATTTAAATCACTAGACTTTGAGAGAGATTCCACAGAATTGCTTTCAGATAAGGATGTCAAATCAAGAAATCATGCCATAAATGTCTTTGAAGAGTGTCTTGAAGACTGAATCTTGAAAAGGAAAGGTGTGATGGCTTAAGAGGGGTAAAAATGGGCAAGATGGGCACCCAAAAAAGATAGGGGCGCACAAGTCTTGCAGGGCGCGCAAGTATTCCGTGGGCGCGCAAGTATGGTCGCGCAGGTATACCTGCGCGACACATAGTGTACTTGCGCGATTTTCAACCAGCATTGAAATACTTGAGCGACTCTTTTTGAAACCCTTTAGAATTTTCTTGAGGTTCCTCTAGAAAAGGGACGCGCAAGTTATATTGAAGGAAATAAGTCGGCGCACAAGTGTTTGATAAGTTTCAACACTTAGGCCTTCCTTCTTCTCTTTAGATCTTCCGTTCTAGGTAAGAAATTACCTTAGAAGTGTTCCGGAAGCTTTGAGAAGAGACTTGGGCGTCGGGAGCTTCAATCCGAGTTTCTGGAAAAAGATCCTCCCGAATGGGGGGCCCACAGGGTCTATTTATAGGCAAAATAAGACCCCGGGCGGTTACCGGGATGTTCCCACTTAGGTCGCGCAAGTCACCTGCGCGACCAAGGGTGTCGCGCAAGTGTACTTGCGCGACAGTGATAAAACTTGTGCGGTGCCGTTGCTGTCGATCCTTTGTTCATGCCTTTGTCGATTTTTGATGTTTTCTTCAAAGGTTGAATCACTTTGAGCTCAGATATTCCCTTTTCCGATCTTTAGATTCTGTGATGAAAGGAGCGTTAACAAAAGTCCCCCCCTCAGAGTTGGATCCGGAAAAAAAATGAGGATTTGACTCTGAGGAAATAGAATCCCTTCAAAGGAAAAGGGAGGCGCGCAAGTCTGCAGTGCACAGAGGGCGGCGCGCAAGTTTGCGTCGCGCAGGCCTTAAGCGCTCGGAGTGCGGCGCGCAGATAGGCTTCCTGGCCTATAAATACACGGCTTCACCTCCGTACAAGCATCCGGATTTCCGGACTTCATACCTTCTCGAGCTCTCGCCGCGCATGTCACCTAAACCGTGCAAGTCTCTTTTCCACTGTTCCCTTGCTGTCGCGCTCCTGTAAAGGTATTCGTACTTGCGCGGTTTATACATGCACGTCAAAAACTAGCGCGACACACGAAAATACTTGCGCGCCATTGTTTAGACTTGCGCGACTTAATGCCTTGGCCATTTTTTTCGAATTCTTTTCACAAATTTTATGAAAAATAAACCCATTTAAGAGTTAAATTTG
Source organism: Viscum album (assembly GCA_963277665.1). Taxonomy (NCBI): domain Eukaryota; kingdom Viridiplantae; phylum Streptophyta; class Magnoliopsida; order Santalales; family Viscaceae; genus Viscum; species Viscum album. The sequence goes on along the minus strand of OY728127.1, from coordinate 89,942,465 downwards.
TTCAACTTTTGTGAAGATTCAATGGCTCCTAAGGGAATTGGAACGGCTGATGAACTGTCTAGCAAGCGGATTGATGACATGATGAACATTATTGGCCATGATTACTATGATATCTGTGACAGCACTTTCCCAGATTTGGATAAGTATTTGAAGAAATATCATCTTAAATTCCCACAGGGCATCTACCTGTCTCTGTGTGGTCATGGTCATCTGCAAGGATTCAATGTTCCAAATGCAAACAATTATATACCTGAGATGCAGCTGCACTGCTACTTCCCTATTTTGGTTATGCTGTGCATTAAGAGTAACAACAATGGTGTGAACTTTCAAATTCTTCCTCCATGTCATTTCCTTGAAGATTTGAAAATGGAAAACCCATGGGCTGAAATGTTTTCCACTAATGGTTGGTGGAGAGAAGACAAACATGGTATTAGAGCAATATCTGAAAAGAGTACTCTCTCCAAATGGCTCTTTACTTCCAATGCTCCATTCTCAAATCCATGTATCCATCTTCCAAGTCTCTTGGACAGAAACAGAGTCACTGTTTGATCAGAAGAAAATTTTCTCAAACCGCACTCAAGAACATCCTTTTACAATTGTTCCTAGAAGAGCTGGTATCACTGCATCTCTTATTGTATCTAGTTGAATGAATGAATTCCAGGTGGTTGCTGATGAAGCTCGGGATTCTATACATCAAATGAAGTCTTATGTTGACAATCTTCTGTAATTCTTGAAAAAGAGAAGAAACTCCAGTCTGTGGATGTCTTTCTATCTCCTGTGTATCAATGAAAAACACTTTCGTCTTCAATCATTTGTACCTGCATTCTTTCATTACCTGCTTCAAATTTACTTAAGCCAATGGGCCTAGTAAGCATAGTTTGATTTTTACTAGGATTATTTACAAATAATCCTACAAACTTTGAATCTCTTAATTGCTCAATATTACCTAAATCATACAAAAATGTATATTTAGTGAGCTGGAACTTGACTTTTATTCAGAGTTCCTTTGTCTTTTGTGTGGGAAGTTTAAAGTCATGCACGCCGGACATAAAGGGGATAATGTTTAAGGTCGAAAATAGATTTGACCAAAATGGATTAAAATGGATTCAATTCCTTGACAATTTATCTGAAAACATATTACCATACTCAAGTATGAGGGAAAAAATGTAAACTATGGCTTAAGAATATTTGAATCTGAGGAATGATATGAAAAAGAGGTAAAAGGCATTAGAAGAAGTAGTTTCCAAGAATGAAGTAACAATTATTTAACAAAACCCGTTAGGGGGTTGAAATATGCAGGGCCACCTATGGTAATTGGCTGCATGGTCAAATAAATAGCATCTTTTGGCTGACAAGTCTGTTATGTGGACTGTTTATGCAAGGCCACCTATGGGCACGTGCTGCATAGTCAGGCAAAAGAACTCCCAGAAATTTACTTTCCTAGTGCTAAAAGCCAGTGAAAGTTTATGGAGATTCAAATTTTCTAAAGTATAGAGTTTGTAGTATGGAAAGAGGTACTTGAATATGGAGAAGATATTTCCGAACAATAATATCGAAGAACTGGATGAATATCACTCCTACGGAGGTCTGACCCAAATGTAGGGAAGAAGAATAAACCATAGACTTGAATACTTTCAGATCATGAAAAATGATATGGGACAAATATGTTAAGGATGGCTATTTTTTTTGCGGATCCCTACATACTGTCGTTTAAGACAAATAAGGACAAAAGAGGCATTCTTCCTAAGAATGAAGTTACTATTATTTAACAAAACCCGTTAGGGGGTTGAAATATGCAGGGCCACCTATGGGCATTGGCTGCATGGTCAAATGAATAGCATCTTTTGGATGACAAGTCTGTTATGTGGACTGTTTATGCAAGGCCACCTATGGGCACATGCTGCATAGTCAGGCAAAAGAATTCTCAGAAGTTTGACATTTTTGTGACTAGAAGTCATGAAAAGGGTTATGAAGATCTGAAAATATTTAAGGTTAGGATTATAACACATAAAGATGGGTATTGTCCAATGTATATAGAGATACATAGGTCAATGATAACCATAATCATGTTGTGGCTGGGTCCTGAATTGAAACTTGGACTTCACTACGTATCTCATAAGAATGAGAATCAAGCCATACATAGTTCTTGAAATGCAGTTTAACGTCGTGCAGGACGAAAGTATGAGTGATCTTAGTTTAGGGTCATAGAATTCAGACCATAATAATGAATTCACAGTGTGTGTTTTCATGAGGACTTTTCAGCCAAGGGACTGAAAGTGAAATTTGGGGTTAGGCCCAAAAAAAAACTTGGGACTGGATTCGAGGGACACTCGAATGTTCCTACGTATCCCATAAGGATGGGAATCAAGTCCACGTAGTTCTAGAAATGCCCTTTGTACAAATTTGGTTCGTACGTGTGAAGGGAGAAAGGGGAATTTAGTGCAATGATGGTTTAACCTAAAAAAGTTTAGGCATTACAATGTATGCATGTAGTCTTTTGAAAATGAAAACCATGATTGAAAAATCAATGTCAATAATAGTTCTCTCTCAAATGAGGAAATCAAAGAATATTGTAGTTTATTGTCATACTGGACAAAAGTGTTGTATAGTTTAACGTCATATAACAATGACGAAAGTGAATCAATGTAAAAAATATTGATTCTAGGGGTGGTTTCACGAATCAACATCATATGAGATGGTGGTGAACCGATGTGAAGAGATTATTTTTGGGCTTGAACCCTGGGAGGTTGCCTACATACCCAGCCTGGAGGGAAATGATCAAATTCCGTGTAGTTCAATTAAAGAATGAATTAATGATAAAGTTGTTCTTGGGGACAATGATCTAATAAAAAATGATGTTGGGACTTACACATGGTTAGTGGCCCAAATGGAGTGTTATGGTTGATGTTCTCTCTAAGATCATGTGAGTCATACTCGGTGTGAGAAACAAGAGGAAATAACAACATTAATGATGCACAGTTTAATGTCATGTAGGACATAAAAAAAGGGACTATGCAGTTTAAAGTCTTGCAGTTAGGACTATTGGTGCTGCACAGTTTAGTGTCATGTAGCAGGGACAAAATAACAGTTTAATGTCATGTAGGACATATCAAGGACTTTCTGTACAGTTTAGCGTCATGTAGTTAGGATGATGGGGATAAAATAGTTTAACGTCATATTGGACGAAAGGGGGATTGTGCAGTTTAATGTCATGCAATAAGGACAAAAGAGTGTACCATTTTAACGTCATGTCGGATAAAAGTGCGAATAGTTTAAGGTCATATGCATGGACCGTGAATGGTGCAGTTTAATGTCATACTGGACCTTTGATGATTATATAGTTTAACGTCTTTTCGGACGTGAGGGACTTTCATACAGTTTAGCGTCATGTAGTTAGGACGTCACAGTTTAACATCTTGCTGGACAAGGGATGATCCTGTTTAAGGTCATGCTGGACGGTTTAGGGAAATTTTTCACAGTTTAATGTCGTGTGGGACGAAGTTGCAGTTTAAAGTCATACTGGACCATTGCTGTATAGTTTAACATCATATAGCAAGGACGAACTGGTGCTGTACAGTTTAAAGTCATGTAGCTAGGACTAAGGTGAACCAATATGAGGATATCAGTTCTGGGGACGTTTTACAGTTTAACGTCATGCTGGACGATGAAAGTGCCACACAGTTTAATGTCATGTTTCTAGGACACAATATAGTTTAATGTCATATCAGACAAAATATAGTTTAATGTCATCTCGGACAAAATATGGAACTTCTGTGCAGTTTAATGTCATGTAGATAGGACATATTACAGTTTAGTGTCATGTAGGACAATAATACAGTTTAGTGTCATGTAGGAAAATAATACAGTTTAGTGTCATGTATGACAATAATACAGTTTAGTGTCATGTAGGACAATAATACAGTTTAGTGTCATGTAGGACAATAATACAGTTTAGTGTCATCTAGGACAATAATACAGTTTAGTGTCATGTAGGACAATAATACAGTTTAGTGTCATGTAGGACAAAATCATGAACCAATGTGATTGTTTTGGATCTGGGAACAATATTTTGTGTTTATACAAAATACTTCTTCAGAAATCTGGCATTAGTTGGAGTCGTAATGTGTTCTCCATCCATTGAGATTAGAGAATATGCTCCATTGGAGTAGACCTTATGTGTTGAATAAGGTCCTTCCCATTTTGGTTAAAGCTTGGGAGGCTTCTTTCCTGGTATCATTGGTGCTCTGAGAACCAATACCAATTCTCCCTGAATGAATGAACGAAGACGAACTTTTTTGTTAAAAGATCGTGCTATTCGATTCTGATATATTTCCAAGTGGTGCAAAGTGCACAATCTTTTCTCATCTAACTATTCCAATTCATTCAACCGCTTTTGGGATTGCTCATCTGTTGATAACTGATCACAAATGGCTATTCTGATTGAGGGCAATTGAACTTCAATTGGCAAGACTACTTCTGTTCCATATACCAATGAATATGGAGTTGACCGCGTTGCATTGCGAGTGGTAGTCCGATAAGCCCATAAAGCATGACAGAGTTTATCAGGCCATGACCTCTTATCTTTATCCACCATCTTTTGCGGTATATTTGAAAGAGTCTTGTTGAAGGCCTCTATCTGGCCATTAGCTGCTGCATGATATCAAGATGAATGGTTGGACTTAATGTTGTATTCTTGATACAATTTCTTTACCTCAGAAGAACAGAAGTTGGTGCCGTTGTCTGTCAATATGGTATGAGGGACACCAAATCTAGTGATGATGTTAGACTTGATGAAGCTAACAATGCATTTAGAACTGACTTCTTTGAGAGGTACTGCCTCTTCCCATTTGGAAAAGAAATCAGTAGCAGTAAGATTGTACTTAAACTGCTTGGCCGTAGCTGAAGGGTAAGGTCCCACCACATCCATTCTCCATGTGGAAAATGGCCATGAGTATTTAGCTGTATGAAGAAACTCTGGAGGTTTATGAATGAAGTTGGAATATACTTGGCATGAATGACACTTCTATGTGAAATTAACACAATCTTGTATCATTGAAGGCCAAAAGTATCCAAGCCTTCGAATTTGATCAGATAGTCTATGTCCAGACTAGTGGGCACCACAGACTCCTACATGCACTTCTTTTATGACAGCCATTGTCTCTTCACCATCAATACATCTGAAGAGAACTCCATCAAAACCACGTTTGTAGAGAATTTTCTCGAGGTGGTTTGGGCCATCATAAAGAGTAAAATTGACCACACGTCGCCGGATTTGTTCTTTCTCGTCTCTATCAGATGGAAGTGTTCCATTTTGAAGGTATTCCCTGATAGGTGATATCCATCCCATAGTATGACCATACGGTTCAGGAATGGGACTAATTTCATTAATTTCCTCTGTTCTGACTTGAACATAAGGTGAAATTGCACGACGGTGGGAAATACAGATGGTTGTCTCGTCCCGATTTGGATCTGCTAAAGCTGTGGCTATATTAGCCAGTGCATCAGCTTGAGCATTTTGTGATCTTGGGACATAAGAAAATTTCGGTTCTGAAGGGAATTCCGACATTAACTCTCTGACGTAATCATACAAAGGGATTAATTCTTCTTTTCTGATGGCATAATCCCCATTGACTTGTTTGATTACTAGGTCTGAATCACCTTTCACCTTTAAGTGATTCACTTGTGCTTGAAGTGCTAACTCCAAGCCTGTAATGAGAGCTTGGTATTCAGCTTCATTATTGGTACCACCTTCCCACAACAAAAAGGAATAAGGTAACACTGCCTTATCTGGAGAAATGAGCACAATTCCTAAACCAACTTTATTGAATTTAGGATTTTCCATTTTCTTCCATGTTGGACTTCTAGAAGCACCATCAAAATACATTTCCCATGTTTGAGGACTCTCTTGAATAGAGAAAACTTCCTCATCAGGGAGTTCGATATCTGAATACGTGTCTTCCACTGAAGGATGTTCAGCCAGGAAATCAGCTAGAGCTTGGCCCTTAATTGCCTTTTGAGACACATACTGAATGTCGAACTGTGGTAGAATAACCGCCCACCTTGCCAGACGTCCTGTAAGCATTAGACAACTAAGGATGAATTTGAGTGGATTATTACGAGATACAAATTGGACCTCGTGATGTTGCAGGTAGTGTCTCAGTTTCTGAACTTCAAAGATTAATGCTAGGAAGCACTTTTAAATACTTGAATACTGGGTTTCTTCTTCAAGCATAGTTCTACTGAGATAGTAGAGACTATTTTCATTCCCAGCATCATTCTTTTGAGCGAGAAAGGCACCCAATGATCGCTCTAAAGATGTCACATAGATGATAAGAGGTCTACCCTCAACAGGTGGCATGAGTACTGGTGGACTCAAGAGGTATTTCTTGAGAACATCAAATGCTTCTTGAAATTCTTCAGTCCACTAGTAAGTGACTCCTTTATTCAATAATTTGGTAAAGGGTAAGCTTTTGCCTGCCAAATTGGCGATGAAACGCCGAATATAGGCTAAGTGCCCTTGAAGTCCTCTTAATTCTTTCAAATTTTGAGGAGGTGACATACCAAGGATTGATTTGGTCTTCTCAGGATCGACTTCAATACCACGATGGCGTACAACAAAGCCGAGGAATTTTCCTGAGGTTACCCCAAAAGCACATTTTAAGGGGTTCATCTTTAAATTATGTTGTCGAAGCTTGTGGAATATGACTTCCAAATCATCCAAGTGATTAGAACGTTGTTTGTATTTAACCACCAAATCATCTACATAGCATTCAACAAACTTCCCTAAAAGTGGTTTGAAGATACGATGCATGGCGCGTTGATATGTTGCACCTGCATTCTTCAAACCAAAGGGCATTCCCCGGTAACAAAACACACCTTGAGGAGCTCTGAAGGATGTATACTCCTCATCTTCTGGGGCCATTCGGATCTGATTATATCCAGAATATCCATCCATGAAAGAAAGTACTTCATAGCCAGCCGTCGCATCAATTAAGAGTTCTGTAATTGGAACTGGGAAATCATCTTTAAGACAATACCGATTAAGATCTATGAAATCGATGCAAACCCTAATTTGTCCGTTCTTCTTCTTTACAGGGACAATATTAGCCAACCACTTGTGATATTGAACTTCTCTGAAGAAGTTAGCTTTGATAAGCTTATCCACTTTAGCCTCAATTTTGGAAGCATAGGTTGGGTGTGTTCTTCTCGCGGCTTGCTTGAATCCTCGATGTTCTTTTGGTAAACCCAAATGATGAGTAGCAACATGAGGATCAAGGCCAGGCATCTCTGTATAATTCCAAGCAAAAATATCTTTATTTTGCTTTAGAAAAGAAATATACATCTCTTGCTCTTCAAGGGTCATGGCCGCACTAATTAAAGTGGGGTGTGGATCTTTCTCTGTACCCAGATTTATTTCTCTGAGTTCATCCACAGTGGTAGAGATACCCTCTTCAAATGCTGGAGGAGCATCTCTAAGATCTTCCTCTTCCCCTTCATCACGTGTTATTTCTTCCGTTTCTACTTGAAAAGTAGATGAAAAAAAGAAATTCTCATGATCATAAGAGATGTTAAAATTTTCACATTTTGAAGAAGAATCTTCCATTTCCGACCCTATTGATGATAAAGGGTATTCTTTGGGAAATAAAGAGGAGATTATGGATTGAGAATCGACATCATTATTCAACTCTGGTGTTGCTATAACTTCTTCTGGCCTGATTAGCGAAGTATAGACTTGTTGGATTTCAGCAGACGAAATGAAAACCTCACCACTTATGCTTTCATCACTGCTTGGTAAGTTACCAATTTCTCCCATGTTGTCTGGCTCGATTGTCGTAATTGACATTATGGATCTTTCCATAAGAGTATTTTGATTTGGGCCTATTTTGTCAATTTGACTGATAGGTAACACATAATCTGTACTCACATGTGAAAATGGATTTATTGGAATTTTTTCCAAACCATATGGAGAATTAACTTTGGTAATTTCCTTCATTGTAGATTTTTCTCTTCCCTTCATGTGATAAAATTCCGCCTCAATGTATTGAGACTCACATGTCTTGAACGGGGCCTTATCACCATACAATGTTCCAACTTGACCATCGAAACAGTATTTGAGACATTGATGGTATGATGATGGAATAGCTGCATGCTGATGTAGCCAGGGTCTTCCAAGCAAGATATTGAAAGCCGAGTCTTGATCAACAATCATGAAATCCGAATTGGAAACAAGATCTCCAAACTGAGTTCTGAGTGCAACTTCTCCCAGTGGTTCTTGTTCATTTTTATCATATCCTTGCAACATCATGGTAGAAGGAGATAAATCAGATTCCGTGAGGCCCAATCGACGAAGTGTACGAATGGGCATGACGTTGACTCCTGAACCATTGTCAATGAAAGCTCTTCGAACATCTATACCATTGACTTTGCCAGATAAGTACAAAGGTTTTATGTGCCCATGCACAACATCATCTTCATCTTTATTAGTAAAAGATATCACTTCATGGCATTCTGCAGGATTATTTTCTATGTGATAGATTTCAGCTGCAGCAATTTCAGCTTCAAACTCCTGAGGACTTGACAAAGCTTCGATGAGTGCTTCCCGAAGATCTTTTGACAGATTCAAAGCATCCAAAATTGATAACTTGGATGGTACTTTGGCCAAGTGTTTAAATATATCATACTTTTGATCTAGAGGTCTGCGTTTCCCAATAGGAATATGCGGTTTAGCAGGTACCTTGGAAGCAGATTCTTTGGAAGCTGATGCATCTTGTATTGAAGCTGGCAACATCCTTGGTTTTGGAAGATTAGACTGATTAGATCCATTTACTTGCTAAGATAAAGAAGATGGAACCTTTAATCGGTCTTCCAAAATAACTGTACCAAAACTGAGTTGGCCATTGGTAGAAGAACTTGCTTGTTCTTTTTGAGCTCGCTGAAGGGCTCTACCACGAGTTTCTGCTGCATATACAGTGCTAACAGGGGTAGAATTAGAGTAGTGGCTTCGGAAAGATCCACGTCTTCCCCTATATCCTGAACCTCTAGAACTTCCTCGGGTTCCCTTATTTGATACAGGGAATTCAGGCTCATCAAGACTAGAATATGGATCTGTTAATTGAATCATATTAACAGAACCAATGATTAACTCTTCGTCTGATAAAGACTCTGCCTGGTTAGCCTATTTAGGCTGTGCCGTTTGATGGGGCGGTGCTCGTGGCTTTGAAGTAGATGGCATGAAATCTGCCAGAGTCAAAGACAATTTAGGCTTTGATACATACTCATCTTCTCCGGATTCCTCTTTCTTCTTTGAATTGCGCAGCCCTTTTGACGATTTGTCTTTTGATGGAGGCTTTACTGTAGCTTTTGTAGGAGACACAATTGGCTTCTTCAATTGTGTTCGCAAAATGGAATGGGTCTGATTGATTGTCTTTCTGACCATCCAATCATCATATTTTTTTGCAGTTTTTCTTTTGACTTCCTGCCACTCGCCTCCTTCCTATGGATCTGTAGCAGTAATACATGCTACATGAGCTGAAGAACCCTTTAATTTGACTTGTCCCAAATCGACCATCTTTTACAGGAGGTCTTTAAAGACAAAACACTCCTAGATGGGATGCCCCAACATTTGATGAAAGGGACAATAATTGGGACGGTCTTCATCTCCTTCCTTGTTTGGTCTCTTGGGCACTGGTAATTGAACCAAATTATTTTCCAGAGCTGAAATGAAGTAACCAGGAACTTGCTCACTTCAAAAAGAGTATGTTTTACTCTTCATATCCTCAAATTGTTTCCGTCGTTGATCTTTTTGATCATTTGGACGAAACAGCCTTTGTTGTTGGCGTTCAGGAGGTGGAGCCCTTCGAGAAGATGAAGGTTTTGAAGTAGAAATAGGTACAGGTGCTTGTTTAATCATAACATTAGCAGTTTCTGCTTTACCCATTCTTCTTCCTGGAGCTGATGGAATTATATGAGATTTAACCTTAGCCTGTATAAGGGAATCTTCAATCTGTTGAGCGATTGAAGTAAGGTCTCGAAACCCTCCTGTGTATTTCACAGGGATCAATGGTGTGTGTAATTCGTCACGCAAATTTTCCACACAGATTGGCAACAATTCCTCCTGAGGGAGTGCTAAACTCAAGGAATACGTTAATCCCTTCCAACGAGTAATGAAATCAGAGACTCTTTCATTCTCCCTTTGCTTGTAGTTTGTAAGATCGAAAACTGTCGTTTTTGGCAAAGTTGAGCTAAACTGAAGAAGGAATTTTTGACGAAGATCCTCCCATCTGGTGACTGACCGAGATTGCAAGCTTGTATACCAGACAAAATCTGGTCCTTGCAAGGTTCGCACGAAGCATCTGAGTTTCACTGCTTCTTGCTGCTCTGGATTTCCCATCATAGGATCACAACAAGACACGTAATGCGTCAAATGTTGTTCGGGGTCGCCTGATCCATTGAAAGTTGGGAAAACGGGGTTTCCAAAACTGGATGGAGGAGAAATTGAATCTACCCATTCAGGGTAAAATTTCTTTTCAGGTTGAACCTGCGCCCATTTCCCTTCCATAGTTTCTAACCGAGATGTTAATGACTCAATAGTAGTTATTAACTTTTGAGAAACGTCAGGTTTAACTTGGTTTTGGGTAGGTGCAATGAATGGAGCTTGGACAGACGTGGTGGTTGGTGCTGCAACTGATGGTAGTGCTGCCAACCGTTGTTGCGTTTGACCCGTAGGATTAGACCTCTGTGGGTGTACTGATAAAGGAGGATATTCTTGATCCATCTCAGTAGTTACAACAAATTCCTTCGGATTTCGGACTTCAGCATTCTTAAGAAGAAGACTACTCTGAAGTAGTTCTGCATTCAACCTTCTTAATTCTTTCATTTCTTCCTCCTGTTGTGAAAACCTTTGCTCTAATGAGAGTTATTGACCTCCTTCAGAGGAAGGGTGAGAAGTAACCTGATTATTTCCTTTCCCCTTATTGGATCCTTTTCGGAGAGGGGGAAGTGGGTTACTTGAAGGAATACCCAGATTTTGGGTAAGCCTTTGATTACGTGTGCGCACACCTTCTTCATTTAGGTCTGTGTGCGCATCTTCTTGAGCAGGAACCTATTCGTCTGATCCCTCTGATTGAGCCTCATCTGGTGAATCAGCAGCAACGACATTGATGACATTAATGGATGCATATTGCATGGAATCCTTTCTATCAGCATTTCTGTGATATTGTCTTCTTCCATGTCCATGATGAGACATGGAATTTTGTTGACTTGATCCCTTAGGAACTTCTTGGAGAACCGTCACTTGGAGAGAATCTCCTGATAGCTTGGCTCTTTGTTCCTCTTGAGTCTTATTCCCTAATCGAGAGAATACTGACTTTCTCTGAGGGAGGGATTGAGGATTTGAGAAAGTCCCCAGTCCGGTAGACTGGGGATGTTCCTGCTACTTACGCTCAACTCCTCGAATCCCATTTGTTGACTCTGAGGGTTGGGTTAGAGAAGTCCCCAGTCTGGAAAGCTGGGGTGTCTCTGGACATGCTATGTCTGAGATCTTCTTAAAATCTCTCTTGATCTTGAGAATTTTAGTTCGGAAATTAGCTGGATGCATTAACCTGTATCCACTTTTATCACCTGGTTCAACAGACTGTTGGATGATTTCCGAAACTTCTGTCATTTGATGACGTGTTTGCTCCATACGAGAGGCTTGTGCAATATTCTCGCCTGCTTGATGTAGGAACAATTCAACAACTTGTTCTCTATATACTTGATTTTGAGAGGAACTAGTTGAAGCCTGTTCTTGAGAAAGCTTTTGATTATGAACAAAGCCCACTGACTGTGGCCGGCTCTGGGAAATAACATTGCATGAGACCATTTTCGGTGGGCTTTGCTGACCGGAAAGAACTGTGAAATGTAGTGCTCCGTGAACATCCCATCCTCTGATATGAACATCAGATGGAGCATTTGCAATTAACTGACGCAATTTTCTTAGTGCGCCAAGGCATGAACGTTGAAGGGTTCTCTGTTGCTTTTCAGCCTTTGGATACCGAGAGACGGATAGAGATGCCAAATCAATCTGACGTTGTAGCCCTTCTATTATCTTAAGATGATTTTCATATTCATCGTAAGATAATACCTTATTCTTTAATTGACAAAGAGTTTTCCATATGTTGAGACGAATATCATGGATTCCATCATCCGTCAACATCTTTGGAATGTCGTACTGGGAGTCAGCCAAAGGCCAAAACATGACTGGTACTTTACCTTTTGCCAGTTTTTTTCTCATGTTCAGCATTTCCTCTTTATCATTAAATGAAGATTCTTCTACCTGTTTGGACCAGAGTTGGTGTTTCCTTGTTGCTTCATCGGATTCAACAAGATTAGTAGAGAAATCACTATTCATGCTGGAAGATGAATGACCCAGGGATGGTTTGGAGAATAACCTGATCCCCAGGCTATCTTCTTATGGAGAAAGAGTTTCACCTGCCGATAGTAAAGCATCAGACATGACTGGTTTTACGTTTGCAAGTGCCTCGAGATAGGAGGGCTTTCTCGTCACTACATTGCCTTCTGAAGAATTTTCGAGACAACGTGAATCACTACTGTGGAGAGGACTTTCGCAGTGAAGTTCATCACCATGAGGAGGACCGTCATGATGGGTTACAACAAAAGATGAAATCTCTTGCTCCTTGGTCTTCTGACCACACAGAGGGTTCCTGTGGCTCTCATCTGAAAAAGAAACTTCAATATTGACCGAATTTTCATGAAGCAAGTCTTCATGAGGAAGTGTCTGTTGAAGACCTTCAGAATTAATGTTCCTGTTATTGGGAACTGAGGGAGTAGAATCTTGAATTCCGACAGATAAATGTCTGAGGGCTTCAAGAACTCCAGCATCGAGTAAGGCTTGGTTGCAGATTGGCCTTTGATCTCCTGACTGTGCTGGGCGGATCTTTTTCTTAGATGCCTTCTTACTCTCTTTAGAAACCACTTGATGACGAAAGTGATTGCTCTGAGCAGGTGTATGTGCCTGATCAGGAAAGATGGTCAGGTTAGGCTGACGATATCCACTCAAATCAGGTGTATGTGCCTGACTTGGTTGTCCGTATGATATGGGGGAGTATTCCCCATAACCCTCTTGGACTGGAACAGATGTGTGTGTCTGTTCCGGAGTGAATCGTTGATGTGTCACTCCATTGCTAGGGATAGATTTATGTGTCTATCCCTGTGATGATGCTGAAGCTATCATGATATCCTGGCAAGCATCCAGAATATGAGCAGGAATTTGCTTCTGCTCTTTCACCATTGACAAAATATGTTTGGTGACTTCAGCCGCCGGAACGGGGATATACGTCCATTCCGGGATTGGAGTAGGTGTACGTGCCTGCTCCTGTCCTCCTTTTCCTGTCAGTGAATCCTGACAGTACTCAAGTGTGGAGTCAGAGAGTAGAGTCTGCTTCCTGTTTGTCGTCGGGACTTTCCGATTGACTTCTCCGTGCGCTACCAAGCGAGACTGTTGGTAGGCTTGATTAGTATTAGCATGTGTATGTGCCTTCTGATTACACTTCGCCAAACGTGGTTAACGAGATCCATCATATGTAGTCAGATGAGCCTGCTGACTAACTGGTGATGTATAAGCAGGTGTACGTTCCTGCCTATGGTACTCCGCCGGAATTGCCTGGCGGGATAGGCTTGATGCTGCCAGACGAGTCTGCTGGACACCGGAATTAAAACGGGTAGGTGATTGTGCCTGCTCATTATTTTCCACCAAGTTAGGTTGGTGGACTTCTCCGGAGATGGAAGGGATGACAACCTGCCTATTGTTAACCGGATTCCGTCTCTGGCGGTTCATCTTTCCTGCTCGGGTTCGAGGAACCTGAGCTGAATGCCTGGAGTCGGTACCCTCATCATGTTGAGGGCGCACTACCGCATGAGTCTGGCGGTGATTGTTGATGGGAGCCCTTGAGAAGGACTCCTGTCTTTTTTAATTAAGGCCCTGCGGGACCTGCTCATTCACTTCCTCAGAGTAAGGGAGTGAATGGAAATTGTGTTCCGGGGATAACGACCCGAAACGGTTGGAGACGGTAGTCAGCACCGCCTGCTTCTTGATCGCTGGCCGCCGTTGTCCGGACGACCAGGTAGAGTTGTTAACTTGGAGGGCTTGACGATCAGCCTCCAGAGTTGGGATAGTACCGTTGCAACGGTACTCCTTAACCAGTGCATTAGAAACACAGCGTTGAAGATGCTGAGTTGGTGATGTCATCCTCAGAGCGGACGACCTTCCAGCAGGAGTAGTAGCCTTGGTTTTCACAGCAGCAAACCTCATAGTAGAGGTGTTCATAGCAGCAGTATTCACAGAGGTGAATTTAAGGAAAGCCATTTTGCAGAAGATCTTGAGAAAAGAGTGCATGTTCCATATAACAAACATAATCAAGATGAATCCGTCCACTGCATCTTTTGGATGAGCACATGTCAATGATTGCTTTGTTGGCCCAAGGGGCCTAACAAACAAAACAAAAAAACATCACTTTAACTTGGTTAAGGATTCACGTCGGGTTCACCATTTTTGTTTCGTCACGGAATCCGGGGATGACCTCCTTGACGGGAGATTCAAACGTTCCGATCAGTTTCTAACGGGTTTGTTCGTAGAACCAGAAACATCCAATGATTCCACATCCGTTTGGACCTACTTTCCAAAGGCAGGCGCTCATTAGCTTGTGGACTAATGAGGCTTAGGAATTTGCATTGGTCGAGAGGATGGGAGGTCGGACTCATCATACCTTTTTGAGGGGAATTATTGTCTACTCCGGGACTCTCTCTATAGATTTAAGTTATGTTCGTGAATCCTTATTACATTACCAAGTATAAAATGTGCTTTCATTTAGTTTTAACAATCAATGATTAAATATGCAAGAAATTTAGAGAATCTTTTATATGTATTCGAGGTTCTTCATCAATAGAGAATCATCTATATCTGTTTAGAGATTCCTGTTCAATGGTATCCTTCAAAACATTTATATAAAAGTCTCTTGGTCATTATGATGACCAGGCTGGTTTTAAAGCCACTCAGTGGGGCACTTGAAGTTTATCGTCATTCAGAAGGACAAAGATTATTTCGATGTTGGGATCGAACCCATAAATGGGCTACCTACGTATCCTTTGTTTTGGAAAAGGAATCAGAACCCACGTAGTTCGAGTGGCGAAGTATGATGTTTATGATTGATGGCTCAAAGAAGAATGTCATAATTAAATTTACACTCTAAGCTCACGTGAGTCATGCTCGATGTGAGAAACAAGAGGTATTGGTAAAATTTAGACAATTGTGCCATGAAAGATGCAATCATTAAAATTTGTTTGGGGCTTATGTATGTATGACTGCCCAAAATAGATGAAGGTTTAGGATTTACTTTTAGGGAGAAAATCCAGGAACAGGGTCCATAAAGGTATATGTGCTTTATGGAGATTTGAATACTCTAATCTTGGGGCTTACTCCTGAGGAGGATTCCCAAGTTAGGAGGGGACTTATGATTGGGTTTTACTCCTGAAAAGGAAACCCGAATCAAAGGTAAATTATGACTGGTTAAGAGAATTTTAAGGGGGCTTGAGGTTTATTCCTAAAAAGGAAACTCAAGATTATGACTGGGACTTATTCCTAGAAAAGGAGTCCCAGGTTAGGGGACTTGGGGCTTACTCCTGAAAAGGAAACCCAAGGTTTTGACTGAGTCTTATTCCTGAAAAGGAGACCCAGGTTAGGGGACTTGGGGCTTACTCCTGAAAAGGAAACCCAAGGTTATGAATGAGTCTTATTCCTGAAAAGGAGACCCAGGTTAAGGAATTAAGGTTTGGGGCTTACTCCTGAGGAGGATGCCCAAGATTATGACTGGGACATACTCTTAAAAAAGAAGGCCCAGGTTATGACTGAGTCTTATTCCTAAAAAGGAGACCCAGGTTAGGATTCTCTCATCTTAAAGGATGAGGTTGAATGAATGAACTCTCCATATTTAGTGACACTAGTGCAGAAAACATTTTTTACGTCGGTTATTTTTCATTATTTACGTCGGTTTTTAGGCGACGTTAATACGGACGACGTTATAAATAACGTTTTTTACATCGGTTATTTAAAACCCGACGTAACATCCCTAACATCACGGTGTTTATGACGTCGGTTCATTAATAACCGACGTGATAAATATGCATGGGCGGGGGGGGGGT
This sequence comes from Viscum album, assembly GCA_963277665.1. Classification (NCBI taxonomy): domain Eukaryota; kingdom Viridiplantae; phylum Streptophyta; class Magnoliopsida; order Santalales; family Viscaceae; genus Viscum; species Viscum album. Next base: position 89,926,271 of record OY728127.1, on the reverse strand, counting down.
TTATAACGTCGGTTATTTTCTAAACCGACGTGATAAAACACCTGGGATATCGTTTATCACGTCGGTTATGACATAACCGACGTGATTAACCCTTCCCCGGGCCTATTATCACGTCGGTTTCTTAAATAACCGACGTGATAAAAAGGCCTTGGAAATGTTTTAGCACGTCGGTTATCCAATAACGGACGTGGTAAATCGATTCCCAGGCCTTTTATCACGTCGGTTATATTAAGAACCGACGTGATAAAAGGCCCGGGAACGGTTTATCACGTCGGTTCTCGAAAAAACCGACGTGATAAACCCCTACCAATTTATTTACCACGTCGGTTATAAAATAACCAACGTGAAAGAGATATTATTATTTTTAAATAATTGCACTGCTCTCACCAAAAAGCAACCAGAAACCAAACAAAAATAACCATGCCAGCCCTCCCCCAAGCCCCAACAGAACCCCACCCTCATCTATACCCACCTAACAACCTGGCCAGCCCTCCCCCACCACATTGGAGCCCCACCACAACCCTTGGACACCCCCCCACCCCTTGGACAGCCCCCCCCACCCTCATTTACACCCCCACGACCCCTAGTACAGCCTCAAACACCCATTGGACACCCCTCCCATATCCCTTGGACACCCCCACCCCTTGGACACCCCCACCCCTTGGACAGCCCCCCCACCCTCATTTACACCCCCAAGACCCCTAGTACAGCCTCAAACACCCATTGGACACCCCCCCCACACCTTGACAGCCCTCCCAGACCCCTTGGACACCCCCCCGACCCCCGGACACCCCCCTGAGCCCTTGGACAGCCCCAAACACCCCTTGGACACCCCTCCCATATCCCTTGGACACCCCCCACCCCTTGGACACCCCACCCCTTAGACACCCCCCCCACCCCTTGGATAGCCCCCCACCCTCATTTACACCCAACCGACCCCTTGGACAGAACTCCCAGACACCTTGGACACCACTCCCATATCCCTTGGACACCCCCCACCCCTTGGACACCCCCCCACCCCTTCGACAGCCCCCCCCCCACCCTCATTTACACCCCCCGAACACTAGGACATCCCCAAACACCCCTTGGACACCCCTCCCATATCCCTTGGACACCCCCCCACCCCTTGGACACCCCCCACCCCTTGGACAGCCCCCCACCCCCTGGACACCCCCCGACCCCTTGGAAACCCCCCCCTACTCCTTGGAAACCCCCCATCCCCTTGGACAACCCCATACACCCCTTGGACAATCCTCTTATATCCCTTGGACACCCCCCCCCCCCACCACTTGGACACCCCCACCCCTTCGAAAGCCCCCCCCCCCCACCCTCATTTACACCCAACCGACTCCTTGGACAGCCCCAAACACACCTTGGACACCCCTCCCATATCCCTTGGACACCCCCAAACACCCACCCACCCCCTTGGAACCTCTCCCCCCATACCAAAATCCAGACCAGAAAAACCATCAACAGTAGACCAAAACAAGAAGTAGAGAAAAATTAAACATTCACTTCTATAACATTCAAAACTTACACTGTCAACTTCAAAAATAACTAAATCCAACCTAAACGACTACGGAATACACAATTACGTTGACAATATTCAAAATTACATTTTACATTACAAACAACTAAAAGTCAATCAAACCTGTAAAATAATTTGACCACTCCACTTGTAAGTGTTTGATATCTTCAGCAGTAAAGGGTTGAGGGTCATCAAAAAGCTACAAAGGAAAAGGATAGTAGTCAACATGTATAATGAATAAATCAAATTGAAATATTATGAGAAAGAGGAAATCTTACCAGGTCAAAACTCAGAACTGTCCCAGTTGTTATTATTTCATACATAAATCTTAACATGTAATATCCGCATTCGATGATGCCTTGTTGCTCATGACATTTCTGTTTGAATGAGTGTAAATTCAATATATTATTTTTATGTAATAAATCAAAATGTACAAATTATAAATGGATATTTACCTTCGCATGTACATATTTGATCTTGAAATTCCTTTTCTTTGCGCTTTTTCGAAAGTGGACCCATGCCCTGTTAGAAAATAATACGAATGGGGAAAATATAAAATTCATTATAATATATAAAACTATTGTGAAATTGAAACTTACGTTTCCAATATATTCTTAAAACTTTCTCGCACATCATCATGGAGAGAGCATATCCAATAAAGTGTTTTCTCCCTAGGGCAAAAAACCCCTAACATCCAATGATCCCTAATAAAAGGAAATTTAACGTTAGTGGTTTTTTATGTTATAAGATAATTAACTCTTTGAGAGGGATGTGTTTCATACCTCTCACAAAAAGGCATAATCCAACACTGTGTGATTACATTCTTTTCAAATCTATCAGCAATATAAAGCATTATTTGTTCCTCATCCAATTCACATGCTTCAGGGGAAATCAATTGTGGGTCCACGAATCCATATACATCTGTCAGCTCATTCCTCTCACAAATTTTATACAGATACCTAATACAAAGCAGACATAAGTATACATTTTTAATAAATATAACGCAAGGAAAAGGTGTTAAGACTTACATGATAAAAATTTTCACCACGTTGATGCCCAACTTATCTCCAGTGACAAACTCCATGATATCAGTTTTCATAATCCCCACACTTAGTTCACGTCCACAGACATGAGCTTCCATTGTAAAGTCATAATGATCCGCCAACAAATTTGAATATCTTGACAATTTGTCAAGACTGCTAGTATCTGCATCTGATGTCATAACTATCCGTCTTTGTTGTTGTCTATATAGTATTTCTTTACCTTTGATGTATTCCTGTAAAAATAAATTGAAAAATATATTAGTTTTCAAATGATAAAACATTAATAAAAATATAAAATAAAAGATATAACATCCATACCTCTATGGTAATGAGTCGAAGAAGTCTGGATGGCCAAAGTAAAAAATGGCCGATACTATGTCCAACTGTCGTCACCTCATCTATAGGTAATGGTATCCGAGCTGATCTATCTATAATATCTTGTACAGTAACCCTCTGATTCTCTACCTCTAACTGTTGATGATGAACTGTATCTCCTATACAATATACCATCCCATATGCAACTATATGATGTTGAGGATCATCAACATACAACTCACAATAAGTAGGTAGCTGCGGCGGAGGAGGAGGATCAAAAATGGGGTCCGCAGGCTGAGGTGGGGGAGTGGGAGCTACTGGGAGAGGTGGAGTGGGAGCTGCACCCTGAAATTGTCTTTGCAAGTCTGCAAACATAATCTGCACCGATGCTCTAATCTTGTCCTCCATTGTCGCATTAATATTATGGACTTCAGCCTCCAAGGATTCTATTTTTTTTTATAAACTCCCTCAACGTTAGAAGTTGAGGAACGTGGCAACACTTTTCTTACCGATACACCTGCCGGATATCCCCTTACACGGCCAGGATGTTCGGGCTTTCCCAATGCCACAGATAAAATATCTTCCCTCCCAGATGGTGTAAATGTCCCCTGTGAACTCTGCTCCTCAAGAGAGTCCTGTAATAATTAATTGAACATTTCTATAATGATCAGAAATATATGACGAAAATAGTAAACTTAAATAAATAAAATAGATATCTTACAATCCTCTCAACTACGAGTCTCGATTCTTCCGAAAGATATTGTCCTTTTTTGCCCTTCCGAGCTCTTTTCCATTTCTCATGTCTAGATGGAGGGGATGGAGGGGCCACCTCTCCAGAGCTTGAAGACTTAGCTCTTAGTTGTTGAAATTTTTCTGCCATCATTTGTTCTTCCAATAATGCATACCCTCCCCGAGATAAACTATGAGGGTATACATTTTTAGATTGGATCTCTTGATGAGCTTTCCTTGTTTTCTGTAAATTAAGAATAAGTAATCATTAACAAAACAATAATAAGATCATTTATATAAGAAAGCTTATAAAAGTTTACATTGCCCTTACCAAAAATGATTCTTTTCTTCTACTTTCAAAAAATTGTCTCCATGTGTCTTCATCTATAAAAGGATATATACGACATGAATTCTCACGACTCCTATGACCATAAATGAAATAAAATGAGAGGGTTGATTTGAAATCCCTCCATCTCCTAGCAGCCAACGATAAGCATTTCTTCCTGACTCCTCCAGTGTCAGGAATATCAAATGTCATCTGATAAAAAAGAGGTTAAAAATATTATATATACTAGACACATTTAAAGAATAGTCAAACAATAGCAAAAGATCTTACCAAAATGGTCTCCCACAGCTGAGAAATTATCGCCTTATCCACACTTCTCCAATCATCATAGAGAATGCTTACTTTGCTCTTAGCCTGAGTTGCTACAAAACCCTTAAAATCTTTAGCATTTGGACCTCTAGGAAGATCATCATCATCAAACTCCACGACTATCCTCTCCTCCTTCGTACGAGCAAGTGATAATTTTGGTAAACGTGTGCACCCACGCTTACCAACCTTTGAACTCTTGTTCATAATAGGAGCATGTGAATGTTCCTCCCCAGATGTATGATCAATATGCTCATCTCCAGAATCATGTGGCTGATCAACTGATTGATCTGTCATTTTCCTTCAAATCAAAAAAACAAACATTAGTTCACAAATATACAAATTCAAATATTGTAATACTACTTAATCAGAAAATAGAAAAGTGTACTAAATTACATAATAGTAAACATTGGTAATATGGTAAGCATGTTAAACAATGATAAACATGGTAAACACAGGCAAAAGGTTGCCAAGGAGTTGGCTCAAGAAAGCTGAAAAGTGGACTCACTGAGTCCACCGGTCAGCCGGTGTGAGCTCACCGGCCAGCAGGAGGACCCAGGCAGTAGACATGCCCACTGCCGGCCGGTGGACCAGACAGCCTTGCTCTGTCTAAACCACCGGCCGGCCGCTGGATCACCACCAGCCGGCCGGTGGACCAGACAGAGAGCCTTCATCTCTGTCTGGACCACCGGCCGGCCGCTGGATCACCACCGGCCTGCCGGTGGACCAGACAGAGAGCCTTCCCCTCTGTCTGGACCACCGGCCGGCCGCTGGCTCACCACCAGCCGGCCGGTGGACCAGACAGAGAGCCTTCCTCTGTCTGGACCACCGGCCGGCCGCTGGCTCACCACCGGTCGGCCGGTGGACCAGACAGAGCTTTGCTCTGGACCACCGGCCAACCGATGATCCACCACTGGCCAGCCGGTGCGCCCAGGACTTCTCTTCTTTACGGTTTTTATTGTTTTATCATTTTGGTTTGATACATGTTTTAATAAGTAAAAAATTTACAATATCTAACATTATATGAAAAAACTAAATGTAAACAAGAAATAAACATATGTTACCTGTAATTTTAGGAATGTACAGTTGGATTTTTTTCCCAAATTCCTTCGTCGTGATCGTTCCTTATGGCACAAACCATGTCTTCAACATACTCATCATTATGTTCTATTAATCTTTCCATGGAAGTAGGGATCTCACATAAATCAGCATCTTCATCAAATTCATCCTCACCAACATATTGTTTTTTCCCTTGTAAAACAACAGCCCACTGCATATCTGATTGATCTACTACATAGAAAATTTGTTTGGCATGTGTTTCCATTATAAAAGAATCAGCTGTGTCTTCCAATCTATTCAGATTAACAAGTGTTATTCCAAATTCATCGTGTCTGACACTGTTGTTACCGATAAACCATTTATAGTTAAAAACAGGAACTTTAATTTTAAAGTAATCAGCCTCCCATATTTCTTCAATCACTCCATAATATGCACTTGATGCCGAAATTGGGTTTCTGTCCTTAGCACTCGAAAAATGCATTGCTTCTGCAAACACCAATACACCACTATTCTGAACTGCACTTCTGTTGTCCTGAGCTTTCGTATGAAATGTATAGCCATTAATGTCATAAGTGGACCATGTTATCACATTTAAAGATGGACCACCCACTATCCATTTTAATGTCTCTGATACATCTGATCTACCAAGCAAGGTCTTTTTAAACCATGGAAAAAAGTTTTGTTGTGCTCATTCAAAATCCACATTTCTTTCTTCTTTGGATGACATTGTTTCAACTCATTAATATGCAATGTGATATACGGTTTAACATAAGCTATGTTATTCAAGATGTATGATTCTAACTTCTTCATATGTTCAGCTGACAGTGATTTGACTTTCAAGCCACGAATCCCCTTTCCCTCATTATTAACCCATTCATGGCGAGATGGAGGCAAACCTATGTGTTGCGCCGTAGCAAAGTATCTCGTACAAAACTCTGCTACCTCCTCAGAAATATACTTTTCAATAATGGAGGCTTCAGGTCGATATGGATTTTTAACATATCCCTTTAATATTTTCATATACCTTTCAAAAGGATACATCCAACGAAGATATACAGGTCCACAAAGCTTTATTTCTCAAACCAGATGAATCATTAAATGCACCATCATATCAAAAAAAGTTGGAGGAAAATACATTTCCAAATGACAAAGTATAAAAATTGCATCCTTTTCCAAAATGTTCAAAGCATTCACATCAATCGCCTTGTTACAAATTGAATTGAAAAAATAACACAACCTCATTATAGTCTTTCTGACACGGATGGGCAATATTCCACGCAGTGCAACTGGTAGAATTTGTTGCATCATGATGTGACAATCATGTGATTTCATACCTATCAACTTCAAGTATTTCAATGAGACAAAATTTTTTACATTTGAAGAATAACCTTGAGGCACTTTGATATCATGAAGACACTGACATAAGCTACTTTTCTCCCTCTTCGATAATGTATGACAAGCCGGGGGAAGAAATGTTCGTCTTCCTTTAGGAGTGGGAGCTAACTCCAAACGTATTCCCATTGATAGTAGGTCTAACCTTGCATTCAACCCATCTTTTGTATTTCCTTTAATATCTAGCAATGTTCCGATCAAAGAATCACAGATATTCTTCTCCACGTGCATGACATCAATATTATGTTTGACTTCATGATACCTCCAATATGGTAGCTCAAAAAATATTGACCTTTTCTTCCAAATATGTCTATCATTACCAGATTTTTGTGTCTTTCCCAATGTCACATCAAGGTTTTTCACCCTCTCAAAATACAAATCTGGGGATAAAGGTTTTGGAGCAGTATCAAATTCTTGTGAGCCATTGAATGCCTTTTTTAGTCTTCTATAAGGGTGATCCATAGGCAAAAACTTTCGATGACCCATGTACACTGTTTTCCTCCCATGATGCAATTGACAATATGACGTCTGTTGTTCGCAAATTGGACATGCTTTATGCCCTTTAACACTGTATCCAGACAAATTTCCATATGCTGGGAAGTCATTTATAGTGAATAGAAGCACTGCATGCAGTTGAAAATATTCCATTTTATAAGAATCATACACCCTAATACCATCAGCCCATAACAGTTTCAAATCATCAATCAGCGGTGACAAGTATACATCAATATCATTGCCGGGTTGCTTTGGACCAGAGATCATGATACTCAACATGAAATATTTGCGCTTCATACAAACTTCAGGAGAGAGGTTGTAAATTACCAATAAAACAGGCCATGAACTATGTGTGCTACTGAGGGTTCGGTATGGATTCATTCCATCTGTGCACAAGCCTAGTCTCAGATTTCTAATTTCATTTCCAAATGTAGGTTACTGGGCATCAATTTTCTTCCATTGTGGACAATCAGCTGGATGACGTATTTTTCCATCACATACCCGCTCATCAGCATGCCATCTTAACCTTTTTGCATCATGTGAATTAGCAAATAAACGTTTGAAACGAGGAATTATAGAAAGATACGAAAATACCTTTGAAGGGAGCTTTGTAATCTCTACATCAGCTTGTGATTTTTCTTTCACCTTATACCGTGATGTCCCACATTTAGGAAACTCTTTCAGAAATTCATATTCCTTCCTATATATAATGCAGTCATTCGGAGAGGCATGTATTTTCCTGTATCCCAATCCCATCGGGCATAATATTTTTTTGGCCTTATAATGTGAATCTGGAAGATCGTTATCTTTTGGAAGAATGTCTTTCATCAATTGTAGCAGCTCTGTAAAACTTCTGTCACTCCATCCATGTTTCGCCTTCAGGTTAATCAATCTTAACACCGCCGACAAAACCGTAAAATCTGTACAACCAGGATATAATGGTTTTTCGGCATCACCATATAGACGTGCAACTGTCGGTTCTATCTCAATTTGTTCTGCTACAATATCGCGAATCATTTCTTCAATTCCATCGGAGTTACCATCTTGCGATTCATTATCATCAGTGAAATTCTGTCCAATTTCGCCATGCCAAATCCAAGGGTTGTAACTCGGATTGAAACCATGACAAATCAGATGATATTTTATCTCTCTACTTATCAACTTCTTCATATTCAGACATTTCAGGCATGGACAGAAAAAAATGTCACTACTTGGAACATTTCGTTTAGCAAATTCCAAAAAGGCATCAACACCTTCCTCATATTCATTGCTCATTCGATGTGCCATAATACAACTTCGACTCATTATTACCTATAACAAATAGAAAAAATATATATATATATTAGATAAGACAAATATATGTATATATGAAAAAAATCATAATTTGAATGTAAAAAATTTTGAAATATAAAACAAATCGATGTGTATTTAAAAAAATATGCTTGAATATTATTTTTTAAACAAAATATAGTGAGATATAACACCCCCCCTGGACACCACCCCCCACCCCCTACCCCCTTGGACACCCCCCTGGACACCCCCCAACACCCACCCACACCCTTGGACAGCCCCCCACACCCACCCACCCCCTTGTAAACCCCCCTGGACACCCCCCGACCCTCTGGACAGCCCCCCGCCCCTCCTGGACACCACCCCCCACCCCCTACCCCCTTGGACACCCCCTGGACATCCCTCAACCCTCTGGACAGCCCCCCCACCCACCCGGACAACCCCAAATACCCTCTGGAGAGGCCTCCACCCACTTGGACAGCCCCCCACACCCATCCAACCCCTTGGACACCCCCCTGGACACCCCACCGACCCCTCTGGACAGGCCGCCACCCCCTTGGACAGCCCCCCACACCCACTCATCCCCTTGGACACCACCCTGGACACCCCCCGACCCCTCTGGACAGCCCCCGACCCCTCTAGAAAGCACCCCACCCCTCCTGGACATAACCCCCCACCCCCGACCTGCTTGGACACCCCCCAACCCTCTGGACAGCCCCCCTACCCCTCCTAAACACCACCACCACCCCCTACCCCCTTGGACACCCCCCTGGACACCCCCCAACACCCACCCACACCCTTAGACAGCCCCCCACACCCACCCACCCCCTTGTAAACCCCCCTGGACACCCCCTGACCCCTCTGGACAGCCCCCCGCCCCTCCTGAACACCACCCCCACCCCCTACCCCCTTGGACACCCCCTGGACATCCCCCAAACCTCTGGACAGCCCCCCCACCCACCCGGACAACCCCAAATACCCTCTGGAGAGGCCGCCACCCACTTGGACAGCCCCCCACACCCATCCAACCCCTTGGACACCCCCCTGGACACCCCACCGACCCCTCTGGACAGGCCGCCACCCCCTTGGACATCCCCCACACCCACCCATCCCCTTGGACACCACCCTGGACACCCCCGACCCCTCTGGACAGCCCCCGACCCCTCTAGAAAGCACCCCCACCCCTCCTGGACACAACCCCCCACCCCCGACCTGCTTGGACACCCCCCTGGACACCCCCAACCCTCTGGACAGCCCCCCACCCCTCCTAAACACCACCCCCACCCCTACCCCCCTTGGACACCCCCTGGACACCCCCCAACACCCACCCACACCCTTGGACAGCCCCCACACCCACCCACCCCCTTGTAAACCCCCCTGGACACCCCCGACCCCTCTGGACAGCCCCCCGCCCCTCCTGGACACCACCCCCACCCCCTACCCCCTTGGACACCCCCCTGGACATCCCCCAAACCTCTGGACAGCCCCCCACCCACCCGGACAACCCCAAATACCCTCTGGAGAGGCCGCCACCAACTTGGACAGCCCCCCACACCCACCCACACCCTTGGACACCCCCCTGGACACCCCACCGACCCCTCTGGACAGGCCGCCACCCCCTTGGATAGCCCCCCACACCCACCCATCCCCTTGGACACCCCCCGACCCCTCTGGACAGCCCCCGACCCCTCTAGAAAGCACCCCCACCCCTCCTGGACACAACCCCCCACCCCCGACTTGCTTGGACACCCCCCTGGACACCCCCAACCCTCTGGACAGCCCCCCCACCCCTCCTAAACACCACCCCACCCCCTACCCCCCTTGGACACCCCCTGGACACCCCCCAACACCCACCCACACCCTTGGACAGCCCCCCACACCCTCCCACCCCCTTGTAAACCCCCCTGGACACGCCCCAACCCTCTCGGGGATTTATAGAAAATGATGAAAAATTAGTGAAATCATAAAATTAGTCAATATTGAAAGTCGAACTAATAGATCTAGGGATGATAAATAAGATTATGGTGCCAAAACGAGTTAAAAGGGTTCGCAATCGAAGAATCTTAGCTAGTTTCAACAAAAAAATCACAACACATATATATATACTATCCGCGAAAAAAACGAACGAGTGGGAGGATTACCTGAGTGCTGCGAGTTTAGATGATTGATCCGAGGAGATTAAATATGAGAAACGATGATCGCAAAACGAATCTAAACCCACGAAATGGACGAGCCGATTCGGGTTTACGCGCGAGAGAGACGAGTCGCGACTGTCGAAGGTAAACTCGCGAATGACAATCCACGGGTCTGGGTAAATTTTTAAATGAGTTATCATGTCGTTTATTCAATAACCGACGTTATAATCTTTTTAAAAACATTTATAACGTCGGTTATTCAATAACCGACATAAAAACCTTCCTCCGATTCTTTTTTTACGTCAGTTATTTTATAACCGACGTTATAAAGGGATCAAAATCCGCGTTTTATTACGTCGGTTATTCCATAACCGATGTCAAAAACATCTGCGGATTATTTTTTTACGTCGGTTATTTTATAACCGACGTTATAAAGGGATCAAAATCCGCGTTTTATTACGTCGGTTATTCCATAACCGATGTCAAAAACATCTGCGGATTATTTTTTTACGTCGGTTATTTTATAACCGACGTAAAAAGTCCTTCAAAAACCGCGTTTTTTACGTCGGTTATTCAATAACCGACGTAAAAAACTCCCCCCGCTTCTGTTTTTTACGGCGGTTAATGTATAACCGACGTAAAAAACGAAGCCGCACGATTAATAACGTCGGTTATAAAAATAACCGACGTTAAAGGTGTACTAAACACAGGTTTTTACGTCGGTTATTAAATAACCGACGTAACAAACCTCGTTTTACATATTATGACGTCGGTTTTATATAACCGACGTAAAAAATGGTGATGTAAAAAACGTTTTCTGCACTAGTGACATAAGGATATTTAAATCACTAGACTTTGAGAGAGATTCCACAGAATTCCTTACAGATAAGGAAGTCAAATCAAGAAATCATGCCATAAATGGCTTTGAAGAGTGTCTTGAAGACTGAATCTTGAAAAGGAAAGGTGTGATGGATTAAGAGGGGTAAAAATGGGCAAGATGGGCACCCAAAAAAGATAGGGGCGCGCAAATCTTGCAGGGCGCGCAAGTATTCTGTGGGCGCGCAAGTATGGTTGCGCAGGTATACCTGCGCGGCACATAGTGTACTTGCACGATTTTCAACCAGCATTGAAATACTTGAGCGACTCTTTTTGAAACCCTTTAGAATTTTCTTTAGGTTCCTCCAGAAAAGGGACGTGCAAGTTATATTGAAGGAAATAAGTCGACGCGCAAGTGTTTGATAAGTTTCTACACTTAGGCCTTCCTTCTTCTCTTTAGATCTTCCGTTCTAGGTAAGAAATTACCTTAGAAGTGTTCCGGAAGCTTTGAGAAGAGACTTGGGCGTCGGGAGCTTCAATCCGAGTTTTTGGAAAAAGATCCTCCCGAATGGGGGGCCCACAGGGTCTATTTATAGGCAAAAGAAGACCCCGGGCGGTTACAGGGCGGTTACCACTTAGGTCGCGCAAGTCACCTGTGCGACCAAGGGTGTCGCGCAAGTGTACTTGCGCGACAGTGATAAAACTTGCGCGGTGCCGTTGCTGTCGATCCTTTGTTCATGCCTTTGTTGATTTTTGATGTTTTCTTCAAAGGATGAATCACTTTGAGCTCAGATATTCCCTTTTCCGATCTTTAGATTCTGGGACGAAAGGAGCGTTAACAGTGTTAAAGATAAATGAAATACTTGTACCAAGTTATTTTTCTCTATGTATTTCCATGCTGTGCATTCAGGGGATGTATTGGCCTAAGGGGTCATATATTTAAAAATCTATATTTTTTCCCAACATAAAAATTATTAAAGATGACATCTTGGTGATATGGTTGAATTAGACTACACATGATAATGAATTTAAGGACAAACCATGAGTAAGTGGAAGTGATGTACCATCACATATATCTATAGAATATTTTACTCCTAGAAATATTTTTTGAGTGATCCATGCAAAGCATGAGAAAATTTAATTAAATATGTAGGTGAGAAAATTATTAATTTTTTATTAGGTATAAATATGATTATTTTAAATTTTTTACAATAGTATTTTTTGAGAAAAGTATTTTTTTCAACAATACATAATAATGTTATTTAAAGGGGGAGATTATTGAAATAATACTATGTCTCTTTATGATAATTTTGATGCTCACAGACACCCTTAATTATTTTCTAATGATTTTATTTATTATTTTGCAGGAATTTATTTATTTATTTTACTCTTGAAATAACGAGAATTTATTACTTATTCGGGACTGTTTTAGCGAGTTCTGGAAACACTATTCATACTTTACTTATTTAGGATATGCTTTAGCGTGTCCTGGAATCACTGTTAATACCCTACGTGGATAAACGAAGCGTAAGGATGAAAAGCGTGTATAATTTTTGAGATAAGAAAAAAGTATGGTCAATCAACCATATGTTATCAGCAAAGTATATAAGAAGAACCTTACGTTTGGAAGGAACCTTACATTTGGGTTATCAACAAAGTATGGAAGGACAACCGTACATAAGTACTAAACATTACGTTTTTTCTCAAAAGTATGGTTCATCAACCTTACATTTGTAAACAACCATACGTCCATGGAAAAGTATAGATCAAGTAAAGGTATAAATCTTTTACCGTACGTTTGAATGTTGAAGAAAAAAGTATGGATGATCAACCCTACATTTATGATCAACCTTACGTTTGAAGAAAGTAACATGAACCCTACATTTATGTTCAACCTTACGTTGTCTACCCTAAGTTTGGAGGCCACGTCATCAACCTTACGTTTGGCATCAGAAAGTTTGAATGATGATATTTTTTATGCAACGGTCAGCAAGATGATTGTTAGACAGATTTCAAGCCGGATTTAAAGTCGATTTTAGAATACGAATTTGACCAATTCAAATAAGTTTTAGCAATTGATTAAAGATCGAATTAAAAGAATATTTTTATACCGAGTCTTCAGGGAAGTTACGACTGCTCTGTAAATTCAAATGTTTGAATTTCGCGAGTAAAAAGGCGACTTTTATGGATCTAAATGTACAGGGAATATGCTCAGCATTATTATATATGTTTCCATTGAAACACCAGGAACGAAAGTGTGGTGATCAATATATTATTCGAAAAATTGGAAAACAAGGACTGCAAAAATCACACCGATCTACTGATTCAAAAGGAGCATCAAAGCTCTGTTTATTTAAGAAGAAGGAACTCGATAGAATATTGACTTGTTCTACATCAAATATCTAATGTGTATATACTACTACTGAAGTTATGAATTATATATCTATATCTACTGCAACTGGATCGACTCAGAACTGCTTCAACTTGAAAATCAATATTTTTAGAGACGACGATCCATCTGCGGTCAATTGTATTCTATTGCAATTGTGAAGATCAACTGGAAATGTTCTTTCTAAAATTATTTTTATCTTGAGTAACCAGCATCACGTACTAAGCTGAGTAGGTTCGGGTTTGAACCAGAAGTGTTTGTTTTTCCTTGGATTGTAATGGTCTCAACTGCATGTACTCATTTGTGAACCGGTCTATTGAAACGAGGACCAGCTAGTGAAAATCACCATGCTCGTGGAGCAGAGCGTTGGTGGAGTGGACTAGGGGCCTTTTGTTCCCCGAACCACTTTACATCTTGTGTTTCTGCTATTTAAATTTCCACTGCATCATTTTATTTGATTAATGTTAAAAGTCAGAACATAATCACCCAAAGATTTTTGAAAAGACACAATTCACCCCACTCTTGTGTATATTTGGTGCAATCCGATCCAAAAGTATTGAGGTTGTAACCTAATATATAATAAAATTCCTCACTATATATATATATTAATGTTTATAATATAGGATTGGAATTTGTGTTGGTGTGTTACAAGATATTGGTTTACTTAGTATATTACAATTTTCAATGGAAACTAGAAATGATTTTCTTTTCATAAGTTCAGTTTGTTTAATTTTTATTGTCCTTTTATTCATCTGATAATTCATTCTATATTGGGATTTCTTATTTATTTATATAAGAGAAATGTTGGTAGTTTATAATTTTATCATTTACTCAATAATTACATAAGAAGATAATTCATCCATTTTTTGTGGAATATATATCCTAAGAGATAATCACTAACCTATGTCATGTTTATAGTGGGATTCTGGAGAAATTATACACCATTCATAATTTTCTTGAAAATGGGGGTTCCTATAGAGGTATATAATCATTAAATATCAACCAGTGATGAATAGACACAAAACCATGAGGAATTACCCCATTAGAAATAACTAGATTTGTGTTACAATATCCACAATTCACATATTTTTCTCTTTATTTACATTTTTCAGATATTTTGTCCTAAATATCTCTCATTTATATATTTTTTTAAAAAATTTGGTCTTTGATTATAAGAATATAGGGGTTACCCATTTTCTAGGGTTACATAAAATAAACATTGGACACATTGGAACCCACATTATAGATGGCGGGACAATTATATGGTAATTTTTATTAATTTAATATAAATTGTCAAAAAAAATCAAAATAATAATTAAATTAAATATATAAATAAAAAACATACCAATAAAGATTAATGCGTGTAATCAATCAAAATATTTCACTGAAATGACATTTATTATTGATTGCATACATTTATAATCATTAATTTTTTGAAAAATAAACTTGAAATTCCTAATAGTAAAATAAACTAATAAATTATTTCATTATCTTAAATTTTTATCCGATTTGTATCAGATATTAGATGAAACATAATGATTATTATAATATAAAATATATAAAATTAAATTCTTAATATACAAAAAATTATGTACATGGAGTGTATTTTAGATGCAATACATCATGAAATTACAACATTATATTATATCCCATTTATTATAATTTCATCAAAAAATGACATGTTATGTAACATGAAACTTTGTACGACATATATTTCATATAATCATTTATTTTCCCCAGAAACTGAAAGGATTTTAACATTAGATAAACATGAAACTATAGTAACAATGTGTTTTTTCACAATTTCAAACTACATAGCATTATGGGAATATAAGACTACATAACCATCCATTAATGTATGCCTAGTATACACTGAGATAAAATCACACTATAAATTAAATTTAACTAAACATCACAACTTACGTACTTAAAGACTATATGTGGTGTGAAATTACATATTATGTTGACTCACATAGCACTCATTTAATATATGAACCTAAACATTTTTTATTCTATATTACATTTACTCATATGTTACACACCATGTAGTTTATATGAACCACATGCTTGTCATATTAGGTTTAATTATGTGACATTTAATGACATATCATATCAAACCACAAATGTTTCCCCAATTTAAGAGATATGAACCTTTTTTGGTGAAAAATATATCACATGACATGTTCTAACCTACTTCAAACTATGTAATTATGTGATTTATCTTCTGACCATCAAAACAATATTTTTTTATTGATCATTAATAAAAAATATAAGCCTAATCATGTACATATGAGGTCAGATTAATGAAAAATCGTGACTAATGGTCTCAAAAAAACACTAATGTTATATATAGGGAAAATAGTAATTAATAAAGATCCAATATTTTATAAATACTTATAAATTAATATTTTACTTCTCTTAAACAACATGATGGTGTTGAGGTGTAGTACATGATGTTATTGGGAATCCAGTCTTTAAATCCATATAAATAAATCAAATCTAAAATTACATTATTGTTGATAACATGAATCTAATAAATATTTCATACTCAATTTATTTATAGTTTATTTTTATTATGAATTACCATAACTACATAATATAGTTGATCAATTATTTTCTCTTTTCTTTTTATATTTAATTTATTTACAAAATTCAATTGGGGATCCCAGTAAATGGATCAAAAAATTCTCTATAAAATATTAAATAGAGCTCTTAACCATTACCTTAATTATATTAATGTATAAATTTTGTTCTCCCTCTATGGTTTTGGTATGGATGGAATATTAATCATTATTTCTTACTCTATAACATAAAATGATAAATATCAAATGAATTATCTAACATGATAATATTATTTCACCACCGTGTCAAGTCTGTGTTTAATTAATTTGATCAAAATTGAATTATATAAGAATACCTTATTATAATTTAATTTAACAAAAATTTATTTATTCTATATAGAAAAACATATAAAGAATAAAAATTATTTTATGAAACCTAAAAAATATTTATCATTCCACCATTTTTATAATATAACAAAAAGACTATTTTTAGTATTAATATAATTTTTAAATATGACATGTTAAAAAAATATTTTCATTAAAATAATATAAAACATAATGGATAAACCACACAAAAATAATAATATTTATTATTCTAGGTGATAGTAAATAACCTAAAATAATTAGACAAATAAATATTTTTAAAATATTTTTATTTCACCATAAACATGACATTAATACACTAATAACTATCCATTATTGATAAAAAGTACATTTTATAAAAAGTCACACCATGACCTCGGATGCCTATTATTTTTATTTTTTTATTTACTGAGACACGTGTTATTTGGACAAGGTTTAGTTGGGTCTTGGTTTGAAATTTTCAAAGACTGATGTTTTTGGCAGGGCTCGGGCTAGTCCGTGGTCACCACACCGCTAGTGGTGACCATGCGTTCGGTCCTGGAGACTGCGCGGTTGACTGATTATTATTATTCAAAAATGAAATGAGACAAACACTACTGGAAAGATGATCTTTCCCAACACTTCTATACCAACAGTTTGTAAAAACCGTGGGAATAGCTACCATTTCCCAACGGTTCACCAAAACCATTGGGAAATCCATAGATTTCCCCACCTTTCCCAACGGTTTGGTCAACCGTTGGGAAAGAGTGACCCTTTCCCAACGGTTCACAAAAACCGTTGGGAAAGAGTGACCTTTCCCAACGGTTCACCAAAACCGTTGGGAAAGGGTGTCTTTTGATCCTCTTTCCCAATGGTTTTGGTGAACCGTTGGGAAAGAGTGGCCTTTCCCAACAGTTTTGGTGAACCGTTGGGAAAAACCTCCCAAAAATTCAACATCCAGCCAAAAGAGTTCAACCCACCCCTAACCTATCCCAACGGTTTTGAAAACCGTTTGGATAGGTTCTTTGATTTTTTTCCAGATCTACTAACCGAGAACATTATATAAATCAAAATTTTAAATAATTATGATAATACATATATATATTTATGAAATTATGTTTAAAAAAGTGATATTGGCTTAGTGGTTAAGTCGTTCGATTATAAATGACGGGTCCTGGGATCAAATCCTAGCAGATGTTTTATTTTTGGAATTTATATACCAACGGTTCCATTACCGTTGGTATAGATTTCATATTACATATACCAATGGTTTCCAAAACCGTTGGCATAGGTCTATACCAACGGTTTTCCAAAAACTGTTGGTATAGACGTATCCCAACAGCTTACTTGGCTACGGTTCTCCAAACCGTTGGTATAGGCTATACCAACGGTTTGGAGGCCTATACCAACAGTTCCAAACCGTTGGTAAAGGTTAGTTTTCCAGTAGTGAAAGCTTTATTTTTAATTATCATTTAGTTTATATTAGTACTATTTTGTTTTTATTAATAATATTAATATTATTATCATCTTTTGAAAATTAAAATTAAAATTATTATTATTGAGAAAGAAACTTTTTTTTCTTCTATTTCTATTGAAGTTATTATTGTTATTATTATGAGTAGGTTATTATCATTATTAACATATTAATTATTATTATTATTATTATAATAATAATTATTATTATTATGTTTTTACCCTAAAACTACACTTCCCCTACCTCTCCCCTTACTCGCGACTGACACCCCCTGGAATGGCAGAACCCCACTTCCCCACCCTGTTTAATTTGCAGCGCACCAGCCCAGCTGACCTCGCCGGAGCTTCTCCAAGCCCCGAACTCATCCAGAATGACCTTTCGTCCTCGTGTGCTCGCAGCCCCTGCTCGGGTCCTCCTCTCACTCGCCGACCATCCCTCCTAGTGCACCTTGTTCCTATCGACCCACTGCTCCAGCCTATGTACGACAGCTTCTCCCCAGCTTTCTGACCTCCGGCTGACCTCGCCTGATCCGGCCGCACCACCCTCAACCGGTGCGACTCCCCCCTCTCGCGTATCCTTCTTCTCCATGAATTCATTTTCATTTGGTGGGGGGGGGGGGGGTGTCTTTGAGTTGGCCAAACCATAACCAAGGGATTCTTATTTTTGTATGTTTCTCTTTCTTTAGGGTCTGCGAAGGGTCCGCAAAATTGTTTTCTCCCTTCCATTAATGCGTGGTTTTATTTTTTCACCTCTGAGGTAGGTGATTTTACATATTTCATTTTCGTAGCACTCTGCTAATGTTTTCACTCTTTCTTTTTGTTTTAAAAAAAATTTCACAGCTTTGTTATGCCCTCAATTATCTTGTTATATAGTTCTTAAATTTTTAGAATTTTTTAAGAATATGTTTTGAGTCGGTTCCTAATTTATGTGAATATGTGTCTACGATGACATGTTTTTTTAAGTGCCAAATCTTATTTTCATAATTTTTAAAATGTAATTTGCATCCCTATGGTATTCTTGTATAGATATTTGTGATGCTTTGGCATTGATGAATTGTTTAAAAATTGGTCATTAGCATGATCCATTAATTATGTTTGAGTGTTTATGCAATTGGTGCGTTGATAAATTGTGATATGTGATTTTAAAATAAATTGATGTGATTTTGGGTGTTTTTCCCTTTGTTTTGTTTTATAAAAATGGTGGAAATGTGGTTGGGGTCTTACTTGTGAACTTTGTAATTTTTTTAGGATTTGTTTTTAGATTGTGTTTTGATTTCTTTGTCTGGCATAAATTTATTTTAGGGATTTGTGGTGTTTTTGAGTCCCAGAGATTTATCATAGGGAGTTGCAGTCAGTTTCGAAGGCATGCATGCATGTTCCCTAGAATGGATATGTATAGATATATTTATCTTCTATGTTCATGTTCTCTCGTGGCATGGGGAACATGTGCATTAGTCCAATGAGACACACACACACACACAGATATATATATATATATATATGGATGTGTGTGCATGCGAGCAAGCTTCTATTTGAGTTAAAAAGCTTTGTGTGAACATTGTTTGAGGTAGGAATGTCCATCCCTTCTCTCTTTCCAAAGTTTTACATAGGCACTTTTATGGTTTCATTTAATTTATAAATGTTATTCGCATGCTTATAATCCTGATAGTTTATTCATTTTAGTGTTTCTTTGATGGTTAAAAGTGTTAAAATAGCTTGGAAATAGTTCCATGGTTAGGTGTAGGTGTGTCCAAGCCTTTTCTCCCAATTTTAATCCATTTAATTCTTGTGTTTCCTTAAATAAATCATAAATTATGTTTTTAACCTCTATTATGTTTATAGTTAACTTATGGTAGTGTTTTCCTGTTGAAATACTTGATTAAAAATGGATTTTTGGATGCTCATCTATTTACACACATATTTATTACTTGAAAACTTCGTTGGAACTAAAAGCCTTTATCTACATTGGTATTTTTCGATGAATTGTGTGGTGTTTTCTTGTGAATCAATTTTTTATAACCTGCTTGTCCTATGTTGGATAGTTTTGTAGAACTTAGTGTTTCTGGGGAAAAGATTTTGTCTGTCTCTTTGAATTGGTAGTTTTCTTGAATCCTTGGTTTTATAGTGGTTCTTGTTTTCTAAATGTGGTGGGTCTCTTCGTGTAGTTCTTTAAATTGGTTTGAAAAGAAATCCATGAGTATATGCCAGTTTGGCTTTTGCTGGATATATATTGTTGCGTGTGTGGTGTGAGGCAATGCTTGGTTTGTTTTTAAAAAATTCAATATAGTATAACTAACGAATTTTATTTCAATGCTTTGAAACTTCAAACCTAAGGGCCATTAAGGATTTTTTAAATAAAAAAGTGGTGTTTAAAGTTGTTTTAGAAGAGCTTGTGCAATTTTTTTATAAAGGAATTTTATTATGCAAAACTAGAGGACCGATTTACAACTCCAATTGTGTAATAATGTAGTTTGGATAACCGAATGATGTGACGACCCAGTTGGAAATTTGTATGTTTGACATGTATTCATATATATATATATAAGTATATGGGGCACTCTTATCTAGGGTAACTCTTTATGGGTGAATTCATAGGAAGCATTCATGTTTGGGGTAGGAATGTGCGGTGACATGAGTCACGCCTGTGAGGGCCTTCCTACTTGCACATTATTATTATAACCACAATGGGTTCTTGGGTGTCTTTTTGATGATCGAGTGATGGATGTTGACTAACCCTGATTAGATGGGTTAGTGCCCCTGGATTTGTTATTATGTGAGGCAGGATTTTCCATTGGATTGGTCAGTTAGGGCGGCTAGTTGGTTATAGACTTAGGAACTTCGCTATATGCCAACAGGTGGTTCCGAAACTGATTACGTACAAGGGACTTGTTGGGATGTTTAGGACCACCCATGATTACTGGATTATTTACATTGCTTGTTTACTTTCCATTGCACTAGTTTGTTTTCAGTTTTCACTTGTTACTTGTTTTACTCTAGCCCAAATTCGGTATTTTCTGTATTGGATTTTATTTATAAAATGACAAATGATTTTGGAAATGGTATGTGGTGTGTGATTGTTTTTTTAAATGAGAACGACATGTTGCTTATTTTAAAATGTGAAAACCATAATTTTATATCTGTATTTCAAACTTGTGTCAGTGGACTGTTTGAGAAAAGAGAACGGTTAGATTCAGTGTCTTATTCTTGGAATCCCAACTAAGCATATCAGTGCTCATGACTATTATATCATTCCAGTTACAGGTTCAGTTTCTCATGCTGGTTCCTGGTTTTGCTACTCAATGTTAGAAAAGGCTTGGTTATGAGTTGGGTGGTGACCTAGGAGGTCACAATGATGTATGTACAATTTATTTATTTTTTGTTCCACTACTAGTTTTTTTGGTTATCCTCAGTTTTTGTTTATCTATTAATATTTTTTTCAGAGGCCAAAACATTTCCAACGATTAAGTGCTGATGTCAGACACTAGTTTCCAGCCCGTGGGGATCAGGAACGCCCCTCGGGCCATGCCGTGGGCCGACTCGGGTGACCGGTTCAATGACGACCTGTGTTGGTTCATGAAAAAATGGTATCAGAGGGATGTTATTTTTATTTGGGATGTCTGGTAGATAGATATTAAGATTGTTGGGGCTCAGGAGGTAGGTTACAGGTTGGTGCCTGATCACCCCTGATCGCAATGAGACCAAAGTAACCAGGGGTAGTCTGGGATTTGAGTCTTTTGTCTTTTATTTTTTTGGATTGAGGTATGTCAATTGTGGAGAATTAGTTCACATTGCGGCCTCATATGGGGTGGTGACCCATGTGGAGTCCAAGTTCTTGATTTAAGGTCCTTTTAGTGTTATGCCTTACTAGGGGCTTGGCTCACCACCATGTCTCCGAGTTAGGCACAAACACTAGTTCCTCATTTTGATGGTTTATAGTTGGTTGTGTTTCATTTTGAACTCAGTTGATGTGAGAATGTGTTAAAAATGAAAGTTATTTTGAAATGAGATAAAGGGGATTCCTTCCAAATTGTTTTTGAAATTAGTAAAGTGGGTTTTTATAGATAAAGTGTATCGGTTTGGAAAAACTAGTTATGTGTTTGGATTTGGTAAGGAAAATAAGTGTTTTAACCTTATCACCCCTTATGGAGGGTCACACGTGTGTGTGTATGTACGGAGAGTGCATGTGGGCACTTGTTCACAGATTATTTGAGCGAGATTGAATGAATGCAGATGTGACTGTTCATAAGGTTCCATAGGTGAGTTTAAAATTTTTAATGAAATAATGTTTTGAAAAAGTAATTATTTCTTGTGTTTGTATATGTTTTGGTTATGGGCCTATTCCCATTGGACATCAATATTGCTATGATTGAGTTTTGTCTTGATACCAGTTTTGATTGTGTTTTTCGTGTTTTTGTAAACATGATGCCCAGAAAGCCTCCAAAAATTGTTAATGAGTTATGCCCAGTTCCCAGTTCATTTTGTCTATTTCCAGATATCGAGGTAATTGATGTCTGTTAAAGCCTTCTTTATAGTTCTGAAATATAGGGTGTCTTCGGGTTGTTGGGAACTCCCAGGTTAGTTAAGGTTCGTACTGTCCTAGAGTTATTTGAGGGTTTAGTTCTTGACTAGAAAAGCTGGGATGTCTCATCGTAGTTAGATTCTGGTGTGTAATTGGTGGCGGTCGGCTCTTGTGAAGGTTCCCCATATGGTAAGAAGTTCATGCCGAGGGAACCTGTCTCTAAGAATCTATCTTCGTCTGTACCGAATACTAGGTTGTTGGACCATTCTCACGCATGCCACTAGTGTGGCTAGTTTAGGCACTCTAAGCCACCTTGTCGCATCCCACTGAAGTCTTGCTACTATGCGACTGTTCGGGATCGGGTAGAGTTCTGAAAAAAGCATCATTCGGGAGGAAGGAGTTAGGGACCAGAGGACACAAATTCTTGACTATGAAGCAGGAGATGCATTAACCATCAGGGTCCCAACAACAGGTCTCGGGGTGAAGTTTTCACATAGTCAAGAGTTTTTTAGGGTGTGTGGAACCTCAGTCCGGATAATGTTTTCAGCTTTTATATGGTAATATAAAAAATGTCATTGTTCTATTCTCTTCATTTTCGTAAGATCATATTTTTTGTGGTGGCATGATGAGATCGTTCCACCACAATCAAAGAGGTCTTATCTACTCTCAGCATGGTTTCAAATCATTCAAAATCCCTAAAGTGCATTGGGCCGGTGAATACACAAACTCATTCTGATTTTGAGTTTGGTCTCAATTGTGTTTGTTTGGGGGATGGTTGTTTTCATGAAATCAATGGACGATGTTTTTGGGCCCTTACATAGTTCGAGTCCCTCTCTGTATGCTTTCCTTTAGTGTGTTTGGGTTTTGTGATGGAATCCTCTATCCCATCATCCCAATGTGCTAGTTTTTTGCACAAAATATTTTCTTAATCCTAATGGTGGATTTGTTCAATTAGCATTGAGTAGGCGAGTTGAGTTTGGTTTGGGAGTTCACACGTGGGGCGATATCTTCAGGTTTTAAGGGTTTTTGTATTAGTGAATTATTTTTGTGGGGAGAACTCTCTCATGTTCTACCCTCAATATAAGGTAGCAGTTTTCCTTG
The DNA here is from genome assembly GCA_963277665.1 of Viscum album. Classification (NCBI taxonomy): domain Eukaryota; kingdom Viridiplantae; phylum Streptophyta; class Magnoliopsida; order Santalales; family Viscaceae; genus Viscum; species Viscum album. The sequence goes on along the minus strand of OY728127.1, from coordinate 89,902,432 downwards.
AATTGGTCGAGTGAGATTATTTTTTGGAATGGTCACCCCGAGGCTCTCAGTTCTTTATGTTTTTGTTTGGGCAGAGACTCAAGTTGGGTTGACTGTTGCCTTGGGGTCTTTCTGGGGGAAGAAAGTGTTTGTGGTGGGGAAACTTTTCACACCCTGACCTAGGAAACCTATTTATTTTGATTTATTTTTATTATTTACTCAGTCCCACGTAATTTTGATGAAGTTTAGTTGGGTCCTGTTTTGAAATTTTCAAAGTTTGATGTTTTGGCGGGACTCGGGCCGGAGCACGGTCACCGCACCGCTAGCAGCGACCATGTGTTCTGTCATGGAGACTATGCAGTTGAATTATTATTATTATTATTCAAAAATTAAATGAGTCAAAGATTTATATTAAATTATCATTTAGTTTATATTATTATTATATTGTTTTTATTAATATTATTAATACCATTTATATCTTTTTACAAATATTATTATTATTGAGAAATAATTTTTTTTCTAATTCTATTATTGTTATTATTATTATTATTATGAGTTGGTTATTAATATTATTATTAACATATCAGTTATTATTATTATTATACTATGATGTTTTTTACATGAAAACTACCCTCCCCCCACCCTCTCCCCTTACTCGCGACACCCCCCCCCCCCCCAGAATGGCGCAGCCCCACTTCCCTACCCTGTTTGATTTGCAGTGCACCATCCCAACTGACATCTCCAAAGAATCTCATCGCACCAACCTCATCTGATGCGACTTGTCTTCCTTGTGCTCGTGAAACCCCAGCTCGGGTCCTCCTCTAACTCTCGAACCATCCCTCCTAGCGCACCTTGTTCCTATCGACCCGCTGCTCTGGCCTGTGCACGACGGCTTCACCCTGGTTTCCTGACCTCCAGTTGACCTCGCCTGCTCCGGCCGCACCACCCTCAACCACCATGACTCCCCCCTCTCTAGGATCCTTCTTCACCATGAATTCCATTTAATTATGGGGGGAAATTTGAGTTGCCCAAACTCTAACTGAGGGATTTTTATTTGTGTGTGTTTCTCTATTTTTAGGGTCTACTAATGGTCTATGAATTATTTTTATCCCTTTTGTCAATGCGTAGTTGTATATAAACACCTCCGTGGTAGGTGATTTCACGTATTTCATTTCTAGAGAACTGCGCTAATGCTTGCACTCTTTCTTTTAGTTTTAAAAATTGTTTTTCAACTTTGTTATTCCATTAATTAGTGTGCTATAGAGTTCTTAAATTTTTAGAATTGGTTACGAATATGTTTTGAGTCAGTTCCTAGTTTATTTCAACAGGAATCTATGAGGGAAAGCATGTTTAAGTGCCAAATCTTATTTTGATAATTTTTAAAATGTAATTCACATCACTATGGTATTCCCATCTAGATTTTTGTGATGATTTAGTATTGATGAATTATTTTAAAATTGGTCATCAGCATGATTCATTAATTAGGTTTATCTGTTTATGCACTTGGGGTGTTGATATATAGTGATATGAGCTTCAAAAATAAATTGATGTGATTTTGGGGGTGTTTCCCTTAGTTTTGTTTTATAAATATGGTGAAAATGTTGTTTCGGTTTTACTTATGAGATTTTTGATTCTTATAGGTTTAGTTTTTTGATTGTGTTTTGATTGCATTGTTTGGATTAAATTTTATTTTAGGGATTTGTGGTGTTTTTGAGTCCCGGAGATTTATCGTAGGGAGTTGTGGTCGGTTTTGAAGGCTCGGAAGCATGTTCCCAAGTATGAATATGTATATATATATATATATCATCTGTGTGTGTGTGTTCCCTCATGGCGTGGGGATCATGGTAATCAGTCTAAGGATATATATATATCTGTGTGTGGATGTGCTAGTGTGTGAGTGACCTATTGTTTGATTTAGAAAGCATGGTGTGTCTATTGTTTGAGGTAGGTGTTTCCATTCCTCTTCTCATTCTGAAGTTATCCATAGGCACTTTCATGGTTTCATTTAATTTATAAATGTTATTCGAACCCTTATAATCCTGATATTTTATTCATTATAGTGTTTCTTTGATTGTTATATGTGTTAATAACATCTTTGAAATAGTTCCTTGGTTATGTGTAGGTGTTTGCCGGAATTTGCTCCCAATATTAATCAATTTAATGCTTTAGTATTCTTAATTAAATCTTATATTATGTTTCGAACATCTATTATGTTTATATCTTACATTTGGTAGTGTTTTATTGGTGAAATATTTGATTAAAAATGTATTTTTGGATTCTCCTCTATTTACGCACATGTTTATGCCTTTCCAACTTGGTTAGAACTAAATGCCTTTATCTACAATGGTATTGTTTGATGACTTGAGTGGTGTTTGCTTATAGAAACATTTTTTTGGATCTTGTTTGTCCTGCGTTGGTTAGTTTTATGGAACTTAATGTTTTTTTAGAAATGATTTCTCATGTCTCTTTGAATTGGTAGTTTTCTCAAATCCTTAGTTTTATAAGCAGTTCTTGTTTTCCAAATTTGGTGGCTCTCTTCATGAAGTTCTCTAAATTGTTTTGAAAAGAAATCCATGAGTATATGCCTGGTTGGCTTTTGGTGTTTATATTTTGTTGAGTGTGTGGTGTGAGGAAACACTAGGTTTGTTTTTACAAAATTGAATATAGTATCACTAAAGACATTTATTGCAATGCTTTGAAACATAAAACTTGAGGGCCTGTTTGGATTTTTAAATACAAAAGTGGTGTTTATAGTTGTTTTAGAAGAGCTTGTACTATGTTTTTATAAAGGAAGTTGATTACATAAAAACAGAGGTCCGATTTATAACTCCAATTTTTTAATAAAGTAGTTTTGATAACCGAATGATGTGATGGCCCAGTTGGCACTTTGTATGTTTGACATGTACACATATATATAAGTATATGAGGCACTCCTATCTTGGGTAAACCTTTATGGGTAAATTCATAGGAATTATCCGTGTTTGGGGTAGGGAAGTGTGGTGAGATGATTCATGCACGTGAGGGCCTTCCTACTTGCACAGTATTATTATAACCACCATGGGTTCCTGGTAATATTTTAGATGATCAAGTGACAGCTACTGACTAACCCCAATTAGATGGCTTGTTACCCCTCGATTTATTGTTAGGCTAGGTGGGCTTTGCCACTGGACTGGGCAGTTAGGGTGGCCAGTTTTTTATAGACATATGAGCTTCACCATACACCGACAGGTGGTTCTAAAACCAACTACATCCAGGGTTCTTCTAAGGATGTGTAGAACCACCCATGGTTACTGGATTATTTACATTTCTTGTTTACTTTCCATTGAACTAGTCTATTTTCAATTTTCACTTGTTACTTGTTTTACTCGATCCCAGTTTCCGTATTTTCTGTTTTGGATTTTATTAATAAAATAATAAATTGTATTTGGAAATTGTATGTGGCATATGTTGTTTTTTAAATGGGAACAACATGTTGCTTATTTTAAAATGTGAAAACTCTACTTTTATATCTGTATTTCAATCTTCTTTTAGTGGACTGTTTCGAAAAAGAGAACAGTTGGATTCTTTGGTTTATTCTTGGCATCCCTACTGAGAATCTTGGTGCCAATGCCTATTATATATTTTAAGTTGTAGGTTCAATTTCTCATGCAGGTTTTGGGTTCAGCTGCTCAATGTTAGACCAGGCTTAGTTCTGAGTTGGGTGGTGACCTAGGAGGTCACAATGAGGTATGTAAAATTTATTTTTTTGTTCCAATACTAGTTTTATTTGGTTATATTTTATTTTGGTTTATCTATTTATCTTTTTTTCATGGTCTATATTGATCCCAATGGTTATGTGTTGATACTCGACACTAGTTTCCAGCCCTTGGGGATCGGGAACGCCCCTCGGGTCATGCCATGGGCCTGCTAGGGTGACTGGTTCAGGGTCGACCCGGGTTGGTTCGTGACATAAAATATAATATATTTTATAATCATCAAATTGGGAAATAAATATGAACTTTTAATACACATGTAATACGAATACATATTTATTATTCTGTATTAAGTAAATGTATTAATAAATAAATATTTTATATATTACATTGTAAATCCATATTCAATATATAAAATTTAATTCACATATTAAAATATTGAATATCTGTTGATCAAATTTCTAAAATCATTCAATATTAAATAAATATTGTTCTGCATGAGAGAATAAATTGACTCATAGAGACAAAATATGTTGAATATAGAAATGTCCATCGATATAATATGGTACCACATCAAGGAACAAATATAGAATGATGTTGGTGTAGAAACAATTATACCCTTTATATAAACAATATTATGTTATATTATTTATTTTTCAACCAATATGCCATCATGCATGACTCATACAAATGAAATCAGTATAAATTATCTATTTATTATTTTTTAGTTTTAAAAAAACATGTCTATTATTATCCAAGGTTTTAAAAATTATTTGATAAATTAATTTAAATAAATTAGATATATATATATATATATATATATAATATTCCATTCATTCAAAAGGTTAAAATCATTCCCTTAACATTCAACTATTGTAGTATTAGTTTTAACTCACCCAACATATGTCACCACTTTATTCATTTATTTCTCTATATGCAGTGTTTTTAAATAAATTATAATGATTAAATATACATTATAATAATGCACATAAAAAATACCAATAAAAAAAATGAATCTTCAAAAAACATAAAATATGGGGATTCCCAATTACCAAGACTATCAATAGGACCCCACATATCATATATCAAAAAGTGGGATGTTATTTAGAATAAGAACTAATGCCTATAATCCCCAACTATCAAGATGATAAACACCATCTATGTCTCATTATAAAGATTTCTTGAGAATGTATGACATATTTATTTAGGATTATATTTATTTAAAATCAAATTTATAATTATATTGAAGAAATACTATTACCTATTGATGAAATGTTTTCTAAAACATTATCATAATAATATTTCTTAAATTTATTTTCATTATGTGAAAATAATATATTTATAAATTATTCTTTTAGGAAATTTATTTTCAGGATCCAAATTGAATGGACTGTGCATTTATAGTGATTCATTATCTATATCTTAGAGTGTATCCTTAATTTAATTTTTATTGGATATAGTCATTTAGTTTCTATGTGTACTTTGAAATTTAAATGTTATTGCAACAGTACTCATTGTCACATAGTATTTTCATCATCACAGACTATCATTGAAATTATATCATTTTTCTAATTATGATTTGGGAATTTATACAAGTCCATTGTTCTCTATAGTAGAGTAATAATATTTCCACATATCACACTAAAAATTATATTGTGTCTCCTATGTCTATAATAGTTATTTAGTTTTAATATTATATTTTCATTCATGTGGAATAATTTTATTTTTTGTAGTCTTTTATTGTAATAATGTTTTATTTTACGATAAATCTCCTAAATTATGTTGTTCATGTGTAGAAAATCAATTGTGTTTCTACCACTATTTTCATCCAATCCTAAATGTAATATCTGATGATCTATTACAATCCCACATTTAAAAAAATTAGGTTACATGATCTCAAGAATGCCTCCCCATATGCCAGAGGCTGCTGAATAGTAGTAGGGTGTGATGAGTATAGTAGGAAGACAATACCACATTATTCTTAGTTATAATACCGTGAAAATAAATAATATAAATAAATATCAGAGTAACAAAGAGTAACTGAAATAGTAAAAAATACATCAGATGTTTAAAATGAGGAAACAACAAACAAAATAAAAGAGACCCAATAATGAATGCATGAAATTGTTCTAAATTAGAAAATAAAATTAATAAAAATAAAGGAACTAGATGAAAAAAATATAATTAAATAACCATGATATTGATAACCATGTTAGTATCATCTACAAACATAATTGCATCTTACAATCAAAAATAATCCATAAGGTCCATTTTCCTTTTCCATACCCGAACCTACATAATTTTGTTAGGTACAAAATGGTTCACAAAATATGGTGGTACAAAAAATCAATATGTCGACACCACCATGTCTAAAGAAAACCAGTCTAAAAATAATTTCATGCAAAAAGTAATAAACTATTGTATTAATTTATAAGTTAATATAATAATACAATCAAACTTTTTTAGAAACATCTTGAATATATCTAAACATGCTCAATTCTATGACAACACTAACATAAATGTTGAATACAAAAATTATAGGGAAAATCCCTATGTATATCAATTAAATCATTTGGACCATATACCCTTTATAAGCAATACAGCGTGAAATTGGACCATGACTGTTAGAATTACATCATATGGACCAATACCTCTATATAATCATTGAATCATGAAACTGGGTGATGCCTACTATATAGGCATTACAAGTTCATGATGAATCCCTATATATAATAATTAAAGACTAAAACAGTGCCAAGACATCTATATATAAACTAAAACATCATACTATGCCAAGAAGGATATTTAATCATTACAATATCCAGGACAGACCCTATATATAATAATTATTACACGAATCACAACACATGTCATAATATAAATGATATAGCAATATCATATTGTAATCCTCATTGTTCAATTATAAAAATAACAATTTGCCTTTAAATTTAACATTAATTTTTAAAATAAACCATCCCTAGTAATTTTAATAAACAATAATCCATTAGAATATTTATTCTATCTCATGAAATCACCTAAGTTATCATGTTATTCTAAATAAAGTACAATACTCTAAATAATTCATTATTATTTATTAGATAACTCACCAAAAATGAATAAATAAGAAATTTCACAATAAAATTAAATCCAAAGGGATCCAATGAACCAAAAAATCCATGATTAATCACAATTCACCATTCAATTCATTATTTAACATATTTTTTAGTTCAATTCATAATATTACACATAATAAATAGTTAAAGACACCATAGTGTTATGTGTTATTCCACATACTTTCAACATGTGTTCAACACAATGCATCCAATAAGAAACACAAAAAATGAATTCCATGAATATCTCAAGAAAACACAATGATCACATGAGATCAGAATCAACATCATAACTGGCCATGGAAAAGAGATTTCACTCACACAATCAGAAGGAAATGGAAGGTAAGGGGAATCCTATGATAAACAACTCAAAATAAATCTATTTCTTGATCATGATGTCTGGAGTAGATGATGTCACTCATTAATCTCATAGAAATCACATAAATATTGAGGGAATATAGCTTCAAATGGTTGGGAAAAATCACTAACAAATCATGTATTTAAAATATCCTAGACTAATTAATACATGATGTGTAATGTATTACGTGGAGTGTAATTATAAATTTATGAGTTCATTGAAAATTTAATCACATCAGGATTTATTAACCATCCTCGAACATTAAATATACATAAATATAGATTTAGTGTAGTTAGCATGCTCATCTCATGAAACAGATCATGGACTATATAAATTTCATGGCATCGCTCCTGTAAAAACCATGGATCTCTTCTTCTACAAACACACCTAGGCAACCAATGATGTCTTCCAATAAAATGGTAAACTATCAAATTCCTATTTAACATGTCTATTTGATGAATTAATAAATTAAAATAAACATTTATCCCTGAAAATTATGTCAATTACTCCAAAAAAAATTCTCTTCATCTTTGAGTGAGACACGACCAGTGAGTTTTAATGGCATAGTAAAACTCAAACAAATGAGGTTTAACAAAAAACTAAATTTGGGATGTAATAAGAAAAATATAGTTCTTAAATACTCCCCACCATTTAATATAGCATCCCTAAGTTTATCAATGCATCATTATGGGGTGTCAATGAACATGTTTGGACATTGTGATCACATTTCATGTTTCCTCTCCACGGTGTCCTACTAAACAAGCTATTTCTTCCACATCACATGAACTAGTGGTATAGTCATTCTCCATAAATATTTATCACTTCAATCCAAAATATATATTGTTATATTTTCAAAGAATGCATCTACTCTAAAATTTATTTCATCAATTTATACCACATAGAAGGGATATGAAGATATCACCAAATATATTAAGTATAAAAACATCGTGCATGGAACTATAGCACAATAGAAAGGATAATAAATAGTCCACTAAACTAACCCATTACATGATCTTAAATAAAAAAATATTTTACACTTGCTTCACCTATTTTCATTATATTATGTTTCACCATCCTAGGAGATAGTAGATATAAAACATGATTACTGACATAAAACTCTTGAGGCCATCTCTGATTATGAACATAACATTTCTTCCTAATATGTGTTGTCACCAACAACCTCTAGATAAATTAAACCTTCTCAGATTTATCCTATACATATTTGGGTCAAGCATGCGCTGGACAACCTTCCTATAGCCAAAAAATAGGTGAACGACACACATGAACATACAAATCCTCTATAGGTTACAAAAATATTGACCCATGGAAACTTTTATTATACAAAATATACAAAAGTTCCCTAAGCTACTCCTATATCCGATAAAATCCAAAACACATGTATACTAAAAAGTATAAAAAATCAGAGTGTTATAATTATATTCACCATCAGTATAAGAATTTATTGTTTTTTTTCAAATGAATTTCCAATCCTAGATCCTTATAAATATCATTATAAAACCATGATATGAAATTTTGATCCCTATACAAAAAAATAATCCAAAAAACAAAATTCCATTACAATATATCATATATTTATAGAAAATTAATATCATTAATAGTGAAGGATTGAATAATTAGAAAAAGTAGGATACCATCATGAGATGACCCATTATCACCCAGAAGCCACAATTAATTTATTTTTTCATAAATCATTCTATCACAAAATTAATTACGACATAATCCCATTTCTACAATGGAATGGGTAGAGGCTGAAACAGCATAGCGGACCACTGATTCTTGGATTTTACCTATTGATGGGTGGAATATTTTATAATTAAGACTTCCCCCACCTTGATTATTGTTTTCCACCATTTCTTTATATAGATATCATGATACATTTGTGTCATTATAGGTTTTTCCACCCATCTAGAAGCCTGAATCTCTCCCATTTTCTCCTCACTCCTACATCTATGAACCCATTCTTATCCATATAAATAAAGATATTTTTCATTTCCAACATACTATCAGGATGGTTTCTCACTGACTTATATGTTGTCTCTTAGAACTATATCATTTGGATAAGATAACTACTCTATCTGGATATGATCAAGATGAATCAGATGAATTATATTGAATTTGGAGATACTAATCCAAAATATACTTGAATATGTACATTCATGTCTACCATGAGTTCCATCATCCAACACTCATTATAAAACTTCCCTATATAATTATTTTGAGTCTTCAAGCTAAATTAATTTGTGTTTCTGGTTGCCTTTACTAGTGTATATGGGAACTCAATTTAGAAATATTGTAGATAAATGACCCAACTACTCATTTTAAGGTTTAGGTCCCACTGATAAATGATGACCTTGAGGATCTTGTGGTTCATGTACACCACATACCTATCATGAAAAAGTTAGTGTCTCTAACATATAATGGAATGTAAAAATTCTTACGAATCTAGATCAGGAGTAAGAAGATTTCTCTCATGTTTTCTATGGTGTCTGCAACCATAAGAAACCACCCAATCCTCTTGAATCATAGTGATTCTGATTCCAACTATAATTGTGTCATAGTACATGGTAAATGATTTACCCAACATAGGTAGCATGATTATTGGCGATGATGTCATCCTACTATTCAAATACAAAAAACACATTCCAATGATTTTGACAAATAACATCACCCCTTTCTTGGTCATCTCAGACATTTTTACATTCAAATGAGATGATTATTGTATAAAACATCGATAATAGCATGTGAAACCAAGAGAAATAAAAATCAGGAAGACAATCCTAGGTCCCTCCAAATTATGAATAGTTTCCACCTTATTTGGTTCCACATAATCTCTTAGACATTAGATGACATGACCCAATGTTTCACCTTATAAATACAAATAACATTATTTGTATATCTTGGCCTAAAGATGATGCTCTATTAATGTACTAAAGATGATATCATGATGCTGAGAATTATGGTTTAATAAATGGGAGTACACTAAGATATTGTCAACAAAAACCAAATATATATATCCTATAATAGGATGGATGATCATATTTATCATGTCCATGAATACCTCTGCTGCATTCATTATACCAAATGGAACCACTACGAAATCACACAAGCCATATATACTCCAAAAATCCAGCTAAGGTATCTTTCATGGTCTCACCAACAATTTTTGGTATTTTAATCTTAAATATATCATAAATAAATACTTATCACATCTCGAATTATTGAATAGATCATCGAAGAATGAAAGGGGATACTGATTACTAACTATCATCTAGTTTAATCTTAGATAATCCACGAATATGAAAAATCTCACATTATATATCTTGGAATAAATAACTATAAAACCCAATGGATACATTCTAGTCACTAAAAAACTAAAAGAAATTATATTCACCAATGAAACATTCAACTATTGATGTTATGATAGTTTCATCATGTACAATGGAATAGAAACAATATCTACTGTAAGAACAAACCCATTTAGGAACTCGAACTCTTGCTCAGGTTGAAATCAATAGAACTAATTAGGAAATACCTCATGAAAATGGTATACCCTATAGGAAAACTATTATCATGTATTCCACTATATTACTTGAAAATATTTGCAACTAGAGGCATGAGATTGTCACCCCTCTACTGAAATAGTCCTACAAGAGTTGGCCAACAATCCCACCCTCTTTGGTGAGAACAATTCCCTCATTGTTGTAGAAAAGAAACTCTCCCATGGAAATAGTCAATATGATCCCAATATTGAAACAGAAAATCCATATATAGAATCATTTCCATACGAGTCATTACAGTAAAAATATGTCCCACAATATACAAAATATACTGACTTCCAATCATCGCACATTGAGAAATTTGAAATTACATAACAATACACCCAACATTGTATTGAGCGCCAAAATATCATCCAAACATTCCACATCCAATAACAAATATTTTTTGAAAAAAAATCAACCATAATAATGTGATCCTCCTATTACAAATATAATCCATTTTGGGGTAGATGATATAAGAATATTACCTATGATGGTAGAAGGAACTACATCCACACTAACCAGAGTAGTCTTCATAAAATGAATATGAAATCCACCATTAACAAGGTATATAATGTGACTCCCTTGAGATATTCCCTCTACCAAGAAATGTCACTCATTTATTGCAGTACCACATCCCCTTCCTCACTTAGAATATCCATGGAAAACCTAGATACTATTCTACTAAGTGGTAGTTTTTTCCTTTCCAGACATTGATACCTATCCAGATCACATATCATTACATTATTGTGTGAATTTCATATTAAACATATGAAGATTACCAACCCACCATAGTACATGACTCTCTAACACAAGGTATTCCCACTAAGGCCTCTTGTGTCCCATAATCTCACATAAGTAACCCTACAATGGAAAATATTCATGAGACAGATACACACTACCCTAATTTCTCTTTATGATTTTTCCTTAGTGATAACTATCATAATAATTCTTATTGGCTATAGGTGTAGAGAACCCAATTTTCCCTACATAAATAGAATAGATCTTTCTAGGGGCCTCTATCATATTTTCTTCCATGATCAGTGATTGATTCTTCATATAAATAAAATTATGAAAAATACATTCATATATATTTAGATCTAATAGATAAACACATCCTAAAAATATCTCATCCTAAATATCTCATCATATGCTAATGATGGTACATAGTGCTATATGTTAGAGAAATTCTAAATTTAGTCCATTACTAACATAATCTCATACATAATTGAATAAACTAGGTATCATTCAATTCCCTTGATTTTTGGGGATAGAAGTGTCTCCATAACATTTCCTTTAATTTTTTACAAGATAAATCCTATACTTCCCAGCATCATCTTGAATTTCCAACCAACACTTTTTGAGTTCACAAAGCATGTATATATAGATACTTTCTCTTATCTCTATAGGTTTCTTATGGTGGTTATAAATCATTTAGATTGACTCAATCCAAACTAAGCTAACTGGGGACCTCCCTCCCCATTGTATGTAGGCATATTATGTAGTGAAACTACCTCTTTAGCTCTGATGTCAATGGGGTATTGTGAAAAGTCTCCCTTTCTATAGATTATATGACCCTTAAGAATTCTTTGTGATGTTGATCATCCATCTCATATTATAGATATATAATAAGGTTTGTCTTAGCAGCATTAGGAGTATGATGACCTGTAATCTCCTCACATTGAATATTAACAGGATGAGGAAGCATTTTCCCTATAATACTAACACATTCGGTTGATACTTATATAAAAACAATATCATCCTAAAATGGTGGAAATAACAGTACCACGGGCTCATAATTTATCAAAATATGGATAACTAGTGTTTTAACATGACAGTATAGTTCATTAATTATATTTATTAGATATAACGATTTTTTTCATTTAAAATTTTATACAAGAAAATATGTATCACATGAAATAAATATAACCCTATAAAAAATGAATTTTAAAATACTTCCATGTGCTTCAACCATGATGCATAAAAATCATCTCTTTCCATATCAGGCAATGTGAAATAATATTGAGAAATAATAACAAAAAAGCACAAGTGAATCATTCTAGTTAAAATGATCTCAAAAATAGAAAAAAAGCAGAGTGAATAGTAATCCAATCCCTATGTACACATATATCCCCTAGTACATGGGTTAGCTACACTCATAGAAAAGTTCAATTCCAGGTCCTGAAACATCCATGTCTCATTTTTACCATTATAAAATTGTAATCAAAAGATAAAAATAACCACCGAATATAATAACACTTCACAACATCCCCTTATCTATAAATTTATCAACTGGCCCAATCAATTTTTTATAGGACCTAGAGAACACCTCATCATATGATAGAGGCTTCCAAATAGTAATGGGGGTGGGATGAGTATATTGGGGATACAGTACCCCCTATTTTAGTATTATTGAATACTCGAATGATATAATATATATAAATATATGGGTACAAAAAAATTTCAAAAACATTACTATATACATATTGAATATAAAAAGAGGAAACAATTATCCAAATTATAGGGAACCATGAAATGAAATTCAGAAAAGTATATGAATGTAAAACAGAATGTAATAGTAAAAACGAACAACATGATACAAATAATATCAAAATACCTCGATCCAAAACACCATATCGGTCCCAACTCCATATATTAACCCATCCAGTAAGAAAAAATTAGTTACAAGGACCCTTTCCTTTTTCCAAACCAACATCAATGTAATCTACCCTTGTACCAAAGGGTGACCCAACTTTAGTATGACTGAAAATTAATAGTTTGAGACAACCAGGTCTAAAAAAAAGTATTATAATTATTTCATCTAATAATGTAATATAAAAGTGAATTGATTAATTGTTTAATATAATACCAAATTCAACATGCTTCAGCAGTATTTCAAAACATCTCTAAGAATATAGAACAACCATTCCAACCAAAACCAAAAACTAGCACATATTAGAATAACCTGCCAAATCCCTCTATATTGGAATTTCATTATCTGGGCCAATGACCCTATTTAATAATTACATCATGAAACTAGTAAAAGGATAATATATTTTTATTTAAAAATCCTTGTTAATCCCATTATATATGAATTAAATTAGGAAACTTGGAAAAGATAACTATATAACAATTATAGCATCCATGCCAAACCATCTATAAAACAATTACACCAATAAATTGGGTGAAGCCTTCTATAAAAGATTAAAACATAAAAATAGGACAACAATATTTTATCCAAGACCTCTATATAATCAATATAGATTAAATTAAAACACATATCATAAAAGAAATGAAAAAAAAATATTATATCATAATCTTCAATGGTTAATTAAGTAATTTTCCAGTTTTTATATATTTACACATTTTATTTTACAAATACTTATCAAAATTCATTTCAATGAACAATAATCCATTAAAAATAGAATTCTATATTATGGAATCACAAATTATTTTATTTCATGCTAACTCACTTTAATTTATTATCCAATCCATTACTATTTATAGATTTTCCCACCCAATGGGAATAGAAAAGCAATGACACAATTCCATTAAACCAAAACTAATGTGAGGAATAATCTAACAACCAATTTAAAATTATTTATAATTTATTTAATTAATGTGAATATTGTGTCTAAATAATTCAGAATATTTCACATTATTAATAATTATATAGACCAAATGGTTACGTTTTAGACCACATAACTCCAACTATTGATCAAAAAAACATAAAAAAGGTAACTCTAACAAGAATGAAGGTGTGGAATATCACAAGAATAAACATTGAACATGTGAGATAAAGATCAACACCCAATCAAATCATTGTAATAAGATAGAATGACCACAATTAAAATACAACAGAAGAAAATGGAAAACCAAATTAAACCAACTAAAAAAGAATTATTTCATGAATGGTACATCTAGAGAGGATGAATAGACTATAAAATCACCTATAAATTATCTAGGACTTTATATATGGGAAATGATGTTGATGGTCAATTATTACATAAGAAAGTCATGGGTTTTAAACAACATGACCTAGGAAATACATGATGTAAAAATTTATTACTCACCATGTAATTCTCAACTTATGAGTTCATTGAACTTTTTGTTCCCCCTGGTGATATTAACATTGAAGATATATTCCTCATCTTCTAAGATTTTTCATGTCATGAACTATTTCATGGATTTTAGTCATTTAATGAAATGTTTATAGTGGCAGTAACACGTTGTGTAATTCATTTATACATCATGTAAATGCACAGTAGATTAGTTTAAGACAGGCTTCTTAAAAAGGGATCAAACCACCTTCATTCCATTAAAACACACATGAAACAAACATAAACTCATTTGAAACATTTTTAACAATAATTAATTAATAAAAACAACCATAATTCCCTAAAAAATAATTCATTTCCCCCAAAAGAACCTCTATGTCTTAGAATGATACTTGAAAAATGAGGTTTAATGATAATGGAAATACCAAAAAAGTGGCACAAGGAATAAAAAATGCACGACATACCAAGAAAAAGATGAGATAATATAATAAATGTTTTTATAAGATAATACTCACATGTGAAAATAAATATTATCTTTGATTGATCTTGTACATTGGTCATTTATAATGATTTCATATTAGAATCCTTCACAACACTCCCCCATTATACATTAAATACTTCCAAAATCATTGATACACAGTGATACATGACAATTGAATCTGATCATACAATAACAAACTATCCAACTATTGATTTTATTCTTAATATTTTATTATTTCATATTACATGGTTTGATTTTTGGATTCCAACGAACATAAAACATCAATATTTGATTTATGGATATCATAAGATATAGATGTTTCTAGGATATTAGGAGATTTCATACATAATTGGTGATAATAACTAAATAATTTGTGTGTGGCCTATATTCAAAAATTTTTCACTATTATAATTCTCTCCTTTTATTTCATTCATTCACATATGTGAATTTGATTTTCTTTCAATTCACATAGTTTACATCATTGGTAGAGTTTGGTTTTTTCATAGGTAAAATTTGGTCATAAAAAATAGTTCCCCCACATTTCATGACTGTATTCAGCATCTAAAATAGTAAATTTTTCTTATATTGAATTTATTGTTTCATTTATCACCTCATTAAAGAACTTGTTTATCTTAACAGGTAATATTATTTAAAAAAAAGATTTAAAAATCCTATTTTATTTCTATTTGAATTTATCATGTTTAAATCCACATTATTTGTCTCTACTATTTTCGTAGTATATTTTTTATGATTTTGGATTTTACTCCTTAACTAGTAATGGAATATGGGGAACCCTTTCATAGATTTTCTAGAAGGGATTTTCATTATATTAGTAGTATGGTACCTTTATATAGATTACTATTTATTTGATCTAACCATATGTATGTTTTGAAATAAGTGTTATACACTTAAATAATTCATTATATACCCTTTTGGTTCACTTGTATTAATAGGTTCTCCTTTACGATATGTGTCTTAGTTACACATTAACTCCAACTGCATACAAAGACAACACAAATAAATTTTTAAAATTACATTGATGTTGTGGGTAATATAAATTTTCATATCAAAATTTGTGAATGTTTCCAATATGAAACATGGGGTTTTCCCCTGAATATTCATACATATGGTTTCATTACCATCATGTAGAAGTTTCAGCTAATCATTATGTTCCATTCTAATTTTATCTTACAACAATTTTTTCATATCATGGTTTTATTTGAATAATGATGTACATTTATATTCATTCCTAGATTCCATGATATCTATTATTTCATTTTAGTCACCTTTGACTACCTTTGGTATATCTACCTAAATGTTTAATTTTATGGGGGAGATTTATGTGATTAAATTTAGAGTCATATTTGAGAGATAAACTATTATAAACAAAACTGGTTTTTTGTGATGATGTTGAGCATATATGAGGCACTATAGGATTCAGGATATGTTGTATACTATATCATTAAAATTGGATTCCCATCCTTGTTCTTTGATTTTGTGAAGATCGTATTAATGGGTATTTTTCATCTCAAACACTCAGATATTGTAGTGGCCTCTAGTTATTTCCAAATAAGAAATATATATATGTGTATATTGGTAATTCTAACAAGGGAAAAATTTATATTTTCTTAATATTTGATTGAGGTTTACTAATTTTATTTTCATCTTCATTGTGAATTATTCCCTTTTTCACACACATGGTTTTATTTTATTGAACTTTTATAATTGTATGAATTAATTTAGTTCTTGATGTAGTTTAGAAAAAATTAAATCTAATAAAATAAATTCTTCGACGTAATTGAAAATTTATATACATTACTCTATTTTCATTGTTTCTAACCATATCATTTATTTATCACAATTCATTGTATCAATATGGGATGTAATTATATACATTTTACATGGAATTTTGATAAATTAAGGGAAACCCTTATGGGTTCCCTTAAATTGTTTATGTCGAATAGTTATACATAGGATAATGATATCTGGTGTGCATTCTTTTTATAAATTTACTGGGAACAACATCTTAAAATTATAGAGAAATAGGTTGACATTGTGTTAATCCAACCCAGGGCTACATGATGATATTAACTATGATAAAGAATCATATAAATTATCTGTATAATTAATTAAATCATATCACATACTCCAATGAACCTTCTGATTTCATGATGAAATCAAGTATCACATCAATGAGTATCATGTATGAAAATAAATATAAGAGTTCTGATATGAAACATTTGTTTCGTGAATTTTGTCTAAGCATGATAAAAATATGTGCAAAAATCACATATAGGTTGACTAAATATTATACATAAACTATATACCTTGAATATGTGTCTCAGAACTCACATTAGGGATATCTTAGTGTTTTTGAAAAAATCATGACAAATTTTTCCAATATAGATCTTAACCATTAAGATGATGAAAAGGAAATTAAATTTCTAATATCATTGTATAGTTTATATGATAATCTAATAGATTATATTTTTCTTAGTATACATTTACTTCACTTAGATTAATTAAAATCGACCATTAATTCTAATGAGCAGTGTGTACATGCAATGGTTAAATTTAAAGTTGAGGGTTTCATTGTTAGAGTAAATTATGAATTTAAAAGTAAGTAGAAATTTTATAATACAAGTTTTTGTATAATCTTAAGCTCTACAAGTCGATATCAACTAGAATTAAAACCAAGTGAGGTTACCAAATAAAAATTCTAGATACCATGTTAGTTTAGGACCATATCCTCTTTGTTTAAATTAATTGATCATTAGATATAATATAATGATCATTTAATTGATAATGAAAAATTTTATAATAGTGTTGAGGTTTATAATAGTGTCTAATGAAACAATATTTTTTATTTTTTTAGGATCATGGTTTTATGTCTATTTTTTTTGATGATATACAAAATTTTCTTCAGATTATTGTGGAACAAATTATAGGTTTTTACATAAAATCTATGAAATTTCATTCCATCATGACATATAGGTTTTTATGTCTTATATTAACTATGTTTTGAAGGGATAGTCAACTATAATATACTATGTGACATTATCTTTGGTGAGTCTGGTGTCCTTGGTAAGTCAAAAGGCTTCATTATTCAAAATTATTTCTATATAAAAATTCTTACACATTATTATTTTCACACTTGTTTAGGGGGAAAAAATAAAATTGCCTCCAATGATGAATGATGATAATTTTTAACATTTATTGAATAATTATATAGTAAATACTAAAAATACATATAATCATTATTATTTATATGAAGTGTTTTTAACTATAATATCCCCTATAAAAGATCAATCACTCATGAAATTAATTTAGTTGAGGACTAATAATAGACATAAAAACTTATCAGTTGAGTAATTTAAATATTTTTATGATATGTGAATATTGTGGCACTAATTATTTATTCAACCTCCTCATCAAAATGTTTTAACTAAAAATAATAGTTTTACAATTTTTGAGTTTCTTTTTTATCAAAATTAAATCGTCACATGTGCACATATTTTTTTTAGTTGATGCATCTATGATGAAAAAATAGGTAATTATTAGGTTTCCCATATCTAATTATGATTTTTAACATCATAGTAGATTAAGATAAGGGAACCCCAATCCAATATAATTTTGTGTGTGTTTGGATTCACATATAGAAATCAATTAAAACTGAAAAACATTATCATTAAAATGTTATATATATTTCTATATGAAATTATTAGGGTTGGATGTGTACAATAATACGATATGTAAATATGGTTTTCATGATTTTAATTTCAGCTAGGATTTTTTGCCTCAATTGTATTTCCCTCCAAGTATCTTCCCTTTTTAAAATGATAGTACATATAATTTTCAGAATTGGCACCTTGATGTTGATATATCCACCATTACATTTCCTCAAATTAAGAAAACTAGTCAGGTTCCTCTCCTTGATCTATAAAATATAAAAAAAAACATATAACACAATTTACCTTCTAAGGGTCATATAATTTACTATATCAATTTAAATAGAGATGGGAGGGTGACTAGACCACCTACTACATATATATATATATATACTAATCTATTTTGATTTTATCTATATGTTTCTAATGATATTGGTGTTTCAGATTCCAAATTTGAAAATAATATTTTTAATCATAGAAATAATATTATTTTTTATTAATTATTTGAATATAAATTGGAATCAAATAGAAGGAACTATAACAAGTCCAAAATTAAATTACCCATATAATACCATGATGATCTCCTTTAAATGAATATAAAAATTAATTGTGTATAATATTTTTTGGATGAAACCAACATACATGGATATAATTTTTGATAATAAATTCCTCTAAAGATATTGCGATAGTTTTTATGAAATATTTTCTTCTACAATAATAAATCATTCTATAAGGAAATTTCATTCATTTTCAACATTTATAGATATTGATATAGAATATTTATTCCAAACCGTCATTAATCTAAGGTGACTTTAATGAATATTTATTCCTATATGATCCTATTGGTTTTGAACATGAATAAAAATATATCCACATTTTTTTGATCAATAATTCTGTACATTGATAAAAAAAATCATGATATTGTTCTGAAATATTTTTTTCATTGTTTTGAAAATTTGATTGAAATGGAGTGGTTTTTATTTTGTATTTATTTTAAATCCTTTAATAATTTCATGATTTATATGATAATTTATGTTTATTGCCAATTGCTCGGATTTATAAATGAGAAATGAATCACCAATGTAGTAATTCAAGTAAATTATGATTTTGAAATTAAGTATTTAGGTTCTAGTAGGAAGAGCATTTGTATATAAATTACTAGAGACCTAAATCATGGTGAAAATTATTTTTTCACCCAATCCTATATTCACAAAATAATTATGATATTTTTTAATGAATTGAATTATGTTAGTGTTCTTTTTTTTTCTGAAAATAATAAATTTTTATTTTTCAAATCACTTACTACTAAAAATTATTTTGAATATATTTGTATCATCCTACGTGATAATGTTTTGGGTGGTAATATGGGTGGTTTGATCTATATTATGATGTATCTTTCATTCAATATTTCAAAAAAAATTAATATTAATTAAACTATGTATGATGCCACAGACAACCACTAATCGTGTATTAAGGTACATCTCTTCTATATTATCACATTAAATTTTTCTATGCTTTTAATTTTAATTATATAGATATAGTGACAAGTTATTTTCATTTTTTATTATACTGGAAATTTTTATACATATAGATCTCAAAAATGTTTTTATCAATAACTTGTGAGGTAACATTATATAGTATTTTCACAATGACCTTAGTTAAGAAACTCTCAACTATATAAGTCAGATATATATCACTTAAATGGTCTTTCAAAGAAGGCATCTACCTTAAGGTTTCCATTACTAATTATTATTATTTTTAATATTATTGTTTATTTAAAAAATGATTCAATATTTTATAATATCACTCTAAAAACCAATAATCAATGATATGTTAATGGATTAGTGTATTTAGTCATAAATTATTGTGGGGATTATGGGAAATCAAATATTTTGAGATATTTTGATAATGTTGCATGAAATTTAGAAAATTGTTTGAATATAGATGTAGCTGTATCAGAATAAAATTAGTTTTTAGATATCTTCATCATGGTTCTACATTAACAATTTTATAACGGAAAACATCATATTTTTTTAGTTTATCTTAATAATAGTAGATAATTTTTTTTCTATTATTACATATTAATTGATATTACATTTGAACCTAAATACATGTCTATTTTTTCTAATTTATCATCTTCACATCCATAATTATTATCTATATTACTTGTTTCCAATCATTTGTGTAGTTATTATCACATTTTTATCCTTTCATTGATATTGGACTCCCCAAATATATCATTTTTTGAAGGGTTTCCCAATATATGAAGAGAATGGTAACATTATATGGGTCTCTATTGATTTAATTTACAATTTCACTGTTTATTAAAAAATAGATATTCCCTTATGTAATACCATGGATATATTCACCCCATGTGTTTATAGCGTAATTATTATGCAACTTTCCATGGTTCCTTATAAATCGCATGTTCTTATCACTATGATGCATTCCCTTCCACTAGATCACCATGGAATAATGGGTAAAGTAACATTGGATAGTTGAAATTATAGTTTGATAAATTTAAAAAATGGGGCTTTTTGAAAGTAAACCTTGTAATTAAAGGTTACATCACCCTCTTGATGAAATTACCACTGACAATTACACAATCTTTGAAATTTAAGAATTATGAAATTTATTTTATGAAAACAAATGAGGAGGGGTGGAGTAAAAAGGAAGAATGAAACTATTGTACCTACAATGACTTGAGGAGAATAAATTTGAAGACCTACCATGAGACCCCTCAAATGCATAATGAATAGGCTACGCCCTTTGAAAAATAAAATTTATTATATTACTCTGATGGTTTTCTTGGACTATTTGGGATCATTTATTGTATGTCATTAATTTCACTACATTTTTTTATTCATTTCAAACATCTATGATTTCCTTGAGTAAATCAACTCTTACTACAAATATTATTGTTGGGATTTTAGTGGTTCTTTTTATAAAAAGATTGAACATTTTAAATCATTGGAGTATTTTCTTGTTTTTTTAGAAAATGAATGCAGCTGAGATGTCATACCTTCGAAAACACAAATTTTCCTTTTTGATGAATATTGGATTAACTCCCTAGTATTGTGTTTTTATGGAGATCATGTTATTCTTAATAATGATTCTCTATAAGTTTACTATTATCAACACCTCCTGAGATTCAATGAGATTAACTGTTTGTAATCATTTTGGAATATCCAACTGGAGTGTGAGTAATTATTTTATTATATTTTATTTTTGAATTATATATTGTGGATCTATCTTCACTCTATCATGTTTTATTATTATTATCATAATTCTATATTTTTACCAATAAAATTGATTTTCATAATTTGGATAATTTACATAGAGTAGGGCCACGTTGGTATCAATCCAAGTAAAATTAGGTGTGTTTGATAATTTATTTAAAGTTTACCATTCTTTAGTTTTAAAATATTTATTTCATTCTTACACATTTATCGTATAATTAAAAATAATAATCCATTAATCTATTCATGCAGTTTTATATTAAATTATCATTTACCTATTAGGGATCCCCTTAATATAGAATATGAAAACCTTTCAACCCTCATGAGTTTCCTTATATTTATTCTAATTTTTCAAATCCAACACAAACAAAAAACCAAACAATAATTTTTTTTGAATTTCATAACTAAAATGTGGGGATAGTTTGTATAATGTGTTGTGAAAATATTTCCCCTTCTAAAACTGTTCTCTAATATTTTTTATGTAATTTTTTCTTAAATAACACATTAATATTATCAAATTAGTAATCATAATTATATTTTATGCATGTACATTTTATCAAGATTAAATTTATATAAATTGGATAATCATATTGTTACATGGGTTTTATGTATGTATATATTGAAACATCATATAATATATCTTTAGTGTAGAAGAAATTAACATGATTTATTTCTTTCATTGACAGAAGGGCTAACCTCTATTGAATAGTGAAGCTATTATGATCATGTTTTCCTGATTATGTGAAAAAATATAGATCATTTGATAAACCGGTGGTGGACAATATACTTCTGCTATTTGGAATTTTATAATACGATATATGGTTCATTATACATATTTACAGATAATAGAGGGATAATGATGGTTGGGTTATAATTTTTGTGAAGATTATAGGGTACATGTAATGTTGTAAGGGTTTTAAATAAGGATTCTAGTTAGTTGAAGATGAAGATTGTATGTTGAATTAGGTACATTTTTACATTATATTGAAATGTGAATCTATATTTCACAGTGGAACATACTAAATGGTTTTTTATTTCATTTATGAATCTTAGGTTATGTGGAATCTTTTTTATGTCTTGATTTCATTAATTTTTTTATGAACTTCCCTGATGTTGAATGTGGGCTGAATATTATAAGAATATATAGTTTATGGTTCAACATGGGTGTGGTGATATATTAATTCTCATGTAATGTCATATGGTTATTTCCATTGATATTGGAAGTCCCAAAGGTGTTTATTCACTGATCAATTAATTTAATATTTCTTTCAATAATATATTTTTAACGACATCATTGATTAATATTTTATTTTAGATCAGTAAATTTTGTATTTTGAAATGACCATCTAATGTGACCCTAATATAAGAGTATTTATTAATTTCACTCTTATTTCCTTTGTATGAAATTTTGATATGAAAATTTTGTATTGAGTGATATCCCTAAATTTCATGAATTTTTTAAAATTACCATTTACCTAATCACATTAAAATTATATAATTTATAATATATAAATTTAATTGAATATATTAAAATGAAATTTTTTCTTACAATCATATTGCTAATTAATTTTTTGTTGTATTCATTTTTTTCTGAATCCTATTAAAATGGTAGTACATTTTATAATATAAAACGTAATATTATTTATTCAAAATTAAATTCATTAAAAAAATTTATAAAAACAAGCCAAATATTAGTCCCACATATATATATTATTTTCACCCTTAGTTAAAATCATTTACCAAAATCAATATCCATGTATAAGTACAAAAGAAGATATTTCTAAAAATAATGTTGCAAACTAATATATAGTTATTTTATGAATGGAAAACGTAACTTTTATCATTTATTAATCCTATAAAGATATTCATTATAATATAAGGGCTATGGGAGTAAAATTATAGGTTGTTCTCAATGTGGATGAATATGTGAAAAAATAAATTAACATAAAAACAAGAAGACAATTATTTATTTGAAAAAATTAATTAATTTAAAATATGAAAATGTTAATATTAAAAAAATATTCCTTGATTTTACCTAATTTTATGTAGGTATTTTGGATAATATATCCATGTTATCTACAGTACCTCTAAAGTTGGAAAATATTAAATTGGGTAGATTAAAATATATATTTACACAAGATGGTAGAAAAAGTCCCTAAAATGATTTAAAATATTTATCCAATAAAATTATGTTATATCATAATTAATTAAAATTTATTTTTTTAGAATCCATTTATATCATTGAAAAGAATATAATTTCAAAGAGTTTATTTTCGATTAATAATATTAGATCATCATGTTAAAAACATAACAATAAAAAATGAAGACAATATCAAAAGAAATGAATATCTCATTTAAAATGAAAAAAGTCATCTCATGTAGTATTAATTTATGATGTTATTTAGAAATAAATGTAATCATGTATATCTCATTAAATATAACATAAATGATAAAAAAATCATCGAAATGTTGTAAGGAACTAAAAATCATTCAAAAATCACTTATATTTCATAGGAAAGAGTGTGGACTCCTGCAATGAGTTTATCGAAAAAACTAGGTTATTGAATTGGTTTCAATTTATAATATAATCCCACTCCATCATTCCATTTTTCTCCATTACATTAAATTTGTAATATAATTATAACAATATGGATTACATTCCAATTGAAATAAACCATATCATGACTTATCTTTATCCTCTATGTAAAAAAATGCATTGTAAAGAACCTTAAAATCATTAAATAGAATGATATTACCATCAGTATTCTAGTTCATCCACTTGTATAACCTATATCTCATTATTGAAACCCTCTTTTATAAAATCAGTCACCATTTTCAAAATCAAAATATTTTATCCAACAATTCATATCTGAGATATAAATTTAATAGAATCCCTTAATGATTTGGGTTTCAAAATAATATAAAATAAAAAAAAATAATATAAATAAATATTTACATGTTTATAGAGAGTCATATATTGACTGGGTTCACATATTCCCAATGTATAACATCTAAATTAAATCTCTAAGTTCTATTGTTTAGTTACATAATGTTTTTTAAATTATATTCACATCTTAATTAAAAAAAGACTAATAATTCATTCATCTATTAGTAATATGATGTAAAAGTCATGTGTCGAACACAATATATTCTCACTAGTTCCCTAATTATTAGGAATAAAATCTGTGTTCCTATATTTTTAATGATATGATTGGGAACTATGATCCATCAAATGATATATGATCTGATTAATTAAGTCACAACATTTGAATCACCATTCCGCATATCTTTATCCCAAATCCATTATGAATCATTATTTTAATGTCCCAGAATTATAAGGAATTTTTTTAAAAAGATAAATGGGATTTTCTTTCGATACCGCTAAATTCGACAACATGTGAATCTGAGGTCCAGAGGGGAAAAATGGAATTTTGACCTTTTTCTAGGAACATTCAGTAAACGTGCGGGAAAATTTTTCTATCATTTGAACTGGTGCTCAGATTAAAAATACAAGGGTACTGTAGAATCTGTAGTGCCATGATTCTCTTAAAAGAAGATTAACTTCGACCGACAATGGTTGAATGAAAAAATTAATTTTTTGGACCATCTAAAAATAATAATAAAATAATTCCAAAGTTATTTTATTCATTTCTTGTAACTGTTGAGCGATGGTGGTGGGACCATAGTTCAACATCCTACTTTTAATGAGAAACATTTAATGTCTTAAACCTCTCATTTCATTGGTTTGGAAATGACAATGCTTATGTGTTTAATTGCCTCATTAATTATAGCTAATTAATGAATCATAATGTTGAACAAAACTTGAGAGATTAATCCATATTTAAACAATGCTACGTCATGCATTTTGGTGACTCACGAGAGGAACCTCTACTGATGTGCCGAGGACATCTTCCACTAACATTGAACGGAGCTCCAATGACCGTTAGAGGATTCGTACTGTAGAATATCGAGTGGAAACAGACAACTTTGAGCAAGGTTTCATCTCCCTCATCTGCAATGTCTTTTAATGTGTTCGAGGTAGGGGTTTGTTTGTTAATGATCAAAACTATTCTCCATTCTTTTTAACATGAAGAATGTAGATCAACCCATGAACAATTTGATCCACAATCTGATCATTTATGTGGTAGGGTATCTTTGGGGTTTCAACATTGGGATTGTGTTATTTTGGATTTCCCTACAAACCCCGATACCTCCCCATTTTTTATCCTCTGATGCAGAGGGCACGGGACGACATGAACAAAAGACCAAGCCCCTCCTCATGTTTTTTACTTATAATTGGCCCTTTGAAATTGATGGTAAGGTGGGTCGTGATCCATTGTAGTAAATAGTGAATCCCCTGGAGGATATAAGTGCAAACGGTGCAGAAAACAGGCCACTAGAGTGCTTCTAGAAGCCTGGAGAGACTATGGATGGTGCGTCAGTGCCGGTGGTAGCACGCGATGGTACTGTCCACATTCTCAGTGGAAAACAAGATGGGCTTCCAATTCAGCTAGTGGTAAGAGGTGGAGGCACGCCCCGATGGTGCGCCTAGGAAGTGGAAGCCTCGTTCGCGATGGGTCGCTGAGATGGAGTCCCATGGTGCTAGTGTGGATAAGCTAACCCGCCATGAGGGTTGACGTGGGGGACACGTCCGGTGGGCCCAACCATGTGAGCAGGTGTTGGATGTATCTATGCCACGTTTGGGGAGATGGGGGACAGCTCGCAACGATGGGCTATGGTGTGCCTAGAAATTCTTGCCACCTAGCGGGCCGTAACAATTAAGTCGGCCTAGCATGCCGAGCCCGCATGCCCTGTAGATGGGATCCGAGTCCCATCCTGTTCGGGCCAGGTCAAGTGGGTCTGGTTGACGCAGGTTGGGTCAGACCCGATTCGGGTCCGGTTAGATCAAACCCAAATCATTTGCGACCCTCTTGCGCTTAAATGGCCTTATCTCCCAAACAAGGCGTTCATTTGATGAATCTTCTATTTCACTGGAATCCTTGTGATGGGGTGTTTCATTTGAGATACTCCACTATAGTTTTATGGAAACTTGATGTATGGCCGGTTTGGATCGAACATGAATCCAACCAGTCCCTCGGTACTAAAATTCCTATAATATACAGACCGAGCATCTGATTAACGCGTCGTCTGTTGTGTTAGAACCCTTATGACATGGCGGTACTTTGTGTCACATCTTTATAGAAGTTCTGGGTAGTTAAGGTATGACTGATTTCCTGAGGAAAAAAATAGGGTGTGTAACACCCCAAGATTTCATAGTGTGTTATTTCTTCAAAATAATTCAATAACTGGCACTACACGCAACACCGAGTTCAATCACACTATGACTTACCAAAAAAAGCCATTAAAAGAGGTTATGAATAGTATTAACTAAATTTTAAACTTTATATAATCCTTATAATTTTAGAATCCATATTATGAGTTTCTTAGACATAATGCAAGAACAGATTCATTTTCAGTATTGCACTTTTATCAACTTTTAATAGTGAAACCTTTTTAAATACAATATTTTAAACTTTTTGACTAAATGGGGACATCAAAAAATTTTAAATGAAACATCCCAAGCTTCCACGGTATGCTTTCCTTTGAATATTACAGTAGCATGTGTTGTACGCAACTTCGAGTTCTAACACACCACAACCAATCAAACTAGCCGTTATGAATAGTAATACCTACCTTTTAAAATTTTATAAATTTTATCTCTCAAAATGGACTTCATTTTTGGATTCGGAGTATCGAATTTAGCCTAAGGTGAAATTTTGGTACTTTTCGGATAACTTTCATATTTTGATGAATAGTGAAAATTACTAAATTTTAATTAAAAACAACTTTTTTAATAAAAATAATTAATAGTGATAAATTATGAATTTGAGTGGTTTTAAAGTATATTTAGAATATATTTTTACCATTTAATATAATGTTGGTCATTGGACATAATTTTACAATTAAACCAAACATAAACAAGTGTCAATCTTTTGATAGTTATTATCTCTTAAAAACACGCTTTGTGTTTTGACAATGGGAATTAATTTTAAATTAATTTCTTCCACTTCTGTGTTTTGAATTTAGAAAAATGGATTCCATATTTTGAATCAGGATGTCCAAATTGTGTAAATAGGTAACTTTTATTTTTAGACATTTTGAATAATTATTGTGGTAAATATTTTATTTACCATGGTTAAGGGTAAATCTGGTAAATAAGGGTTAAAAAATAATATTATAATAATACTAAATTACCCTAAAACGTGTCCTAGACTTATTGGTTGATACATGTTCTACCATAGTCATCTTTGGGTCGATTTTGGGACCCCATGGTGCCATTTGTAGGTGATAGGGACACTTTTTTTTAATTAAGTTAAAATGAATACAAAAATGACACAAGCATATATCTTTTAGAAAAACAATTATTACATAGAGTTATATATGTTGGATTTTAGATTATAAATATTCATTATAAAGATAAAACGATTTCCTACATAATGATATTTTATTTATAATTTTTAGACATTAAATAATTTAATTTATTTATGACACAATGATGATGTAGTAATTACTATAATAGTGAAAAATTAAAATAATTGATATTATAAATACCTAAATAAATATAATATGAACCTTTTAATGAATTAAACTAATTTTATAGGTTAATATGATATATTATTATTGATTTAATTGACTTTTTTCGAAGTAATAAATCTTTCATGAGTTCCACAAAAATCAACTATTGAATAAAGTCAAAATTGACATAAAAGAGTTATTAGAACAAATATTATATTATTAATTGATATTAAATTCTTAAAAATCTAAGGTTCGTCCAAGAGACTTATATCGTGATAGGTTCATCATTAATGGACCACTTGGGGGTCTCTTGTATGTATATAGTAAGTTTATTAACCATATTATATAAAAATACAATGAGACATTGTAAAAGCGAAACTAATTAACATAGAGTTAATACTTAAAGATAAGGTTAATATAAGTACCCAAACCTGTCTAAATTATATTGGTTGAGTTGTTTTAGACCCATACCCACCTTAACCATTTAATAATAAACTTTGGAGCCATTAGAAACCGAATATGAATTTATTATAAATTAATATTTCTAGCTTTTCCAAAGGTGCCCCTCACCCCTCTTATAAAAGGGCACACCTCCTTCTCATTTCTTCACACCTTAAAAGCCTTTTGGTTCGGCCAAACTCTGACCTAATACTCTCCCAACATCCCTAAATACAACCTAGAGGCCTTATTTTGATCACTAAGCCATCCTAAAGAGCTAGTTTGATCAAATCAAAAGGAAGAACCCGAAGAAGAGGTAATGATTTCACCACCCTTTTCCAAGTTCATTTCTTCTTCCACTTCTTCTTCCTTTGTTTTTACCATTCTAAAATAATAACTCCAGTATCATATATATACTGTGATGTTATTATAAATATCGTACAACCATATTCAGTATTCTATCCACCCTTTGAATAACATGTCACCATACGTGCGTACGTACGGCTTACCGTCTCCACGTCGTGGTGTAATTGTTATTCAATATATTATTATTTGGATGGGTATAATAATGATGTGTAACTCATTTAAATAATAAATATAACATGTTAATGATTCTTTATATATGATATACCATCCATTTATATATTATTTTAATATCAAAAGAATGATATTGTCGCTCGTGTGTACGTACGGACTACCGTCTCCACGAACGCGATGAGATTCATTCTCCATCGTATCCATTCAAGTATAATTATCATTTGATGATTTAAAAAATGATGTTTAAGGACTCGATATCATTCTGGATATGAATAATATACAACCTATCCTTTACAAACATGTCTCACATAACAAAACATATAAAAGAAAACAAGTAAGTTGACACCCGAAACAACGATAATACTAAGATATTATTATCAAATCAATATTAAAAGATCATATATGATATCATATTAATGTATATGATTATTTTATAATTTAATAACAATTATTTCACCATTATACAGGAGGTTAACCTACTCCAACCAAGGAAAAGTACAAGGTAAGGGGTTTTCATCTCACTCCTTATTCCCGTGAGATTCATGCCATATTGCCACCATCACCTTTTGTGTGGTGTATGTACTACCCATAATTATATTCTTTTTGTAATACACTCTAATTTATGTTTATTTACATATTCATTGTATGATACCTATTTCATGGGTTTTATGTTTCATAAGTTACCAAATTGGTAAGGGTTATTTCACAATCTCTTCATTATCCGAGGTTGTTTATATGTAATAATTTATTGGGATCTCTTTATCATCCACATCCATGTTTTCTTAAAAATGTATTTCAAAACATTTTTATTATTTACAAGAATATGGGTTAAAGTCATTTATACCCTTGTTTGACTTTTTATAAGAGGAATCTTTCCGTCGTTTTCAAAACAAGGTCCTTTTTAACCTTTTCGACAGAATTAAGGTAAGAATGTTTTTTTAACTTATACGGCGGGTGCGGTTATTTTCTGCCATTATAAAATTTTAAAGCTTTCCTTACAAGCTTATAAGAATATTTTCAAGAAATTTTTTTATTTTATATGGCTCTTAAATTATTTCAAAAATAGAAAGATATATTTCTCTAAAAAGTGTTTTGATTTCATCTATGTCAACATCCTTTGATGGATTTTACGCTTATTTGAAGTTGATTTATTATGATACAAAACTTCTATATTTTATTGAAGGTTTTGTGATATGCTTGACTGTGGATGTGCTATTTTTATACCATTCATAGTTTATGGTGAAATTATTGACATTTCATATGCTAGTTTTAATACGAATGTTTATGTTATGTTTAAACCTTTTCATATGGGAATGCATTGGAGTTAATATGTGACGAGTGGAGCCCGCTATAGCTCCTCGATGCATCGGTAGGTCTCATGAGACAAACTGGTGTCTTGGCACAAGGCCTTGGAAAAATCTTATTTGTAGTCTTGGAACGAGGCCTTGGCTATGTGGTTATGATAGTCTGGCATTATGCATTCCATCATTATGAAAGTGGTTATTGATATTGCATGTGATTATTCGATTAGTAGAATATCCATGTTAATAAGTAAATGTCATTATTTCATTTTACTTTTTCCATACTATGTTGATGTTAAAGTTTCAAAGGCTTTTTTTTAGTTATACATTGCCTTAAATGTTTATGCTTATTTTGAAATGTTTCCGCTATATTGTTATCCTTACTGGGCATTTGAGCTCACCCCTTTTCTATGTTTTATTTTTCCCAGGAACTGAAGAAGTAAATTATGAATGACCTGCAGGGATATTATGTGGGGATATGAGTGTGGATTATGGAGAAAATATGTTGTTGTATTAGTTTTTCATTTTATGATGTAATGTAAGACTTATGAATATATCTAGTGTTTCCAAGGCTACTAAACCAATCGATCTTTCGAGATTTGATCTTTCTTGTGATCATGCCAATGTTATGTAAAAATGCACCGACTCTGGGTAACTAGGGTCGGGGCGTTACAGGGTGTTTCTTTTGGTGAGAGTTAGGACGACTACTCCTTTGATGACTCATGGTGTGGGCATTCTTAACTCCTCTTCTCTAGTAGATATTAGACTCCCGACATCATGGGTGTGGGTTCGATTTCCTATGAGAAAGTTATTCTATATTTATAGTTAGTACTCTCCTATTGGAATAAGGTGGGGTACTCTATAAATAAGTCACGTAGAGTCAGGTACTACCCTAACGGGCAGGGTGTGGCTCCTCTATGTTTGGAGTAGGTACACAACTGTCGACCTAGTGTTTGGGTCCTCCTAACATAGTGCTATGGTAGAGTCGCCAGTCGCCTAACGTACTAGGGTGTGGGTCCCTCATAGTAGATATAGTGATAGAGTCAGTTACTCCCCTACTATACTAGGGCATGGCTCCTCTAGTCACTGAGTTGTACTCCCTTTCCGATTTAGGGTGCAGGTCCTCCTTACTCCTTATTCAAGTAGATTTGGTACTCCCCTGCCATTCTAGTGTGTGGGTCCCCTAGCCTGGGGTCGGTACTCCCTTGATGTACTACGGCGTGGGTCTGCCACAATGAACAAACTACCCGAGTGTACTCCCCTACCGGGTTGGGTTTAGGCCCTCACATATGGAGTTGTACTCCCCCATCTTCGAGTAGCGATGGGGAGCGGGCCCTTCCTAGGAGTTAGAGCTCCCTCAATAGCAGGACATTGTTAAGAATAGAGGACCCCTCCACTTGATGTAATCGATACAAAGGTAGAAGTTAGTTCTCCCTCGATGGATTGAGGTGCGAGCCACTCCTTACTAGAGCAACTGATATATCATGGGTTGGACTAGGGAAATTCTCCCCCAACTGAATACAATTCCCAGGAGTGGGCCTCTTTACATGGTTTCCATTATACTTGCTTCAGGTGTAAGACTATGACAACAAGACATCTAGTGTTGGACATTTGAGGATGTTCTAGAAAAATGTTCTCGATGGAGTACATCATTTCAGACATACCATTCAGAAAGGTTGAGTTGTACCGAATGGAGTCCATCTGTCATATGGGTTCCATCGGGTATTGCCATCTCATAGAGCGTTTAACCCTGATCCTTGAGTATAACATTGATCCTTCATTGGAAATCTAATTAATGGATTTGAGGTCAGAGCCTTATGCTTCATTGTGGCTACGATGAGTATATCTAGATGACCTAGGTATATATATAGGCATATACCTCTGTAGATATGAATATGCATAATCCTTTTGGTTTACTTCGTCGTTGGATTTGTGATTTAATTTTTTGTTTCATCATTGTGGTTTACTTTGTGGTTGTGGATTTTTTTAATTCATGGTTGCCTTGTGGTTTTTTCCTTTATGGATTTATAAGGGACCATTGAGGGTCTCTATGTCCCCTACTGAGGACTAAGTTACTCACCCCTACACGGGATTCACCCACACATGTTGTGTCTGGTGCAGAAGTTAAATGTTTTGATTGTGTCACTTATAGAGATGGGACCGACAGACGTGACGATGGTAAACATGGTGGCCTTGGACTAAGAGAGGCCCAATAGCACCAGGAAGACATTACATACTACTTAATCTTCTTGTATCTTCACTTATCTAGCGATCAGGTGGGATTTTTCTGCAGATGGCCATAAGTGCTCCCATAGTACCTCATTGTTTCTAGTTCTTTAGTTGGGCTTTTATACTGGATTGGTTTTACCACTCATTGCTTTACTTACTGTTGTACTCTTTCCTCCAATTACATACTGTTCACCTTTCTTCTTTTATTAATTTTTTTGTGAGTGCACATGTGTATAGGTATCCCAGAAAATGCCTCCCACATGTAGGTTGATGACTTCGGTGCTAGTTGTAAAGCCCTGGCCTTCAGAAGGTGGGCATGGGGTATGTCATCGTATTGTCCTTGTGAGACGATTCATGACAAAGTGGTATGAAAGTTGGTTAGTTCTACCTCAGTGACCAAGTGTCTAGTTTTTTTTATTGTGAGCAACAGTGTTAAGTGTTTCATGTTTAGCTCTCAGGCCAGAAAAATTAGTGTTTGTGCGATGGTTGACATATCTTTACACTATGATTATTGACACCATTAACCTGACACAGAACATGGAAACATTTTTTGTGGGGAAATGAAGGGATTATATAACTTGTAGGAATGATTGTGATTTCAATTTCCTTCTTGAGTCAGATCTCTAGATATACTCTTAATAGTGGTTCATCATGACTCATTTTAGGATGCCTCCATGATGACAGCCAGATAGGCATCCATAGTAGGATCATGATGATGATCTTCCTTGAGTGGAGGCTTCGGTGTAGGACACTAATACAGGGGCATTACCTTTGGGTGGTGCACCAGTTATGCCACCAAAAGTTGAGTTGCAGTTTCCACCAGCAGTTCAGGGTGAATATGCGCCCAGGATAAGACTGCTACACGATTTCATGAGGTAGACACCTCCAAGATTCCATAGTGAAATTGATCCTCAGGTAGCTAAGGATTGTCTTAAGGTAGTTACGTATGTCTTCAACATAGCGAGGAAACCACCCGAATAGATGTTGGTCTTGGCTGAAAGCCTTCTTCTGGGCTCAATTGGAAGATGATGGATCCTGATGATCCAGAATCATGGCGAGGCAACCCTCACTTGTATAGACTTTGAGCACCTCTTCATAGAGGAGTTCTTTCCAGTGAATTTGGGCTCCATACACATACAAAAGTTGCTACACCTATGGTAGGGTACCATGATGGTAGAAGAGTACTCAACAAGATTCATAGATCTTTCTCACAACTCCAAATATATAGTTTTGTACCCTTACATTAGGGCCTCGACCATCGAACACGAGCGTCACTAGGAAATCAGAACATCTATGATACCTCTCAGCATTCTGATTCTTTCTATGGTACTAGAACGAACCCTGGTTGTTGAGAGATTCCTGGAGGAGTAGTATGTGGATGTGACCTATGATAGATGTCACAGAGTGGAGGTGTTTAATGGAGCTAGAAGTTGAGTCATGACAGGATCACAACATAAGAGGCATACCCATTCCCGGACACAGACATGTGGGTATGTGGCAAAGCAGCAGCACCAAGGAGAAAATCACTTGTAGGGGAGTTAGTGTTACACTAGTAACAGCTAGGGGAATCTCTCTAGAGATTTCCCAACCCACCATACTAGGGATAGGGAGCCAGAAGATGAAACTCCTTGGCAGAGATAGTTCTTGGAGCATGGAGTTCCAAAAGACTGAAGATGAGGTAGAGGAGATGGATTAGTAGTAGGGGGTGGTCCCCACTAGGACAAAGGAGCTTGAGTATGTGGTCAAGGACAGTTACATGCAGTCATGACTCATGACCAAGAAGCTCCAAGAGATGTTTTATGCATGACCTGTTTGTTTTCATTGGCTTCCTTTCTTAATAGACACATGTGTTGGATGTTACTTTTTCCTCAATCCCTATTAGAGACTTTGAGGTTTCAGTTTGACTGTGGACTTGACCCTCACACTTATAGACTCCTAATTAAGGAGACCTGCTGATCACCCACAGACATAGATAGTGTAATCAGGTTCATGGTGGAGAGAGTTGTGGTTGGGATCTCTTAGTCATGGCGTCGAGACCCTACAATGTCATTCTGGGTATGGACTACTACCATTCATGCCCGAAATGAAGATATTAGGCAAGCGATGCAGTATATCCTCATGTTGGATAAGGTAATTCATTTGAGGAAAAAGGATATCCTAGGTAGAATGGTTTGGAATCTTTTAAAGAGTCTTGATTGAGTCATTCTATAGTGGAGGATTTAGACCAAAATATGTTTTCACAGTGCAGAATGATTCTTAACAATCCATACTCCGGAGAGATGCCACAAGTGGGAGTGTCCATGTTCTTGTTTCAGCCTTTTGTGTGGATACTGGAGGTTCTTGGAAGAGGTTCCATTAAGACCCAACATTCACTCATGGGTATCCCTATTTCATTCATAATTACTCCCAAGTGTTAGTCTCAACCTTGAACTTATAACACCCATGGGGGTTTTAGCCCATGAAATCCATGGACAGATGTGGTCTGTGGGGTTCTTTTTGTGATATGCGTTAGGTAAGCATGTAGGTGAGCCGCTGAACCCCATTACTATAGGTGAATCATTGTATTTAGTGATTTTCCCTCTTATAGCCTCTAAAGAAACATGTTCCTGCTACAGCATGATGTTCATCGATAAAGTTCTGGACACGATGATGGTTGATCTCAGTGTTTCTTCGTGGTGCACACATAAAAGTAGCCTAGAAACCTATGTTGGGACAATTTCCATCCATAATTTTTGGTTTTGGATTTTTATGGACAAAAAGACTAATATTTGGGAGGATGTAATGTCCCAGAATTCAATGGATTTATTTTTAAAAAATAAAGTGGGATTTTTTATTTTTCGAGACTGTGAAATTAAAAGACATGTTATTTTGAGGTCCGGAGAGCCTGAAATAGAATTTTGAACTTTTTTAGGTATGTTCAGTAAACATGTAGGGTAATTTTTATATATTTTGAACCAATACTCGTATTAAAAATCTAAAGACACCATTGAATCCACAGTTCTAGGATTTTCTTAAGGGAAGCTTAACTTCAACTGACAACGGTCAGGTGAATATGTTAATTTTTGTACCTTACACAAATAATAATAAAAGAACTCCGATGTTGTTTTATTATTTTATTATAATAGTTGAAAAAATACATTGGGACCACAGTATAACATTTGACTTTTAATGAGAGACTTTTAATGTCTTAAACATCTCGTTTCTTTGGTTTTGTAATGACAATGCTAATTTGTTTAATTGACTCATTAATTTCGGTTAATTAGTGAATCGTAATGTTAGAAAACAAATGAGAGATTAATTTCAATTTAAAAAAATCTTGAGCAGGATTTTTGGGGACTCATTAGAGGAATGTCTACTGATGTGCTAACGGCATCTTCCACCAACATTGAATGAAGCTCCGATGACCGTTGGAAGATACGAACCGGACAACATTGAGCGACAACGGACACCTTCCAACATGAGTTCATCACACTTGTCCCTGGTATCTTCCCACAAGTTTGAGGTAGGGTTTTTTATTAATGATCTTCCCCATTCTCCATTCTTTTTATAATGAATAATGCAGATCATCCCACAAATAGGTCGATTCGCAAGTCACTCATTTACGCGGGAGGGTGTCTTGGGGGTTCAATGTTGGGATTGTTTTATTTTGAATTTCACTACAGTCCCAGAAACCTCTGTAGTTTTTATCCTCTGGAGCGGAGGGAATGGGCTGACACGAACAAGGCCCAAGCCCCTCTTCATGTACATTCCTTGTGATCGGCACAATGAAATTAACGACAAGGCAGATTCAGATCTATTGTAGTTAAGAGGTCATCCCCTAGAGGCTTTATATGAAGATGGTGTGAAAAACATGCCACCAGAGTGCGTCTGGCGGCCCGATGAGGCTAGGTATGGCGCGCGGCTATGCTGAACATGTGATTGGCAGAAGAAGAGATGGGTATGGTCCTACCAGGTCAAACCAGACCCAGACCCTTTTCAACCCAGTTACACTTAAATTACATTATCTCCTAAACCAAACGTCTGTTTTACTAACCGTTTGCAGTGCTGGAATCCTTAGAATGAGATAGTAATTTTGAGATACTCTACATAAGTTTTTGAAAAAATTGTAGTATGTCCGGGTTGGATTGAACACGAATACAACTTGTCCCTCGGTAATAAAATTCCTATAACATATAGACCGAGCATCTGATTGAAGCGTCGTATGTCATGTTGGAACCCTTAAGACATGGAGGTCCTTTGGGTCACTTACATTTGGATCTTTGAGGAACTTGAGATATGACCAATTAATTGATGAGTAGAACCATGGTGTTTATTATGGTGAGAGTTTGGAAGACCACTCCCTTAACAACTCAAGGCATGGGTATTACTTACTCCTCTGCTTCGGTAGAGATGGGACTCCCCACATCATGGGTGTGGGTGCATTTTCCTCTAAGAAGATTCTTCAATCTTTAGAGTTGGTACTCCCCAATGGGACTAGGTCGCAGAACCTCCATACATAACTCACATATAGTCAATTACCCCCTACTGGGTAGGGTGCAAGTCCTCTATGTTAGGAGTAGGTACACCCCTGTCAACCCAAGGTTTGGGTCCTCCTTACACAGTTCTATGACAGAGTCGGTACTACCCTGATGTACTACGGTGTGATTCCCCCACTATAGATATTGTGATAGAGTTGGTTACTCCCCTACTTTACTAGGGTGTGGGTCCTCTAGTCACCATGTTTTACTCCCCTACCGATTTAGTGTGTGAGTCATCCTTACATGTTATTCCAGTAGATTCAGTACTCCCATGTCATGCCAGGGTGTAGGTCCTTTAGCCTAGGGTAGGTACTCCCATAATGTACTAGGTCACGAGTCCCCCATAGTGAACATACTATCAATGTGTAGTCCCCTACTGGGTAGGGTGTGAGTCCTCACTTATGGAGTAGTAATTCCCCGTCTCCGAGTAGTGACAGGGAGAGGGTCCTTTATGGGAGTTGGAGATCCCTCGACTACAAGACACAGTTACAAGGAGAGGAACCATCCACTTGATGTAATTGATACCCAGGTAGAAGTTAGTTCTCCCTTGACAGATTTATGTTCATGCCACTTCTTATTGGAGAGACTGAGATATAGTGGGTTAGACTACAACAGTTCTCCCCCAACTGATTTCTTTGTCAAGGAGTGGGCCTCTTTGCCTGGTTTCCCTTGGACATTCCCTAGGTGAATGACTATGATAGCATGACCTCTTGTTTCGTGCACTAGAGGTAGTTCTAGAAAAATGTTCCTAATAGAGCGTGTCCTTTAATATGTACCATTAAGAATGCCTGAGTTGTACCTGATGGAGTACATCTCTCAGTTGGGTGTCATCTGGGATAACCAGCTCATGGATCGTGTACTCTTGAACCTTGAGTTACGATTTGAGCCTTCTTTTTAAATCTTGGTAATGGATTTGAGGTCGAAGCCTTATGTTTCTTTGTGGATCAGATGAGTATACCTGGATGACCTATGTCTATGTATGGGAATGCACCTGAGTAGAGATGACTATGTTTAATCTTTTTGGTTTAATTTGTGGTTGTATTTTTGGATTACTTTGTGGGTTTCGATTTTTGGTTTACTTTTTGGCTATGACTTTGTGGTTTACTTCATTATTGTTTGGTGGTGATTTACCTTGTGGATTTATGAGAGACCATCGAGGGTCTTGGGGTCCCCTACTGAGTACTGAGTTACTCACCCCTACATGGGCATCACCTGCACATGTTGTGTCTGGTGTAGGTATTCAGCGTTTAGATTGAGGCTCTCATGGTGGTGGGACCGACATACGATACGATGGCTAACTTGGTGGCCTAGGACCAGGAGGGGTCCATTTGG
Organism: Viscum album; assembly: GCA_963277665.1. NCBI lineage: Eukaryota > Viridiplantae > Streptophyta > Magnoliopsida > Santalales > Viscaceae > Viscum > Viscum album. The sequence goes on along the minus strand of OY728127.1, from coordinate 89,863,360 downwards.
ACCAGGCAGACATGACATACTACTCCAAATCCCATTAGCTTCATAACTCTAGAAATCAAGTGGTATTTTTCCGCAGATGGACATCAGTGATCCCACTGTACCTCGTTGTTTCCAGTTATTTTGTTGGGCCTGTATAGAGGCCTAGTTTTACCACTCAGTGATATACATGCTATTGTACTCTAGTTTCCAATTACTTAGTGTTCAAATTTCAGCATTGTGGTTTTGGTTTGTGAGTTCAAGTGTGTAAAGGTATCCATGAAAATGCCTTCCACTTGGAGTTTGATGCCTTTGACGCTAGTCGCCAACCTCTAGCATTCAGGAGGCAGGCCTGGGGTATGTCATGGTGCGAGCTCTGGGGGATGGGTCCTGACGGTTATGTACAACAATTATGATGTAATTAAATGTTAATGTCATTGGAAATAGTCCTATAATATATAATCCTTTTATATTTAATATCCAATTAAATGTAAAATTATTTTGGTTAATAAATGTATCTTTCTAATAGTATGTATGATTAGTTATTTATAAGATAAAAAAAATACAATGGAATACTAATCATGTGTAAGCATATATATTATATTCTCTATGGAATTTCTAATAGTGTATTATTGTGTAATATATCTAATTAAATAATGTGTGGGATAAAATATAATGAATAAATATACCTCATCATTTACATTGTTTCATATAATTCCGTTACCATATTAAATAATCAAAATGTAGTTGTCACCATAATTATAAACACAGATCTAATTTTTAATTTTTAAAAACTATAGTTGTATGTTAGAAATATGGTTCCCTTGAAGAAACCATGTAGTTACAAATATATTCATACCTAGTCTCCTTAATAAGTATCTTGTAGAAACCCTCACATAAGATAAAATCATGTTATGGAATTGAAGGTAGAGTCTCAACATCAAAAATATAATGGAGTATATTTTTATGATTAATAAATTTATTTTTACATCATTTATATCATTAATATTGAAATATAACTCCATTATGATAAGCATTTATTCTAAAAGAAATGGATTAAAATTTTCTATCTTTATTAAATATATAAATATATAATAAGAGTAATTAAAAGTCATGTGAATACTCATCCGCTAAAATATGTAGTAGTTATAATAATTCATCCATTAAACATTGGGAATGATTCCCCAAAAAATAGGATGGGATGCAAAATTTCACTGTTTATGTCCTACTCGTCAGGTATTAATAGATCTCACTATAATATTGGATCAAAAAATAACATATTTCCCTATTTTTTCCTATTACAAGTGAAAATGTAAGGAATTAATATATTATACCATGGATGAGGTTGGGTGATTATTGGTTGAAACCATCTATAGACTACATTATGATAGTTCCTTGGTTTCCAATTCCTAGAGCATGACATAGAATTCATTAGGAAGTGGGGTTGGAAGTGAATCTCTACGATATCTACATATAAACCATCCTCATCATGTAATTTTTGGTCCGTTTTTATAGTCATCCATATAACATCCTCATTATCCTCTTCCAGTATATATCTAACAACCTCAGTAATTCAATGAAGGAGGTTCATCTGCATTATGACAACCCTCAAATACATGTTTGGATGGGAATTCATGATACATGTGAATTCATCCACTACATTAATAAAAAACTCATTTTAACAAAATTCACACACTTATGGAATCACAACCAGAGTTCCACGATTCAGTGAACCTCGTATGAAGGCACTTTTTCTATAAAATGTCCACTACCTTTAACATCTCACTATTACTGTACTAAAATTATCACTATCAACAAGAATATCCTTAGAAACCATGTTTAGGGGTATGAGGGTTCATAGGGTAAAAATGATAAGTCCAATCATTCTTTGAATATCACACTTGAACAACAGTTATCAATATAATTGTTCAATATTTATTTCAATAGAGTATATTATGAGTCCAACTAACATAATCACATACTCTGAAAGAGACATGATTCCCTGATGCTTCACAAAGGTATCATGATTGTTTGTTACCTAAGTATTTATGACTAATAGTCCTAATTAATGATTTCATCAAACTCTATATAATGTAGTGTAAAGTCAGCATACGTCATTTTGATCATGGTACATTAGTTAGTCACTACATTGTATAGTAGGATGCATTTTTGTAATATAATATGAACATAAGGTTTTTTTGACTTGGAGGAATTGAAAAACTATGACTTCATGAGAACACTCCACCATCTACGGAATTAAATCAATATATAACCATAGTTATCTCTTATAGTGAATCTATTGCATAAAAATAAATCTATATGTATCCTAACTAATACCCACAGGATTCATACACTCCTTTTTTGGTGGAGGGATGTTATATTAAATCACATTGAATATTTCTTCACATTGAATAATGTCAAGTGGATGTTATGCTTGTATAGATATAGGGGATATCTAAAAGTCAAATCCCTATATGTAATCCTCATCTTTGAGATGGTCAATGTAATGAGGATAAATCTTTGAAATTGTTAAATCAAGTCCTGACCTCATATCCTCGGTTTGAAATATTATTCGAAACATTTTCCATTACATAATATGGAAAACATTCATTAATGAATATATAGATATATGACTTATGAAAATGTTAAATTTTTTTATTAATCTAATTATATAAGATTAATTTACTTGTCTTATAAAATCAGTTCCATATTGATCTAATTCCATAATAAAGATATGAAAGTCTTTTTGAATGGATACATCAACCACATAACAATAACAGAGTTCCCTATAGTGAAATCCAATCAAGAATCACATTCACTAAATTTCATTAAATTCAAAATATAAACCACTACTCATTAAAAAAACCAAGAAAATCCCCTTTGATAGACCCACTATGATATATTTTTTACACTACCAAACCCTCACTAGTCCCATCAAGATTCAATGAAAGAATATTGTGACATAATATGTCCTATTAAAATATGAAATGGTATTATTACTATAACAGAGTTGGTATATCTCCATATATAGGAGGCATTTGAAAAAAATGGAGATATATATATATTAATATCTTTTTTGGATAAAAATAATAAAATTTAATATAATTGAAACTGAAACACTATCAACATCAATGGAATAAAAATTTAAACATAATTTATGTAAAGTAAAAAATTACATCACAATATTACCAAAAATTAATACAACTGAAAAATGGTAAAAATATCTCTATAATAAAATTAGCACCAAATATAATGGAATTCAATTATTCTCACATTTTAGTACTAATAGATTCCCACTCTATAAAATGAATAATATTTATTATATATATAAGACACAACCTATGATAATGAAAATCACAAAGAGTGTTCATTATATACATGCCTAGTTCAATGATACCAATACCATAAGGGAAGGATTAATATTCAATGTTAACTGTAGACCATAGAGACAATTGATAACATGATCAAGGAATAAGAGAATGAATTTGTGAAACATGAATCCTAGATTTGTATCATAGATTGAGAAACTAGTAACCAACTCCATCAGTACAATGTATACAAATAATAATGTATTAGTCTTCATAATAAAGAATGCTATGAAGTAACTATTAAATCTATTTTGGCGATATCTTAGTAGTCATAGTTTTGGAATTATTCCATAGACTTATTATATAAGGGATGCAATATTAAACATATATGAAGGAATAAATCTTTATAAAAAATCATCAAATGGAGAGTATCTAAATTAATTTATAAAGTACTTGTTACAATATTATTGATTAAAAAATTCAGTAGTCTACCATAAAATACAAACAATATAAAGGAACCTTATCATTTTAGGTGTGAAGAGGTGTAGTATTTACACCCAACCAATATAGGAAATACTTCCCAAGACATTTTCTGAGTAAAAAAACTAATCGATAATGTTAAACTTCACTCAATTGTCATCATCAAAAAACTGGGGTATCAATCACTGAGGAATGATCTTCCAATAAAAAACCCGACCATCGATCATATATGGATAAATAATAATGTTTAAATATTTCCATGATAATCAAAAAAAAAATTATGATGGGATTTCTTCCATTGAAATATTGGATGGACTATTTTAAGGACAAATTATTCTTATCTCAAATATTAATAAGTGACGTAAAAACATTAAAATGCACCATATCAGTGATTATTGTCCCATGTGTAGTAGTTTGGGAAAAAACTATCCAACTATGTAAGGGGATATCACTCCTCACAAGGTTTATAATTCCACATACCATTATAGAATAATAGAACATGGCTACCCCATATGTTATTCTCTACAATGAATCTGGTATAGAATATTATACTGGGTTTTTTACCCCAAAAATATTCATGGAGTTTTGGTAATGCAAATAGATGTGTACCTCATGACCTGACGTTCCAAACATGATGATTCTCACTACTGGCTAAACCAAATTTAATAACCCTTTTAGTGACAACAAGAGTTTTTCTCTAGTCATCTTAATCCACCAAGAACAAGAGATGTTGGGTCTATCATGGCCTAGAATAGGGTTTAACCTACTTTGGTATAGTGTATCTCGATAAACACGGTGATATATGGTTTATCTAGTCAATTTTTATCATTTTGATTGTGGATAAACCATAAATTTCAATATTCATGTACCTCATATGTCGTAACGGAACAACTAACACTTCCTCCTTGTAATTGCTTCTTCTATAACTAGTCATCACAATGGTCATTTAAATCCACCATCAGCTAACAATGGTTCCAACCTCCATCTATGGATTTAATTACACATAGATATAACCAACTACATTTCTTTCCTCACACTCTATCTTTTTTCCATTAATACACTTCTACCATCGAGAACCACATCACCTATCCTATGAATAATTTCTTCTATATCTTATATATATATATATATTAAACTTCATACATACTCTCACATTATTTAAATACTTTTATTGTACCTAATATTTAATTCAAGGGTAATGGGTGTGGATGACTATGATTCTATAGGGTTACATGAGTAGTGATTTTCAAAAAGGCCACTGACAATGATCTCTCATTAATGGACTGAAGCTCGACCATGTAGTGATAGAAAACTAAGGTATCCATTCTTGGCCAACTATCCCCTTCATTCATCAAAAATCTGGAGAAAACAAATCACATTTCTTATTGATTAAAAATTAGAGTGTATAAATCACCATAAATATAAATAGAATTAAATAATTAAAATTAACAGAATATGTAAATATTATAATTATGATGAATATATAATTAAATAAATTATAAATCATTACAGTAATTCACAAATAATCTCCACTGACGATCGAATGTTCCCATATCCAACATGCTAATCTTTGAAAAACCCTTTTACCAATATTATCATTCTTTAATGATCTCCAAAACCTCTATGAAGCATTTTCTAAAAAAATATGTACATATATATCATAAATTGTATATAATAAAGGGATTTATTTTTTTAATTACAACCACCTAATATGGGTTCAGTCCAAATACCAACTGAAACACAATTAATATATATCATTACAAGGGTAATCACATTGTTCTTAACTCAATTATAGTTTCAAAATTATCCTCTAACACTATATATATTCAATATAATCCCTTAGTACCCTGATTATATTTGTGGATAGAAAATATTATTTTTCTTAAAAATATTATTTTTGTTCCTGAGTGACACTAAAAACATAAAATGACTTAATAATGAACCTCAAAATCAATTATTTAAAATATTTCAATGGACTAAAATGAATATATCATGGACACTACAACTTATTCATGGAATCTTTACTACTTAATAATTCATTCTCCTTCAATTAATGATTTATATTAGTACCAACAGAAATGATGATTCTATCATTTGGATGACATCATCTAAGGATATAAAAACATAGTATATTAATTTTTAAAATGTTTTCCACTATGTGATAAATAAAATTATATGATTTAGTTATGATACAAAAAATACCAACAATTATTCATAAAATAAATAATAGAAAACAAAATAAGATATTCAATATCAATGATATGTCCTTCACCAAGTTCAAGACATGTTTGTAATTACAAATAATTGAAATACATTATTAGATGTTAATGATGACAATTTTATTGGATTTAGATGATATTATAATCCAAAAAAATATATTATGAATAGTCTAATGTAGATTGACATTATGAGATCATTTATTATTTACAATCCCCATTTTGATAATGAAACTAGTATTAAATAAAATCATAACCAATGAGATAGAAAACTAGTAGACATCAAAGATTAACAAACAAAGGGTATTTCACACTCCCCCTAAAAATGAATTCTAAATTTTATCACATGTAAAAAAAATTCATTAAAGAAAATGTATTAATAAACCTGATTATTTTATCCATAAATGTTATCTAATATTAGATCATAAAAAACAAAAAAGTTATATAATACAATTATAAGTGATTCAATCAAACATGTTGATCATTTTTCCCTACTTTTCCCTACTATTTTTAAAAATAAAATATATATTGTTCAACACATTTAGTACTTGTTTTGAAATATTTCACATCCTATTCACATTGACTTCCTATTTGTGGAAAGAATTTTATAATTCTACATAGACAACATTTTCTTTTCTATGATTATCATCATTTATATATTATTAGACATGCACAATAAGAATTTATTAGACTCAATAAGTAATGAATATTGGGGAATAGATTTTAAAATTTTCATAAATAATAAGGGGATAAATTTGTGATGAAATTTTATGAAGTTCATTAATTGAATATTAATTTTTATTTTAAAATAACAGTTTTGGGGGTTTAATTAAAATGGTTGAGACTACATTCTGAGTAATGGTAGGTGTGATTCTCATTTTAGGTTTTGAAAAATGTTTATCCAAAAGAAATTTTCTTAAATTAACTCATGATGTGTATATTAGATGAAAAATAAGAACACATACAGTTTAACCAATGTTGAATTACTAATTATTTTAGAACAATTTCCTTATTTTGATTCACATTAGTAACATTTTTATAAATTAAATTTGTACATTATATCATATCATTTTCAGGATTATTTTTCATAACATATCTTTATAAATTGACACTAAAAATAATATCCACTTCGTATGAGTTGTATGGTTTATCCTTAATTGTTATAACCTATTTATTAATTAAATACACATATTTTTGAAACATTATCATTTTTATGGGTAGGAATATAAATCTAAGAATAATCTATTTGAAATGAATTTTATGACACTTCTTACGGATTTTTGGATTCTTTTTCATTCCTTAGTGTAATGAATATATCCAAATAAAAATATTGAAACATATTCCTTCCCATTTCTGTAAATATGAATAGAAGAACTAATTCTATATTTTCTATCCTCAAACCATGAAATTATGAAATTCTTATGTGAGTTATTTTTCATTCAGTTATAAATTATGTCCAAACTATACTTCTGGGTTTCAAAAAAATCCAATTTAATGGTAGATATAAATTATTCTTCATTATAATCTAATTCAAAAAATCACGATGATTTTTTTATTTCATATCCTTAACCAATTTACTATATCACTTGACCCCATTTTTACTATTATAAAAATGTTTTTCGATATAATAATCCTAGGAACCACATGATCATCCTTAGAAGCCCTCTTTTATGAAATTTATCATTTAAATAGAAGTAATGAAACCAATATAACAATTATATATTATATAATATGAAAAAAATGTATGGTCTCTCTTTTTAGTTCATTAGGATGACCTATAAGGTTATACTCTCAAAGTATAACTTGATCATCATCAATAATGTTATTCATTTATTGGTCCCATTATAGTTTCATATTTATTTTCAATTTTCACAAATATATATCTCCTAATGAAATATAATCGTTATTTTATTATAAAATACATCATCAATGAATAATTGTATTTTTTATAGGAAACATAAAAAAATAAATCATTATTTAGACTTCTATTATCATATAAAATACAATTCATAACATTTAAGCAATTATCATTATATAGTTCCAATTGTTTTTAAAAAGTCAAAATTAATCCAACATCTATGTAAAAATTTTATAATCATTGTATCCAAGAATCTATTTCCTAGTACACTATTAAATTTCACTATAAATCATCAATGAACATCTAGTTTGAAGTAGTTTTCAACTATCAAAACATTATTTTCAAACTTATTTATTTTTTTCTCATCATGCATGAACTACATATTTTGATGAATTTATTTTAACTTTTATAGAAACATACAATGTTCTATTTATTAAATATTACAACTTCGAAAAATCTATTAATTAATGATGTAATAAAATATTTCATTCAGTTTTACACTAGTTTAGTCTTATAATATAAGTCTCAAAACTCTCTCTAAAATTATTTTTCCATTATTGATTAATCTAATAATTTATTTAAACAGTGAATCCAAATTTAATCCATTTTCCTTAATTTAATAAAAATTATAGACCATGTTGAACATTAAATTATATATATTTATTCCATTCTACTATTGATCGTTGATGTTATCATACCCAAATGAAACTATTTTTACATGATATTTAATTTTATAATAGATTAATTTTATTAAGTGATCCAGTTCTAAATATTGAAATTAAAGGATTTTTTATATTTTTATGGTTTTGTATGTATGGTTAATGATATACAATATTAAAAGATGTGTACAACAGAACAATTTTTTAATTTTGATAGTGCATATTTTTTCAAAATTAGTTTCGCAGGGTTATGTCTAAACTATTAAAAATTGCATTATAAACCATGTGAGTATTTTGGATCAAGGAGTGATTGGACATCTCTTTAATAGATATACATGAATAATTTTTTTTTTTGTGAAATATTTTATATTTTTCTTTCTCATTGTAGTATAACATTTTACTAAAAAATGATAGAAAATAGTTTCAATGTATTGTGCTTATTATGTGGAAACCACATTATTGGTAAAGCATTTACTAAACTACGCAGTCTAACATTGTGGGGTTGCTATATTTATTTTAAATGGTAGTTTTAAATTATTTTTTTACAATATTTTTTATTTATTCATCTCTAAATTCCATCCTAAACATTTATTTGACCCTATTTTATGACAAACTGTGAACCTTTTTACATTCATTTTAATTTTATGGGATACATTCATTGAATTAAACTAGGGTTTAGTAGGTGATCACTTTTATTTTTGTTCTTATAAAAATAATTTTTACTCTATTATTTATTTTCATACTCCCATGAATCATAACCACTATATAGGATAGTGATATTGTATATAAGGAGTCAAAAAATATGTCAATAGTTTTGTTAGAGTAATATATGATATTTTTTTGGGAATCAACATATAATGTAACATATTGCATTGATTGTTTTTCTTGTATTGATGAAGTGGTTTTTATGAAATTCCATTATATTATCTTTATTGAAAATTATGGACATTCAAATAATGATTTATTAAAATATTATTTGTAAATAACATATCTGGTATATTTTTGATGTGGTTTCAAAAATTGTATATGTTCATGGGATGGATTTATATCTTAAAAAGAATTAAATTAAATTCTAGTGTGTCCTTTTGAACCATTATAAATAGTTTTGAAATATGTATTACCAATAATTTTATTTTAAATGGAAATTTTTTGTGTATATATATATATTTAATTGAAATGGGATGATTCAACCTATATCTGAGGATTCATAGACATATTAGTTTTGAGTAGTTTTTATGGTAATTAAGTAGTAATAGTGGTGATTTCAATGGGGATCATGGAAATATATAATTTAAAATAATTATTTCCTTGAATGATTATAATTTTAAACAATGTTATTAGAATTACATTTTTGAATTTAGTATCCCTGTTGGATCTTTTTTAGGGATACTAAATTATAATTTATGATTAGTTTATGTTTTTATCCCCTTTTTTGTTATGCTGATTAGGTAATGTGACATTGATAAGGAATTTTAGTTATTGATAAATATTAATATTTGTGAAAGGCTTTGATTCATTATAGGGTGTTGGAGGTGATATGAGGATTTCTGAATTCTCATTAATTATTTATTTATGTGGTGATCATGTGACATTTTATATTTTGTCTACACAACTTATTGATAAAATATAAACTTGAAGAGACTATGTGAAATACATTTTTTCATGTTACACTAACATGGAGTGAATAGGATTTCTATTATTATAGGAATTTGTGAACCTATTCGGGGTATAATTGTACTTAGTGGCATAATATAGTGTCAATAGGGATGTTCTATTTTCATGTATGGGGACCCTAGAATGATTTATTTGAAGAAACCATGATAATTACTATTTGTATTAATTATTATTGAGTTGTATATTAATCTTATAACGATTGATGGATTATTTCAAGAACCCTAATATATATATATTCTCAATGTTTTTATGAATTGTTTTACTAGGTTTTCCTAAACTCCAATATAATTTATAAAAAGATTTTAATTTTTGGATTTTAGAAACTGAATGTGATAATCTTTTAATATGTTATTAGAAACCATTTTAAATTGAAAATTGAATGAAATTTTTTTTTTGTAAATGATAATAAAACAACCCTTTTCTTTATTTTAGATGAAATATTGAAGAATGTTTTTCCATTACTGAGGATTAAAATAATTGTTTCAGGATAAATGATCATGCGTTATTAAAAATGAATTTCACAAATCATTAACATGAACGTGATAATGAATGATATTTATTATCTTTTGCATTCTAATGTAAAAAATTAATTTAGTTTGTAAAAAATCTAATCTTCTGGACAAAGATATAGAAAATTCCTCTGATTGTGTTATCAAAGAAAGTGATGAGGGGGGAAAATAAGGTCTGAATTCTCAAGAAATTAGCCATCAATTTTCAGAATTTTTGAATGATGTTATTGTTGTCACCAAGCTGCAAGATAATCTTGAAGCTGATAGGAATGATACCACTCACCCAAACATTAAGGAAGTCTCAATATCTGAAGGTCATGTGATTAGAAAAGCTGTGCATACAGATGAATCTCTTCAACCCAAGGTGGGGAAGTCTGTTCATCTGAATGATTGAAAAGGTAAAAAATTCATCGTGGACTCGGATGGTTTCATCACTCCAATTTCCAAGAAAACTAAAAAATATAGAGGCATTGTCAATTATTAAAGAACTATCATCACAAGATCATTAGAGGCTAGAAACCCTAACTTTGAGGAGCCTCCCCAACCAGTCCCTCTGGAGCCGTTGCCGGATTATTTTGATTCTTCTGATTCAGGATCCTCTTTCTGACCCGAGGCTCTGGTGGTTTCCTATCCAGGATCGTGGTATATCATTTATGTATTATTTATCCTGATTTTGATCTTGTTGTTTATGATTTGATTTCTAGGTTGCATCTTATCTGGGATCATGTTTGCTGGACTTGGTTGCTTGTTCTTGCTCAGTTCTATTTTCCAAACCTTTGTTTGGATGCATATTCACCAATATGCAAGTTTCGTCTGGATTTTTACTCTCTTTGGAACTTTTTAAAGTTGTTTTGAACTGTATTGAAACTGTCCTGAGATCTGGGCTCTGTTGATCTTGCAGTATGGCTCTGGATTTCATGAGAAACTTGCACATGGAGATTCCTGCTTGCTGGAGTCTCGATGTTTCATCTATATGGATTCCTCTATCTATTATTTGTCTGAAGTTTGGCCTGATTCTTCTTCATGTCAGCAGATTTTTTCCCAGTTGAAAACCTTCTTAATCTGTGCTATCTTAAGCTTGATTTGGCAGGAATGCTCAAGTTCTGTTTTGGATTTTTGCTGCTGGTCTTTCCTTTCACCTATATGGTTGCGGACTTGCTGAGATGATGTGCTGATTGAATCATATATGCTTGGACAAGCATTGATCCTGCACTGGATTTTGAGGTTCCATAATGTTGAAGATATGGTGGGGCTGATAATGCAGATCTTCTTCTGGAATCTTTTGATGATTCTTACCTGGTTTATAAAGTTGTATCTTTGTTGGTCTTTTCTATGTTTAAGATGGTGTATGCATTTTACACCTCGGGATTTACTTGTAACCTTTTTATTTAATAAATTTCTTTTGGCAAGGATTGGGTAACCAATCCATGTCGCCTCTTTGAAAAAAAATGTAAAAAATTAATTTTTTATAATATAAGTTCGAAATTTAGATTATGTAATTTAATATAAAGTTAACCATATAGACCCATTGGGGAAATACTAATGATAAAACTATATCACACCATATATATAATCTTTTTTTCCTATTTATACAACAGTTATGATTTCTCTTAAATATCTAATGATGGACCATCTTCATTGATTGTTGTAATAGTTTGTTGATGTTATAGATGATATTCATTGAGTTTTTCTAAATCATGTGAATATTTTTTTGAAGATATATAGATTCAATTTTATTTTAAGGATTCTTCATTTACCAAATATTACATGTTTGTTTTATCTATTTTACTAATTATATATATTTCTATGTTAAAATATATTATACATCCAAATGTATATTTCTTGAGGGATGATTATTTTATTATTCAATGTCTATATTGCTTTAAAATTTGGATATTATTTATTTATAATCATGGATTTCAGACACATTTATATATTATCAAAAATTCTCCACACATTCTTCTCCATTTTTGTAAGTGAAATACTCCCCACATATATTTTCTTGTTAACAAAGAAATAATTTTCATCATTTATAGATTTAGAATTTCCTTCCTTCATGTGGTGGAATGGGTTGGGTAATAATTCAACTGTATTTATGGTTAGTTCATTTTAAATAGTATCAAATCCTAGGTTTATTAGATAAATTTGTTTTTAAATAACAATATTTTTAATATATGTTTCATAATTTATTTTAAATTAATAAATTCATCAGAACATGAGATGTTCAGAAAAATTATGTCTTGGGTCCCTTCCTATCATGACAACACTTGAGTTTCCATGGGAAGTTTGGTTTTTTATATTTTTTTTATTCTTTATATTTAATTGAGTGTTGAGGATGTCAAAGTTTGATCCTAATTGGAATTATATTAGTTTAATTTTGGGTGTTGTTATATTATATGTTTATAATATAAAATGAATCAGTGGTTTGAGGATAGATATCATGACCTAAAAACACTCATAGTGACATATCATTTATTTTGGAAACATTTTTAAAATGGTTTCATGATTGGTGAATGTTCCATCAAACTATGTGTAAAATTAAATCATGTAACAACATGCCATTCCATAATATTTTTTATCTTTGTTGATTCAATAATTTCATTTAGTGGTTCTGGTTATCAGAAAAAATTACTGATAGACATGTAATATATTGAAAATGATGTATTTTATTTTGTTTAAAAATTATATTTTTATATTTTTTATCAACATGTTGTTAAACTTGAATTTTTTGAAACATATATTGAGTTTTGAATTCATCCTTTTGACCATTTTTTAAAATGAGTGGTGTTTTTTGTTAAATATTTTCTTTTTAGTAGGATTGTTCTATTATAAAAATAGCACAGTAATATGTATTTAAAACTGGTTGACGAGTCATTTAAAATTGAAATTCAATGCCTCCCAGGAAACGTTAGTAAAAAAATTATTTTTATATAGGAATATTAATTCCATAACACATATAGACACACAGATTAAAAAAAGGTTTGTTGTATTTGATTATTTGGTATATAAACATATTATTTTATAACACTCAGAAACTTATCTTCATAACCTCTCATTTCTAACCCCCCTTATATATTTGTTACATGTAATTCAAATCAAAAAATTCTAGGGAAACAAAATGTCATAATGGTGTGATTTTATATTTTTATCATGGGAAATATATGAGTTTTGTAGTTATAGTTATAATTTTGAAATTGATATGAATATAAGATATAGAGAATAATAAATATCAATGAAAATATTTTTTTTGGAAAACATACATTGGTAAAACATGGATCTTAATACATGGGAAATAATAATATAAGTATATTTTAAAACATATAAATATGGGAAATGAATAATAATATGAATCAAATCATAGTTGATTATGAATCAAACCATATTTCCATCAGTGGAACATGCATCTATTGTCTTTTTATTTAGGGTATCATGCTTGGTAAATAGATTCCCTGGGAAATAGATATAGGTCTCAAAAGTAATTAAATAAAGAAACATATATAAGTGTTAAATAGAATATCAATTATAAAATAATTCATGAAAAAGGTTGATAAAAGTGGAATTCAATCATAATATGATAAAGTTCCCATGGAACAAGATTGGGGGCTCAAAATATTTCTAGATGGTTTTGCACAAAATGACCTCAAAAATATAATTTTTTTTACCAAATAATTATTCAGCACAATAAATTAGTTCAAATTAAAGTTTATTGGGTTATTCAAGAAAATTGATTTATATGAATAAACTTTCATTAAAGATAATAAAGAAATTATAGTAATATCAAAAAAGCATTTTTTTAACACTATGAAATTTTTCGAAATAGGTGATTCCAAATTCACAAAAATATTTCGTTTTTAAATTTTTAATATTTCTAAATTTAAATGTATGAATTTTTATATAATTTTTTTGAATTAAATATTTATAATTAATCCTTGAAATGAACAAATATATTAAAAAAGGTTTAATTAAAACATTTTGACAATATTTACATTATTAAAATAATCATCAGTAAAGGAAACATGGAAAACAGATAATTATTTGAAAATTTTGATGTGAAATAATTTTTTAAATGATAACTTTTAAGATGATATTTTTAAAAAATTATCCATTTAAAATATACAATGTTTTTTAAAACATGTTTCGAATAGATTTTAAAAATATTAATATATAATGAAAAATATTAAATAGTGAAGCGCTATAAATTTCTAAATGGTTTCAAGATATTATTTGAAACCATTTTAAAAAAATAGCTTTTTTAAGGAAAAATATTTAATATATCAATTAAAACAAATATTTTTTATAAAAAAACAATTTTTTGTGGACAATATAACTCTATATTTTGGATAGATAGAAAATGATTTTTATTGTTTTGAAATATCATTGTTTGAAATCCTACAACATAATTTTCACTCCCCGTCCCCTAAGGCCTGTGCCATGACTACCACAAGCCCTCATTCCATAGGCCAGGGGCTGGAAACTAGCACCAAAGACGTAAATCCCTAAATCTGGGAAGGCATTTCCATGATAAACAGTAAAGAAACACAAACAGAGTACAAAATGGAAGCAAACACTAAGTAAAAACTGTATACAAATGAAGTGTTGTAACGTAAAGGGGCCAGAAATACAAGCCCAATTGTAAAGTACAAAGAAACTGAAAAACAAGTACAACTAAAGAAAGGTAAACAGCTACTAGATCATCCACCGGAAAGTCCCACATGAAGGATAGGTACAGAAGGCCACGAAAGCACTCCACGTCTATCCGTCTCCTCCGAGTACTGTCATGCCATGTGGTCCTCCTCTGGGTACCTTCCCGTCCTATCCACATAGCCTCAGTCAGTGCTGTCCGTCGTCTGCAACCAACACAACGAGTTGCAGGCGAAGCCTGTGTAGGGGTGATTATAACGATACTCGGTAGGGACCCCAAGACCCTCAAGGTATCACAAAGTCCAACAAGGATAAACCACCAAGTATGAAATTAACAGATAACCCCACTTAGGTATATGCCCATACATATATTTAAGTTATCAAGTAATCCATCTCAATCACGAGGAAACACAAGAGTTACTGACTCTGGTCACACAGGTATACAACTTTTGTAGAGAGATAGAGATGATCAGATATAGCCACTGAATAATCAGAGTTGTTGGACTAACACATGATCTAGGACCAGCTATTCTGTCAAACCAACACATGATCCAGGAATATAAGTCAGAACTGTCGGACCAACACATGATCTAGGAACAGTCGTCATAGCTGTTAGACTAACACATGATCCAGGACCAGCTATTCTGTCAGACAAACACATGATCCAAGAACTGAATTCAAAACTGTCGAAAAAACACATGATCCATGAACAGTCGTCAGAGCTATTGGACCAATAAATGATCTAGGATCAGCAATTCTGTCGAACCAACACATTATAGAGGAACATAAGTCAGAACTATCGGACCAACACATGATCCAGGAATAGTCATCAATGAACAACTAGCCACAAGGTTTCCACAAAGCATGCTTGATTCTAGGAGGGTTCGCTCCTCAAGCCATGTTTCAACACATCAACTGCCACCAAGTCCCACGAAGAAGTATCTCAATGGTCTGTCTCGTCATAGGAGTCTCA
This sequence comes from Viscum album, assembly GCA_963277665.1. Taxonomy (NCBI): domain Eukaryota; kingdom Viridiplantae; phylum Streptophyta; class Magnoliopsida; order Santalales; family Viscaceae; genus Viscum; species Viscum album. The sequence continues at coordinate 89,847,066 of OY728127.1, read as the reverse complement.
ACACAATAGACAACGCGTCAATTAGATGCCCGGTCTGTGAGATATTAGCTTTTAAGTCCTGAGGGCCTGGTTGGATTCGTGTATGATGAATCATGATCGTATCTCAAAATTACCCCTAACTTCATTGGGGTATACTCAAAAGGACAGTCATGCTCTAAGAAAACCAATGTTGCTTACGGTTCGTTAAAAAGTCGTCTAGTGCCAATGATACAGCCAAAGGAAGTAACCGGGTCGGTAATGGGCCTGGGACCGTCCTGACTCGGCCCAAGCCAGACTGGGCTGACCCAATCTGGATCGACCCGGTCAGACCCATTGGTTTTGACTCGGCCTGCTGGGCGGGTCATCCCGCTAGGTTCGCCTCGGTCCGCTTTGCCCAACCCAGCGGACTATTGGGGCGGTTCGACCCGAAGGTCGCCGTGTAGGCGACTCGGCCCGGAGGCCATGGCCAGTTCATCCAGAACCATGTGGGGCGCGTCTTGGGTGGCTCGGCCTGGAAATCCAATCTGGTTCGGCCAATGACACCGCAAAGGACGTCGCAGGCCGGCTCGGGTGGCCGGTGCGGCTCGGCCGGTTCGACTGAGAGCCATGGCGCTGGCAGGCCGCGTGGGGCATGGGCAGGCCGACAGGGCACCAGGCAGGGCACAGGCATGCCGGATGGGGCACGTTCTATGCGCGGAAAGGCCGGTGGGGCATACGGGCAGGCCACGGGGCATGCAGTCAGCACGCGAGCAGGCATCGGGGCGACGGGCAGTGTGCGGACAGGCCGCGGGCAGATGGGCTGGCAGTAGATAGCGATCGGGCATGCCAGTTCGGCGTGGCTCAGGCTGGCGCATGCCGGCGGTGTTTGGCCGGGAACACCGGTGCACCGCGGGGGTGGCGCTGTTCCGGGAGTCCACAGGTATCACGACCTTTTTCGTTGGAGCCTTCGTTGCCTCATGGTCGCTTCGTCACCATGCCGAAAGAAACTTCACGAAGAGATCAGTTGAGGGAGTCATCCCATGTTAGATTGGCTCTCACCCTCCCCATTTAGGGATGATAACAATTGGTTCCACAAAGAGGAAGAAAGTTGAACACCAATTGTTTACAACACATCACATCGATTCCTTTTTAAACGAAGATGAGAAGAAGGAAATGAATAATACTCAAGGTAAACACCCTACCTTTGATTGTTTCTCAATGATGAAGTCGTGGGAAGATGACGATGCTATCATCATTCGTCACGTCTGCCATGCACTTCCAATCCGTGCTCGTGCTTCGGTTCGTTGACGATGATGAGGAGAGAAGATCGGTCGAAGACATCCCCCGTCGAAGGGGGTTCCGAGGAAGAAAGTCGAGGAAGATCGTTCTTCGTTTTCGAAGGTGTTCTTCATTGGGAGCGTTCTCACAATATTTCTCCCATCTTCCTCCTTTCTTTCCCCTCCACCCAAAATCAAATAGTATCCATATAATAGATTACGATCTATTATGTTCGTTGGCGTAAATTCAAATTGAGCGATTTAATTAAATGAGTTGACTAATTTAATTAATGGGTCGGAGTTGGCATAACAATTCAAATTGGAGATTTAAATTAAGTGGATCCACATAATTAATGCTTGAGAGGTGGCACAAATTAAATTAAAGGAGATTTGGATTCATTAAGGTGGAGAAAGTCAAGGGGTTTCTCCCCCATTTAATGAGGAGTTGAGAAGTTTTTACTATCCTCTATTAATAGGGGTTAAACATCATGTGGTCCCCACGTCATAACCTCTCACGAGAGGCTATGCTCGGGTGGGCCCCACCATCATAACCTTTTAAGGGAGGTGAAGGTATGGTGGTCCCACCTCTAACTCCCATGTGGATATTTAAACCACCCAAACACCACATGGCATTTAAAAATTAAATAAAGTGAGCTTACTTTATTTTATTATTTCACATGAAAACCCAAAAACTAACTTTTATCCTCGACTCACTGTCATCGAAGTGAAAGTCCTCTTAAGTACATACCGGCACTATGAGTTCAACAGTACTCTCAGATTTCAATTTCGAGCACCTGTTCAAAATTTATAAAAACCCTCTTGTAAGTTTACTGAACGTACCTGAAAAAAAATTCAGAAATTGATTTTGGGCACACCGGGCCTCAGAATTAATCGCCGTCAGTTTTCACAGACTCGTAAAATTCCCATGTATTTTTTAAAAAAAATCCACGGGACTTATGGGTCTTTAAATACTCCCCACCTCAGTACTTTACATCCATGTAATCTACAACTCGAACTAATGGAACAAATTGGGGTACTGAGAACACATATGAGCCTCCCACTCCCATGTGCTCTCCTGGAGGTTCCAGTGCTGCCAACATACGTGCACCAGAGGTATCAACCATTCACGAAGGACCATATCCTGTCGACCCTCATTCTCCATTGGAACCTTTTTAAAAGTCTCCCCATCATCGACGTATGGCTCCCCATGGTCGATGATGTGAGAAGGGTCGTGCACCTATCTCCTCAGCTGGGATACGTGGAAGATGTCATGCACCCGGTGCAACTGAGGTGGAAGATCCAAGTGGTATTCCACCTCAATGACTCTTCTAAGGAGTTGGAATGGTCCGATTAATCACATAGATAACTTGCTGCCTCGGCCAAATCTTCATAGACCTCATCGAGGTGAGACCCATAGAAAGACATGGTCACCATCCTTGAACTTCAGAGGTCTTCGTCTCCTATCAGCATATGACTTATGCCTATTTTGTGCAGTCTTCATCCACTCATGGATGATCTGCACCTTCTTCGTGGAATCTCGTACCATCTCTGGTCCCACCAGTGCTGACTCCCCCAAGTCTTTCCAGCATAAGGGTGATCAGCAAGGTCACACGTACAATGCCTCAAAAGGTGCCATCCCTATGGTGGAGAGATAGCTATTGTTTTAGGAAAACTCCACGAAAGGTAAGTGATCCCCTCAGCTACGACTGAAGTTGAGGACACATGCACATAGCATGTCTTCAAGGGTCTGAATGGTATGCTCAGTATGACCATCTGTTTGAGGATGGAAGGTGTTTCTTAGATGAAGCTATGTCCCGAAAGCCTCATACAACCCCTTCCATTGCTGGGAAGTAAATCGTGCATCATGATCAGAGACATTCTTTGAAGGTATACCATGTATCCTCACAATCTCCTGCATATAGAGGTGTCTCAATATCTCTATTGAACCCTGCTCTATGATCGGTATGAAGTGGGACGACTTGGTGAGTTGGCCGACGATCACCCTGATAGAGTCATGCCCACTGGACGTACGTGGAAGACCCATCACGATGTCCATGGATATCCCATCCCACTTCCACTATGGGACCTCTAAAGGGTGAACCAAGCATGCTGGTACCTGATGCGCCCCATTCACTTGATGACAAGTGAAGCATCGAGAGAAAAACTCTGCTGCTGCCTTCATCATACCTACCCACCAGTGCTGTCATCCGAGGTCCAGATACATCTTCGCCACTCCTAGATGTACCGTTAGAGGGGATGTGTTGAAATCTCTCGACACTTCCTCCTGGAGTAACTCTGGCACCATAGTATATCCTCTGTAGAGGATTACAAGCTCTCCACCTTTAGAAAATCCATCAGGTTCCTTCCCTATGGATATTTGAGAACGTCGTGTCTCGCAGTCAGCATCTCCACGCTGTTCCTCCGAGACTCGCTGAAGAAGTGGGGGAGTGATTGTAAGAGACTGTAGAAAGGCTGCTCCATCCTTATCCACAAAGGATATCTGTAAGGTAGTGATCTGATTTTTCACCTCGCATATCATCTGTATACCAGATCTCATACTGAGTAACTCTGCAATAACGTTTCTCTTCCAAAGAGTATAGAATATCTCGAAGTCATAGTCCTGCAGGAACTCAAGTCATCACCACTATCTCAGGATCATGTCTTTCTGAATGAAGATATACCTGAGACTCTGGTGGTCAGAGTAGCCTATGAAATGCTTTCTCATCGGATAGTTTCCCCATATCTTCTAGGCAAAGAAAACTACAGCTAACTCTAGGTCATGGGTAGCGTAGTTCTGCTCATGTTGCCTCACCTGTCGAGATCCATATGCGATCAATGCTCGCTCTTGCATCAGGACACACCCGAGTCACGTCCCTGATGCATTGCATTAGACTACACACCCCTTTCTTTCCTCTAGAAGCCTCAAGATGGGGGCACTAGTCAGCCTCTACCTCTACTCTTGAAAGCTATGTCAGCATCTCTCCGACCACACAAGGGTTGCCCCTTCTTTGTCAAGGATGATGGTTGTGGTGAAACTCCGGAGAATTATGGAACAAACCTCTAGTAGTATCCAGCCAAAGAAGACGTCCCTCCCCCTTTGGGGGGGGGGGGGGGGTAATCCTAGAAACATCTTTTGAAAAGATGTCCCCATGTTCTATCACTCCTGTTTGGGACTGAAAACTCAAAACTCCTACTTCCATGAGGGTAAGGTTGGCCAGTACAAGAGTGATCGGTTTCACCCTTTTATGCATGAGTTTAACCTGTACTACTTTCATTTACTTTTTCACTGAATAAGGAAAATGTTATTCCAATGTTTTAGATAAATCACAATCTTTTTGCCTAATATAATCAATCTGTGTATGAACTGTGGTTTCCCAGTCCATACCCAAACTAACTTCGTAATGCCTCGACGCTGCCACCAAGAGGTTCCAACCGAAACTCTCACCTCAAGGGTCAGATCACACCATCACCATAAGTGTGATTATTGAGTCTCCCCCAAAGGTATCTCCTGACGTGAGAGTTAATTCAATGTTTTAATAGGAAACTCTAGGTTTGGGACAAGATTTGTGGAATGAAGGAATGATTGGTACCTATGTATATTGATATGACAACTAGTATTTGACATGTTCTGTACCTCGAATCATTCCTAGAGCCCTTGGGTCACACTCTTTGACCGCATTTAGCCAGTCTCTGCCCCTGTCCTCCATCTCCCTGAGCCTGGTGGGGACTACAAAGGCGGGTGGTTATAACATGTAGAACTATACACCACCTATTGCTACTTTATTAGCTCTGTTTCCACATCTTCTACCCTACAGATCCATCTGTCCTTAGCACTTCCTCTTATCGAAACATTTTACATGCTCAAGTCTCTAAGATTGGAACTAGTTAAAATCTTTCCCACTGCTAACATTCTCTGGCTGTATCCGCTCAGCCAATGAACATTCAACCACAAAGGTTCTCTCTAGCATCAAGAGAAAAGTTGATGTATCAGATGTACTAAAACACACCTCGCTCAGTAGTTAAATCCCCAAATAACTGATCGAAACGTATTCATCGAGTATCGAGAACAATCGGTACGCCTCCATGAATTATCAGCTACCGACATGTTGTCCTGAAGAAGCTGTAAAATCTCTAGAGAACTCTCAGCCACCTCCTCAGGCTAGTCCTCAGCCACCTGTGAGTTGGTCTCGCCTCGTAACCCAAGGGGTATCTGATGCTGAAACAAGTATAAGGCACTAATCCTACATGGTTCATCTATTGGTACCGCCAGTTGTAATTGTTGACCAACATGCAGTGATATAGCTTACACACTAGCTGAAGGTAAAATCTCAGGAAACGGTCCATGTACCGAAGCCTCATCACTATGAAGACCAACCTCATGGTCACTCATTGTAAAACACTAGTAGCTAAGATCATTATCTGCTCTACAGGTGTCACAACTAGGTGGAGAACTATAGAAATCACCTCCAGCCAGTCCTCTACTTCCTGGGAATATGTCCCACCTCATAACCATAGAGGCCTATGTCGTTGGAACACCTGAAAAGTGCTCAGATAGCGTGCACTCTCTACTTTTGGGGCTGGTGGCATTGGTGGGCCAACGGGTAGTGGTATCGCTAGTGCCTCTGTTGGAAAAGAGCCCTGTACCGAGGCCTCGTTGCTCGGTTGGGTATCCGTATGCACAAATCTCAGAACCCTGGCTAGCTGTATACATAGAGGCATCCTGAAAAGAAACAGGTGTTCCATAGTCAATAAGTAATACCTGGTGAGATGACTCAATATATTACAAAGAAAAACTACTAAGAATACACATGCAATTAATGTTTTCGTGCACTAAGTCAGAAATCAGAAGTTAGGGTCCTGGTGTACGGACACGTTGATGGCCACACCAACACTGGAATCCCTGAACTGAAAACCAAAATCAGCACCCTTAACACTATTTCTTCACAAAAATGAAAGATCAGAGTCCTATGTTCTACGATAGAACCGAATCCAATGATACCAATTTTTCACGACCCATCCCTCGGGGCCCAAGATGTGACTGCCCCAAGCCTGACTTTCATAGGCTAGGGGCTGGAGACTATCACCAAAGGCATAAATTTATAAAATTGGGAAGGCATTTCTATAATAAATAGTAAAAACACACAATGAGAGTACAAAATGGAAGCAAACACTAAGTAAAAACTATATACTAATGGAGTGATGTAACGTAAAGGGGCTGATAATACAAGACCAACTGTAAATTATAAGGAAACAGAAAAAAAAAGTACAATTGAAGAAAGGTAAACAGATGATGGATCACCCACCAGGAAGTACCACCGGAAGGATATGTACAGATGGAATCTACAACACTCCACATCCTTCCATCTCCTCCGAGTACAATCACACCGTGTGGTCCACCTCTGGGTACCATCCAGTCCTATCCACTCAGCCTCGGTCAGCGTTGTCTGTCGTCTGCAACCAACATAATGAGGTTCAGGTGAAGCCTGTGACAGGATGAGTATAATGATACTCAATAGGGACCTTGTGACCCTCAAGGTCTCACAAAATTCAACAATGATACACCACCAAGTATGAAATCAACAGATAACCCCACTTAGGTATATGCCCATACATATACCTAAGTTATCAAGTAATCCATATCAATCACGAGGAAACATAAGAGTTACTGAATCAAGTCACAAATGTATACAAATTATGTAAAGAGATTGAGATGATAAAATATAGCCACTGAATCATCAGAGTTTTCGAACCAACCCATGATCCAGGACAAGCTATTCTGTTGGACCAACACAAGATCCGGGAACAGAAGTCAGAATTGTCAGACCAACACATGATCCTGGAACAGTCGTCAGAGCTGTCAGACCAAAACATGATCCAGGACTAGCTATTCTATCAGACCAACACATGATCCATGAACAAAAGTCAGAACTATCAGACCAACACATGATCTAGGAATAGTCATCAGAGCACAACCAACCAAAACGTTTTTACAAAGAACTCTTGATTCCGGGAGGGCCTTCTCCTCAAGCCAAGTGTCGACACATCAACTTCCACCATGTCCCATGAAGAAGTATCTCAATGTTCCGACTCATCATAGGAGTCTAAACACAATAGACGACGAGTCAATCAGACACCCGGTCTGTGAGTAATTAGATTTTTAGTCCTGGGGGCCTGGTTGGATTCGTGTATGATCCAACCTCGCTGTATCTCAACATTAACCTGAACTTCAGTGGGGTATACTCAAAGGGACCGTCGTGCTCCATGAAAACCAATGCCATTGACGGTTTGTCAAATGATCTTCTGGTGCCAAAGATATGGCCAAAGTAAGTAATAAGGTCGGTAATGGGCCTGGACCCAGTCCGACCTTGTCGGACTGACTCGGCCCAACCCTGACTAGGCTGACCCGGTCTGGGTTGACCCGGTCAGAACCGCTGGGTCCGACCCTGCCTGCTGGGCAGGTCAACCCGCTAGGTTTGGCCCGGTCCACTGGGCCCGGCCCAGTGGACTATTGGGGCGGCTTGGCCCGAAGGTCACCGCGTAGGCGACTCGGCTCAAAGGTCGGGGTCGGTTCGGCCAGCACCACGTGGGGCGCAGCTCGGGCGGCTCAGCTTGGAAAGACAATTTGGTTCAGCCGACAACACCACAAAGGACGCCACGGGATGCCTCGGGTGGCCGGCGCGGCACAGGATGTTTGGCTGACATCCGGGGCTCGGGCAGGCCATCAAGACACACAAGAAGGCCGACGGGAAGTGCGGGCATGGCACGGGTAGGCCGTGGAGCATCCAGGCAGCACGCAGGTAGGCCGGTGGGGCGCCGGTCAGTGCGCGGGCAGGCAGCGGGGCGCTGGGCAGCAGGCACGCAGGCCGTGGGCAGGTGGTCCAGCGGCCGGTGGTGGGCGGGGAACACCAGTGTTTCGTGTGGGCGATGGAGTTTCCAGAGTCTATAGGTAGCATGAACTTTTTTGTTGGTCCCTTCTTCGCCTCGTTTCCGCTTCGTCACCATGCCAAAAGAAACTTCACGAAGAGATCGACAAAGCGAGTTGGGACATATTAGTTTGGCCCGCACCCTCCGCATTTAGGGATGATAACAATTGGTTCAATATAGAGGAAGAAAGTTGAACAAAAATTGTTTACAACATATCACATCGATTCCTTTTGAAATGAAGATGAGAAGAAGGAAAGGAATAATACTCAAGGTAAACCCCCTACCTTTGATCATAGCACGATGATGAAGTCACGAGAAGATGACGATGTTTTCATCATTATTCATGTCTACCACGCACTTCAAATCAAAGCTCCTACGTCGGTTCCTTGATACCGATGAGGAGGGAAGATCGGTCGAAGACGTCCCGTGTTGAAGGGGGTTCTAAGGAAGAATTTTGAGGAAGATCGTTCATCATTTTCGAAGGTGTTCTACCTTAGGAGCCTTCTCCCAATATTTCCCCCAAATTCCTCATTTCTCTCCCCTCCACCGAAAATGAAATAGTAGGCAAATAATAGATTATGATCTTTTATGTTCTTTAGCATAAATTCAAATTGGGTGATTTAATTAAATGAGTTGACTCATTTAATTCATGGGGTGGAGTTGGAATAAAATTCAAATTGGATATTTAACTTAAGTGGATCCACCTAATTAATCCTTGAGAGGTGACACATATTAAATAAAAGGGGATTTGGTGCCATTAAGGTAGAGAAGGTCATGGGGTTTCTCCCCATTTAATGGGGAGTTGAAGAGGTTTTACACTCCTCAATTGATAGGGGGTTAAGCCTCGTGTGGTCCCCACATCATAACCTCTCATAGGAGGTTATGCTCTGGTGGGCCCCACCACCATAACCTCCCAAGGGAGGTTAAGGTGTGGTGGTCCCACCTCCAACTCCCATGTGGAGGTTTTAACCACTCATCCTCTACATGGTGGTTAAAAATAAAATAAAGTGTTCTTACTTTATATTATTACTTCACACGAAAACCCAAAAAGCTAACTTTTATCCTCGACTCACTGCCGTTGAAGTGAAAGTCTTCTTAAGTGAATACCGGCACTGCGAGATCAATGGTGCTCTCAGATTTCAATTCCAAGCACATGTTCAAAGGTTATAAAATCCCGCTCGTAGGATTATAGAACGTACCCTAACAAAACTTCAGAAATTGATTCCGGGCACACCGGGCCTCAGAATCAAGCACCGTTAGTTTTCGCAGAATTGTAAAATTCCCATGTACTTAAAAAAAATTCCATAGGATTCCTAGGTATTTATAATAACTACTGTATTAAATCTTATATTAAAAAATTTTAAGTAGAAATAATGGAATCCTACAATTTAATCAATATTTTATTTGAAAAAAATTGGGATGACATTGGTAGGAAGAAAATTATTGAAATGGAGGAAAGGAGAAGTTTAAAAGAATAAGAGAAACTATTTCCAAACTCAATAATTTATTTGATATCTAATTTATTCAAGGAATATTATATTTATGAGTAGAAATAATATAACAATAGATTAAAATAAAATATAATAATTAATTGGAATTAAAAGGATAATAGGGGATTCAAAGATCATAATAATGTCCAGAATTTCTGGCTCAAGGATAATGAATTTAAGTGTAAAAATGTTGTATATAATGTATCACTTTTACTAAATTCCAATGAATGGTAAAGGACATATAATGTTACATATTATTTGAGGAATAAATTTTATTTCATGGTGTAGTAAATAATAAAATATTTATAAATACTATATCATGAATATTTGGATTATAGTAAAAACATTTCTGAATGAAATGTATTTTGTCTAGGAAACCCTTACAATACTTGAAAAATTTGAGACATAAAATAGTAAAGAGTATGATTGAAATATAAACATTAAATATATTAAATAATTATATGAAACTAATTAAATGATTGTATGTGTACGTATAAATATATATACCAATAAAATATGGTGTATAATATAAAATATGTCTCATTGAGTGAATATTAGTGATAAGAAACTTTTACCTTGTCTTTCCTCTTTTTAGGATACACTATATGCACCAACATATCAAACAAAAATAACTTATATTACTATTTTGGAAACATTCTCAAATATATATAATTTTATATACTTCATTTATAATTATTTTATATGTGTATATATGTTATTTTCTGTAAATGTTCATTGTTGGGTTTGATTCATCATGATCATTTTAAACTAATTTCATATTATTGGTCTGGTTATTCATTCTACTATATAAAATATAAATTCCATGTTCAATAAAGGAACCCAGATTTATGTTTCTTATTAATTTATATTTCTATAATTTAAATTTATTTAACTTTTTTTTGTGATCATTATACATGACATAGATAATGATAGGATTTCCGTAATTTCAAATGATGAAATTTTTCTATACTAAATAAAAATTATAATATTAATAGTATCATTAAAAATGGTTTATAGAATATATATATATATATCATATATTTTCATTTATTAATTTCCCAAATAAATCAATGGTATTATTTTATAACATTGTTCAAATAGGTTTCTATACATTCACAAATATGAGCATAACATAATCAATGGAAGTATATGACTATAAAGGTGGTTTGTATTTAAAAAAATTAATTATTAAAGAATAATAAAGATATTATTTATATTTTATTATTGTTTTAAATATTATTTTATAATATATTAATAAATATATAAAAAATTGATCGATGATAAGAAACATTACATTTTTGGGGGTGGTAGTCCACGTAACACAAAATTACTATTTTAATTACTAGAAGAATGAGAGTCAGTGTTTGAGGATTATATATTAACTCCAAAAATTATTAGTCATATTAGATATATCAACATTATTCTTTAATTTCATCCTTATAATCAATTAAGATTGGACAATGTGAAAATAGGGTGTCGTCGCTTTATGGAGGTGGTTGTCTACACAATTAATAAATGGGGTGTTTATTTTCAAATTAGAAATGGGTATAGGGTTATAATATTTATTCACATTGAAATGTAATAATTAAATGTAAATTATAATTATATCTATTTATAATAGGCTTATAATATATTTAATATTATTATTTCAATTTATATAAATTATTAAATTACTATTGTTTATTTAAGAATGTAATATAAGGAATTTTTGTAAACAATACTCATGTTGATGACTTTGCCTTTATCTTAAATGAATGATTATAAATTGATGTACAATGATTATATTTTATATTTTTAAGATCATTGAGAAGATTTATGATTTTATTGGTTCTAAAAATGTAGTTTCTAATGAGAAAAATAAACATTTTTAGTGTTATTGAAGAGTTGGTGAGAATCCACTATTATAATTGGAGACAATTGTGTTTTTCCTAATATATATACTTAGTATAAAGAGAGTACATGTTTTACATGATAATAATAATCCAATATAATTAATAATGAACTTTTGTATGAAGTAATTGTTGAGTCAAAAGTTCTCTTTTGACTTTTATATCTTGTTTTGGAAATCGCAAATGTATTCATATATGCTTTTCGTACTAACTATGTTTATCATACTGACTATGGTTATCGTACTTATTATGTTTATCGTACTGACTATGTTTATTGTACTGACTATGTTTATCGTACTAACTTTGTCAATCGTACTGACTCTGTCAATCACACTGACTCTATCAATCATACGAACTAAATCATACAGACTCTGTCAATCATACTAACTCTTTCAATCGTAGTGAATTTTGTGCATCATACTCACTTTGTATGAAATAAATACATTACACTATGTAATACTAATGGTACTCATATTTTTATCACAAGCTTGTTTTTATCCTCTATCAACACATGTCAATCGTACACATGTTTATCATCTTCATATATCTCTTGTTTTAATCAAAACGATGTTGTGGAGTTAGTTATTTACTAATCAAAACGATGTCGTGCTTTCTGTTTCAATATGACCGTTATAATGCCAGGTGTCCAAGTCCCTCCATGTTTTCTGGAGAAATATGACCGTTAGAGGAAATGTGACCGTTGGAACCTGAGGCCTATAAATAGAAGGTCATTTGAAGCTGAGAAGAACAACCAGAGAGACTGATCATTCTTTGCTACTGTCAAGTTCAAGAGAGAGACACTGCAACTTCTCTCTTGCTTTGTGCAAAATCCTTGAAATTAAAAAACATGATCAACTAATTCTAAGTTTTTCTATTTCACTAAGTGATTTGTTTTTCTTTGTTTGACTGATCAGGTGATAACGATCGAGGGATGCTGAGGATAGGAAGACGGTGCTACCGATCTTTCTATCGAATGCTTTCTGGTGTTTGAAAGATAGAGGTGACGATTACTTGCAAAATCAAGGGCTTGTGTGGATATCAAGACAGGCGTACCGATCATCGTATCAAGGGCTTGCAGAGATAGCAAGATAGACATACCGATCATCGTATCGAGGGATTTCCAACGTGGTGGTAAGACATACCTCTTATCCTAGGTGAAAGGATACCCATCTCTTTGGGATAAAAGAATTGTAATACTTTTACATTTCTACTGGTGATTGTATCAAAAAGGGAATTATTTTATTTCGTTTCTTTATTTAATATTCATTTGTAATTGTTTCAATTAAAATTACACTATTGCATATTGTATTGATATATTCTATATGATTTAAGGTTGAATATTTCACTAATGTATTACTCTAATTATTTTATTCATTTTGAATACAATTGATTTACTTTTCTTATAGTATTACATCATATCATACCTTTATATCATATTTTTTGTGAATTTTATTAGTTTAAGATCATATAAACTAATTTCTTAAGTGTTTAAACACAATGTTTTTAAACCAACAATTCACCCCCCCCCCCTCTTGTATTTTTCCATCTAATATAAATATACATCTATATATCAATCCAGCAATTGGTATTAGAGTGAGTTTCCACTGACTTGTATTATGAGACCTATTTTTTCTTTCAAATTCTTGTTTCAACTACCTACTGCACTAACGTGTAGAGTGGAATAGATTTTTTTTTGTTAGATGGAAGGAATGAATATTGGATCAATTGACAATCTAAATCAAACATGACCACCTATCTTTGATGGGAATGATTATGAGTACCAGAGAGATTGAATGAAAACATTTGTTATCAATACTGGTGTAGAAAATTTTATTATGCTTACTGGAGGTTACAAAATTCCTGACAAAGAAGTATGTACTTTCACTAATCAAGAAAAGAAAGAATATCAATTTAATTACAGGGTATGCAATACTTTTCTATGCTCTATGACTAGAAATATATATGGTGTGATATAATCTTGTGAAGCATCCAACTGTATTTGGAAGAAATTGGAAGCCAAAAATTTTTATACATCCATGGTTATAGAAAAAAAAGAGCAATGCTTCGAGCAGAGTATCATGGATTTATTTTTTCCTTATGGAGAACCAGTATATAATGTGCAACAAAGATTCATGACAATCTTCAACAATTTACAATCTATTGGAGAAAAAGGTCTTGATGATGAAGCTATTGTTGAAAAAATTATTGATATAATGCGAAATGAATGGGAGTCAAAAAGGACAGCTATTGATGAAAACCAAAATTTTTCTCAGATTACTCTTGATGAACTCTTAGGAACACTTCTATAGCATGAGACAAGAATGAAGAGAGATGTTCATTTCAATAAGAAGAAAATTTTAAATGGAAGTGTAGCTTTTACTACTTCATATAAAGCTAAAACACCTGAAAGGATAACAAGATCCAAAGATAAGAAAGTTGTTTTTTCAAAATCAAGTGATTGTGATCATTCAGAAAATGAGTTATCCAATCTTGCTCTAAGGATGAACAAGATTGTGGGAAATAAAGACTTTTAATACAGATTCAAAAAGAAAGATATGAAAGATAAGAAATATTCAGAGGTAACATGTTATGAATATAAGAAAGTAGGTTATATAAGACCTGATTGTCCTTTACTAAAGAGAAAATATTGAAAGGAGAAACATTATGAATGAAACAAGAAAATGTATTATAAGACAAATAAAAAGAAAGTATTGAAGGCCAATGATACTTGGAGTGAAAGTGGTGGTGATTCATCAGATGATTATTCAGAATATGAATCCTCAGGACAAATGAATATTAGGCTTATAGCTATACTCCCAATTGAAGATCATTGTTTCATGGCTAAGGTACACAATGCTGAATCCATTACAAATGCTTCTTTGAATGAAAATTATACTAATAATAAATATTCTGAATCTTCAAATGATGATTCATCATCATCAGAAGATAATACATTACCATTTTATGAAGAAGTGTCTCAGTTTTCAAAACTTATTGAGAATGAAAATTCTATATTCAAGAAAAAGCTTGATAAAGAAAATTATAGAATTTCAATTTTAGCTAAAAAAGTATCAAATCTTTCAAATGATCTTGATATGTAAACTTATGATTTTTAAAGTATTTTAAAACCATTGAGAAAGTCAATTCTGATAAGGATAAACATTATGAGGATCTTTAAAATGTAATTTCTAAGAAAAATGTTTTCAAGCCTAACTCTAGTTCAAAATCAAATTTTTTGGAGGATAAAAACATTTTTTAAAACTAAGGTCAGAAATTTTTTCCTTGAAGAAATGTTTGTAAAAATTTACTTATGGTAGGGAAAACTTTGATAAAATGTATTCTCAAATTGGACCTTTGAGAAATCATTCTGGTTTTGGATATACTCATTCTAAACCGGTTTTTAGTAATAAATATTTTGTTCCTCAAATTACCCCTTTTTGTACTAAGTGTCAATGTGGTGGATACTGGAAAATAGATTTCTATCTTAATAGAACTCATTTTTTAGGATTTCATAAACCTCATTTTGTAAAAAAAATGTGGAATCTTAAAATTCATTAATCTAACCCTTCTGGATCCAAACAAGTTTGAATTCCAAAAAACTAATTGTTTCTTTTTCATGAAAATAATAGGTGTACCAACCAGAATATTTGGTACATGGATAGTGGTTTTTCACGACACATGACCAGAAACAAAGATTTCTTTCAAAAGATTATCAAAAAAAAGTTGGAAAAGTTACATTCAGATATAATGCTCATGGAAATATTGTTGGAATAGGTAATATTGTTTTTCTTGTAAAAGTACTTATTTCAAATGTTTTGTTTGTTAAAGGTCTTAAGCACAATCTCATCAGCATAATTCAATTATGTGATAAAGTATACCTTGTAGATTTTAGAAATGATAAATTTTTAGTTCACAATTCCAAGTTGAATTCATTCTATCTGCCCATAGGCAAGAGCATGTATACACTATTAACTTAGAAGACATTAAGAGCCAAAATTTACCTTTCTTAAGCACAATAGAAGACCAATCATGGCCATGTAATAAGAAGACTAGGACACTGTAAACTAATAAGCCTTAGTAAACTTTCAAGGAAAAGACTTGTAAAGGGAATACCAGATCATAGATATGATTCTTCAAAGGTTTGTGATCCTTGTAAATTTGGAAAGAAACATAAAACTAGCTTTAAATCAGTTAATGGAGTTTCAACTTCTAATGAAATATAGCTAGTGCACCTCGATCTTTTTAGTCCATCAAAAACATAAAGCATTAGAGGAAAATAATATGTATTTGTTTTAGTTGAAGACTTTACTAGATTTACATGGGTCTATTTTCTAGCAAAGAAATCTGAAGCCTTTTTATATTCCAAAATTTTTAGAGCCCAAGTTAAAAATTAGAAAAACCTACCATTGATAACAATTCATAGTGATCATGGTGGTGATTTTCAAAATTCAGATTTGAAAATTTTTGTAGTAATAAAGGTATTACTCACAATTTTTTAACACCAAAACCTCCTCAAAAAAATGGTATTGTCAAGAGAATAAATCGCATTCGTCAAGAAATGACAAGAACCATGTTGAGTGAATACTCAACTGCTAATCATTTTTGGCCTAAGGCTATTAGTACTTCTTGTTATACTATAAGTCGTGTTTTAACTAGAACTTTTCTTAATAAAGACCTTATGAATTTTGGAAAAGCTGAAAACCTAATGTTTCATACTTCAAAGTTTTTGGATGCAAAGTATTCATTCTGAATACTAGAGATAATCTATACAAATTCGTACCAAAATCTGATGAAGAAATCTTTCCAGGATATTCTAAAACTTCTAATGATTATAGATTTTTCAATAAATATACTTGTACTGTTGATGAAACATTTCGTGTTAAAATTGATGAAACTAATCCTTTCATTTTCAAACAACCCCAACCTATATCTTCAGATGTGTTTTCAAAAACTGATTATCAACCTCTATTAAAAGATCCTTCTGATAAGGAAAATGATCAAGAAAGTGTTCCTGAAACTTTTACCCCGGAATATTTTCTACCATACATTGATGAACAGGTTTTACAAAACCCAAATAAATGGATTCTTAGGAATAATCCCAATGATAACATCATTGGTAATGTAAATCAACCTGTAAGAACCAGAAATTCCTAGAGAAATGAAATAGAACATCTTAATTTTCTTTCCCCATTCAAACCTAAAAGTCCCAGTGATGCCTTATGTGATGAATATTGTATTAAAGCAATGCAAGATGAACTAAATGAATTTGAAAGGAATCCACTCTAGAATTTAGTTGAAAGACCTAAACAAACAACATTAATTGTTGTAAAATGGGTTTTCAGAAATAAATGTGATGAAAATGTAATAATTTTAAGAAATAAATCAATACTTGTTGCTAAGGGCTATAATCAACAATAGGGAATAGACTATGAAGAAACATATTCTTTGTTATCTAGACTTAAATATATTGATATTCTATTAGCCTTCACAGTATACATTAATTTCAAATTATTTCAAATAGATGTTAAATGTGATTTACTAAATGGTTTTGTTCAAGAATATGTTTTTGTTGAACAACCTCATGGTTTTATAGATTCAAAATATCCTAATCATGTTTTTAAACTTTACAAAGCTTTATATGGCCTTAAACAATCCCCTAGAGCATAGTATGATAGACTTACCAGATTTCTTCTATAAAACAATTATGCAAAAGGTATAGTGGATCCAAACATTTTTTATAAAAATAAAAAATAAAAATGATTCGATTGTTCCAATTTATGTTGATGACATCATATTTGGATCAAATCACCAGTATTTAACAGATTCTTTTGTGAATCTAATGAATTATGAGTTTTAAATAATTATGATGGGTGAGTTAACATTCTTTTTAGGTTTCCAAATTTCACAAAAACCAGAAGGAATATATATCTCAACATAAGTTTATCAAATATTTAATCAAAAAGTATGGATATGAAAATACTAAAAGTATTAATACTCCAATTGGTACCTCAAATACACTTGATCTTGATGAAACTTTGAAACTAGAAGATCAAACAACTTTTAGAGGTATGATAGGAAGTTTGTTATACTTGACAGCTAGTCGACCAGACATAATTTTTTCCGTATGCTTATGTGCAAGAGACCAATCAAATCCAAAAGGGTCTCATTTAAAAGATGTGAAAAGAATCTTTTAGTATTTAAAAGGAACTCTGGATTTAGGACTTTTTTATTCTTCTGGAAATGATTTTTTCTTAAAATGATTTTCTGATGCTGACTTTGGTGGTTATAGAATGGATAAAAAGATTACATCTGGAACATGTTATTTCTTAAGAGATTCCTTGTTTTATTGGTCCTTCAAGAAACAACACTCAGTAGCACTTTCAACTACTGAAGATGAATATGTAGCAGCTGGAAGTTGTTTTTCTCAAGTGTTGTGGATGCAACACTCACTCACTGAATATGTATTGAGATTTTCCAAAACACAAATTCTATGTGATAATACTAGTGTCATTTCTCTTAGTAAAAACCTATAACATCATTCTCGTGCAAATCACATAGATATTAGGCTTAAAATTATTAGGTATCACACACAAAATAGAGATATTATTTTACAATTCATCAGAATTCAAGAACAACTTGCTGACATTTTTACAAAACTATTACCTTCTGATATATTTGAGTTTATATAACAGAATCTAGGAATGATTACATTAAAATAATCATCCATTTCTACTTCATTTTTTACACTTATTTATACATTAAACTCCTCTTAAAATGGGGAGAACAGTTTTTTTACTTTACCTTATATATTTCATAAACTTTTCCTTCTTTATTCGTTTATTCTTTTGGTTAGCTATATTTTGGATTATCGTTCTAAATATTTGGTTATTATTTTAATCACTTGTCTTCTTGTCTTCCTGATTATCGTATTTTTTTTCATCGGCATGTCACCCTATGGTAATGTGTTTTTTTCCATCGGCACATCACCCTATGGAAACAACTTTGTTTTCCATCAGCACTTCACCCTATGGTAATGACTTTGTTTTCCATCTGCTTGACAACCTCTGGTAATGACATTGATTTCCATCAGCCTGAAAACCTATCGTAATGACTTTGTTGTCCATCAGATTGACAACCTATGGTAATGAATTTGTTTTCTATCGACCTGAAAACCTATGATAATGACTTTGTTTTCCATCGGTGTGACAACCTATGGTAATGACTTTGTTTTCCATCGGACTGACAACCTATAGTAATGAATTTGTTTTCCATCGGCCTGAAAACCTATGGTAATGACTTTGTTTTCCATCGTCTTGACAACCTATGGTAATGATTTTGTTTTCCATCATCTTGACAACCTAGGGTAATGAATTTTTTTTCCATCAACTTGACAAGATTTGGTAATGACTTTGTTTTTTATCGGTTTGAAAACCTATGGTAATGAATTTGTTTTCCATCGGTCTCACAACCGAACATATTATTTTTCCCCAAAATCATGTATTATCATTTTTCTATTGTCTTATACTATGTTAATACTATAAAAACAACAATTTCCATAGAATCTATGGAAGGTACATTCTTTATTTCTTCTTTTTTTTCTTATTTTTGTTGTTTATTATTTTTTTATAAAGACAACTCCTTTAAATCCCCAACATTGATTTTTTTCTCCTAATATCAACTGTATAAGATCAAAGATCATCCTTTTTTTTCCTATAAATAGAACCCCCCCCTCCCAAACTCACAACAGTTTTTCAGATCTCATGGCAAAGCTCTACCCCGTTTTTTAGGACTCCGTACGATCTTCCCTGTGTCGCATCAATATGTCTCAGTCCTCTGCCAAAAATCTTACCGAAATGTCTTAAAAAATGTTTTCAGAGAAATACTTATTTAGATAAAGGTTAGTTTCTTGGGACTT
Source organism: Viscum album (assembly GCA_963277665.1). NCBI lineage: Eukaryota > Viridiplantae > Streptophyta > Magnoliopsida > Santalales > Viscaceae > Viscum > Viscum album. Next base: position 89,827,613 of record OY728127.1, on the reverse strand, counting down.
CATTGACACGTATGATTCAACAATCAGGAGAATTATTTTTTTCAAGGCTAGGAACATCTTCGTTTTGAAAAACCTGTATCTCAAGATCTGATTCTTGTTCAAAAAGTTAGTCAATTCTAAAAAACTGTGTCTTTTGACAAAAATATGATGATCAACTTTGCTTTGTATGATAGAAAAATCTCAATGTCGGTAAAACAAGCATCCCACATTCTAAATGTCTCAATAGAAGGTGATTATTTTTGTCCATCTCATAAATGACCAGAGGAACTTGGTACGTTTAATAAAGAAAGTGATGAAAATTCATTATTCTTTATAAATGAAGAGAAGAGAATAGTATCTCATTTATCTCCAGATAACATGTTTCTGGTGCTTTGGATTCAAGGTTTTCTTATCCCAAGGAAATGGGATAAGGAAACTCTTAAATTCTCTAATATCTTTATGCTGGACTATCTTGTAAACATGTGAAAGGTAAATCTCATGGGATACATTTTTGAAACAATCAAGAATGTCAAGTTAGGAGCAATTAAATCTCATTTGATTATTTATCCCCTTATTCTTACAAAGTTCATTCTTGAGAGCTTGAAGTTTTGTAATATTCCTTTGAAAGGGAATTGAAAGAACTAAATCCTTCTTGGATATGTAAGAATACATTGAATAAGTTATATATTTGTTTCGATGACAACTCAAAACTTTTTTTCAAAGATGTAGAAGCTGAATCGGCACCAAATCAATCAGCACCTTTTCCAATTGAAGATAATCCAACTTTTGTTTCTCCTCAAAAGTCAAATTCGAAAACCAGTACTAAGCCAAAAAATAATACTAAATATGGCAAGGAGGTTGTGTCCATGTGGAGGAAAGATAGAGAACAAAGAAAAGAAGGTGATTGTAAGTTCGGTCTTGATCTAATTGAAGCTTTAGCTGAGAGAATAAGGGTAGACGATACACTTCAAGTTGTGAAGAAAAAGAAGACTCTATTGAAAAGGAAATCTCAAGACTTTGATGTTTCTAAAATCATGAAAATGGTTGAAGAGGCTAGTGCTCAACTAACGGAAGAAGTGCATCAAGAACCTATTGTACAGATTCTTCCATAGAAAGAGAAAGGGAAACAAATTTTGAAATAAATTCAGGAATATGAAGAAGACGAAGAAGATTTTTTTTAATTTCTTCATAGTTAAAAAAAGATTAGAGAAGAATCTTTTCAAAAGGATAGTGAAGGTATTCAACAGGTTCCTCATACCGATCAAGAACCAGCTGAATCACTTGAAACTCTAGATAGAATTTCATCACAAGTAAAGAAAGGTTCTCAATCTTCTCATACCGAATAAGTAATCGTTATCAGAAAATATGTTTAATAATAAAGAAAGGAGAAACAAAAAGAAAGAGGAAACATCCAGTGGAAGACTCAAGCCAATCAAATGAACTAGATTCGTATGATGAGGATACTGATTCAGAACACACAATTTCTCTCATGAAGAGTGATTACATTGTTCTTATTTTGAGGATAATTGAGAATTATATTCCTTATTTTCCTTGACTTGAAGGGAAAATTTATTTCATCACTAACAATCAAATGAATAAGTTTGGTTCTGTAAGAGAACTTAGAAAGAGAGTATTGTCAATTGAATAAGATTTAAAAGTACTGTCTGAAAGTTCAGCTGCTCATAAGAAGTATTTCAATAGAATGACTAAGTGGTCATACAAAACAAAATGCTCAGTGAATGATCATGAAATATCAATTGAAGACTTTAGGAGGCTTTCAAATGATCTTGCTATTTCTTTCAATAAAATTGACAAAGAAACCCTTGAAAGGCTGAATCAGGTGTCAAAAACTCATGGAGTTGATATCCCCTCAATAAAAGAGCTGTAAGAAAGAATGAATGCTTTCCAGTCAGATTTTTTGAAGGTTTCATATTTCAAAGATGAAATAGTTTATTTGAAGAAGAATAATTCTGTGTAATCTACATACAATAAGAATTTTCAATACAGAATTGACACTCTTGAAGAAGTAATCAGAGTAGAAGAAGAGACCATCAAGAATCAGGATCAGGTTTTTGCCGATCAAAAGGAGCTTCTCAAATCCCAGGGTGATTCTATCTCTGAAGACAAGAAATAAATCAAAAAGATGAAAGTTGTTCTTCATGATCTGATCAAGAAAGAAAATGAAAGTGAAAACAAATGAGTGTTATTATATATTTCTTTATTCATTTCTAGAATTATATAGACTTTTTTTATCTCAATGAGATTTATGTTATCTTTCCCATTGCCTTGCATTTCTCTTCTCTAACTCTTTCAGGCAACTCAAGATTACCCCGTTCTTTTTGTAAATCACAAAGGGGGGAGAATTTTTTATAAGGGGATAATGTTTTAATCAGATACTTCTAAATCAAGGAAAATTTATGAATACAATCCTTAGGAAAGAACATACCTAAGGGGGAGTTAGTTGTATTCAATTTCTTATTCAGAAGTGTTTCCAATAACTTAGGGGGAGAAAAGTATTTATTTTTGTTTTTTAATTTAGATTTTATGACTTCCAAAAAGGGAGAGATTGTTGAGTCAAAATTTCACTTTTGACTTTTAGGTCTTGATTTGGAAATCACCAATGTATTCATATATGATTTTCGTATTAACTATGTTTATCATACTGACTATGTTTATCGTACTGATTATGTTTATCGTACTGACTATGTTTATTGTACTGACTATGTTTATCATACTGACTCTATCAATCATAATGACTCTGTCAATCACACTGACTCTGTCAATCATACTGACTAAATCATACAATCTTTTTTAATCGTACTGACTCTGTCAATCGTATTGAATTTTGTGCATCATACTCACTTTTTATAATATCAATACATTACACTAAGTAATACTTATGTTACTCAAATTTTATCACATGCATATTTTTATCCTTTATCAAAACATTTCAATCATACAAATGTTTATCATCTTCATATATCTTTTGTTTTAACCAAAACGATGTAATGGAGTTAGTTATAAACTAAACAAAATAATATCACGCTTTCTGTTTTAATATGACCGTTATAATGCCTAGTGTCCAAGTCCCTCCGAGTTTTCCAGAAAAATATGACAGGTGGAGGAAATGTGACCATTGGAACCTAAGGCCTATAAATAGGAGGTCATTAGAATATGAGAAGAACAACCTAAGAGACTGATCATTCTTTGCTACTATCAAGTTCTAGAGAGAGACGTTGCAACTTCTCTCTTTCTTCATGTGAAAGCCTTGAAATTACAAAACGTGAATGGATCGTTCTTATTTTTTGTATTTCAATAAGTGATTTTTTTGCTTTGTGTGACCGATCAGGTGATAAAAATTGAGGGCTACTGAAGATAGGAAGACGGTTCTACCAATCTTCATATCGTGGGCATTCAAGTGTTTGAAATACAGAGGTGTCGATTACCTACAAAATCAAGGGCTTGTGGGGATAGCAAGACAGATGTACCAATCATCGTATCAAGGGCTTGTGAGGATAGCAAGACAGACGTACTGATCATCGTATAAAGGGATTACTATGGTGGTGGTAAGGCATACCTCTTATCCTAGTTGAAAGGATACCCTTCTCTTTGGGATAAAATAATTGTAATACTTTTACATTTCCGCTGATGATTGTATTAAAAAGGGAATTGTTTTGTTTCTTTTTTTTATTTCATATTAATTTTTAATTGTTTTAATTATAAATATACTATTTCATATTTTATAAATATATTCTATATGATTTAAGTTAGAATCTTTCACTAATGTATTTCTCTGATTATTGTATTCTTTTTTAATACAATTGATTTAGTTTTCTTATAGTATTACATCATATCACACCTTTATATCGTATTTGATGTAAATTTTATTAGTTTAAGATCATTTAAACTAATTTCTTATGTGTTTAAACACAACATTTTTAAACCTAAAATTCACCCCCCTCTTGTATTATTCCATCTAATATAAATATACATCTATTTATCGATCCAATAATAGTTTTTTCAATTCTTAACCAATTGAAAGGAACATATTTCTTAAATATTTTTTGTATCCATTGCTCATTAAATTTTTTACATTATATTTTTTTACCATGGTAAATAATTTTTTACCAAATTTATTTACCATTATTTAAAAAAATTAAATGTGAATTATTAAATAATATAGACATGATGATTCAAGATATTAAATCCATTTTTTCATAATAAATTTATAGTTGTCTAAAAATCAAAAAATTTGAAGCGCTTTTAATGTGTATATCATGTTTAGAAAATGTATATTTGTATGATTATAATTTTTTTTAGGGGGGGCTGTATAAAAATATATGATATTCAAGAAATAAATTTATTGAGTTATATCTAATAAAATTTATGTTTCATTAATATAAATTTAAAGCATAATTTTACAAAAAAATATTTAGGTAAAATATAATATGAGAAACAATATTCTTATTATAAAATATTACTTAATTTAATGAAAAGATAAAAAAGTGTTTTAATATATTACTATTTTAATGTTTATTTTGAATATAGTACTAATATTTTCCAATCAATATGGATAAATTTATAAATTTTTCTTGTAAAAATGATCATAAAATAAAAATGACAGCCAATACAATTGACAAAAATATGTTGTTAAATATTGAATGTTCATCATAATATATCCTAAAAATTATGATTTAATAATTTTCAGAAAATTGAATAATATATTATAAGATAATTTGTTCTTATTATTAGAATTTAAAAGTGGTTTATTTAATATATTACCATTATAAATATTTATTTGGAAAAAGAATAATTATTAAAATAATATATTATTTCAATTATTTATATTGGAAACAACAACTATTTTATTTTACTAAAATTAGTTAATTTAATAGGGTTTATATTATTCATAAAATTTCTTAAATTTTTTATTTTATATTCTATTGGTCTTTATTGTTTGGAATCTCAAGTGAAAACTTATTTCAATGATAATAATAATTTAATGGAAATTATATTCCATTATCATTAGTCACTACATTATAGAACCCATAAATAAATTACACCCTCACAATTTAATTATTACTCATGGATCAATATTATTTATGTTATTCTTAACATAAAAATCATTTGTGATATAAATTCAAATATTATATCCACCATATTTTCAAATAATATGATTACTATTATATATTTCTTCAACAAAAAATAATCATTCATTCAATATGATACTAATATACATTCATACCTTAATCAAAATTTCTCTAAAACAAACATTTCCCAAAATAATATGATTCTCCAATACATTAATACACCTGAAAATCATATATAACAAAATAAATTAACACTACCATTAACAATAAATTTGGGTTAATTGTGAATTTATAAAATCACATGTTATCCAATATACGCCAGAATACAAAAAATGTAATGAACATCACCAAATATATAATGAGTCCACTATTTTTCTTCTGCTTACCAAAACATTATAACATAATTTATAAAGTTAAACCAACCCATTATTTTCTCAACATCAACTTCTTATTAAAATTATTCATTTTTATTCCCACAATCATGTGTTCATAAGATTTTTTCCCAAAAAACTATTCATATCATTAAAAAAATATTTCAATGTTATTAAACTATTTTATATATTTTAATAAATAATTAATGAAATACTACGGAAGAAAAACACTTTGATGTTTCACATAAATGCTATAAATTATTGATTATTTCAAAATATATTTGAGAAATATAAATCATTTATGAAAATAATTAGAAAAATAAATATTTATTTTTAATTAATATATCAACATCATCACTTTAAATGAAACTATGAAATTCACTTTTTCCGTAATCATTAGTATATACTATGATTCTAAACTATTTAATAATTCTCTCTTTTTTTATATGAAAAAGTGGTTTCTTGAATATAACCATTCATGGTATAGTTTTTAGGATACTTTTTTACAAAATAAAAAATTACGATAATATCAAAAAATTTAATAACAAATCATAAATCATAGGATGTTATCCAATATAAAACCATATATTTTAACAGAGGATAATTTTAGTCCAGCATATGACTCTCTTTTGTTAATATTTTATCACTAATTTTCAATTTCCTAGTAGATTTTATAATATAATAAGTTTTCATCATACTAGAATCCATCTTAATTGTTAATTATAGGTAACTTGAATAAACCAAAACACATCAAACGAAAGTTTCAAATGAGATATATTTGTACACATATTATTCATTCAAAATGTGATGGTTTAGTTAATATTTAATACTCCCCTTTTAGGGTTTCAAATATTATGTGTATATATTTCAGAAAAATAATCCACAAACATTAATCAGACATTGATGTTTTTGAAATGGAAAACACATAATCTATACATCTAGAAAATTATATAATGTTATCATATATAGACACTTAATCATTATAAATATCCATAAGGGTTTCAAGAATTTTATCCAAAATAATCACCAAAATAACTAGTACATAATTTCATACCACCAAATGTGTCCCATGAAAAATAAACACACATATTTCTATAATTTATAATAAGTATGAATCTGTATAAAAATATATTACGCAATCAAAAAAACTATAGTTTCATTGTCTAGGAAGGATAGATACATAATTAAAAAAATTAAAAAAAATTCCAAATTTTATCCATAACCTATCAACTCAATAATACATTCTAAACATCTCACTATTAGTACATATATTGATCCATCTTGAGTAACCATATTGTCTCACACACGATAGTCTGTCACAAGATAATGAATAAGAAAGAACTATGAATAAGTTAAATGGATAACTGAATAATGAAAAAAAACTAATAGTCGAGATGGAATAGTTTTTAGTGTGAGAACTATTACTTGTAAAATTTCATGATGTAATCTATTTAATTTATAATAACATGAAAACATTAACATTAGATTTAAAAATTTCCAGTTTATAAATTATTTTTTTAAAATAAAATCATTTTATAAAACATCATTTGGTTTTCATAAAATACTTTCATTCTCACATAATGAATTAATAATTATTTTATATGTTACAAATAAAGAATGTATTTGGAAAAGAATATATAGATAAAACACCATATAATCATTTATGAAATTAATGAATAAACATACAATTATGTATAAATCTATGAATAAATATCCAAAATATGATTTATCTATATCCAATGGGAAATGTGGAAAATAAAAAGAAGGAACAATACTCTAGGAGGAATTTGAATTGAACCTTTATTGAATAATTCCATAGTATTTCCATATCAAAAAAATAACCCCTAGCAGTTTCACACACTAAGGATCATGTATATTTCATGGAAAAAACAACAATCATAATTTTCATTGTTTCCCAAAAACAATATCAAATCTATTCCCAAAATTTAAAAAATATTCTCATATTGATTCATCGCCACATCAATGATTAAAAATCAATTTTACATTTTGAACAATAAATATGGTATTACATTGAACACATTTTGAGAACAAATATTGTTCTAAAAAATAAAACATTAAAAACATGAATCTATTAAAATAAATTAGTTTCAATACCAAATCGATAAATTTAATAACGAATAAACTGAATATAAAGAAAATATAAAAATTAAACAATTATATATTTTGTATGGATACCCCTACCTTAGGAATGGGGTAAAAATAATATCATTTAATAATGGAAATTTCATATTAGTAGACAGGGTCCTCATGAACTTATATCAATTTCAAAATTCATTAAAATACTACCAAACCCCAAATATCTAAAAATAATAATACATATCTAGTGATACAAGGGGAGAAGTAATAAATCAAGGAACAAATAAGCGGAGTGTAAGCTATATCATGATTATAAATTTCATTAAATAGATATTACTATATAAAATCAAAACAATTATAAATATACTATGAGAAAATTTTATATAATTATATAAATATTAGTTTATTAAAAAATAATATCAAGGGGTAATTATGTTTCAAAAATACAATGGTAAATGAAGTGAAATACAACTTTTTTATTTTTTATATAGGGATTCACATTAATGATGAATAGTCATAAAAATCATATACCAACCATGAAATGAGTGTGTCCATTTGAAAGTTAATTTATTCAATTACCTGTGGAAGAGACATACAGATTGGAAAAATTAGTTCTCATATAAAGAAAACCCATTGGATAACCACCAATAAAACATCGAGATTTATTTTGAGATTCATAATTAATAAAATCATTTCTAAACTATAAAAAACAAAATTAGAGTCTCATAGTTTCATATTGCTCATCTACAATATGGTTATTACTAACTGTTCTCTTAGATCATTCAACTAGAAAAGTTTCCCACAATATCCGCATTTTCAACACATGATTCCACATATCCTTTATAATTACCCAATGTATAATACAATAACAAATTAAGGCATATACGTGAACCATAGTGTGATATAATATTACTTAATATAAAGCATTTCCCCCTAAAATGGGATCAAATTATGGAATCTTAAAAAAGGAAACATTTTCAACATGAATAGTTCCTACTACCACATCTAATGCATATCCCATTCACATTTCTATAGTACACTGACAAAATGGTATTATTTTAACTCTTTGTTCCTTAACATGGAGAACCATATTCTGATTTGGTTGCACAACCTAAGTGGTGTTAAGATAAAGATAAAAAATTTCAGATTCGATCACATAAGTAGTGTTTGGTTGGTACCTCAATAACTAAGAAACATTAAAGTATTAAATAATATATCTTGTATGATTTGGAATAAAATACTAATTAACCATAATTCAATTTCAATTCATGATCTCAAAGGGGATAGAAAATAATTGTGCCAACATACTCTACATTCCTAAACAATGGTGTCTAAAGTGTGGTGAAGCTCTGAGATAAAAAATCAATCACTAACCAGAAACACAATAAGATGATGAGGTTTGACCAAAAAATTATTTCTAATGAAACTTATTATTCATGGACCTCATGTGGATAATGTACTATTTTCCCATCATATCTGGAGAAATATTTAGTTTTATCGTTTACTACTCTCCCATATATTGCCAATAAAGGGGAGAACAACAGTACATCCCCTACAATTCTTCAAATTTATCAATCATGGTTTTTCTAGATTAATATTAATAAAGGAATACATAACTAAAGGTGTATTAGTTTTCCTAGAATGCCTCAAATCAAGAATGTAAAACTGATGAATATCTATAGTGATTTGGATTTTTTTTTATTATCTTACCATCAGTTTGTGGATGATATAATATTATTAATTTTAAGATGGAACCCATCACCTCTTAAAAACTATTTTATAAACCATGATGTTACATGTGGATCCCTATATTAAATTAATTCTTAAGGGTCTATATTATTCCTTACCACATCTATGTTGTATAAGTTCATCAGCTTCTCTACCTTCATCATCCCCATGATAGGGGGAATTGAGAATATATTTTGAGTCAATTAATTATCATCATAATCAAAATAATCTCATAAGGGGTATTTGGTAAACTGATAATGAAATTCATTGAGATCACATCCAACTTATATTATGAAATTTGAAGTGTTTGAATAAAATTTTATCAAATTTTGATCTCATAAATAATTATCTAACATGTAAGAAATAGTGATATGAAGTCTACTATCATCCATGTCATCTCAAACCACTTATAATGAATTCTCATATCATGATTCATCTCGGTAGTCCTATTTTGTCTGGGATAACATGATCGGTTCCCATAATCCTTATATTCATTCATCAGTTATATAATAAGATGATTATTTCCTCACAAAAAAATCAAAAATGGGAGAAAAATAATGCTCAAAAAAGGTATTCTCACAACTTTTGATTTTAACAATGCCATGAATTTTGGTGTAAGGTAATTTTTCCTAATGAATATGATCATAAAATAACGACTAACCATTAATAAAATAACACCTTCCCATTAACCTCTTTGACATTTATACTCATCTCCATGAAAAACCACAATAGAGAACACTCATCCACTAATTCTATCAAGGATTTAATTAACAATTTTCTACATATTCCATTTTATACTACTTCACATTTTCCAATACTTTATGAAATATCAAAATAATATGTCTCAAGATACTCAACCCGTCATATTTGTCAAAATTTGAGGTCAATATGAGTATACATATTCATTTGGACCATATAATCAGTGTTTACCATAAAGAATTACACGATGTGATATTGTGACCCAATCCTTATAGATTACGTAATAGCTTCCTACTAAAGAATATGGGTAGGGTAGTTCATCTCATGTGGGAGTAATTGGAAGTACCCATAAGCCACAACATACTTTTCCTGCATCAAGACACACTCTAATACCTTATAAGATGAATATAAATAAACATCATAACCCCATATCTATTTTTAAATAAATTATAATGTGATAATAAGTCTTATATTTTTTTGTTCTTTAAAAGATAACTAAATTTTCTCATTACATTTAAACGTAATTCCTTAATATTAAAAGGTAAAATTGGATATGAAATCATGTACAAGTCTTGAAGAAACATTATAAAATAAAAAAACCATAGAAGAGTTGAATCCGAAATTTTTTTATGGGATACTATTTATAAATTATAACCAAAATATTATTAGGATAAACTATTTTTCCTCTATATGTTATAAAATTTCCCATAAAATTATCTTTTTGGGTCCAAAATATTTATTTGTATGGATTACCGTACAAGAATTAGTCTTTACTGTTCTTAATGAAAATTTTCATATGGTCCATGTATTTCAAATTTGACATGTTATACACCATAATATCATTTATGGACATGACTATAAATGTTTCTAGGAATTGTATATAAATATAGTTCTTCGGTTACATAAATACCCACAAAAAGTGATAATGGGACTAAATTGAACATCATAACACTTGAAATTCCTCTATTTCATCCAAAATTCTATCTTCATTATATCATATTCATGGATTATCATCATGTGGAACCCCAACAATATGTAATTCATAATAAATAAATAATCACCACTAAGTTGACCAAAAATATCATCAATTTGTTTTAAGAGATACATTATAAGAATTGTAACATAATTTAAGTTTTCGTAATAAATGAAAAGTATTAGGATTAAATTTTCCTTTCAATATAATTCTCAATAGAATCCTAAGGTGAAGCAGATGGAAAAATAAGTTCCTTAGTAACACGATATTACATTAGAATAATAAACACCATTCACTTTCTAGGTTCTATATAACAAGATGGAATATATATGGGAATCATAAAAGGATGTAGTTAAATAAGTAACTATAACTATTTATATATTTTAATCCTTGTAAACAATCTAGAATTCTATAAGGATAAAAAACATCCACCAATAAAATTGGAATCTTAATAAAGAGTTAACTGTATAAAAGAACATCTCCAAAATATTGTTTGATATCATTCCGATATAAGAAACAAAATGACCCACTCTATAATTTCTAAACTCACACTCTACATGAATGACATTAGAGGCTCTAAAAAGGGGATAAAATCAAATTTTATTGATTATAATAATATATATACAGGCCTTTATAAATACTATCATCTATTATAATAATATGGTTCAATGATATCATGGTTGATTACTGTGAATTCCCACCCCACATCATGGTTAGATGTCCTCACATTACACGTGGGACATTTATTCTATTCATATATCTCATTCCAAAAGGTGTGGTATGATCCAACCTGAATAAAAGAGTACCGTAATGGAATTATATATCATCATATAACATAGATGATATCAAATAATGAGAAACACTAGTATCAAATAAATATATCACTATATAAGATCAATTAACACCATAACTATAATAGTGGTCATTCCTACATCTATTTTATATGATTCATACTTGAATACCTAATGATTATTGATATCATATACTCCCTAAGTTTTATTATCCACATTAACATCCCATTTTATAAAAGGATAATACCCACCACACATAGAAGCATCAGAATGAATCTGAAAACCCTTGGTGAAAGTGGATCCATGATTTTCACCATTGGAAAACGCTCCACACAAATTCCAGTTATGTATAGGTTATACAGAAGAATGACTTGTTAGGGAAACTTCTATATAATTAATTTATTTATTAGTGTGGATTAAATGTTACATAAAACATCCAAACATATTCTGATGAATACCTTAAAAATGATTCAAAAAAATTTATCACCGTTTTGATTCCTTTTCTAGAAAGAAGACATACCCTATCTTACATTCCAACAACAAAAGATCCTCCTAAATTGATTTTCCATGCTATGCCTACCTCTACAAAAGTTTATTTATTTACGACCTCTAAAATGGGAATAAGGATGAACAGATTCAACATTGATATGATGTCGAATCATAGTACCTTTTAAAAATTTCAAGATTTAAGGATGTCATTTTTGAAAATCATGGGCACTAAGATTTCTAAATAAGAAAAAACTGGTGGAATGCACCAAAATTCATTGACCACATTCCTCTATAATTAGATATTCCTATGTTTTTTATAATACTAAAATATTAGAACAAATTTACTAGTTGAAAACTTACTTTAATATAGTTTGGTAATGTTCCATGTTTAACATATCATTCACGATAGATTCCTAACATTTCCATATCAATCCATTAAATATGTACATGGGGAATCTCACCATATAATCCTTATGTTTTTTTGAAAATAGATGATCCTATCAATCATCTCAAGCCATGATTTATTTTAATATAATCCTTTGTTATCATGGATCCAAGATGGATTTTTCAAATTAAATTTTTATCATTGATTCACCTTTTATTTATAGTTTCTAACACCCATGTTTCCCAGATTCTATAATTTTTAGATGAAAACATCAACCTAAGCACATCCAACTTGAGTATTTTCCTATAGAATATGTCTCACATACCCCTCACATGGACTCATAATTGATATTATAAGTGTAATTATCTAATAATAACAAAATAGAATAACACAACAGCTAATGTGTAATTCTGCAATCAAAGAATAACTTTTAGAGAAGAAAAATATTATAAAAAAATAGAATTTAATGAAGTCATTAATTTCAAAAACTATATACAAAATAAAAATAAGGAGTAGTCTCATTTTAATAAATAGAAATCAAGGATAAATTATTTAACCTCAAACACCAACATTAAAAAATGAAATAAAATTCAAGAGAAACCGTGGTAACATGAAATTATACATAGAAGCCTATTGGCTAGTCACCTAGTAACACCTATAGTTTTTATAAAAAAAATTCCAAATAAATTATATTTCACTGATGGATTTCATTTCAATATTCAACATGTTATGTTTTCCTGATACACAATGACAAGTTAAGAATATTATATTTGAAACACTAAAGTAATCTTGAATTACATGCAGCACTATGTTTTGCTTGTGATATAAAAAACACCACATTTAGATTATGTTATAATAAATAATTAGCTTAACCTATATTAAAAAAATATTTAGTTTAAATAAAATGTAACATATTATTGAAATATTATAATAGTTATCACCTAGCCATTAGAGTGGTTGGTATGAGAAAATTTAACCAAATCATGTTAATATTGATTAATTAAGTTTATAAAATTAGTTTTTTGGTAACTAATTTAATATATATTTATGAAATAAAAATTTTAAAATAACAGACTTTCATTTTTAGAAACTTATTTTTTCCTATACACAAACACATTTTATCTCAATAAATGAGAAAACATTTATTTTTAAATTATTTTAATTAATTTTATATACTATATGTTAAGTGAAAAATTTAATATTAAATCTATTTTTTTATAGAAAACTGATAATAATTAATAAAATTTTAAGAAAAAATAGTTGTATTTGTTAAAAGTTGGTATTTATCAATTTTAATGGCACACTTATTTCACATAATTTTTTGAATATTATAAAAATTATATTTGAAAAAAAGTATCTTTTTTAAATAATAATATATAAACAATCTTAGGGGAAATATTTTAATAATTTTTAAGTAATGTTTCCCTTTTTGATGAATTTTTACAAATAGTTAATTTTATAAGAAAACAACATTTTCTTAAAATTTATTTTTATGGATAATTTTTATTATAAATTGTTTTTAAAGATTTATAACTTCACTTATATATAAATTAATCCAATTTAATAAATTATAATAAATTTAGGTTGAAATTATGAATAAATTCATTGTATAATTTTGATATTTTTTCACTTTAAAACCATGTTTTATCTACATATCTCGACACATAATTTTTTATTTATTTCAAACAGTTATGTGAATAGAAATTGGAATATTAGATTCCATAATTTGAATAATCATAATATATAATTTCTAGAATTCTCAACATAATTTTTAACCAAAACTATTAGTGATAACAATAAAAGGTAATCACCATGCTTAATAGATTAATGAATTTAATGAGGAACTAAATTTTAATATTATTGAAAAAATGTATAAATAGTTTTATTAAAACCATTGTATGGCCATATAGAGACCTTTCTGATTAATTTACCTAATTTTTTACAATATTTAATATTTTTTAATATAAAAATATAGGTACAACATTCATTCCTTTTAAAAACCCTATTAATGTCCTCAAACCCAATTATAAAAGATTAACCCATCTTCTCCTCTATTCATACCATCCAAAAAAACTGTTTTTCAATGGTTCTCCCCAAATAACATCTCTAAATCCATCCTCGTATCCTATAAGCCTTATTTTGTGATGAATTCCAAATAGGTAATCCCTTGGTATAAACGAAAATGAAATACTGAAAAAAGAGGTAATGTTTATAAAACAAATTTGTTTTATTTCTTCCAAAAACCACTTTGTTTGTTTTTATATAATTATAATATAATCACATTACAATAGTAATTATAATGATATTTTTTTATGTCACAAACCTGAACCCAGTATCCTAGAGTTGGTGTTTATTTTCTTATAATGGATTATATAAATGAGATATCATCACTAAGGATCGATTAGTTTAGTATCCTTGAATAAATATATATATAAATGGATCCCTTATTACTTTGATAATTAAACACATAACATATCAAATGAAAATAAATTGATTCCTAGAAACTTATTCTATGATTTCATCTTCATAACCTTGGGAAGGAAAAGCAATAAAAGTGTGAGCCCAATTTCTTAGTAAGATTTATGTACAAAGGAAGATAAAATGAATCAATAAGTATAAAGAAAATGGTAAGGTAAATAATTGAAAAAAATAAAAATAACATATTGAGAATAAAAATTCATGCATATATTTTTTTCGTAGTGAAATTTCTCTGATAATAATTATTGATTACTTAATGAATGAAATGCCTAATCAATGAATGTCATGTATTTGGAACATGAATCATTATACTGTCACAACAGTTTAAGACTATGGGCAAAAATCCTTTCGATTCTAATTGGTTGAAAATGATAAGGCTTTGTCCCAAAAAGATTCTGTGTAATGAGACTACCGATGCATTTAGGGGATACCTATAACCGGCCCCCACCCATATGGATTTACTTACCTAGTGCCCAGCCCATAGGGATTTCATTAACCGATCACAAAATCATGGAATACTAGTCTAAATAATTACACATATATCAAATAATTTATTTAATTAATAAATAATATTTCAAATCATCAAATATTTGTATTAAATAAAAGATACATATTTATAAATATTTCCACTGGCAATCAGATAACTATAATTGTAAAATACATTAGGAAAATTTTTATAAAAAATCATAAATAATCATATCAATGATAGAATGGAATCATAAGAAGACATAGTCTTCATTCATGATGAATTTTTTGAAATTTAAATGAAAACATCTAAAAGGATTTCAATAAAAAACATTTTAAATAAGCCTTGTTATGTGTGGTTTAAGGTAAAATCTAATAGTCTTGGAAGAATGAAAATAGAATAATAGATTGCATGAAACTATAAATTAACTAAGATATATTTTCTCGATAAATGGATTTAATTTAAAAATATAATTATTGATTAAAATATATTATGGAGTGTGCAAGGAAACTGGTAAAAAAAATTGGATGCTCCCTTAAATTCGTCTTATTAATCGGGATGAATTTAAGAGAGCCTCATGGAAACATTTATTTCACCAAAAATGGAAGAAAAAATGAACTGGATATATGATATTAGAACATATACACACATTTTATAATAATTATATAAAATTAAATTAGAATTAATTTTGGGAAAAGAGAGATAAAGTGAAACCCAACAAAGAAATGGAGATTCTGGGAGAATCACATACCCAATTCTCATCAATCGAACAATTTACCCCATAAAATTAATAATTATAATATGAAATATTAAAACCCATGAATATAATTGAATTAATGATATTTTATTAAAAAAAATATAAGAATACATACAAAACACACATGGAATTAGTTTTGAATATGGAATATGTCAGAGAAAATAATTTTACATGAAAAACCCTTTACCAAAGGTTTGACTTCAATTAAACATCTTTATACCTACTTAATAGTGTTTCTAAATATATTATTAATTTATTGATGAATTTTATTATAATTTATTATAATATATATGATTTTATGGTATTGTTTTTCCACTCATTTATTAATAATATTTATTCATTACACTATTTTGGGTGTCAATTGTGTTGTTTCTCATGTTTTTTTGTAAAATCCCCAGTTCTACGGAATAGGTTATAGATCCAAGATTTATATAATATAATTAATGTCATAAATATAATATTTAATAACTAAATAATTTTTTTGAAATATTTATGAATTTTGAAAAAAAAAATTAATGGAATACACTATTATGTTGATATGGTAAGTCATACGTACACAAGTGTGGGATATTGTTTTTTGTACAATAGATAAAATGTAGAATATGGTTTTTCCTTAATCCTAATAAAATATTAGTATATAGATGATACAGTAATTTTTATTATATATGGTTATAAGAACATTAATAGAATGTAATATAAGTAATGAATTTGAATGAGTTGGTAAAAAAATTGCATCTTCTTGGCTGAACTTCCTTTAGATCGGTTCTAAAGGGAACTAAAGGTGGTCTTTTTCGTAATACAGTTCTTAAATAACATGGATATGTATTTTATGAGGAAAAAATGGAAAGACATGATTGAGATAAGAGGCTTAATGTGGTGAAATTAATTGTAGTAACGAGTTCCCTTTTATAATTGTGTTAAGGGGAACCCATGTAAATCATCAAATATTAAATTATAAAAAGTTCATCTATATCCGAACCCAACTAAATGAATATGGATAAAAAATATAAATATATTAATATCATAAACAAATTTATTTTTCATATTTTGGATTTACATTAAATCTTATCATTTTTATTGACGTTTGTTAACATAATATAATTTTAATTGCTATTGTAATGTATATCGTATTAAAAGGAAGTAATTTTTAAATATAAAATATCAATTAGGACTTATAAGATTAAATAATTTTGTTATAGACCAAATAATAATACATTTTTATTTTCATTATTGTTTATGATTTTTTAATCAAATAAATTATTATTCTGATAAAATACCAAAAGTGTCCATTTTGACAATATTTATTACATTCGATTTAATAAAATCATGAAAATAGATAAATTTAAAAAGAAATTTGACGTATAAATAATATGATAAAATAATCCATAAAATTATTTTCAATCCTAATTAATTCAAAATATATTTATTTTAATGTTATTAACAATATTTATTTTATTATTTCATTAAAATTATAATTACTACACCATCAGTGTACAATTATTTTGGGTGATTATTTGATTCCTAAAATTTGAAAATAAAATACCATGATTTATATAAATCTGATATATTACAAAATAATATCTATAAGTGATGATATATTTTTATTATAACCATAGTAAAAAATAAATTATTTATTAAAGTATGAATGCGACATTTTTTTCTTTTCCTCAAAGAAAATATTATAAATTTCATAACCTCATACAAATGGTTCCCAAAAATTATAAAAAAATTTATATCAGGAATTTAAGTTTATTAAGTTTGAAATTGACACTTATATTAATTCAAAACCAACATTTTTCCCCATGACGACACAAAAGATATATATAAGATATAGAGTGGGACGTTTCGGGTTATCATTAATTTAAATAATGTAAAATAAATTTTCATGGAAAAGTTTCTATTTTATAACTGAAATTAAAAAAATTAATTACAATGGGTCAAATATAAATCATCTAATAATGTTTTGTAATTTTTTATGGTAATTTTATTATCCTTATCTATTTATATTTAACCTGAATTACAGAATTTTCCCTTTCCGTGGAAACAAAAATTATCAAACACATCATATTGCTCAAAAATAAAATAGTATTATTTATAAATTTCTAAATTAATATTCCCAATATAAAATCTGATTTTAAAAAAAATCATAGAAATTGAAGAATTTAATTTAAAATTAAATCGATAAAATGAAACTAAAATCATGTTTTCTTAAAAAGCATTATTATGTCCAGAAATATAGCTATACAAAAATGTGGTATAATGAAGAAATAAATACTATTAATTACAGATAATGAATTTTTAAGTTACGTTTATATCAAATTAAAAAAATTATTATAACGAAATTAATAATTTTATAAAAATCAGCAATTTTAACTATTCACTAGACAAAAAAATTCATAAAAAATTACCTGTAAGATAATTTTGAAATTTAAATTTTATAAATAATTTGTATTTTTGTCATATGAATTTATAAAAGTGTAAAAACAATATATTTCAAACAAGTTGTCCATTAAAAGGTGATAAAACAATATTTAGATAAATATACATGTTTTATGAATAAAATATGTTTTATTCGTATATTAAGCTTACAAAAATCATTTAGATGATTGTAAAAATATTTTATTCAATATACAGTATATAAATTTAATATTATTTATAATACGTTTCATTCATTCCGATTTAATGGCTAGGTTATGACTTCCACATATTTTGGTTTTAAACTTGGCATTTCTTGAAACATTTTATATCAAAGATGTCCACTTTAAAATAGACATACTATAAAATCATGGGTTGTTACATTATATTATCCCTCAATAAATTTCATCATCATAATTTTAAATTGAAATTAGAAAATAAAATTTTGATGCTTTAAACTTCCTTTGTGGAAATCCCAAATCACAAAAAGGTGTTTTTAAACTTCCACATTAAAAGAGGGAGATGAAAATATTATGGTCACCACAATACTAGTTTTCCCTATATGATAACATTAGGAGAAAGTGAAACCATGGGAACTGAAAATAAATCTAAATATGATGTTTTAATAGAGAGTGATAGAAAATATTTTCATCAAAAGAGATAATCATAACATGATTGTAAATTAGTGATTGGTTAAAATACAAATGATTTCTGAGAATCAAATGTAACAGATAATGTTTTTGTTCCAAAATAATTTTCCTATAGTTTAGGGATACTTTTAAAAAATAAATAAAAAAATTATTGATTTATTTACTAGTCACATCCATAATATAATGCTTGGGTTTCCATTGATCTATTCATACTAAATTTCATATTGCTAGAGATGGATACTAAATATGGGTTTTTATGCCTAAAGAGAATTTAATGAATAATATGGTCAAAAAGTAATTATTTAATATTTTGAATATTTATTAAATAAAAAATAGTTATCATAGGTCATCTAATATGATAAATTAAACTATAACCACAAATAGTAATATCGTTTTTCCATTCCACAAGTAGTAAATATTAAGCCTCATCTGAAATACGATTGTCCCAACCCAAAGGACAATCATTTAGTATGAATATCACTAAATTTCAAAAATAATAATAAAATATGATTTCCAAAAATAACATATCTCTTATTTTCACATAGAAAAAATATGAATACATTAATCTTCTTTAAACCATTGTGAAATGTGCATTCTTCCAAGAGTAAAACATCTAGTTTTTGAATATATTTTTAAATAAAAACATCTAATAAATATAGCATAAAATATTCTACCAGATCACTAACCACCTTCATGGTCACCAATATTATACCATAAACATCTATTTATTATTATCTCGACATCTAGCACATTTATAGGGTGATATTTTCCATTTTTCTACTTATAATAAGAACACTGCTCCTGATTATTGGTGATATTCATCACATGATTCCAATTAAATAAATTAGATGTAATGTAGTACATTCTATATAAGTCACAAGATTATTATAACCATATAATAATTGACAAAATACCCAAATAACATAATTATTAAATCCAAACAAAGGAATATTAACAATTCATCTTCATTAGTGTTATTAGAATAAGCTTGACCACTATCCACTATCCCATTTTTTGGTATATTCCATTGAAGCATGATACATTGATTTGTCTAGTGTCCCAATAACAAGTAGCCTTAGAATTGTACAGTAGAAACATTTTTCATTCTCATCAAATCACAAGAATAGTGGACTTTCTCTCCACTGAAGTAGCAAACACCCATTCCTTTTTAAAATGTACCAATGTTTTTATTTCAACAAATATCAAATGTGAGAAGATATATTTTTATATTCATCCAATTTTACAAATTTTTCTAGTTTTAATTTTATCATGTGACTCCTCTATAGCCATAAAATGTAAAGAATTAATTCATGGTCTCATTATCACATTATTCTATTTTAACATATGATGATAATGTTGATGCGACTTGTTCCCATTTAATTATTGGAATAAGACCATAAAATGTTTGATTCTACATACTCTTTGGATCATTTTCATTGGTGAGGTTTCTATACCTTATGCAAGGTTCCATTTTTAAAATACAAAATACACTATATTAAATAATATCATTATGAAACATAAAGTATAATACCAAACCCCTTGAAATAAAAAAAATGAAATAATTATGTTTATCTAATATAACAAAAATTGTTTTTTTAGAAAGATCATATATAGTTTTTCTCATATACTATCTTAGTTTTATGTTTTCCAGTATATGATTTCCTAAATCTTTTTACCAAGGATTCTATTAAATAATCACTGATACCAAATTTAACAACCCCAACCCCTGTATCAGATATTAAATGGTCATTTTATTATAAGATAATAGATAAAAGATATCACATGATAAATTATCCATTTTTTTATAGTATTTAGTTAATAAATACATTCATGGACCTCATATTACATTGGTAATTTAACATATAACACAATAATTTCAAAATAAACTTCTTCCTTTACACTTATTGAATGATTTAATATTCATAACATGTGGAAGGAAATTAAATAAAATAGATAGGTCAAATGCTTAGTAACGGTAAGTTATAATGGACGATAACTTAAATTAATAAGTATAAACAAAATGGTTAGGTATATAACTTAAAGAAACATGAAAACTAATATAATGATAATGAAAATCAAACCATATATTTTTTCATAGTGAAAATCCCCTAGATAAAATAACTGATTACTGAAGTTTTGAAATGCTATATTATTGGACATCATATATCAGGAACATGAACTTTTATACTATCAGTATGTTTTAACCATAGTGGTAAAACCCCTTCTGATTTATCATGGAAACAAATTTAATGGTTCTTCCTCCAACTGATTTTGTCTCATGAAATTATTGATGCATCGAGGGTCTATCAATAACTTTTCCCCACCTATACGATGTGTGTTAATTATTCCAAATCACGTAGGGATTGCATTAACTAGTCTAAAACACATGTCATACCATCATAAAGTACTCATAATATATAAAATAATTTATTTAATAGATAAATAATATTCCTTATCATAAAATATCCTAATTAAATAAATGATACAACCTTATCAATACTATCCCAATTAATCAACTAACTACCAATGTAAACTCCTTGTGTAAAAGTGATATACAAATTTGAAAATAGTAATATACATTAAAAAATTGAATCAAAATAAGAAATATTCAGGATTTTTTATAAATAATGTCAACAGGAAATGAAAACATCTAAGAAGCGTGTTTGAATAAGCTTTATAAATGTAAAATTTCGGTGCGGTTTCAAGTAAAATATAAAAGTTATTTTAAAATAGGAAAAATGATTAATTATCTTAATAAAATCAAAATTGAAATATGATATTTTTTCCACATAAAAAAAGGGATTTCTGAAAAATATTCTTATCTTAAAATATTTTAGAGAGTTTTAATAAAAATAGGTAATAAATTGGGAAGTTCTTTAAACTAGGCTTTCTTATCAGGAGGAATTGAATATAGAACCTTATAGAAACACGTATTTTCCCCTAAAAGGAATATTAATTAATCTGGATACATTATTCCACAATATAAAAAAATAATGTTTAAGAATTATATAAATGTATATAAGAATTATATTTTTTTAAATAGAGATAATGTGTAACCCAAATATGAAATGGAGATTTGGGGGAAATTCCAATCAATTTATCATCAATAAAATCCTATTCACCATTAACATGAAAATATAAAATAAAACATTTAATACCATAATGTTAAATTAATTTCTCATATTATTTTTCAATTTGAAGAATACATTCACTAGAAAGAAGGAATAAGTGGTGAATAATTCATATATCCTAGAAATAATAGTCAATGAGATATCCCTTGCCTTAGGTTCGATATCCTTTAAACATGTTTGAACCACCTATATAGTGGTTTTAAATAACTTATAAATTAATAAAAAAAATATTAATATTATGATTTCAGATATAATCCCATTATAAAGTATTACTATGAATTTTTTAATAATATTTATTCATTTCATTATTACGTGTGTTAATTGCGTTGTATCTCATGATGTTTTTGGTAAAATTCCTACTTCTCTAGAATATGTTACAGATCCAACATTTATATAATAACATTAATTTAATAAATATTTATATTTAATGAATAAATTATTTTCTAAAAACTATTCTATATTTTGAACATGGAACAGTAATTGCACGGCTTCATGGAGATGTTAAGTTGTATATATGCATATGCGATGTGTTCATTTTTTATAAGATGGATTACTAGTAGAATATAGTTGATTCATAATAATAATAAAATATATTTACATATATGATACTATATTTATTATTATATAATTGAATAAAAACATCATGAAGAAGTAAAAGAAAAAATGAATTTGAATGAGTTGAGAAAAATGATTACCACTTCTTCGGTGGTCTTCATTTAGATGTTTTCATTTGGGATCTAAAGATTGAATATTTAGAAATTCATGACCTAAAAACATATTTAATTATGTTATGGGGATAAATGGGAAGGATTAAATCGATCCATGAGGATTTATTTGGTTCAACAAAATCAAGTAAATAATCCCCTTTTATTGTTGAGGTGAGGGGAACCCTTGGAGATCCTCAAAATATTAAATTTTAATTAATTTAATTTCTATCCATTTACAACCAAATGGACAAGGATTCAAATATAACATGAGATGATATTTTAATATCTTCAAAAAATAAATTTTCTATATTTTTGGATTTACTTTAAATCTTATCATTTAAAATGACTTTTGTTAATATAATTCAATTTTAAATTTTGGTAACAATCCTTATAATATTAATAGTGTATTGTTTTTACATACAAAATGTCATTTAAAAAATAAAGTAATAAATATTGATACTTTATCCCTATAAATATCCATTTTTATTTTTAATTATTTTCAATGATTTTTAAATAATTTAATAATATATTATTTTGATAAAATATCAAAATTATCCTTTTTGACACTATTCATTACTTTGGTATTAAGAAAAACATTTAAATTTTATAACCACTAACTAAGATATTTAACACAACAAAAATATGTCATAATAATCCATAATATTATTTGATAACCTTAATTAATTCAAATTATATTTATTTTCTTATTTATAATAGTATTTATTTGTTTTTTTCATTATAAAAATAAATATTGCATCAGCATTGTATAATTATTTATGGTAATAATTTCTTCCCTAAAACATGAAAAAAAATTATGATTATAAATATTTTATATTTATAAATAGTATTTACAAATAAATATATATTCTTAGTAACATCATCATGAAAATAATTAATTTATTAAAATATTAATGTGACATTTTTTTATTTTCCTTAAATAAAATATTATAAATAGCATAACATCGTCCAAATGAATCTTAATAAATATTAATACATTTATATCATGAAACTTAATTTATTAAGATCAAAATTCACACTTATATTCATTCAAAACCAACCATTGTCCCCATGTGTACACATAAGAGTTATATAAGACTAAGAAAGTCACATATGTTATTTTCCTTATTAGAAATAATATTATAGTAATTCTCTAGGAAATGTGTCCACTAAATAACTAAAATTCTAACATTATGTGTTATGGGTTGAATATATATCATCTAAAATAATGTTAAACTATTTTATGTTAATTTTATTGTTCTTGTCATTTTATTTTTAACGTAAATTTCTCAAATTACCCCTATAGTGGTAACAACAATTCCCATAGTAACTATTCATATTGGCAAAAAGGATTACTTTATAAATGTTTATATTGTTATTACAAATATTGAATCCATTTAAAGATATTAAAAACATAGAAGTGCAATACTTTATTTTACAATTATATTTTAATAATGATTTTTATTTTTTACAATAAAATATTTTAAAGGTTCAAAATTTATATTTACAACAACTACCCCATTAAAAGGTGGTAAAACTGCATTTAGAAAAATATATCAATTTATGTGTAGAATTGAATTAATTATTTTCTATTTCCTATATATTTTTTGGATTAATGTATAAATTTTTTATTATACAAATAATATGTAAATTTCATAATGTGGTTAACACGCTTCATTCCCTTTAATTTAATGGCTTGGTTATCATAGTCGCGTATTATGGTTTTAAATGCGGCATTGTCTTCAATATAAGCTATCGAGGATGAAAAATTTAAAAGAGTAATTACATATAATATTAAATTGTTACATATTATTTTAGGATAAAACCTAAAACCATATATATTTCCATCAAATAGTTGTGATATCATCATTATTTGGAATAGTGGACTATAGTCTCATGAACCAACGTCATTTATTTTTCAACTACCACCTCCCATGGTTGTCATGAATGATGGAAATTCTTATTCAATATGATATATATGATATCTATTATATCTATGATATTTTATACTTTTGTAATTATCATATAAAACATATATTAATTACTTACATTTTTGAAATACAATAACATTATTCGTGTCTACGACGGATGATCGTCTCACGAAGCGATGTGATTCATCCATGATTGACAAGGAGTTTATTAAGGATAGTTTTTATAGAAATATATCATATATACAGAATTAAAAATTCTAATGGAATGATAGTATATATATATATATAAATATTATTTTATTTTATTATTTTCAATACATCTGTAAAATGAAAACAATGTTCAATAATACATAAAAACGACAGTCTCTATGAAATTTTTATTTCAATTTTTATTTCTATAATTTTTACATTATTGTAAACACATTTAAAATGAATATATATGATATTTATACCATGTTTTGAATTTTTTTAAATGATTAAATTGTTATCAATGAAAGAGGAAACAAATAAGTCAAAAATTATTTGATAACCCAAGAGGTTATAACCTAAAACATGACTAGAACAAGAAATTAATAATAAATGGGTAATAAATTGTTATATTAAAACCATATAGGGAATCAGATAATATAATAGGTTTCTATAATATATTTTTAATACAATTTTATTTAATATAAATTATTATTGATGGAGTTTGAAGGAATTTAGGACATACGGTAAAGGAATTACTATCATAATTTCATTTTAATTAGGGTAAATGTCATTTTCAACCCCTAATTATTATATGTTGTTCATATAGGTCTGTAAAGACCCGAATCTGGAGCCCCTCAACTGGTGCCCTATTCCCGGTTCTCCACATGACCTCAAGATCATTTCCCTAAATGCTAGAGGAATCTGACTAGCAGCTAGGTCCTTGGTAAGTTATTGGGGAAACTATGCCCTCATTTGATAAGGAATACAAGGTACAGGAAATAACCGTCAATAGCGGAAGTAGTAAACAACATACAACAACTTAAACTAAACATCAGAATCAATGTATAATATAATAATGATGCAACACGATACATGTATCTATGGAAAGCAGCTAACACAACAACATACTAAATACAACTGAGAAACATGGTACTAAAAGTAAACAGCAACTCCAGTAGCATCGCAAGCCTAAGATCGGTCCTATGCTCCCCAGATCCAACCAGAAATCATGTATCTGGATTTTAAGGGCCAAAATCATTATCCACACCTGAAACAATATAACCTGTTTGGGCCAAAAAGAAGGACCCAAACAGGGTGTGAGACTAATCCCAGTAGGCAATCACCACAAGATCTGTGCCCTTCTGTCAGTGAGCAATAAAGCAAAAGTAAATGAAATAAATGCATCCGAGAAACAGGAGTACTCTAAAGTAAAAAATCTTACCAATCTATATTCAAATTTATTTATTAATTAAAGTCACTCATTAAATTATCAACCAAGGAACCTAGAAAACATCTCTATATTCTCAAGGCATAGCAAGCAACACAATAGGTATCTCAACAGACTACCTTACAGCATGCAGTGCAAACTCAAGTTTGTTCTTTGTCACGGTGGACTCATCACAACAAACCAAACGATAATAATGGTTACTCTCTGGGTGGATCACACTGGCAGACCCCTCTAGTCAAGTAAACATAAAAAGGCAGAAACACTCTAGGAAGCTCTCACCATCAATTCCCCTGCGGTCTTGCGGCGATAACTGTATACTCTCTGAGGAATAACTTACGTCTAATTCCCCCTATAGTCTCGATACATAACTATAGACACTCTAAGGAAGCAGAAAGTCCCATTCCCCTAGGTCCTGTAAAGGATTCTAATTTATAACAAACTCTCTAGGGAATACCTTAATCGTCAAATCCCTCTTTAGTCTACCACACCAGGTTCCCACATCCCTGAGTAGGGTATTCATGTGTAATCTACTTCTATCAGCCCAAATTAAGCTCAAAAAACTACTTGGCTAATAGCTACAATGCATCTAAAGCATATAAACAGCATGCAATACATGAAATCAAATATATCAAGGTAGGAAAACAATGCAACAAGGTATGCCTCATAGGAATCCTAATCCAAAAGGTGATAAACAACCAAAATAGGGGGAACACCCATGGGGTAATCCTCAAACATGCTAAAAATCAATTATCAATCATCTAATAACCTCAAGCATACATGATATATGAGGCAGATAACTATACAGGATCAAAACCCTAACCTGAGATACCTGATACATGGGTATCCGACACTTATCCACCAAAAACTCAATGACATTAAACGTAGGGCAAAAAACCACCTACCTCGATCCTAGGAGATCGATATACATGAACCTAGGCCTATGAATCAGCCTAGAATGGAAAATATCTGCAAAAACATCTAAAACGTTCAACCTTAGATAACTCTCACAAGATAAGGAATCTGGAAACATCGCCAAAAAAGAACCAAGAACTCACCTCTGTGATTCTATTACAACCGACGACATTCGATTCGGATAACTGGTGACAGATCAGTGGCTTGGATAAGATTTGGCCTCCTCGGATTCTCTAGATGTAATTAGGCAGAGAAGAAGATGAAAATAGGTTTAAGATGCGACCCTGGTCTGATTAATGAAAAACAAAGTACATGATGTATACTTCATGAGTACACGGCGTGTACTCGCCCATTCCATACACTGCATTAAGCGGCCTCCACATCACCGCTATGCACCATGTGTGTGGCTCGGACATGGACATCACACGACCTCGCGCGGGAGAAAAGTACACGGTGTGTAGTCATAAAGTACAAGGCGTGTACTTAAAAAATTTCCAGATTTTTCTATTTTTCTCAAAAACGACTAGAAATGGAAAAACATACTTGAATCGAAGATATGGGTTCTTACAAACTTCCCCCATTAAAGAAATTCAACCCTAAATTTTCGTAACCTGGTGGGGAAGAAGGAACCTCGAACAACTCTGGCCACTGTGAACGCATATCGGCCTCCCTCTCCCAAGTCTCGTCTTGTACACGGTAGTGCTGCCATAGCACCCATACCAGAGGAACAAACCAACCATGGATTATCTTTGCACTACGATCAACAATCCTGATAGGATGCTCCTCGAATAATGCTTCTTGCTCCAACTCAACCTCCTCAGGTTGAAAAACATGACAAGGGTCTGATAAATAACGGCGAAGTTGAGAAACATGGAAGACGTCATGCATAGCATGGTACCTCTGAGGCAACTGCAACCTATAAGAAAACATATTGACTCTCTCTATAACCTCAAATAGCCCGACGTATCTCGATGAGAGCTTACCCTATCTCCTAATCCTTTTGTGTCCCAACCTTGGGGTAACACGTAGGAAAACCTGTTGCCCGACCATAAACACCAAAGGTCATCTCTGTTGATCAGCATAAGATTTCTACTAAGACTGTGCAGTATCCATCCTTTTTCGAATCAACTCCACCTGCTCTGTGGTCTCCTGAACAAGACGAGGTCCCAACATAGCTGCCTCTCTTGCCTCCATCCAACATAAGGGTGATCGGCACGACCTACCGTACAACGCCTCGTAAGGTGCCATCAAAATAGTTTCTTGAAAACTATTATTATAGGAAAACTCCACTAGAGGTATATGTCTCTCCCAAGAACCTCCAAAATCAAGGACACATTCTCATAGCATGTCCTCTAGCACCTGAATCGTGCGCTCTAAGTTTCCATCTATCTTGGGATGGTAAGCTATACTCAGAAGTACCTGTGTACCCAAAGCCCTCTATATCCCTGGCAAGAAATGCGATGTGAAGCGGACGTCCCTATCTTAAATGATAGTACTTGGAACCACATGCAATCGTACAATCTCACAGATGTACAACTGTCCAAGCTCATCAACACCGAAGGTCTCTTTAATCAGAAAGAAGTGAGCAACCTTCGTGAGACTGTCAATGACAACCCATACCGCGTCATTCCCTCGAGGTGATCTCGGTAACACTGTCACGAAGTACATTGCGACATCATTCCACTTCAACTCAGGAATGGGTAGCTGTTGTAAAAGCCATGTCGGTCACTAGTGCTCTGCCTTCACCAGCTGACAGGTGGAACATCTCATGACAAAACCAACAACATCTCTCTTCATACATGGCCACCAATACTGGCAGTGTAGATCACGATACATCTTGGTGACGCCAGGATGAAATTCCCAGACTGAGGAATGAAAGTCTCACATCAAATCATCGCGTATATCTGCTGGCACCCATACGCATCCCTGGAAACAAAAGATCTCATCCATGCCTATGGTATATCCAGGAAGAGGGACCTCTCCTGACACGCTTTCCTATAGGACCAGGCCTTCAAAATCTGATAACTGCCTCATTCTAACTCGGTTAAAAAGGGTAGAGGTGGTAGCTATAGAAGATAGGAAATTTTTCCCCTGTCTATCGTGCACCTCCAAATGCATCTCAAATAATAGAGTCTTAAGCTTCCACTCACTTATGGCCTCTTGAACTGCTTGTATCTGAGTCCTCCTGCTCATTGCATCAGCCACTGCATTTCCTTGCCCAGGCATATAGGCAAGCGCAAAATAGAAAAACTGCAGGTAATCAACCCACCTCTGCTTTCTTAGATTCAATTCACACTGCGTGATAATATACTTGAGGCTCTTATGGTCGATATACACCACAAAATTCTCTCCCAGAAGATAATGTCTCCAACAACACAAAGCATGAACAACTGCATCCAACTCCAGGTCATGCGTAGGATAGTTCCTCTCATGTGACCTCAACTACTGAGATCCGTATACAACAACACAATCCTCCTGTATAATCACTGCTCCATGCCCGAAGCTAGATGCATCATAGAAAACTGTATAACTCTTGCCCAAATCTGGAAAAACTAGAATCGGTGCTGAAGTCAATCTCCCTTTCAGCTCCTGGAAGGCTGAATCACAGGATTCTGACCAAACATACTTCACTCCATTCTTAGTCAAGACCATCAACATCACTTCTAGGCATGATAAGTCATGTTTAAACCACCTGTAGTAACCAACCAACCCTAAGAAACTCTGTACCTCGAAGATATTCTTCAGCTAATCCCAGGTGACTGCTGCTCTCACCTTCTCTGGGTCTACTGATACTCCTGTCTCTGAGATGACATGACCCAGGAAGTGAACCTCATCCATCCAAAAGTGGCACTTTGAGAGCATAGCATATAAATTATGCTCCCTCAATGTACTCAAAATGTTATCAAGATGGGTAGCATGGTCGTATCGAGTTTGAGAGTACACCAAGATGACGTCCATGAAAACCACCACGAAAGACTCCAAGTAATGATGGAAAAATTGGTTCATCAGCTCCATGAAAATTGATGGCGCGTTCATGATACTGAACGACATAACCAAATACTCATACAGACCATACCTGCTCTGGAAGGCTGTAAGAGGTATATCAGATGGTCTAAGACGCAACTGCTGGTATCTAGATCTCAAGTCGATCTTCGAGAACACGTTGGCTCCTCGAAGTTAATCAAAGAGATCATCTATCCATGTAAATGGATATCAGTTCTTGACCATCAACTGGTTCAGCTTCCGATAATCCACACAAAGCCTAAGGGTGTCGTCTTCCTTCTTTGAAAACAGGATAGGTGAACCCCAAGGAGAAGTACTGGGTCAGATGAAAACCCTTGTCTGCAACTCTTCCAACTGCTTCTTGAGATCTTGCAACTTAGGTGTAGCAATCCTATAAGGAGGAATGGACACTGGTGCCGCTCCTGGCACAAGCTCAATAGAGAAGTCTACCTCTCGCTCTAGAGGAAAACCTGAAAAGTCTTCTGGAAAGACATTTGGAAAGAGATCAACCACTGGAGGAAAATTTTCCTGATATGTCCAGTGGTCATCCAGATATAAGCTAGAAATCTGGGTTGTAACACCGCCCAACCCATGATGCTCTGGTCCAGCTCTTCTCTCCTAGACATCGCATTCACCCTTGTGAAGAAAATATGCACCCTCTAGTGATGTGAAACTCACCCTACAGTGATAGCAATTGACAAAGGCATGGAAATAAACTAACCAGTCCATCCCTAGAATGAAATCATAGCTTGCCACATCCAAAACATAGAGACTCCACAAAAAACGACACCCACCAACCTCAAGGGGAAGTCTAAGCACTGACGCACGCTAGCAGTTCTAATTCCTAAGGGAGTGTCTAGTGTCATCATATCCTCAGAAGCATAAACAGTAAGTCTAAGCCTTCCACAGTATCCATAGAAATAAATCTATGAGATTCTCCTGTATCGAAAAATGTAGAGGATAAAACTGAGGAAACTAAAATCATACCTAGAACTGTAGAAGGTCAAGGATCCTACTCTTGATGAATCTTCTCTACATCTAAAGTCTGCCTGTACTGCGGCCCTGTGTAGCAGCCTGAGATCCCTGTACTCCTCCTCCCTAAGCTTGACCACTATGTCCACGGAATATACCCTCGCCTAAATGACCTGAAGAACTCCATCCCCAAGTCTGTTGTGGAACTGGTAATCCTGCTACTGTACGTGGAGTCGAAATTGACTCTCCTTCACTAGCCGCTAATAGAAGAACCTTACAGATTCACTGCAGATGACCCATATTGGCTCAATATCGGCACTCAAATGGGTCCCTCGGGCACTGGGGATTCTTATGACCACTTATTACACATTGATAACACATCGCTTAGTTTATAGAGGGAAGATCCCATCTACCAGAAGGAATACCTCACTTCCTCAAGTCACCTCGTGTGGACTCTCGGTGGTGCTTCCTGCTGTCTGTCTCGAGAGAATTAGCCCTGGATGCTAAACTGCCCTGGTCCATAGCTCCAGCCTCCCTTAGGGTTCTCTCCTTAATAAGTGCCTGGTTGACTATCCAAGTGATATAAGTCAACCTAAATAAATTCACTTGTGACCTGATATCCGGTCAGAGGCTTTCCTCAAACTTCCTTGCCAAAAACAGCTCATCATTCCCCAGAATGGGAGTGAAATGATGTAACTCTGTAAAGCGGGAGGAATACTCCATAAATGTGAGAGTACCCTATTTCAGGTTCATGAAATCTCTGGCTTTGTTAGCCCTCAGTGTCTCTGGGTAGAAGTAGTCGTAGAACATATGCTGAAACTCATCCAAAGCCATATCTTGTTGGATCCCTATATGTGAAACCACATCCCACCATCTCTTGGAGGAATATCATAGCATATAAGTGGCGAGTATCATTATCCTCTTCAGAGGTGTCTCCATCTTCTCGAAGATGGACAACATGGATTCTAGCCACGACTCCGCAGCCTGTGGTCCTCCATCCCATGTGAACGTGGGAGGGTGTTTCTGCTGAAAAACTCGTGTCAGCTCTGCCATAGACGGGGTAGGATGTTGAGCTCCCTGGAAGATCTTCATGAATCTCATGAAACCCTCTCCTAACTGAGTGTCGACACTAGTGTCAAGAATCATAGTAGGTGACATGTCTGGAACGATAGGCAGAACTACTGGGAGTCCCTGATCTGTCGTATCAGGCATACAGTCACTGTCTGGTTCCTGACGTGCAATGAGAGGACGTCATGGTGCCATAGCTTTGAAAGGTAAAAAGCACGCCTTCATTAATGATGAACATAGATGAAACATAAGAGAGTGGAACTGAACATGAGATAAAATCTTTAAGATTTGGAAAAACATGACTACACGACGTGTAGTACTACTACATGGCGTGTTTCTTAAAAGATTACCTTGGGTGTGTACCTTGGCCATACATGGCTGTGTAAATCACCCGGCTACACAACGTGTTCTTAAACTACACAGCATGTACTAAACCTTTCCCTCCCTACCCGTTCACTCCTACACGGCTGGGAACAAGGGTTGTCCCAGTAGGAAACTACATAGAGTGCTTGTCCACTACACAGCATGTCCTTAAGATCTCTCCCTTGTCCGTGTCGTTGGTCACATGGACGAGTACACAGACCACTACTACACGACATGTCAAGGGAGACACCACATGTACTTGAAATGCCTTACCTGGACCATGTTGTTAGTGACACATCCGGACACACGGTCTATACTACACGGCGTGTTCCATATGGACCTGATGTGTATGCGGAAGGATAAAGCCTACCCATGATATTGGCTACACGGCAGGATACATAGTCAACTATACAAGGCTTGTTCCCAAGGGACACGATGTGCACTTGAAGGAAAACCCCAACATGTGTAGTTCATGACACGGGCGGATAGATATTCTAGACTACATGATGTGCTAAGCTGGTACACGACGTGTTCCTACAGGAAACCTTACAAACCCGTGTCTCTTCCCAACACAGTCAGGGACACGGCTAAAAACTACATGGCGTGTATGCATAATGTACACACCGTGTATTCTGGGTTTTTTCGGATAGTAGCTTTAGAACTGCACCGAGGCCCAGAAAACACAAAAAACAAGTGTTAAGGTTCCAAATTCCGATCTGTGGGGGCCCATACTCCCCGCGAATCAAAGATTGGCATCATAACAATGGATATGACATGTATAAAGTATAACAATTCATGATCCACCAAAATCCGATCTTTGAGGGCCCATAACACCTCTAAGACCAATGTTTGGTTTCCATGATAAAGAATATGTAAAGAAACGATACCCTATAAACATAGCAGGTATTCTATCACAACAACTGTCATAACAACATGCATCTTCTATCACAAATTCTATCACAACAGCATCAAAATTCTAATGCAATATAGATGGAATGGAAAAATGAATGACATGTGATTTTCTAACAAGTTCCTATATGATTCATGAGATTACATACCCTCATCTCATCGGGTTACAACAAAATAGATCCACAATCATACAAACAGTAATATCACAAAACAAGTTCACCACCCAACGGTGAAATCAATTAAACTGTAACATTTGAAAAAACCTGAAAAAATTGAAATATTCGAGGTAATCTGGCTTTTTTCCCTGTACATAGGTTCTAGAACGCCCGAGCACACCTATTTACCATTTACCTATTCCGTCATATCCCAATCTAATGTTGCTAAACAGTAATTCAATAGAACAGGAAAGAAACTCCTTTGATACAAATTTGTAATGACCCAAATCTGGATCCCCTCAACTGGTGCCCCATGCCCAGTTCGCCACATGACATCAAGCGTATTTCCCCAAATGCCAGAGGTTGCTGATTAGTAGCGAGGGCCTTAGTAAGTTATTGGGGAAACTATGCCCTCATTTGTTAAGGTATACAAGGTACAAGAAATAACAGACAATAGCAGAAGCAGCAAACAACATACAACAAATGAAACTAAACAGCGTCAGCAATGTATAATATAATAATGATGTAGCACGGTACATGTATCTATGGAAAGTAGATAACACAATAAAATGATTTATACAACTGAGAAACAAGGTACTAAAAGTAAACAACAACTCCAGCAACATCACAAGCCTAAGCTCAGTCCTATGCTCCCCATCTCAAACCAGCAATCATGTACATGAAGTAGAAGATCCACAATCCCTATCCACACTTGCAACCATATAACATGTTTGGGATGAAAATTAGGACCCAAACAGGGTGTGAAACTAATCCCAGTAGACAATCACCCCAAGATCTGTTCCCTACTGTCCGTGAAAAATATAGAAAAACTAAATGAAATAAATATAGTAGAGAAATATGAGTACTCTAAATTAAACAATCCTACCAATATTCATTCACTTTTATTTATTAATTTAATTCACTCATTAAATTATCAACCATGGAATCTATAAAACAGATCTATATTCTCAAGGCATAACAAGCAACACAATAGGTATCTCAGCCGACTACCTAACAACAAGCAGTAAAAAACTCAAGCTTGTTCTTTGGCATCGTGGACTCGTCAAAACCAACCAAACGATAATCATGGTGACTCTATGGGAGGATCACACTGGTAGACCCCTCTATTCAAGTAAACATACAAAGACACAGACACTCTGGGAAGCTCTCACTGTCAGTTTCCCGACGGTCTTGCAATGATAACTATAGACTCTCTAAGGAAGAACTTATATATAATTACCCATATAGTCTCAGTACGTAGCCAAGGACACTCTAAGGAAGCACAAAGTCTCATTCCCATAGGTCCTGCGAATGATTCAAATTTATTATAGTCTCTCCAGGGAAACCCTTAATCGTCAATTCCCACTTTAGTCTACCACACCAGGTTCCCACAGCCCTGAGTAGTGTAGTCATGCATAATCGTCTTTTAGCAGCCCAAAGTAAGCTCAAAAAACTAAATGGATGAAAGATACAATGCATCAAAAGCATATAAACAGCATGAAATACTTGCAATCAATTATATCAAGGCAGGCAAACAATGCAACACGGTATGTCTCAAAGGCATCCTAAGCCAAAGAGCCATAAAAAACCAAAACAGGGGGAACACCCATGCTGTGATCCTCAAACATACTAACAAGAAATTATCAGTAATCTAATAACCACAATCAAACATGCAATAAAGGGAAGATAAAAATACAAGATCAAAAATCTAACCCAAGATACTCAATACATGGGTATCGGGTACTATGGAACCAAAAACCCAAAGACATTCAACGTAGGGAAACAAACCGCCTACCTTGATCCTAGGAGATCAATATACATGAACCTCGGCCAGTGAATTAGCCTAGAATGGAGAAGATCTGCAAAAATGTCTAAAACATTCAACCTCAGATAACTCTCATAAGAGAAGAGATCAGGAAATGTGCCCAAATAAGAACTAAGAACTCACTGTTGTGATTCTATTGCAACCGACGACATTCAATTCGAATAACCGGTGACAGATCGGTGGATTGGAGAAGATTCGGCCTCCATGGAAGCTTTGGATGTAATTAGGTGGAGAAGAAGATGAAAATAGGTTTAAGATGCAACCCCGGTCCTATTAATGAAAAAAAAGTACACGATGTGTACTTTATGAGTACACGGCGTCTACTCGCCCTTTCCATACACCACATTAACTAGCCTCCACATCACCGCCACACACCGTGTGTGTGGCCCAGTCACAACCTGCACATGACCTCACAGGGGAGAAAATTACACAGCGTGTACTCATAAAGTACACGGTGTGTACTCATAAAGTACACGACGTGTACTTAGAAAATTTCCATATTTTCCTATTTTTCTCAAAAATGACCAGAAATGGAAAAACATACCAAAAATGAAGATATGAGTTCTTACAAAGTCCCATTAATGTATTTAATGATTCTATATAGATAATTATTTTTATTTACATATCTATTTTTGGAACTTTCTTTCAAGGTGTTTGTAGTAAAAGTGTTATCAAATCGGTATGAGATTTTTTTCTCAATTTTCCTTTAATGAGACATAGATTATGTGATGCACTTAACTATTTAAAAACGTATATATTTTTCCCATTTGAAATGTAATATCATTAATTTATTCATCCTCATGAAATTTTAATTTACATTGTTTGATATTCATCCATTGGGATTAAGATTTAATGAGACTAATGTGGTATTAATTTTATGTTACAATCTCATAATTTATCATGATTTTTTTATAATTAAACCTCTAATGGTAAAATATCAAGATCAACCAATAAATTTTATCAAAATTGTTATTAACCAATGGTTATTCATGATATATAAAATTGTTGGTAAAATTTACCAAATCTATTGTACTTATGATAATTAATAAAATGTTTTATTAAAAGTTGACATTATTTATCTCTTATATTGAAAATTAATTTTATTTTAAAAAAATGTTTTTAAAAATAACTTGGAAAATGTTTAAAAATGTACATTTAAGAACATTATCAAATAAATTGGTTTTCAAAATGTTTTTGAATATAATTTGTTTTTAAATTAATTTCAAATATTCCTTTATATGAATTCAATTATTATTTTCAAAAAAAATATGTCATAATTTTTTTATTTCTAAAAATAATTTTTAATAAACTTCATATCATACTTTATATGTTCTCTACGATATTTAAAAAATGGTTTAAAAAAGTGTTATGTTTTAATTTTTTTTAAATAAAAAAATGAATTATCCTCGTGAAATATTTTTAATGGTATTTCAAAATTATTTTCTATCTATGATTTTAACCATTGACAATACATATGCATTACTAGAGATATGATCCAACAATATCATTCTTATTATTTAACTAAATGTATAATTTTTATGATTCGATGTATTTAATCAATTTTATTTATCATCCATGCATTGTACCCTAAAGAAATGCTTATATAACCATCTTATTTTCATAAGTTAGTCTATGTTGAACTCATTATGGATCATTTTTTCAAACCCACATGTTATGATATTAAGAAATGTTTATGATTTCCACTCCATTTCATGAGTTATGAAATGATGAATTTATAAGAAATTTTTTATCACATAAATATGTTTTTAATTATGTGACTTTTTGGATATATATATCCCTCTAATTAATTAGGTAATTATTTATATCTAATAAGATACGCCATAATAGAATTCGGAAAATGATCAGTTCTATTAAAAATGGTTAGAACAAGATATGAACTCGATTCAGTAATACAAGGAGAGAATGTTGAGTGAAATCGAATATATAAAGGAATATGTCCATTATAATGGTCTTGGATGTGATCCTTGACTAATATGTAAATTATTTTCAATGATTATGTATATATCAAATATTTTATGTCATTTATCTCATTACATATATTATTTTATTCCTTTTTGGTTTATGTTTAATTAACATACATTATTTTTTCCATGAATCAGGATTGTGATCTAAGATATGTTGGGTATGGTTTTCAAAATTTATACTAATTTTCTCAAACTGTTATATTCCTTTAATTCTTGAGTATGTACCATGTTTATAATTATTTCCATCTGAGCTCACCATTTCTTATTATCCTTTCCCAAGACTATTGAGATATGTATTATGTATGACATATCTATTATAGATTTCTAGATATGAAGAATTTAGTGGGGGATGATATATCTCACATATGGTCTGGTTTTTTTATCTAATTTTTCAATGGAACTATATTATTATTGTTCTTTATCATTTTATTATTTAATATTATGAATATTTAACAAAAATTATGTAATTACAATTAATAAAAATCACGAGAGATAATGTTTGGTGTCAAGGAAAAGGTATAGCTAACCATTTGATAAAAGGATGAAAAAACCTTAATGATATCCCTTGGAATATTTATAAAAATATGACATTGAATACTTATAAGGATAAGTCAATGGATTAGTTAATGTATAGGAAAATGTCTAATAATTTAGGAAAAGGATAGAGGGGCTGGATTCCTAGAAATACATCTCTGGAAAGATATTACATGTGGATGTGGCTCAAGTATAGATGTACCTAGGTGAACTATCCCAAAAAACAACTTACTGAGACAGACTGAGTCAGGAACTAGTGAATATAAATAGTCATTATTTAACACAAGGTTTCACACTCTTGGGGGATAATAATTACAAATTCACAAACTCTCTTATATACCATAAAAATGATTCAAATATAATTCGAATGTGAATAAAATTTGATAAAACTATGATGTCATAGATTAAAAAATTTTTAATGATATATACACCTTATATGTGATTTCCATGATTATGTGGTTCCCTACTATGTTTATTGTTTCTAACACTATGTTTTATGGTTTTATATAATGGTTGTAACCCTATGGATATCAGTTAATTATTATTGGGGTAGAAAATGTAATAATTTTCTTCTTAGAATAAAACTTTTATAGAATATTTACTAAAAAAATATTTTTTCTAGGATCACAAAACTATCTCAAGCTATGTGTCATGTTTTCCTTTAAAATAGGAAAAGGAGGGAAAAATATTTTGTCGAGTCCTCTATGAATAAATTCCCACATTCTTATAGTGGTAATTTTAATAAAATAGTTTCTAAAAAATAAATCAGTACTAAGGAAATGATATTTTCAGTTCTCATGTTTTTAGAACCTAAAAAAAATGATTTCTACGATCTATAATTTAGAAGGTGAAGTGGATCAACAGTTCAATCTTATCAAGAACACAAATTTAAAATGTAAAATTGATGCCATTGATTGGGATGAATTAATGAAATTAATTTTAATTAATTAAATATCGCTTATTTTTCCTATAAATATAGGGAAATTTATTCTAGATATATATAAAAATGATGATATATGTTATGGTATATGTGAGGATAATTTTACAATATATATGAGGTAGACTTCAGGTATTATTATTCAACATGATATAATGTTGATCAATTATTCATTAGAATAAAAAAAATTCTCCTATGTGTATTATCCATAAGAGACTTAAATAACTATGAAGAGATTGGTTGATATCTAATCAAGTTGGAAATTTAGGATATAGTTCCATATCGATCTTATTATTTTGACCATAATTAAAAAATTCAATATAATGGGGAATATAAAAACCATGGAGGGAATAGTATAATATTTCCATTATGATAAATATCTAGGAAGAATTGTAGAGGTTATTTACTTATGGGGACTGGTGAATGTTTTATATTAGAAGGGTAAGTTCATTAGGTAACTTATTTCCCAATAGTTGCAAGGATATAAAATAATGATTCAAATAGAAAAAAAATCTATAAATAATTAACCTCCCATTCTTCAGTTATTCATGTGTAATGAGAATGGGAATAATGTGAACCGGTACCCAAACCTGACAGTTATAGTTGATGAATGACATTAACAACCACTCCATAAGAGGGATAATGGGAAACTTTATTTGATCACTATTTTCTATGAGTTTTACAATAATGAAATTTTGAATGGTACATATACCATCCACTCAAGCACTTATAATTTCTTCATTGAATTTGGTTATACACATTTATTCATATCATCAAAATTTCTAATGGTTATAATTTATCTTACCCAAATTATTAAATTATTAATTAGATGTAAAACCCCATAATGGTATGATGAATGCATATCAGGTTTATGATTCCTCTCTAGTTTAAAAGGGTATGAATTTTATTCCTTATGATATTTTCATTTTTTACTCTAGTGGAATTGAAGATAATACTATTCATAGACTAGATTTCAATGTATAAATCAAATATTAATTGTAGAAAAAGAGTTTTTACATTTGATATTACAAACCATCCTATGAATGTCTATCAATTTGATTATAATTATGAAAATAATCTGAAAATTATATTGAGTTCCCAATAGAACACATTCTTGGGGCCACACCAATTTCAAAGACTAAAAATAGGATGGAAACCATTTATTTGTATAAATTGAAGAAGATATCCCTATAAATTTAAAATAAGAGATTCATTTATTTATGTGTGTCTCCCTAGGGTGAAACTATTCATTTGTAGAATTTTTAGATGAATAAAATCGCATCTATATTTATTATCTTGAGTTGAAAAATATCATCATTTTGAAAAAATAACATCTTCCCTCTATTTCTGAATTGTTCAATAAACTAATTAGAGCTCGGTACTTTTCAATGATTGAAATTCATTATAGATATCATAAATTGAGTTTGAAGAAGGGTGATATACCCAATAAATTGTTCTTTACAAGGTATGTACACTATGAATAAAAATTTATGCCATTATGTCTTACTAATTCCACTTCTGTCATTATGAATTTAATTAAAAGAGTCTATAGAGAATACCATAACCAGTTTCAAGTAGTCCATTCAAATGATATTTTTGTTTACAAAAATAGCCAGTAAATTCAAGAAGCACACTTGAGGAACTTTATAAATACAATCATGAAGGATAAAATATACGAAAATTTTAAAGAGTGTTATTTTTTCTCAAAAATGTTTCATTATGGAGTCATATAATCTCAAAAGGTGGTATTTATGTAGACCCATCAAAGACATAGGCTATTTAATGATGGATAAAACCAACCATATTGACTTAGATCTTTAGTTCTCTTGGTTTACATATATATTATTAACTGCGTATCGTGAAACTCTCTGGGCTATCAAATCCACTGAGAATATTAACCAAGAAGGGACACAATTTTAGTTTTGATAGATGAATGTGAGGAAAATTTCAATGAACAATATAGAATATCTACTGGGGCACCTATGATTACATTAAACTATTTTTGAGATGGGAATCTATTTTATAGTGAATCTTCCAAGAATGTATTGGTTTTTATTCTTATGAATTATAACATTGTTACATATTATAACTCTCAAAATTAAATGTTCTTGAGAATAATTACCCAACTCAAATTTTTGAGTTAGATGTGGTAATTTTGGCATTAATAATGTGGAGGAATTATCCATATAGGGAAATGTTTGGTTTATATATCGATCATAAGATTTTAAATTATATATTCACACATAAGGAGTTGAACATGTGACATAGATGATGTACATAGCTAACAAATTATTATGGATACTCAATAATTTACCACCCTGAGATATAAAAAAAGTTGGTTGATTCATTGAGTAAAAAGGATAATGATAGCTTATCCATGATGCGGGTCATAAAATATCCAATAATCCATTATATAAAAAATATGAAACTAGAAATCTAGAATGAAGGAGAATATCTTATCTATCTCAATTGAATGTTCAAAAATCTATCCAAGTGATTATTAAAGAGGAACATATAGAAAATTTATATCTTCATAGGAAGGATATAAATGTTCCTAAGATTAACATTGATCATGACAGAAAAATAAGGTTCCATATCCATGTATTGATTCCTTACATACCAGAATTGAATAAGGGGTTGCGAAACGAAGCTCATAGTTATTTATTATTTATTTTAGTGATATACGAAGATGCATAGTGATTTAAAATGAAACTTTTCTAGGATTTAATGAAGGGAGATATCAGTGACATTGTTTCTTGGTTATTCATTTTTTGATGGTGAAATACAAAATTATCAGGTAATTTTAAACCTATTACACATATAAGAACCTAAATGGGAGAACACAACTATGAATGTTTTCATTGGAATCCAAAAAAACACAAAATTTAATAATGAAACATTGGTTGTTGTTGATAACCTTACTATTTCACCACACACAATCACTATAATAGAATACTTTTCCATGGATGAGAGTTCAAGGATATACAATAAGGATGTTGTATGGTTTCATGGAGTTTTACATTCCGTTGTATCTAAGTGGGATCTAAGTTTAACCTCAATGTTATGGTGAATTATTCAAAAATATCAGGATACCTAAATGAGATTCATCACTTATTATCATCCACAATCAAATGGTCAGTATTAATAAAAATTTAAAACCCATATAGAAAATGTAGGGATTTTTTTATTATAATTTCAAATGTGTTTGGGATCAACACTTTCATCTATATAAGTTTTCATACAACAATTTATTTAAATAAAGAATTCATGTGGTTTCATATGAAGACTTATAATGAATGAAAGGAAGATGTTCAAAAATATTTAATGATGTTGGAGAATTAATTTTATTGGGACACTATATCATTGATGTAATGAAAGGGAATGTTAGATCTATTCATTATCCTATCAATGCACACCAACGTATGAATAAAATTTATGATCAGAATCATTATTTTGATATAGATTTTTTTGTTTCCATAAGGTTTTTCTAGTAATTTATTCGTAGAAGAACATTTTGAGTCTCGGTAATAACACCACACTAATCCTTAGGTATATCAATCCCTTTATAATTCTTGATCATATCAGGATGGTATCATAAAACACGAAACATCCACCAAAACTCTCAGATGTACACAATTTATTCCATGTATCTCTCATGAGTAATAATATGCCTAAAAATTCACATTTTCTAAACTCATAGTTCATAAAACTAGGTTAATATAATTCTTATAATGAATAACAAAAAAATATTCTAGATCATATAGATAATTCTCTATGATGCATGAACATAGGAAATGTTAATGTTTTGTGGAAAACCCTC
Source organism: Viscum album (assembly GCA_963277665.1). NCBI lineage: Eukaryota > Viridiplantae > Streptophyta > Magnoliopsida > Santalales > Viscaceae > Viscum > Viscum album. The sequence continues at coordinate 89,784,579 of OY728127.1, read as the reverse complement.
CATTTTGATGATGATAGATGATAACATGAGGATTTGATGTGGCAAAATTAACATCATTTTTCTATATAATAATGACAAATTTCAAGGTAAAAATTCACTTTGAGGGGGTATAAAGTAACACTATGAGCATTAATAATCATTATTTTTTAAGAAATCAAATTTCATTGATGAATTGAATTTCATGTTAAACCAATTGAATCTTTTATTATAAATACGACCAATATAATATTACACTACATGGAACAATGAGTATATAATATTTAAAATGAAATAAGATTTTTTTATTTTGTAACACATCACACCAATATTGTATTTCAATTCATACAACACTAAGCTTATCATGTGTTACAAGTAACAATGAGTTTAAATGAAATATGATGTGTTATTAAAATATTATAATAGTTATCACCAAGCCATTTGAATGAAGGTTATGAAAAGGATTTAATATATTTTTAAATTACCATATATAAATATTTATAAAATTAATTCTTTGGAAACTAAATAATTTTAACTGAAAGTAAGAACTATTTAAAAGTAATGAAATTCTTTTTCTAAAAAACAATTTCTTTAAATAAAAAAAAACATTTCATATAAAAAATAAAGTAAAGAAAATTCAAGAATGATATTAATGAAACTTATATATCAATCATTCAATATAATATTTTAAATTCATCTTATTTTTTTTTGGAAAAAATATAAGAATCATTTCAATTTTATGCTAGAAAACATTTATTTTTCTAAATGGTAGTTGTACAGCCTTTGAATAGAACCATTAATTGACAACTAATATTTGATGCTATAATAAAAAATATTTCACAATATGAACTTCATTTTTTACATAGAAACATAATAATCACCTAAGTGTGGTTTTCCTAATTTATCTAAAATGTTACATTTTTGGACGAAGAGTGAAAATAAAAATTATTTTTGAAAATTTTCATTTATTTTAAATAATTTCTATTTCTAAATTTTATTTTAAAATTTATTTAAATAATAATTATTTCAATTACACAAAAATTAATCCAATTTTTTTCATTTTAATCATTTCTATATTATTATTGAATATAAAAAATTGGTAGTCTTTTGAAATATATTCTCTATAAAAACCTTCTTTCTTGACATGTCTGAGGAATTAAATTTATATTAGTTTTTTCTGCATATATGAATAGAATTTTTAAAAATTGATTCCATATTTTTAATAACACTGATATATATTTTACAATAATTTCATCATGATTTTTTAAAAAATGATCAGAAAAACAAGTAAAATTAATCCCCAACAATTAGAGAAAAATAAATATAGAAAGAGAGTAAAATTTAATATTGAGGAGAAATTTGATCTGGAAACTAATCCAACATCCATTTTATAGACCATTTTCATCCTTAATACTTCATGTATCTAATTTTTCAATTATTTATGCCTTTTTAGGTAAAAATGTGGGTACACATAACATTCACTTGAAAAATACCAAGTAACTCATATCCCCTACTTATAGAAGGACACCCACTCTATTCCACTCTTGTCACCTTACAGATGACTGATATCAGAAAATACCTACCAAAAATACCTATCACATTCCCTCTTATAACACCAAAAGTTTTATTTTGTTTAGAAGTCCAACCACAGAATTCATTTGGTGCAAAAAAATGTGATACTGAATGAACAGGTAACAATCATCAATGAATATTGTTTGTTTCATTTTATCCTCAAAACCATTCAATTATTATAATATAATTCCTATATAATATTCTTATTATAAAAATTTTCTAATGTTTTTTTATTTTAATTGTATGACCTACAACCACACACTCTTCCATCAAATAGGTTATGAAATCGTTATCTATGTGTACGACAGACTACCGTCTCATGTACAAATATCATTCATTTTTTTATTAACACCTTTCAAGGTTCAAAATAATTATGAAAATAAAATTTTTATAACATATATATAATATTTGTGATGTATTTATGCTTTTGGAATTATAATATTAAACATACCTTTATTCTTTCCTTTTTTGTATTATGATAACATTTTTCATGTATACTAAAGACTACCTGTTCATGAAGCGATGTGATTCATTAATCCTTTAGATGGAATTTATTAAATAATAGATTAATATAAATATTCCATATTTATAAAATAAAAAATCTACTAAAATTATTATATTTAAATACATATATATATATATATTATTTACTTTTTAATCATTCAATTTGACAAGGAATTGGAAATAGTGTTCATTCCAACGTACATACTATGGTATCCATGAACAATGTATTTTATTTACAATTTCAATTGTTAATAGTATATTATAAATACAAATATAATGAATATATAATATATTTATGTCATATTTTATATTTTTGACATGTATAAATCATGATCTAAATAGGAGGAAGAAACATTTCATGTCAAAACTTATATAAACAAGAAGTTTTTTCCTAAAAAGAGACTTTAATATGATATTAAAAATAAATGGGTAAAAATGTCTTAATAGAACAATATATGGTATTATATATATAAATATTTTTATTTAATATATGTATAATAAAATTTTATTTATTATACATGAGGGTTACATGAGTACGAAATATGGCACGACTTAAGGTAAGGGAATTTTCATGTCACATTTGTTTTTTGTGAGAAACATTCCATTTAAACTAGAACTTTATCTTAGGTTTAGTTTATAAAAAAATTAATCTATTTCATTATCTATATAAAAATTATTATATATATTTTATATATCCATTTTACTGTCTCCCTTTCATGGGGTTTATGGTGAAAGAGTTTCCAATAATTAATGGATATCCCCCCAATTTTCTTCCTTTGAGATATACAGTTTCCCATGCACATATACACTATAAAGAGGTGTATAAATTGCCACACAAATATTAAATATATGTATTTTATTCATTTTCTAGATATTTAATGTTTTTATTTTTGTTATTCCATCACTGGGTTTATAATTCAATGTTTCTAAAGTTATATAAATTTTATGTTACATTCTTATCATTTATTGATATTGTTTATGATTAGGTCTCCATTGTTGAAATATCATTATATATCTCCCAATAATTCTCAATAATTTTCTGATATTCAATATTTTCATGATATATCAAAGTAATGGTATTATTTTTCCAGTACTTGTTACTTAGGATATTAATAAACGTTTTAACAATATCATAATTTTTTTCTCTTCAATCAAAAATATGTTTTCATTAAAAAAACGTTTATAAAAAAATTACAAAAGTTATTTTTAATTTTAGTTAATGATAATTCTAAAAGAAAAGAGAATTAAAATATTTTTATGTTTTAAAATGTTTTTGAAATTCTTTCCATAAATCCTTTATATTTTTTCAAAAGTAATTTTCAAAGAATTTTTTTTTAAAAAAATTCTATTTTTTATATTTATTAAATTATTTTGAAATATAAATTTAAAATTATTCAAGGTTATTTCCAATTAAAATTTATTTCCAATTTTTTTATATTTTATTTTTTAAGAAAAATTGGAAAGGATACATTCCACATAGAATATTTTAAATGATCATTTAAAATCATTTTTAATATAATAATTTTTCAATTGATAATGCATTTTTTTTAATGGATATATGATCCAGGGATACCGGTATTATTATTTCTCTCATATTATTATTATTATTATGAAATTTTGTTTAGTAATTCCATTTCTCTTCCACAAGTTACACTATTTGGAATATCTTATGAAACCTACTCAATTTCTCATGTTTTTATATGAGGAAATAATTATGAAGCAAGTCTCTTTTCCGTTGGTTATGAAATGACAAAATGATTATTATACCCATTTAATTTCATGGGTTATGATATAATCAATGTTTCGGTTCATGTTATACACATAAATAAAATTTTAAGTATCTCACATTTGGGACCTTCATCTCTAATCAATACATTGTGTATTGTTTTATATCTCATGAGACTGAAATGAATGGAATAAGGGGTTAACTTGTTTCACTAATATAAGGATGCAATGAGATATTAACCCTATTTTGTAATATAGGACATGAACAAGGAGTTAATCTAGTTTAATAATATAATTTTTCTGCTATCACGATCTTGGAAGTGATCCTTGACAAATATAGAAATTATTTTCTTCTCTTGTGTGTATGAAAAAAAAATTTATTTCTGATGTTGTTACAGATCATTTTCATTGATTCTATTATGATTAATGTCATAATAATTGCCAATAATTTTCACATGACTCATTATTATAGTCTTTGATATGTAGGATATGTTTTTTAAATTACTTTCGTATGTTCTAATACCTATATGTTCTTGTTATTATCTTGTATACCCCTTATTTACCCTTATCGAGCATCTGAGATCAAAATTATTATGTCTCATCTCCCTAGGTCATCAAGATTTTTATTATGTTTGATATGTATTAGAATGGTTATAGTTATGAACAATATAGTGTAAGATGATTTAGATCACTTATGATCTAGTGTTTATGGTTCCATGTTTCCAAAGGCATTAAAGTATTATAGTTCATGAGAATGAGATTATGTAAGGTAATAAATATGCCACAATAATAGTTTAACGTATATGTATGAAAATTCTACATTGTTTTAAAACCTTCCACACTTATTACCTAAATTCTCACAATCATAAATATTGTCTAAAAATGCTTATGAACCAAACACATGTAGTCTCAAAACATATGTTACAATGCAGGGATATGATATCATTATGTAAAAAAATAGTCTATGTAAATATACTATGTATCCTATGATGACCCTTCACATAAATAAGAACATAAAAAAACTTTCAAAATGTTCGTGGAATAAATGAAATTTTAAAATTAATCAATGTATACTATGTTGGAAGTGTAAAAATCAATAATACAAACAATATCAATCTAATAAAGATGATAGATAATGTGATATAGGATAAGACCAATATAATTCCTCATGTGACCGCTAGTCAACTTTATACCATCCCACTCTGAATGTGATTATTACCAAGTGGAACCGATGAAATGAAATACTCTCTTCTCATTACCTGATTCTTATAAATTAATATCCACAAAACCCAAAGAAAAAAGGTAAGGTGTTTGAAAAAATAATGGTATTATTTCCCAAAAAAGGTAAATTATAATACATTGAAAACATTATCTCCCTATTTAAAACTAATAATTTTTTAAAAAATTGAAAATAAAATCATTTTATAAAATACACTTTTGTTTTTCTAAAATCCCTTATTGTTTAAATAAATATTAAATATGAAAATTATATTATACAAATCATGAAATCCTAATGAAAATAGTCTATATATAACCTATAAAATAAGTTAGTGAGAAACCATCCATGAAATATACCATCATGTATAAAACCATGAAATAATGAAAAGGAAAATGACTGGTCTCTATAAAATTGCATTACATACTCGAAAATTGAATGGAACACAAATACATAAATTATGTTTTTCCAAACACACCCAAGGTTCTAAATGTGTAAATTTTTACAAAAACCCATTTCAATACCACGATAATAATTTATATGACCTTTTTATAAGGACTCATCACCACTCCCATGATTTAAAATCCATTTTAGAAAAAAAAACTTTTATGTTTTTAATTAAAAACATTGTGTGTGAAAGAAATAATTTAATGAAAAACAATTTCAAAATCAATACTATCTTAAAAAATACACATTTACATCAAATAAATAAATTTAAAAAATTACCAATATAAATTACATGAAAATTATTTATTTAAATAAGTATAACCATTGTATACATAAACCTACCTTTAGAGTGGTGGAAAAAAATCCCCCCTTGAACAAAGATTGGCCAAGAGTATATCGGGTACTCAAGACCCAACATAGATAAGAAACCTGGTCAAACAACTACCAAACCCCTTATATTAGGAAAAAAAATCCAAATAGGTTTCCAATAATATAAGGTAAGAATATTTAATTCATGAATCCATGGGAAGGAGTGTAACCCACTAAATAACTGATAATTATTTGATGATATCTATGAAATCAGAATTAAAACCACCAATATTTTATTAGGAAATTACTCTATAGAACTGGGGGAAAATTAGTTTTTTCAAAAATAATATTACGTATTTATTAGATTAAAAAAAGTATAATGATTTAAATTCCGGCTTTTTAATGTTTCAAATCAAAAAAGATGGTTAGGAACCAAGGTTTAAAAAACTGTACAAATCCCTTTCATAGATAAATTTTATTTAAAAATAAATATTATTCGTTACATATAAAGGAGATGCACCATTTGAGATAACATTTAAAAATTTGTTTGGAATGTTTTAAATGCCAATAAAAGTGTCACATGGTTCTTAGTGAGTCACGTGTATTGAAAAAATCTTTTAGACTCTCATAGATCGAAATCACATACTTTGTAGAAACCATATTCCTAAACCATGCACCTATATTTTTTCCTAAATGATAAATATTTGGAACCAATAATTCATTGAAACAACTCAAAGAAAATGATAGAAATACTAAGCCAAGACTAATGAATAACTATGACCTAGAGTGTGTAATAGTACCCATTATTGTATCTTAGGGAATGAACACATATGAAAGGGGTGGAATTAAATTCCCTACAAAATAAATATCAAATATTTCCAGCGTTGACAATAATTAAAAAAAAGATATGTTTTTGAATCTTGTATTATAATCAATATCAATGAACAAATAATTTTGAAAACATACCCATATAAAACATGGGGCTTAATACATCATAAATCATTATATAAGAAAATTAAAAAAATAGATTATGGAATTTACAAGATCATATGAATCACAACATATTGGATGAGGAATAAAAATATATTTAACATATTGAATTAGGCCTCACTAAATGGTATAATTTTGTAGATCGGTCTTCACTGACCAATTTACCTTACTCAATTGTCTTATTAAAAATCATTTCTCATTATCTCATGGTTTATAATTACTTATCCAATGAATTAGAGATTTATATGTGGCTCAACAACCACTTAATTCAAATCTATATATATGTGAACCACATGATATTAATCATTATATATGTTATGAAATCACATTGCAGGAATTTTGATTCAATCATCAACATATATTAAACCCTAAAATTGAAAATTGGGTTTCACATCATTTCTATATGGTATCAAAAAAAAATTAACTCATTATGATAAATGGGTTATACGAAAAATTGACTCACCAAAAAATGTTATTTTATAAAAACATTTATATAGTGTTTCATAATTCTATATTTAGATGAAATTAATGATCTTATAAGTAATGAAAAAATTTTAGTGAAATCATAAAGTGTTTTTACAAATATATATTATATATTTATTAAACGGAAAAAAATAAAACTACTATAAATATATATATACATATATATATATAATGGTAAGTTTTATCAAAATAAAATGATGTAATGTTACAAACAAATATTTAAAGGAAATCAATATAATGAATCCTTCAAAAGAAAAAATAGTATTAAAATACTAATTTGAACATATTTTGAAAACTATTAGTTTTAAAAAATATATTCAACCATGGATCCTTGAAAGAAGACATTTCATTTCAAAAATGTGATGAGAATTTTTTTTCATGCATCTTTATTTCTATATGAATAAACTATAATAAAAATATATGAATATTATATAAATGATTCATAAAAGGATAAGTATCATTTTGAAAAATAAAAATTTTTAAAAATGAATCTTCTATAATTAAGGCTTAAAAATTAAATATTTATTTCATATTTTTTGGTGAATTATTTGGATGAAAAAAAATTAAATATAAACATTAGTTTATCCATTAAAATATATAATAAATAAATCAATCAAATTTTAATGTTGATGATTAAACATTTCAATTTCAGAAGATATATTTTTTATATTTTGAGAAACCATGGTTTAAAAACAAATATCCTAAAAAGAGTATTTAATGAAAATTTTGAAAAGATATAATGACAATTATGAGGATCATAAAAATAATCCAAATTATAGTTCCAAAATTGAGAGTTACTTTTTTGGATGGAATATATTAACATTAAGGAAAAGATCCACTGGAATAAATGTTAGTTATCATTTCCAATGTAATAATTTATATGATAAAGTGTTTTATTAATGATGATGATATCGATGAAAAAATAATAATAGAAAATACTAGTGATAATATGAATTATAATAGTAGTAGTAGCATGCATGATCATAATCATGCATATAATATATGACTGAAGGAGAGGGAATTTGTGTTAATATAGTTTTTCTATTCAAGACACGTTATAATTGAAACCACATTAATGGGGTATAGAATGAAATCGAAAATTTAAAAAAATAGATAAATTTATTTCATGGTTTAATTAATGAAATTAAAATTATATATATAACATAAATGAAATAATGATTATAATAACAAACTATAAGAATGAATGGTATTTTGGACAAAGAACCCTTATAATCATAGAAAAATTCAAATCATAACCCCATTAACTATATTATTTAATGATAATGCTTAAATATAATGAGTAATTAGGGGATACTGATAAAAAATCATTTGATATACAATTGAAAATATAATGTGGTGTATAATAGGAAAAGACCCTTAAAGAGAGAATTTTTAAATAATAAACCACTACTATGTTTCTATATTTAGTCAATTGCACTCTAAAATATAATATATAAAAACTAAATATCATAATGACATACTTTAGTTCCCTTTTCATATACTATAACTACTAAAAATAGGATTTATAGATTTTCTCTATCTGTATATTAAATAGTTGTTTCCTATTTTCAATATTAGATGTGGGTAATCCTTATCATATTGAAAAATTCTCATTTTATAAGTATTATTCGTTATTCCTATAACAATTTTCATCAAAACCATATCATACAAGGTGCTAGAACATATTAAATTTAATTTATTAAAAAAATTAGTTTTGATGTATTTTGGAAATAATTCATTAAAATGACATCAACAATGAGCTAGTTTTAGTAATTATTAATGAATTTATATTCTTATATCAATCAATGAGTTTAATATTATTATCACCTAATGAAAAAAATAAATTATTTTTTTATTTTTTCATATTTTAAATTATTAATAATTACATTCTCATGATCTTCCATGAAAATGTTATTTATATTACTGAAATAGGTTTTGAGGATGACCCAAAAATCATCATACTATAATTAATAGATGAAGATGAGAACGAATGTTAATAACTATATAAGAGTAACTATATTTTCATAAGATAAATATATTATCAACTACTACTATGGTGTTGGATTAGATATTGAAAAATATTAAACAATATGAATGAATCAAGATAAGACAATTTAATAACGTATTGATAAAAACAATATTTATTTCAATGGAATAATGAAAAGATAAAATTTTAGGAAATAAGAAATAAAAATAATTATTTGGAATTCCATTAAAACACTCCTTGGAAATAGGTGTCTATGTTTAATTTATATTGATAAGATCTCCATGTAAATCGATAACGATTATAGGTGACCGATGTGGGATATTTTTGTTGTATAATTTTGTACATCGTGTGGCCTTAAATGGTTTGTGAGGGAATCCTATTATATGTTTTGAGAATGTAAAATTTCTAACTATATCAACATAATATAAGGAGAGCATATGATTATTTTGTAAATATTCCATCAAAATAGAAGAAAATAGTATAAGAAATTTGATAAGGTCGATAATACGTCAACAATATAATTGAAAACTTATTTTCAAAATGTTTTAAGTCCTATATATAATGAATTTTTATTTTTAACTTATTTTAACACAAATTTGGTAATTAAATGTTTCAATCATAATATGCATTCAGTTCCAATAAAAAATTTATTAATTAAAAATTTTATCCTACAAGTTAAAAATATGAAATAAAATTTTTCAAATAAAATTTAAGTATATACCAAGAACAAAATTATCTTAATATTATATGTAATGTGTAATATAAAATTTCAGAGAGATTATTTTTAATCATAAATCTTATTTATAGGGATAAATTATCTATTAGTTTTACTTTCATGATATAAATAAGATCATTTTGAAATATAAAAATTTAATATTCATTTTAATGTAATAAAAAACCAAAGTAATTATTTATTGAAAAAATAAACATGAAAAATATATTCTCTTATTAAGAAGTATTAATTTTTATTAAAAATAATAATCATTTATTCATAAATTAATAATATGTGTTTTTAATGTAATGTTTTAATTATACACCTAAACTCACTGTCCATGATATGGTTCCGATAAAATTATCTTTACATTTTTGGATTTTGATTCCAGAATATATGAACTAGTTTTATCCATCCAAAACATATAACACATTATAAAAACATGGGCTCATTAACATACTAAAAGACCATTTAAGATTAATGGTTTAGAGAACTATTGAAAAACTCATTTAATTGATAATTCGAATATATTATCCATTTTATTTTGAAAAAAGTGTTCTTTATAAATTCATTCATATTTGCTCATGGAAATATCAATATCTGGAGCAATGAAATTATTAAATTTTAAATTCATTCGTGAGAACATTTAAATTTATCTGAAAAAAATGGGTGAGAGAAAAAAATATCAGAAATATAAATAAATGTAATTGATTTACTACTCTATATAAAACATGAAAATGTATATAATATTTAACTTTATCACATTATTCATTTATCATATGAACTAAATCATAATCACATAAGAACACTTTTTTTATCAATAAGAACCTTTAAAACCACTTTTAGAAAAATAACTTTTTTGGAATCATAGAAAATTCTATCATTAACCATGTTTAAACTCAATTATAATTATATGATCTAGATAAATAATCTTGGGAATCTTCCTTGGTTCACTCCTTATTTTAAAAATTTGAGGAAAATTAGAATTATCTAGTGCATTTGAGTGCTATAATGGGGTTCACTCATCTTATAAGCTAAATCGGGATCACCCATAGTGTAGGATGCACCAATATCACTAATATTAATCTATATTTCTCATGTACCACATTATAAATAAATAATTTTATTCCTAAATAATTTCATAATAATCCCCATTAAATTCACTTTGCAAACAATATTCTAATAAAATTCAAATATCGAAATTCCATTTCCTTTTAAAAACACATTTTCCTAAATTAAATAATTAAAAAAATATGGTAGTTGGATTTTATTTAAATAATAAAAGAAATGTGGTAAAGAAATATAATCATTAAATGATGGTTATGGTGGATGAAATAACTATAGACACTGCATATATTGTAATAGAACATTCCTTTTTTCCTTTATTCTAAAATGATTCCAAAAAAATTACTTTTGATATAATTTCAATTACAGTTAATGGAGACATAAATTTTCCAATTTAATTCATTAATTTATATATTAATAAATATATAGAGTATTTTTAATAGAATTTAAATTGAATAAAATGATTTAGTAAATACATCATTTAATCTTTTAAAATAATGTTTTATGTTAATGTGTTGTTTACCCTGACTCTGACACTTCACATATGTTCATTAACATCATGAATAATAAAAATATGTTAACATTTTAAAGTTATTAATATATATTTAATTATTAATTATTTTTATTTTATTTATTACCCTTTTATAATTACTTGCTAAATCAATTATTTTCAAATTAGGTGTATTGATGATATTCAGATGATATCTACAAAATGAATTTGGTGGGTTGACTATACTCAAGAGGGAAAATATTCCATCATATCCTTAATAATATTAATGAAATAATTTTAATTTTTATACATTAATTTTTAATTTAAAAAACCATGAACAACGGTTATCAAAAAATAATCCATGTTATAGTCATTGAGAAACATTGTGGTTTGAATAGATGAGTAACATTACCATTTTTCAACAATCATGATGGAAATAAGTTGATTAATATTTTATAATTTATGATTTATAATTATATCACAAATAACTTAATATATCATTATTTTAACTTATATATATAATTCAATAGATCTGGTTATCAAAAACAAATCACAACGCTTCGTGGACCTGGTAATACAAACATACACATGAATAGTTTTATCAGTTTTAAATATATAGAATGGTTTGAAACAATATGATATATTACATTTAAATAATGATAAAAAATATACGAATATCAAATATATATTAAAATCAATCCCATCATTATAAACATCCTTGATGTTCTATTATAGATGAAAAATTACATCAATTTGTGAGGCAGTGGTCCATCATACACATGAATATCATTTTTATTTCACATTAGATAGATGATGTTATGGATTAGAAATATAAAATTAAAATTTTAACATATCTATATATATATATGATTCTCATGTTACAATTTTATCATTGTTTAAGTAGATATTATTATGTTTTACTAATGAATAAAATGATAATGTGTGGTTAATAATTATAACTATTTTATGTAAAACATCTTTAGTATTTCAAAAGAAAAATCAGTAATATGATGGATTTATAACAAAAAAAGGGTCATAAGAATTATATGATGATAATGGGGATAGAATTTAGTATGTATTGTCTAGAATAGAGTACCCAATTTTTTATGGGAAATATAAGAGGAGGTTTCCATTTATAAGAGAGAGGAGAGGCACAATTTGAATTGTTGTTTTGGAATAAATTATAATTTTTTTATAATTAAAAATTTCTTTAATTTTATGTATATTTAATATGTGGTTTGTATGAGTAAAAATTTTCTCATTTCATAAAATTTCTATAATTATAGGTTATGTTTTAACCCATATCTAATTTGTACCCCTCATTTATAATTATTAAAAAAGTTCATAAAATCATAGTATTTTACAATAATGGAGCCAATAAAGTAATTTAAAATGAAAATTGACCAATGAAAGAAATAATTGATATTTTATACCATATCCAATTAAGTTATATGGAGATAATGTTTTATAGATTTTAACACATTTAATAATATTTTTCTTCTTTTAATTTATTATTAATTAATTTTTTGAACTAATAATTTACTTTGACATAGAAAAAATATACTGGAAATGGAATTCTAATCAAATCAATTAAATTATATCTAATAAGATATTTTTTAAATAAATTTAATGATATAAAAAAATGAAATAAAAAAATTCTTTTTATTTTTAAACTATTTAGGTGATTTTTATTATTCTTGCAGAGGAAATGTGTCAATATTTTTTCTGCATTTATGGTTAATTTTTCATCATATATAATTAAACATAAATTATTATGATAAAAATATTTTATATTTAAAAATAAAATTTAAAACTATCTGTATATTAATTTTATATTTTGATGAAACACTTCCACCAATGATACCACAATGAAAGGAGAGACACAATGACCCCTAATTTTCACCTCTAGTTAGAACCATGATAGATACTAGTATTGAGGGGAACCAAATATCATAAATATGTGGAAATACCTCTATAATAAAATAATATCAGTTGAGTGATTTAATTAACTGCATGAAAGTTTATTACATAAAAATAATAATAATTCTAAAAACAATTAATCAATACATGTATAAAAACGGATCTAGATAAAAGCATCATATATTATAACTCCAAAATAAAATTTAAAAATTTGACACATTAACTATAATAACTTCGACCCGCTAACAGCATAGAAAACATGCCTTGTCATGTCCATCGGCTCTAAGCCCACCTGGTATATCTAGTTCACCACACATGTTTTCCCAACCATTGAACAAACCAATATGTATTAATGGGTCATCAGACTAATGACTATTTGCAAAGGCTAACACCTAATCATTATATGTGATTTTTTTTCACACACACAAACACTTTGAAAATCATTAATAGGCCACTCATCCTGATCACTACTACAAGATAATCATACATAATTATAGATATATAATTATGAAGGATCTCAAATAAAAAGGGTCACATTTTTGAAATTAGTCATACCATTTTACTCTTTAACTCTTTAACATGATAGAGTGTTACATACATGGTCCAAATGACCAATTTATTAATGTCTATAATAGTCCGTATAATACTCTTGTAGAGCATAAAATCAACTTATATTAATATAGTGAGAATAAATGTATAATCATTAGGTATCCATGTATCAAATACATATATGAAAATGACATTGTCATTTACTTGTAAAAAAACACGAAAATAAGTTATCCAAACAATTATTTTTCTCTCTACGGCATGCTCAATAAATAACTCAATCCATGTATTATAATATAATATTAATCATATAGATAATGGGTACCCCACACCACATTACTACTAATTTTCCACTATAAAAATCTAATGTCATATTCCATGGAACTTCCATCACTTCAACACACATATATAAGCTCCCCATATTACAGTCACATCACATCTATTTCTATGACACTAGTGCCACCACCCCATAACTATGTCAGATAGCATCTGGACTGAATAAACTCATTCTATAATGTCACATGAATAACCAGAGTAATAGGGTGCCATTAACATAAAGGACATCAACATCATTACCACCTCATACAATGCACAAACCCATCTATAATCCACCACATATAATAGTCTAGTCACATTTCTCATAAATACACATGATCCATTGTGACACAACACGATCACATCACATCTCACCCAAACACACCTGGTACATCACCTAGTGCACTATCAAATCTTTATCCATCATATCATGTTCATGTCTTTTCTATAAGAAGAGACATATGAAATTATATGTTAGTCATCCATTTATCCTCATCACAAGTATGTTAAAAAACATGTATAAATGTACATGTGTCGTAACATAGTCCAATACATGGATATAGTTCTTATTAAAATCACATAGATCCTAATATATATATATATATATATATCCACACTCTCAAGCCCTTCATTTAGGTCTAAAATAAGAACTCATGATATCGTCACATCATTTAGAGGTTTTGTTTTATCAAATAGACCATCCATATAGCCCATTAGAGGATATATAAAGGAGTCATTTCTACAAAGTGGTAATCTCCTGGAATAATCAATTTCATTATCTACTCATCATTAACGGATTAAAATTTATAATATTTGTTATGAAATAATAAATTAAATATATTACATATTATTAAAAGTTTTTTTATTAAAACACCACTATACACCCTATATTACATCAAATAAGAAGTTATTTTATTATTCAGGCGTATGTACGGAATACCCCCTCCACATAGAGACACAATCCATTTTCCCTCAAATATATTATATATGGTTATTATAAAAGGATTAATTTTTATTTATGATATTTTTGAAATAATTATTTTTCTATACATATTAGATAAAATCTACCTTTAACCATCAAAACCATTAGAAAAATAATAGCATTGCTCGTGTGTACGAGTAGAAAACCACCTCTATGATGTGATGTGATTCATTTTCCACTTATATTTTACTAGGATGGTAAATAGGAGATATATAATGAAAATATACAATATAAATGATATTAAAATTTCATTGGAAAGGTGATTTATTCTTTCCCTTCCTTTATTCCATCCTTTAAGTTGGGAATACAGTGCACATGAATACATACAGCCAACCATCTCTAGGAATAATGTAATTAATTTTTCTATAAAAAAATATTAATTAATAATTATGAATTTTAATAAAATTAATAAATTTTATTTTTAAAAAATTATTATCTTTATTTAAATAATGTGATCCTAATCAATGTATCTGGATATAGACTGTCAGACCAAACAAGCATGGAAAGTAAAGTAGTTACCAACAAAGAAAATTTATTTTAATAATAAATTATTAATGAATGGGGATAATATATTATCAATAAATCCTTCATGGTATGATTAAAATAGGTATTGTTATAGAATATATGTATAATAAATCCATATTTTGTTACTATTTTTTTAATGTGAATAATGAAAGTAGAAATTGGAGGAAAGGGTTTATTATGAAATCTCATCATTATTCAAGGTTCTTTATATTTGTTTCCCATCTAAGAAATATTTTACTCTCATGTCCATTTTTTCAAAAAAAACATAATTATTTTTAAAATGATCCAAAAAACTATACTAATTGTTAAACATTATTCACATTTTATAAAATGGTTTGAATGAAATAATTTTTTTCAAATTCCATATGGGGAACATTGTGCCTTTTTCTAAAAAAACATAAAAGTAAAATTTTTCTAAGAAATATGGAATGATTTGAATTTTCTACCATTATAATTCCTTAATTCTGTTACGCATCCTATATAAATTTACATGGTTCATTTCAAAGAAAATATTCCCATTGTAATTGTGAGTCTTTTAATAAAAATAAAATATTTTGAAATATAAAAAATTATTTTAATCAGAAATTATTTTGAGTGGTGTATAAAAATATTTTTCCATATATGATAACATTATTTTATATACATAACCACTACTAGGGATATAATATATGGATACCATCAATATTATTTCGTAAGACAATTTATTTTTTTAGGGAATAGTTTCTATAAATTCCATTTCTTTTCCATGAGTTGTGTCCTGATAAAATTTTTATGAAAATCATTTCTTTTTCAGGTTATAATTTGATGAATTATTTATGATGATATGTAAATCAGATTAATGAATTGAATTATGTGGTGTTTCAGACTAAAATATATCTCCAATTCATTGACATATGATTGATATGTCATACGATAAAAAAGACTTGAACTGGGAGTGATCCTAGATCTATAATCTACTCTCTCCTATATGATATTTTTTATGTGGACCTATAATAATACAATGGTCTTATACCATTATGATATTTTTAATATTTAATATTAGATTTTTATATGATTTTCATGGTCTTATACCATTATGATTATTTAATTATTGCATTATATTATCATTTGATATTACCCTTATTAATCATTACTTAGCATATTAGTATTCACTTTCATATGTTTCATTTCCCTAGGCTATAAACATGTTTTTTAGTAGGTTATTCCTATGAAGATTAAAATTATTTAGGGCATTAATTGGATATTTTTAGGATATTTCATGACAAAAAAATTTTGTTATATAATCTCTAGTTACATTAAACATATATTTCCCTTATGAATATTTATTATACGACATATTGAAAATTCATATTTTTTAGTTTTAATATTTATATATAAGATACTGGGTTGTTATAGTATTCAATGTTAATTATCAAGTCTCATATCATGAATTATATATTTAATACTTTCATTTTTTAACACAAGACACATAAAAGCACTTTTAAACCCATATTAAAATCACTTTCAGATATCAAAATACACTTTATTTTTAGTAAACCGTTTTCTAGAATTTAATTCCAAATAAAAATTCAATAGTGGTTTATTCTTTGAATAATACCATAATTTTTTGAAATAAATATAAAATATAATAATGGTTATGGTGGTCAAAGTATCTATTTTCATGACTTGTCCTCTGGAGATCATGTCGTGACTGCCCTAAGCCCACCTCCCGAAGCCCAGGGGCTGGAGAATAGCACTGAATGTGTCACCCTGCATGTGGGGGTCATTTACTGATTACTTGTATGAACATAAACGCCCAACCACGTCCAAAAAACTAAAAGAGGGAAACAAGTATACTGAAAAAAATGTTGAGTACAAGTACAACTAAAATCAAGTGGGCCAGAATACAAATCCAATAAAATAACTAAAAACAGAAAATTACAAAGGGATTCGGCTAGCAATCCCTTGAAAACTCCACCTAATGGTAAGAATAGTGTAGATACTAAAATTAGAAGTAGTACGTCATTTCCCCCATATCCTACTGGGCCTCGCATGATCCTAGGTCTCCAAGTCCCCCATAGAAGTATCGATCATCTACACCAGACACAATACGTTTGGTCGAAGCCCGTGCAAGGGTAAGTAATAAAATACTCAATAGGGGACCACGAAACACAAAGTAAAGACCATAAAGAAATCCTAAATGAATGGAATAATGCATAAGAACGAAGCACAAGCATAAATCACAAGATAACACACACCTGGTATTTTCATGGGTAGTGATAGAAGAATCATCAATCACAGCATCAAACACCTTAGCCATTGGAGGAATATTCTATTATGAGTACAGTTCACCTACTGGGTCACACAGAAGCCACTTCACACTACACTTGGAGTTATGAGGTACACCTCCCCAATGCGTATCGTGGGTCTGCGGATTCACACCATCTCACACCTACTGTGGGCCTCCAATGTCACACATAGGTGCTTCCCACCTTTTCCAAATGAGTTACTCATCCCCATAGCGTACCATGGGTCTGCTGAGTCACACAATCTCGCTCCGACCATGGGCTCGCAATGTCACACATTCCTCCTTCCTACTATTCCATAGTCAAGTCACACGGAGTTTCTTGTCAACAGTCTTTAGGTCTCAGCCAAACGTAAGATTTCATACATATTGCACTTGGGAGAACCGCTCCTCAAGTCATTATTCACATCTCAACATCTGTGAATGTATCCTTAGTTCATACCAAAACATTCCACATCATCGATAGGGTTCCAACACCACAAACATCTCATCAAATGGATGCCTAGTTTGCAAGTTATTAGTGTTTTAGTAAATAGGGGCTGGTTGCATCTGGGCCCGGTCTGACCCGGTTGGACCGAGCCGACCAACCTGGACAACCCAGCCCAGGGGTCCCACATATCCCAGTATGATTTGACTAACCTGACCTAACCTAGTTCGGGTCAGGTTAGGTCTGGTCCTTCCAAGCTAGTGGACTGGGCCCAATGGACCTCATTAGACCCTACCCAGTTTGGCCAGGGGTCCCACCCGCCGGGTCACCCGGCGATTCGGACTCATCTGGCCCAACACGAACATTTCAGGTTGATAAAACACTATTTTGTTGAATATTTTATTGGTAATAAATGAAATAATTTCCTCACATTGTGTTAAATATGTTTATTTATAAAATATTTGGGATTTGATCATTCATTTGAAAATTTGGTGAAAATTCCAGTTTTACCCTTAATAGTGCACTGTAGTATTACGAAGATAAATATTTTTATATTTATTATTTGAATTCACAATTTTGTAATAGTGTTCCTAGCTTCCTTTTATACAACATTCATTCAGGACACTAGAGCTAAAGAGTGCATTTGGATGGAGTAAATGAGTCATTAATCCAATGGTGGGCTGGACTCGGCAGAATGGACATGGGTTCTGTATTTGGGCCATATACCCTACATACGATCTTGGATTGAGCCCAAATTTGAGGAAAGCTCGGGAAAATAATTTGGAACAAATAATCCTTACGGAAGTTCGGTCAATTCACGCGTTTTGGAGGTCAAATGGGCGGTTCAAGTTGGAATAAAATATTTGGCCGAGTTTTTCATTTCACACTTAAAAAGTTATGTATCCCTAGCCCGCACAAACTCTATTTAAAGGGGGTTTTAACTCTTTGAGAGGTCTGGTCGAGGCTTTGGGAAGGTGTGTCCGAAAGGGTGTCTCTTGGGAGCCCCTCACAACTCTTGGAAGAAGTAATCCTTTGTGCAAACCTCTCTTCCAAAAAGGCTCTCCTCTCTCACCTCTTCTTTGTATTTCTTTTCTTTCATGTTTGTTTCTTGAATTTTTCTTCAAATAATCTTCTGTGTTAATCCCTCTTCTTCTTATATTAATCTTATTAATTGGGTTGGAATCAAGAGTGGAGACAATATTGGGTTCTACCCTTTCAATCTGTTGCTCATGCAAAACGTCTCCACGATGACTACAACACCCATGGAAGAGTAGTTCTTTTTAGTATTCGATAGACCTCTATCCTTCTTCATTCATTTATTTTGAATCAATGAGATACTGTAATTCAAATATTATGATCTATTAATTGAGTTTTTAATTTAAATGAAACTAAGAAAGCAATTGAATAGTTAACACAAAACACGCGAGGTCAGGAATTGTGTGAACTGTGAGAGCGCAACCTTAACCGGTAATTCAAAA
This sequence comes from Viscum album, assembly GCA_963277665.1. Taxonomy (NCBI): domain Eukaryota; kingdom Viridiplantae; phylum Streptophyta; class Magnoliopsida; order Santalales; family Viscaceae; genus Viscum; species Viscum album. Next base: position 89,764,626 of record OY728127.1, on the reverse strand, counting down.
CCACATGGGATCAATTTGTAGAGTTCAAATATAATCCCTAAACTCAATTAATAATCATTTCCAGAGTGGTTATGTGCCTTAATTTACCACTGACCATAAGCTAATTTTATAACATCAATCAAAACTGGGTGTTGCGATTGCATGTTCCGAGGTTAGCCTAAGGTTAAAATTCACTTCAATCTTCGTGGTAAAGTTAATTCTCGTAGGGTTCGAGATTTAACAAATTAAGGGATCATAATTAAGTGAATATTAATTTAAATGATAATGATTAATAAATGATTTAAGAGGTATAGTTAGATCGATTACGCCTTTTAAAATAGATTTCTAAAAAAACATCTTCTTGTTGTGTCATTCTAATCGAAACTTCATTTCAAAATTAAAAACAAAAAAAAATGCAATCTTCTTCCAGCAAACTTCTTCTAGGTTCATAAACTATAAAAAAACCACACCCATACTTTCATGTAGTTATTTTATTCTCTTTTATTTTATTTTTAGAATACCTCTAATAAGTTGTTAAATTCACTTCCTCCTTTGAGAGACGACCTTAGTCAGCCACTCTGCTGCACCTAAGTACCCCAAATTACACTAATCATTTGAGGGCTCGCATGACAGCGCTCTTTCAAATTGGCACCATTTCCTGGGAGGCAAGTAATTATTTCAACCAATTAAAGTTATTTATTTTATTTTACATTTTATTCTCTTCCTCTCTTCTTTCTTCCTTCTTTACCCAATCTTATTTTTCTTCCTCTTCTTTTATTTTCTTCTACTTCTTTTTGGACCATAAACTCAAACTTCTCATTTTTATTTTACTATGGTCCACCTTCTTTCTTTTCATTTTTATTTGATCTATGACACCAACTAATCCCGAATATCTCTTAGATCTTGACCCTGATATTGAACGTAGCCTTAGGGCTCGAATCAGAAATTCTCGGTCTACGGGAAGTTTCAATATTCAACCAGTTGGTGAATTCCTCTCTTCTGGAAACATTGAAATTGGAAGCAATTCAAATTCAAACATAAAAGAGGAACCAATGTCTGGAAACAATGGAAATTAACTTAATAGAACCATTCGAGAATTGGCTGCACCTGATGTTAACTATCAACCAAATTGTATTGCATACCCAAATCTCGAATCGGACTTTGAACTAAAATCTGGGTTAATTCACTTACTTCCAAAGTTTCATGGCCTCTCTGGTGAGGATCCCAATAAACATTTGAAAGAATTTAATGTGGTTTGCTCAACCCTTAAACCAAGAAATTTTTCTGAAGATCAAATCAAATTAAGAGCATTCCCATTCTCACTTGATGGAGCTGCCAAAACATTGGATGTATTATTCGCAACTTGAAGATGTAACATGTTGGAATGATTTGAAACGTCTTTTCTTGCAAAGATTTTTTCCAGCATCAAGGACCACATCCATTTGAAAGGAGATATTGGGTATCAATAAAGCACAAGGGGAGTCAATGTATGAGTACTGGGAGTGATTCAAGAAGTTGTGTGCAAGCTGCCCACATCACCAAATCAGTGAGCAACTACTCATCCAGGACTTCTATGAAGGACTCACACCCATGGAGAGGAGCATGGTGGATGCTGCTGTTTGAGGATCATTGGTGGAAAAGACACCAGTAGCTGCACTAGCATTGATCGACAAAATGGCCCAAAACTCTCAACAATTCGGTGATAGAGGTACACCACATGTTCGAGGAGTACTTCAAGTAAGTCCTTCTTCTCTTTAAAGTCATTTGATTGATACTAAGTTAGAAGAATGGAAAACTATGGTGAGGCAGATTGCATTGGCTCAAAATACATCCCAACCCCCTCCTTCGAGGCCATGTGGCATTTGCACTGAGACAAGCCACCCAACTGACTGTTGCCCACAACTACAAGAGACAGAAGATTGTGCAGTAGTGTTCCCTGGGAGACCATTTCAGCAGCAACAACAACCATATCCCCAAAAGAAGTTTGATTCATTTGCTCCAACATACAACCAAGGGTGGAAAGATCAAGCGGACATGAGGTATGGCTCTGGACAACAACAAAGGCCCCCTCTTCAACCAAACTTCCAGCATCCTCCACCTTACCAACAGGGTTTCCAACAACCCCAAAGGAGATTTGAAGCTCAAACATCAAAGAGTCAGAAACAAGGGAATATCCAACACAAGGTAGACTCTAACACTGATGATCTTTTGAAACAAATTGTTCTTAATCAACAGAATGAGCTGAAGAGTCAAGGTTCGGAGCCGAGAGAGTTGAAGACTCAAATGAGTCAGATTGCCACCACCCTCCATGAACTTGTGAGTAAGAATTCTGGAAATCTACCTTCCCAACCCACTCCAAATCCAAATGGGAATGTTAGTGCCATCACATTGAGAATTGGGAAGCAAATGAATGATACATCTGGACCTACCATTCCACTGGGATTCACCTATACTCTAGAGAAGCCACATTCCATACCAACTGATGAGAAATCCAAGGAGAAAGATAAAGGTAAGAAAAAGATTGATGATGTACCTCCTAAACCCCTTCCATTTCCAAACAGGGTTGTTCAAACCAAGAAGATGGCTGAAGAAGCAATGAAAAAGGAGGTTTTGGACACATTCAAGCGTGTGGAGATCAACATTCCTCTACTTGAAGCCATTAAGCAAATTCCAAGGTATGCGAAATTCTTAAAAGAACTTTGTACCAATCGAAGAGGGCTCAAGGGAAATGAGAGGATCAACCTTGTAAGGAATGTCTCGGAACTCATTACACCAACTCTAGCAATGCCAACAAAGTGCAAAGATCCCGGGACATTCACCATCCCATGTACTATAGGGGAGTTGCACTTCTCTGATGCTCTTTGTGATTTAGGAGCTTTAATAAATGTGATGCCTCACTCTATATTCTCTTCCTTGCAGGTTGGTGAGTTGAATCCAACAAGATTAGTGGTGCAATTGGCGAATAGAGCTACAACATATCCAGCGGGAGTTCTTGAGGATGTACTTGTTCGGGTAAGAGACATGATCTTTCCAGCAGTCTTCTATGTACTTAACATGGAGGATGATCAGGTAAGTTCTCATGCCCCCATTATCTTAGGTAGACCCTTCCTCAAAACTGCAAAAACTATCACAAATGTCAATGAGGGTACACTTTCCATGGAGTTTGGAGATGAAGTTGTGATATTTAATGTTATGGATTCCATGAAGTACCCCTCAGAGGACCATTCAGCTTTTGTTATCTCCCATTTTGAACCACCAAGTAAAAACATCATGGAATTGGATTGTCCTATGCTTAGGTAGATTATGAGTATTGGTTCTAGTTTGATGTCTAAGAATACTTCTACACCCATTTTTAAGGAACAAGACTCTATAAGATTTGATTTTGAAATGGAATCATATTCTGATTTTGATCATGTGAACTCTGATTATGACATGGCTATTGAGTTTGCTGATGGATTTGGTGCTTTATTCTCTGATTATGATGATTTTTATTCTGATACTGATGTTCATTGTGCAGATATGTCTGTTGCATCAATTTCTCCATCCATACATCACCCACCTACATTAGAACTCAAGCCATTGCCCCCAAATCTCAAATATTCATACTTGCTCAGTGGTGATAGATTACCTGTCATAATTGCAAACAATCTCTCTTTTGAACATGAAGAAAAACTTTTGAATATTTTGAGAGATAACATTAGGGCAATTGGTTGGACATTGGCAGAAATATCAGGTATTAGCCCCTCCATTTGCATGCATAGGATTCTCTTGGAGGATGGGGCTAAACCAGTGAGACAGCCACAAAGGATACTTAATCCCACCCTCCTAGAAGTTGTTAAGAAAGAAGTTGAAAAATTACTTGAGGCGGGTATCATTTACCCTATTTCTGACTCACAATGGGTTAGCCCTGTTCAGGTTGTACAAAAGAAAACTGGTTTCACTGTTATAAAAAATGAAAATGATGAGTTAGTTCCTGTGAGAGTACAAAACAGTTGGCGAGTGTGTATCGATTATAGGAAACTAAATCAATCCACTTGTAAGGACCATTTCCCACTTCCATTCATTGACCAGATGCTTGAGAGACTAGCTAGGAAGACACACTATTGTTTCTTGGATGGATTTTCTGGCTATTTTCAGGTTCCCATTGCAGTAGAGGACCAGGAGAAGACAACATTCACCTGCTCATTCGGTACCTTTGCTTACCGAAGGATGCCATTTGGACTTTGCAATGCCCCAGGTACCTTCCAGAGATGCATGGTGAGTATTTTCCCAGATTTCATTGAGACCTGAATGGAGGTATTTATGGATGATGTTAATGTTTATGGGTCCTCATTTGATGAATGTCTCTCTAGTTTGGGTGATGTGTTGCATCGTTGTATTGAGAAGAATCTGGTCTTAAATTTTCAAAAATGTCATTTCATGGTCGAAAAGGGAATTGTCTTAGGTCATATAGTCTCACAACATGGCATTGAAGTTGATAAATCTAAGGTAGACATTATTTCATCCCTCCCATATCCTACATGTGTGCGTGATGTTCGGTCATTCCTTGGGCATGCTGGATTTTATCGACGCTTCATCAGAGATTTTAGTAAGATCGCTCTACCCTTATCGCGATTGCTTCAAAAAGATATTGACTTCAATTTTGATGATTCATGCAGGGTATCATTTGATGAGCTGAAGAAGTTTCTGACCACTCCACCAATCATACAGCCCCCACGGTGGGACCTTCCATTTGAGCTTATGTATGATGCCTCCAACATCGCGGTTGGAGCTGTCTTATCTCAGAGGGTGGAGGGACGTTCACATGTGATTGCTTATGCATCAAGGACACTGGATTCAGCCCAATAAAACTACACAACCATGGAAAAGGAGTTTCTTGCTGTCATATTTGCTTTAGATAAATTCCGTTCATATTTATTGGGCTCTAAAGTAGTTGTTTTTTCTGACCATGCAGCTTTGAGGTACCTCCTGAAGAAGCCAGATGCAAAGCCACGACTTATCTGTTGGATGCTCCTTCTTCAAGAGTTTGACATCGAGATAAAGGACAAAAAGGGGTCAGAAAACATGGTGGCAGACCACATGAGTAGGCTTACTCACACACTAGAGGATGACACCTTGGATCAGTTACCACTTCGGGACACTTTCCCTGATGAGCATCTCTATACCATCTCAGGTACGCATCCTTGGTATGCTGATTTAGTTAACTACCTTGCTGCTTCTGAAATGCCTACAAATTTAAAGAAACATCAAGTCCAAAAAATAAAGAGTGAGTCAAGATTTTATGTTTGGGATGATCCATACTTATGGCGCATGTGTAGTGACCAAGTCATTAGGAGGTGTGTTCCTGATCATGATTTTGAGTCTGTTTTGCATTTCTGTCATACACTTGCTTGTGGTGGACACTTTGGACCCCAACGGACATCTAAGTAGGTTTTGGACTCTGGATTATATTGGCCTCGATTATTCCATGATGCCCATTGGTTTTGTAAGTCATGCTCTCGTTGCCAACACACTGGGAACATTTCTAGGAGACATGAGATGCCCCAACAACCCATACTATTTTGTGAAATTTTTGATGTATGGGGCATCGACTTTATGGGTCCTTTTCCTAGTTCATTTATAATTTTGTATATTTTAGTTTCTGTTGATTATGTGAGTAAATAGGTGGAGGCCAAGGCCTCCAGGACTGACGATTCTCATGTTGTTGTGGACTTTGTCAAAGAACAGATTTTTTACAGGTTTGGAGTACGAAAGGCCATCATCATTGACCAAGGGACACACTTTTGCAATAGGAATTTTGCTTCCCTCCTTCTAAATTATGGGGTGACACACAAAAAATCAACACCGTACCACCCCCAAACAAATGGCCATGCTGAGGTTTCAAATCGTGAGTTGAAACAAATCATGGAGAAAACCGTGCAGCCAAATATTATGGATTGGAGAAAGCGCTTGGATGATGCATTGTGGGATTATAGGACAGCATACAAGACCCCCATTGGTATGTCCCCATTTCGTGTTGTTTTTGGGAAAGCGTGTCATCTCCCCATGGAAGTCGAGCATCGTGCATATTGGGTATAAAGAAATGCAACATGGATTTGGCCCAAGCTGGAATTCAAAGGAAGTTGCATGTTCAAGAGCTTGAGGAGATTCGACTGTCATCATATGAGAACTCAAGGCTCTACAAGGAAAGATCAAAAGCAGCTCATGACAAAACGATCCAACAAAGGGAGTTTCATGTTGGAGAGAAAGTCTTTCTCTACAGTTCACGACTGAAGCTGATGCCTGGTAAGTTGTGTTCCAGATGGTTATGTCCTTATGTTGTGACTAATTTTTTTCCTTATGGTGTGGTGGAGATCACAAAAGAGGACACTGGAAGGAGCTTTATAGTCAATGGGAAACGTTTGAATAGATACATTAAGGGACTTCCTACTGATGCAGTGGATTTTATCACACTGCATGACCCCATCATCACTTGAGCACATCAGGCTATTCCTAACCCTTTCACTTTTATATTATTTGTCCTATTTAAAAATTCTGCATTTCATGTGCATATATCATCTCATAGGTTCACATTGAGGACAATGAAATATTTTAAGTGTGGGGGAGTGAACCTTTTAGTTTAGTAATTTCAATTGCTTTCCTGTTAAAAAAAACAAAAAAAAATTGTGTGTTTTTCAAATTTTGTGTGTTTATTTTACAATTTTCTGTGTGTTTTTGAAACTTTTGAGCTGAAATGATTCTCATCACCATTTTTAAATCCATATAAATAAGTTAAACAATTTACCCCTTGAAACTAAGCTTAAATGAATGCTGAAATGACTTTGTTTCAAGTTCAAATATTTAGTAATTTCATGGAAAGTACACCGAATTTTGAATCCCATGCCACATCTCACTATCTTTATATTTGAAATCACTTTCGTGTGAGGCTTCTGAACCATTATTTTCATATTCTTTACATTCACCTCACTTCTTGAGAGAACCAAACCACACATTATTTAACCTGAATTTGATCTATTCCTGTCCAAACTTGAGGGTTTGAGGTACTTATGTTTAAATGATTGAGGCATTTGTTTGGTATTAAAGCCCCTATTTCAAAGAATCCTTTTTTATAATGGCCTACCTTGAATATTTAATCCTTGTAGCCCTTTGAATCCATGCACAACCTGTTAGGTTAAGCCACATTAAAAGACAATTTTCCCTATCCAACTAACTCTTGAAGTGAAATTGCATAATCTAGTTGAGCTTAAGTGTGGGGGAAGCTGTTTTGTGTTGTGCCACCACATTATGTGATACTTTGGGTGGAAAATTAAATTCTGAAGAGATGTGTTTGCTGCTAAAGAAAGTCATTATATTGAATGTTGTGCCTTTTCTGGAGCTTTCATGACAAGTGAAGTTGTTCCTTTTCTGGAGCTTCTAATTGAGGTGGAAAGTTGTGCCCATCTGGAGCTTTCAAGAAAATCATATTTGAGAAGATTGAAATTTTTTTTATGCTGAAATGGTGAATGCTGTAAACCTTTCATGACTTTTCATGATGATGGAGCTGAATTGATACTATGGGGATTGAAGAGAAGACCATATTTAAGTGAAAATTAGATTAATGCAATTTTGCTTCAAAAGAGTCAAGCCCTCCTCATTCAGCCTCAGAGTTTTTCACATCTTAATCCTACCAACCGAAAGCCACAGAACAACCCTGAAAAGTCCTCATGATAAACATATGTCCTTGAATCACATCGTGTAGCGATGTAGGAATCTATCAAGCCTATGGTGACCCTTGTATGAGTTTGGATGAGAAAGACATTGCAAAAAAAATTGATATTTGAGTGATGAGAGAAAATTCAAGCGAGGTAAGTGTTTTTGTGCATGGGAGGATAAATGAAGTGGAAATATATTGAATGATATAAATGGAGAACTTGAAATAATGGTTTTTTATGAGGCATGATATCTTTTGTTTCTTGGTGTGTAATTGTTTGATCTCAAATATATGTGTTTCAAAATTGGTTTTGATTTGATATTGATGTTTACTTGAAATGAGATTTTGCTCAGGAGTGCAAAAGGGTAAGTGTGGGGAAGTTGATAAAACACTATTTTGTTGAATATTTTATTGGTAATAAATGAAATAATTTCTTCACATTGTGTTAAATATGTTTATTTATAAAATATTTGGGATTTGATCATTCATTTGAAAATTTGGTGAAAATTCCAGTTTTACCCTTAATAGTGCACTGTAGTATTTCGAGGATAAATATTTTTATATTTATTATTTGAATTAGAACTATTTTTAATAGTGTTACTAGCTTCATTTTATACAACTTTCATTCAGGACACTAGAGCTAAAGAGTGCATTTGGATGGAGTAAATGAGCCATTAATCCAATGGTGGGCTGGACTCGGCAGAATGGAGATGGGTTCTGTATTTGGGCCATATCCTCTACATAAGGGCTTGGATTGAGCCCACATTTTGAGGAAAGCTCGGGGACATGATTTGGAACAAATAATCCTTCTGGAAGTCCGGTCAATTAACGTGTTTTAAAGGTCCAATGGGAGGTGAAAGTTGGAATAAAATATTTGGCCGACTTTTTCATTTCACACTTAAAAAGTTATGTATTCCTAGCCCTCACAAACTCTATTTAAAGGAGGTTTTAGCTCTTTTAGAGGGCTGTTAGAGGCTTTGGGAAGGTGTTTCCGAAAGGGTGTCTCTTGGGATCCCCTCACAACTCTTGGAAAAAGTAATCCTTTGTGCAAACCTCTTTTCCAAAAAAGCTCTCCTCTCTCACCTCTTCTTTGTATTTCTTTTCTTTCATTTTTGTTTCATGAATTTTTCTTCAAATAATCTTCTGTGTTCATCCCTCTTATTCTTATCTTAATCTTCTTAATTGTGTTGGAATCAATAGTGGAGAAAATATTAAATTCTACCCTTTCAATCCGTTCCTTATGCAAAACGTCTCCACGATGACTACACCACCCATGGAAGAGTAGTTCTTTTTAGTAATCGATCGACCTCCATCCTTATTCATTCATTTATTTTGAATCAATGAGCTACTGTAATTAACATATTATGAGCTATTAATTGAGTTTTTAATTTAAATGAAACTAAGCAAGAAATTGAATAGTTAACACAAAACACGCGAGGTCGGGAATTGTGTGAACTGTGAGAGCGCAACCTTAACCGGTAATTCAAAACCACATGGGATCAATTTGTAGAGTTCAAATATAATCCCTAAACTCAATTAATCCTCATTTACAGAGTGGTTATGTGCCTTAATTTACCATTGACCATAAGCTAATTTTAGAACATCAATCAAAGCAGGGTGTTGCGATTGCATGTTCCGAAGTTAGCCTAAGGTTAAAATTCACTTCAATCTTCGTGGTAAAGTTAATTCTCATAGGGTTTGAGATTTAACAAAATAAGGGAACATAATTAAGTGAATATTAATTTAAATTATAATGATTAATAAATGATTGAAGAGGTAGAGTTAGGTCGATTGCGCCTTTTAAAATAGATTTCTAAAAAAACATCTTCTTGTTGTGTCATTCTAATCGAAACTTCATTTCAAAATTAAAAACAAAAAAAAAATGCAATCTTCTTAGAGCAAACTTCTTCTAGGTTCATAAACTATAAAAAAACCACCCCCATCCTTTCAAGTAGTTATTTTATTCTCTTTTATTTTATTTTTAGAATACCTCTAATAAGTTGTTAAATTCACTTCCTCCTTTGAGAGACGACCCTGGTCAGCCACTCTGCTGCACCTAAGTTCCCCAAATTACACTAATCATTTGAGGGCGCCCACGACAGAGCTCTTTCACAGGTCCTGCCTGCCGATGTGGGTCAAGACCATTGGTCGTGGGACTGGCTCAACCTGCTCGCTGGGGGGCGGCCTACTAGCTGCGGCCCAGCTACATGTGTGGCCGGTGGTATGAGCTTGAGATGAGGCATCCTCTATCACGTCACATTATCTATCTAAACACAGCCCTCACGGAGTGGTCCACCCATCCTATGTTGTTCTATCCTTACATCGCCTCCAGCACCTACAGTGGCTAATGGGTCGTGACCTCCCCTCTACAACAGTCGATCGAACGTGGCCCTCCAGGTCGCTCGGGCAGCCCAGATGGGGGTTTCCACCTCCACGAATCATCGATCAGTGCCTCTCCTCCACGCCTCCATGGCTAGCTGGCAGCGACATCCTTCCATTGCAGCTCGTAACCTCCCTCCACCCAAAACCACCACCAATTATGCATAGACAGTTTCTTCTGCAGGCCATCAGAATTGATCTGATGGTCTATTTCTCAATCCGCTTACGCCTACAGGCCCTGTAGAGTGTCACTGTCACCACAATGGTCTCGAATATACCTTGACTCCATCAGGGACTATCCATTCTCAATGGGAACACATGTGGAGGGGCATGGTCCCTGTTTTTGTCGGCCCACACCCTCCATGTTAGATGTTTTAATACTGGTGGGAGGTTCGGGGAAGATGTTCAATCCATAATAATTTAGTCCTAATGTCGAACCACAAAAAATGTAAACTCCCTCAATAATGAGGGATTGGCGGATCAACCTGTTTGTGGTTTGATAAGTTGTCATTGTTCAGAAATAAAGGAGAAGGAAGACTTCAGAAGAAAACCCCTACCTCGTTAATTTTTTTTGTCGTGGCGCTTCATCCTTGAAGGTCCAAGTTTTCAAAGCCATTCACCATTCTTTGAGGAATGCTGAAGTAATGATTTCCTAATGGCATTAACCGTTCTTAGTTGGGGAGGAAATCAATCATAGGTTTGTCAGAGAACCCCCATATTTTAATCCTTATTCTACCAACATGTCAAACTATTAAAAAGAAAACATGTTGCATCATTTTTGTAATGCTGCAACATCACATTGGTACACTGCATGTTAATGATAAATTAATGAGCCCCATTAATACATCTCTTAGCTAACTCATCACTGCACCACAGTGTCACTATGTCACTTCTTGTCGATGAGAAAAGAAATAAATAACTTTTTAAAGTCATTTTATTTTGTTTCGAAAGTTCCCAAAATTAAATTTTCCATTCGGACCTTATTTTCCAAAATTAAATCTTTTCTAGGTGAATCCTAGTGTTCTGAGTTCAAAGGTGCCATTTTTTTTATCAGGGAACCAGTTCAAAGGTAAGAAAACTCACTCGGACAATTTTTTAACGTACATTAAAAAAGTTCAAAATTCCATTCTAGGCTCACCAGGCCTCAGAATCACTTGACGTCATAGCATGGAGCCTCAAAATAATTACATATAATTTAAAAAAATTACATGGAAATTCCACGACATTAAATTCTACCCACCATAGGTATTTACATCCTTGAATTCCAAAACTAGGGTAATCAAACAATTTTGGGTACTAAGCATGAATCTGAGCCTACCACTCTCATTTGCTCTCCTAGAGATTCCCATGCTGCCATCGATTGTACACTAGAGGAATTGAACGCCCACATAGAACCCGCTCCTATAGAACCTCTATCTCCACCGGGAACTCCAAAAATGTTGCCCCATCGTCTATGTCCTGCTCACTCTAGTCGAGGACAAGTGATTGATCTTGCACGTATTTCCTTAGTTGTGACACGTGGAAAACATCTTTCACTGAGTGCATCTATGGACGAAGAGATAGGTGGTACACCACCTCTCCAGCTCTGCTCAGGATCTGAAATGTTCTGATGAACCTCAGAGATATCTTGTTTCCCCAACTAAATCTCTACAATCTTCGTCAAGGTGAGACACGAAAGAACACATAGTCTACCACTTCAAACTCGAAGGGTCTCCATCTTCTATCAACATAAGACTTCTTCCTACTCTACATAGTCCTTATCTTCCCTTGCATGATCTGCACCTTCTCCGTAGTAGCATGTACCAACTCTAGACCCAAGAGTGCCGACTCCCCGAGATTTTTTTTAATAGAGAGGTTATCTATAAGGATGCCCATATAAGGCCTTGAATTGTTCCATTCTAATGGTGGAGTGATAGATGTTGTTGTGCGAAAAATCCACCAGTGGTTGGCGGTCCTCCCATCTATGATCAAAATCAATAATGAAATCACGAATCATGTCCTATATGGTCTTCATGGTCCGCTCTGTATGACCATCCATTTGGGCATGAAAAGTTGTTCTCAAGTTGTAACACCCCAAGATTTCATAGTGTGTTATTTCTTCAAAATAATTCAATAACTTGCACTACACGCAACACCTAGTTCAATTGCACCATAACTTACCAAAAAAAGCCATTAAAAGAGGTCATGAATAGCATTAACTACATTTTTAACTTTATATAATCCTTATAATTTTAGAATCCATATTATGAGTTTCTTAGTCATAATGCAAGAACAGATTCATTTTCAGTATTGCAATTTTACCAAATTTTAATAGTGAACCCTTTTTAGATACTATATTTTAAACTTTTTGACTAAATGGGGACATCAAAAATTTAAAATGAAACATCCCAAGCTTCCACGGTACGCTAGCGTGTGTTGTACGCAACACCGAGTTCTAACGCACCGTAACCAATCAAACTAGCTGTTATGAATAGTAATACCTACTTTTTGAAGTTATATATATTTTATATTTTAAAATGGACTTCATTTTTGGATTCGGAATATCAAATTTAGCCTAAGGTGAAATTTTGGTACTTTTCGGATAACTTTCATATTTTGATGAATAGTGAAAATTACTAAATTTTAATTAAAAACAACTTTTTTAATCAAAATAATTAATAGTGATAAATTATGAATTTTAGTGTTTTTAAAGTATATTTAGAATATATTTTTAACATTTAATATAATTTTGGTCATTGGACATAATTTTACAATTAAACCGAACATAAACAAGTGTCAATCTTTTGATAGTTATTATCTCTTAAAAACACGCTTTTTGTTTTGACAGCGGGAATTAATTTTAAATTAATTTCTGCCACTTCTGTGTTTTGAATTTAGGAAAATGGATTCCATATTTGGAATCAGGATGTTCAAATTGTGTAAATAGGTAACTTTTATTTTTAGACATTTTGAATAATTAATGCGGTAAATATTTTATTTACCATGGTTAAGGGTAAATCCGGTAAGTAAGGGTTAAAAAAATAATATTATAATAATACTAAATTACCCTAAAACGTGTCTTAACCCTATTGGATGATACATGGTCGACCATGAGCATCTTTGGGTCTATTTTGGGACCCCATGGATCCACTTGTAAGTGATAATGACACTTTATTTTAATTAAGTCAAAATGAATACAAAAATGACACAAGCATATATCTTTTAGCAAAAAAATTGTTACATAGGGTTATATAAGTTGGATTTTAGATTATAAATATTCATTAGAAAGATAAAACGATTTCCTACATAATGATATTTTATTTATAATTTTTAGACATTAAATAATTTATTTTATTTATGACACAATGATGATACAGTAATTACTATAATAGTGCAAAATTAAAATAATTGTTATTATAAATACCCAAAAAATATGATATGAAACTTTTAATGAATTAAACTAATTTTATAGGATAATATGATATATTAGTATTGATTTAATTGACTTTGTTTGAAGTAATCAATCTGTTATGAGTTTCACAAAAATCAACTATTGAATAGTGTCAAAATTGACATAAAAGAGTTCTTAAAACAAATATTATATTATTAATTGATATTAAATTCCTAAAAATCTAAGGTTCGGCCAAGAGACTTATATCATGATAGGTTCATCATTAATGTACCACTTGGGTGTCTCTTGGATGTATATAGTAAGTTTATTAACCATATTTTATAAAAATACAAAGAGACATTGTAAAAGTTAAACTAATTAACTTAGAGTTAATACTTAAAGATGAGGTTAATATAAGTACCCAAACCTGTCTAAATTCTATTGGTTGAGTGGTTTTCGACCTATCCCCACCTTAGCCTTTGAATAGTCAACTTTGGAGCCATTGGAAACCGAATATGAATTTATTATAAATTAATATTTCTAGCTTTTCCAAAGGTGCCCCTCACCCCTCTTATAAAAGGGCACTCCTCCTTCTCATTTCTTCACACCTTCAAAGCCTTTTGGTTCGGCCAAAATCTGCCCAAATACTCTCCCAACATCCCTCAATACAACCTAGAGGCCTTAGTTTGATCAGAAAGCCAACCTAAGGAGTCCTTTTGATCAAATCAAAAGGAAGAACCCGAAGAAGAGGTAATGATTTCACCACCCTTCTCCAAGTTCATTTCTTCTTCCACTTCTTCTTCCTTTGTTCTTACCATTCTAAAATAATAACTCCAGTATCTCACATATACTGTGATGTTAACATAAATATGTTACAACCGTATTCAGTATTCTATCCACCCTTTGAATAACATGTCACCATACGTGCGTACGTACGGCTTACCGTCTCCACGTCGTGGTGTAATTGTTATTCAATATAATATTATTTGGATGGGTATAATAATGATGTGTAACTCATGTAAATAATAAATATAAAATGTTAATGATTCTGTATATATGATATACCATCCATTTATATATTATTTTAATATCAAAAGAATGATATTGTCGCTCGTGCGTACGTACGGACTACCGTCTCCACGAACGCGATGAGATTCATTCTCCATCGTATCCATTCAAGTATAATTATCATTTGATGATTTAAAAATGATGTTTAAGGACTTGATATCATTATGGATATGAATAATATACAACCTATCCTTTACAAACATGTCTTACGTAACAAAACATATAAAAGAAAACAAGTAAGTTAACACCCGATATAATGATAATACTAAGATATTATTATCAAATCAATATTAAAAGATCATATATGATATCATATTAATGTATATGATTCTTGTATAATTTAATAACAATTATTTCACCATTATACAGGAGGTTAACCTACCCCAACCAAGGAAAAGTACAAGGTAAGGGTTTATTTCCCAATCTCTTCATTATCCGAGGTTGTTTATACGTAATAATCTACTGGGATATCTTTATCATCCACATCCATGTTTCTTAAAAATGTATTTCAAAACATTTTTACTATTTACAAGAATATGGTTTAAAGTCATTTATACCCTGGTTTGACTTTTTATAAGAGGTTTATAAAGGAATCTTTCCGTCGTTTTCAAAACAAGGTCCTTTTTAACCTTTTCGACAGAATTGAGGTAAGAATGTTTTTTTAACTTATACGGCGGGTGCGGTAATTTTACGCCGTTATAAAATCTTCAAAGCTTTACTTAGAAGCTTATAAGAATATTTTCAAAGAAAATGTTTTATTTTATATGGATCTTAAATGATTTCAAAATAAAAGGAGATATTTCTTTAAAAAGAATTTTGATTTCATCTATGTCAACATCCTTTGACGGATTTTAAGATTATTTGAAGTTGATTTATTATGATACAAAACTTCTATATTGTATTGAAGGTTTTGTGATATGTTTGACTATGGATGTGCTATTTTTATACCATTCATAGTTTATGGTGAAATTATTGACATTTCGTATGCTAGTTTTAATACGAATGTTTATGTTATGTTTAAACCTTTTCATATGGGAATGCATTGGACTTAATAAGTGACGGGTGGAGCCCGCTATAGCTCCTCGATGCATCGGTAGGTCTCATGAGACAAACTAGTGTCTTGGCACAAGGCCTTGACAAAATCTTATTTGTAGTCTTGGCACGAGGCCTTGGCTATGTGGTTATGATAGTCTGGCATTATGCATTCCAACATTATGAAAGTGGTTATTGATTTTGCATGTGATTATTCGATTAGTAGAATATCCATGTGAATAAGTAAATGGCATTATTTAATTTTACTTTTGCCATACTATGTTGAAGTTCATGTTTAAAAGACTTTTGTTTTAGTAATTCATTGCCTTAAATGTTTATGCTTATTTTGAATGTTCCGCTATATTGTTATCCTTACTGGGCATTTGAGCTCACCCCTTTTCTATGTTTTATTTTTCCCAGGTAGTGAAGAAGTAAATTATGATTGACTTGCAGGGATATTATGAGGGGTTAATAGTGTGGATATGAAGACTTTGTTGTTGTAGTAGTTTTTCACTTTGAAATGTAATGTAAAACTTTATGAATATATCTAGTGTTTCCAAGGCTACTAAACCAATCGGTCTTTCGAGATTTGATCTTTCTTGTGATTAGGCCAATGTTATGTAATAATGCACCTACTCTAGGAAACTAGGGTCGGGGCGTTACACAAGTGCTGTTGAGTCCCGAAATCCTTTGGAAATCCCTTCCACAACTGGGATGTAAAGTGTGCATCATGGTCTGAGATGATCATCGAACGCACTATGTGGAGTCTCACTATCTCCTAGAAATAGAGGCTTTCCAAGCCCTCTACCAGACCCTAATCTTGGATAGGTAAGAATTGAGCCGACTTTGTGAGTCAGTCAACGACCACCCAGATTGAATCACGACATCTGGATGTACGTGGTAAACCCATCACTAAGTAAATCAATATTTCATACCATTCCCACTCTGATACCTCAAGTGGTCGGGCTAATCCTACTGGGACCTGATGCTCAGCCTTCACTTGTTGACAAGTAAGGCAATGTGAAATAACCTGGACACTTTTATATTCATCCATAACCACCAGTACTGACATCGAAGGTCGTGGAACATCTTAATCACACCATGATATACTACCAAAGAGGATGTATCGAACTCTCTCAACACCTCCTCCCACAACGTCACTAGTAGTATAGTTATTCCACTGAAATGAATGATGTTCTCCCCACCTATCAAAAATATACCAGGAGCATGTCTTGTGGATAACTGAGAATGTCGTGTGACATAGTAAACATCCACTAGTTATGCCTCCCAAATATGCTATAATATTGTTTGAGTAACAGTCATCGACTGAAGGTAAGTTTCTCCATTATCTTCAATAAAGGATATCTACATCACAGCTAGCTGCTTTATTGCCTCACTCAGAAACTGCAAACCGGTCCTCTTACTAAGTAAGTCGGCTACTATGTTTCCCTTCCCATGAGTATAAAATAACTCAAAGTCATAGTCTTGGTGGAACCCCAGCCACCCGGTAGTGTTGCCACATCTTCAAGGCAACTACCACTACTAATAACTCCAGGTCATGGGTCACATAGTCTTTCTCATGTTGTCTCAACTACTGCGAGTCATAGGCGATCACTGCTCACTCCTATATTAGGAAACTACCTAGACCAGTCCCTGATGCATCACAGAAGACTATGTACTTGATGCCCTCAAATCAAGATGGAGAACTAGTCAGTCTCATCCTCATATCCGGGATACTCAAATGACATTTCTCCATCCACATGAAGGCATATCCCTTCCATCTCAAATTTGATAAGGGTACTTCCACTCTAGGAAAGTTGGCAATGAACCTCCGATAGTAACTAGCCTTCCCCAAGAAGCTCGGCACATTAGTTACACACATGGGTGGATCCCAAGAGAGAACTACCTCTATCATTCCCGGATCCACTACAACTCCATCCTATGAGATGACGTGTCCTAGAGGGTGGACCTCCTGAATCCAAAACTGGAATTTTGAGAGTGTACCATAAAGTGGGTGCTCTTAGAGTGTATCTAGGACTACCTTTGGGTGTGTGGTGTGCTCTTCCTATGACACTGAATACACCAATATGTCTTCAACAAAGACCGTGAAAAACTGATCAAGTTAAGGATGAAAGATACAGTTCATGATTCCTATGAACACTATGGAGACATTGATCATGCCGAAACACAGCACCACGAACTCATAGTGGCCATAAGAACACCTAAAGGATATCTTCAGTACATCCTCTTCCCATTCCCAAAGCTAGTGATAGCCTGATCTGAGTTCTATCATGGAGAACCACCTCACTCCCTTAAGCTGATCAAGGAGGTCATCAGTTCTTGGAAATGGATACTTGTTCTTCACGGTCACCTGGTTCAGGAACCATATGTCCACTCACATCCTCAAACTCCAATATGTCTTCATGGAAAACAATGCTGAGGCTTCCCATGGGGAAACTATGGGGCATACTAACCCCTTTTCATGAAAGTCCTCTAGTTTTACCCTCATTGAAAAGCTCTGAGGGATTCATCTGATATTCTGATGTGGATATCGGTGCCATATTGGGGTACATGTTTATGAAAAGGTCTACCTCTCTCTGAACAGGAAGTCCCAGAACATCCTCAGGGAAAACACCCCTATACTCATCCAACACTATAAAAAAACATGGACACCTCTCATCCATTTCACTAAGAGTTAGTCTAGAAAACTAGTGAGTGATCGGTTGCACCCTCCTCTGTGAATGTATGTCCTATACTGCAAGGGTTTCTATCTCACTAGTAAAAGAAAATCGGGTCCCATATCCGTGAACACACTACACTGTATACCTAAAACAGCTGATCTGAGCATGGAATGTGGATTACTAGTCCATACCCTAGATGTGATTGTAAGGCCTTGACACCACTACTAGGATATCCTACCCAATGCTATTGCCTCCCTGAGTAATCTTGCTCTACTAGAAATGGTTCATAATCATTGAATCCAATCCCGTTGGAGTCTCTAGTAGTAAGAATCATGCCAACGACTCCACCGAAATCTCCAAGATACAAAAGAGAGCCATGGAAAGGAAAGAGTGACTAGGAATTGTGCTTTGATGAACTACAGCTAGGGTGGAGAAGACAAATATCATACCTCAGATCATCTCCAAAGCACCGTGGTCATATTCCTCCATTGTCTAAAGTTGTGCTCTCCCCTATCTGCCTACTGCTCGACATGCTCCCATGCCACGTCTACAGCCCTGTAGACCACCTTACTCGAACCTCTGCCTCTGTCTCAGAGGTCCCTCGATCATCTTCTTGACATCTGCATGGAGGGTCAAGAAGTCACATTCCATGTGTCATGACCTATCCTCGGGACCTATTCCATGACTACCCCAAGCCCGCCTTCCATAGGCCAGGGGCTGGAGACTAGCACCAAGGCGTAATTCTCGGTAAAAAGGGAAGGCATTGCCTTTGTAATGTAAACAAACACACAGAGAAAGCAAGTAGGAGTAGTAAACACCAAGTAAAAACTGTGTACAATAGTAAGTGTGAAAAAGTAAGTGGGCCAGAATACAAACCCAAACTGAAAGTAAAGTACAACTGGAAGGGAAAACAGCAACTGAAAAGTAAAGCCGCAGCGTCGAGCCGTCCACTGGAACTCCCACCTGAAGGGTGGGTACAGATAGCCTCCACAGCTCCTCGGGTCCAGTCGTCCGCTCCGAGTACGTCCCGCCCAGTTGTCCACCTCCAGGTACCGTCCTACTCCGCAAGCCTCAACCACGGTCAGTGTTGTCCGTCGTCTGCAACCAACACAACGTAGTGCGGGCATAGCCCGTGCAGGGGTGAGTATAAGCTACTCAGTAGGGACCCCGAGACCCCCGATGGTCCCCCAGAATCCACAAAGGATAATCCACAAAGGAACGATACAATCACAAAGTAACGTTCAACACTGCTTAGGTATATGCCCATACATATACCTAAGTCATCAATTCTCATTCGGCTCCAACATCCGAGCCCAAGTACAACCCAGTCCACACAGGAAAGAAAAACGTAAATCCACACAGGATAGCACAACACAATCCACATAGGAAATCGAAAATAGGATTCAGCTCACACAGGTATACTTCTTCGTAAAACGATAGAGATGATCTGATATATCCACTGATTCATCTAAGCCGTCGGACCCACAAAAGATCAAAAGGTACTAACCCCCGCAATGACCTACAAACCCCCGCAATGATCCACAAAGGATCTGACCCACACAGGATCGATAGGTAACTAACCCCCGCAAAGACCCACACAGGATCTGTAGGCGCTGGCCCACACAGGACCGCTGATCACTGACCCACACAGGATCAGACCCACACAGAATCTGTAGCACTGATCCACGTAGGATCGCTGAGTGTTGTAGTCGTCGCCGTCGAATCCACTGAGGATCTCTGTACAGTCATCGTCGTCGTCACAGTCGCAGCCAGCTCTAGGGTTCTCGCACACAGCAAGCTCATTCGGGAGGGTCTGCTCCACGAGCCGAGAGGCTGATACATCAACTGATACATAGCCTGGATTTGATGTATCCAAAAGTTCTGTATCGTCAACAGGAACTCAACGTCGCAGACAGTGCGTCAATCGGACGCCCGGTCTGAGAGTTATTGGCTTTTTCTTTCCAAGGGCCCGGTTGGTTTTTA
Source organism: Viscum album (assembly GCA_963277665.1). NCBI lineage: Eukaryota > Viridiplantae > Streptophyta > Magnoliopsida > Santalales > Viscaceae > Viscum > Viscum album. The sequence continues at coordinate 89,744,444 of OY728127.1, read as the reverse complement.
AGGCAAAACCAACCTGACCGTACTCCACCTGCATCCAAACCTCGGGCGAAGTAAGACAAAAGATCTGTCTCACTTAGAAAAATCCAACAAAGTAGACGGCACGTCGATCGGATGTCCGGAGCTCAAGTTATAAGTGTTTCCGCTCCGAGGGCCTGGTTGGTTTCGTGTACGAACAAACCTGGCTGAACCCAAAGTACTCCGAAACCTTGAGTGCGATATACCGAAACGACCGTCATGATCCAGGGATCACATCGCCGCTGACGGTGTGTCGATCGAGGGTCCGTAGCCCAATATATGGGCAAAGGACCGAAAGGGGTCCGAAAACGGGGGGTTTGGGCCCGGACCGACCCGGCCCAACCCCCCTGGGTCGGCCCGAACCAGGTCGGCCCGACCCAGGTCTGGGTCCGACCAGGCCGGCGCGGCCTGGCCCGGCCTGGCCTAGGCGCGACCCGGCCTAGCCGGCGCGGGCGCAGTCCAGTCGCCAGGCGGCTCGGCCGTAACGGCCGAGCGGTGTGCAAGAGGGGCGCCACCCCCTTGAATGATCTATGGCCCCGCATGGGGGGCCGCCTCTCGCCAACGAAATGGCCGAGTTGCCGCGTCCCACCTTCACCGGTCTCGCGCGGTCGCGGGACTGTCGGCCCACCGTCGCGGCTTCAGCAGCGGTGGTTCTCTCTGGCGGCACATCGGGCGCCGCCGCCTCCTGCTGCGGGCGTCGGCGTGGCGTGCCAGCGTGTTTCTCCGTGGACCACCGAATGAGTTCTGGTGGTCAGAATTGCGTGTCATCTTCGCCAATGGCCCACCTGGGTTCCTTCCTTCACTTTGAGGACCTCAAATCGCACGTTCGGCTTGTTTTGTCGTCGTCCGCCGTTTCTCACACCAAGAGCGAAAGGGCGGTGGGTTCGGACATATTCGTTGGTCCGCACCCACCGCGTTAGAGGTTTTAAAAGTCGTCCAAAAAAATTTTAAACAACCACGGATATAATCACATAGATTAAAATGAACAAAAACCCCTACCTCAACGTTTTCGTCGAATGTGAGTTCGTCACGGGATTAACCGTCGCGAAAGAAGAGGATCGTCGCGTCGCGGAAGGGGCGTCGCTGTCATCGCGGTACACGGCGTCGCGTAGTCAATCTCCAAGTATTTAAAACACACAGATTTAATTGCACTAATTAAACCCATGTTGAGGATATAATTCACAAAGTAATTAAAAGAACCACAATCCTCTACCTCAATCGGTTGTTGATCGAAGATTGTCGCAGGGAAGAAACGTCGCAGAAGAAACATCGTGGAAGGAGGATCGTCGGTGTCGTGGTACACGGCGTCACGCCGTTGATCTCCGAGTGTTTGGCGTTCTTCGTCGCCCTTCTTTGGAGGCCGGAATTTTTCACGTTCTTCGCGTTCTTCATGTTTTTCGTGTTCTTCGCGTTCTTCGTGTTTTTCGTGAAGGACGATGAATATCTTGAAGCTTTAGAGCTTTCCCCAAATCCTCTCAACAAGCAACCCCTCAACAAAAAGTGTTGGTCTTATTTTATTCCCATGCCAACGATTTGAAATTCAAAGATAAGAAACAAACAATTAATTCGAAGAATTAATTGTAACAATTTAACTGCCCAATTTAATGGGGTGTTTCTTAATCAGAAAAAGGCACGGTTGACTTTCATTAAAGAGGGGGTTGCAGGTGCGTTACTTAGGAGGGAAGAAACGGTGGGGCTCGTATGGGCCCCACCTCACAAATATCCTACCAAGTAGGTAGGATATTTTGGGTTCCACCCTATCCTCTTAACTTAGCTTAAGTGGCTTTATGTGGCTTTAAGTGAAATAAAATAAAGTATTGCACCACTTTTATTTTATTTCTTAACTTAAACCTAAAAATTAAAAACCACACTTGAGAAAATGCAACTTCGAAAAAGGCGTTTCTATGCAAATACCGGCACTGCGATTCCAGCGGTGCCCTCAGAATTCGATTCCGAGCACCGGTTCAAAATTTAGAGAAACCCGCTCGTTCTATCACTGAACGTACCAGAGCCAAACATCAGAAAATGATTTCGGGCACACCGGGCCTCGGAATCAGGTGCCGTCAGAAACTGCGTTCTTGTAAAATTCCAAAGAAAATTAAGAGAAAAAAATTTTCCTTGATTTTTACGGGTATTTACATCACTCCAACCTCAAGGCTTTACGTCCCCATAAAGATACATCATAAACTAGGGAAACAAATGTGGGTACTGAGCACGCATCTGAGCCTCCCACTCCCAAGTGCTCTCCTAGAGGTTCATGTGCTTCCATCTGATGCGTACTAGAGGAATCGACCGTCCACGTAGGACCCGCTCCTGTCGATCCTCAATCTCCACCGGGACCTCCGCAAAATTATCCCCATCATCAACGTCCAACTCCCCATGGTCAATGATATGCGTCGGGTCGTGAATGTATCTCTTCAGCTGAGATACATGGAAGATGTCGTGCACCCGGTGCAACTGAGGTGGTAGATCTAGGCGATAGGTCACCTCACCCATCCTGCTGAGGACCTGGAATGGTCCGATAAAGCGTGGAGACAAATTTCTGCCTCGGACAAATCTCTGTAATCCATGTCGAGGTGAGACATGCAAGAAGATGTGGTCGCCATCCTCGAACTCTAGTGGCCTCCGCCTCCTATCATCATAGGACTTCTTCCGGCACTAAGCTATCCTCATCCGCTCCTGGATGACCTGGACCTTCTCTGTCGTGGCCTGGACCATCTCCGGTCCCACAAGTGCTGACTCCCCAGGGTCTGTCCAGCACAAAGGAGATCTGCAAGGTCGGCTTTACAACGCCTCGTATGGTTCCATCCCGATGGTGGAGTGGTAGTTGTTGTTGTATGCAAACTCCACCAAGGGTAGGTGGTCCTCCCAGCTCCGACCAAAGTTGAGGACACACGTGCGGAGCATGTCCTCGAGAGTCTGTATGGTCCTCTCCGTCTGACTATCTGTCTAAGGGTGAAAGGCGGTGCTCAGACGTAGTTGCGTCCCGAACGCCTCCTGCAACCCCTTCCAAAGCCGGGAAGTAAAGCGAGCATCTCGATCGGAGATGATAGATGATGGCACACTGTGAAGCCATGCAATCTCCTGAACGCAGAGACACCCCAAGCTCTCCACTGAGCCCTAATCTCTGATGGGTAAGAAGTGAGACAACTTTGTGAGTCGGTCAACAATCACCCAAATGGAGTCGTGACCTCTGGATGTGTGTGGAAGTCCAGTCACGAAGTCCTTATATATTTCGTCCCACTTCCACTCTGGGACCTCCAAGGGCTGTACCAAGCCTGCTGGTACCTGATGCTCTACCATCACCTGTTGGCAGGTGAGTCACTGAGAAACGAACTCTGCCACAACATTCTTCATGCCCAGCCACCAATGATGTCATCTGAGGTCCTGGTACATCATCGCCACTCCAAGATGTACCACCAAAGGAGAAGTGTGAAACTCTCTCAGCACCTCCTCCCATAAAGAAACTGGTACCAAGTTACGTCCTCTGAAAAGGACGTCGTGCTCTACCCCAATGGAGAAACCATCAGATGCCTATCTTATGGATATCTGTGCATGCCGCGTCTCATAGTCGGCGTCCCCATGATGTGCCTCTCTAACCCGCTGCAGTAGTGGAGGAGTGACTATGAGAGACTGAAGGAAGTCTTCTCTATCTCTATCCACGAAGGATATCTGCAAAGCGGCTATCTGCTCTGTCGCCTCCTCAAGTAGCTGAATTCCCGTCCTCCTACTGAGAGCATCGGCTAACACTTTCCCCTTACCAGGAGTATAGACTATCTCAAAGTCATAGTCCTGGAATAACTCTAGCCATCGCCGCTGTCTCAAGTTCAGGTCCTTCTGAGAGAAGATGTACCTGAGACTCTGATGGTCAGAAAAGACTGTAAAGCGCTCGCCCATCAGATAGTGTCGCCATGTCTTCAGAGCGAAGACCACTGCTCCTAACTTCAGGTCATGGGTAGCGTAGTTCTGCTCATGCGGCCTCAACTAACATGATCCATACACGATCACTGACCGCTCCTTCATCAGGACACATCCGAGTATGGTCCCTGATGCATCGCAGTATACTACGTACCCTACTCCCTCCTTTGGAAACCTCAAGATAGGTGCGCTGGTCAATCTCTATCTCAGCTCCTGGAAGCTCTGTTGACATCTGTCTGACCACAAAAAGGGATTCCCCTTCTTCGTCAAAGATTAGAGTGGTACCGAAACTCTGGAGAAGTCTGGCACAAATCTCTGGTAGTATTCAGCTAGTCCCAAGAAACTTCACACCTCTGTCACGCTCTTGGGTGGCTCCCAAGCTAGCACTGCCTTGATCTTCTCCGGATCCACTATAACTCCCACCTCAGAGATGACGTGTCTGAAGAAGTGGACCTCATGTATATATAACTGACAAGTCTTGAGCTTTCCATAAAGCTGGTGCTCTCAGAGTGTGTCTAGTACAACCCGCAAGTGGTAGGCGTGCTCCTCCTCAGTCGTCGAGTATATCAAAATGTCGTCGATGAAGATCACGACAAATAGATCGAGGTATGGCTTAATGATCCTATTAATGAGGCCCATGAACACCATTGGATCATTGGTTAGGCCGAATGGAATAACCAAGAACTCATAGTGGTCATACCGACATCTGAAGGTCGTCTTCTACACATACTCATCTCGAACTCTGAGCTGATGATAGCCTGACCCGAGCTCTATCTTTGAGAACCACCGTGCTCCCTTGAGCTGATCGAAGAGGTCATCAATCTTTGGTAGTGGATACTTGTTCCTCACTGTCACATGGTTCAGGCGACGATAGTCAACACAAAGTCTCAAACTCTCATCCGCCTTCTTGGCGAACAATATCGGGGAAGCCCGGGGTGAAACACTGTGTCGGATGAATCCCTTTCCCTGCAAGTCCTCCAACTACACTCGTAGCTCTCGAAGCTTAGCAGGGGCCATCCGATATGCTGGAGTCGATATCGGGGCTGTCTCGGGGTACAAGTCAATATAAAATTCTACCTCTTTGCGAGGAGGTAGTCCTGGAATGTTTTTGGGGAAGACGTCCGCATAATGATCCACCACTGCAGGAAAACAAGAACTTCGCATGTCAACTGCTCTTAGGATGAGGCTGGCCAACTGATGAGTGATGGGTTGTCCTCTCCTCTGCAAGTGTCCATCCTGTGCTGCGAAGGCTCCCTATTCACCAGTGAAGGTGAACCTGCTCCCGTCGGTGCGTACACATCACACCTTGCGCCTAATACAGTCAATATGATCATGGACTCTAGATAACCAATCCATGCCCAAGATGACGTCGTAAGGCCTCGATTCCGCTACAAGAAGATCCCATATGAAGCTCTCGCCTCCTAGAGTAAGCTCACACTGCCGACAAAAGTGCGTGATTGTCGAGTCTGCTCCCGTAGGAGTCTCTAGCCGTAAGTATCGAGCCAACGGATCTGTTTGAATCTCTGAGCTCCGAACAAGGGCAGTGGTTATGAAAGAGTGAATCGCTCCTGTGTCTATAAGAACTACAGAAAGGATGGAATAGACATAGATAGTACCTTGAATCATCTCGGGCGCACTGTGGTCGTAGGCCTCCACTGCCTGGAGTTGTGCCTGTCACTGCCCGCCAGCTCCATGTGGCCGGGGTGGACCTCCTGGTGGTGGTGGTGGTAGAGCATCAAAGCATCGCCCACCACCTGCTGCTCGACCAGCTCCTCTGCATCATCTGCCTTCACCCTGCAGACTTCCACGGTCGACCCTCTGCCTCTGCCTGGGTGGCCCCTCAACCATCTGCTTCTCCTCGGCACGGCGGGTCGAGCAGTCACGAGCCATGTGGCCCTGCCTGCCGCATGTGTATCATTGTATGCCTCTCGAAAGACTGGTCCCACACTATGTGCCCCGCACTACTGAGACAGTGTCCTGAGGTCGTCTGCCTGAGGTTCTGGTCTGCCTAGACCCATGAGTCATCCGTCGACTGCCTACTGCAGAAGACTCTTCTACCTGCCGCCTTACGGTAGGTCTCGCTGCTAAAGAAGGCTCAGCAAGGAAGCTCTCTATCAAAAGGGCTCGCTCTAGTACTCCTGCCTGAGTCGGAATGATGAGGGAGATCAGTGATGCCCTGATCTCATGCCCCAATCCCTGCTCAAAGTTCCAGGCCTGGAAGAATGGGTCTCGTACCATGTCTGTCGTGTAGCGCGAGAGATCGGTAAATCTCGCTGAGTACTGGGCGACCGTCAAGCTACCCTGCCGCAGCTGAAGAAGCTCCTGGATGTGCACCGCACGGACGGTGGCTGGGACAAACTCCGAGCGGAAGAGGCTCTAAAATTCCGTCCAGAGAAGATATGCCTCATCGTGCACCTGGAGCATCAAGCTCCACCGTCGGCCCGCTTCCGCGTGTCTTAGGCTCACTACGAGGATCCCCATGAGGTCTGCTGGTGTCCTCACTAACCTGAAAACTCTCACCACTGCCTCCAGCCAGTCCTCAGCTGCCTGGGGGTCCATCTCCCCGTGGAACCTGTGCGGTCGCTGACACTGGAACTCGTGCAGTGCACTAAGGTGACGTGCATCGTCAACAGCTGGGGCTAGTAGCATCAGTGGCTTGGCGGGTAGAGGTACCACCGGTGCCTCTGCTGTCAAAGGGCCCTGTACCGAGGCCTCGTTGCTCGGCGGGCTGTCGTCACATACAACTCTCGGAACTGTAGCTGGCTGCCATCGTGGGGTCATCCTGAAAAGAAACAGGTGCACCACAGTCAAACAGTATACCTGGTGATCTGACATAAAGTAATCACAATGAAAACATGAAACATGCATGCAACCAATGTTTTCATGAATTAAGTCGGAAATTAGAAGTCACGGTCCTGGGGTACGGATACGTCGGCCGCAGCACCAACACTGGACTCCCAGGACTGATAACCACACTCAATACGCTTAACACTATTTCTTCACATAGAAAAATATCAGAGTCCAAAGTTCTGTGGTAGAACCGAACCTCCCTCTGATACCAATTTGTCACGACCCGTCCTCGGGGCCCGTGTCGTGACTACCCCATGCCCGCCTTCCATAGTCCAGGGGCTGGCGACTAGCACCAAGGCGTAATTAACGGTAAAAAGGGAAGGCATTGCCTTTGTAAAGTAAAAAAACACACAGAGAAAGCAAGAAGTAGTAGTAAACACTAAGTATAAATTGTGTACAATAGTAAGTGCGAAAAAGTAAGAGGGCCAGAATACAAACCCATACTGAAAGTAAAGTACAACTGGAAGCGGAAACAGCAACTGAAAAGTAAAGCCGTTGCGTCAAGCCATCCACTGGAACTCCCACCTGAAGGGTGGGTACAGATAGCCTCCACATCTCCTCGGGGCCAGCCGTCCGCTCCGAGTACGTCCTGCCCAGTGGTCCAACTCCAGGTACCGTCCTGCTCCGCAAGCCTCAACCACGGTTAGCGTTGTCCGTCGTCTGCAACCAACAAAATGTAGTGTGGGCATAGCCCGTGCAGGGGTGAGTATAAGCTACTCAGTAGGGACCCCGAGACCCCCGTAGGTCTCCCAGAATCCACAAAGGATAATCCACAAAGGAAAGATACAATCACGAAGTAACATTCGACATTGCTTAGGTATATGCCCATACATATACCTAAGTCATCAATTTTCATTCGTCTCCAACATACGAGCCCAAGTACAACCCAGTCCACACAGGATAGAAAAACATAAATCCACATAGGATAGCACAACACAATTTACATAGAAAATAACAAACAGGATTCAGCTCACACAGGTATAATTCTTCGTAAGACGATAGAGATGATCAGATATATCCACTGATTCATCTAAGCCGTCGGACCCACAAAGCATCGAAAGGTACTAACCCATGCAATGACCCACAAAGGATCTAACCCACACAAGATAGATAGGTAACTAACCCCAGCAATGACCCACAAAGGATCTGACCAACACAGGATCGATAGGTAACTAACCCCCACAAAGACCCACACAGGATCGGACCCACATAGGATCTGTAGGTGCTGGACCACACAGAACCACCGAGCGTTTACCCACATAGGATCAGACCCACATAGGATCTGTAGCACTAATCCATGTATGATCATTGAGTGTTGTAGTCGTCGCCGTCAAATCCATTAAGGATCTCTGTACAGTCGTCGTCGTCGTCGCAGTCGCAGCCAGCTCTAAGGTTCCCGCACACAGCAAGCTCGTTCGGGAGGGTCTGATCCACGAGCTGAGAGGCTGTTACATCAACTGACACATAGTCCGGAGTTGATGTATCGTCAACAGGAACTCAACATCACAAACGGCGTGTCAATCGGACGCCCGGTCTGAGAGTTATTGGATTTTTCGTTCCAGGGGCCCAGTTGGTTTTTAAGGAAAAACCAACCCGACCGTACTCCACCTATGTCCAAACCTCAGCCGGAGTAATTCAAAAGATCCTCCTCACTTAGTGAAATCCAACAAAGTCGACGGCACGTCGATCGGATGTCCGAAGCTCAAGTTATGAGCGTTTCCGCTCCGAGGGCCTGGTTGGTTTCGTGTACGAACCAACCCGGCCGAACCCAAAGTACTTTGAAACCTTGAGTGAGATATACTGAAACGAACTTCACGATCCAAGGATCACAGCTCCGCTGATGGTACGTCGATCGGAGGTTTGTAGCCCCTGATATGGGCAAAGGACCGAAAGGGGTCCGAAAACGGGGGGTCTCGGCCCGGACCCACCCGGCCCCACCCCCCTGGGTCGGCCCGAACCGGGTCGACCCGACCCGGGTCTAAGTCCGACCCAGCCGGTGTGGCCCGGCCCGGCCAGGGCACGACCCGGCCCGGCCGGCGCGGGCGCGGCCCAATCGCCAGGCGGCTCGGCCGTAACGGTCGAGCGGTGCGCAAGGGGGGCACCGCCCCTTTGAATGATCTGCGGCCCCGCGTGGGGGGACGCCTCTCACCAACGGACACGGCCGGGTTGCCGCGTCCCGCCTTCGCCGGGCGTCGCCGCCTCCCGCCACCGGCGCCGCTGTGCCGGAGTGGCGCGCCAGCGGGTTGCTCCGAGGACCACCGGACGAGTTTCGGTGGTCGGAATTGCACGCCATCTTCGCCAACGGCCCTCTCGGGTTCCGTCCTTCACTGCGAGGACCTCGCAACGCCCATGCGGCTTGTTTTGTCATCGTCTGCCATTTCACACACCAAGAGCGAAAGGGCGGTGTGTTCAGACTTGTCTGTTGGTCCGAACCCACCACGTTAGCGGTTTTAAAAGTCTTCCAACAAATTTTTAAACAACCGCGGATATAATCACATAGATTAAAATGAACAAAAACCCCTACCTCAATGTTGTCGTCGAACGTGAGTTCGTCGCGGGATTGAACATCAAGGAAGAAGAGGATCGTCACATCGCAGAAGGGTCGTCGCTGTCGTCGCGGTACACGGCCTCGCGTAGTCAAACTCCAAGGATTTAAAACACACAGATTTAATTGCACCAATTAAACCCACATTGAGGATATAATTCACAATGGAATTAAAAGAACCACAATCCCCTACCTCAATCGGTTTTTGATCGAAGATTGTTGCGGGGAAGAAATGTCATTGAAGAAATGTCGTGGAAGGAGGATCGTCGGCATCGCGGTACACGGCATCGCGCAGTCGATCTCCGAGGGTTCAGCGTTCTTCGTCGCCCTTCGTCGGAGGTCGGTGTTCTTCGCATTCTTCGCGAAGGAGGATGAAGATCATCAAGCTTTAGAGATTTCACCAAATCCTCTCAACAAGAAACCCCTCAACAAAAAGTGCTGGTCTTATTTTATTCTCATGCCAACGATTTGAAATTCAAAGATAAGAAATTAACAATTAATTCGAAGAATTAATTGTAACAATTTAACTGCCCAATTTAATGGGGCGTTTCTTAATCAGAAAAATGCACGGTTGGCTTTCATTAAAGAGGGGGTTGCGGGTTCATTAGTTAGGAGGGAAGAAACGGTGGGGCTCATGCGGGCCCCACCGCACAAATATCCTACCAAGTGGGTAGGATATTTTGGGTTCCACCTTATGTGCTTAACTTAGCTTATGTGGATTTAGGTGGCTTTAAGTGAAATAAAATAAAGTGTTGCACCACTTTTATTTTATTTCTTAACTTAACCCCAAAAATTAGAAACCACACTTGAGAAAATGCAACTCTGGAAAAGGAGTTTCTAAGCAAATACTGGTGCTATGATTCCATCGGTGCCCTCAGAATTATATTTCGAGCACCGGTTCAAAAGTTAGAAAAAACCCGCTCGTTTGTTCACTAAACGTACCTGAGCCAAACTTCGAAAAATGATTCCGGGCATACCGGGCCTCAGAATCAGGTGCCGTCAGAAACTGTGTTCTTGTAAAATTCTAAATAAAATTAAGAGAGAAAAAAATTCCTTGAATTTTACAAATATTTAAACAATGTGTCCCTGACCACCAAAAGCGATGTAAATGCTAGCACCTGACTGACTTCATCTGGTCTGGGAGCCTCTTACTATCGACCCTAAGTCCTAGGGTCAGCCCTTGAATGATCTAGCCCTCTTGGTCCCTTGTTTTAGTTGTCTATAGCCTGCTCAGGACTCTACACCCTTGGGTATTTTGGATGCTCCGGCTGTTAGTGCCTACTCTGCCAAGAAGATCTCTACAATCAGGGCTTGCTCTAGCACCCCTACTTTGGTAAGGATGCTGAGAGACACCATAAATGCCCTGATATCCCGTCTGAATCCCTGTTCAAGGGTCTGAACCTAAAGAGAGGGTCACACACCATGTCTTTGGATTGGAGAGAGTGGTTTGTAAACACCACAAAGTACTGAACCACTGACATACTACCCTGCTGAAGGTGAGCCAACTCATGAATGCACACATAGCACAAGTTCGTGGGGAGAAACTCCTCTTGGAAAATCCGATCGAAGCCTGTCTAGTTGAGGGTCACCTCATCATGCATCTAGATGGTGAAACCCCCACCATCTTCCTATCAAGCCCTAGATAAGGCTAGCCACCAAGATCGTCATCTTTTCAAGCAGTTTCCTCACAAAGCGGAAGAACCACGTCATTTCCTCTAGCCAGTCCTTAGAGACCTGAGTATCTATCTCCCCCTGATCTGGGAAGGTCTCTATCTCTGAAACTCCTGCAATTTATTGAGCCTGCATGCATCCTCTAAAGGTACTTCTAGTTGTAACTGCAGATCAACATGTCGTGTCTACACTAGTGCACCACCTAGTGGGGCTATCTCTAGCACTAGTATTTGTACCGAAAACTCATTGCTAGGTGAGTTTTTCACACGATCACATATCGAGATCTTGGCTGGTCATCCATATGGAGGCATCTTGAGATAGATCAAGATGTAGCACAGTCTGATGGTTATACCTGGTAAGCTGACTGGTATTATAAAAGAATAGAAGGATAAATTTATGCAAACAATGTTTTCATGTTTAGAGTTGAAAAATAGAATTCAGGGTCCTAGTGTATGGATACGTCAGCCTTCGCACCAACACTGGACTCCCCAAATCTAAAAGTTGAACTCCAAAATTTTATCACTATTTCCCCAAAACAAAACAAAAGACTTTTGGATACTATGGTAGAACCGACCACCTATAATAACAATTTTTCATGACTCGTCCCCTAGGGATCGTGTAGTGACTGCCCCAAGCCCACCTCCCAAATTATTGAGGCTGGAGACTAATGTCGAAGGCGCCAACCTTCAAGTGGAAGGAATTTTTGTATGTAGTGTTATGCACACACACGCCCAACCACGTCCCAAAAACAGAAAGTAGGAAACAATTATACTGAAACAAGTGATGAGTACAAGTACAACTGAAATCAATTGGGCCATAATACAACCCAATAAAAAGAACTGAAAATAGAAACGTACAAAGGGACTCGGGTACCCATATGCTGAAATGTTCACCTGATGGTAAGAGTAGTGTAGCTGATAGAAGCTAAAGTAGTATTTCATGTCCGCATTATCATATTGGGCCTCACTTTGTCCTATTCCACCAAGTCCTCTGTCAAAGCATCGATCATCTGCAATAGACACAAAACATGCGGGCGAAGCCCGTGTAGGGGTTAGTAACAAAATACTCTGTAGGGGGCCCTAAAACACAATTGAAGGACCACAATGAAATCCTTAAAGCAAGGAATGATTCATAATCTTGAAGAAAAATCAAAATGAACTATAAAACTCACATCATTCAATTTATAGGTTAGGGGTAAAAGAATCATAGGTCACATAACTGAACACCTCAAATGCTGAAGAACTAATCTATTATGAGTACAGTGGGCCTCAAAGGTCACATAGAAGTCGCTTCTCACTAACCATGGACTGTTGAGGTACACCTCCCCATCGCGTACCACGGGTCTGCTGAGTCACACAACCTCTCTCCCATTGTGGGCCTACAAAGTCACAAAGATTTACTTCTCACGATAGCCAAATGAGGTACCCCTCCCCATCGCGTACCATTGGTTTTCCGAGTCACACAATCTCGCTCCCACTATAGTCCTGCAATCATACATAGAGGTGATTCTCACTATACTATAGTCAAGTCACACAGAGTCACTTGTTAGTAGTCTTCAGGTCCCAACCAACTATAGGGTTCTGTACATAGCGTTCTTGAGAGAACTTCTCCTCAAGCCATTCGTCGCATCACAAACTCAATGAAAGTATTCATAGAGAATACCAAAATATCTGGATCTTCAATAGGGTCTCAACGCCGCAAAAGGTTCATAAACAAGAAAACCAAACTTGCATGTTATTATCATTTTAGGAAACCAGGGCAAGTAGCGTTTGGGCCTAGTCTAACCCAGTCGTAACAACCCGACCAACCCGGCTCGAGAGTCCAAGATATCCCAGTTTGATTAGACTGAACTAAGATAACCCGGTTCAAGAAAGGGTAGGTCTGGTCCGGCCTAGCTAGTGGGCCAGTCCCCATGGGCCACACTAGACCTGGCTTTGTTTGGCCAAGGGTCCCGCCCACCTGGTTTCCCAGTGATCCGGTCTCATCCGGCCAGGCCTGTAGGGTTCGGGTCTAGCCTGCCAGCATAGGTTTGACCCACTAGGAACAAGACCCACCCATTGGGTGCGAGACCCACCCGTTGGGGTGCGGGACTATTCCGTCCCTCTGGCTTGTGGCATGGCCCGCCAGCTGAAGCTCGATCTCACGTGTGGTCGAGGGTGTGAGCTCTTGACACAGTAGTAGCTATAATGTACCCTCCTCTGTCTAAAAGCAACATGCATGGAGTGGGCCCCTCCTTTTATGTGTAACCCGAACCTTCCACGAACGGCAGTTTGCGGCCTCCAGTATGCCATGGTCGAGTAACCGTGGCTCGCCAGGTCGCTCTGATGTAGGTTATCAACTCCATGTAGGTCGTCTCCTCCATATGGCATCAGTCTGCACTGCTCATCTGTGACACCGCAACTAGCTGAACGCTACACGATGACAAGCATATTGACACCCTCTGCAAGTCGCCACCATCGCCAGTCGTTTTCGGCTGCTAGAGGTTCCTTTTGTGGGCCACCATAGTTACTATGGTGGTCCGTTTCTCGATCCGCATACACCTACAGGCTCCATAGGGTTTCAGTGTCACCATGATGGTCTCAGATGCGCCTTGTTGCCATGTTGGAAAATGTGTTTGCAATGATCTCACATTCAGAGGGGATCAGGCCTGGTTCATTTTGGCCCATGCCCTCAATGTTAGAAGTATTAAAACCGGGTAGGTTTGGGGAAGATGTTCAATCCATGATAATTCAATACTGACGATGAACCCCAAAAAAGTACCCCCCCTGCAAGAACGTGTGACCCATGGATCAACCTCTTTTGTGGGTTGATCTGCATTCTTTGTTTAGAAATTAAGGATAAGGATGACTTCATAATAAAACCCCTACCACATTGACATTCATTTTCATAACACATCATCCTTGAGGGTCCAAGAGGTCGATGGGGATCGTCGTTCTTCACGGTACGTCAAAGTCGATGATGTCCAACTGGAATTCATTATTCTTTGTTGGGGAGGAAATCTCACAAAGGTTCATTGGAGAATCCTCATAGTTTACTATTCGTTCCACCAACATGTCAAACTATTAAAAAGAAAACACATCACACCATTTTTGTTAGGTTGTGATGTCACGTTGTTGCACTGTTTCATTTATGAAGCAGTTTCGCTATTAAATGTTATTAAAGGGTTGTTACACTACATGTTAAAGAGCCATTAATGGAATATATTAATGCATTTGGTCGTTTCCTCGTCGCTACGTCGTAGCATTGTCATTTTGTATCTCTTCGGTGAGAAAAGAAATAAAATAATTTTTAACGTCATTTAATTTCTTTCTGAAAGGATTGAAAATTAATGTTTCTGTTAGGACCTTACCTGTCAAAGTTAAGTCATTTCTAGGAGAATCCCAACATTTTGATTTAAATGATTCCTTCATATTTTTAATATGATAACTAGTTCAATAGTTTGAAAAACTTGCCCTAACGTTTACTGAACGTACCTTAAAAAAAGTTCAAAATTTTGTTCTGGGATCACTGGGTCGTGGAATCATGTGTCATTAGAGTGTATAGTCTTAAAATAATTCCATATAATTTAAAAAAAAATACATGGAAATTATGAGACATTATACTGCTTGACCCCACTATGTTAAAAAAGAATTATCCTTTTTTTCATAATAATTCATCCAATAATTCTATTTGATAGACGATTAATTAAAGTAAAAAATGATATTAAATCCCATTTAAAATTTATTTATATCCATTTATGTACATCCATAAACTAATTTTATGAACATTGTAATTGATTATTTGTACTTATAAAAAAAGGATGATTTTTAAAAAAATTATTTTCTAACTTAATGTGTCACTTTCATTTGGTCTAAATCATCACCTAGATTCATTACATTCCAGATTAAAAAAATATGTTAATTTTTTACAATATTATGTATATTTTACAATTTTATAAATTCATTTATTTTATTCACTACCATGTTATACATAAATTCATAATTAATTAAGTTCACATTGGAAATTTTGACGATATGCAGCTCATATGTCCAAAATGACTTTGTATAATGACTCTGATCAATTAGTTACTTATCAAAAATTTTATAGTGTAATATTAATCACTTTATTATAATTTTTATTTTTTAATTAATCTTTTAAATCGAAAAATTAGTTGTGGCTATGAAAAATGACATATATTTCAATGATGGAGATGGTAGGTCATAGATACACATTAGTAACGTATAAAAGTTTTAAATGATCATGATGAAAAGAAGGTAAGTGTTATATTTTACATTATTAAATGATAATTATAACTCGAATACAATTATATCATAGTAAAAACATATATATAGATTCCATTTGGTGTGGTGATTGAAAATGAATCACATAGTTTCATGGAAGTGGTGGTCCACATATATGCACAAACGACGTTATCATTTTTCAAAAGAAAAAAAATGAATGAATGAATATGATATTTTATTTTTAAATAATTATAATTTTATCCTTAATATTATATATATAAATATATATATGAATATGTATTTAATAAATTATTATATCCAACCATGCAAGGTGTGGATAAAAAATTAATTACATCAATCTGTGTTTTGGTAGTCGATAGTATACATGAAAGACAATAGTGTTACCCATTAAGTGGAATAGGAGACAGATACATATTATATAATTAACACAATAAAATATAATTATAAGGAAGATAATGATTTTGTTATTTAAAATTTATTGAATATGATTTTAAATGGTAGAAGAATAAAATAATTAAAAACCTTTTTGTAAATAACTATTCCTCTTTATCTAATAGGTTTTTTTTCTTACATTGAAGAAACTCATTTCATTTTTTTCAAATTTAAAAAATTACGCTAGGACATATGAGTGTAGTTGGGGATAGAATTTTGTATGCCTTTTCTAAACAAGAGTGATCAAAATGAGTTGGGAAAATTAGGGAAGATGTTACCTTTTATGAGTGAGGGGAATATTACTATATGAATTAACTAAATATCTAAATTAATATAAATTTATTTTCATTCAAAATGTTCTAAAATTTTATATAAATCAAATATATTATTAGGGTGATTCAAAATAATCTCATTTATTATACTTTTTATATGTTAAGGTGATATTTTCACACATAATTTTTAGAATGCATTAGCCCTTTTTAAAAAATTACTACATCAACAATATTATTAAACTAAAGGAGTCATGGATTTTTTTAATAAAAATACAGTTGGCCCATAAATTGAAAATGTATAATATTTTCAAAAATAAACCACTCTACTTTCTGAGTATAATATTTTTGTTAGTTTAAAATCATATAACAAAATAATCATTATTATAAAATATTATTAATTTCATTTACAAAACCAATCATTTAATATGAATTTGAAAAATATATGAAAACAACAGAATTTAAATATAATCTATTAACATAACCTCAAGAAGTTACATTTATTGATTTATTTCATGGGATTTTAGAATGAAGTCACAATATTTATCTTCATAGTTTTTGAAATCATTGACATTATTTTTCAAATCCTTATAGAATAAATATTTCAACATTTTTTAAGCAATTATAAACATTATTTCATCACAAAAAAAACTGAAATAAAATTTAAATTGTTTAAAAATTATCAATAAAATCACCATTCATATTAGAAAAAAAATTATTTTTCAGTATTAAATAATATTATATATATGAAAACAGTGAGAGTGAAATTTTTTACACAATATAAATATATAAAATAATATATATTTCATTTTCATAGAAAAATAAAACAAAATTTCCAATTGTTTTAATCATACTTATGGATGGTCAGAACTCACACATAAATTATATTTTCTATAGGTTTTATTTTATTTTTTAGTCCCTATCATATTACTTTTAACAATTATTACCAAAGTTACCCTTACACAGGTGAAAACTATTTACAACGGTTATTATTCATAAAGATAAAAAATAAATGTGTCCAATTTAAGAAAATTTGATATATAGATTCCATATATGGAAAAAAATAAAGTCTCACATTCCTGAAGTGGATGAAATTAATTTTAAATAATATATAACAAATGCAACAAAAAAAGTTATTAAAGAAATTCGTTTTATAGCCCAAAAATAAACTAATTAAAAATCATTTATAATGGAATTAATTTTAAAAAAATAATATTATAAATAAATAAATACTACATATGTTCATTGAGAAAAATGGGACATTTAAATTACACTATTCAATGAAATGAAATTACATTTTTCAAAAAATCGATATTTTTAACGAATCATAAAAAAACCCGTCTTTTAATAAAAAAATTTATGTGTCACATAATTTAGATATGAGTGTAAAAATTTGATATTAATTTAATGAAATAAAATTTATAAGAAATATATAAACTAAATAAAATATTTGGTCCTGGAAATCATATAAAAATTTAATTATGATGAATTTTTTTTGTAATATAAAAATGAAATTAATCAAAATTGAGTAACTATTTCATAAAAACTAATAAATAAACTATTATTTATTATGATATATACATATATATAAAAATAATGTAGTTATAATTACTCATACCCTCAAAATAAATGGATATTCTATGATAGTCAAAATAAAATATTAACGTTTTTAGGTACAACTATGATCAATGTTGTTCATCTAATACATTTTAAGATGTAGTATTGTATTATAATTCAATGATATTTTATTTGTAATATGTATATATATTTATGAACCTAAAAAACCATTATCTGTTTAAATATATTACTGACATCTAGGTATAGTTATATTCACTATGATTTTAGTAAATACTATATTTTTATATATCCACCAAAAAATAAATAAATTATGAAAAAAATTAAATACTCAATTTAGGAAAATATTGATAAGATGAATTTTTAAATGAAGGTTAATTTGTAAAAATAAAAATATAAAACAAATAATTGTAACGTTTCAATGAAATACCAAAATAAAAAAAAATTATTGAAAAATGTTGATTTTAGAAATTAGGAGTTCTTAAAATTATATATTATTAGTTTTTATTTTTGATATATTTAACGTATTATTTCATATATTATAAAACAATTATATCATAAAACGATGAACCACCACATGAGATATAGAGGATGACCTGATGAGATGGTTCATCTCTACCTCCTATGGCGGGCATATTTAGCAATAGGGTTTTTTTTAGTTTAGGGGGTAGAGTTCAATTTGATTAGGGAATGGGATTTGACCGGTGCCACTTCAAGTGGTGCTGGATAGATTGGTGGGAGTGCATAACTTCACGTAGCGCTCGACCACTTCGCCCCCAACCCCCAACCCCCATATATATATAATAAATTTATTTATTATAATAAATATAATTACTAAAATAAATACAATAAATATATAATTATATTTATATTTATTGTATTTATTATTATTATTATTATAAATTAATTATCTTTATAATTATATATTTATTATATTTATAATTATACATTTATTATAATTATATATTTTTTATAATTATATAGTTATTATATTTATAATTATATAATTATTATAATAATTATAATTTTTTTAATTAGAATTATATAACTATAAATATAAATATAATAAAAATATAATTATGATAAATATATAATCATATAAACATATAATTACAATAATTATATAATATTTAATAATGTTTATTTATATAAATATAAATAATATTAATTATGTTCATATATATATATATATATATAACTAAATTAAATATGGATTCCTTATGCATTTAAATAATTATATATAAAATATAAATTTATAAATAATTATATATAAATAAACCTTACAATTAATTTTTCTAAAATTTATATATAAAAAAACATTATTAATAATATTTATATTTATAAAAATAAAACATATTAAATCTTATATAATTATTTTTATTAAATATTCATTATAATTATGTAATTATTACAATCATATATTTATTATATTTATAATTAAATATTTATTATAATAATTATAATATTATATATTTATTTTTATATATTTATTATATTAGTATTTATATATTAATATATAAATAAATGATTAAATATAACTATATATTTATAAATTTGTAAATAATTATATATAATTATTATATTTATAATTATAAATTCATCAATTTATAAATAATTATATATAAACAAACCTTATATTTAAAATTTATAGATTTATATATAATTAAAAAATATTAAAATTATTTATATTTATTTAAAGAAACCTTTTTATAATTATATAATAATTATTATTATATATTTATTATAATCATGTAATTATTATCATCATCTATTTATTATATGTATAATTATATATTTATTATAATTATTTTTATATTATATATTTATTATTAAATATTCATTATATTTATAATTAAATATTTATAAATTTATACATGATTATTTACAAATAATTAATTATATATAAACAAACCTTATATTTAAATTTTATAAATTTGTATATAAATAAACAATATTAAAATTATTTATATTTATACAAATAAACCCAATTAAATCTTATATAATTATTGTAATTATATATTTATTATAATTATTTAATTATTAAAATCATATATTTAAAATATTTATAATTATAATATTACATATTTATTTTATATATTTACTATATTTATAATTATATATTTATAAACATATAAATTATTATATATAATTATATATTTATTAATTTATTGGTAATTATATATATTTATTATATTTCTAATTATATATATATATATTTATTTATAAATAATTATATATAAACAAACCTTATATTTTAAGTTTATAATAATAATTAATAAATCTATAATATTATGATTATATTAATAAATATATAATTATTAATATAATAAGTACACAAATTTAATAATTATATAATTATAATAAATATTTAATTTTTGTAAATATATAATAAAATAAATATATAAATAAAATAAATGTAAAATTATTATAAATATATATTAATAAATATATAATATTATAATTATTATAATAAATATATAATTATAAATATCATAAATATATCATTATAATAATTACATAATTATAAAAAATATTTAATAATAATTATTATATAATTTTAAAAAGGTTTTTTATGTAAATATAAATTATTTTAATAGTGTATATATATTTATATATATAAATTTATAAATTTTAAATATAAGGTTTGTTTATATATAAGTATTTATAAATTCATAAACATATAATTATATATATAATAAATATATTATTATAATAATTTTAAAAAGGTTTATTTTTATAAATATAAATAATTTTAATAATGTTTATTTATATATAAATTTATAAATTTTAAATATAAGGTTTAATGATATATAATTACTTATAAATTTATAAACATATAATTATAATTATATTAAATATATAATATTATAAATATTATTATAAATATATAATTATACGTATAATTAATATATGATTATAATAATTACATAATTAGAAAAAATATGTAATTAAAATAATTATATAATTTTTATAAGGTTTATTTCTATAAATATAAATAATTTTAATAATTTTATATATATATAAATTTATAAATTTTAAATATAATGGTTGTTTATATATAATTATTTATAAATTTATAAATATATTATTATAAATATAATAACTATATAATTAAAATATATATATATTTATAATAAATGTATAATTATAAATAAAATAAATATATAATTTTAAATGCCATTAATATATATTTATAATTATAATAAATGCAATAAATATAAACATGATTACATGTATATTATATTTATTATATTTGTTATAGTAATTATATTTGTTATAATAAATTAATTTATTATATATATATATATATGGGGGTTGGGGGCGAAGGGGTCAAGCGCCACTTGAAGTGGTGCTGGACAAGCCCCATTCCCTAATTAAATTGAACCCTACCTCCTAAACTAAGAAAAACCTATGGGTATGTGTTTTGGAATGGCATCTGCAGCGGTCGATTTTCTCTGTTATGGTCAATTTTATACCCATTAGTATGGAAAGGAAGTCGTGATGGGTAGATCCATGGTAGAGACCATTGATATCATTACTATGGTGAACAATGTAGTTGGTGGGAGCACCGAAGAAAGGGATTTTTGCATACCTATGGTGTATTCGAATGATGCGACAACGAATGATGTCGTCGACATGAGTATATCTGCATGTGTGTGACCCATACATGCAATAGATGTTCCTTGGTCAACAGTTTTTTGGGGGGTTATGGTGGGCATGACTTGTTCTGCTGTAGGGTTGGAGCACCAAACCTATGAGTGACATGGTGTTCCGGAAAAGGAAACCTATACAAATCGATCTGTTCTTAGCTTCAAATGTGTGATTTGTTATTCCATTATAAGAAAAGGGAACATTTCACACATCAATGTGGGTAAGATTTTATAAAGTAAATTGGATACTCTAGTACAATAAATGTTGTTATGATATTTTGGTATCTATTGAGATCCAGATTAAATTGACAATTAAATGGAAGTGGGTCGATTTGGCCACTTTTCCATGTTCTTGGTAGAGTTTGAACGAGGCTTTGACTCTTGTTGATAAAGTAATGCTTGATACTGATGATGATAATATATTTTTAAATATCATATATGAAAAACTTCCAAAATTTTGCAAGGAATGAATTGTTATAGGTCATGAATCATCTAGTTGTAGATGCTCCATAGTATGCATCTTCTGTTTTATGTGTTGACATGATATAAGAAATTTTCTTAAAAAGTGAAAAAATACACCCACTCAGAAGGCTAATGTTCATCCTTAGTTGCAACCTGGGGATAACAACAATCCTTTTAATAGTGACGATGGAATTGACATTGCTTCCAATAAGTTCGATTGAATAAAAAAGCATAAGGAATTAATCATGAGGATGTTTTCAAATCAATGGCTAATGAGAAGGGATTATGACAATGTTATTCCCCCAATGCTTGTTCATTCTCCTCTGAGATTAAAATGAAGTGTTGGGATTCAATCTTCTCTAAAAAAGAAAATGTACATAATGATGATTGTTTGAGAAAAGTAAAAAGTGATGACTTGTAGAAATCTCAAATATTTTTACTCCTAAAATTACTGCCAATGATGATGACATGATGGCTAAACAAGTGATTGAAGAATAAATAAAAAAAGGTTTATCATCATCTCTCACATGAAAGGATGTCTTCCTCATTAATCGAATTGGTAAGAAAATTAGAATCTAAATCCCAAATAATTTATAAAAAATTTCATGCTTCTTGAAAACCCATTGCGGATAATGATAGCTTTTAGATAGTTTCCCACAAGAAGACAAAGTCTTTGTTAGTGCATCCAGTGGTGGTTGATCAATCGACTACAAGTAATGTCGCCCCACTCTATGATCAAAATATTGATGGTTCGATTGAGATGAAGGCTAAAATTTACGGCTCTCTTGAGACAATTCATAAGTATATTCTGACTCCTGCTGAAGCAATAGAGGTTAAGGGGATGACGACTACAGTAACAAGAGATAGCTCTCTGGATAATGCAAGGAGGAGATGGAGGATAGCTATTAGTCTTAAATCACTAAGGCTGAGACACTACTTGAAAGGAATAAATCAATTCCTCCATGAAGGGGGATTATTGAGAGGTTTGGGTCATATTCCCAGAAGGAAGGGCTTGAAATGACTACGAGATGAAGAAATAAATCTAAGTAAAAGATTGAAGAAAAAGATAGGCATCTAACATATTTCTTCGGGGTTTTTTCTTTGTTTTTTTGTACTCTATTAGGCTCCATTATTTTTCATGTTTATAATAAAATATGTTATGCCTCCATCTTTATAAAAAATAAAAATATTTAAATAGGTTTTAATTAATTTATTTACACAATAAACCATTATTTTAGTACGTTCTTATTAATATTAATTCATATTAAAAAATTACGCACTAAATGTAAGAATTTTTAATTGAATATTTTTTTAAATACACTAGATACTTTATTCAGTATTGAATTTATTATAATTCAACATGTAATATATCATGGATAATTTTAGTTTGGGTTTTCATGTGAAATAAGTTAACTAGGATAATATAAATATAAAAAACAAATATTCCATAATTATACATTATTTCATTCTATAACCCTTAAATAAATTGTGTCAATGAAATTTTAATTTCCAATAACTTATGATAGTAGGTGTGGTATTAATAAAGATTCATCATTCAATATATACCATCTAATATAACATTTATCATGCTCTTTAGAATATATATGGAAATTTATCTTTCCTAAAAAACATAAATTTTTCTTATAATCCTATAGTCAAGTATGTGTATACCCTTTTCAAATATCCCCTAAATAATAGCTTTCCCAAAATGGTCCCAACATCAAACAATTTAAATAACATTGAACTAATATATTATTTTGTGAATTTAAAAACTTCTTAAGTCAAAAAATATTAATTTCTATGTCAAAACATTACACACTGAAAAATGTATACCACAATCCATGAATTTGATAAATATAACCTAAAAATAATTAATCAATTATCAATCCCAAAGATACCAATATCATAAAAATTAATTAATAAAAAACTATAAACCCTTTAATATATTAATATCAAACAAAAATTAAAAACAACATTTATCAATATAATGACTTAGGCTTAACATACATTGATATTAACCATTTGTTTAGGAATATTTAGTACAATACAATAATACATGCCTAAGGATGGCAATAGTTTACTGTATTTGGAAACATGGATTCAAAATATTATATCCTAGTAATGGATATTCAAATTCTCCCATAAATATCACCACCTTTAGTACGTCTACCTTCAACCTTTGATCATATCCTTGGGCAAGGAAACATATAAAATGGTGATCTTAGATTTTCAATAAGGGAAAATAAATGAAATGTGTTAGCATAACATGAACAAAGTGTATGGAACTTGACCATAACATTTGAAGACCATACTTATAATATTTTATATAATAATAAATATAGGAAATTCATAAGAAATAGATCATAATATAATTAAAATCATATATCATTCAATCATGACATAAGAATAAAACATGGAATTGTGGAAATCATGTAACCATATAAGATGATTTCCACAGTAACTTGGTAATCATAGCCAAGGTCATCATAGTATTATGGTTTCACTCCCCATAAAATCTTGGCAGTAATCAATCACTCCCACAACCATCTTATTAGCATGGGTTCACTCCTCGTTCCATCTTGGTAGTCATGATTCAATATCATTGCCATCTTTGTAGTCAAGGTTCATTCCAAAGACCATCATAGTCTATCTATTGAGATATGGATCTTTACCCAATGCATTGGATGTAGATATAGGTCCAACCCATCTCATAATGAAATCATACATATATGTGAAAAAATATAAATAATAATCTTATCATAAACCATGAAATACAATTGTTATTATAAACATGAAATCATATCATAACTTATAGAATAAGGCAAGTAACATAATCTTTTTATCAAAAGAATAACCAATGGAATCGAAACATATTTCATTAATAAATATCACATGAAATAGAAATATGTTTTATAAGGGCCATCGAATTAAGCATAACCCATTCATAGAGTGAATATGAATGGAATATTAAGATCATTTCCCATAAGGGCATAAGTAAAATCAACAGATGTGATATTAGAAGGAAAATATTTTGGAATATATTGAGAAAACAAATCATCCAAAATATCCTTTCCTATTTTACAAATTATTTTTAACATAAACAACCATTTAAAAATCATTTTGTCAAAAATACCTATAAAAATTATAATTCAGACTCAAAATAATATTGAATACCTTATTACATGAAAACTTATAAAATAAGCATCAAACGTTTTAAAAACATTTTTCTTTTAAAACTCGTTGAAAACATATATAGAAAGCTTGAAATTTTTTTAAAACCTTTTTAATTAAAAAGAATTATAAAATAATCTTGAATATTTTTTTGATCTAAATTTTATTTAAATACATATATTATTTTATATAATGATTGAATAAATTTTTAATACAATGATTCTTGATAACATATAAAATAACCATGATATCAATTTTAAAAAAATTCTAATTGAAAATTACTGTTATAAACATTTTCCCTAAAATTATTCATTTAAAAATGAAAATTAAGATTAAATGAATTGAATGCGGGTAAATATGTACATGTCGTACGAGGTAAAAAGAACTTTCCTTTTAAAGGGAAAACGGTTTGAAAAATTCCTAGTTCAGATGGTGATATGAATATTCCATTGAAAACATTTTTAAAATTAAAAAATGGAAAAATTTTAATTTACAAAGAATATGATATTAGTATAATATTTTTGGGAACCCTTTTTAGAAATCATTTTTAAGAAACAATAATTTCCTAACGAATATAGGGTAAAGTTGAGATTTCCTAAAAACAATTTCTTAACTATCTTATATACTGAATAGTGGAATAAATGGTACTAATATATTAATAAATCATTACTAACTAGAGTGTAATTAATTAATGTTTTTTTGAGAGATAGATAATAATATTTAATCAAATGAAGCTTAAACACAAAAAATATTGTAAAATGATGAGATTTCCTCAATAAAATCTTATAACAAGGTAACATGGGATCAGATTATCCATTTAAGAAAATGATACTAAATTAAAATTAAAATAAACTAAAAATAATTAGATTTAATATATAACATTTAAAATTTATTTATATTCAACTTAATAGATAATTTTGGGGCCTAACAAAACATGAGTCTTAAAGATAGTAGATTGCGACAAAAAAAATTCACTAATTTGGTAATTTTTGAAACATAATCCCAATAAAATATAATTAATAAATTTGATATGTTAATACCCATAAATTTATGAATAATATACATATAATACTATCATGGTTATTACATACACCACATTAAAGGACAGGGTGGTGAACAAAGAATGTATCTCACAGAAATAAAAAAGTGAGCTTAAATCTCATTACCTTGTGTCTTAACTCTCATAAAACTCATTAAAACCAAATGTATAATAAATATAAATTTGTTATACATATTTTAAAGAAGAATATTATACCATATATTATTTTATTAGGACCTTATATTACCCACTAGTTTACTATCATATGTTAAGGTTTCACATGAGATGATATTCTCTTTATTCTACGCTAGTGTCATAATTTATTATTTCATTGGTCTTTATACATATATCACGATTCCATAATGTAAAACATGAAAAAAAATAATTAATATATTATTTATTTGTATTTTAATATACTATATAATATAGAATCATGAAACGGAATACATCGATCATGGAGATGGTAAGTTGTATATATGCATGAACATTGTTTCCATTTTTATTGTTGTATTGAAAGAAAGAATGAAAATGACATATTTTTATATATGTATATAATATAATTAAATAAAAATTAAAATAATATAAATATATATATATATATATCATATATTTTTACCAACCCATTCATAATACATTCTATATAGTGCTTGAACAAATGACATCACTTTGTGGGGGTGGTAATCCACACTTCCTCAAATAAAATTATCAAATTTTCATCAAATGGAAAGTGAAAACATTCATGTATTAAAAATAATAAAGTAGCCTAAATATGTACTAAATATAATAATATATATATATATAAACATAGTGTTCATTATAATTTCAACCATTGGAGGCAGTGAGGAAAATTGAACTATTATTGTTTTGTGAGGTGGAAGTTCATCACACATATATCGAGTATGTTAGTTACCCATTAGATATAGGTGTGTGTAAATATTTTTTAATGACTTATAATAAAAAAATATTATATTTAGGATTCTGGTTTTTTATACAATAATTTAAAAAATAGAATGGACGAGGTGTAGAAGGATTATAAAATAAAGCTTCTTTGTAGATGGTGTTACCTCTTAATCGAGTAAGTCTTATTGGTTTGTCCAAAAATGATTACATAAAAGACATTTGACTAAAATTATGGATTTAGGGAGTAAGGGATGAATGTTTTTAAGTGTATTGGGAATATCTATGTGAAACCTATATGGTTTGAGATTTGTTATAAAGTGGGAGAGATCGATGGCCCCCTTCTCTCTCGAATATCTCTCCTGATAACTCAGTGTCTCTCCCCCATCTAGGGTTTCCCCTAGAGATGGAGCATCCTCTTCCAAATTTTGTTTTGAATTTCTCTCAATGCTTCTTATTTATTCTCATATTCCCTGACTTTTTCTTTGTTCAAGTTTGGCTTTCGATTCTCTATCTCATATTGTCTTCTCTCTTTCAGGGACCTGGTTTTTCTCCAGGGTCGCCCCCTCTAGACATCTCAGCCTTAATCTTCTCTCTTTCACTACTGGAATGTGGGTTTTTCCCCACACTTACATACCAACGGTTTCATAGAACCGTTGGTAAAGGATGGTTTAGGGAATGTTTTATCAACGGTTCTAGTAAACCGTTGGTATTGATGTGTTTAGGGAATTTTTACCAACGATTCTCATTGAACCATTGGTAAAAATGTAGTTGGGGGAGGTTTTTTCCAATGGTTCTAAAGAACCGTTGGTATAAGTGTGGTTGGGGGAGGTTTTTACCAACAGTTCTAATGAACCATTGGTATAGGTGTGCCCTGAAATTATATACCAACGGTTTTTAAAAACCATTGGCACAACTTTCCCCCAAATTGGCAGCGGCCCTTCCTCTCCCCCATTCGCGATACAGAACCCTAAACGGGAGCAACAGGTGATTTTGGAGCTCCTTCTGCCAGACTGGTTTGGATCTTCGAGCTCCTTCAGGTTCCTCTACTTCCATCCCATCCAAGGTGTTGAATCTAATTCCAAATCTCATAAGACCCATCCTAAATTAGGTATTTTATTAACCGACACATTATTTTTATTGAAATTTATCTAATATTTCAGTTTTTAGATTTGATTTTGATGTGTTTATGTTTTTGTTTCTGTTTTGATTTAACCTATATGTTATTGATTTAGACCCATCCTATATGTTTTTGTTTCTGTGTTTTTGATTTTGATGTGTTTATGTTTTTGTTTTTATTTTGATTTGTTTAAGGTATCTTATTAACTGGTACCTTATTTTTTATCGAAATTTGTCTAATTATGTTTTTGATTTAGACCCATCCTATATGTTTTTGTTTCTGTTTTGATGTGTTTATGTGATAAGCTTGTATCGTCATTAAGATGTGTCCAATGATTCTTTGATCATTGTTTTGTGGAGAATGAATGGTTTAGGACCAGAATTAGAAGTAGCTTCTAGTGAGACCATTTTAGTATAAGGGGAAACAAGATTATGATCTACAAGGAGGTGATTGAGTTGGTAGAGACCAAACATAGTTTGTTCCTTGTGTTCAAGAACCATAAATAGTGTTCCAATTAGGTGGTCATCAGTAAAGACATAGGTAAGAATTCCATGTCCTGTTTCATAAAGTTAAATATGTGGTGCTATAGTGGTTTTGGATTGTTTGAGGTACTCTTAGTATATTGTAAACCTTCATTTGTTCCATATTCATTTAAATTGATTTAATATCATTTTTTTCACACACACCATTATATACTCTCAAACTATATTTAGAGTGTATTTTTATTCTTACGGTGTCAAATATTTTAGTAAATGTCCATACTAGCTTCTTTTTTGTGTTCTAGGGGTTTAGACTAATGACAGGGCTGCATGATTATTATGGGGGTATTCATTTCATATAAATATACCTATACTATGTCATCAAATGAATCAAACATGGACAGCCTGACCACCCCCCGTGGACAGCCCCCCCCCCCCACCCCCTTGACACCCTCGACCCCACTGGACAATGCTGCCACCCTCGTGGACAGCCCGACCACACCCCGTGGACAGCCCGCCCACCCCCTGGACAGCCCCCCCCCCCTGGACAGCCCCACCACTCACATGGGATGCCCACCCACCCCCTGGACAGCCCCGCCACCTACATGGGATGCCCGCCCACCCCCTGGACACCCCGTACCCCCCATGGGCAGACCGCCCACCCACTAGACACCCTGTACCCCCTGGACAGCCCCACCCACCCCCTGGACACCCCGCTCACCTCCTTGGATAGCCCGCCCACCCCCTGGATTCTCCCTACCCCATTGGACATCCTGACCACCCCCACGGACAGCCCGCCCACCTGGATTCCCCGACCCCCCTAGACACCCCCCGACCCCCTGGACACCTCCAACCCCCCGGATGGCCCCACCGCCCCCTGGACATCCCGCACCCCCCTTGGAAACCCTGTATTTCCCCCGGACATCCCGCTCACCTCCTTGGACAGCCCGCCCACCCCCCGAACAGCCCGCTCACCTCCTTGGATAGCCCACCCCATGGACACCCTGTACCCCCCCCCCCCCGGACAGCCCCACCCACCCCCTGGACACCCCGCTCACCTCCTTGGATTGCCCGCCCACCCCCCTGGACACCCCGCACCCCCCTTGGACACCATGTACCCCCCCCCCCCCCGGACAGCCTGCTAACCTCCTTGGTTAACCCACCCCCTGGACACCCTGTACCCCCCCCCCCAGACAGCCCCACCCACCCCCTGGACACCCCGCACCCCCCTTGGACACCCTGTACCCCCCCCCCCCCCGGACAGCCAGCTCACCTCCTGGGACAACCCACCCCCTGGACACCCTGTACCCCCCCTGAACAGCCCCACCCACCCCCTGGACACCCTGCTCACCTCTTTGGACAGCCCACCCACCCCCTAGACTCCCCCTACCCCATTGGACAGCCTGACCACCCCCATGGACAGCCCTCCCACCTGGACACCCCGACCCCCTGGACACCTCCGACCCCCCAGACGGCCCCACCCCCCTAGACACCCTGCACCCCCTGGATACCCCACACCCCCCTTGGACAGTCCCGCCACTCCCCTGATCGTTATCATACTCCTCATCTTGATCTCCCTGAAGAATTTAAAGTATAAAACTCATGTACTCCCAACAAGATCCTTAAGGATTATGTATTCCTTGATCCACTTCAAATATCTTACTGGGGAATCCTTGAATATAGGCATTAGAAATTCTGTATCTTATTTTCTTATATACATTGTATATTTTTGTATTTATTAATATGATTCTCATATAGAGTAATGTGTCAGTTATGCTTTTATATAAAGTAATCAATTGTCATTTACCTTAATATTTTTTTGATTATACTTCAATATTATTGAATTGCTTTGAAATGAATTATTGCAACTTTTTTACAATATGGATAGAAGTTGGATGTACGAAACTGATCAGATTTCAAACGATTTTCAAAATAATTTGAACAGCTTTCTAGATTTTTCATTTGACAAGGCTTCAGATAGTGGTCGCATACACTGCCCATGTTTTAATTGTGTTGGAAGACCTTGGTTGAGTCATGACACAGTTAGCTATCATATAACCAAATATGGTTTCCAAACAAACTGTTATGTGTGGTATCACAATGAAAAGAAAATGGAATCTCAAAATGTTGATGATCCAAATGACAAGACTGAATTGGAGGGTTTGATATATGATCGGTTTCCATTTATTTGGCATCATGAGAAGGAAAGGATGTCCAGCCAACAAGATTTCGATACAAGCACACATGATGCGTCCAATGAAAATGATGATGCTGATAGGGTGAAAAAATTGAATGATTCTGCGACGACACCAGTATATCGGCAATATGGTAAAATTAAAAAGTTGGAATTTTTAATCTGATTGTTTCATGGGAAAACTATGTATGGGATTTCAAATACTGCAATTGATTACATTCTTACCTTCTTGAAGGACTTACTTCCAAATGATGCAGATATTCCCTCAAACCACTATATATCATGAAAGTTAGTTGTTGAACTTGGATTCTCAAAAAAAATTCATGCTTGCTCAAATGATTGCAGCTTATTTTGGGAGGAAACTACTGAAAGAAATGATTGTATCAAATGTGGAACCTCCCGATGGAAGCCAAAAGATGATGGATCACCATATCGTATGCCACAAAAGTTAATGTGGCACTTTCCATTGATACCCAGATTACAGAACCTTTTCAAGTCTGATGAAATATCCTTAAAAATGTGATGGCATGACACCGAGAGAAAAAAGAATAATGAAGAGTTGGTTCACCCTACAGATGGATTTTCATGGCAGAGATTTGATGCTCGATATTATGAATTTGCAGCCGACGTGCGTAATGTGATACTGGGTCTTTCATGTGACGGTTTTAATCCATTTGGGCAGATTCTTACTTTGCACAGCACATGGACGGTTTTCATACACATTTATATCCTTCCCCCTTGGTTGTGTATGAAAAAGCATTACACTTTATTGAGTATACTGATATCTGGACCTTCTGATCCTGGAAATGATATAGATGTATACATGAAACCTTTAATAAAAGAGTTGAAACTTCTTTGGTATGTGGGTGTGCCCACATACGATGCATGTTCGAAAGACATATTTCAGATGCGTGATGTGCTTATGTGGACGATCAATGATTTTCCTGCTTATGCAATGATGTTTGGATGGAGAACTACAGGAAAATTGTCATGTCCTGTTTGTATGAAGAATACTCGATTGAGAAGACTGAAATATCATCGTAGTTTTAGTTTTATGGGACATCGACGATTCTTTCCAATGAACCGTCCATATAGAAACAATCATCGAAGATTTGAAAATACCATTGAGAATGACGCTCCACCTTAGCATATGTCTGGAACTCATGTGCTTAATGAATTGAAAGATTTCAGTTATTCATTTGGGAAGGGTGTAATGAAATCTAGAAAGAGGAAAAATGTTTCCAATGATACCTGTTACAATTGGAAGAAGAAAAGTATATTCTTTGAGTTTTCGTATTGGTCAACCAACTTGTTACGTCATTTCTTAGACGTAATTCACATTGAAAAGAATATATTTGAAATGTTGCTTTCGATTCTTATAAATGTAAAGGGGAAGAAAAAAGATGATTTACGATCTTGGAGTGACTTGGTAGATTGGGTGATCAGACAAGAATTGCATCCTGTCTGTACCAGTGAAAATAAATGGCAAGTTCCATGTGCTTCTTATGTGATGACACCTGCTGATAAAAATCAATTTTTGGAAGTGCTAGACACTATTAATGTTCCTGATGGCTATTCAAGCAAAATATCAAAATGGGTCAACAGAAAAGAGTTGAAGCTGAAATCTTTGAAGACTCATGATTATAGCATCCTTTTGCATGAGTTGATTCCAATAGAAATCCAGCATCTCTTATCCAATAATGTTAGAGTCTCAGTTATTCGGTTCTGCTATTTGTTTAGAGATCTTTGTGCTAAGAGGATATACAAATCCTTCTTGCAAAAACTGTTGGCAGAGACACCATTAATTTTGTGCGAGTTAGAGAAAATATTCCCTCTATCATTTTTTACATGCATGTTGCATCTGACTGTCCATCTTCGGACAGAAATACTTCTTGGAGGACTCGTTGCTTTCCTTTGGTTGTATCCAACTGAAGTAAACATGTGCACATTGAAATCATATGTTCGGAATAGGAATTATCCCGAAGGTTCTATTGTGAACGGTTACTTGGCTCAAGAATGTATGGATTTCTGCGCAACGTATTTTTCTGATCTTACTATGAGAGTAAACAGACCAATGAGAAATGAAGAAGAACAGTATGGGAAAATTGAACCCAGTTTTCCGTCACTTCCTCAGATAGGAGGAATTCCGGGATCACATACATAGACGACATTAAGCCATGAAGAGTGAGAGATGGCACATCACACAGTGTTGTTCAATTGTGATTTGTTCGATGAGTATATCAAGTAAGTAAATTGTACATGTATCTCTTATCTTATCTCATGTAATTTTAAATATTTGTTAAACTATTATTATTTTTATCTATACAGAACATAAAGAATTGATATATAGAAAGCATCGTTCTTTATCTTTGAGAAAGAAAGAGAGTTTGCATAGAAAAGGGTTTTATGCTTGGTTGAAATTGAAGGTAAAAATATTTCTGTAATAACTAAATAAAAATAATATTTAATTAACTTTACTATTTGTTTATATTTCAGGTATTGAGTTTTCCTACAGACTCTATTTCTGAGGAAACAAGAGCTTTGGATTTTGGTCCCAATACCATGGTTCGTGCTTTTAAATCACTTGTGATCAATGGATACAAATTTATTATCACTGAACGAGAAAGAAACATGAGAACACAACATAATGGTGTTATGCTAACTGCTACAACACACTGTTATGCCAGCTCATCAGATACTAGACCTCGTTCTGAAAATGTTTCTTATTATGGAGTCGTGGAGAAAATAATAATTTTGGATTATTACTCGCATGGTCAAGTCACGATGATGAAATGGCAATGGTTTGATTCAATGACGAGGCAAGCCACCTTTATTGATGATTGTGGATTTCAAGTTATTGGCATGACTCGCACTCTTGCCACTGATGAACCATATGTATTGGCATCAATGGTGAAACAAGTTTTTTATGTCAAAGATCATCGTCATCCTAAATTCGGTGTAATTATTGAAGTAAATCCCAGACAGGTTATTGATGATGGTGATAATGAAGTTGACACTATCTCTACTGCAATTGGAAGCAATATGTTTATTACTTATGATGACGCCAATAGCTCAATTGTCAGAGTTGATTGTAAACCCAAAGTTGTGGTGGGAAATATATAGAATCATACAGTCGTGTTCTCACCAACATGTTTCACCTACATCATTCAGAGTGTATATCCTAGTACTTACCTTCAAACCGCAATAAATTTTCTTTTACTTTATGTTTTTTATCAGAATGGATTTTCTATATTTTTCTTTGGGTTACACATTAGTTATCTGTTTTTAATTACTTCCATATTTGTTTTCATTGCAGGAAATGACACCCATTGAAGAGAGGCGACGGAAAAAGATGACAGATAATAATTGTCGCATGGTACAGATGGGTGTTCCTCCACTCATCCCTATTGTGAGTATTTTATTTCAAATATAAGTATTTAAATAACTTATAATATCAATTATTTACTTATGTGTTAAACTTTTTTTCAGGATCAACCCCCTAGACGAGAGATATCTGACGAGGAGCCTGATATTGCTCCCAGTAGAGTGGCTGGTGGTAGGAGGGGGGGTGGTGTCAGAGATGGACGATCATCTAGTGGGCCCGGTACTGAGGATGGTGGTATAAGAGCTCATGGGGCGAGCGTTAGACGATCCACCACCACAGACGTATCTTCTTCACCCCATTTTGATCCTGGTGTGTCTCCAGGGACACACGGGATATTTAGACCTCTGATTTTTACACTACCAGTTGGCCAGACGTCTATTCCATCACCTTTTGCTTCTGGTTCATTATCTATGAGCTATTATATTCCACCTTCTTCGACTCCTGATGCGACATAGTATGCGTTTGAGGAGTGTACACTGAGGGACACTCCACCTATACAGGATATTCCTTCAGCTTCTGCACATTCAGTGACGCCCATTGATCTGACTACCACAGGTATATTTATCTGACACTATCAAATTTTTATACCAAAATTTATTTTATTATAACTTGTACTGATATTATTTTTCTTTAATAACAGATTCATCTACAGATAGGAGGCGGGGGAGGGAGCGTACTCGCTTGCATGCGGTATGGAACCGCCAGACATAGTTGATTGTTGAATATAAATTTGATGGACAAATGATTGAGAAATCTGGGCAGGAATGTCGGGGTTTTTTGGCGACGCTGGCCAAATAATCTGATATCATTCCGGTCAGCCCTCTCTCTTGGAGACAACTGCCACACGAAGTCAAAGATAACGCGTGGGAAAAAATATGGGTAAAAAATATATTGGATTTAACGTAGTATTTTTTTGTATTTATATGAACTAATCTATTGGGTTTCATCTTCGGTTTAACTTCCCTGGTGGTGAAGGTTCATGACCAGCACATTTAAAAGAGTTGGGAGAGCTCTGGAGAGCTTATAAGCATGACTTGTATGTTGGATGGTGTGATAGGGTGGGCACGGATTTAGAGACATTACCTATCATGGATGACTGCCCGATAGAGCAATATCGCCAAATGATTACCCATTAGGCGACTACCAAATTTAAGGTACTAATCTCATTTAAGGTATTTAAATCAGAGTTTTCATATTCTGTATTAATATAATCTTATTTATTAATAAACATTATTTAGGAATATTCTGAAAAAAAACAAAAAAAACATTGATTCAAAGAAATACCTCCACACTTTGGGGCGCACAACTATGTCAGATCATGAGAGGCAGCTAGTATGATATATTTGTTTATAATTATTCTTTAGGACTTTACCTTTTTATCATTACCTACTTAAATTATGTGATTTATTGAATATTGAATATATGATTATACTTGCACTTTATATTGTTTCAATGTCATTACAGAAGCAAAAATTGAATATTGAAGGACGTATCCCTCGAGCAAATTTTTTTTTCTCGAGTAGAAGAAAATAAGATGGAACTGCGGTAAATGAATCAACCCAAGAAAAAATTGTATGTTTTAATTTGTGTATTTCAAAGTTTAATATCTATTTTCAAATTTATTAATCTATTAATATTTTTAACAGGATTCTTTAAAGGCTCTTGATGCACAGGTTCCTGACAATTTTGGGCCACACGATCATTTATATCATGTTTTGGGAGAGGAGCACTCTGGTCGAGTACGCTGCCGACCTGGTAAGAATATAGTCCCGAAGAGGTATTAGTCCTCTCCAGGTATCCATTCTAGTACGACTGAGTTGGAACAGGCCAAGGAGAAAGCAATACAATCTGATAAAATGGTCACAGAGTTGGAAGTACAAGTTCAAACGAGGGACAAAGAATTTATGAAACTGATGAAAGCTTTATCTTCATCACTTCCACCAGAGGCTAGCGCGGCTTGTCAAACATTTATGTCGTCTATGGGTGCATTATCTAATGCACCAGGCGAATGCTCTAGTGGCGATCGAGATCATGACGTTCCTGGTGATGACGAGGATGCTGAAGAGGACGAGGGTGAGGATGAGGATGAGGACGAGGGTGAGGATAGGGCCAAGGGTGAGGATGGGGTCGAGGGTGAGGATGGGGCTGAGGATGAGGATGAGGTCGACGATGAGCATGGGGACGATGACGAGGATGACGACGAGGACAGAGATGGCGGTGAGGATGAGGCCGATGATGATAGTGGTGATGGTGATCAGGGGCAGATTGATCCATTTCATTTTTGAATTTTGTATAAATATTTATTTTTGAACATGGTTTTCCACTCTGGGGTTTTCCTCTACTTCATAGGGATGTTGTTATCAAATCTCTTTTTTGAACTTGATTCTTATTGTATGATTAGTCTACTACCAAGACCTTTAGTATTCCATGGTACTTTGATTCCCTGTATGATATCTGGTTTGATAAGTTAATATGGTCATCTTAATATTCAAAAACAATCACTCGAAATTTTGGGTGTCCATGGGCCGGGTCGGGTCGGGTCGGGTCATGGGTGTTCTAGGGCCTAAGGACATATGGTCCATAAGTACAATTTGGGGCCTAAGGACATGACATAAAAAATTAAGTGTTTTAGATCCATGGGTAATATTGGGGGTTCATTTTAAAAATAATAAAATGAGGGTTTTTGAGGTGGAAAATGATTTATTAGGTGATGAATTCCCTTGGTTAAAAAATATAAATAAGTGTGTGTATTTTTTATTATGATAAATGGATTTTAATGATAATGAAATATTGGTTAATTTCTTTGGTTAAAAAATTAATTTTTAACATTTTTATTAACTATTTTATATATTTTCATTGATTGGGAATATAATTTACAAACAAAAAATATCCTATTACTTATAATATTTATATGTATTAAATTTAGTAATTTTGAGAAATTTTTATATTCTATTATGTGAAAATTTTTCATATATAATATGAAAAATATGAAGAGTTTATATTTCACCCTTAATATCAATTATTGAAAGTACTTTTAGTTTATGGTTGGTGTCTTAGAGTGCACTAAAAATCGATTCGGATTCTATTGAAACTTTAGGATAATGATCCATGGGTCATTTGTGTCGTGTACGAGTTAACCCCTCCTCAATCTGAGGCACGGTGTAGCCGATACCACTCAAACTGTCTCACTGTTATTTGAAATGGATAGGATTTTAAGTGAAAACAACTACCGGCATACAGAAAACCGACCAAACGCATTCGGATTCTATTGAAACTTTAGGAAAATGATCCATGGTTCATTTGTGACATGTAAGAGTCAACCCCGCCTCAGTCCGAGGGCCGGTGTGGCCGGTACCACTAAAAGTGTCTTTCTTTTGTTTAAAATGGATGTGCTTTTAATTAAAATAAATAACATATGGAAAACCAAACAAACCCATTCATATTGTGTTGATACTTTATGAAAACAATCCATGGGTCATTTGTGACGTGTACGAGTCAACCCCGCCTCAATCTGAGGCACAGTGTGGCCGGCACCACTCAAAGTGTCTCACTTTTCTTTGAAATGGACAACAGTTTAAGTAAAAACAACAACTGATATACGGGAAACTGACCAAATGCATTCGGATTCTATTGATACTTTAGTACAAGTATCCATGGGTCATTTTTGTCATGTAAGAGTCAACCCTGCCTCAATCTGAGGCACGGTGTGGCCGGTACCACTCAAACTATCTCACTTTTATTTGAAATGGATCGGATTTTAAGTGAAAACAGCTACCGTCATGCGGAAAACTGACCAAACACATTCAGATTCTGTTGAAACTTTAGGAAAATGATCCATGGGTCATTTGTGACGTGTATGAGTCAACCCCGCCTCAATCCGAGGGCCGGTGTGCCGGTACCACTAAAAGTGTCTTTCTTTTGTTTAAAATCGATGCGCTTTTAATTAAAATAAATGACATACGGAAAACTGACCAAACACATTCGGATTGTGTTGATAATTTAGGAAAACGATCCATGGGTCATTTTTGACGTGTAAGATTTATCCTCGCCTCAATCCGAGGTGCGGTGTGGCCAACACCACTCAAAGTGTCTCATTTTTCTTTGAAATGGATAACAGTTTAAGTAAAAACAACAACTGACATATGGGAAATGGACCAAACGCATTCGGATTCTGTTGATACTTTAGGAGAAGTATCCATGAGTAATTTTTGTCGTGTACGAGTCAACCTCACCCCAATATGAGGCACAGTGTGTCCAGTACCACTCAAACTGTCTCACTTTTATTTGAAATGGACAAGATTTTAAGTGAAAACAACTACCAGCATACGGAAAACCGACCAAATGCATTCGGATTCTGTTGAAACTTTAGGAAAACGATCCATGGGTCATTTGTGACATGTAAAAGTCAAACCCGCCTCAATCCGAGGGCCGGTGTGGCCGGTACCACTAAAAGTGTCTTTCTTTTGTTTAAAATGGATGCGCTTTTAATTAAAATAAACGACACAGGGAAAACCAACCAAAACCATTTGGATTGTGTTGATACTTTATGAAAACAATCCATCGGTAATTTGTGACGTGAACGAGTCAACCCTTCCTCAATCTGAGGCACGGTGTGGCCGACACCACTCAAAGTGTTTCACTTTTCTTTGAAATGGACAACAGTTTAAGTAAAAACAACAACTGACATACGGGAAATAGACCAAATGCATTTGGATTCTGTTGACACTTTAGGAAAAGTATACATGGGTCATTTTTGTCGTATAAGAGTCAACCCC
Source organism: Viscum album (assembly GCA_963277665.1). Taxonomy (NCBI): domain Eukaryota; kingdom Viridiplantae; phylum Streptophyta; class Magnoliopsida; order Santalales; family Viscaceae; genus Viscum; species Viscum album. The sequence continues at coordinate 89,705,756 of OY728127.1, read as the reverse complement.
GCCTCAATCTGAGGCATGGTGTGGCCGGTACCACTCAAACTGTCTCACTTTTATTTGAAATGGGCAAGATTTTAAGTGAAAACAACTACCAGCATGCAGAAAACTGACCAAACACATTCGGATTCTGTTGAAACATTAGGAAAACGATCCATGGGTCATTTGTGACATGTATGAGTCAACCCCACCTCAATCCGAGGGTCGGTGTGGCCAGTACCGCTAAAAGTGTCTTTCTTCTGTTTAAAATGGATGCGCTTTTAATTAAAATTACTAACATACGGAAAACTGACCAAACACATTTATATTGTGTTGATACTTTAGGAAAATGATCCATGTGTCATTTTTGAAATGTATGAGTCAATCCCACCTCAATCCGAGGCACGGTGTGGCCGACACCACTCAAAGTGTCTCACTTTTCTTTGAAATGGACAACAGTTTAAGTAAAAACAACAACTGACATACGGAAAATGGACCAAACGCATTCGGATTCTGTTGATACTTTAGTACAAGTATCCATGGGTCATCAGTGTCGTGTACGAGTCAACCCCGCCTCAATATGAGGCATGGTGTGGCCGGTACCACTCAAATTGTCTCACTTTTATTTGAAATGGACAATATTTTAAGTGAAAACAACTACCGGCATACAGAAAACTGACCAAACGCATTCAGATTATATTGAAACTTTAGGAAAATGATCCATGGGTCATTTGGGACGTGTATGAGTCAACCCTTTCTCAATCTGAGGGCTGGTGTGGCCGGTACCACTAAAAGTGTCTTTCTTGTGTTTGAAAAGGACATCATTTTAAGTGAATACAACTGAAATTTACACTTATCAATGATAGTCGCAAAATCTTTTTCATGAGTTGGGTAGTTTCACTCATGGGTTCATAAGTGATGAGACTCCTAAGAAAATAACCTTTCACCATATATTATAAACAATACAAGTTCAATGCAAAATTCATCACAAATCATTACATACCCAAATCTAGAATCATAAAAAAATGGGATATGAGCCAATTTCAAACTCTTATTCAACTCTAATAGGTATTTCTCATACTATTATGCCTATTAGAATTTGATGAGGAGGTGGGGGCTATTCTGGTTGGGGGGTTGTATAGGGGTGAGGTGAATTACTACATGATGATTGTTGTCTTATGAAGATTGAAATAGGGAATTGTTGTACATGACATGGTTGGAAGAGTTTGATGATTTTCTGTGTTTTCTTTGTTCTCTTTTTGGTGTTTTTTATACTGTTTAAAGTCTCTATGTGTTTTTTTATTTTATTTATCCAGGTGTACAGTGGAGGGGCTACTGGAGGGAGGGGGGCTGCTGGGCTGAGGTTCTGGAAAAACTCAATACCAACAGTTATAAACTGTTGGTATAAGGGTGATGGAATTCTGGAAAAACACTATACCAACGGTTTTAAACCATTGGTATAGGTGTTCTGGATTTCTGGGAAAACTTATACCAACGGTTTTAAACCGTTGGTATAGGTGTCTGGATTTCTGGAGAACCAATACCAACGGTTTATAACCGTTGGTATAGGTGTTGCTGGAAAACCAATACCAACGGTTGTAAACTGTTGGTATAAGTTTTCATGAAAATCACATTACTAACAGTTTAGAACGGTTGGCATAATACTTCCTAAAATTCATTACCAATGGTTTATAACCGTTGGTATACATTGGGTTAAATTTATATAACCAATATACCAACAGTTTGGATCAAACTGTTGGTATAAGGCTTTCCTCACGACTTACTAGCCAACGATTTGGAAAACTGTTGGTATAGTATATACCAACGGTTTTCCGGCCTATACCAATGGTTTTAAACTGTTGGTATAACCTTCTTTTCCAGTATTGTTTCCACCTATCCCAGTTGGGTATCCTTTATTTTGTGATTGTGGCTCGCTATCTAGGACTAGGTCTTCTCAATATCTGCTCTTGCTCCAAGATATACTGCACTAGACTCTATTTAGTTCTGATGCAGTGGCTCTAGTTGGGGTTTTGGGATGTGTTTGTTGAGAGATATTCAGTTTTCATGGAACTGAATTATGTGTTTTTCGGTTAGGGTTTTCATCTTCTTCATTGGGTGTCCTTAGGGCCTTCTGTTTTCTGATGCATTTTTCGATCCTGGTGGTTTTTTTCGGTTGCGATTGATGTTTATACTCATGATGTTTTGGATCTATTCATGATTTCTCCTCAACATCATCATAAGTTTTCTATGACGGTGTTCCTACACGATGATGTCTATCACGGTGCTGGGATGCAAATTTTATTGATGTCGTTACGTTCATAATGACTAGTTTTGTTTTTGTTTGTATGAATCCTTCCGTGATGGTGTTTCTAATGTTTTTTGTATTTTTTTTTTGAAATGATCTTGTAATGGTTGTGAGATTATTCAACTAGTGTTTATTTTGGCTTTGAGTTGTTCTGTTTGGTGTTTCTTTGGAGGCATTTAGATTCTGGGGCTAGCTCTAGCCGGCATGGATGACTTGGCAATCTTGGATGTACTAGTCCAGTGTGTGCTTGTTGACAATGACATTGTGATGATGACATTAGGATGGTGGCAACTTGTGTCTTAGACTGGTGGCCCGACGTGATTGGTGTTGCAGGTTCTATTTTAATTTCATTTTTGATTATTGATTTGGATGATGTCTCACATCATTTTGAATTGGGTATGGTGTTGGGTGTTTTGAATTTTTGAATTAAGGGTGTTTGTTTTGGATTTAATGAATGTTCAGTTCCAACTAACCCTCCATCTTACTTTTTAGAAAATTAAAAATAATGGATTGCAGGTATGTGGGATTTTATAAGGAAGAGAAAGGTGACACCTGGTATTTTTGAAAAAATGTTTGGTGTACCAACAATTTTACATAAAAAATGTAATTTGAAAACCAAATATATTCAATAATTTAATTTTAATAGATAAATAATTCAATAAAAGGGGTGTTGGATGAGTGTCTATTTCTTTTTGGGTCTTAAATTTAAATTTTTGTCCTTAGTTAAGTTTAATTTTACCATAACCGATGTAATTAATTTTAATTACTCTCAATAATAATTTTGTTAAAAAACTATATTGACCATATTAGACATTAAAAATTATTATTATTACAGATATTGAATTTATTTTTTCAAATTCCAATCATAGGAGTGGATGAAAGTAATTTTATATTAATCCCACTGTTGGGACGACACTACAGATTTTTAAAGTTATAAAAAAATTAAAAGTTTGCAATGTTTTTATATCCAATTTCAAAGAAAATTTGCTTCCAATAAACTAAATTGGACTAATTGAAAAAAAAAAATATCTAATCAAAATTTTAATCCTATTTAATATATAATATACCTTTATAAGTAAATTTGATGAAAAAACCAGTTTTCAATTAAAATCCATCATATTTAACTATTCATTAAAACAATCTTAAAGAAAAATACCAGAAAATTATAACAATCTAATTTTTATGCTTATCTTCCAAATATAATGTTTCTTTAAAAATATTAAATCTATTAACATTCCAAAGATTGTAATTAAAATGGGTTCTCAAATAAAAGGCATTAAAACTACCCATATAAAAATATAGGATTTTATGCATAAAATTAGGTTTGTTCTTATATTATGTTTTTAAAATATATTAGATGAAGAACAATAAATTTTATTGAATATATAACATATATATTACACTAATATTACTCACTAATTGTATCAAATTTAATTAATTAAGATAAAACTTTGTTGTTACCATAGAGATATTAATATTTTCCTTTATATTCAATCAATTTTCATATTCATTTCTTATTAATTAATAACATGTGAGTTTGTATTATACATGTGTAAACCATATATTTTCCAAAATTAACTAGTACTATTCATAACAACTAATTTGACTTCAAGATTATATCTAATTATTTAAATAATAACAACTTAATAATATGTTATTGTTTGGAAAAACTCGGTCATGCATGTTACAAAATCCATTGGGGAATGACAATATTTCATGTATTATAAACTAACCTCAATTTTTTTAAGATAAAGATAACTTTATGTTGTGTATAGTTCATGATTAACATGGTGGTGCATATAATGCTACACAATCATAGTGATTTAATATGAAATAAAATATTTTTAGTGTTATGTGTTATGTAAAATATCACAGAGGATAAATTAATAGACAAAATATTATTCACAAAGTCATGGGGTACTACATTTTACCCCCCTTAAATTTATTTCACCTTTTATAATTTTCTCGGTTATCAAAGGTTTAAAACATGAATGTTTCATTCATAGAACCCAAAAATCCAAAATGGATACTAAAAAATCTCATAAAAAGGGAGTGTTGGGACCCTAATAGTTACCCAATTTAACACATAAAGGGGTTTTGACATAGGATAACATAGGTTGAGAGTGAATATTGGACAAGAAATAAATGTGTAAATATTTATAGGGAGTGATTGAGGTCATCATTCACAGAAAATTGAGTGATCAATGAAATTTTAGGGGCCTCAAATTAAGATTTTTTTGATGATTTAAAAGTCCATCAATTTAACAAAATTATTCTATTAGGATATCGCATTTTATTTTGATAATAATCACGTAATTGAGTAATTTTTATATTGACCAAGATTATAAGGAAATATACTTACTTGATATATTCCTATAAACAATGTTCCAATCTTTATTTGTGATTTTATCAATTTATAATTCATCAATTACTTCATTTCATGGACATCAAAAAAATTACTTTCATGTCTAACATTCTAAAATAAACATTTAACATATCTTAAGGCCCATAAAGGAATGAAATTTATAACTATTTATATATAAATATTTCTAAAAAAATAAATAGGATTAATATATTAATCTCTAAACATAAATAAAATAATAATATTTCATCATGAATAGTTCTTCACATAAATTAATTATACCTTAACTAGGAAATTATTTTGGACAGTGGTAGGCCTGAAACCCTTATCATCATTTTTTTAATTAGTTTAAGACCCACAACTGTTCCACACTTTATTGGTAAACTAACATAAATGATTTACTTTTCTAAAACCACTCTAATATAATTCCCAAAATATAATGGAAGTCCTTGAAAAAAGATTAATCTCTAAATTTCATTTTATCCCAGGTTTCCAACAAAAACTGAGTTCACAAATACTTCCTCAGAATTTTAACATAATATTTTGATGAACGTTTTACCATATTACCCTTCTGAATGTTGAAAATCCAAAATGATTAAAAAAAGTCGTGAAATATTCTTATCAGGTATTCTCTCATATATCGAAATGTATCATTTGGTTGTCACATTCAAAAAATTTAAATACCCTCATGGTAAATTCTCATGGAACATGGTAAAAACATAAATTACCATAAATAATTATGGTGAAAACAATTTCTTCTTTATTCCATAGGTTACTGTATATATTCCTCAAATCAAAGAAATTATAATCATTATCCGTGACTTCATAAACAACTTGTCAACTAGTCCTAATTTTTTTCATGGTAATACGTGTTATCCAATTAACATATTCATAACCTATATATCCTTATTCATAAAATATTATCATAACATAAGGAATATATTTAGGGTAATATTTCTCTTAATCATTTGTTTTCCATGGACATCACTATACTATTATGTTAATTTTCTATTCTATCGAAACCAGTCAATATGTTCATGTAAATCCAAAGTGAAAAACATAAAATGAATGATACTTATATATTTCACCTTTCATATAACATAATTCTTGAATTAAAAAAAATAAAAACATTTATTTCTTCATCCTTAAGACATTTACTAGGCTACCTCATTATAATACCTTTTTCCTTTCACATTTCAACTTTAGTCTCATCCTCATCATCAATGTGGCCATTACACATACCACCATGCTAATCCTCTTCAAGAGAATTCATCTTGGGACATTGAGTTACATAATGAACATTTATTCCACACATAAAACACATTACCTTCAATAATATCTTTTTTAAACCAATATTATAATCCATTTTGTTAACCCAAATCATCAATTTTTTCTTGCATTTAATTCCTTTGTGTCCTTCTTTTCCACTGTCAAAACTTCTTCATATTCCTATAATACATTCACAAAGGTGATAATTTCCATATTTTTCCTCAAAGGAAACAAAATAATATTTTCTCCATTGTCCCAATTACCCAATCTCTCTAAAAAATCATTCTTTCTCATCCTTGGGGAGTCTGAGAGTTATTTAAGGTATATATTGTTAATCAAGTTCCTTGAAACCTTATTAGGAAGGATCACAACATCTTTCACCCTCGTGATCATCCCATTAGACTTCTCATCAACAAAAAATCCATCCCATTAAACATTAATCTAGTTTCATATAGTATTCACTATTTACAAAAACCATAAACAATGTGTGGGAAATACATATAATTATAGAAATACATATAATCATTAATTTAATTATATAAAGGATGTCTAAATCATGACACCTTCCATAATTTATGACTGCCAAGGTTTTTCCTAGTTTTTTGATATCCTACTCATATTTAAATCCTTTATAATTTTTATGTATATGTTTATGAATTACAAAAGAACATCCCTTAGGTGTGTCAAACTAGGTTTGCAACAAGGCTTGATGTCACGACCATATTACCCAAAGTATAGCCCAAAACTTCTTGATAGGGTTTTTATGCCTAGGTAAATCAATTCCAGAGCCATGTCCACTTTTATTATCTAGATAGGTATGTATTATTAAGAAACCAGTCACTGAATCCTTTTCCAAAATTTAGAGGAATTTTCCTAAACATTGACTTGTCATTATACTTATCCATATAGACATCCCAAAATATATCCATATAAATATTCATAGGAATATAACTAATGGTTTCTCATCCTAGATTAATAATTTTGACTAAATATTTCATTTTTATCAATATATAGACCCATGATTTATATAAATGGATATTAAACCATTTTAGATGAATATTTAGTAAATTACATTATTACATACCCAAGGACTGTAATAGTATAGTGTCACTGGAATCACGAAAAAAATAATCTATCAAGGGGAAAGATCATCTAAATCTATTATAATGATCTCCACCTTTATAATAGCTTTGTAAACCCTTTCATAATAACCTAGGTAAAGGAAATATATGAAGGGGTGAGCTTAGATGCTCAATAAGTTTAAATAAAGGAAATGTATAAGCATCACATGGTCAAAGGGTATGGAACTTGAGAATAAAATTTGAATATCAAACCCTGTTTATTAGAAATCATAATAATGACTGTCAATTCATAAGACATAGATTATAATATAATTAAAATCATAAGTCATGGAAGCACAATATATGAAAAAAACATGGATTTGTAGAAAACATATAAGTATATAATATGATTTCCATAGTATCCAAGGAATCACTTCCAATTACATTTTTTTGTACTAGGTTCACTCCCCATACCATATTAGTAGCCATGGTTGAATCCCAGAGACAACATAATATCATGATTTCACTAGTAGTACCAATCTTGTAGTTATGGTTTAGTCTCATGGACATCTTAGTAATCAAGGTTCATTTCCAAAAAAATCATATATAATATAATGAGATATAAACCATTATCCAATGAAATGGAAGGATATATAGGTCCCACCTATATCATAATGAAATAATACATACATATGCCACATGAACACAAAGAATAATATCATAACCCATGAAATAAAATAGGTATAAAGTTGAAATCATATCTAACCTTGTGGAAATAGAAAAGTTCCATAATCCTTTCATGTGAATCATAACCCATGGAAGTGAAATGGATTTCATAAACATGTAACCCATGAAATAGATATATTTTTCAGAAAGATAATGACATTAACAATAACCCATTCACTGAAAGAAAATTAATGTGACCTTTAGATCATTTCCTAGAAAGGAATGATTGACATCACCAGATGTCATCTAAGATGGAATATTATTTGGAAATATCTTTCAAAAAAAATCATGAGTATTATATCCTTACTTTTTTTAAAATTATTTTTTATACATAGATCAATTTCATAATAATTTTCATAGAAAATACACTGAAACATATAATGGATACTTTCATTCCTTTTGAAAACTGATTACCTTGAAAATTTATTGAATTAGCTTCAAATTATTTATAAAAAGATTTTTTATTAATAAAAAATTAAAAAAATATAAAGAAAATTTAAAATTTATTGAAAATTGTTTACTTGAAAAATATAAAATAATCATGAAGATGATATGAAAGCTATTTCATTAAAAATATATAGAAACTAATAAAAAAGTATCCAATAAATTTTGAAAACAATTTTATTTGAAAAAATATAAAAGTAATTTCAAATAAGTTTAGAAACAATTTTACTTGAAAATTATTTAAAAACAGTTTCCAAAAAATTATCTGTTGAAATCTGAAAAGGAAGATTCAATGAAATGGAAAAGAGTAAATCTGTACATGTCATATGAGGTGAGAAAGAACATTCATTTTGGATGGTAAAAAGGTTAGAAAAATTCATTTTTATGATGGATAATATAATACTAGTTTTAAAAATTAAATAAAAGAAAATGGAAAACAATATTAATGATCATATTATATTAGTAAAATATTCTCTTGATAACTTTTTAGAAGTCATGGTTTTTAAGGACAACATATTTCTGACCGAAGTTATGGTAAAGTCAGGTTTTCTTAAAAATTGATTCACAAAAATATTTTGTACCAATGTGAAGATGGAATGGTACCAATATATGAATAATTCATTAATAACTATAGATAATAAAATTAACAATTGTTCTTGAGAGATGGATCGTATGACTTCATCAAATGAAGCATAAACACAAACAATATTGAAAAGTGACGAGCTTGTCTCATTATATTCCATTAACTTGGTAACATGGGATCATAATATCAAGGTAATAAAAGTAAATTACATAAAAATTAAAATACAAAAATATTAAATTAATGATAAAAAATGTAAAATAGAAGTTTATAAACCATGAATAAAAATTTAGGTTCATAACAAAACATGAGTCATAAAGAATAAATATTCAGACAAAACTACTTCACCGATTTGGTAACTTTTGAAAAATAATCCCCATGATAGAATGATCATAAAATAGATATTTGAATAACCATAAATTTATTCATAATATACATATAATACAATCAGGGGTAGTACATACACAACAAAAAAGTAAATAGTGGTGAACAAAACATGCTTCTCACAGAAATAGAAATTGAGATAAAATCACAGTACCCTGTGTCTTGACTCCTTTAGTACTCATTTAAACCACTAGTATAATAAATATAAATTTATTATAGATATTTTACAGAAACATATTATTATATATAATATCATATATGATTTTTTTAAAATAATATATTACCCACTTGTTAACTATCATGTGTTTAGGTTTCACTTTTAATAATATTCGCATTGCTATTCAACTGTGTCCAAATTTGTAATATCATTGGTCCTAATAATTATATCATGATTAATGAATGTATAAAATGATATAAATATCATTTATATCTATAATATATTTATTATAATAATATATAGAATATAAAAGTATTAAATGTAATACATTGTTCAGGGAGACTGTAAGTTGTACATACGCATGAACGTTGTTCCCTTTTTATTGTTGTATTGAATGAATGAAGGAAAATGAAATATATGTGTGTGTCTATATATATATATATATATTATTGTAATATTATCATTATAATGACATATATATCATATATTTTCACTAAAACCATCCTTAATACATTCCATGTAGTGTGTGAATGAATAACTTCTTTTTAGGGAGGTGGTAGTCCACACTTCCTTAAAAAAAATTATCACATTTACACAAAATGTAATTTAAAAGGATGTGAATTGTAAAAGTATTAAAGAGGATTAAATACATAATAAATTTAATATTTAATATATAAAATAATATTTTTATCCTAATTTCCACTATGGGAGGTGGGTGGAAAAATGAATAATCATAGTTTTGTGAGGCGGAAGTTCTCTGTGCACATAAATAGTATTTCCATTACCCATTAGATGGAGGTGTGTGTAATTTTATGTAAATTTTATTTGTAAAAATATCCTAGTATATTGATTATATACTTTTTTTATACAATCATGGAATAAGGATATTGGAAGAGGTAGAGAATTATAATAAAATATAGGAGCTTGCGAGAAGGCATTACCTCTTAATCGGGTAACTCCTTTTGGTTTGTAAAAAAAGAATTTCCTGTAAGAATTTATTCTAAAATATAGGATTAAAAGGGGAATTTAGGTATATTTTGAAGCTTAATGGGTAGATATTGGATTAAAATATGTGGATTTAGAGGTTTGAAGTAGAAGGAGAGGTGGTGGTCATTTATAAAGAAGGTAAAGGACACACATGGTGTTTATGCAAAAAAGTTAGTTGTACCCATGTTTTTATGTAAAAAAGTCATAATAAACAAACAAAACTCCATAATTTAAGGTTATTGGACAATTAATGTCCATTAAATGTGGTTTTCGATGTTTCTAGGTCGTTTTGTGTCTTAAATTTATGTTTCAATCTTTCGTTAAGCTTAATTTTACCTCAATTGATGTAATTATTTTTATTTACTTTCGCTAATAATTTTGGTCAAATATAATGTTGAACTTATTAAAAATTATAAATTATCTTTATTCCAAATATAGAATCCATTTTTTCTAGTCAAAATCAATGTATTGGCATAAATTAATTTAAAATTATTCCTTATAGTGGGACAACACTGTGTGTTTTTAATATAAAAAAAAGTTTAAAAGTTTGGTACGTTTTTATATCCAATATTAACATAAACTACTTTAGTTAACCAAAATTGGATTAATTTATAAACATGTTATCTAATTAAACTTTAAAACAAATTTAATAAATTATTTCACCTAAAAAAATTAGATGAATGAGCTGTTTGGAATTAAAATCTAGTATTATTAACAAATCATTAAAAAATGAATCCTTACCAAAAACAAAAAAATCATAACATATTTTTTTTATAATACAAATATAAGATTTATTTTGACATGTTAAATTTATTAAACTTCAATAAATCGTATTTAATATGGGTTCCTTCTTAAAATTCGTTAAAACAACCATTATAAAAATATATGTTTTTATGCATATTATTCGGTTTGTTCTAATCTTATCAATATCAAATCTATTGTATTATTACCAAAAATATTTGATTGAGAATATAAAATATATATATATTAAATTAATATTACGTAGTAGTTTTAGTTAATTTAATTTATTAGAGTGAAAAAAATTTCTTACAAAAAATATTAATATTTTTCTAATATTCAATCAATTTTCATATTCATTAAAAATTAATTGATAACTTATGAATTCATATTATCTTTTTATAAACAATATATTTTCATAAATTATTTATTTATATTCCAAACATCTATTTTAACTGTTAGTTTATATCTTATTTTATTGTAAATTAATATTTAAAAAATATATTATCGTGTGGTAAAACTCGATCATGTGTGTTACACAATCCATTTAGGAAATTCATTGTTTCATGTAATGAAAACTAGACTCAGTGATCTATGTAGATGATGTTAAAATTTATGTTGTGATTAGTGCATGATTAACTTGGTGTTTCATATAACTCAATACAAACATAGTGATCTAATATAAAAAAATCTTAGGTGTTATGTGAAATGAAAAATATCTCAAAGGTTAAATTAATTAGAAAATAATAATTCACAAAATCTCAGGGTGTTATAATCAATACCTCAATAATTTGTCCATAAATAGTTATTACCAAAAATATAAATTTTTATAAAATCATATTTCAATGTTATTGATACTCTTTAATATATGATTATTAATCATTAAAGAAAACTAAGGTTGATAAATACATATATGGTTCATAAAATCCTCATAAAATTTTGAATATATAATAACACAACAAATATATATCACTCAATATTCATAATAGGTAGGAATGTCAGTATTTATTTTCTATTCAGATGTCAATTTCATTTTCCTGGGTAACATAATTAAACTCCCTTTTTCTATCATAACATGCATATACTATGATTCTAAACCATTTATCTATACACACTTATTCTAATATAAGAAATAGGTTTTTCTATATTTTTACATTTCAAAGATTAATTTTCCTAATAACTTATCAATTAATTATTTAAAAAACTAATATTAATTATAATATACAAAATATTAGTAATAAAATATCAATAGAAATATATCATCCAATTATTCACCATCCTTTAACATATGATAAATTCAGTTCAACATATGACTCTATTTCATTAATCATTGATTATTCTTGGTTATTATCCTATTTGGTTCCCTATCATGATTATTTCTAATCATACTAAAATATTTAATTATTTTTTTTATTATATTTAATTTTATTTGACAGTAACATATCAATCTGAAGTGTAAAACATGGTTTAATGATAGGCCTCTAAATCATTCACCAGGGGAAGATTAAGGAAACCCAATATCTCATTTTCAGGGTTATTAAAATTGCTTACATAAGTTCTAGACCCTTTATCATGATTTTATATCCTCGTAATGATGTCATTTCTAGAATACACACACAATATCTAAATTATCATAATTAATATATATAATTTAAAATGTTGACTTAGCCCTTAGTCTTATCCCTATGGTTCTCAAAATGTTCTCCAGATTAGAATCTAAAATAAATAATCCCTCCTTTGATTTAAATTGATCTGACCCAAGATAAATTAACACAATTAAAATATAATTTTAAATTAATATGCATTACATCCCATTTGTAGTCTCAAATATTATAAAAATATAGGGATAGTGTCTTGTAAAATTATCTACATAAATGACAGACTTTTGGACACTTTTATACCGGCTCCTGTTTGGAATCCAATAGACACAGGATCAAATCCAGGCAGGGACTAATTTCCGGTACTGTAGCAGCACTGTAGCATCACTGTAGCAGCGGCAGAACTATAGCGGTAGCGACACTGTAGTGGTAGAGGTCTTGTAGTAGGAACTGTAGTAGTGGTCGTACTATAGTAGGTATTGTAGCAGCCCAGGTACTATAGCAGTACTATTCACCAGGGGGCTCTTTGTGCCAAAAAATTGGGATTTCAAGCCTTATCATCAGGCCACTTGGCCTTGATACCTTGTTCTATGTAATGAGTCTCCCTCTACCTAGTTTAAAGAGTTATTTTCTTTAAATAATAAAATGAGGCCTCATCCCCTACCTTTAAAAAAATTATAACCTCTCAACATTAATCCCTTAATAAACACATCACTTGTAATATTATTATTTTAATCCTATGTAAATAAAACATATTCATATGGTGTGTTTGTTTTCTCAGTAAGGGGTGAATAATAGATATCCAATTATGGATATATATGTGAAAAAAGAATATATGTGTGAGATAATAACAAATATTCATGAATAGAGTATTCAAAAACAATAAAACATACAATACTGATCATAATAACTAATAAACCATAACCAATGTACATTTCAAAAAATAAGAATATATAATAAACATGGGTATATGAATTTGAAAATAGTGGATCAGGCATCATAATATATTTACCCTAGTGGATCATACTTCTCTCATCAATTTCCCTTGATGGATCATACTTCACTCCCATATTTTAGTTGGTATATTGATTCATCATAACAAATTTTTCATTATCTCATGAGATAAAAATCATTACCTAATAAATTAGAGTGAAATATAAGGATCAATCTTCTCATAAAGAAACATAATAATTATTTGTGAAATATGATTTTAATAATTCAACATATCATGAAATGACATGAGGGAAACTCCCTTTCAATTATAAAATCATAATGGAAAAAATGAATAAAAACGTGATTCACTACATTTATAAATGGTTTAACATAAATTTTCTTCGTGATTTTAAATTGGTTATACCAAAAATAAAATTATAAATAAATATAAATTCATCAAAAAATAGTATTAATTTCTTGAAAACCAATCTTCTCAAAAATAAATCCTTCCTAAATAAATCAGATATTGTGGATAAATAATAAATGTGTATTGATTCATTAAATTTATATTAGGAATTAATTATAAAGATATGATTACATTAAAATTCCATTTTCCAAAAGGACGCATTTGATAAATTCAAATGATAATTAGTCAAAATCAATATTTGGGAAGATATATCAATATTGAATCCAAGACAAGGCATAACGACTATAATAATTTAATCTGAATACGTTTTTAAAATATTTTTTTCATAAAAAAATAAAAAGTAAAGGATCCTTGAAAAATAAATATTTGTTTCAAAAAGATTATGAGAAAATAAATTTTAAATCATTTACTATTTTAAAATAATCCATCCAAAAAGGAGACTTGGAAATGATATAATGGTTTCAAAATGATGAAATAATAAGTATCTATTAAATTTTACAAAAATAATTTCTAATAAAAGATCCATTAATATGATATATATGTCTGAAATTATTAATTGAGTTCTTCAAATGATTTTTAAATTTTTTTTTGGAATCATAAATAAACAATCTTTGAAAAATAAATTAAGGTTTTAAATATGTGATATTCAAAAAAATAAAATAAAAATTACATCTTTAAAAATCATTTTTACAAATGGATACATTGGAATGATATAAATCATTCAAAAAGATGATGTTAATATTTTGAAAACATTTACTTGTAAAATATAATATATAACATTTATTCATTCATAAATATTATAATGGTTTCAAATGTAAATTAAAATATTTCCAAAAGTAATGAATTTGAAGAATAATATTCACTATTATATCATTGAAATGTAATGATGATTAAAAAAATAAAATATGTATTGGAATATAAAAAACATGATTTAAAAACTATATATATTTTTTAAAATATTTATATTTAACTTTTTTTGTAATCCAAAATCATAAAAAGGTTATTATATTATCATGTTTAAAAATTTTATTGTGAATTATGGGGATCATAAAAAATAAACCATATTATAGTACAAAAAAATCAAGGAAGAATTTTATTGAAGGAATTTTTGGCTGTAGAGGAAAAAATATATTTTGATGAAAGAAAATTTTTCTTTAAGACAGAAAACATTTTTTTTCATAATTTGCATTATCATACTTGGGAGATTACCAGAGTTGTAAAGACTACATGTAATCTTACATTTGACTAGAGTGAAAATATGTATGGGAGAAAATTTAAACACATATGACAGTAGTTCTGTAGAACTGTAGGTTTTTGGGTTATATAACATGTATTGTAGTGGAGTAATACAGAAATAGTACTATTTATTTTTGAATGGGAATTTTCGGCCTAAAAGAAATGAACATCATCTCATAAGGCCTTCGAGACATCCAATCCATTCTAGATGTAGAAACGTCATAATATGGAATGATTTCTAGACACATGATATCGTTCTCTATAATAGGAATCATGGCTAGTAAAGACAATTATAGGGACAGATTGATCTATTATAATGACAAGTTACAAAAAATTCCATCAATACCAGGAATTGTTTTTCTCTACACTAAGAGATACTAGATGATCATACATAAAATTTTGGGAGCTAAGAACCATTATTGAATCATATTTTTGGGAGACCAAGTTTTAGTGATTTCATTTTTTGGGAATTCAGGTCATGTATAGGGCCTCTTTCCTCTCTGATTATGTGTCACGTTACGGTTCCCTATCGACTTTATTGATATCAAATTATCTAAAAATAAATAAAAATATAATGCTTTTGGGATATTGATGGAAGAAGGTGTCTCATTGAAGAATATTATATCAACTCTGAGATGAATCATCCCTATATAAAAATAAAAAATTTGATTGATTCATGAAATTACAAAATTTTCCAAGGGGATTATAATCAAGTAGATAATTTATTAGTAAATATGAAATAACTTGAATTGAGAAATCAATTGTGGATTGAGTAAAATTAAAATAGAAACCACAATAATGATAAAGAGATCAAAATTGTAGATATTAAAACATAAATCAAAATTATTTAATTTTTAAATGAAAAAATAATATACTCCATATGAAAAAAGTTAGTTGCATCATACAAATATATTTCAATGAAAGGAATTTGAGACAACTTATCATTAGCGACATTAATACCTTCAACTCAAAACTATTTAATTTATTTGATTTCAATGTAAATAATTAATATCATGAAAAGGGGGATAATTATATAGAATAATATTGTTTCAGTAGATATATAAATCTAATGAGGGTATACTGTATAATAGGAAATTTCTATATGCGATGATAATTTGATATAATAAATCCATAAATTTTTCCCTTAGTTGAATACACACTAAGCTCTGGTACAAAAAGAATAAACATCTTAATCACCAATTTGGATCATATTTATTATAAAATATCTTGTACAAAAATTATCTAAACCATTTCTCTATGACTATATTAGTTAGTTGTTATCATATTTTGATGTCATGTTTGAAAAATCATGATCATTTTGAACAAGTTTCACTCTAGAAATGTTGTTATTTAATCCTATAAAAAGTATTATCAATCCAAAATACTACATGAAACGTGAATTGATATTTTTATATAATGTATATTAAAAAATATTTTGAATTAAAATTTTCTTGTTTTCTATATTGATAAATTCTGCAATAGACATGCTTCTATGAAGTCTTACAAACGTACATCAGTATTAAAATTAATGAGTTTAATAATATTGTTACAATTTCAAAAAAAATGAAATAATTTTTCTAAATATTTATACTTTATGTAATTATTAAACTAGTTTTCATATTTATCAATTATATTATATAGTTACCAGTTTTCATTTTGATGGTTTGATAGATCGAAACATGAACGAACCATAATAATTCGATGACTATAATTGTGAATGTGTTTCATTTTTAAATAATAATATTATTAAATATTTATAATTATCCTATTTATATAATTATAATGTGGTTAGTAATTTTTGATAAATATTAAAAATAATAATGAATTTAGATGATGAATGAGATATGTTACTTCTGAGTGGAAATAGTCCGCACAAATAATAATTACTGTTTTCATTTCTCAATGAATAAGGGTGAAAGATTTTAGATAATAATTATTAACTTTATAATCATAATTATATTTGAAATTTGAAATTTATTATTCATTTTGATCCCTATAATCCTTGATTAGGATCGATTTAAAAAAAATTTGTTCCTTCATGGGGGATATAGTATGAAGAACACAAGAAGGATAGTTTCATTTATGTTAACATAATAATGAAAAGAGGTTAATATTTATTACATTACAATAATAAAATTTCATTTATAAAAATAATTTTTTCTTTATATTATAATTTTACTATTATGGTTGAGATATTATCAATGAAAAAAAATATGTTTGAAAAAAATTATCTTGTAGGGGAATGAGAGTTCATGTGGAAGAATTCATTGAAATGGACTACATTGAATATTTTATTATTAGAATAATATAATGGAAATGGAATAATATTATATGAGAATAAGGATGTGAATATTTTAAATATGAAACATAATTTTATGAATGTTCTTCAAGGTATGGAAAAAGGCATATTTTATAATCACCGAGAATAGATTTTTTTAAAAAATATTTTAACATAAAATAATGGGAGAAAATATTTTAAAAATAATAAAGACTACAAAAAGGAAAATAATAGAGTGGGTGATGTTATAATATCTATAATCCATCAAAAAAAATGGGAAATTTAATTTGATAAATAAAATTAAGTCCATTACTCATAGGATTTTCACAGTTACAATTTATTGGTTTTTACCATGGAACAAAGATTTTTCTTATAAAATTTAATTTTAGCGGAAAAATAATATGTAAGTTACTGAATAATTAGTACCTTGTGATTTTTAATATTATATCTATTTTTTTAAAATTTAATTATATATGTAAGAAAAATAAATTTTAATATTATTGTATGTTATAAGGAAAAACCATTTTTATAAAAAAAATATGTT
The DNA here is from genome assembly GCA_963277665.1 of Viscum album. NCBI lineage: Eukaryota > Viridiplantae > Streptophyta > Magnoliopsida > Santalales > Viscaceae > Viscum > Viscum album. The sequence goes on along the minus strand of OY728127.1, from coordinate 89,687,754 downwards.
TAAAAGTAATACAAATTATGTAATTATAAATATAATTTATCCTCATGAAATAATTTTTATTATTATATAAAATTAATTTTAGGTACCTTAAAATTTAATCCACAAACAAATTTAAATAAAAATTATTTAAGTAATAAAAATATAGAGTCATGTTTTTTATTTGAAAAAATTACATGCTAAAATAAAAATATAAACATAGGATTCCAAAATAAAAAATAATATTTTTAAATGTATAATATTATCTATAAATGGATAATGGATCCTAAAAAATAATTTACATATAATTATGATATAGAAATTACTTCATATAGACAAAGATAATTTGATTTCTGTAAAAGTATTATTTGTTACTATTCATCTAAAAGTCATTTATTTTAGAAAGAATATATAATATTTATATGTGGATTTTAGAAATTAAACTACAATTTTAAAATTAAAATACTTAAATATTTAAATTTTAAATTTATTTGAAGATTCAAAATATTAATTAAAACTATTTTTATAAAAGAAATTATTTTTTAATCATTATGTGTTATCAATATTACATCACAATAATTTCTAACTTAATGAATGTGAGTGCATTTTTTCAAGCATTATAAAAATCTTATATTTGAATCATTATAATTATGAGGGGATAAATTAAATTTAGTAAAAATTGAAAATATTTATTTCAGAACGAATAATTTTTTATTAATATTAAATCACTGTAATTATCAGTCCTCTAAAGATATAAAATTTTATTTATTTTCTATCATTAATTAAATATTTTTTATTTATCAAATAAATTATAAATATTTTTCATATAATGTTTCATTGATTATTTTAGTTTAGTTTATTTAAATTATTTATCTAAGATGTTAATAATTTAGAGAAAAAAATATTAAAAAATATTTGGTGGATACATCATTGACCCTATTGGGATTTGTTTCGAAGAGTTTTAAAATTTTAAATAGAAATAAATATAAATTTTTTGTGATACGTTTTAATGAGGATATGTTTTTTAAAACATTGATGAAAATTATCAGTTTGAACAAGTAAATTTTGTTTTTAATGAAAAATGATGGGTTAAAACTCCAAATTATACAATGTTCATGAATTTTGAAGATCAGGGGATTTTTTTCCCGGAGTGATTTGTTTTAAAATATTATAAAAATTTATATGTCATAAATTTTAATATTTTTAAATTTCATACATTGTTCTTAATTGATGTTATTTCTGACGAAGTTATAGTGACTGAAATGTATAGATAAAAAAGTGTTTGTGGTATGAAAATAGGTAGAAGGTTTTCTAAATTATCATGAGGATTTGAAAATTTGAAATGATACCTAATATTTTCAAATATCTAACTAGTTTTCAAATTAAATTGAGTTACTAGATCATATCATTTAATTTGTCCTGGAATGTGGATAGTTTTTAGAGTAAAATATTGTATTTTTTCATGTGTTGTTACATGGATGTATGTGCTTTTAGAGTGTGTCCTATAATATATCTAAGTATATAACTTTAGTTTAGAAAACATTAATGGAATATATTTATGTTTTTTGGTTTCTGTTATATACATCCTACAAAAGCCTCAAATAATGTTAAAAATATTGTAGTTTAAGATAACACATATGAAAGAGCCTCTTGTTTATTTGGTATTTTCCATTAAGTGGTCTGCAGTACCTAGACTTAGAATGCCATAGAGGATAACAATGTTCAATCTCCTCAAGATTCATTGATCGTAATATAATTATACATGAATTGTTTTGTTTAGTGGATATATCCCATGACTATGCTGGATGAGAAGCCACTGAGTTCAAGATACCACTTTGGTGATGAGTTTTTAATGATGATTTATCGAATTTATTTATCAATTCCTTAAATTGTGGTCTCACTCGTAACGCATATCAGTTTATGGTTCTTTTACAGAACCCCAACCATTATTTCCCTTGTGGTTATGAGAACATGGTTGGTATTGAATATTTTTTGGGATACTATTCATAATTCCATATAGAGATAATATCATATTTATATTTTGGTGTTTTGGATTTGGGTGAGGATCGGTTATGGTATTCTTTCCCATATGGCATATAATAATTGATATTTTTATGTACTATAATTTTTCATATCAATTCATTGAACCTATGGATTGAACTTCTACGAGTACTTTATTATCTTTGATGTTCACTCAACATTGTTTTATTTTATTAATTTTTTATTATTCATGGTCTAGGATATGTTTTTATTTTGGTAGGATGGTTTTGATATTGAGAATCATGGGTAATGTTACTAGGTAATTGGGATGATTGATTTGATTTCTATATTACCATTATCACAAGAAGGATGAGATTAGATATTGTGATCACTATAATGAGGTTCTCTGTGAGCTGAGAACCAATTTACTACACATTTGGTTATGTATCTCATGTTTACATCCATTTTTTAATTATAAATGGTCTTTTATAGTCACTACATTCTTTAATTACATAGGTATGTTATTTTTTTGGTTACATGATGATGTAGAAATATTATTTTATGGGTTCTTCTTGAAATTCATTTCTATTGATCGAGTAATTTGATGGAAACTATTTGTATGAGGTGTGATTATATGTTTTACAAGGTCTAGTAATATTTCTGTGTTATCACTAACCCTTATCACCATTTTTTATGGTGTGGATATATTATAAGTATGTTGACCATTTGTATAATTTAGAAAATTTTAGAGGATGAAATTATAATGTTAGGGAGACTTGTGATAGCTATAAGTGATGGTTATTTTATATTTTATATCATAAAAATGTAATTTTTAAATTTATAACCATTTTTATGAAATTTAAATATTTAATTTTATATAACATTTCATTATTAGGGGAAAACATTGTGGGTTATTTGTGTAAGGAATTCATTATTTCATTTTTTAGAATTTTTTTTCTTCCTGAGTAGTGAATTTTTCTTTCAAAATGATGTCAAATCCAGTATAAACTATAGAATTTAATTTTAGATTTTTTTGGTACAATGATTTTACATTATTATGGGTAGACAAGAATCTAGTCACTGAGTAGTACTATAATTTCAAAAACTATTTTGTCATTATTGGTTAATTATTTAGTAAAATGTGATGCCAAAATATATAAATGTGCTATTATTATATAGTTTATGTCATTATTTTGGATTAAAATCTCTTAAATAATGCATTTTATACCACTGATCTACAGAGTTTTCATTTAAATCATATTTTATAAATTTTCCACATTTACAATTTAACTCTGGTTAGTTTTATATTTTCTCCTCATTTGTGTAACCTCCATAAATGACCTTGGTAGGTCATTTATCCTATTATCTTGTATTTAATGACTTTAATTTTTATCTGGGGCACTAAATATTGTCTTCCCCTATATTTCCATTTTTCTTTTCATATTTTGATCTCTCTATTTGATATCCAATTTTATAAAAACCATAACAATTTTGTGTTTTATGAATTAGGGTTATATAAGAGTATAACGATATTAATTAGGTTTTGTTAGAGAATAATATGATTCATTCTAATTTGGGTTTTCATTCTCATAGGAATAAAAATATTATAATAAAATTCATAATGGAAAAATTTCCGGTGTTTTGTGTCATTCCATTATATTACGTGACATCAAATGATTTTATGATTAAAAATTATTATATCTAAATTCTATATATATATATTACCTATGAGTGGTATAGAGTATTTTTTAGAATTGTTCTCATAATATTAAAGGTTTTTTTGTGTTCCACGAATTTCATAAAATTCCTAAGTAGCTATTTTAAAGTAATAAAATTGTTTTAAATGGATGTTTGAATATAATATTTTCTAAAGATATTATTTTCTTATGAAGGGATGATTAATTAACAGTGGTAGTGTTATCTCATATCTAATGATGTTGATATATGTTATTCAAGTTGTGTTTCTATTTGATTTTAAAAGAGAACGGGTGATTTTAATGGTGTATCTAGGACTAGGTAATTTCAATGATTAAAAGGTTTTTGATTTAGATATGAGTTCTTGGAATTACAGTCCTATTTACAAAGGATTTTTTGTACTATATTAAAATGTAATGATTTTTTATAGTTATTACCCTCATTATTAATCCCTATTAGTTATGTGATCATTTTTATTGATTGTCACACCATTAGGTAATGTCAATTATTAAATCTTGTGCCTGAAACTGAAAGATGATGTTTCTTGGTTGGTTTATAGAGTTGAGATATGGTTTATTAAATTTGATTAAAATTTCGATTTATGTGATGAGAATACAATTAATTGGTTTTTTTACCTTACCTATTATGATAACAATCTAAACATAGTTAGATATGTAGAGGTTATATATGTTTGTTATTATAAAAATTTTGGTGTAATATGGTCTATTTTTTAATATAGTTAAAGCATCATAGGTGTTTATTTTCAAACTGATGTTCTAAAATTGTAATAATATGATTGTTTTGGATTAATATATGGGCCTATATAGAAAGTGATCAATGGATTATTTTCATTGATTCATGAATTCTTGATCATTGTTAGTTTCCAATGAGGATTGATTTTTTATGTTGTTTTTGTGTATGTAGTTAAGTATTCATTTTTTCAACTAAATTTCAATTTGGTCACATGATAATATCGATTGATTATAAAATTTTATAAAATATCACACTTAATATATTAGTTCATAATTTATATACAAATTGTTTTTAATATCTGTATTAGTTTTCATTTAATATTATTAATATATAGTCTATAAAATGTAGTATTATTAAAAAATTACACGTTTATTTTAAAATATTTATTTAAAAATATATTTTTTAAAGGGACATTAAGTGTTTTTTTGTTTATGAAGTTTAAATTCATTCATTAATGGTTTTGAGTGAAATATTAATGGTATTTGTTTTAAAATATTTGTTTTTAAATGATATTTTACAGCAAATTAGACACATTTTTTCAAAATAAAATGTAACCCTACTCCTGACAGAAATAGATTATCCATGATACATATTTTATGTTATGTGATTATGTTATTACATACTTTTATTACATATGATTATACTTGAATTAATGGAATATAATATGATGGAAACTATATAGAATCATTTTTTAAATTCGATGAGGAATTTTCATTCAAACAGTTTATATACACATGGATGTCTGTTGTGTTCTACTTGTATTTAATATTTTTGACCTTGTGTTATATCATATTATTTTATTGTTCAATAAGTATGGTGATCTGTGTGTTGGTGTACATTGAGTTATCATGGATGAAATCAATTATTTTGGTTTTAGTTTTTGTTTTTTTAGACTCTATATAGTATAATTCATCACGGGGTATTATATCAATTTTTCATTATTTCTTATTCTGTTATATATATATATAGTTTTTATGATCAAGTTACATATCATTTTACGCATTTTTATTTTACAATTTATTTTTTTAATTAAATATTTATTTAAATATTTGAATTTTATATTAATGGATGTCATTTATCTTGATATTTCACGATTTTTTCCCAATAATTACAAATAATTATTTTTTTATATAGGGTAAAATCATTCCCAACATCACATTTTGGTAACCCATGCACTGCATACTAGCCCAAATGGATCGTGAACTCCCTATATGACTTATAGAAAACTGATTATGGTATTATTTCAATGTTATCTTTTTTTATTTGATTTTTAACATCATTCTTGATGAACTCATACTTTCATTATTGATTTCAATTTCTATTATCATGGAATGAATAATATCTTATTTATGGAATAAAATTATTAATTCACTTAAAATGTTATTTACTTCAGAAACGGGTGGTTCTTTCTTATAAAATTCATCATCATGTACATGGTTGAGCAATAACATATAATTCCACTTTCCAATATAAAAATAAATGAATATAAACATATGGAGAGATAAAAATATTATATTAATGACGTCAAGGAATATTGAAATCAATAACCCCATATAGAATCAAAATTTACATCCCAATTTTAGAAACAAAAACTAGTATCTGAAAATGTCAGGTGAAAAAAATTAACTGTCATTTTTAGTGGAAAAATTGATTTTAAATCACCCATTTAATTATATTTTTAAAAAATAAATTTTAATTATATAACCTTGGATCGCAACTTAACATGATAATGTTCCTATAATATTATTATAGCATAACATGTGTCAGTGTCTTATACAGTTTCAAAAAAAATTAACTATTACATGTTATATAAATTGAATGTTTTTATATATTTTAGTATTATTTATTTCATATTCATATTGAATTATTATATAATTAAATCAATCATCAAGTATCCATATTTGAGTTGGATTTAAAAAATATCCTCACATTCGATCATAAGATATTGTATGTATCTTATTGTATTTGTTGTGGCATACACATGATATCATTTATATTGTTACAACATGTCTCATAAGAACATAATAATTTTTTTGGATAACATGAAATATATTGTTTATAGAGATTTTATTGGTATATATGATGTATTATCAGGTTGTGTTTCTCTTTAGTGTCTTGCTGAAAATATTATTTTGATAATAATACCCATAGTGTTCTCCCTTCAATGTATTCTAAATTTAAATTATAGATAATGTTTATTTTATGATGTTATAAAATCCATAATTAATCATCATATTGAAAACTCAAAAAATTATTTAGTTGTACTAAATATCCATTATATATTAATCATACACAGCCTAATTTTGATATTCATGAATACTGAAACATCCAATGGATTGGAAATCTTATGACCAAACTATTTTTAAATATGCAAAATTTGTAGTGAAACTTCCCCCTTTAATACATTGTACAAAATAATTTTATAGCACTATCCAATATATGTTGACTATAAATCATATAGAATTTTTTAAGGTTCAAAATTGATTGATTTAGTGACACTTAGTAGTCAATGATGATTATGTTCCTCTCATTTACAATTTTATTTAGGAACACAGTATATGTTTCTTGTTAGGAACCAATGTCATTTATGGATCAATTTATACTCATTTTAGTATATAGAAATGTTATATCCCAATATACATAGTTATGTTTCGCACAGTTCTCTATTATTGTGAGTGATTTTGTTATATTTGTGACCTGGATGAGTCTTAGACACTGATTTATCTCAAATTTTCTTATTTTATTTTATATAAAAATAATCTTTCATCCATAAACCATGTACCCATTAATATGTACTTAATTATAATATTTCCCACTATTTTATATCAAATGATATAAAAATTGATTGGATATTAACTAGAATGATAAACCATGATTAATAATTAAGGATATATCTCCTCTATGACCTCAAAATGCTCAAAATCAACTCAAACTTCTTCTCCTTCAAGATTATTCCAACTAAAATATATATAATACATTAAAACATTTAAATATTGAAATCTAAATCTAAATTACAATTTAAATTGGTCATTATATCTGGGTATTTATCCCTTACTATTCATCTTTATTCCATTTCCAATATTCCTATTATCATATAACCTTTTAAAATAATCTGTATATCCAATATACATAGTCAATAATTCATATATATATAAATTTTCCAAAAAAATAAAAAATTATTATTATTATTTAAAACCCACTAAATATAAAGTCATTCAAAATAAAACAAACATACAAAACTCATTATTCATAAAATATTACTCAACAAATCACATGATTATATACTCTTTGATAAAAAACCATTAATCATTATTTATAACATGTCATTTCATTTATAACTTCATTATTAACAATTGTTATTTGAATTCACACAAATAAAATTATCTCATAATCCAAGTGTACATGTTTATTAAAATAAAACATTCCATATTAATTTTCTTTTTAAAATAAAATCAACTTCAGTAATAACTTTATTAATAATGAATAATTATATAAATTAATTATAGAACAATATCACATCATCACCTTCAATATTCCATTAATAGGACCCCAAAATTTTTGGACAAATTCTTTTTTCAAATAATCATTTTTATTTAAAATAGTAAAACTATATATATTCTAAATATTTTTACATATTACATGAATGTATGTTTTATATTCCATGGAAAAAAATCCATATTGACATTTTAATAAAGGTTCATTCACCAATATATATTTTATATGAGGAGTTATGATAATATATCATTGAATATTATAAGAATTTCCAAATGGAAATATATAATATAAAAAATCTCCCAATAATTTTACCAAGAATACTTGCATATAATATATAATACAATATTTTTATATAAAAATATATATATTTTTTCAATCTCTAATAAATCAAAATATCATATGTGTTACCAAAAAACAACATGTATTGAGAACTTTTCCAAATTATATAACTCATGAATATCTATAATTTATATCCATACATTACAATTCATCTGGAAACATCCACATCTACTCAAATTTATATCAGTACACATCAAATCCAATATCTCATCTAAAAAACATTGTCAATAAATTACAATGACCATAAATCATTGATGAAAATAAATATATTATTCCAAAAAAATTCAACGGTTCTTTATTCTTCACTTTTTATTTGTTGTTAAATCTAACATATCACTAAAAATATCAAAAATTAAATGCCATTTTGGAAGATAATATATTAAAACAAAAAAATCAAAACTAATGTTTGGGAGATAATTCTAACCTTTTTTTCTAAATAAATATGGAATGTAAAACTTATTCTCTCCCACATAATGAAATGACATTTTCACCCATATTTAAAACATTGTTTATTTTAGATTAAATTTTGTTAAAAAATAGTTTTCACTTTCCCCTACTATAATTAGATATTTTTTTAAAGTGTTACATTATCAATATTCTTCCTATAATAGGAAAATTATTAACATTTATATTCACATCAATTTCTAGAATATGTACCATGGAATGCAAACAATTGGATCCCTTGTACTAATATATCAAATTATAATTTCCTCATTTCCAAACATCTCGTAGATAAAATTAAATATAACATCCATGTATATAGATTTAAAGTGTTTCACTATAATTTTTTAAAAAAATATTACAAAGTTTTATTTTACATCCAATGATAAATGGTTTGTCAATTATACCTTATAGGCCTTAAAATGTTTTCTTCATAAATATCATTTTTGTACACTCATGTTTAATAACCAAATAAAACATCAAAAAATCTTAAAGTAATTATATTATGTTTTATTCATTTCCATATCAAAAAAAATTCTATATATCAACACATAATACAGATTTTACACTTTCTATTTATAAACTATTTTAGAATCCATCATTTGTGACTATTTGGATCACACCGATAAATAGTACGTAATGCAATTGGAAAAATAATTTTTTGTTTATAAAAAATATTGTAAGATAAAAAAATTCAACAATGTTAAGAAATTTGTTTGATTCAAAACATTAAACGAATGACACTATCTGTAAATTAGATAAAAATTCATGTTTGTGGAATTCAAATTTAGAAAAATCTATTAAAAACTACTTCAACAAATTTATGAAATTTTTTCATTACACATAAAAAATAAAAATTTCTTTTTGTAAAGAATGAAATCCATAGAAGAATCCTACATCACTATGAAGACACATTTCAATGTAATTCTTCATTTATCATGTCAATCTGTTGCATTTATACACATTGGGATGTGAGAAAATTATTTCTTCAATATTATACATGAAGATATGTATACATGGGATTATTTCCTCAATAAAATAGCTTCATATATACATTCCCATTGATAAAATTACTTTATTAAGAATATAACATTATTTTAATATCAGTGTCTCATAGTCGTTTCAAATCCCATATCATAAAACATGAATCACTAAGATGTTTTCAATTCATAAAAATAGATAATATTCATCTAAAAAAGATAAATTTAATGATAAAATACAAACATAAAACTTATTTAAATTTTTTATAAAACAACACCATTATCATTTTTATTATTTATAAAAGACAACAATTCACTAATAAAATTTTTAAAAATTTTTATGGATAAGGTCCCAAAAGACATTAATTTAAATTTTATTATATTAATAAATCATTTCACTTAACAATTGTTTTCTTAAAATCCTCAGAAAATAATTATGGATCCACTTGAAAATATTTTTAATTTGGTTTTAATTCCTAAATCTATATCTATTCATGAATTATATATTTCAATTATAAATTATATTTCAATGTTCCTTGTGATTCTTCAATAACTGTTATTTTAAATAGTCATTCTAAATTATAATATAATTAACAATCCTCTAATTAGAATCATGTTATATATTTCTCAACAAAATTTCTTGACCATGCATGATAAATTTTCAATAAATCAATATGTTATATAGTTCAAGAATTTTTAAATTTAATTCAAACATGTCACATTAATTATACATGTTTTTTATAGTCACCATGTTAAAGTAGAAAACTAGATTGTGGTGCCTTTAATTTGATAAATATCATCATCTAACTATTTTTAATTCACCAATGAATGATCCCTTCCTACTATTTCTTTAATTTTTCCAAATTTAAATTCACTTAGTCATAATATGTCATAACTATGAATCATGGTAAATTTATTCACTATGGGATTCCACTAACATAATATTTCATAAGTATCCATGATTAAGTTCGGCCTAAACCTATACATAAACAGAATATTCACATACATATATATTTACTCCCTACAAAAAAATTAATAAAGCATGAATTCTATAGAAGTGTTTCATACCGTATCATAGAAACATTAATTCTGTCATTATGATGAATCATTCAATTCTTATGTATTTCAATCACTATATTAAAACTAAATCTCAATATAGATTACATATTATTCTTGTTAATTCCTACTTTGATCCCATACATTAAAAATTTCATTTTTCTTGATGTAAACTCTTATCTATATTCATAATAATATTCTAAAATTAATTTAATTCCCTTATAGATTTATATATTGGATTAAAATAATATTTTTTTAATTAGTTAATGTAATCAAGGAATGTAATAAAATAAATATAACAACAATATAATTAATTTCTCATTGGTCAATATATGTTGAAATGAATGCATTCAAGTGGTTGGCTTGATTAAATCATTGTTCACCCATTATAACTTTGATAAATTTTATACCATGTTCCACTAATATAATATCTTGGACTATTCTATTGATGAATGTATCTTTATAAATTAGCTATTTAATTTTTTCTGTAACATTTCATTAGTCATGATGTCCCTATTTCATATTATATACTATGTATTCATCATGAATACTCTAATATCAAATATCAAATATACTCTTATAATGGAATCAATAATCACTAGTTTGTTCTCTATTTATAATAACTACAATATTTTTCTTGAAGATGATGCGGTAGTAATTAAAAATGGAAATAAATCATTTTCCATAATCACAACCTCACAAATTTTCAACAAATGATAAGTTATATAATTAAAAAATAGAACATCCCGGGATGTCATTTATTGATCTTTACATTCACATATTATAAATTATATACTATTTAATGAAATTTTATGACTATTTCAATTAAACCTCTATCATTTTTAATTCACATTTTAACTCCTTATATATGATGTGAACAAGAACCAACATGTATCACTGGCCAATTTCACCTTATTTATTTATGATCCACAATAGTAATAAGTGAAATTTTTGTTTAGCCACTTCCATACGTATCCTGATCACTAGGAACAAAAAAATTATCCTAGAGGATTCATCACATATTATCTTGAAAATGACCTTGAATATTATTAGTTCAAAAATCTGCCTATATACCCACAGGGGGTGAATTTGGGTACGGATAATATATTTGATTTTCCTCCTTCACCACTAGATCATAACATAATTTTTTAAAGTCACATTTCATTCTATATAGCTTCTATATTACCATTTTCATGTCCATATTTTTTTATGATGATTCATAGAAAATAAAGATGGAATGAAATCATAAGAAATATTTTTACATAGTTCACCCTCACATAGCTATGTCCACAGTTCATACAATGATTTAATATAGATACTATATTTACTATGGATCACTACCAATTCATGGTTCAGGCTGCATCCCTTATATACCCAGGCTTAGTGCATTTACAATGTTTTGCATCGGCTCACTACTATAACTTCTTGGACAAAGATTACACTCAACATTTCTCTAATCCAATTTTTTCACATGGAAACAAGGGAATTCCCTAAACTATAGAGGATTCCTACAAGTATCAAGGGCTTTTTTTTGTTAGGGGGAGACTATACCATCATCACCAGAGTGTAGTATAGTGGAAATTTAAGTGTATTAAAATTGAAGAAGAAATAAAATAAAGTCAATAAATTTTTATGAGAATTGGTAACAAAAAAGTGATAAGACTCTAATATATAATTATAATGATACATGTATCTATAAAGAATCCAAAATTGGTAAAATTATATATATTACAAAATAATTATCCAAAATACCAAAAATACAAAAATGAGATATCTATAAATATCATCACAAGCCTTATATCGGTCCCATGCTCCCCTTATACTATCTATGGAGCAATATGAATCTTTTTACATTGGTAACATTCCCATTTCACTACCTACATCCAAATAGTCTTTTAGGGTACCAAAAAGTGGCTCGAACAGGTTGTGAGATACAATCCCAGCAGGTAAACACCCAAGGATATATACAATTCTAGGATAGGAAATATAACAAGATAAACAGAATGAAAGTAAATATGTAATCATTAAATTAATGTACATATGCCCATGGAGTATACCTACAAAACTTATTACACTGAAATTTCCACTCAAGGCACCCTATAATAGATGGAAAATAACCTATATAAATGAATTTACAAGAAAAATGAATTAAATTACATGGCCTCATCATATATCCATAGAACCTTTTCAACTGTGGAAATTTAATACAACTGTAAGTGCCATAAACATCCATGACTAATCCATTTTACCAATAATATCATATTCATCATAGTCATTCCAACTGTCAATGTGTCAGACCATGAAGGTAAAAATCTTAGGTGTTAAATAAGAAGGAAGACTTGTCAATTTCTAGGATAATATTGATGGAAAATAATTTATTCACTAGTTGGATTCCAAGTATAAATTCATACTAAACATTTCCTACGTGAGTGCAAGAAGGAATGATCTCCTGGGTAGTAATGTTAGAGGCATACCATAGAAAAAGACCAAATGACAATACTCAATAAATGGAATCCACCACCACTTCATGATAGAAGGATCATCATCCATGGCATTTAAATAATCATACATAATTTTATATCAATAATATACCCACTCATATAGCCCTTTCACATTCAATAACTTCTCATCTGTATACCGACAGACGTATCACAATTCATATTCAAGAGATGAAAACAAGTACACACATTCATTTTACCCTTCAAATTACAATTCAACCATTAAATAATTCAACATCAACATTTTAATTCATGAAAATGGATTTAACCCATCTATTAAATGACACATTTAGTTGTATATATTTCTTAAATGGATTCCTATATCTAAAAATGCATTAACTCACCCCATGGATGTTTTAACATGTGTTCAACACGGTAATTTCATAATTTAATCACCATTGGTGGAAATGGTTCAAGAAAAGGCCATAAACACATAACATCGTGATCTAAGAGAATACCTAGCATGTTAGATAACATCTAATTCATTAATCAATTTATTTTTACGATGCGTCGAAATGTATTGTGGGTGGAATAATGAGAGATAAGTCTGTAAAACACTATAGAAAATGGTAAAAGTATATATCACCTTTCGTATATTGGTAGTAGAGTTCTATTCTAGTATAAAATCCCTATTCAACTCGGATTGGGGGAAAATGAAGAATGGATGATGAATAAAAAATTGTGCCATATGTGTTTCAACCTAAATAGATTCATTGATTGGAAGAAGAGAAAATAATGGCTTCACAAGAATTATTTACTCACCATATGAGATTCATTGAGATGTTCTGTACTTAAATAAGAGATCATAGGAAGTGTATACCTCTAATCCAAGGTTATCCACCAAGGAGGGATCTCAAAATATAATGGATATTGTGTGGGTGAGTGAAATTTGATTGTAGGTCAGAAATGATTTTAGAGAAATTATGTTATAAAAATTAACCCAAATAAAGAGGTTTCATGGTTTGCGTTCTTGATTCAAAAAACTGTAAGCCTACCATGTGTCGCTAAAAGTATGATAAGGGAACTCGCATGGTTTCCTCAGACAATTTGACTAACCTTGAGAAAAACATGCAAAAATCATCTATTAAAACTACAGAAATTGCCCCATAACTATGCATCCCGAATCTCATGGTTAGACTATAAGAGTTTGGTCTCCATATGCTCTTTTCCTATAGTTCAGATGATTTATCAAACTATCTAGTCATCCCTGTATAGTTTGAACTAACCATGCAGCATTAATTTTTCATCGAAAAATATTTGTTCTAGGCTCCAAACAGGCCCCATTATACCATGAATCCTCTGTAAACTAGAATGGAACTCACTTTTTTCAATATGTAAGCAATGAAACTAAAGAATAATGGAACTCTACCTCATATTAAAAACAAAGTTCTTACAATATTCCCCTATTAATACAATTCATCCCTAAATTACTCTTTGAAAGGTGGTCAAGATTCATCTAAGAATAACTTCATCCACTAAGATCATACATCAGCCTCTTTATCACATGTCTAATATTATAAACGATCATGATACCATATCACCTATACGAGAGGTATTTACTAGCCCCTGAGAATCTTCATGTTCCTATTAATGATATGAATAATATGCTCCTAAAAGGATGCATCAACCTAAAACTCGACCTCCTTGGGTTGAAAAGCTGGGGCGTGTCTGAGTGATAGCAGTGTAACCGAGATACATTGAACACATCATGCATGGCTCCATACCTCTAAGGTAACTACAAATGATAGGCTACCAACCCAAATATCCCCAAAATATCCAACTGTGAAACATACCATGATGAAATCATTCCCTATCTCATGATCCATGTTTCTTTCAACCAAGGAGAAATAAATAAAAACACCTAATAGATTTAATATAACTCTAAAGGAAATATTTGGAGATAGTCATAGGATTTCTGTTGAGAATTTGAAGTATCCATATTCTTATGAACCAACTAGACCTACACAGAATTCATTTTCGTAAGACATGGTCCAAGTAAATCTACAACACCTTCTACTAATAAAAATAAGGGAAATTGTCCTAGCCTACCGTTCAAATCCTCATAAGGTGAAATTTGAATAGTCACATAGTAGATATTATTGTTGTTGATTTAAACATGCAGTAAATACTTCTCCCAAGATCACCTAAAATATATGACACATGATCTCAAAATTTTCTCTTGAACCACTATTGTACGCTCTAACTGGCCATCAATATAAGGGTGGTATGCTGTTCTCAGAAACACCTATATACCTAGAACCCCCTTTAATCTATTCTAGAGATGATATGTAAAGGGGGAATCCCTTTCGTAAATGATAGTGTGCAAGAACCCTTTATATATTAATTCCCCATGGATATATAACCTTACAAGACTATCCACACTGAATGTCTACTTGATAAGAAAAAAATGAGAAACCATCAATATTTGGTTAATAAAATCTCACACCACATCATTCTGCTAGGGTGAACTTGGTAAATCAATCATGAAATCCATCAGTAGACCATCCACTTTTCACTATAGAATAGGTAGCTACTTTAAAATTTAGGTTGGTCACTTAATATTTTCTTTCTCCTGTAGATTAGTGGAAGACCTCATAACAAAAGTAGCTACCTCATTCTTCATACCCAGCCACCAGTACTAATGGTGTAAGTCATGAAATATCTTATTGAATATGGGATGCACTCACCAAGATGAGAAATGAAACTCCTGCATCAGGTCCTCATGTATGTACCCAGGAACAAAAATAAGACCAAAAATACATAGTAATTCATCCTCACCTATATTAAAACCCAGAGATAGATCCCCACCTACCAAACTCACCTGCAAGACTATTCCCTCCGAATCATATATCTTCCTCCTCATCACTCTATCCTATAGGGTAGATGTCCAAACGAAGGATGATAGAAAATTCTTCCACTAAATTTCATACACCTCCACATGAAACTCATAAAATAAAACCAAAATATGCCAATCTCTACTGTCTTTCTTAACAACTAATATATAATTCTTCAGGCTCAATGAATTAGCTACTAAATTCCCTTTAATAGGTGTGTTGGCTAGATCAATGATGGAATATTGTAGTTATCCTCCACACTATTCCTACATCATTTTCAAATAAAGTGATGTATATACAAAATTAATGATTTTTTGTTCGATAAAAAATATAAAATTCTCTCCCAATGAGTAATGTATTTAATAGGAAAAAACATGAACAACTATATGTAACTAGAGCTCATGGGTTTGGTAGCATCCCTCATGTGGCCCCATCTGTCAAGACCAGTACCCCACAACTCTATCTCATTTCATCCTCACTACTCCAAGCCTAACTAGTGATGTGTCCCAATAAATAGTTTAGTTCCTTCACTGATTTAGCGGTATCATGACTGGTGGTGAATTCAATCTTCCTTTTATCACCTGAATGTCTATCTCACATGATTATGACAATACAATCTTCACGCCCTTCTACATGAGGCCCATCAACGGTGCTATTAAATATGATATGTGATGAATGAAATTCTTATAACGTCATGCTATCCCCAATAAACTCCATATATCAAATATATTATTGGGATTCTCCCATGAAACTACATCTATCGCCTTCTCTATTTTTATGGATTCTCCTATCTTTATGATAATGTGACCCAGGATCTGAATTAGATCCATCCAGATGTGGAAATTTTTGATCATATCATATAACTGATTCTCCCTTAGTATATCCAAAATTATGTCAATATTTGAGTCATTTATGTGTATATTGTGAGAATAAAGAAAGATATTATCCACAAAAACCACCACAAATGAATCTATTTAAGGATAAAAGACTCAGTTTTTTAGCCCCTTGAATAATTCATTTGGGTTCGAGATACTGAATGACATAACCAAGTACTAATACACACCACATCTCCTATAGAAAATTTTACGAGGTATTTTTGTATCTAAAACATGTATCAGGTGATATCCTGACCTCAAGCTAGTTTTTGAGAACACTCTTTCTCCTTGAAGTGGATAAAACATTTCATCCAACCATTGAAAGGTATATCTACTTTTAACCATATATTTTTTCAACATCCCATAATCCATGCATAGCCTAAGGGTACCATCTACCTTTTTTAAAAGAAGTACTAGAAATACTACATATAGTTATTGGTCCAAATAACCCTATTTTCCTTTAAGTCCACTAGCTACCGGTTTAGTTCAAGCAACACTTTCTTAGATATCCATTAAGGAGGAATATATATTATCATATCTCTGAGAACTACCTCGATAGAGAACCCCACCTCTTTCTAAAAAGTTAAACCATAAATTTTTTCTAGGAATGCATCCCTAAAAGGTTCATGCATGGATGTAAAATCCTCCTAAAATGATCCCTAATCATATGGATACAAACTAGTGATCTGTGTAGGTAGCCTACCCAGCCCAAAAATCTCTGGCCCATCTCGGCCCTTCTGGACAAACCATTCACCCATATGAATATAATATAAATATTATAGTTATGTTAAATTCACCCTAATATGATAAAATTAAAAAAATCTTGATAATATACTAACCATTCCATTCTTATTATGACATAAAACTCGAGCTTCTCGTGGACATAATGAAGTGATTCCCACCAACCTAAAGGGTGCACTACCTGTACTGGTGTACAAGCTTCGTTACGATTCCAAATGGTCTATCTAGTGTCATAAATCACTCATAGGAAATTATAAAAATCCCACATATTTTCATCAAAGAGGTATATAAATAAAATGTGATTCACATGTATAAAAAAATTAAATATTCAATAACAGAGGCTACTAATTTCATACCTCTAACCATTAACAGGCTAAAACCCTTCTCCTTGTGGTGTGGATATATATATATGATCTATCCTAATCCACAGCCCTATGATACAATATCACTAGCTAGAGAAGGACCACTCTTATGTATCATTGCAACTAGTGTCTATATTCCTTGGCACGAGCACCAAATCCATGGTCAGATCGAATGGTATTTCTCAATCTTCCTTCCTGATTTGGAGTTAAGAACCTTGCTCTTCAATTGAGTGTTAGAGCTAACCCCCAACACCTCAAAACTAGTGGGATGTTCCAGAAAAAAATCCATGTGTTCCATCCTAAAGCAATCTTGACACAGAACTGGATCACGATCACACTGAATATTTATGTGAACCCATCTACTGCACTAATGACAAAACATCGTGCTACCATCACTCACAGCCAGACTAGTACTCATCTCATGGGTAGCCTAAAAAATTCACTACCTAACAAAAGAAGTCTAACTATTGGGTCTAGAAACAACACATCGCTTTTGTAATCCCCCATCATTTCTTAAGTTCCACTCTATAATCAGTATGGGATTCATAATTTAATTAATAGAGGTTAACCTAAATAGGTTTACCTAAGATATGATTGCGTGTGGATACCATCCTCAAAGTGTCTCCCTCTAGATAGCACATCAATATGGTATGTCATTAAAAACTACTACAACCCTATAATTCATGTTGAGTAATCCATAACATTAATCGTGCCATACTCTAGATACCTGAATTTGCAATCCCACTTTGCCCGTACTGTATCAAGGAAAAAGTAGTCATATAATCTGGTTTGGAATTCTACCCTACCCATATCATGTATCCTTTCATCCTAGTTCCATGCATCCCATTATCTCTATTCCACCACATGTAGCATATATTTTATGATATTCACTCTCCTCTCCGTGGGAATATCAATATTCTTGATGATCACTACAATTGTCTCTAGATACTTCTCAATAGCCTGTGTGCTGCCATCTCATAAAAATGTCAGTGCATGTTGTTGTTGAAACAAATTCTTCATCTCATCCATAGATAATTTTGTATATAGTTTTACCTAAGCATTATGTACAAAGTGATATAATCCATCACAAAATAGTTCCACATCAAATGTTTTTGGAACAACAGGTGGTGTTGTATATGGAAATAAATGAGGATCCACTAGTAGTCGATGGCCTACCTTTTTCTAGTGCACGATCATTTCCACCCTCTTTGAGTATAGTAGGATTTCATCTTGGATATATGCCTCTACAATTCCAAAAAAATGCCTCAAAAAATAATAACTTTAAAAATCCTCATTAGAAAAGTATTGGATAGGTCAACACCCTCCTAAAACCAGGAAATTATACACTACATGCTTCTAAATACATTACTATAAAAGGAAATAGTCTCAAACAACATTAGAGGAACTACCTCTTTCCAACTCAGAATAAAGGTCTTGGTCAACTCTCTTTTTATTGTTTCGAGTTTCCATTTGAACTCATATTCATTTTAAATTTAATTTCCATCATTCTATTATTTAAATGGTTTAACCACTTTTTTTCCATGTTCCAATCCTTGAGGTCCCATAGTACTAGATAAATAAAAATATAGTGCTCATATAATCCAAATTGTATAATATTTAATTTAAATAATTGAAAAAACAAGATCTCCATGTTCCAGTCCAAAGGGGGCCATAATTTCTATGAATTAACAAATGGAATCAATTTCTCTATCCACTTCACAAAATCTATCACCACAATAGGTGCATCTACCACAGCACTAATCAGCACCACATGTAATCAATTAATGCACCCCGAATGGAATATAATAATGCAAGGAATAGGAATTCTAATAAGTTCCTATAGGATTCATGTGATGGAGTACCCTCATCTCATAACGTTTCAACATAATTGAACCCAGAATCATATAAAAAATAATATCATAATTTAAGTGCATCACCACATAAAGAAACTAAATAAACTATAATAGAAAAATTCATAAAAAATTAAATTTAATTCAAGGAAATATGGTTTTTTCCTATATGCGGGGTAGCTACTCCCATGAAAAACTCTTCAAAAAACTCTTATCACTTTATATCCCATTCTATTATTTCCAAATATTAATAAAACCCAAAAAAAATCTTGTGAAAAAATATTTATAACGTCTCGAACCTGGACTCTACTCTACAGTTCCCCATGATTGGTAGGTTAAATGGCCTCAAGGGCATCTATTGAAATTCTAGAGGATGTCGACTATTATTAAGTTATTTGGTGTTTCAGGGGAGATACAATGTGCTCATCACTAAAGCATTTCATAGAGTAAATACAATAGTATTCAAATAGAATTTGAATTAAACAACCAGGAAATAGATAATAGTAGGAAAAGATAACAACAATGTGAGAAGTGTGTCATATACCATGATTATGATACACGTATATAGAAAGTAGTTAAAATAGGTACAAATAAATATAGTATAAAAAATATTTAAAAATAAAAATAAGACAAAAATTTTATGTCTCCAAAATAGCATTATGATCATTATATTTATCTCGTGCACCCATACCCCCAATCATGGTACAATATTGAATCTCAAATAGTGGGAACTTCCCCTGTATCTATTGGAATATAAATAGTCTATTTGGGTACCCAATGGAAGCCAAAATGTGGTGTGAGATACAATCCCAGTAGGTGACCACCCAAAGTACCATACAATTCTAGGTTGTTCATTGCTACAGGAGAAAATGTGTAAAGGTAAATAGGTATGCATAAAATAAATGTAAAACTGCCCATGGAATGTAACTACTAAACTGATAACACTAAAATAGATTCTAAAGGGTCCCAATATAATATATTTTGGATCCTCTAAAAAGGCATATTCATGTAAAATTAAGTAAATACCATAGCCTCACCATAGAACCATTGATTCATATCAACCATGGACTGGTCTTACAACTTACTATGATAGAAACATCCATAGTTAAGCCATTTATCTAAGAATATTTGATTCCTCATAGTCATTTTCTTTGTCTAACTGACAGACTATGAAGGGTATAATCAAAGGTGTCGAAGAACAAGTATCTTCATCGATTCCCATGAGCATCTCGATGGAAGCTTAGTTAGGAACTAGTTGGAGTCCTTAGAGGATGTCATACATAAGATGTCCTATGTGAATCCAAGAAAGCTAAATCGAGGTATATAAATCCCCAAGGCATCTGAATGAATCAATTCTCAAAGATAATAATCAATAAAAGGCATCCACTACTGCCTCAAGATCCACAGAGAATCATCCAAGGCACATAACGAATCAAACATTGTTTTATACCATGAATATACCCACTCATATAGCCATTTCAAATTGAATCACACTGAATGAGTGTACCCACTCACATATTAAAATTCACGTTCAGGAGAAAACATTGAGTATACCCATTCATTTAACCCATCCATTTAAAATTATACAATTAATGAATTCAACATCACCTTGTTATTACAGGACAATGCATGTATCCTATCACCTAAACATACTATTTTATTCAATTCATTTATGAGACAGATTAATATATCTAGGAAACCATCATCTCACCACATGGGTGGATTAACAAGGTATAAAAAAAGTAAATTTACAAGGAACATCATATGGGTGGTCATGGTTATGTAAATTAATCCAATGGATCTCATAAAAACATAAGGGAATCCCTAAGAGTTTTGATTACATCAAAATTAATAAATTAATATAATTTTGGGGACACTCTAGAATTTATGGAGGGTAGAACAATGGTGTATAGGTCTATAGTTCACCAAAACCAACACAAAATGTCTAGATCAGCTACTATAGTATAGTAGTAGAATACTCATCTAGTATCATCTCTTAATTCAAAATTGATCAATAGAATAATGACACAAGGATGAAAAACATGGAATTAGGGAATATAATATTTCACCTAAATATCATTATCTATAATAATAACAATGATGAATACTGAAAAAGGAATTTATTACTCATCAGTGTGAATCCAATGAGATGATTTGTTTCTTGAATTGGACATTAGACATAGAGAATACCTCAAATCCATGTTTATCCACTAAGGGATCTAGAAATGTTAAGGCTATTGTATCGGAGAGTGAAATGTGATTTTAGATTTAACAATATTTTACTAAAATTCAAATTATAAAATTTAAACTAAAATAAAGGTGTGACATGGTTTGAGCACATGGTTTGACAAATTGTGTGCCAACAATGCACAATTATATGTAGGATAAGGAAACCCATATAGTTTCCTACCATGGTTTGACTAACCATAAGAATACCATGCAATACTCCTATATTAAAATGGCAGAGGTTGATGGAAATATGTGCATCCAAAATCACATGGTTTTATGTTTATCATGTGGCCACTCCTTACTCTATTCCCATGCCTCGAACGGTTTATCAAACATTGTGACTAGCCTGGCATTGTTTGAAAGAAATATGTGCTAGTCATTTTCACCCTAAAAATGGGTTTTGGGATCCAAACTATTCATAGAAACCCCCAAAACCTCCATGACCTAGAAGGTAATTGACATTAGTCCATATTTAATGAATAAAGATGAATAATAAGAGATTCATAGATCATAAAAAATAATTGTTTCTTTCAACTATATTCCCAAGGGTCACTCAATGACTCTCTTTCGATGGATCACTACCAGCAGAAAGGATCAACTTCATCCTCATACTTTACTCTCTATTATGGAAAGGATCTATACACAGTTTATGAATATATAGGTCCCATAATTATCAATATGGAATACATATTCAGCTATAGTAATATGCTTTGTGGAAGTCCCACATTCACCAACATGATGAATACAAAATTATAATTGTTCCACTGGCCAATCACTTATAAACACCTTCACGATTCTCACAATCATTGCAATGCTCCATCCTTTCATAAATCCCACATAGCCTTCACAAAGTATATAACATTCATGAATCTCACTTCATCCCCAAATTTCAACCATCCATTAAAAATCATCTTCCTTTTTTGAAAATCAAATACTTTATGAAATCTTACTTAGCCTTCATAAAGCTAAAAATATTCAATTGGATTTTTATTTATCACAAACACAATTACATTAAGAGAAGTTTCCAAATAACAACCTTCATGTGTAACCTTCTTGAATCTAAATCTATAGAAAAAAAATTTATGTATTTATGTACATTTTTTATGGGTCTAGAAACAGTTTTTTCAATAAACACAATCAATCCAAAACACATCAGTTTTTCCTTGAGGGATTTTATCCCAACAATTATCACCCCTTCAATTAATTTTTTCCAATATTTCATATGTATTCTTAGTATGAAATCATTATATATTTCTATACAATTATTCTTTTCTGGATCATTTCTTATTGCCTCAGATATTTTCTAACTTAATCCATGCCTCTTTTGACCCCAATTAAATGTCATGTAATAATAACAAATAGAGGAATTATTACATTAGTTTATATATAATTAATAATATCCTATGAAAACTACTCATCTATGAAACAAATATTTTTTTATTGCAATAATTAAAAATATGAAAAAAAAATTCCAAGTAATTTTTTTATTCGTCTAGATAATATCCTTTCCATAATTGATTTATAATTCCCATAATATATAAATTCCATTTAAATGATATTTTATTTTTTGAACAAGAAATTATTTTCTTTTAAAATTAAAATTATTATTGGAAATAATTATTTCATTATTGTGGTTCAACTGTCTTTATTTTAGTTTAGATTTTTAGAAATAATATTGAAGATATTTTCATGACAAAAAACACAATGATCGAGCTTTTGTATCCATCACTCATATAATTAATGGGTTTTCTACTTTGAGTCACAAGGATTTAATAATATTTATTTATTTATTATTTTATAATATTAAACATTAAAATAATTCATCATATTTTCTTATAATGAAAATTTTATTGTAATAATTTTTATTCCCAAATTTTTTTGTAACATCAGGTTACCCACTTCCATGTATTTTTCATCTCTTGGTCATTTCCATTTTTATTTGTGTAAACTTTATGACTCTTGATGATAGAGAACATTTTTCTAGGAACCATGAGCTAACATTTTGTAATGTATGTTTTTATTTGAATTAATGGATTATAAGATTAAATGTGTTAATGGCTATGTGGGGTTCTCACCGAGTTCATATAACACCAAAGTTCTTTTGGGGATTTTAGGATAAAATGATGATTTATATAGTCTGTAGAGAAAATAAATGTCATTTAATGTGTTTACACATTTGGTATTGGTCACCAGGAATATGTTATGAGCCTGTAAATAGAATGAATATTTTATTCCTATAGATTACAGTACACACGATATAAATATAAAATCATGTGTTTAACAAAAATTCAAATAAAAATTTGGCTTACATGAGTTTCATGGGATTCTTGTCAAGAAAGGGTGTTCACTTTTTGTATTTATATTGTGTTTTCATATTAAGGAGTTTTACGAGTGATTATTCTATCATTATCGTACATATATCTTCCTTGCTGACCAAGATGCTCTCAAGGGCTGTTTTGGAGATAATCGATAAATCCAGATTATTTGGTTCTACAATTGATAGACGATGTGGTTGCGGTTTATCTCTTCATGGTTGTATCTGATCTACTTATTCAATGTATTTGACTTTGGTATATCTATTTCACTATGATTATAGATAATATGGCTATGAGTATGGTTTTATTATTCTCGGGTAGATAAGTAATGATATTTTTTTCTGAAGTCTAATGCTAATGTCGTTTGTGCTACGACATGTGATTTTCATCGAGGTATGTTATATTTTTTCATCTTTGCTGACCCTTTTGTTTTTTAATATAATAAAGAGTTTAAGGACTGATTAAAGGGCCTTTGTTTTCATCTTTCTATTCTTCCATGGTGTTAGATACTATGGTGGTCATGCATGACCATATATTTAGTTATGTTGTTCTGTTTCTAGACTATGTTTGATGAAATTAATTTTCTAGTTTTGTAAATTGTCTTATAAATGAAATGGAATGATTTATTGATTGGTTTTTGGGTTTGTATTTTGTATAAAAGATGGTATATCACCTATTATGGTAAATGACATGGGTATTTTAAAATCACTAGGAAATAGATTTCTAAAATGTTTTTTAGTACACGGTTTTGATGAAATTGTTTTAAAATTTGATTATATGGGATGCCTTCAGAACCTAGGTAGAAGGATTATCTTAGGTCCAACATCCAAAAATTGTCATGGGGGATTCACTCATGTATCATTTCTCTATTTTATAGGCACTTGATTAAAGTTAATTGATATTGAATCTATTGTGGGTTTCCCTAATGGGGTTTGCCTCATTTTTTGGCTTTTATTGTATGGAAGTGGGTGCTCACTAGTATTTTATTATGGTATGAGTATTATACTAGACTAACCATTAGTGATCCTCAATGGGATGTTACTTGTTATTTTGATCACTATTGGAGTATATAAGATATTCAAAACATGAATTTAATTGATATGACTAGATACACACAAAAATGCACACACACACACACATATGTATGAAATGATATGAAACTTTTTGACTTATCTTATTTATCAAATGTTTAAAAAGGAAAGATAATTTTTTTTCATGCTCAGAATATCAAAAATATAAACCATTAATAATTCCTAGTTTTCTATGATGCTTACTATGTACATATTATTATGTTGATACATGTTATGGAATTCTATGAGGGAATTCTTTAGAGCCTTTTTATTTTAAACCATGCACACCCCATTGGAGGTGTGTAAACCATTGTATTTATTTTGATGAAGGGAGTGGAAAGTAACCTCTATGACACACCGTAGTTTCTATAAACATTATCTAGTTACCAGGTGTTGAGATAGTGGGGGATCTCCCATGCTATCACATAGGGTAGTTGGTTTCCTATTTTATTTTTATTTTAATTATTATACTTATACTTTAGGATGTTCTCATAACAGTGTTGTATCATATTTTATATCTTATATCAGTTAAAATATGTTATATCTTCTTTATATTCACTGTTTTTTATATATTTTTTATGTTATTACCTAAATATGAAAAAATCATTCCCTCTAGTGTTTTTTTGATGCTTGAGTGGTAATTTACAGCCCGTGGCTATCAAGAACACCCTTTAGTTTTGTGGATATTCCATTTAGGTACTAATTTTATAGGATATCATGATTTGTATTTTTAAAATTTTGTATAAGATGTTGGTTTTCTACAATAGTCCATTTCTATGGGAATCTTACTGAATGGAGAGAGGATTTTTGTTACTTGATAGGTATAATTCATTCAATTCTTATCCAGATCATTCATTGATGAGACACAAATTACCATGGGATTTTGCGATTTTTTTCTCTAATTTTGAGTTATTAAATTAAATCTCATATTTTTCTAATTCTTTTCTAGTATGAAATCTTGTTAATTTATACTCTAATAATTTATTTTGTAGCTTTGTATAGTATTATCCCTCCGATACTTGTTTTGTGGGTTCCATTTGAGGGTGCATTGGATGTTCCACAAGGGTATCCCCCTATATATCATAATATTATTGATGTGAAGGGGAATTATCATTGGATTTATTATGGGAGAAGACAATATCATGTAAATGTACAATCGAACCTCAAGAGTTAGAGGAATGGATGGAGAAAATAGTCATATCTGCATACTACATTAGGGTTGTTTTTTAAATTCCTTATTCTCTAAATGTAGTAAAGTATTGGAATAATAAGGTTTGTATATACAAACATGTTTTTCATCAAGATATCTGACTAGAGGTAATCTTTATAAAGCATGCAACCTATGTTGAAACGGTATATTGAGATATAATGGTTTAGATGAATATATAGGAGTGGTGGAGGTATATCTCATCACAAATCCTCCTCTTTACTCTCGGTTATAGCTTTAAATGTGCCACTAAAATGATACTATTTTATCAAGATTGGACACACTCGGTGTTCATTTCCTTCACCTACAGTGATGTGTATCATTTATTTATATTATCATTATTTACCTTAGTTATGCTAGGATATCTATATTCCTCGATATAGAAATGAATCATTTGCTTCAAAGGATACTATAGAAAGGTTAGATGTTTCATATACTATAGGGATCCAACCTCATGCCTCAGTCATGATTCACCATCATGAAGTATATATTTTTTGTTGTAGGTGTATGTGTGTCTAATGATGGTTAGATGAACTATAATTATTTCTTCTCTAGTATCAATATCGTTATGTGACACGGGTGCTTCTCATTTATATAAAATTACCAATTTTGTTTATATTTTAAGGCATCCAATGGAGATCTTTTACTTTTGTATGGAGATTGTAACACCTCGTATAAAGAGGATAGAGTAGGGGCTTCAATTTCCATCTTTTTTGGAATTAATAGATGATGTAGAGATAGTCAAATGTTTCCTTGTTCTCAATCTGTTTTTATTTCACATCATCATCATGATGGATTAAATTATTTCTCATTGTGCTATGCATGAATGTTATAATCATCATGTCTAATTTCTTACTACATATTGGATATATCCCATGTTTCATAGAGTGTTTTATTCATAGTATGGTTATTCTTGACCATCCACAACTTATCTCAAGATTTTTGATCTATTATAGAAGTTAATCCTGATGAAATTTATTCTATTGTTAGGATTCCTACTCTTTTTGGAACATTCTTGATATTTTACCAAATGATTTCTCCAGTATTCCCCCCAATAGAGTGGTAGATTTAATTGTTGATATTCTTCCATTTATGAAGTAAATATTAATACCCTTTTCTTATTAATAACCATTCAAGATACTGAAGAATAATACTTTGTTTGATGATCTAAAGAAAAAGGTTTTGTTCACCGATTTATTTTCACATGGGAATCTACCATGATATTTTTCAAGATGGTATATGGTTCATAGTAATTTTACATGAACTACATTTTTATGTAATTATTAATAGTTATGAACTTGTAACATTTTCTTTTCATGGATGATAATCATGAGAAGAAAAATTTGAATTTTGTCTTTATATGGTGGATCTACATTTAGGTCACCATCAACTAATAATTTTGGTGTCTAATATAATGAATATTTATTTCAGGACAAGGTATATCTATTACAATTATCTAGTGACATTATCCAGTTTGACTAAATATCTTGTAGATTTCATCATTTTGCTATTTTTTTCATGGATCCTATTGTGGTCTTGTGTGGACCGAGTTTTAGTTAGGTGGTTTTGTGTCTAGCCCATATTGGATGAACATAATTTCTCTAGTATTATAAATATTTTAATAAATGATTATGTATAATTAATTTATTGAATTTTATGTGTGAAAATAAGGAATTCTATAAAATATTTTATTTCCATTATTTTGGTAAAAAAGTGTATTTTCAATGAATTTTGGAATGGATTTATTAAATGGGTTTCAATGGTTAGTGTTAATGAAATGATTTGGAAAATATAGAATATGGGAATCATTTGATACTAATGTATAAAAATTTTCTTTTGGTCATCATCCATGTATTGTTGAGGGGTTCACTCATGAGGTTTTACAATGTTACCAAGGATCGTTGTTCTATTGATTTGATATTTAAAATTTTGGGGACTCAACTATGGGGTCTTTCTCAGTTATATGGCATGTGTTATAAGGATGTGGATGCAAAGTTGTTTTTTATTGTTGTATGATTATCCTTCTATCCAAACCTATTGTGATTCTTGGAATGATGTTACTAATGAATTCAATCAGTATTGGTTTTTTATGATATGTGGTGAATTAATTTAATTTTATTAACCACATATTAATATATATATATATATATATATATATATTCCATTGAATCATTTTTATGTTTATTACATTGAAAATGTTGAAATTAAAAAATTAGATCTTCTCCCATGTCGTGGATAGAAATACTAAAAACTAATTATCATGCATTATTTTTATTAAAGTTGAAACTATTCATATTATTATACAAAAAAATGTTTTGTTGGACCTTAGTGGGATCCTACTATGCCACTTTATGTCACACCCTATACATTTCATTGGTCGTGCAAAAAAGTGTGTATATATTTTAGTACAAGGAATGGAAAAGAAGAACAGAGTCAGTGTCTCCATTATCTGGAAAGATAGTTGTGAGATAGTGGGAGTTTTCCCAGGCTATCACATAGAGTAGTTAGTTTTCTATTTTAGTTTTCCATTGATGATTGGAAATGTACATAGTGATGTTCTAAGCACATTGAATTTAATCATTTCCACTATTTTCTTTCAATTATGGAATATGGTATCATTGTCTCCACTTAACACTATTGTTTGTATGTATTCCATGTTTTTCATTTATGTAGGTTGAAATTATACCCATGGTTGTTTTTTATTCCTGGAGTCTAGTATCTTTCACTTGGGGATTGAGAACACCATTTAGGAATGTGTAAATTTGCTTCTCATACTACTTTGAAAAGGTATTCTTGTCAGCTTCATTATATATTTTCATTATTTTGTATTAAATTCATTTTCCCAATATTCTAGCTTCTCAGCATCCTTTTGAAGAAACCTATTTTTTCATTTGAGGTCGGTGTATAGACAAGGCACACGTTATGATTAAAATTCAATATGTCTAAAGTATAATTATATTTACTCTCATCATCACTACTCAATGTTTCTTTGAAATGTTTATCAAAATCCATTATGGTTACAAATATTTCATTATTATAATATTTAGATTTATTAAATTTAGATGATTATTGAACTTTTTCAGAACTTAACATTCATATTAACACCCTTTTTTATCCCCTTCTCCTTATTGAACGGAATCATAATTTAATTATATCTATTTCCCCATTTATTATTTAATAGTTTTTCTATGTAATCATCATCTTTATAATGAAAAAATATATTCTATTGAGAATAAATTAAAATCAACCAAATTACACAAAATTGAATGAATTGTTTTGGGCATCACTCCTCAATACATCCCCTTCATATTTCCAAAAAATAATTGACATGTGTCATGTTAATTTCTCATATTATTCCTTATTTTATAATTTTAAGGACAATATATTTTACCTTTCTTCATGTTACACATTTTTTATATCACTAAATTCAGTTTACAACTTATCATTGAACTTCTTATATAAATTATGATCCTGAAAAATTTTCTAATAATTAAAGATACTTTCTTTCTCATCAATAGAAATATTATCTCAATCACTCATAGAAAATATCATTGAATTATACAAGTTAGGTAAATTTATAAAAACATTTGATGCAATGGATGTGTCATTTAATGTTTCTATAAAACAAAAAAATATGTTGAATATTTAATTCACTCTTATAAAATAATAATCATCACTATCATCGTAAAACACTATAATATAATAATAAAACATCCAAATATTGATAATATCTTTTTTCATTATGAAAAAATTCTTTAATATATTTAAATTATTTTTCAATATTTCATTCATTGATTTGAGTCCCAAAAAAATAATAAATAATTTTCATATAATTAAATAATTTTTTTTCAATTTCCATTTGTTTACTAAAATATTTTATTGATGAAGATATTTTGATATGTTATCCCATTTTTTGTAAAACATAATATTGATTCATTTAAAAATAAATTATAATAGTTATAATTTAATGAATTATATAATTTTTCAATGCATGACATTGTGTAGCATTATATATATACCAATAATTTGATGAATTAAAAATATATTTCTTCAAATTTAATCAAAAGAGTATCATAATGCAGGAATATAGTTTTCATATAAAAATGATATGGGGGTTGAATCGGGGTCACTAAATAATATTTTTCTTTTTTAACTCAAAAATTGTAATTATTTAGTAAAAATTTATATTCCTGTATTAAATAATACACACATTTGTAATGAAAATAAATATTGAACATAAAATATAGAATATTTTTACAAGATACACCCCCAGATTGTGTTTCTACATCAACAAATGTTTTAAGGTGATTTTAAGACACAAAATTATCTATTATATCATAATTTTATTACGTGTGTACTAAGGAATCATCCTTTTTCTAGTAAATAGATATTTTAATATTCAGTTTTGTTATAAAATACTTCTTAAAAAATATAAATAAATGAATAAAAATTCACTTTTACGATTGAGGAACAATTAAAAAAATTGATTAATATAATATAATAATACATGATACTTAGTAATATCTCTCAATTCCCAAAATTATATTAGATTATATCAAATTTTTGGATTCCTCTTCTTCTAGATAAGGACATCCAAAATATGCATCATAAATAGTATTTCATTGGTCATGAACTCTCAATCTACGAAACGGTTCCAAATTGAAATTACAAGATATATTTCTCTCTTATTCATATTTTATTATTATTTTTTTATCTTAAACGGAATAAATTTCTTATAATATTATTCATGTGATTTTCATT
This sequence comes from Viscum album, assembly GCA_963277665.1. Lineage (NCBI taxonomy): Eukaryota > Viridiplantae > Streptophyta > Magnoliopsida > Santalales > Viscaceae > Viscum > Viscum album. The sequence goes on along the minus strand of OY728127.1, from coordinate 89,656,297 downwards.
ATTTATTCCAAAATTCATAATTATTATAATTTCATAAATATTTCCATAAATATTTTCTTATTTAAAGACGTGTCAGAAATGAACTTATTCAAATATCTACATCTATCTATAAATCATGATTAATAAAAAAAATTATATAAATAACAATTTTATATTATACATGATTATTGGACCCCAATTATCATTAAAAATTATTTAAATAGGTAGGATCACAAATATCCATGATCCCTAATAGAGAATCCTCAAATAGCCACATTTTTTGGATCTATGAGTATCTTATTATTACTCTAACTAATGTCAATATAATTTTTAAAAAACAAATGACTTTTAATTAACTATTTAATTGGATTTATTTATGTTATAAATTTTCAAAATATGAAAATTACATCATCATAATTAATCATAATTTACTGGAATTTGAAAAAATACCAAATCTGAATTTTCAAAACATATTCAACGATCATAAATATAAAATCCATATGTATTATTCTAATTTTCATTATATATGAAATGATATTATTTTATGTATTTTAAAGAACAAATTTTTTATTCCTACTTGATCAATTAACATTCCTCAGAATATCTTCTCTATTGAATAGAAATTGTTATAAATCCTTATTTAATTGATACATTACAATGGTAAAATAGATATACTATTTTTTATTCTATGAAAAATCTAGAAAAATACATATTTATTATCATGAATATTTTCCATATAATGTTATAGATATTAAATGTATGCTGAATTATTTTCACTATACATAATGAAATAAAAATTTTGTATTGTATCACCATAAAAAAATTATTCACCAAGCATTATACCAAGATCAGTAAATATTTAATTTATAGAATTATTCATAATTATTTAAGTTAACCTTTAGTGAACCAAAAATATTAAAATTCATCTCTTGTAACCCCAGTTAAATAGTTAATACCCCAAAAATGATAAACAATTACATTTAATGATCATCACTCTTAATTGATTATAAATACAACACACCTTCACAAATTCTATGGTATATTCATGTTCATTGAAATATATATAAATGAATAATTTTCTAACAAATTTATAATTTTTTCACATTTGAAAGAAAAATGATATTGTTTTCCATATCTATAGTTTATAAATAAAAATTATTTTGTATAAATAAGGCATAGAATTTTCTCATCATTTATAAATAAAATCCTATGAATAAAACACCTTGATGATATAATGATACATACAAAGTGACACATATGATCAATTTTTTTTCTTAAAAATATTCCTACAAAAAAAATATAAATCTAAATAGCACATAATATAAAAGATATTATTATAGTGATAAATATTCCATTACTCATAGAAGTTTTTAAATACATATTATACAATTTCTCAAACATTAAATGAATATCATAAGGTTTTCCATAAAATAATTTATAGAATCATCAATAATGATTTGTATATATAAAAGGTCCCAGATTCAATTTTTTGAGCACTCTAAGATTTTATGTCACAATTTTCAATCTTGTCACATAGTCAAAAAACTAGTTCTTCCTCCTCCAACTGCATTAGTATGGAAGGAAGTATTAATGGAACAAAAGACTGAAATAGTGGATAAGGGGAAAGGGAAGGTCCCTAATTCAATGAGGGCAGTGAGCTTCAACAAAACTAGCAGAGTAGGTCCCTCATGGATAGAACTTTTATAGTTATAGGAACAAAAAAAATTCATTTATGAAAACAGAGATGTTCCAGATACAAGTGATGTGTAGTTTAACCATTAAGAGGAAAATGATGATCACTTATTTCTTTTCTCTTTAGATGTTTTCACTACTTCTATTGACCTACAATCTCATGATTTTTTCTTGATTCCATTTTATTTGGCATAAGTTCACAAATGGAGCTATCTCAGACGGACTTATATAAATATCATAATATTTCAGTAATTAAGAAGGGGAAAGAGAAAATTAATTTCCAATTCCTTGATGGCTTCCCAATTAGGGACAACACTGTACAATAATCATGGAAGGGGGAACCTATGGCTTATAATCAAATGCAATCTGTTGTTACTAAAAAAGTACCAATTTCTTATGGAGGTACCTTATAGGTAGGATGAACCAAAAAATCACAAAGGCACATGGGAAAATTAGGTAACGACCCCCAATAAATATATCCTAAGGATAACACTTAATTGGATCTATCATGACATGTAAATCGTGGTATAGAAGGTTCATTTAAGATTCTTGTAGGAAGGTATAAAATTGAGATTATTCTCATTTCTTAACCCAATATTAATTCTAAAAATCTGGGAAAGTTATCCAGAAGTAGAGGATACTCCATATTGGGGACTAATCAAGTTTTTTCCTATCCTGATAGGATTTGGCTTCTATCTCATAGCAAAGTCAACTATCCAACAATTGTTTACGAGGATATCATGATTACAACATGATTTTTCTTAGAGTATTTTAGGATTTTTTTTCTATATTGTGTATACACACACTAGTTATGTTGAAAGGAGGTTATCAAGGGGAAAATACCATATCTGGATAATTCTATCATTGATTCAAGGATAATTATAGATGTATTTAACTCAATATTCCATGTAGATGGGAATTTTGGTCTAGTGAAAACCTCCATATCTTCCAATGAGTTTAGAGATAGTATTGAGGAGTCAATAGTAGCTAAAATCAACCTAATTGGTGCTAAATTAACATAGTAATGGAGGTATCCAAATTCAATGAGGGATATCATAATTGACATTGCTTTTTGTAAATTATTTCAAGCTTGGTTACTGTAAATTGATCTCCAGAGTCACATTAGAAAAGCATAACATTGATCATTACCCTATCCTATTATGTTTTCTCTCTTTTGAAAATAGATAGCCAATCCCCTTCAGATTCAACATTGGTGGGGCCTCTCTCCTGGATTGTTCAATGATCATATAGGAAACATGGGCCTCAGATACATGTAATAGAAATCCTCTGATAAGTGTTTCCAAGATCAAAATTCTCAAGGTAAAATATAAGGAATTGGGGAAGGAAAAATTCACCTCTCTAGATGCTGAAATTGACGGTATTGAATGCCTTTTTCATGACATTCAAGAATATAATACTAGATCCCACTTTTATAGGGACACGAACTTGGAGGCTAAAATATCTTCCAACTTAAATAATCTTATACAATTCTAGGACAACATATAGAATGATATATCTAAAATCAAGTGTCTCAATTAGGGGGACAGAAACACCATGTTCCTCAATGACCTACAAAGGGTAAGAAGTGTGAATATACCCATTCCTCTTATCCGGGATGGATATATAATTTTATAGGAAAGATAATACCTTAATAATCATATTGTATCTTTTTATATGATTCTATTCAATTGGACATCTTGTATTGAAATAATAAGTGACAACATCATCCGCAAATTGATTACTGATGTGGAAATTGAATCCCTTAAATATATTTTGATGGAAATTGAAATTAAGGAAGCGGTATTTTCTCTCAAAAATTATAGTTATACAACACTAGATGGATTCAAAAATTACTTCATCCAATGCTATATAGATATTATAAAAAATGAGGTTTTTATACTTGTAATACATTTTTTCATGGGTGGAACTTTTAATCCATGATTCAGTGCATAGTTCATTTCCCACATTCCCAAAGTGGAGAATACAGGTGAGATAATCCGATTTAGAATAGTTTCTACTATCAATACAATCCATAAATTCACTAAAAAAGCACGGCCAACATACTTTTTTTAGTTTCTTAGAAGATTATATCACGGTGCCAATTTGGTTTTGTTAATGGAATGAACATTCACAATTTGTTTCTCACTACCTCTAAATTTATTAATATTCTTAGGAAAACTATGGAGGTAGGAAACATACCTATTAATAATGAAATTAAAAAAAACCACATCCACAATTTTCTAAGGTTTCATAGAAAAGGTTATTCATTGTTTTTACTTCAGTGTGAGGTTCATTCAATCGATAAAAACTCTTATTGAGTCAGCTAAAATATCCATTATTATTAATGGGTTACCGTATGAATAATTTTGCTACTCCCAGGGTTGGGATAGGGGGATCCCCATTAATCTATTTTTCCCATTGGAGAGGACTATTTCAATATAATTCTACTCAATATGGTGGACAAAGGCGAACTATCCAAAATCAAAGGGGTAAGAGGTATCTCGACTCTATCCCATTTGTCTTTTGCTAATGACATTATTATATTTACCTAGGTAGAAAGAAAGAACATAAATCATCTCAAGAATTCCCTCCTTAATTATGATATTGTCTCGGTCTAAGAAATTAACTGCCTAAAATTGTTCATATATTTTGGAAAGAATAGTCCAACTTCAAAGAAGGGTCATATCATCAATGTATATTCCTTCATGGTCCATATTTACAATATATTAATCATAAGTAAAATCAACTATATTCTGAAAAAAAATTGTCTAGAGTGTATGTTTTAGGGGGAGTAAAATTATAACAGCCAAGTGGAAACAGTATTGCATGTCTGCCCGGCTTAGTGGACTGGGCATTAAGAACCTGAAATTCTTCAATCAAGCTTTCAAGGACAAATTTATATGTAGTATTATCAAAAATTAATCTTACTACCTAGAGTTCCTCAGAGAAATATTACTTACTAGATTAATTACCCCGATAACTGGATACATTGAATCATCTATTTGTCCCATTCTGTGAACTGTTTTCTAGATTATTCTTAGGTATTCTCATAGGATATTAAGTGAAATCTCCTCCATTCATTTATATAATTCTAACAATAGTGAGTCCTTACTTATAGATAGAATTTACCCCAAGGATAATGCGTTTGATATCAACTTCGTGGTCAATAAGCAGCTAAAACATATGGATGTACTTCTAGAAAATATCATTGCAATAGTTGAAGGCTTCAATTTGACAAATAATGAGGACATACTCATCTAGGAACTATATCTAAATGGTTTTCTTGAAATTAAAAGATTCTATACACATTTGATACAAGGTGATTACAATTTTATTGTTGTATTAAACAAAAATAGATTTTCCCATCTAGATTCCCCTTTTATTGTAGAATCTCTCTTAATAAAGAATCAGTGGATGATAATCTTCATTGAGCAGAAATATTCATGTGATATAAGTGTGTCATATGTCACCAGAAATGTGAGGATGTAGATCACATATTCTTGTGTAGAAAAATAGTCTCTTCATTGTAGAATAACATTATCAACTTTTTTGAAATATATTATCATAAAATAGGTTATGTTCTCAATTATCTGGCTGCTCCATTTGTAATTCATCAATCCAAGTAGCTCAATTCCATTCTCAATGTAGCATCAGTTGAGTTGAAACGCATCTTATGGAAATCCCGAAACAAATCCATTCAACAGAGGGATCATTTTAATGCATGAACCAAAATTAAAAAAATTCTTGTGGTAGTACATAATCCCAACAATATACTCACAGAGAGGTGATCAATTCGGTTAGTCATTTCATAGTGTTGAGAAACCTGAACATTAAAGGTAATTTTCCCAAGCCTTGAGGCACCATTGAAGTATTTTAGACTTCCCCTATTACTGTATGGATAAAATGTAACATGGATGGGCCCCCAATAGGTATCCCAAGAACATATGGATTTGGGGATATATTTAGAGAAAACAACGAGAATGTAGTGGAATGAAATTACAGTTTGTGTGGTTATGTCATTTCTTTTAATTCATGAATTAAGGGGATAATAAATGTGGTTAATATTTTATTTCTATGGAATTGGAATAAAATTTTTCTCAAGTGTGATTACACTACTGTTGTTAAATCTATAAGGATGGTACATATTCACCTTTCATGGAAACTAACAGTTAAATGGACCAAATTTCTTGAGAGGCTCTCTTCTATGAGAAACATTGTCACTCACACTTTTGGGGAAGAAAGATATACTGCTGGTGGTCTTGAAAATAAAGGGGTTACTATAGAAGGATGTTTACATTCATACAATGTCCCTGATGATATTCTTTCTATACTTACTCATGAAAATTAAAAATACATTCATTTTTTCTCTTATAAATTTTTCTCGATTTAATAAAAAAGGTTATGTGATTATTTTTCTCAAAAGAACTATGAATCACAAATATACCATTGAATGTTTTATGAATAATTTATGTAACTATATAATCTCAATCTAGTGAAAACAATTTACTCATTATATTACTAATGAATTTACTTTATTGAAACCAAAATCTCATATCAAATTTTATGGAATACACACTCTAAAAAGAAAAATAAAAGGACATATTTTTAAAAATAGATATCTTATCAATTACAAAGCATCCCCTTCATACTCATTTCAATACCCCACTACATCACTTAAAACATCCATTAAAATTAACATGAAGATATAAATATATTTTCTCAAATATTAATATAACTAATAAATATATTTTTATAACAACATTAAATAAATTTGTGGGATACAATATCATTTTATCAAACTCATTCATCAAAAGAAATATAAAAATAACCCAAAACATGTTCTTGTTTATAATTTATATTAAAATTAATCATATTTTATCAAAAAAAAAAGATCAAATTTTTCATTATCATAACTAGTATATTGTCTTCTAAATACATTCCATTAAATTAACACATTCAAAAACACACCTTTTTCATCTATCTGTTGTCCGGGAAATCAATTATGTGTTTCCTAATCTAAAATAATCTACATTGATATCGTATTTTGAAACAAATGATTATATCTAATCACATTATTTTATATTATTCTTCTTACTTCAATGAATGTTAATTATAAAATAATTAATGAAAATATAACCAGAATCATAATACATATTTTTAGATTATAGTTATTACAAATCATTCAGCAATATTAGGGTGTATAAACCAAATCCATTACACCAAACCTTGTAAATAAAACATGATATATAGGTATAGAAAATCCCTATTATTTATCCCTTATATTCTATAGTATTTTAATTAAAAAAATAATTAAAATGAAATTAGAACCATTAAAAAATATTTCTTTCTACAATCATTATTTTACATAATGAAACAAAATTGAGAATTATATCATTAATTTTATAATCTATGTATGTTTTTTACATTCTATATTAATAGAACTCATTACCCACCCTATATAAAAATTATGCCTTCTATTTTATTATATGTAGTAACTAATAGAGAACCTACAATATCTTGATCATGACCTTCCAAAAAATGTATTGATTTTTCATGATTTCAATGATGAATCATTATGATTTTATAATAAATTAATGGTTTCTTAAACTATCATAGTCCTAATTTTATATACATGATAATATTTAATTTATTCAAGAAAACCCATATTGAAACCATCATGAAACATAATATTATTCATTTTTAATCATTTAAAATGTTTAATGATGGAAACCATTGATTTAAACACACAAATATATCCAACCATAAGTATCAATCATTTTTAATAACAACAATAACTACTCATAAGGATAGATGACTGATGATTTCATTATAAATCAAAAACTTATTTATGAAGAGAATATTCATACAGATAAATTCTGAAATTAGTCTCATTCAAAAGGGTTTATTATTTTTTTTAATAGTCTTATTCATTATCCACACTAATCAAAATATTTATAGAGTACTAGAAGCTCTAAATTTAAAATGAACCACTATAATCACAAAATGTATAGATTTGATGTTATAGCACCTCACCATCATGATATAGTGATACAATTATTATAATATAGAATTTATAATTAATTTTCAATTATAATAAATAAATAATAATGGATAAATTTTCCCTTATGTCGTCTAGAAATAAAACACTTTGTAATATTTTATAATAAACCATAAAAACTGTGTAATTCATACCGCAAATTATATTTCTATTAATTTTTCCAATTTATATCACGATTATGAAATCGGATTTTATTTTTGGTGTCCATATTATGGAAGAAAATAAATTATAAATTATGCTACATTTTATCCATGAATTTATTATATGGTTTTGTTGGAAAATCATCATATTTATTAAACAAATGTTACACATTGATTAATTTAATTTAAAAATATCAGTCTAAATTTTTCGTGGAAAGTAGATATATACCATTAAATCCAATTTTATAGTAAATAAATTAAAAAAAATAAGGTTTCACTAATGGATTAGGAATAATGATTATATACTAGTTATCATAACTATTATCAAAAAATAAACAAATATATATTTTCACTAAAATAACTTTTATAATTTTGAAATGTAACATGAATTTCATCAAAAAAATAAATGATATTTGAAAATAATGTAATTTTATTTACCATAAATAAAAGAAACATTTCTTATTTTAGATGTATCTAAAATAATCAACCTCACTAAATCCTTTTTTTCATTCCATAAGAAATGACTCTAATAATGGATTATTATCAATCATAGCTATAAAATGAATTTGTGATTGAGATATCTCTACTCATATATACTTTCTATCCATAATCACTTTATAATACCTATCTATTGAGATGGGGAAGGAATAATTTGTTATAATACAATTTTTTGGAATATGTGAAATGCTTGGTATAATAGTATATTATATAATACCATTATGTTTCTATAGAGATTTAGAATACGATTCTTATGAAATATAATTGAATGTTAATTTTTATTATTAGATTTTTAATTTTATAAATATTATTGATCATTGGGAGTGATTTATCTTGGAAAATTTATATGAAAAATAGTCAACTAAAATCAGTGGTAGAAAAAATACCATTAGAAAACATCAAAATAAAATTAGTATTCATAGTAGAATTATAAAAAAAACTATCATTTTCCTAAATTATTCTCCAAATTTAAATCAACTTATTATCATTTCCTCTTCCCTGACAAAATTTATTATGTGTATCATTCAATCATTAAATCTCATCTATATTTTTTCCATTTTTCATCAAAATAGAATCTATATCATGATATACCATTAATTTAATAAAAGATAAATTATTCCATTGAATCTAATTTTCATGATACAACAATTTGATTTACTCAATAGGAATATTTTATAATTAGTTATATTTTATATATAAACATAACTTATTAATAATTTCAATATGAAATTACATAAGTTATTCAGTTATCTGTAAGAAATGGGAATGTAATGCTCATAATTATATTTCTCATCAAAATATTAATTAAGACCACAAAATCTACACCTATATAATTTCTCATTTGGTAAATATATAATCATTCATTATGTCTAGATGAACAAAGAAATTATATTTTTTATTAATATTTAATTTTTTTTCTCCATTGGACACTTTTATTTTTTCGTGTAACTCTTCTCATTTAATTAATTATTAAATCCTTTTGAAATAGGACTTTATGTGTCTTTTAATACTACAGTCAATACATTTTACATATATAGGGTGAAATTAGTTCTTCTATGACTTTTCATTTTTTATTGTATTTCATCCTTGAGGTTACCTATTTTATGATGTCTTTAGTAACCACTTTTCATCATCTTCTCTTTGAAACCCCAATTCAGAATTATCTATATGTAATATATTTAGATTTATTATTTCACAATTTCATAGTACTTTAATGTAATTGTTTTTGATGATTTTAATTCATGATCATTGTCCTTATAGATTTTATAATGAAAATTGTTATTCCACTCTATGTTATATTGATAGAGAGAACTGATCATCTCATCTGATGTATATATTACACCATGATTATTTGTTATATATTTCAAACATAAATTATTTTATTGCATCATAAATTGTTTCATATAAAGTACCAAACTGAAATGAAAATAAGGTAATGTTTAATTAAATTTTAAATCACACCATTATTATGTTGTCCATAACTCAATGAGAACAAAAGAAAGTAACCATATTAAGAGATATAATGTCAAAAAAAGGGATTGAAATGGAATCTGATGGATGGTTTTCCCTTCTAGAGAAAAATTTTAAATAATGTAAAGGATGTTTCTTCATTAGGATTTTAATAGACAATAAAAATTAAAAACTCTATCTATTATTATATGAGTGAATTCATATGTGGGATAAATTATGGCCATATAAATTTCTCTGAGAGCCATGCTATAGGAATAAGCACTTGGGTCTACCACTACATCATAAATTATTTTTAGATATTACAGAGATGACGAGAGTGCCTACATAAATATAAAATTGGTTGAAGTTATTATGCATTAATTAATGAAGATAGATATTTTTTACATTTAATTTTCACATTTTTTATTTTTTATTTTAGAGAAAATGGAATGTTATTTTATATAAAAATTATTTTTCATTAGTTATCCTTTTTAAAATTTATATTTATAAATTTTATATTTTTAAATTATGACATGAAACTTTTTCTTGGAGTATCCATGTAAATATTATCATTGGATAAATTTATTTTAATTTTTTTTGAAATGATTGATTTTAGATGAATATTTAAAAAACATTTTTTTCTAATAAAGTATTATTATAAAATTCATTATAAATCATGTATTATACAAAAAATAAAAAAATTAAATTTATAGAAATTTTATATCAAAATTTTTAATCAATACTTCAAAACATAAAAATTTGAATTTATAAAACTCGTGTTTAATATTTTGGAAACATATCAAATAATATATTAAAATGGTTTTTCAAATCATTTATTTTGAAAATAAAACAATATCACTTGTGGAAATTATTTTATCAAATGTATTTGTTTACAAGAAAAATTTAAAATTATTTAATTAGTTAGATTTCATTTTTATGTAAAAAAATTATAAGAAATATTATTATTTTTGGCAATGATAGTAGACAAAGTGCTATTTTAAAATAATTGTTTCATTAATAATAAGAATCTTTTAAATAATAAATTGAGTCGGTATATTTTATATAATAAATAATTTATTGTTTATAAACATGCAACAAAATCAATTATCATTGGATTAAATATAAATTTATGTTAATAAGATAACATATTATGGAAAACAACATTTATTCTATTAAACTATTTTACTATATGTCAAGTTATTTTATTTTGCTTTTTTGTTTACAATATATATAAACTTAATTATACAATTCAAGGATTAATTTTGGCTTCATGAGAAAACATTTATGAGATATAATCTTATATATTTGGTAAAACATAAATTATTATTTCAAAAATTAGTTACCAGGATGAAAAAAAAAATTAATGTGTAAAAATATAATGTTAAATGACTCAAAACATCTATATAACATGTGTCCAAAATCATAAAAAAAGATTTATAAAACTAATATATATCTGAAGTATATTATTTTAATCTGATGGATTTCTTAAACATTTTATAGTGACATAATATTTTTAAATATAATAGGAACTTCAAATATAACCCTTCAAAGAACATGTAAATGAGGGTCACTTTTAAAACATCATGATACATATATAACATTAAATTTATATATAAAACTCTAAAAATATTCCTTAGATTGTACCAATCCATCTTTTATAAGTATATGTTAGCCACTATTTATCTTAATCACTCCATTTAAAAATATATTCATAGGATAAATTTCATATTCTCAATGATCGTATTTCATACCCCTAAGACATTTCTATATAAAAAATCTATTAAGAAAAATTATAAACTTAATAAAATAATGAAATCGGTATTATTAATTTAAATAAATTTTATTATGTTGATTTATATCTTATTATTAAAATATTTTTATCCTCTAATAAAATCATAACAACATTGAATGTGAGTTTGATATGCCTACAACATTTATATAAGTTGTATAATTTTTCCCATCTCCACTTCTCAGGCATGGTAAAAATTATATAAATAATAAATTAATAAATTTCATATTCAAAAAATAATAATTCTTAAATGAAATTATATCATATACCATCATTTCATCCCATTATTTGAGAAATGAAAATCTAATTAGTTTGTATCTACGAAGTGTTGCCTCGTCTAATTAAAAATAAAATTTCTCATCCCCATCTCTCATTGAAGGTTATGTGATTTAATTAAATAAAGATAAATTAAAAGTGTAATATTTTTAATATAACATATTAAAAATATTTAAATTTCATAAAATCACTTCCATGCCCATTAAATCATTATATGATTCCTCTATCTTGGTCTCTTTTCTCACACATGTTAATGTTGTTGTAATGATTTTATTATGAATCCCTAATTATTTTTATATTGTTATAATACTGTTTAATTATCAAGTAAGTAATATTAGTTAAATATTGTGGACTATATTTATTAAAATTTTAAATATTTATTTATATATCACCTTTCTATAATGAAAAACACTAAAACTGGTACATGATGATTTCAATTTTCATAGTACCGTGTCCATGTATTTCACCTAGTAATTTTTTGACATGGGGAATAAAAAATGTAATCTTTCATTCATAATTTTTAAGGATTAACATTGATCCTTTATGTTTTATTTGTATATTTCACTCTATTACATGTATAAGATAATCAATAAAATGTTTGTCCATATGATAATAAAAATAATCAATAATTGAATATTTTAATTTTAATTTTTTATTATAAGTATATTATAAAAAGGGTAATTTATTTTATTAATTAAATTAAATAAGATATTATGAGAGTTATTCTCATTATATATGAGGTTAGAACATAAATAGTGTATGTGTGAATATACTATAAAAGTGATTTTCTCTATTTTCATTACCATGAGATTTGTTTCAAAATTTTCACAATCGTTTCCAATATATAGTGTATTCACTAAACTATTTAATTTGTTTAAAATTAATGTCATAAATTTCATGATATTATAATGTCTATACAACAGCAACTCTATTAAAATAATCTGATTATTATGTCACCATTTACATAAGGTTTTTTATTACCTAGAATGTATTATTTAGTTTGAAAGGATTTTTTTTAAACACCAATATTTAAATACTAGTTCATTAAAATATATAAATTTATTTTATTTTAAAATATCTTATTTTTTGGTGAAAATTAATTCTTAATTTAAATGTTTTAAATTTATGAAACTAACTCTCTAAAAGTATTCCATAACTGAGAATAAATATCATCCAATTTAATAGTGGTTTACCTTCCTTACCCACATTTCCCTTTCTAGAAAAGGTTATCCCTTATATATGGAAACCCATATATTTGTTCTCTCATGGTAAATTCATATTAACTTTTTAGCTTATAAAAAAGTTATTTTAAACACATTTTATGATGTGTTTTTTGAAAATGGTTTTTTAAAATATTAAACTAGTTTAATTTCAAATATCATTTATGAAATTTTCCATTCAATATTTCCACAAGATAACCATGATGTTTTATTTCTATCAAGTACCCTTTTTTAGATGTCATCGTAAAACATTATCTTTTACAAACTGTTCACACTACATAGTTTCTTGAAAAACTATTTCACATAATGTTATATATATCATATTCATTTTTGAAAATTCTTAAAACATTTTCTGAAAAATAAATTATGGTTTGGAATTAATTTTTCACTTAATCAAAAAAATACTCTATATCAATATAAATTATTTATGATGAATTAAAATCTATAATATTTTATAATATTTTATGGGATTAAAATTATGGAAATCCCCTACTAATTTCTGATTTCCTAATCATCAATAATCTGTAATCAAGTTTCATCTTCCATTTACTCTCCACTATGAACAATCAATATTTTATTCCTCTAAATGATAGGAGTTCACATACATTCCAAAAATCAATATATTTGTCAAATTATTAACTAAACCAAATCCCTTTTATATAATATTGGTAAATAACATATACCTAATCAAATTTATATAAGTAAATTTATCTAGAAAGGTAGTTAACATATTTGGATACCCATTTATATTATATGGTTTTATCATGGTATTACTATTAATGGATTTATGAATAAGTCTCAACAATAAATCCCATTTAAAATGATATAAAAAATATAAATTCTAGGGAATTTTTATGTTATGATGAACTACTAATTTCATGTGGGAAACATATGTGTGTATGAACTAATTATGATGACTTATATCAACCTCCAATTAATTTTTTAAATGATTATATATCATAAAAAATGTATAAAAATGTATAAAATTTTTATATTTCAAGAATAGGTGAATGGGTATGAGACATAAAGGTAATGTTTCCCCATGATAATTATCCAACATCATTTATAAGTTATAATGATATTACACCACTATAAATCATGTTAATTAAGAAGTGTTTTCACATTATATTAATTCATGTTCTATGTTAGTCCTCACCTTATGCCATAACACTAGGGTTTTTTAACAATTTTTTGATGGGTATGATTATATAATCAATTATCAATTCCCCTAAAATATAACCATATAAATATATTATTCTTTTTTATAATAATTAATCATTGAAACTTATGCTTATAATCTTTGAAAATTTGAGTTCACTCCATTCTCATAATTCTATTTCCCATGGTTCTGATTATTTGGTAAATTTATAAAATGTATATACCTGAGTCTTGTGTTGTTATGTAATATTGTAATATTCAAAAGTATTATAAAATAACTAGAGTAAATAACTAATTCAAAAATATAACTAATATTATGTTCCAGTGAATGTTTGTCTATTAATTAGATGTAATGTTTAATTTAAGATAATTTTTTAAAGTAATTATTTTTTTCATTCACTGGACTCAATTTTCATTTATCCTTATTTTTATTTGTAATAGTTTTACAACTAAACTTTGGATTACATATATATGAACATTTATTTTCTAAACATGAGGGGTTTAGTTATTTTATATGAATTTTATAGTTATATTGGGAATTATGATAATACACCATTATTGAAAGACTAGTAGATGAAAATAAATGTAGGATAACATCCTAAAAATTTTCAAATGTTTCTAGTAAATGTTTTTTCTAGAAAAAAAAATGTTCTGTATGAAATAAATTAGAGGTAGTTGTAGAACAGATGCAATAAGTTCCAATCACCATGAAAAAATGTTGTAATATTAACATTCTTGTCAATATTTATATTACGAATGGGACTTTGACTACACTCATATGTATAAATATTCTTATATCTTATTCTGCAAATAAATATATCATTAAAATACATTATAAAATATTTATTATGTTAGATAATTAAGTAATAGATTATTATATTACAAAACCTATGGAATCCATGATTAGTGAATGAAAAATTATGGACTCACATTACTATATAATAATATTATTGTGAAAAACAATAAGGAATTTTTAGGATAAAACATCAATGTAATAATCTTACAATATTTTTCTTTTGATGTGAATTATTCATTATTTAGGTTATCTCACTTCGGTTTTACTAATGGTAGAATACGAAATGAACCATGTTAATAAAAAATTTCACGGTTAATGAAGATATTGTAAAAAAAATGAAACCTAATTGGATTATATGTGAATAGTTAAGTAATGTGATAATTTCAAACAAGATATCAAGGAATATGACTACATACCTTAATTTAGTTTTATTTCTAGACACAACAATATAGTGAAGGATGAAGTCTCCATAATTATTGGGTGAAGAATATGATGTAAGAAAAAAGATTCATATTCTATTTTACCCTGAATATGGAATAAAAAATAATGGTATTATATAAATGGAAATTGAATGTATTTATATGTGGTAATGGAGGGAATCCAATAAGTACCTGGTAATGGAAAATAATACTATAGTCAATATAATGGGGGAAATTATTTTTTTTATAAGTATCCACTAAAAAATATATTCTTTTAGGTGAGTAATTTGGGTACTATGATATCATATTCACCAATAAAAGGTATTAAGATGATAATGAACACCCACAAAAATATATAATAGTGGTAAAAAATAGCCTATACAAAGGCTACAATTGAAAGGTATATTGATTATTAGTGATCTTATGTAAAACTATTATTCACCCAATAACTGTAGAATTCCAATATAGTGTACGACATATTAAACAGATAGAAATTTATTTAAAAAAACATGGTTTAGTTAGTATAATATAAAAGGTGTATGATTCACCATCCTGGATTATATGGTTAGGCTTCACCCTTGCCTTATTGTGTATTCAATCAGTTGAATTTTGATGAAATATTGGATATATATTTTATATCCTCACATAGAAACTATATTAATTAATCAAATTTGGAAATTAAATTTTAATACAACCTCTAATAATATATTTTTTCAATAATATGATTTTAAACTCTTGTAAAAGTATTATTATTATAAGAGTTTTCATACCTAGTCATGGGGGAAGTTCATCACAAATGAATGGAGAAAAACACCATATTAGGATTAATCATTTATAATGAAAAAATGTGTGTTCATAATGTTTGTGATGTTTATATATCTATAAGAATTATATCATCGATCATGTACGTATTTTATATATCCTTATATATTTTTTGAGTTATAATTAATATTAAGATAAAAGAATTTAGTTAAGGTGGGGAGAATGTAACATCATATAATTTTGGAATATATATTTTCCAATAAATTAATAAAATGTTAGATATCTTATTTCAAATGAACCATTAAAAAACCATCATAAATTTAATAAAAACTATTAAATTATACCATTATAACATTAAAGCTTGCTTTAACGCATAAAAACATTAAACATTTTAAAAATTCATAGAAAAAAATACATTTTATCTAGTAATGTGATTCAAGCTGACAAAGTTGTTTTTTTAAATTTAATGATGTTAAATTTACTATTGTTCCCCCTTGACCACACACAATATGAAAACACTATTTATGATTGGAGAGAAGTAATAAATAAGATAAAATGAATCTCATGGAAATATTAATAATATCCATGCTATTGGAGCCACTAAATTTGACCTCCACCAAAGCTTACAATATTTATAGTTAATAGAATGAGATATTTTGTAGATATGAAACATGAAATTATCAAGAAAAAATTATTGTTATTATTAATCTAATAAAAAATTTATTACATGCATTATATATATTATTCTTGATCAATTTTAATGAAAAATAATATTTTATTTTATATGAAAACATTATTTTATTATATATCTTTTCTAAAATATATATTTATATCACTAATATTATATATTTTAAATAATTAATCTCATTTTCAAAATATGAATGTTAATATTTAATTATAATGAATTTTTGGGATAATAATTAAATAGTTCACTTTTTACTAAATTCTAAAGAAAGTCATCTTTTTAAAATTGTTTTAATGTTTATAAGATTATAATGAGGAATTTTTTATCAAAAAGGACCTAATATATATTTTTGGAGTAAGTCTTGATCGTGGGATCTTCAGGATACGGTGACGGTTGGTTTTCTCAACAACAGGAACATTATGATTCACTTCACATTGGAGGATGACCTGATTAATGACTCATTGTGTGCACCTCACAACTACAATGGGTTTAGATTCTACCAATTTAGATGGAAATATGACAACCATGTGAAACGGGACTCACCTTCGGTGAATATATGGGTCTGTTTTCCTAACCTTCCTCTGCCTTTTCAGAACACATCGATTATTAAGATGCTCAGTAATATCGTGCAAAGGTTTTTGTGTTCTCATAGTCATACCAAGGTTGTCTGTCATCGAGTTAATCCAAGAGCATGTGTCTAGGTAGTTGTTTCCTGACAGCCCCCTGATTACATTTGGATAACAATTGGTGAGGAATATCGTTGTAGGAAATAGGTAGTATATGAATCTTGAGAGGATTTTTGTAATTTCTTTAACTAATTAAGAAATTTTTCGAAGGCCTATAGAGGTGGGTGGACACAGCATAGTTTTAGGTTTAGCGGTGAGGAGGGGTCCACTGACCAGGGGAAAGGAAGTGTATCGATTGAAGAGGTAGCATAGGGGGTACCACGGGCTAGGTGGAACCCATTACAAAAAATTAATGTAGCGTCGGGAGGAAATGGAAGGGCCATGATAGGGGATATGGGAGTGGTATGGGTGGACAACACAAGGAACCTATACAGGGAAGTGGTATCTTGAAAACTAGTAAGCAACTATAGTCTATCC
Source organism: Viscum album (assembly GCA_963277665.1). Taxonomy (NCBI): domain Eukaryota; kingdom Viridiplantae; phylum Streptophyta; class Magnoliopsida; order Santalales; family Viscaceae; genus Viscum; species Viscum album. The sequence goes on along the minus strand of OY728127.1, from coordinate 89,638,273 downwards.
CTTTGGATCCTCATAAGGGTGGGGGGTTGGCATGCCTTGGGTCGACTGCTATTAAGGCATTTGGTATGGATTACTCTGAAACTGTGAGGAATTCTTCTTTGATAGCTCTGAAGAAGGTTTTAATGGATGTGGTTAATGCATAAGAAGAAATTGAGAATAAAAAGGATGCATATGATAAAAATGTTAGGGGAGTTGCACACTATGAAACCAGTAAGGGCTAGGAAAATTTAACAAGTGAGGTTAAATTGTAATCAGAAAACACAATTGATAAAATTTTCAACTATTTCAAGTGTCTTGAGGTTGATTACATGAGAGTTGATTTGGGGGGGGTATAACTTGGGAGTGTACTACTAAGGAGGCCACAAAAAAAACACCAAGCAGTTGCATTAAATGAGGCTCACATTGAGATTTATGATTTCAAGGCCACATTTTTTGAAGCATAAGTTACTTGCCTCAACTCGGATGTCCCCAATACTTATAAAGATACTTGTGACGTGGCTCAGGAAATAGAAGGTGCTCTGGTCAGGCCCTCCTTAGAAGGGCGAAAGGGAATTCGCAAGAGGATGAAGGATTACTCCAACCTTCATCTTCCTATAGAGACACGGTCAGCGAAGAAATTGAAAGGATAATAAATGGACAACCATTGAAAATTAGGTGTTTATATCAAACAACCATTGGATTTGCACATGATCTTGGATGAATAAACTGTAGAATAAGTATTGATTTTAAATTTAACTAAAGAAGAATCCACTAAAATGATGGGGATACCACTCATTATGACTCTCAATGAGAATCAGTGTGCCTAGATAGATAGGAAGGATTTTATTTTAGTTGGGGGTTCAATAATGAGAAGATCAGTATTGTGGAGTATATTCAGTCATGGGAAAATATGACCCTCCATTTTGAAGATCTTATTATGGATTCACCAACCACGCAGGTATCATCTTAATCTTGGAAATGTCTTAGGGAAACAGACACTTGTAATCTCATGTTCATCATTAATGACTTGGTTTAAGTTGGTGGTATTGTTTATTGGTTTGCAAGGACTGATCATATGTGTTGTGTCTATTTTCATATCACCATTTTGTTTGGTTCTATTGTGGCATTTGATATTTCATAACTAGTAAACTCTGGAATCTACATCAGATGTGGATCATAGCATGCATACTTCATCGATGCAAAACTTTTGGATTTAGATGACATTAGAGGGTATGGATTCGCCACTGGTTTCATGCCCACACAATTTTTTACAGGAATGCTTGTTGAAGGGTCCTTTTTCGATGAAGGCTTGACGTTATAGAGTATCTGCTAGGGTGGAGAATATCCTGTAGTGTTCTGGGTTTTTTGTGATTATTTTCATGGGATTGTCTTTGGAATATCGTGGTTTCTCACTTTTCCCTTAAAAGTGTTTTGATAAGAAAAAAAGTAATTTTTTTATAGATGGACTCAAAAATGAATAAAAAAATTGTAATGATTACTATATTATAGTTTATTAGAAAAATATCACCATACACTCCATTATTTCAAACGTTGGGGGACATTTAACTTTGATTAGTGATATTCCATTATTGAAATATAATGGTTATATCCAAAATTACCATTCTCTTCCCTTATAAATAGAGGATAACTTTCATCATAATGTGAAAAAACATTTTTCAATTTAATTTACTGCTAATAATCAACAATTTTTTACTTTATTAAATACATTACCACATTCATAATTCAATTTTATGATTTACTTATCCAGTAACCATGTTTTCAAAGAATATTTCAATGATAAATCACATTTTCTCTAGGTGATTATTTATTACAACTTACAATTTTCTTATTAATAAACCACTTTATAATATTATATTGAAACCCTAATAAAGTGATATAAGTATTATTGTTGTAGTGAAATGATATTATATTAATGTTGAAACCTTTATTATATTCATTCTATCAAATAAAAAACAAAACAACATCAATCTTTTTTATGTGTGGACTACCACATACATAAAGAGATGTGGTTTATTTAGCATCACGGGTTATCATGGTTCAGGAGAAGGATTTATTTGAATAATTAATATTTGATCTATATTTAAATTATGGTTATGAAATTATAATTTATCATACCCAATAATTTATTCAAATTTTAAGAGAATTGGAAATGTTAGTCATGGGTCCATATAGACTACCTCCAACAAAAACCATTAATTTTGTTTCTTGAAAATTTAACACAGACTTTTTAATGTATGGATCATTTTACTTTGATTATAAAAATACTTATATGTTCAACAATATTTTAATGGATTAGAGGAATTTTGGCGTTTTGAGTCATAAATATCTAATGTGGTGGGTGAAAAAAATAGTTTTAATTTTCCATGTAAAAAATTGAATTTCCAACCCAATTTCCAACCTATTTCACAACTAGTTATTAGTTAAGCACCATAGGATGAGGCATCATACCAATATATGGAATTGTCCTAAACATGTAAATTTGGTGGCCACCCAATCCCCTATGGCCCCTAATTCATCCCAAGATCTTTATTGTTGGTCTTCATCCAACCAAAATAGTCTTACATGAACTTTAGACTATGGTATTAATTGTTATCTAATAAGTTTATGTGGATGTAAAATGTTATGTTGAGGTTTGGGTTAGGCCTGATTTAAATTTTTTCACTTCTGATGATAAAAGAGTGTTTTGGGCTTGACAATGACTGGATAAATATAAGGACATGATCAAAGTTGTGTGGCTTCGCTATATAATTGTGCAGCCTCCACGTTGCACAGTCAGTTAATAAATTAAGACAATAAATAATAAAGTGAATGCTGAATTAAATGATTAAAATAAAATTATTTTATATTTTTTTTAATAATAATAAAATAATAGTAATATTAAGATTACTGTTATTGTTATTATTATCATAAATATTATAATTATGTTATTATTATTATTTTATTGTTGTTTTTATAAAAAATTTAACATTTTTATTACTACTGATAATACTAATTGTAATTATTATTATTTTCTTTATGTTATTTGAGTTTTTTAGGGTTGTTATTTTATTTCTATTTTCTTTCTATTTTTCAATTTTTTCTTTTTCCCTTGTATTTTCTCTCTTCATCCCACTCACTCGCAACACGCTATAGGTCTTCACCCTCTGGTTTGTGTTGTGCACTGGCCATCCTAACCCTACCATGGTTTGTGATCCTCTCCACTCCACTTCTCTAGTGAATCACCACGTACCATCCTGACAAACCACTACACACCACCTCGCGTCATCCCTATTTCCTCACACAGCTTTGTTGCACTAAACCTTTTCTAGTCCAAACCCTCTAGCAACCACCTAGTTCATGGCGCACCTCCTATAGCCCTCATTCTTGCTTGATCAGCCTCCTGGAACCTCATCACATGTGGGTTCCACTTTGATTGGTTTTTTCTTCCATTTTTTAGTTTTTGGGTTAGGGTTTCATGTAGCATTTGATTTGATTTTTGTGTAATTGGGTCAAAGTATTGATTTTAGGGTATAATTTAGTTTCTTGGGGTGTGGTTGTAATTCTTTGGAAGCATCACACCATGTTTGTGATTTTTTTATACACCAAGGTATGTTATTCCATGTATAAAGTTTTATTGACAAGTTGGTATTTCTGTTAATTAATTTAGCATATTTATTAATTAGTTTGATTAGTGTGAATATAGTGTTATTTTAGCTTTCATATGATTTTTTTAGTAGTGTTTTTTTTCATTATGAGTGAATTTTTCTATGAATACCCATGATGAGCTATTTATTAGTGTTTCTAAACTGTTTAGTTACTTTGTTAGACTATGTGAGGGATGTAGTTTGTGTTTTGGTGTGTCGCCAATATTTATTTAGTTATTAAAGAAGTTTTGAGTGAGTTTTTGGTGTATTAATTCATGTGACACATTAGGTATTTGATTAATAAATTTTCTTAGTGGTTTTTTTATATGTGAAAAATGGTTTCTTTAGAATTGTTGATTTATTATTTGATTGTGTATGTGATGATAATTATGTTTTAAATGGTTTTTGGTGTGCTTATGTTTTTAAAAGATGGTTTTTGTATGAAAAGGTTGGTATTGTCAGTGTATAGTACCGTGCTTGGTTTGGGTGCATGAATATGGCCTATGATGTGAAAATTTAATTTGAATGAGCACAAAAGGGAATCCCGGGTACTATATGGGCTGAAAAGGACAAGTGTGTTGGTTATACAGTAGTGGAATTGGTCCTATTAAACATAGCTGGATTGAAGAAAAAAACACTAACTAAAATTTTGAATTATAATTAGAGACCACTAGGGTTACGATAATGTCCCATACTAGTGGCTCGTGCATGGTAATGCAGGTTGTCATGGTTTTTATACCACTTTTCACCTATACATGAGGTTCTAGATTCCCACTATTTTATAGTAGCTATATGCCCTCTCCCATAATTGGTGCTCCTTGATTTATTTAGGCTCACTATCATCATATGTGGTAATAGTTGGGTTATCTTAAAAGTAAGAGTGTTTTTAATTAATTTTTTTTCGTTGAAGTCGTATTCATTGAAACTGTTTCTTTAAAATTGTTCAAGAATTTATTTCCTTTAATTTTTTAAAATTACAAGTGTATTTGTAATTTAAAATTTATGGATGGAATTTTTTCTCAATGTCATCCTACTGGGAATTATCTCACACATTACATACATACATGTGTGTAAGTATATTTGGTTATGTCTGATTCATGTAAGGGTAAGGATTTTGGATATGATGGTTTGGGTCTCTAGTTGTCCTTCTTGGTGTGGTGTCATTGATATGGATTTAGGGTGGTTTCCTCTTTCCATATGGTGGTTTTGATCTTGTTTTTGGTCACCATACATTGTATTTGTTGTTTGAGTTTTGGTTTAAATATGTAACTCAAATTTTGGTTTTTTGTTAAAGGCATTTTTGGTTGTGACTTCCAACTTTTGTTTACTTTATATTGTTGGTTTTTTTTACATTTATATATAAATATATACACACATATATTTGGGTAAATGATTCCAAAACATTAATTTTGATACTCAGGCACTTGTGCTAGCCTGTGGGGGTCGTGAATGCCCTTCTGGCCTTACTACAGACTGGGTTGGGAGTTATTTGGATGGAGACCCAACTGGTTTTGTGACCAAATGGAATCATAGATTGTTAATTCCTTTGAGTTATTTTATTTGGGATGGGTCTCTTTAGATAGTATCTAGGATTATCGAGACTTAGAGTTCCGATGGTGAGCAGGGTGTCTGGCTAGGGCACCTCGTGAGAGACCTTGAGTCGCCAGGGGATGTCAGGATGCTTATTTGACTTCTCCTTTATGTGGAACGCGTAGGATACAGACTACACGTGGACATAGGGTGGGGGAGAAGTGGTTGGGTCATTTGTTTTCGTCTAAATTTATATTTTACTAATTTTTACAATTCTTGATGGAATTTTACTTATCATAACTGGTGTATTAATGTTGTTATTATGTGAGTGTTGATCCCTGCAGTAGCATGACTACCTAGAGAGCGCCCATGCACCCATGTTAGGAATTCAGAGAGATTTCCCCCTCAACGCATGATCATAAGTGGGTGGAAGTTGTGGTCCAGGATGTTCAGGCATTAGGACAATGACAGACTCCTTCTCCTACCCCAACTCCAGCTAGAGAATATGATTCTGGTCCTAGTAAGAATAAAGATCATGAGTTTCTCAAGAACAATCCCCATAATTTTTGTTGCAATGTGGTGGCTCATGAATCAGAGGAGTGTATTGAAAAGATATGTCTCATGCTCGAATAACTTGACATGCTTGAGGAGGTCAGGGTGAAATGTTCCACATTTCTGCCGGAGGGTCCCTGTTGTGGGTGGTGGGAATCAATGCTTCATGATGGGAATAAGTAGAAAATAAACTAGAAGGATTTTAAGACCATATTAAATGATTAGTAGTTTTCTGGGGACCTAGAATATTCCAGATCCCAGGAGTTCATGGATATTTCTTAGGGATATCGGTTAGTGATAGAATGTGCTAACTACTTTGTTGAGATTTTATGTTACACCCATTATATTGTTTTTAATGAATCTCTGATATTTCGGAGGTTTTATAAGGGGTGAGAAAAGAAATTTTATCTTAGATATTCTGGTTCTTGATGGGAACGTCTGTTTGGGTGGTTGATTGTTCTTGCATGGTTGAGATTGATCAGAAAGGAATGTATGGGTTTTCTGGATCTGTGTTTATCTTGGGAAGTGGTAGTTCATCTACAAAGAATATGAATCATGAAAAGCAAGGAAAGATTTGTGGTGGTAGCTGAGGCCATCTTTCCAGACATACTTTATCTTTGTCTTTTTGGGAACAGTCTATCATGTCCCACTAGTTTGGGAAGGCAATACACCTCCAACCGGAATTCCTTAAACCCCCTAGGACTTTCCACCACTGTGGAATTATGTGGCACTTACAATGGCTTTGCAGGGCGTCACACCCTTAGCAGAGTGGGGTAATATATGATTCTTTTAGGGGAGTATCAGTTTAGATGGAGCCAACCAAGCTGATGGGATCTTAGTTTGGAGGTCAAGGTGGTTAGACCACATTGTCTTCTAGGCAGAGCTACATTAGGGAAAATCCATAGGTGAGTGCACATTCTCAAACAGGGACTGAACATCTGAATAGTGTGCATCCATCACTAGCAAGATCAGATGTAAGAACGTTGATAGTATGAGGTACCATCTTGATTTCAGCTTCTATAGCTATTGTTTTATTAGATATTTTTTCTTTAGTTTCCTTTATATATAACTGTCTTGTGAACTTGTTGAACCAACCATCTGATATTTTTTCTTTTTCAATGGATTTGGTAACACCATTGGGTAATAAGAAATACCAAGGACTTAGGTGTCCATCATGTGTGCTTTTCATGTCAGGAGTTGATATGGCATGGAATTTGTTTATTGTGGGTATGGACTATTTCAAGTGATCCTCAACATGGAATAGCTGGCGTGCTTCCTTGTTCATATTGATTTCTATCAGCAGCGAGTTAGTTTTGTGGCACATGATGGGAGTCCTCAAGTACTTCTTGGGGAATGGGATCCTCGGTCTGGTCATGTGGGGCCTCCACTTCCTGAGTTGGGAAAATTTACTTATCAGTTATCATTTCTCGTGCTACTGGATGATGGCGGTACTCCCCAGGGTGGATTACCTCATAAATTGGATGGGTCTCTATAGGTATTTACATATGAGTTTTTTATTATTACCCTTAGTGTGAGACATGGAGTTCTCAATTGAATTGGTGCTTGGAAGACAACCTATATCTCTTCCTTCATATAGCATGCCCCTCATAGAATTGAGGGAATTAATGATACATATAGATGATTTGGAATTGAAAGGGTTCATTCACCCTAGCATCTCTCCCTGGGCCACCCTAGTTTTATTCAAATAGAAGGCCTCTAGATATCTCTGATTGTGCATCGATTACCAGAAGTTGAATAAGGTAACCATCAAAAATAAATATCATTTTCCTTAAATTGAAGATTTTTCTGACCCAATAAAGGGTAAAAGTGGTTCTCCAAAATTGACATACATTAGGGTTACATCTAAGTTAGGGTGAGAGAAGTGGACTTCCTAAAGACGGCATTACAAACAAGGTACAACCACTTTGAATACTTTTTCATGCCTTTCGGATTGATTAAATCTCCAACATTTTTTATGGTGCTCATGAATAGGTTGTTCCACCAGTATCTTGACTCATTTATTGTGGTATTTGTGTAAGAAATACTAGTTTACTTCAGATCTGAGGAGGAGAATGAGTATTAATTGTGGATCGTGTTGGGAAATATATAGAAGCATTGCTTTTATGTGATTCTTTTGATGTGCACCATCTAGAATATATAAGGGATGTTTTGGGCTACTTCATTTCTAAAAAAGGGGTTTTAGTAGATCCTAATAAGATATGCGGAATTATTTCATGGGAACAACCAACGAATGTGCCCTACATCAGGATTTTTCATGGACTGGTAGGTAATTTTAGAAGATTAGTTCAGTATTTCTCAAGGATTTCTTCATCTATGATTGAACTCACCCAAAAAGGGGTGAAGATTTAATAGAACCCTGAGTTCCAGGAATCCTTTGAGGAGTTCAAAATTCAATTGATACCTAACCTGTGATGATATTTACAGATTTTGGGAAGGGATACATGATTTATTGTGTATCTTTAGGTACATTTATTGGGTGTTAACTTATTTAGGATAATCGTGTAGTGGATTATGGTTCTCACCAACTCTGACTGCCTGAGAAGAATTATCTGACTAATGAGTTCGTGTTGGTTGTGGTGATGAAAACCCCAATTAGATGGAGAAACTACCTCATTTGTGGAGAAATTTTTAGTCTACTCAGACCATAAGAGCCTATCCGACATCTTCTCACAGAAGGATCTTAATATGAGGCAGAATAATTTGATCGAGTATCTGTAGGGGTTTGTCATTAAAATTGTCTATACCTCTAGCAAGGATAATGTGGTGGCTAACACCTTAAGTAGGAAAGTTCTAGGGCAGGATTTTAGGATGTCCATCAATGAGTGGAATTTTATAGGTCTCTTTTTCCGGATTCACTTGGAGTCCCAAGGAGCATAGAAGAGGTACATTCATGGAAAGCACTCAGTTGACTCCTGCTCATTTGGAGTTGATTCAAAAATTGAATCACAGTGAGGAGATTTGTCATTGGTGTATGCATTTTGTTAAATGTAGTGAGACTAATTTTGATCATTATTTTTCTCTCAAGGGGATCTTTTGATCCAAGGACCATGTATTGGGGTTGTTGTCCCTACAAAAGCTGGTGATACAGGATTGCCACCAGCCCCAGTGGACTGTCCATCCTAATACTACCAAAATGTATTATGATGTTTTTCACTAGTCTGGGTGGCATGGTATGAGATGAGACATAACTTACTTAGTATCTATATGATATAATTGTCAAGAGGTGAAAGCATGGCATCAAATACCCTCTGGTTTACTTCAGCTATAAAGCATTCCTAACTAGAAGTGGGATGAGGTCTCTATGGAATTCATTACTAGCTTGCCTCGTACACCACAGGAAGGGAACAATGTTGGGTAGTTATTGACAATTTTATGAAATCCTCCCACTTTATTCGGATCAAATAGATAGCTAATGTGGATAATCTAGGCTGATTTAATATTCAGGAGGTGGTCCAAGATCATTTTGTGTCATCAGCAATTGTATATGTAAGAGACCCCCACATTAGATCTCAATATTGGGAAGTCCTGAAAATGGCATTGGGATCGTATATCAAAATGAACATGGCATATCGTTCTCAAACGTATGGTTAGACATAGTGGGAAAATCAGATTTTTGAGGACATGCTTTGTGCATGAGTGTTAAATTTCAGAGGATCATGAGATAACCATTTGGGATTGGTCAAGTGTTCTTATAATTATAGTTAACAATCATCTATTAAAATGGAACCCTTTTTATTCTCTCTATGGTCATCCATGTCGGTCTACCTTATGTTGGGTTGCGGTAGGAGAGACGCCACATTTCGGATCAAACCTCATGCATGAGATGTTTGAGAAAGTCAAGTTGATCATATATCTTTTTTTAATAACTGGGAGTCATCAAAAAAATTATGAACATAATAGGGGTTGAAATATCGTTTTTTTCATGGGTGATCTGGTGTTCTTAAAGGTGGACCCTAGCTTAGGTCAATGCTGTTTGGGAATGAAAGGAAATCTAACATCGTGGTATGTCGGGCTATTCAAGATCATTGAGCGGATTGGTAAGATGTAATACATGATAGCATTACCTTCTCATTTGATATTGATTAATGATTTTTTTAATGTCTCTCAATTGAAAAAGTATAATCCAGATCCATCTCATGTGTTGAATTAGGAATAGTTCGAGATAGGTCAAGATTTATCTGTATTTTAGTGTCCAGTGCAGATAGTGGATTCCCAAGAAAAGATAATTCATTGGAAGTCCATTCCATTTGTCTGTATCCTTAGGAAGCATGGTAATTATGAGCATGATACTTGGGAGAAAAAGTCATGGGACAGGTAGGAGTACATATTCATATTCTTTTATCCAGCTTCGAGTTGAATTTATGAGAGAGGAAAGTTTTCATGTTGGGGAGAATTGTCACACTCAATCCTAGGGATTTGGAAATAACAGTTATTTTATAATTTTATTTGTCATCAAAATGTTATGTTGGTGTATAGGATGGGCTCGATTTTATTTTTTTCACTTCTACTGATAAATAAGATTTTTGGGATTTGCAATGTCTAGTGCACTGGCAGGGCATGGTCAAAGTCGTGTGGCTTCACCAGATCACCATGCAGCCTACCTGGAGTGCATTTATTTAATAAATTAATTGAATTAATTATAATGTGGACATTAAATGAAATTAAAAAAATAAAATTATATCAAATTTTTTTAAATATTAATAATAATATTATTATTATTATGAGTATTATAATTGGTTTATTATTGTTAAGTTATTTTTTTATAAAGTTTTTAACATTATTATTACTACAAATATTACTAATCATAATTGTTTCTATTTTCAGTTACAATTGTTAGTTTGTAATGTTTTTATTTTATTTCTATTTTATTTCTCCTTTTCTTATTTTTATTTTTCCCTTCTCTATTCTCTCTTCCTCCCCCACACTCCTTTCTACTTATAGGTCATCACCTGTAGTTTTCTCTACACACTATACCTCTTAACCCTACCCTAGTTTGTGTACCTCTCCCCTCCACCTCTTCGGTGAATCACCTTGCACCATCCTGGTGAGCCATTGTGCACCACCTCGCGCCGCCCTTATATCTTCATAGTACTTTTTTGTGCCACCCCAATTCTTGGTTGAACCCTCTAGAAACCCCCTAGTGGATGGTGAACTTCTGAAATCCCTCATTCTTTCTTGTTCATCCTTCTGCACCCTCTCTGCAGGTTCCATGTACATCGATTGGTTGTTTTGTTCATTTGGTAGGTTTTTAGGTTAAGGTTTCATGTTTCATTTGTTTGATTTTGGGGTAATTGATTCGATTTCTTGATTTTAGGATCTAATAGAGTTGTTTGATATGAAATTAATGTGTCGTGGAAACTAAGAATCATGTTTTTGAATTTTTTTTCTACACTTAGGTTAGTGGTTCAATGTATAAGTATTGTTAGACTAATTAATTTTTGTGTTTAATTAATTTAGAATATTTATTTATTATTTTTTGTGGTTCAAATTTGGTTTTATTTGAGGTTTTATATCCATTTGATTTTTTAGTAGTGTGTTCATGTAATATGAATGCATTTTTTCTATGAAAACCTATATTGATCTATTTCTTAATGTTTTATAAACTTTGTAGTTTTTTTGTAAGGCTGTGCAAGGGATAAATTTTTTGTTTTGGTGTAGAATCAATAAGACTTTAGTTATAAAAAAATTTTGAGTGACTTTTTGGTGTTTTAATTCATATGACAAATCTTGAAATTTTTTAATAAATTTTTGTAGTCGGTTGTTTAATTGTGAAAAATGGTTTCTTTAACTATGTAGATGGATTATTTGATTGTGTATGTTTTGAAAATTATGTTTCCAAATTGTTTTGTTGTGTGCATGTTTTTAAAAAAGGGGTTTTTTATAAAAAGGGTGGTCTTGTGGGTGTATAGTACCGTGTTTGGTTTGGGAGGATGAATATGGCTTATGAAGTGAACTTCAAACGTTAATGAGCACAAAAGGGAAGCTCGAGTAATAGGTGGGTGGACTAGGACCATTGAGCAAGTGATACCGAAGTAGCATTAGCTGGGTTTCACTTCACTATATTAAAAATTACAATACTAACAGAGACCTTGGGGGATAATTGGAGACAACTAGGTTTACAGGGATGTCCCCTACAAGTGGCCCATGATTGAGAATGTAGGTTTTCATGGTTTCTATAGAACATCTCACTAAGATGTGAGGTACTAGAGTTCCACAACTTGCCAGTAGTTATATTACCTCTCCTATATTTTGTGCTTCACTATAGGAATACAGGGTAATAGTTGGGTTATTATAAAGTAAGTGTGTGTTTTTAATTAATGATTTTTTTAATTTGTTTTCACTGAAATTGTTTCTTTAAAATAGTTCTCGAATATGTTTCCATTCATTTGTTAGACATGAAACAATATTTTTTATTTAATATTTATGCAGGGAATCCTTCCTTGGTGGAATCCTACTGGGTGTTAGCTCACACCCTAAAAAAAACCTTGGGTATAATTAGATTTTATTATATCTCATACAAGTAATCATAAGGGTTTTGGAGATGGTGGTCCAGGTTGGTAGTCTTCCTTCTTGGTGCGGTGTCATGGAGATGGATAGAGGGTGGTTTCATCTTTCTATGCGGTGGTCTTCAGATGGTTTTTTTTTCACCGTACTCTATAGTTGATGTTTGGGTTTTTGTTTAAACATGTAACTCAAATTATGGTTTTTGGTTAAAGGATTTTTTGGTTTTGACTTCTATTTTTGGTTTAGTTTAAATTGTTGGTTTTGTTACATTTATATATATATATATATGTGTGGGGGGGGGGGTAAACTATTCCAAAACATTACTTTTGATACCAAGACACTTGTGATAGTATGTGGGGATATTGAACACCCTTTGGGCCTTGCCACAGACTGGTTCAGGCATTGGTTGGATGGAAACCCATCCTGGTTCGCGACAAAAAGTGGACATGGACACTAGGCTAGGGTATGCCATCTAGTTGTTTCAAGCTTCATGGTGATCTGGGAATGTTTCCATTATAGTAATAGTAAAACTCCATTAAAAAATTCCTTCATTAGGTGTGGTATTTTAAATTTTTTATTTGATTTTCTATCTCTATGGAATCTATTACTCTTGATTTTATATATTTGTATAATATTTTTTAGGTAGTTTTAATATAGATTTTCTCATTTTCCTCTTCTATTAAGTCCACATTTTCAGAACAAAGCTAGTGTTACCATTTAATATATATAGAGAGTATATATTTTAGATGACAATTTTAAATTCCATAATATGTAATTAGAGATATGTTCTTATTATCCTAGTTCTTTTTAAAATTTATTGGGAAACAATTGAATGGTATATACATAATCATCACTCAAACATAGAAACTTTTCACAAGAGCATAATTTGGACCCATAATTTTCTTGACTGTAGATTCTTTGATATAAATTATTTTTCCTTTACTATATTTTATGTATTATCACCAAAATATATCATATTTTTCTAAATCTTGGAGGAATAGGAATATTTGAGGATTTTAATAGTTGTAATTATACAATGATATTAACAGTTTTCATAAAAATTACATTGCACATGAGTTAGGTGGTCTATATTCTTTGAGTATGTCTATATGAGTTCTTTTCCTGATTATTATTCAAAACATTATGGCACATGAGAATTATTCTTTATTTTGTATAACATTATGTGTCTATTTATTTATATATGAGACCAATTATTGATGTTTATTGGTATGTATATTTTTATTGGAAATGTATCTTTCCTTATATGGAATGATATTTGATATAAAATTTTATATATTTTCCTTCATGTTTTTTTTTTCATTATTGTTTGAGCATGTAAGTTGATCCATATGGACTCTCACCCATAGAGGGGTGTCTCATACAATTTTTTCACATACATGAGAAATCCCTTCATGAAAAATGTGTGAAATAAGATTTTATTCTATCGATTCATGGGGTAATGCATCATGGGGATAGATTATTTCCATACAATATGGATCCAATATAGGTAGATTAGATCTCTAATGAAACACCATATATATGTTATTTTTCTTGAAATACTTTTTTATTAATTTTAATTTTATTACTTTCACTGAATAACGATGTTTATCTTATACACATATAGTAATGACTCGATGATGGTTCACTAAAATGTTCCATACTCTCTTTCTATATGGGAATCATAGTTCATGGATACATTTCATTACCAGGGATCCAATTAAGGTAAATAGCTCTACTTTGGGAAATTTAAAAGGACTAGTCAGTGGACATGTTAGTTGTATGATGGTCTCCAAGTATGTATGTCTATTGATTGTTGGGCGGAAGAAAACAAGGGAGTGGAGAGGGTGTAAATTGCCTTTTAAAAAAGTGATTGACAAAATAAAAAATCAAAGTAAAGTGCAGCGGAAATAAATAAGGCAAGACACAAGAAATTGATAACGGAGTTCGGCCTAACACCCGGCCTACGTCTCCGCTCCCAACTCAACCGTTGAGAGATTCCTACCGCTTGCTTTTCAATGGTTTTAGCAAGAAACCCACTAGGCTTTGAGGTAGCACTAGAACCTATTACAGCTTGCTTTTTATGGTTGAGCAAGAACCCACTTACTTTTAATGGTTAAGTAAGAACCCACTAGCCTTTTTAACGGGTGAAGGCTAGCTCACCGGTGACACAAGCCTTTTAAAAGGAAAGGCTTGACGAAACCTCTTCACACCTTAATGGTGGTGTGAGAACCCAAAGAAAGAGGGATGAGAAAAGGGTTGGGGTTTGTAGGCACAAACCCAAATTTAAATCTCAAAATAAATATACAATACAAACAGTATTTTGAGAAGCCTTGGGCGCCTTTTATTGGATGGAGATGTTGAAGGCCGCTTCCAAGCTTCTTTGGAGGTGCTCTTGGATGTGGAATTGGATTGGAGCACGTTGGGTTCCCTTGAGGAAGTCCGCCGGAGGTACGCCAAATGATCCAAAATATGTCTGTGGGCTTTGTATGTGATCTGGTAGGTGTCCGGGGCTTCCTTGGCCTTTATTTATAGGCATGGAACCCTTGGGGAGGCTTCGGAGCCGTTGGAGAAGTCCTCGGAGCCGTTGGAGGCCAAAAGATGGTTGACTGGTCAAACCCAACGGCGAGTTTGACTGGGCCACCGGCTGGCCGGTACAGCTCCACCGGCTGGCCGGTGCCTTGGCAGAGGAGAGGAGATTTGGTCCAGGCTCTACCGGTCGACCGGTGGAGGAGCCACCGGCTGGCCGGTGGCAAGACAGTAGCAAATACTATTTGGGCTGGGTGCCACAGGTCGACCGGTGACAGAGCCACCGGTCGACCGGTGGAACCTGGCAGTGGGCAATGCCTCTGCCAGTTCCACCGGCTGGCCGGTGCTGTCACACCGGTTGGCCGGTGGACTGAATTTCAGTCCACTTCTTGTCCATTCTTGGGCCATTTTCTTGGCAACCTTGTGCCTATCATTCAAAAACACTTCAAACAATATTAGACAAATAATAAGGTGATTGTGATCATGAAAATTAAACCACGAGGGGATACGAGAGGTACAACAATCTCCCCCTATTTTGATGATCACAATCACCAAAACAAACAATGTAAAAATCAAATGAAATGAAATGCTTAAGCATGATGAAAAGGATTCTCCCCCAATCAATCAAGAAATTTCTCCCCCTTTGTGATTATCAAAATAGAATGGGGCATAAAACTTGATTGAGGGAAAGGGTTTGAAAAACTAGATATGAGAATTGAAAAAACAATTGAGATTTTGAAATTTGATTTGAAAGATTTTAATCAAAAATGAATAACAGTTTGAATTGAAAGTTTTGAATCAAAAATTGAATAACAGTTTGAATTGAAAGTTTTGAATCAAAAATCAATTGAAATTTGAAATTTGAAACCAAATGAAATTTTTGAAATTGAAAGATTGAAAAGAGAATTTTGAATTGAAAAAATTTCAAACCAAGAGTTGAAAATGAAAGTTTGAATTGAAAGAATTGAAATGAAATCAAACCTAACTCCCCCTAAATAAAAACAACAAATCACCGGGGAGAGGAAATAAATTTTGGCCCGGAGAGACTCGCAAGAAGGGATTTTTCAATCCAAACTTGTCTCATAGCGGGTCTTCTCCTATAAAATTCGTCCGAAAAGTAAAAAGATTTGGGTTGGCCATAACGGGCATTTTTACAATTACACTCGTAAATGAGGTGCCCGGTTTTCTTACAATAATTACAAAATTTAAAACTAGAGCTCCCCCTTACAAAAACAGTGGGTGCATGGGAGGAGGAGGCTTGGTTGGTATAGCCAAGTCCATTGGTGGTTCTAGATACACGTTGAGAACCTAAGAGTTTGGACAGATTTTTTTCACCTTGGGTGAACTTGGCTAAGGATTCTCTAAGGTCTTTGATGGTTGATTCCATGGAATCAACATTTGGAAAATTTTGGATTTTAAGGGTCAACTCTTCCTTCTCTTTAAGAAGTTGTTCTTTTTTGGAAGAGAGTTTTTTGAAAGACTTTTTCAAAGAAACAAATTTAGAAGAGAGTTCATGAAAACCTTTTTCTAGTTGGTCTCTAGCGTGTGAGAGTTCTTCATAAGAAAGATGATTTAAAGAATTTGAATTTGAAGAACATGAGGAAGAGGAATTGGAAGAAGTTACCTCATGGAATGCCATTAGGCATTTTGTACCTTGGTCGCTCGAGGAGGAGGAGGAGGATGATGAAGAGGTGTCACTCCATGTCGCTTTGAGGACCTTTTTCTTTCCTTTCTCCTTTTGCGTGGCCTGTTTTTTGTTGAGTGGGCAATCGGGCTTGTAATGCCCTTTTTGGCCGCACCCGTAGCATTTTACCTTGGGCTCGGATCTTGCGGTGGGTTCTTGCTTTCGGTGCTTGCGGGATTTCTTCTTCTTCTTGTGCTTCTTCATAAATTTTTGCATTTGGCGGGCGAGATTCTCCATTTCCGAATCGCCGCTTGAAGATGAAGAAGATGAGGAGGAAGAGGATGATGAGGAGGAGCTTACTTCTTTTTGAACCTTGAGGGCGATGTTCTTTGGTGTCTTGATTGGTGTGCCCTCCTTTTGAGCTTGCCTCCTCATCGTGATCTCGTACGTCATTAGGGATCCGATGAGCTCTTCGACCGGCATATTTTTGACGTCCTTAGCTTCTTGGATCGCCGTCACCTTTGGTGCCCATGAGCTCGGAAGGACCCATAAGATCTTCTTGACCATCGTCTCGGCTAAAACATCATCACCAAGAGATTTCCTTCCATTGCAAATGTCAGTGAAGCGTGTAAACATATCGGTAATAGACTCATTTGGATGCATAGTAAAGCTTTCAAAATCTTGTCTATACATGTCTAACCTAGTATCTTTGACTTTATTAGTGACTTCATGGGTCACTTCTAAAAGCTTCCAAATTTCATGTGAAGTGGTGCAAGTGGATACACGATTAAATTCATTTCTATCTAACCCGCAATGAAGAGCATTCATGGCTTTGCCATCAAGCTCAAAATTCTTAATATCGGCGGGGGTCCATTTGGATTCGTCGGGGGAAGACAAAGAATAACCTTGCATGACAATTTTGTAAATCGGATAACCTATGCTTCTTAAAAAAGTTGTCATGCGGGTTTTCCAATAATTATAGTCGGTCCCATCAAAAAATGGAGCCCGACCCAATGAGTAGCCCTCGGGGGCGAAAGAGGTAGATGCCATCACAATGGATCTTTGAATTTGAAACCTTTTAAGGTATTACTCAAATTATCCCTCTGATACCAATTGTTGGGCGGAAGAAAACAAGGGAGTGGAGAGGGTGTAAATTGCCTTTTAAAAAAGTGATTGACAAAATAAAAAATCAAAGTAAAGTGCAGCGGAAATAAATAAGGCAAGACACAAGAAATTGATAACGGAGTTCGGCCTAACACCCGGCCTACGTCTCCGCTCCCAACTCAACCGTTGAGAGATTCCTACCGCTTGGTTTTCAATGGTTTTAGCAAGAAACCCACTAGGCTTTGAGGTAGCACTAGAACCTATTACAGCTTGCTTTTTATGGTTGAGCAAGAACCCACTTACTTTTAATGGTTAAGTAAGAACCCACTAGCCTTTTTAACGGGTGAAGGCTAGCTCACCGGTGACACAAGCCTTTTAAAAGGAAAGGCTTGACGAAACCTCTTCACACCTTAATGGTGGTGTGAGAACCCAAAGAAAGAGGGATGAGAAAAGGGTTGGGGTTTGTAGGCACAAACCCAAATTTAAAGCTCAAAATAAATATACAATAAAAACAGTATTTTGAGAAGCCTTGGGCGCCTTTGATTGGATGGAGATGTTGAAGGCCGCTTCCAAGCTTCTTTGGAGGTGCTCTTGGATGTGGAATTGGATTGGAGCATGTTGGGTTCCCTTGAGGAAGTCCGCCGGAGGTACGCCAAATGATCCAAAATATGTCTGTGGGCTTTGTATGTGATCCGGTAGGTGTCCGGGGCTTCCTTGGCCTTTATTTATAGGCATGGAACCCTTGGGGAGGCTTCGGAGCCGTTGGAGAAGTCCTCGGAGCCGTTGGAGGCCAAAAGATGGTTGACTGGTCAAACCCAACGGCTAGTTTGACTGGGCCACCGGCTGGCCGGTACAGCTCCACCGGCTGGCCGGTGCCTTGGCAGAGGAGAGGAGATTTGGTCCAGGCTCTACCGGTCGACCGGTGGAGGAGCCACCGGCTGGCCGGTGGCAAGACAGTAGCAAATACTATTTGGGCTGGGTGCCACAGGTCGACCGGTGACAGAGCCACCGGTCGACCGGTGGAACCTGGCAGTGGGCAATGCCTCTGCCAGTTCCACCGGCTGGCCGGTGCTGTCACACCGGTTGGCCGGTGGACTGAATTTCAGTCCACTTCTTGTCCATTCTTGGGCCATTTTCTTGGCAACCTTGTGCCTATCATTCAAAAACACTTCAAACAATATTAGACAAATAATAAGGTGATTGTGATCATGAAAATTAAACCACGAGGGGATACGAGAGGTACAACATTGATTTGTTTTCATTATTATATTTATCTTTTATATTGACCCACTGCCAATGGGGTACCATTTCAACATTGAGTTATGTGATGTATATTCCATATTTAAGTTGTATGTATAACAGTTTATGTATAATTTTCTCCATTTATGATATATTATTTATTTTGTTCTTAGTTATTCTAATTATTTTTTATTCCATTTCATAAAGTAATAACCATATAATAATTGGTTATTATCCCCCGTGATGTTTATCATAGCCTTTATCGCTATTTGGAATCCTCTTGTGTATATAAAGAAACACATTAGTTTGGTTGACACTCTAAACCTAATATATATATTTTTGTTATGGTGTTACAAAAATAAGTTAGATAATTGGTTCACTAATTTGGGGGAATTTGTGTTCATTATTACATCATGTCTATAAACATGTGAAAAATATTCCATAATCTGGATTCTTCCATTATATAGAAACTAAATATTAGAAATTTATATTGAAATTTATAATATGTCCTTTTGGTGTTCTGTATCAACTATTATTATATTTGAACCTTATAATTCTCTAATTTAATCAATATTTTGGTGGGACTCACATTAATTTACCATAGGAATGGCTTGGGATAGATAAAGTGGTTTGGTGGATATGTATTTATTGGATGGTAGAATCATATGATGATAATTATTTTAACAAATTGTATTCTGTGTGATAGTTTATTAATTTTATTGATTTAGATTTCATCATTAACTAAATGTGGGGTCTGACATTACTTGAATTACTACATATTATATTTCATGTGAAGTTAGTTAAGAATGATAATTAGAATTCTTACATTGGGTATGAATTACATGTTTCCCCGCCTATTATGCGGGATGGTTTTAGATGATCAGTCTACTTTGATTTGTCTAGTTGATCGTGTTTTAGAACCAATCCATTTATTACTCTACAAACTAGAACATTTTCTTGAAATAAATGCTTAAATGGATTCCCATAGATTGATTATTGTAGTCATGACATCTAGCTCTAGTATCCCCGTTATAATGTTATGTACTAGTTTCCCCTTGATAAATACGATGTTGTATGAAAAATGGATTATATTTTTCTATTTTTAAACATATTAGAGTATCAGAAGTTGATTATGTCAAATATAATGCTTCATGGAACATCTAGGAAGTGATGGGATGTTTTTGTGTAGGCTATTTGATGTTAATGGATGATGTGGAATACCACTAAGGACCTTTCCATTGAATATTTTTTCCCATATGTGACGAATATGGGACACAAATAGGATTTTATGGGGTTATATCATTGTAAAATCATAGTATTATATGTATTGATTGAAATTTTTGATTTGACTATGAAAATATAGAAGGAGTTGTTTTTTAATTTTTCCTATTCAACATTGTTCACATATTTGATACTTTTTATCCTCTACTAGCAAGGAATTGGGCATAGATGTCTATATTTTTTTAGATCTCCCTTAAGGTAAAATGAGATTAAAGAATCATTAATATGATTATCTCTATTGGATTTCTCCATAAGTTTCTACTGATATTGAAGGTAATTGATGAAGACAGTGTTAATTTTATTCCTCTAGCGTATAGTTGATTGAATCATTTTTTCACCTAAATTATTCTTATTTCTTATTGATGGAATAAAAAATTGAATTCATAGTATGGATGTCAATATTTAAATCATTAGTTTGAGAAGTGTAGAGGTTATTTGACTCCCTCAATCAAGTATGTCTCTTCTAGAACTATAATTGAAGGTGGAAAAAATAACCTAGAGGACTCTCCAATTTCTCACAAAACATGTCACCAATGTGGAATGAATAGTTATATGATGTGGTTCTATAAAATTAATTTGGTATTCTTGAATAAAATTAAGACTATATTATAGGTGGAGTACAATAGACATATGAACAAACACTAAAAGTTTCATTGAATTTGAAGGCTCATAAGACTCATGGGCTTCATGATTTTATTTTTAGTCGGTAATATATGGACAATCTGAATAAAACGGATGGAATCGAGGGACCATCAATAGTTTGAGGAATGATCATAACTTCTTATTTATACACTATTTTATTATTTAGATATGAACATCCCATTTTCTCATATGTACTCATGTTGATGTTAGGTTATAAATCCCTATTATGATCAATTATGTGTTTTTATCTAATGATTCTCCCATGGAAACGAATATGGGTCATATCCATATTTGTCGAATTTTAATAATAATGATTAATTCCATCATCTAGTTTTTTAGATTCACAATTCAAAAAAAGGTAGTTTTCAATGAGATATTGGGGATTAAATGGTTTTTTGGTTACCATACACAAAGTGATTGTTATTAAATACATGTAACTATTAAATATAGTAATGGGAATATATTCATTATGAATGGTTTAAATTGAATCTAAGAATATATTAATGGGAAAAACCCATTTCAAAGATAATAATTTTTAGATTAGGTGGATGGAAAGATCCTTATTAAATATTTTGTAGATACTCCATAATATTTTCCCATATTCCATGATATTTTTCAAACATATTTCCAAATAATTTCATAGGACTACCTTGGAAAATTGGAGTGGTGATTTAGATGAAGATCAATCTAGTTGTGTGATAAAAATTGATCCATTAATAACACATAGAAACATTTGAGTTAATATTGATCAGGTAACAACATTATAATACTGATGATGAAGGAATAAACATACTGATAACACCTTATTAGAGTTTCACTGATTATGCTCTCAAAGTTGATCTTTGGTAGGATATGAAATTTTATGGTCGACGGGATGATGAATTAAATAATTGTGAAAATAGGTACAGTGTTCTATGGAATTATGATTTTTTAATAAATTACGTTGATCTTAATGATTTCAATGATTTATTTTTGTTCTAAGAATCATCATCATTAGGCCATAAATAATGGATCCTTGACCTCTATGCTCTAGGAAGCTATTAGATACAATAGTATCTCATTATTATATTTGGACTAATGAATGCTTCATATGTGTTCATTGATCTAAGGAAAAATATGTTTCACTAATATTTTTACTACTTCATTGTTGTGTGCATTGATTATATCTTTGTATATTCCATATCTTTTGAAATGAATTTTGAGAAGAATGAGATTTTATTGAATATTCATTCATTGCATCGAAATTATGGGAATTCTTTGAAGCGTCATTTATTAGTATACGAGGATGCTTTTTTTCTTCATCGTATCCCAGGAATAAATATCTATTGATTCGGAGAATATTGAATGAATTATATCTTGGTAGTGACATCATAATTTTTTTGTTATTGCACATTATTCTAGTTTTTATCGGTACTATATGATGTTCATTCTATGATTTTATTTCCAAGAAGATCCCATGACTATGAACACCATGAATATAGATATATATGAATAGAAAACAAATTTAAAGAGTAATTCATAAATATAACTAGATGATGGAAATTGTAGAAAATTTTAATTCTTCTTGATCTTGGAGTTTTGTTTGTATCATACCATTATGAATATCATATTATCCTCTGAGATTTATTAATTAATTTTGATATGTTATTTGCATATGGTTTTCATAAAATACGATCTGGTTAATGAAATTTCCTCATTAATGAAAATGATTTGGTATTTTTAGTTCATAAATTGAAATGTTTTTTTAATTATCCCTTAAATGATAGGTTTTCATATATGCAGAACACAAGACAATGCAGTGTATTTTCTCCTTATGGGGCTTTATTATTCATTAAATTAATTATGTAAAATACATGAAGATGTTTGAAATTGAGTTGGGATATTCCATAAAAATATAACTTTAGAATTTGTTTTGTTTAATAGATGACAGAATGGTGGGACTAACCAGAGATAAAAGGGTTGTGTGTTATAAACCAATTTTTTCATATCATAATTGTTACAACATGTGAATTATTTTTAGGAGTGATATCCTGACGATATTGTGACATTTAAGTGTTTTTTGGAAGGGATGTCCACTAAAGGATGGATATATATTGGACATGTCCTATATTTGGTTCTGTAACGACCCAAAATTTTATCATTGTAATGTATCAATTATTATAGTTATTTAATATAGTAAAAATCAAATATAGTCACATATGGACCATAATAAAATCTTTATGAATAAATATTTATTGAAATATAAAGTATTTATAGATAACAAGGATCCAATACTGATGAAATTGCAACTTGACCTTATGAATTGTAATATGACCATAATGCATAGTGAACCAGCCAAATGAACAGAATCCTCACCCATCAGTTTAAAAATAATATTTTGGAATCATATAAGTAAGAATATTATACAATTTGATCATATTATAAATAGTTAAATGTTTTTAAAATTATAATTAAGTGTTGGTATTTTTATAAGTCGTAAATATTTAATTAAAATTTTATTATTAATTTAATAATTTAAATGAAAATTTAATTTCATTAAAAATTATTCATAAATTAATATTTCTATTTATTTTTATTTTTATATAATTCTATGATACGATAAGTAATTTTATAATGTTTAACAAAATCAATTATAATTTTAAAATCTGCATTTTCTTTGTAAATGAATATTTTAATTAAAATTAAATTAGTTATATTTAAAAAAAATATTTTCATAAAAATAAGATAATTTTTGAATTATACATGTCTAAAAATGATTAGGGAGAATTTTTGGGAATATTCTAAAATACATGAATTTTTTATGAATAGTAAAATATTGCAATATCGATAAATGCTAAATACATGCATTTTTTAGTCATTATTGTTTAAGGATAATGGAAGCACCTTAATCTAAAACCATACTTAATTATTTTATTATAGTTAGAGACAATAATCAAATCATTCATAGTCTTGATCCAAAATGATAAACTAATGAAAAATATTATTCTGAAACTACCCCTCTCCTCCACTATAAATACCACCCTTCACCCCCACTTATCCTCCAAATTATAATGCTTTTAACCTTTCCTATATTCTTCCCAATAATCTCACTTATACCCTACCATTAATAAAGTATCTCTTGGTCTCATCAATTGGCCAAAACCATTTCCTTAAGGGGGTTTCAAGGAGGATAAATTCAAGTGGTAAACCATCTCACTATTTCTTTTAATTTCTTTTCAATTTAATTTTGTATTATTCTTTCCAAACCTACCATCATAAAAATGGAATTATAAATCCACTATTTTTGATATAATGAAATTCTATCATGTTAATGTATGATTCATCAATAACTCTGCAGTCTCTCTATTTTATTTTAAAAATGAAATCGTCGCTCGTGATGTGTCAATTTACGATATTGTGGGAGATGCATTTTCATTATAAATTAATGCCTTAAAGGAAGGTAATAAAACAATTAAATGGTTTAAAACGATTCTAATATGTATTTCATAACCATTTTTATGTTCTATAACTAACTTATTCTTATAATACTAAATGTTAATGCAAAACGAACTTGTTGTGATTGAAATACCACCAAAATTAACCTGAAATGTTCATCATTAACATGTATCTAATGATTCATCCTTATTCCACGTAACCAAATAATTTATAATATCACTAAAAATTACATAATATCATTAATGACATATAACATAAATATGGATATTTATCATCATTTTACATGAACTTCCATTCATGAATATAAGTGAACCGATTGGGAAAACCATGAAAACATATGTTTCTGAATGATGAAGTTAAATTCTATAACGCATGAAAATTACCATTTTGAGCCTAAAAAAACCATAATGAATCATATTAATTTATAAAATTTTCTTTAACTATTAATTGATGAATCTAATGTGATTATACTATATGTTAATGTGAATGAAGCACTCATACACAAGGTAAGGGGAATTCTCGAACCCAACTCTCTTTCTCTAGGGTTTCCCTCTTTCACCCAATTTTTAGTATAGATATTACATAAATATAATTTTTAATGATTATATTTATTTTTATAGGATATAAATTTTTTCTACTTGAGTATATGAAAAACTCTATGTTTCCCTATAAAATGATTCTTTCAAAAAATAGTCATTTTACTTCTTGAGATTGTTTCTTTTTCACTCAAGGATGATAATTCAAGTATTGTATTCCCTCATTAATTTGGGAGCCAAAATTTTATGGATATATTCTTATTAAATGAAACCAATTCCTTTCCATGGGTTAGTTTTTTTTTTCAGGATTGATATATGTTCTATGTGGAATGTGTGATAATGTAAATGATATGATGTAACAGGTGTGCCAAAAATTATATAGCATAATGAAAATGATATGAGGTGACGAGTAAACCAAGAATTACATATAACTCCAATTAATTCATAATAGTATTGTACCTCATGTAAAAATTGAAATATGTATGAAAAAGGTTCTATCTTCGTTTAGAACTATTCATGGTAGTTAAACCCTAAGACATGATGTTTCATTTATTATTCATTGCCACATTCCATGCCTTTTATTAATGTTTCCTCTAATGATTATGATTCCATTCCTATGTATTAATGCTAATTATTATTCTCCCTCCATGTTATATTTTTTCATGTTCTAATCTATCCTTTTATTGGGCTTTTATATCACCCATTTCTTTTGTAAATCACTAGGTGACTACTTGTACTAAGGAGAATTCAATGGCCAATAAGACTATAGAGAAGAAGGAATTAAATTAATGTCTATCATTTTCTTTGTATATTTTATGTGTGGTATTAATTTTACCAAGACATTAATCTTTTTTATCCTCATTTTCTAAGGATTTTATGTTGTTTATCATTAAAATGATGTAACAATATAATAAGAAAAAGTAGGGTATCTATAGTTGGTATCAAAGAAATTTTTTTAATATGGGAATTAGGATTGGAGATCCATAGTGAAAATCATTAGTATGACAATAATTATAATTAAACACCCATGAATATTTGGTTTATAAAATTAAAAACATAGGGATCCCATAAGATATGCCATAAGAAATAATTTCACAAAAAAATAAATTATTTTTTTAAATTTATTTAATTATGTTTTTCTCTAACCTTTTCCAGTTTATAAAATGTTGGGAACTAGGGGAATCCAAGACAACCACATATGCGAGGTACAATGCAGAAATTACCTGAATGATATCTCTAATGAAATGGGAGGTGGAGTTCAAAATTCAATGGCGATGCTTACCCATCTACCTGAGGTTATGAAAAATAACCTGACTTATGTGGAATGAACACCTTCACTAAAGAGGGACCAACTGACTATCGAGAGTTTTATGTGAAAACAACCACCAACATTCAATGGATCTTTTGATCCACAAGTTGTAGAATAGTGCATCAACATTATGGGGAAGGTCTTTTCTATTCTTAAATATTATGATATAGATAAGCTGAACCTTTTGTTTATAATATAGATAGATAAGCTGATAAATGGTAGGATTTTATTTCGAACACCAAGACAAGGGATGAAATTGAATATATGGGGTGGTAAGAATTTATGGCAATTTTTATTAATAAGATTTTCCCTTGAAATCTTCATACAAACATGGAGAGAGAATTCATAAAGCTTAAGAAATATTAATAAGAATCTATCACGACCTAAGAAGAAACTTTCCCAAGGATTTAAAGGTACACTTCAGTTTTTGTTATAAAAAATTTTAGAATTGTTTTTATATTCTTTAGTGGTTTAAACCCACACCTTAAAAGTATAAGGCAATTTAAAACTTGAGGAGTTATCAAGAAGTTGTTGTTTTTTCACATAAAGTGGATTTGGGGTTTGTATAATGGTCTCATGGCTATGGTTATATGAAATAAAAGATTTATTTTCAAGATGGAGGATCTAATGAGAAAGGTGGGGAGAAAACTCAACCCCCAACATGTCAAAAATGTGGAAGAGGCGTTATGCGAACTAAGTCAAAGGGAAAGGGAAATGCAACAAGTGTGAGAGAAAAGGCAATCAAGCTCATTAATTTCAAAAATACATGAGGGAGAAGGATAATGTGGTGGAGGAAAGTAGAGAACCATCCAGAGTACAATTCTACAAATGTTGGGATCAAGGGAACTAAGAATGCTAGTGCAATAAACCTTGAGTCCTAGAGGGTCATTAGAGTTAACAGCCACCAAATCCAAATGATCAAGGGATTTTTTATTCCATAACTACTGTGTAAGTAGATTTAAAAAATTAATTCATACAAGGTACACTTCTTATTCACTCAATAATAGAAAATTTATTGTTTGATTCTGGTTTTATGCATTCCTTTGTATATTGCATTTTTTCTAGAACTGTTTAGTTTATGCTCTAGATCCTTGATGTAGATATATCAGTAAAAAAAACTCAAGTGATGCAATCATTGAAACCCAAGTATAGGACTCTTCTCCTATTGGTGTATGTGGGAATATTCTTCCATAATATTTTGTGATACTCCCCTTGATATAATAAGATGCTATACTTGAAATGGATTGTATCTCATTATATAGATCACATATAACTAACAGATAAAGAAAATATCATTTCATATTCCAATCCATCACATGATACTATATAAATGGGAGGAATATCATGTCTCACCTTTGTAAAATCCTTCAACAGTCAGGATTTTCATTCCCTATGAAGAGGCATACCTTGCTTAAATGGTTGAGTCAAAGGAAGTTATCAACCTATGGAAGATTCCCATCATGATGGAATATGGTGGTTTATTTCTTAGAGAGTGACGTGGACTCCCCTGAGATCATGAGTTAGTGTTCTAATTATAAATTATAATTGGAGATACTCCTATCTAAAAGTCTCCATATATGATAGCTTATATCTAAATAGATGAGTTAACGAAGTTGTTTCAGGGTAATTTGGATAAAGTGGTCAAACACCCTAGTGAATCACCCAAGCGTGCTCCGGTTCTCTTTATCAAAAGAAGGATAGATCAATACAATTTTGTATCAATTATAGGTAACTCAAAAATATCACCATAAAGAAGAAGTATCCTATTTAAAATATTGATGACTTCTTTGATCAATTATGAGGATCTCAGTATTTATCAATGGTGGATCTTCATTCTATATATTATTTTATAAAGTTGTAGAAGGAAGATAATGAGAAGATAGCTTTTGGTACAAGGTTTGGTCACTATGAGTTTTTGGTTATTCCCTTCATACATACTAATTCCCCTTAAATATTCATGGATTTTATGAGTAGAGTATTTATACATTACCATGAAAAACTTGTGTAAGTGTTTATTGATAATATTCTCATAAACTACAGGAGCAAGGAGGAACATGATGAAAATATAAGCAATGTGTTGGAAAAGTTACATAAGGAGATTTTGTATTCCATGTTTATAAAGTGATACCTTTTTATGTAGAAAGTCACATTAATGGGTAATGTGATCAAATGTGATAGAATTTATGTAGACCCTTCAAGAAAAGGTGACTGAGGAATGGGATAGACCCCCTTGGCTCACATAAATCAGAATCTTTCTTGAAATATTGGGGTACTATTGATATTTTAAGATAAATTTATTATGATTTTCCGGCCTATAAACAAGGTTAGAAAAGCAATGGGTATAGTATGTCTAGATATAATAATATTAGGAATGATTCAATGACCTAAAGAGAAGTCTTATCACTACACCTATACTCACATTACCCAAAAGTGGAGAATGTTTTCAGATTTGCAGTAATTATTCCAAGAAATACTTGGGTTGTGTAATCATGAAAAATGATAATGTGATAGCCTATATATCACATTAGTTGAAGATCCATGAGAAGAACTACCTCACACATGATCAAGAGTTTTCCACTATCATTTTTCCCATGAAAATTTGGTTGTACTACCTCTATGTTGAGAAGTATGATATATATATAAATCACAAGATCCTTAAGAATATAATAACACAAAATGATCTCAACATTCATCAATATAGATAGTTAAAGATAATCAAAGATGAGGGTTTACCTATTAACTATCCATATGGAATGTAAAACAAGGTAGTTGATGCTCTTTGCAGAAAAGAATCCAATACTCTCTCCATGTTGTGGATTCAGAAAGACCAAATTTTATTATATATTAAAATGGTGGTATTGTAAATAATTAAAGTAGTGAATACCTCCTAGTTGGCCCCAAACATTTCCCAAAAATCTATTAAAGATAATATTAAAGTTACAGAAAGGGGTGATCTAGAGTTAAAATAGATAGTGAATGTAAAAAAGGAATGGAATATGAAAGAGTTCCATTATGATTATGTTGGTGTGATTTGTCTTGGAATGAGGCTTTTGTGCCATAATAACCTAGGATAAATAAGTAGATTCTAGAAAATACACATAGATCAACTTTCTCTGTCCATATGAGGAGTCCCAAGATGTATCATTATATCTGAGAGAACTTCTTGGGGTATAACAAGTAGAAGGATATTATAGAATATATCTCACAGTGCATGATATGTTATCATGTTAAATCTAAGTGACATAAATCCATAGGAAAAATCAATCCATTTCCTATACACATGTGGAAATGGGAGAATGTCACTTTGGACTTTTTCATGGGTCTCCTAAGGACATTAAAAGAAAATAATGTTGTATGGGTTATGGTGGACCAACTCACCAAGAATGCCCACATTATTGTTATTTGGGAAGATCAATATCTTTAGAAACATTAAATGATATATTTTTATATAGAGGTGAGACTGCATGGAGTTCCACTATCTACTGTCTTTGATAGTGATCTCAGGTTCCCATCCATATTTTGGAGGAGTCTTAAACATTCTTTGAGAACTGAATTAAATTTCAGCACGACATATCACCCCCAAACTAAGGGCTAATATGAAATTACTATTCATATTCTTGAATATATAAATTCAGATCATGATAATTAGAATTAAAATGTTTATGGGATCAGAAACTCCCATTGGTTGAGTACACATTCAATAATATCTTCCTCTCAAGTATTTGGATGGATCCATATGAAGCTCTAAATGGAAATAGATGTCGAACTCCAAAATGTTTGGATATAGATGGTGAAAGAAATCTACATGGAATTTATCTTGTTCATGAGTTGATAGGGAATGTTTAATCACCCAAAAAACTTATCCAAAATACTCATAGTTATCAAAATAGTTATGCTGACAAGCATTGAAGGGACATAGAGTTATACATTGGAGATAAAATCATCCTCAAAATATCATCATGGAATAGATTCATATCGATTGATAATAAAATGAAGATATGCCTAAGGTACATTGGCCCCTTTGAGATCCTTGATCGCATAGGAATTCTGGCCTATTATCTTGAACTACCACCAAATATGGATCATGTTCATGATGTTTCACATGCATCTATCCTAAGGAATTACATACCAGATCCCTCATGTGTACTGAACTCGTAGGTGGTACAGTTGGAAGATGATGTCTTATATAAGGAGTAGCTAGTAATGATTCTAGACTGGAGAGATAGGGTAAAATGCAACAATAAAACTCACCCTTTCAATGTGTTGTGGTGAAACCATATGTATGGAGATGAAACATGGGAACTCGAGGAGGTGGTGAAGGAGAAGTTCCCTCACCTGTTCATGTGAAACTAAATTTTGAGGTGAAATTTCCAAATCGGGGAGGAATGTAACAACCCAAAATATTACCAATGAAAATTATACCTTATTTTAGAAATTTCATATAGTATAAATCACATATAATCACATAAAGACCATAAAAATATTATAAATATTGAATTAATGAATTAAGAAGCATTTCTTGAAGTTAAATAACTAATACTAATGAAATAGAAACATGGCCTTCGGAATAGTATTATGAACCATATGAATAGAAAAAACCAAATGAATTGTATCCTTAACCCAGAAAGTATAGATAAATTTTTCTCATTTTATTAGAGAAAAAGTGATATAATTATATCATAGTATAAGTAAGTAAATATTTTTAAAAATTATTAATTATATTTTCGTATTTTAATAAGTAATATATATTTAATTAAAATTTTATAATTAATTTAATAATGTATAAGAATATCTATAGTCATTAAATGTATTCATAAGTTAATATTATTATTTCTTATGATTTTATGATTATTTTATCAGACCTTATGTAAATTTTCAAAGTGTAACAAAAAAGTTAAAATTTGAAACTGCATTTTCCATGTAAATGATTATTTTAATTTAAATTTAAATTAATTATATTAATAAAATTATATTTATAAAATGGATTGCATTTTTGAATTTTACACGTCAAAAAAATTAGGGTGAATTTTTGGGATTTTTCTAAATTACATGAAATTTTTATGAATAGTAAAACACAATAATTTTCGATAAATGATAAATATGTTTATTTTTTAGTGATTTCTTATGTAATGATGATGTAATAACCTTAATCTATAACCACATGTAATTATTTTAATACATTTATAAATAACTCTCAATCTATTCCTAGTCTTGAGCCAAAATAATAAACTAATGAATATAATACTTTGAAAACACCCCTCATCCAACTTTTCCTCACACTTCTCAAGATTTTGACATTTCCTATATTATATCAAATACTATTACCTATACCCTCTACCCTATCCATGATCTCTTAGTCTCATTAAAATACAAAAACCTTTTCCTTATGGTTGTTCTCAAGGAGGATAAATTCCAAAGGTAAATCATCTCCCTCTTTATTTTAATTTTATTTCAATTTCATTTATTTTATTACTCATTATTCACCTCCCATCATCTAAATGGCATGAAAAATCCATTATGTTTGATATACTAATATTCTATTATTTTAATGGAATATTTAGAATTAAACTCCAACCCCTCTCTCTTTTATTTTAAAAAATAAATCGTTGATCGTGATGTGTCGATTTACTGACATCATGGGCGATGCACTTTTGATTTCCTTTAACAGGTTAAAGGATGTTAAAAAACCATTAAATCATGTGAAAAATATTATAATGTGTATTTTATATCCATATTTATGTTATTTAACTAAATTATACACATAATACTAAATGTTGAAACAAAACGAATTCATTCAGATAAAAAAACAGACATCGTTAACCTAAAATGATCATCATTAACTTATATATAACAATTACTCCTCATAGAATATAAAAAAATCCATTATAATATCAATAAGAATTAAATATTATCATTTATAACATATAAAAATAATTATGTATATTTATATTCATTTTACATGAAATCCCATCCAAGAATAAAAGTGAACCGATAAGGAAAACCATTAAAACAAATGATTCTGAACGAAAAAATTAAATTCTATAACTCATTCAAATGTCGATAATTCAACTTAATGAAAATTTAATGATGAAGATTCATGTATATAAGGTTCTTCAATTTTTAAATAATTATTAAAATGTGATTATATTGGATGTTAAAGTGAATAAAGTATTCAGCCATAGGGTAAGGGTTTCTCTTGAACCCAAATATCTTACATTGGGTATTCCCTCCTTCACCCCATTTTCAGTATGGATATTTATAAAATATCATTTCTTCATTATTATAATTCATTTTATGGTATATTAATATTTTCAAAATTATTATATGAAAAAAAAATGTTTTCAAAAATAACTCTTCTTTTAAAAAACACAACTTTTACATATCATGATTGTTTCTTCTTCACTCATGGTTTGTGATTCAATTGGGTTACTCCATTATTAATTTTGGATACCAATGATTATGAATGTATTATTATGAAATGAAAATTATTCATTTATATGGGTTATTTTATGTTCAATATTGATATATGTCATATGAGGCTGACAGGTTAATGTAAATGTTATGATGTGACAGATGCACTTGGAATTATATATCACATGTTAAATGTACTGTTGTGATGGGTGGACTGGAAACTATATATCCCTTCAATGCATTAGAAAAATTGATTTATCTCAAGATAAAATTGAAGTATTAGTTAACATGATGTTATATTTTTTCACAAATATGTGTGTTAGTTAACTACTAAGGCATGATGTTCCATTTTAATGCATTTCCACATTACATGACTTTTCCTAATGTTTCCACACGTGATTATGATTCAATACCTATGTAATGATGATAATTATTATGTTAACCCATTTTATATGGTTTCATGTACTTATATATCCTCTTACTAGGATTTTACCTCACCCCTTTTTAATGTCTATCCTTATGTAGCTACTTTTACTAAGGAGGATTCAAAGGATAATTAGAATCTAGATATGAATGAATTAAATAAACATTTATGTTTTATTTTTTGAATGTATTTCTTGGAACTAATTTTTTCAAGACACTAAACCATCGGATATTCATTGACTAATGATTTTATGTTTTTTATCATTAAAATTATGTAATATTAATGTTCTAAAAAGGAGGGTCATTATAGGTTCATTGTAGTGTGATGATTATTTTTCTTATAAGTGAAGGCTAGATGAAATTCTATCTTTCCTCATTCTTAGGATAAATAAAACTATATCACAATTTCCAACATCAATTTTTATATCCCATAATGAAAATATAAATTATAGTATTATTCTACAATTTTATTAAATTTAGATGTATTAGGACTAGGAATCATAGAATGGGATGGTTACCAAACCAAAATATAGTGGACATGCATAAGTGGTATAAAGTGATATTGTTCATCATAATATAATTTCCCAGGACCCCAATATTTTAAGAAATGAAGTGTTTTTTATTGCATCAGTTGACTGAGGTGGTTAATTTCTTACCTATATGGGAGGCATTATTATAGATAAGGGATGAAATATGAATGTTTTAGATATCGAGTGAATTACTCGAGGGATTTTAAAAGTGGTTCTGATATATATGTGGATCTTAAACTGTAAAATATTCTAATAAAATAGAAGGTGATAGGGACTCAGTAGATGATTATTATGGAATATCATACTTATAGTTATGGTATGTTAATTATCTTGTTAAAAATTAAAGAGAATATTCATCATAAATTCATTTTAGATTATGCAAGAGCATAGGATTAACACCTAGGTCTAATCATTTTCACATAAAATGTCATGCTTTGAATCTTAAATTAATATTTCTCTCTTTGAGGTTCTTTGGTGGAGATCATTTCATACACAATTATGGTGGATTGAGAAATTAAAACCCTTAGTTTTTTATTCCTTTTATAAAAAAAATAAGAAATATAGATGATATTGTTGATTTAGAATTAAACGATTCCATATCATAAAATTAATTGTCCATATTCCAATCAGAGGAGAAGACCCGTGGAGATTGTTTTGGGTGATAGTTTTTTTAAAGTTTTCCCCTCAGTAAGGGAATATATATTTGAGAATATATGGGATGTTTAAACAATTATATGTTGGGTCATTATAAATAATTTAGTGCATCGTTTGGGTGTCATGTCTATTATATCATCCTCAATGGTATCTAGGTATGCATAATTTTTTCACTTGTGTATAAAACAAAGGTATGAACTTGATCCTACATATGTGATTGACTTTGATGATGTTTGTTAAAAAAGAATATTTTTTTGATATATACCATTATAATTATTTTCCAAAGAGAAATAATTATACAAGTAAATAATGTACCTATTTTCATGATTAAGGAATAGAAAAAATATTCTGAAAGGGACATGGGAGAGAGAGAGAGAGAGAAACATCCATGCATAGTGAAATAGTTTTTTGGGAAAAAACAATGGTAATGATTTGATAAGAAGAGAAGTCTATATATCAGGAATATTACAACACCATAATTTTAATGTATATATCATTTATTATTGATAATAGATTTCTTATATGTTTCTATTTTTTTATGTTGGTTACAGTCATTCGAGATGAAATATTTAAAAATTTTCTGGATGGTGGTTTCAGTAATATATTTTGTCTTTTCCTAGTTAATACTAGGTTAAACCGTGAGATTTTTCAATCATTTTTAGACCTAGGTAGCACCTATGGACACAGGATAAGACACCACCCCATATATTAGAAATTTCTCTAGGTGTGAAAATATGATGGTTTTCTTATCCACCATGTCCTTTAAGGCCACACAATGATTTTTAGTATAGGATGTGGTTAGAACATATAGTCATGGACTATGGTACATTGAATATCCTCTTTCCAGTTAGGATTTGTGGTTAGATGTGTTTGAGCCCACTATAGGCACGGTAAAACTCCACCATTTTATGGTGTCTCTCAATTAGGTTTTTCAAATTGCTTATTTGACCTCTATATTTTAAGTAATCAGTTACAAATTTTTATTGAAGCAACGATTATACTTATTAGTGGTCATTTTGATGAATTTTAGCACAATAAACTCATCTATTAATAAATTAGTTTCCTTCCACTTATATATTCTAATTATTATCTACTTTTGTAGGAGATATTTTGGATGATCCTTATTCCATTCAATATTCATTTTAAGCGATATGTATCCAATTATCATAGTTTGTATTCATATATTCTGAAAAAAATGTGAATGGGAGATATTGAATACGCACATAGATTTAGAGATTTGGAATTTGTACACCATTTTTTCCTAGTACATTTTTTGGAGTGGATATTCATTTGTATGTCTGTTTTACACCAATATTTAGGGGTCAGATTCACTATAATAAATAATTTTTATTGAAACATCCTTTCAACTAATTTTGGTGGTAATTACATTTTTAGAAGCTTATACAGGTTCATGTCATTATTTTTTTCCATGAATGTTTTTCCCATGAGACCTATGTTTTATGCCCATTCAAATAAGCTAATTTTTTATAGACTTGTGATACATATTCTATATCTTCTATTTTATTTATATTTATATTTTCTATAAATGATCATTAACATGACCATAAATTTTATTTTTCAATCTTTATCAATTATTACATGTTATTTTATTCAATATTGTATAGTTGAACATGAATTTTGATTCATATGGAATATCACCGAATATAGATTTTTTAGTAGTTTTCTTATATGTTCATGTTTTATCAATAACAAAATTATGTGTCAAAAATTATTTATTGAAACTTAATTGAGGTGGATGTGTCCATAGAATCAATAACTTCCTTACAATATGTATCTAAATCATGAAGATCCAGTCTCTATAGACTTTGAATTTGTCTTATTCTTAGGGGATTTGCATTATCATTTCTATGATTTTTCTCTTTTCATTATTCTATATATCTAATAAAAATAGGTAACATTATCATCATTTGTTTCCTAGTGGTTCTCATTCTCATACCCTATATTTCTCTCTCAATGCATGTGTAAATTTCGTTATCTTGTATTTAGAGAGGGTATGGCCCCTCTTTTGGGTGTGTGAGTGAGATTATTAATAGGTTTTGGGTGTTAAATGATGGGCTATGTTCCTGAATGTTATTATTTTTTTTATATTTATCATTACCTTATAAATTTAACCATAACCATTGGTGTTCCTTTTCAATGATTCTTTGGGTCGCATACATTCGATAAAATTATTACATATGTTATTACATTGTGTTTATGATACAAGTCATATGAATTATTATTTTCCCTTTTATTTTGTGTATCACATATTATTGATTCCATTTTATAATGTAGTGATAAAATGAAAATGAGGACATAATATCTCCATAGAATTCCTTTTATCACTCACCACTCGTCGGAAACCACTTAGATATAGGGAGCTGTGAATGAGGGCATGTGACACTCCATATTATACCATTTTATATATGTCTGGGTGCTAAAATAACCACCATAAAAGGATGAATATATAAATAAATTTAAGGATGATATATGTAATTTAGGAAAATTTTGATCATCGATATTGTTTTTATTAACGTTTCAATTATATATTTCCTTACTTCATAGATAATTATGACATGCTCCAGTTATGGTCTATTATACCACATATGGGAATGATGGTATATTTTTGTTTTAGGAATAATTATGTAATATTAAAAAATATTATTCTCATTTAATTAATTTTTATTTAATATGTTTAAATATTATTTATTATTTTAAAAATAAGGATGGTATTTTTTTAAATATCCCCTTTAGAATGATGAACATGCTAAAATTTGTTTATCACATATTCCATTTTCACAAAATTTTCTCCATGTAAATCTCTTAAAGAAGATATTACATTATGAATCACATTAGACTAGATATTTAAGTCATTAATAATCATAAAATCATGAACCGTAAACCAATATGTATTATTCGACCCATTATTGAGTTACTTTTAAAAAATTATCAATCAGTGATTCTAATATCCAATGATGAAAATAATCTATAAATAGATAATATATTTTTAATAAAGGATTTATAAATTGATATATCATATTTTTATGTATCTATATATTCATCATAATAAGTAAATAACAAAGTATTAGTCAATATACATCATGTTATATAAGTAATCATGAAAGAGGGAAATATAGTAAGGGTTTATTATCACTATTTTCATTTTGATGACTAGTGTTTGCTAGCACAAGATATAACTTCTTATATATGGTTTCTTCAAGTTCATACCTCCATAAATTTTATTTTATATCTTTAATTTCAGTATATTTAAATTTTCATTTCATGGTAACCCTCATATTATCACATATATCGTATTTTTCCATTACCGTTGTTGTTTCTATTAACACAACTCTATTTATAAACTTAAAATTATTATTAGTCTTCATATTTATTCAGATAATTTATTCCACACACATAAAGTTTATTTTAGTTTACAATATCAATCTCTCTAGGGAAAAAATTATATATTAAATATATGATTTTACATTGATTGATTTCACTCTAATAAAATAAATGATTTTTGAAAAGAATTCCAATCATCTTCAAACACAATTTCACATCCTTGTCTATATTTTATATTCCATCCAATGACATCAAGAAAATGTGGAAAATATGTTATTTTTTATCTCATGTGACCATAACATATGACTTTTACTATTTTTAAAATGATTCTTTTACCACTTTTTATGATGTGTGTTTCATAAAAGGTATTTTCATATATTAAATTTGTTCCATCAATTATCTAATGACTTATCTTAAACCCCACACATTCTTAGTATTACCTTAACTATTAATTTCTAAAGGAAAATTTATTTATGAATATATTAAAAATAATATTCATAAAACCTCATTTTACAACAATATTTAAAAAATGTCTCTGAAAAAGTACGCATTTTTCTTATTTTATGAAAATGTTTAGTTTATTATATAAAAAAATTTATGATTTAACTTCCTTTAACTAAATATCACAAAAGTAATTTATTTATTTAGAAATTATTTCCATGATTTATCTACTAATTCTCAAATATTTTGTAAGATCATTAAATAATGGAAATACATGTAACACCCCAGGTAAATAAAGAATATGACATTTCATATTTATCTATATTTGTGAATAAAATATTGAAATGACTTTAAAGGGGAAGCTATGCTCGATGGCGTACCCAACACGCAACAACGAGTTTCTTGGGAATCTTACGTTGCACTCTAATAATAAAATAATGGTTGTTAATATGTAGTCGTTGTATTGGCGGGAATGGATAGAAATAACTAAAATATGATTATATATGTTCTTAAATATTTTTACATTTATACAATAAAAGATAAAGGCTTAAAATACGGAAAGAATTCAATTTTTGGCGTATATGCCCTAGTTTTCACTAAAGGTTCACTTATCACCTTTTGATGGAGAACCGTCATTAAATATAGTTTTGTTCACTCTTAAAAATTCTTTTGTACCAAATAAAACTCTTATTAAGAATCAGGACATCAAAATTTACTTTGTGTAAATTTTTGGTATCTTTCTGATAAAGTTCATTTTTTTTAATGAATAGTGTAAAATGTTGTATTTTAATTCAAAACCACTTTTTAATATAATTTATTTATATGATTAGATTATATTTTGAATTGTTTTTAAAGTGAAATTAGAAAATATTTTTACCATTAAATCCAATAGTGGTCGTTGGAATCAATTTCACTTTGAAATCAGACTTAAACTAGTGTCAACCTTTTGATACTTATTGTTTCATAAAACACGCTATTTGTCATGACAGCGGGAATTAATTATTAAATTAATTAATGTGAATTATATGTTTTGAATTTTGTAAAAAGGACTTAATTTTTGAATTCAGAATATCAAATATAGCTTAGGGTGAATTTTTGGTAATTTTCTGAAAAACTTCAATTTTTGATGAATAGTGAAACCACTTAGTGGTAATCAAGCAAACTAATTTTTCAGTTAAATGAAAGTTTACCACTAATGTGTATTGAATTTTTAAAATCCTATATACATGGTTGTCATTAAGAAGTAAAATGTGGTTAAATGAGATTAAAATAATTTTTTGGTGAATAGTAACTTATTATGTTTTTAATCGCGATTAGTGGTAATTAGTGTAGTTTAAGGTATAAATAATGCTTTAATGATATGAAATGACCTAGACACATGTCCCAACCTTATTGGTTGTGTCATGGCCGACCCAGAAAATCCATGGGTCAACTTGGGGACCCCATGGATCCACTTTTGTTGGGAAATGACATAAATTACATTTTATTTAATGTAAAAGTAAAATTGACACAAACATGATATGTTTTACTAAAACAATTGTTAAGTGGGGTTATACAAGTCATATTTTTGATTATAAAGTTTCCTTGGAAAGCTAAAAATATTTCCTACATAATAGTATTTTTTTTATAATTTTTAGACATTAAATAAATTAAATTATTTATGACATAATAATGATGCAGCGATGATATCATTATTTGACGATTTAAATAAAATGGAATGATAATGTAAAATCTATGAACAACACATGTAAAAAACTTATTGGATGAGTGGATTTCTAAGCCTTATAACCTTATCCACGAATTCTATCAATGTGGTACCTTTTAAAACCGAAACACATTTTCAAATAAAGTAATATTTCTTTACTTTCCAAAAGTACCCCTCCTCTCCTCTTATAGAAGGCCCCCACCTCTACCTCATTTAACACACTCCTAAAGCCTTTGTCTAGGCCAACCCCTGCCCATTTACTCTCTACACATCCCTCTACTCATCCTAGAGGACTCCCTTTGGGCAGAATCCTTTCAAAGGAAGCCTTTAGGCTTAAATCAAAAGGAGTTACACTTTTAAAGGTAATTCATTCTCTCATGTTCATTTGTTTTATTTTGCTTCTCCAACCCCCTAAAATCTTTTTATTTACTTCTTTTGTAACAACACCAGTATCCTAAATATACTAGGATGTTTTTATAAGATTTATTCGAGCTACACTCTCACACAACTACATCAAATGGTTAAAGAACATACGGTTTCCGTGGATGGTGAAATTCTGCCTCCCGAAACGATGATTGTTCAATACTCATTT
Source organism: Viscum album (assembly GCA_963277665.1). Lineage (NCBI taxonomy): Eukaryota > Viridiplantae > Streptophyta > Magnoliopsida > Santalales > Viscaceae > Viscum > Viscum album. The sequence goes on along the minus strand of OY728127.1, from coordinate 89,598,249 downwards.
AACACCTTCAAAGGTGGCCATTATGATGTCACTATTTTTATATATGATATATAATATGTTTATGTTTTATTTATGCTTCTGTGTTTTTCATTTTTGTCTTACCTTTATGGCTTCCATTATGGGTATACGCGATATCTTCATTTAAGGAAGTGCGGACTACCGCCCCCTCAAAGTGATTTGATTCGCTAAATACCATATGTGGGATGTATAAACGATGGAAATATGATATTATATATGATATTATACTGGAATTATAATATACCTTTATATCATTATTATTCCATTCTATAAAATACGAAATAGAAATGAAAGTAGCGTTCATGCGTACGTACGGCTTACCGTCTCCATGAACGGTGCATTTCATTTCTTACCTCTAAATGATTATGTAATGTTATAAATGCATGAATGTACTGGATATATATGACATATATGATATCTACATAATGAATACAATTCTGGATATAATAAACATTTGGCCACACGAACAACATGTAATTGTAAGAAGACCACTTTCGACTTAAGAACCAAATATCGGCAAAACAAATATTATTAACTTAAATGATTACATAATGTTTGTGACATGGTAATAAGTGGTATAAAAGTAATAATGAACTTGAAAAGGGGTTCTTAATGAATTAGAAATTAACTCATGTTTATTATTCAGGAGATTAAAGAACGATCGAGTCAAGTCGGACCCGAGGTAAGGGATCCTACTCCTCTCTTTCTTTTTAAGTATACACTTTTATGTCATTCCTTTTAAAGCTCATCTTTCTTGTTATTGGGATGATATTTTATATTAAATTTACTGTAATTTTTATGTTCATGTTATGAGAGACCATATTCTCTCTCATCAATCCATTTTGGGAGTTTTGAGTGGCGTCGTTAGGCTGCCGAACTTTCGTAAGAGATCTAACCTCTCTCTTTCTTTTTAAGTACTCTCCTTTGTGTCACTTCTTCTAAGCTCCTAATTGTTTTGTTGGGGGATTTTATTTTATATTACTCTTGCTTTAAATTCTATTGTAATATGATGGGATACTCTATTTTATCTCATCAATCCATTTTGGAAGTTCTAAGTGGCGCCGTTAGGCTGCTGAGTTTTCGTAAGGGATTTTTCATCTCACTTTTATTCTCGTGAGATTTATGCTACATTTGCCACAAATTACATTGAGGGGTGTATGTACTGCCCATTATTCTAATCTTTGTGTAATATACATTCATTTATGAGTATTTACATCAATGATCTATTGTCCTTCTTTCATGGGGTGTATGTTTTGAAAGATACCCAAGTCCGTAAGGGAACCTTTCACCCTCCTCTTTTTTAAAAGACTTCTTTTGTTGGGTATTTTAATTTACATATTGTTATGTTGGGATATGTTCTCATATATCCTTATTGATGTAAATTTGATGTCCAAGTGATGAGATACACTTTTTATCTCTCATCAACTCATTTTGATGTGATGCCGTTAGGCTGTCAAGGGAACTTTTTAACCCAATTTCGATTTCTTTGGGTTCAACATGTAGTCATTGAATATGTCATCCATTGAATATGTGTGAATGACCTTTTATTGTTTTACACTTAATATCCACTTATATTGGGTGTATTTATATTTGTCACACATATTTTGAGATTGATTTGTCCTTAATTTAAGGATACCTTCTTTATAAGGGATTTCATGACATTTGACATTTCTATTGAGGGTTCATTGTTGTTATGCACCAATTCACTCTTATATGGTGTATATACTGTCCTTTGGAGTATTATATCATGAATAATTTTATTCTCATGATATTATAAAGTTCTGACTAAATGTTATTCCTCAATTATTTTATTCAAGTGTCTCTAATTTTGGTAAAACCCCTTTTTCCAGAATATCGTTTTAAATGTTTTAATTATTTGTTCTTATTAATATCCATGTTTTAAAAATGGTTTTAAGGATTTATTTTTATGGATATTAATGGTTTAAAATGTTAAAATCTTCAAGGTGGTATGGGACACTTTGATTCAAAAATCTCTTTATTAGATGTTTTAAATGGTTTTGGAAATGGTTTCTTTTTGAATGGATTCATTATTTCAATATCCTAAAATGTTATATTGTGATTGAAATGTGGAAATGTTATGTTTCATTGATTCATGTTTTATGTGATACGATTATGTTATGGTTCTTGGGCATTTTTATGAAGAACGGGTGGTTCCGTGATAAACTAAGGGCGGGTGAGCCCAATATAGCTCTCCAATGCATTGGGTAACGCGAAGGAGTGAAACGTTAAGGTTTCACCGAAGAGATTTAGGGAATATACTGTGATGGGTATTCCAAACGTAACCAAGAGGGTTACTCCCTACGTAAGAATGTTATGAATGCCTCAAGTTACCTTTATGTCTTATTATTTCTATGATTTATTCATGGTTTGATGAGGTATCTTAAAGTGCCTTTGTTTTATGGGTAAAGTATTATTTCATTCTTATGTATATATGAACTCATGTTTCCTTTACATATTTTTATAACTCTTACTGAGCTTTTTATGCTCATCCCAAGTTTTTGAAATGTTTTTCACAGGTTAAGGGAAAGGTACATGATGTGATGATAGTGTCAAGGATGTGTCAAGAAAGAATCCGTGTTATATTTTAAATATGTTCCCGTTGATGGGAAGAATGAATACTATCTTTTATGTAACCACTTTTTTTAAATGTGGAATGTAATGCAAGTTTCATGATCTAATTCTCTAAAACTCTAAACCTGAAAAGATCCTCAATGTGTAATATTGTAATAACTCAAGATTAAGTAAGGTTTAAGGCTGGGGCCTTATAGTTGGTATCAAAGGTCGGTTTAGATAACTTTAGAGGTTAGGGTATTCTTTAAGCATAATTGACAATTACCATAATGGTTAGGATTTCAGAAAGAGTCTTAGTTTTAGATAAATTGAATGAGTAAGTATATCTTATTGTCTATATTACTCATTAGTACATGATGGTTTTGTTGATATACTCACACTGACATTTCTATTTTTAGTGAATGGATGGATCTAGCAGGCACCAAAGAGACAACAGGTTTGAAGGAAACTGTGGTGGTTCTCTGATTAAGATACTAGATAAAATGAAGGATTCAATGAGGAAACTCGTGGTTGTTCTAAACCAAATATCAAGGAGTCATGGTCAACCACTTCAACCTTGGTGAGTTCTCTAATGCATCAGGTACGAGATGGCCAATTCGATGTAGAAATTCAGGTAATAATTATTAAGGTAACCATGAGGGTTTATATGATACTTAATTTTTAGGTAATTATGGGTTACTCTATGATATGATGGAAAATGAAAGGAATGAGATAAACTTGAGGTTAAAATATGTTATGATTATTATTGAAGATTTTATCTCATTTTGGGGAATGTTTTAAGAATTATATAGTTTTGGAAAAAGGACAACACGCAGACCGTGTGACATCCCGTCGCGTCAGACAAAGCTGCGGGAATCGAACCCACAACCAATGTGCGACTGGTATTTATCGCCTACCACTGGACTACGTGAATTCCCTGGTTAGTTTGACTGATACATTCTAGTTATATGATTTTATGAATTAAGAGTAAGTTGATTTTGGGTTATTTTTGAAAATGATTAACCTATCATGGAGGATATGTGATTAGGTTAATTACTTTTCAAAACGAGACTTTAGGAGCAACTGATATTGTTTGGAGATAAATGTTACGATTTATCTTGGAAGACTATGCGACTAAATCCTTCAAATATTTGGGTTTCAATCTTATATTGGTTTACTTTGAAGAATTTTATGGACAAATTGATTATATAATGGTCCTCGTTGAACTTTGGGTTTTGTTGGACAAATTTTGGAGATTAAGAATAGATTTTCTTTTTATAAAGGGTTATCCTTTTCTGGATTATCTGATCTTGTACTAGCCTTTTTGGTTTTGGATTTGGTTAATGTCTAAAGACATGGGAAGTATATAGTTCTATTTTTTGGATTAGGTGATTCTCTAGAAGTTGATTATAGTACACTTAATGTGAAAAAGTCTTCCTAAATACTCGTCTTTTGGAGAAAATATGAGTTTGTGTAAGGAATCTAATAAAGGTTGAAAGTCAATATGATAAGTGATTATGTTTCCTTATGAATAAATTCCTCATTAAAAAGTAACTTAAAACAAAAATGTTGTCTATTAACTTTTCCTACTGGGGAATCGAAGACCGTTTAACCCATCACAAGTTTGTGATTTTCTCGTGGTTAACTTTCTCCTAAACATGTTTTCTATCACTCTCCATCAGAACATGACCCTTTTTTTTCCTCCATGTCCATATTTTCATACTTGGAATCCTAGTATGGGTTAACTCGGGTGACCTTTGTACTTATCTTTCTTTATTTTAAAGTGTTTGTTTTACCGACTTTTCTTCCGATGTGGGACTTTCAAGGATGTTTCCAAGCGCAATTTTAAAATTGCGAGGACGCAATTCCCAAAAGGGGGGAAGGATGTAACACCCCAGGTAAATAAAGAATATGACATTTCATATTTATCTATATTTGTGAATAAAATATTGAAATGACTTTAAAGGGGAAGCTATGCTCGATGGCGTACCCAACACGCAACAACGAGTTTCTTGGAAATCTTACGTTGCACTCTAATAATAAAATAATGGTAGTTAATATGTAGCCATTGTATTGGCGGGAATGGATAGAAATAACTAAAATATGATTATATATGTTCTTAAATATTTTTACATTTATACAATAAAAGATAAAGGCTTAAAATACGTAAAGAATTCAATTTTTGGCGTATATGCCCTAGTTTTCACTAAAGGTTCACTTATCACCTTTTGATGGAGAACCGTCATTAAATATAGTTTTGTTCACTCTTAAACATTATTTTGGACCAAATAAAACTCTTATTAAGAATCGGGACATCAAAATTTACTTTGTGTAAATTTTTGGTATCTTTCTGATAAAGTTCATTTTTTTTAATGAATAGTGTAAAATGTTGTATTTTAATTCAAAACCACTTTTTAATCTAATTTATTTATATGATTAGATTATATTTTGAATTGGTTTTAAAGTGAAATTAGAAAATATTTTTACCATTAAATCCAATAGTGGTCGTTGGAATCAATTTCACTTTGAAATCAGACTTAAACTAGTGTCAATCTTTTGATACTTATTGTTTCATAAAACACGCTATTTGTCATGACAGCGGGAATTAATTATTAAATTAATTAATGTGACTTATATGTTTTGAATTTTGTAAAAATGACTTCATTTTTGAATTCAGAATATCAAATATAGCTTAGGGTGAATTTTTTGTAATTTTCTGAAAAACTTCAATTTTTTATGAATAGTGAAACCACTAAGTGGTAATCAAGCAAACTGATTTTTCAGTTAAATGAAAGTTTACCACTAATGTGTATTGAATTTTGAAAATCCGACATACATGGTTGTCATTAAGAAGTAAAATGTGGTTCAATGAGATTAAAATAATTTTTTGGTGAATAGTAACTTATTAAGTTTTTAATCGCGATTAGTGGTAATTAGTGTAGTTTAAGGTATAAATAATGCTTTAATGATATGAAATGACCTAGAAACATGTCCCAACCTTATTGGTTGTGTCATTGCCGACCAATACAAGCCATGGGTCAACTTGGGGACCCCATGGATCCACTTTGGTTGGGAAATGACATAAATAACATTTTATTTAATGTAAAAGTAAAATTGACACAAACATGATATGTTTTACTAAAAAAAGTTTTAAGTGGGGTTATACAAGTCATATTTTTGATTATAAATATTCATTGGAAAGCTAAAACGATTTCCTACATAATAGTAGTTTTTTTATAATTTTTAGACATTAAATAAATTAAATTATTTTTGACATAATAATGATGCAGCGATGATATCATTATTTGACGATTTAAATAAAATGGAAGGATAATGTAAAATCTATGAACTACACATGTAAAAAACTTATTGGATGAGTGTAGTTCGAAGACTAATAACCTTATCCACGAATTATATCAATGTGGGACCTTTTAAAACCGAAACAAATTTTCAAATAAAGTAATATTTCTTTACTTTCCAAAAGTACCCCTCCTCTCCTCTAATAAAAGGCCCCCACCTCTACCTCATTTAACACACTCCTCAAGCCTTTGGCTCGGCCAACCCCTGCCCATTTACTCTCTCCACATCCCTATACTCATCCTATAGGACTCCCTTTGGGAATAATCCTTTCAAAGGAAGCCTTTAGGCTTAAATCAATAGGAGTTACACTTTTAAAGGTAATTCATTCTCTCATGTTCATTTGTTTTATTTTGCTTCTCCAACCCCCTAAACTCTTTTTATTTACTTCTTTTGTAACAACACCAGTATCCTCAATATACTAGGATGTTGTTATAAGATTTATTCGAGCTACACTCTCACACAACTACATCAAATGGTTAAAGAACATACGGTTTCCGTGGATGGTGAAATTCTGCCTCCCGAAATGATGATTGTTCAATACTCATTTAACACCTTCAAAGGTGGCCATTATGATGTCACTATTTTTATATATGATATATAATATGTTTATGTTTTATTTATGCTTCTGTATTTTTCATTTTTTCTTACCTTTATGGCTTCCATTATGGGTATACGCGATATCTTCATTTAAGGAAGTGCGGATTACCGCCCCCTCAAAGTGATTTGATTCGTTAAATACCATATGTGGGATGTATAAAGGATGGAAATATGATATTATATATGATATTATACTGGAATTATAATATACCTTTATATCATTATTATTCCATTCTATAAAATACGAAATAGAAATGAAAGTAGCGTTCATGCGTACGTACGGCTTACCGTCTCCATGAACGGTGCATTTCATTTCTTACCTCTAAATGATTATGTAATGTTATAAATGCATGAATGTACTGGATATATATGACATATATGATATCTACATAATGAATAAAATTCTGGATATAATAAACATTTGGCCACACGAACAACATGTAATTGTAAGAAGACCACTTTCGACTTAAGAACCAAATATCGGCAAAACAAATATTATTAACTTAAATGATTACATAATGTTTGTGACATGGTAATAAGTGGTATAAAAGTAATAATGAACTTGAAAAAGGGTTATTAAGGAATTATAAATTAACTCAAGTTTATTATTCATGAGATTAAATAACGATCGAGTCAAGTCGGACCCGAGGTAAGGGATCCTACTCCTCTCTTTCTTTTTAAGTATACACTTTTATGTCATTCCTTTTAAAGCTCATATTTCTTGTTATTGGGATGATATTTTATATTACATTTACTTTAATTTTTATGTTCATGTGATGAGAGACCCTATTCTCTCTCATCAATCCATTTTGGGAGTTTTTAGTGGCGTCGTTAGGCTGCCGAACTTTCGTAAGAGATCTAACCTCTCTCTTTCTTTTTAAGTACTCTCCTTTGTGTCACTTCTTCTAAGCTCCTATTTGTTATGTTGGGGGATTTTCTTTTATATTCATATTGCTGTAAATTCTATTGTAATATGATGGGATACTCTATTTGATCTCATCAATCCATTTTGGAAGTTTTATGTGGCGTCGTTAGGCTGCTGAGTTTTCGTAAGGGATTTTTCATCTCACTTTTATTCTCGTGAGATTTATGCTACATTTGCCACAAATTCCATTGAGTGGTGTATGTACTGCCCATTATTCTACTCTTTGTGTAATATAAATTCATTTATGAGTATTTACATCAATGATCTATTGTCCTTCTTTCATGGGGTGTATGTTTTGAAAGATACCCAAGTCAGTAAGGGAACCTTTCACCCTCCTCTTTTTTAAAAGACTTCTTTTGTTGGGTCTTTTAATTTACATATTGTTATTCTGGGATATGTTCTCATATATCCTTATTGATGTAAATTTGATGTCCAAGTGATGAGATACACTTTTTATCTCTCATCAACTCATTTTGATGTGATGTCATTAGGCTGTCAAGGGAACTTTTTAACCCAATTTCGATTTCTTTGGGTTCAACATGTAGTCATTGAATATGTCATCCATTGAATATGTGTGAATGACCTTTTATTGTTTTACACTTAATATCCACTTATATTGGGTGTATTTATATTTTTCACACATATTTTGAGATTGATTTGTCCTTAATTTAAGGATACCTTTTTTATAAGGGATTTCATCACATTTGACATTTCTATTGAGGGTTCATTGTTGTTATGCACCAATTCACTCTTATATGGTGTATATACTGTCCTTTGGAGTATTATATCCGGAATCCTTTTATTCTCATGATATTATAAAGTTCTGACTAAATGTTATTCCTCAATTATTGTATTCAAGTGTCTCTAATTTTGGTAAAACCCCTTTTTCCAGAATATCGTTTTAATTGTTTTAATTATTTGTTCTTATTAATATCCATGTTTTCAAAATGGTTTTAAGGATTTATTTATATGGATATTAATGGTTTAAAATGTTAAAAGCTTCAAGGTGGTATGGGACACTTTGATTCAAAAATCTCTTTATTAGATGTTTTAAATGGTTTTGGAAATGGTTTCTTTTTGAATGGATTCATTATTTCAATATCCTAAAATGTTATATTGTGATTGAAATGTGGAAATGTTATGTTTCATTTATTCATGTTTTATGTGATATGATTATGTTATGGTTCTTGGGCATTGTTATGAAGAACGGGTGGTTCCGTGATAAACTAAAGGCGGGTGAGCCCGATATAGCTCTCCAATGCATTGGGTAACGCGAAGGAGTGAAACGTTAAGGTTTCTCCGAAGAGATTTAGGGAATATACTGTGATGGGTATTCCAAACGTAACCAAGAGGGTTACTCCCTACGTAATAATGTTATGAATGCCTCAAGTTACCTTTATGTCTTATGATTTCTATGATTTATTCATGGTTTGATGAGGTATGTTAAAGTGCCTTTGTTTTATGGGTAAAGTATTATTTCATTCTTATGTATATATGAACTCATGTTTTCTTTCCATATTTTTATAACTCTTACTGAGCTTTTTATGCTCATCCCATGTTTTTGAAATGTTTTTCACAGGTCAAGGGAAAGGTACATGATGTGATGATAGTGTCAAGTATGTGTCAAGAAAGAATCCGTGTTATATTTTAAATATGTTCCCGTTGATGGGAAGAATGAATACTGTCTTTTATGTAACCACTTTGTTTAAATGTGGAATGTAATGAAAGTTTCATGATCTAATTCTCTAAAACTCTAAACCTGAAAAGATCCTCAATGTGTAATCTTGTAATAACTCAAGATTAAGTAAGGTTTAAGGCTGGGGCCTTATAATACATGACTACATTTATCTTTCCAAATCATCCACTATGTATAATCAAGGATACTCGTCGAATAATTTTCTTTTTTGGAAACTCTATATTTAATTCCATTAAATGATTAGTGTTCAAATAAAATCCTCTAGAGTCATAGTATAATCATATATAAAAATTAAATATTTATAAATAAATATTCAATACATGTGTAAATTATTATCCCAATGACTGTAATTGTTTATTGTCATTGCAAACTAGATACACAATATTGTTATTTCATAAATGATCATAAATATCTAATATAATGATCTTTATAAATATTTTTTTTCATATACATTAAACACTTAAAACATTTATACATATCTCAGGAAAAGGATACATTAGAAAGGGTGAGATTAAATTCCCAGTAGATGTAAACAACATATATATCAATGATCACCTAAGCATAACATGAGAAGAAGTGTATGATAACATGGGAAGAAAATTTTAATGTGATCTAGTATATAGCATAGATCAAAAACATGATTCAATGAATAATTCATGTAAATTTATAATACACAAATCATAGAGGAATCAAATTACATAATAAATAAAAGCATATCATTATCATAAGAAATGGAATTCTTGAATTATAATTTGATAAAAATACTTTAACACGTATAATTTGAGAAATTATCACCCATTATATTATAGATATTAAATTAGGTCCTCTTAGATATTTATTGACTTGAAAGTAGGTCCATGAGTAACAATATTGACATTAAATAAGGTTCAAGAATAACCATACATGTATGAAATAATTCCTATTCAAAACCTTGAAAAAATGAAAGTAGGTAAACACATAACAATGTGAATATGGAAAGAGGGTTAGAAATTTCATAATTAAGTAATTATTTATCCATCATTACCCAATGACTTGGTTGGATATATTGTTCCCACCAATCACATGACGAAAATCAAACATATTTTTACCACAATATCCTAAAATTTTCATCATTTCATAACCCCAGAAAAGAAAATGGTTTCATAATCATTTAAACGCATTATAACCCATGGATAGGGAACTAGTTTCCAAAAAAATTCATGAAAATAAGAAAATAATAGTCAATGAAAAAATACTAATTTTATCCTTCATTAACAACTCCTTAAAATTCAAAGTGACTTTAAATGGTGTAATCATGGATAAAAAATGTGTTTCAATGTAAAGTTGAATCATATCTTGAAGAAAAAATATATACAACAATGAAAACAATTTTTTAAAAACAATATATTATGAAAAAAATATAAAAATTGAAAATGACCGTGTAAACCTATAAAGTAATATTAAATGAATTTCTTTCATGACTATTCAAAAATAAATTCATTCTGCTAAAGTAAAAATTAAATATTACTTTTAAATTTTGGGTAAAATCAAATTAGGCCTTATTTGGAAAATAAAATAAATATTTCATTAATTTTTTTATTTGAAAACACTAAAATTGGTAAAAATTAAATTAAAAATATTTTTGGGATAGTAATAAAGTATTTAAAACATTTTTAGATTATATCAATAAGGATGAAAATGGGTTTTTAAACAAAGAGGGAAATGGATTCAATTTTCCATAAAAAATTCTCAAAGTATCTTGAATAAATAAGGGAAAGAAAATAGAAAAAAAAATAATTTTTTTTGAAATAAAAATATTACAATAAATTTCATGTTCTTCCTGAGAGGTAGATGAATTTATTGGGGCATTGGAAGAAAATCATAAGCATTACTAAAAAATAATGATAATGTAAAGTTAAACATTCACCACTTCTATATCATATAACATGTAAAACGCATGAAACCAATAAAACTAGATAGATATGTAAATCTCATAATTATGATATTAAGGATCATAAAATAAGTTATTTTTTAGTATATACACACTACACAAAAGAAGATAGTGGATTATAAGGTATGGGTCCCACCAAAAATAAAAGTGAGATGAAAATCCATTACTACATTGGTGATAATTTTAATTATAAGCCCCAGAGAACAATAACATGAAATGAAAAAATAAATATCAAGAATAAGATGGAATTAATTATTTAAAAATTCAATGTGTTCATATATACACTGTATAGAAAACAACTCATGAATATATCATTTGTCTCCAACAAAAGAGATACTCTAAATCCACAACCATTGGTATTGATATCCATCATACATGTTCGAACCCCCATTATAATATATGGATGTTTCATAAAGAAAATAAAAAAACATTAACATATTTATTAGATAGTATATTATTTTAATAATACTTTTTATTACCCATTAATTAGTAATTCTTTGAAAAATTACATTTTGAGTACTAACTATTTTATTTTTCATGCTTTTTTTGTTTTTTTATTTTCAGTTCATATATTTTCATCATGGTTACATCATTATTATAATGTTAACCATGATAAAAATGTAAAATATATTCATTATATATGTAATTATAGTACTTATTAATTGTTGTTGATATGAAATTAATTACACTATTTATTCATATAGTTGTTCGTACATATGCATGAATAATATTTTAATTTACTCACCAGATGACAAAAAGGATATTAAATAATATATTACATATATAGAATAAATATAGATCATTTATTTCCCTTATTTTCTATAAATATATCCTTATTAAATTCCATGTAATGCTTCAATGATGAATGAATCGCATTGCTTTGTGAGGTGGAAGAAGAACTTACACATGAGCGATATTATCGTATTCCCATAGAACAAAAGTTAAGAAAGTATATGTGATATTTTATTCAAAACCCCTAAATTTTTATGTAAATATAATTTAAATATGTCATGTATATCATTATATTCATCCATGAGAGGTGGAGGTTGAAAACATGTTACATTGGGTTGTGAGGCAGTAGTCATCGTATAGAGGACTGGATATTTTTTTTCTAATTTGTAGAATAGGAGATGGATATATATTATTCAATAAACATAGTAATATATAAGTATAATGTTAATACATGTCATATTATAATGGAATTAATATAATATGAATGAATGTGTTAAGATAACAATTAAAAATAATTTTCTATGTGATGATAATTACCTTCTCTTATAAATTACTCTTTGGATCTCTTTTTAAAAACCCTATGTTTAGTCTTTTTGGAATATGATCAGCTCTATGACATGATTTTGATTTTGGACATTTATTTTGGTTGTTTTCTAGAAATTTTTATTTTTATGTGTGATGAAATGAGGGAAGTATATGAGACTTTATAATTTGTGATGACTATTGTTTTTTTGTAAGTACCCAAATATATTCCTTAATGGGAAGTCACTCTTATGAAAAGTGAAAAAAAATATTTATATGAAATTATGTGGAGTGATTAAATAGTCGATTAAAACCTTAAAAAATAAGAAATCTATTTTTCATACATATTATTCCAAAACGTCTATGATATCTTACTTTTATCATTTTTGTTTTCAATATGATGACTTGATTTTTATCAATGTAATTTATCATTTAAAACATAACATACATGGAACATTATTAAATAATTTTTACCCAAATTTTTTAAATGAGAAATTAAATTTATTAAAAAAATTATATGATTTTAAAAAAATAATAAAATTATGGCAAACGCGTGTAACCTGGGAACTGAGTTGTACACTTTATTATAGTAACAATTTTTTCACTATTTAATTGTAAATATATTTATAAAAAAGTTTCATTTTTCCGTGAATAGAATATGGTTTGTAGTATTAAACACATACCAATATATTGATAGAGTATATGATTTACAGGAACTTTATTTCCTTTATAATTTTCATTTAATATAAAATAAAATTAATGTCAATATTGACACTATTCATTTAATAAGATTATAAAAATATCCAGACAAAGCTTAGATTCAAATGTATTCTTTAAACACCTTTATATCATGTTATATTTATCTAAAAATTTATGGATTAAAAAAATTCAATCAATTTATATAATGTTTTTTTAAAATATCACTTATGCTAATGTTTTATTAATCAATTATTTAATGTGTTTGTGTAAGTTTATCAATTAATTTGATTGTATAATTGAAACAAATTAAAATTAACTTTTCCTCATGAAATTTATATCATTATTCTCAAAATTACCATCAATATTTATTCAAATCATTATTTTTTAAATATGTGAACACATAAGTAAAAGTTTAAAGCGTGTTAGTAAAAAATTATCTTTTGTTTTTTAAATTATTTCACTGGATACATTCATGTGAAAATGTACCATGGGAATATAAAAATCCAGCCTAGTATATTAATTTAGGATTTTTTTTCATGAAATAGTAATTGGATAGTTCTTTAGTTCCATTTATTCCTTATCTTTTTCATCTAATCCTCATTGAACTTGTTTTAACATTTCCATAGATAATTAATTATATTGTTTTCAATATTAATTATCAGAAAAAATTATGTTCGAGATATAATATAATATTAATAATTCTTATTCCATATATGAAATACAATTTTTCATATTCCAATAATATAAGAGGAAAAAATTATTTCAAAATTAATACTGCTTACATGATAAAAACTATATTTAAAAGAGATACTTTTCATATGTATAGAGCATATTATTTTAAAAAATAAAAATAAAATAGATACCAACCATCTAAATTGTATCAATAGTATATATATGAAATAATTTAAAATTTAAAATTTTTAAAGAAGATGGATCTTACTAAATTATTTAAATGAAAATTCAGTTTTTATTAAAAATATATATTTTCCAATATTCACTATTAATTCTTAATAACTAACCATAAAATGATTTTAAAATATTAATTATGATAATAATTTAATTTTATCAGAATAAATTTTCAAAACATTTGCAAATTCATATTATTATTTTATCACAAAAAGTAATAATAATAATTTTTTGAGAAGAATTTTTTTATAGATTATATATACATTAATAAAATTTAATTAAATATTTTAAAATATATTTTAATTACCAAAATAATTTATAATTTATATAAAAAATTTGGTTGTTCTTATTCAAACATCCAAATTTAATGGCAATGTTATAATGGTCAGTTCTAAATACAAATGTCAACGGTATATCACAATTTGTTAAATCTCCATGTTTCATATATAACACAACCCATATATGAAATTATTTTTATTTCAAAAAATTCATTAAATATCATGGTGTTAACATATAACCCTTCAATCAAATTGAATCCTTGAAATTGGTAGTCAGTCTAAATAATCATGAGTTTGAAATTTGAAAATTTTCTCTTGGAAATCCATACTTATATAAAGATTCCATAAAAATAATTTTGAAAAGAGGGAAATGGAATTAGTAAGGAAATCATGTATATTGATTTCTAAATAGGTTAACATTGGAGGTTTGTTAAAATTAGTCATGAAATAGATAACTAATTACAAAATACTAATAGAGGGTGATAGAGAACATGGTTAGGGGAATGTTAAGGACCAAAAAGCCGAAAATATGTGGCAGGTGAAAAGGATAATGGTCCAATAGAAATAAAATAAATAGGAAAAATTTTTATCTCCACATCGTTTTCCTAATAATGAGATAATTCTTCTCGTCAGGACAGAAAATATGAGAATATATTCATACATGAAATCATTACTTTTCAAAATAATAATCTCATCCTTTGGTAGTGATATTATCAATTTCTAATTTTTCTCTATTTCTATGAATTGAAGTTAAAATTATACTATTCTTTTCATTTATGAATAACTAACGGATCATATGTTCCATAAAAGAATGAAATTTCTTTCCATATATCTTTGGTTATAAAAAAATCAAAATGGTTTTCATAGGTTATTTAATATTAATATCTCTTATTATGGTTAAATAAAATATTAACATAAAAAAACTCCATGTTCATCTAAAAACATTCCACAACCAATTAGTATTAATACCCTTAAAAAATTTAGATATAATGAAGTTAAGTAACTTTCAAAAAATAAATGTATCATAGTTCAAAAATATCATACATGATGTCTTAATTTTCACATACCAAATTGTTTAATACCATAGTGATACGTTATTCTGAATCATCATAACAACTAGATTTACCATAAATCACAATAATCATGTTTATTTCATAAAATATAACCACTGCATTAAATAAATTATTTAGGCTATCATAAACTTATTATATATTTTTTAAAATCATTATTAACTCACTTATATAAAAATATTTATATAAATTTCATAATTCATATAACACCATTATTAATATCAAATAAATAAATGATTCAATCCACCCAATTCTATTTTAAACCATTATCAGGGCTTAATAATATTATTCTTATAACCTCCTTCATTTAATATTTAATTTACTATCTCATCATAATCAATATCAAAACCCTTACTCATGATACTATGATGATAAAATTTATGATAATTCTTTCATGGAAATTTATTTACATAATAACAATAGTTTAACCATTTTAAAAAATTACCTATTTATATTATGTTAGGAATACCAATATTCCCATAAATTTCATTATCTGATATTTTGATATTCCTAATAAATTATCAACCTTTATTCCCTTATCCTCCATTCTTATTAAACATTTTGTTTCTTTTTGGTATTCCCTTTATGATTTCTTCCCACATTCATGAAATATAGGAAATTGATTCCCCATTCCTCCTGAGTATCTTCCACCCAAGCCCATAGTAAACTTTATCCTTGTATTCATTTTTGAGTTCTAAAGTAGGATATGGTTGATGTTATTAATCATATATCATGAAATGTGATAAATCATAATCACAATATAATTCACACTAGTAATCATCCCACTTGGTGTTTCGATAACATGTTTCTTATCACATTCAACCATAACCAAGTTCCTTATGGTTTCCACCATTAACTAAAACAAAAAACATAGTATTAGAAATATTTTATCTATTTTAAAACCACATAATCTTGAAAAATATTTTATAGGATTTCTAAATCATGAATCTTTATTTTTAATAAATGACACATTAGGTTTAACCTAGGTCATCCACAGTCATCATATATTTAAAAACATAATTATTGTACATAAAGTGTTTATGAATTTCCAAATCATATCTATAATTTCTCAGCCTTAAAAATTACATAATCTTGAGTTAAAAAAAGAATTCACATTAAGTATCTTTTCATGTAAAGAGTTTTAGAGAATTAGGCCATAACTATTACAATTTCATCTTAAAATTTTCAAAGTAGACACTTCTACTTTATCCAATTTTATCTCAATAATAAAACTCCTTAAATAAAAAAAGAATTATTTTCTTGAAAAAAATATTCTTGAATTATTCCTTTCTCTTACCCCTCCTTATACCCTGTGAAAAAACATTTCAAAAACATTGTATGAGCAAAAAAGAACGAAATAAAATATTAGTCCATGAATACATAAAACTCAAAGAAACCATACTTTTCAATCATAAAACATAATCTATTTAACATACCTTGGGAAATCCAAAGATTTATGAATAACACATAGAATTCATAAATCATAAAGGTAACTTGTGGCATCCATAACATACTTATATTGTAGCTTTCGCAGCTATATAGGGAGTTAAGGTTGGAATACCCATAATAGTATATTCCATAAATATCTTAGGAGAAACGTTAACTTTTACCTTTGTCATGTTACCCAATGCATTAGAGAGCAATCTCGGGCTCACCCGCACTAGGTCAATCATTGAACTGCCTGTATTTGGTTTATCACTTAACCACCCGCAAAATATCCAAGTACCATTACATAATAATAACACATAAAATATTGAAATTATCAACCTTTCACTCATCAATCACAATAGATCAATTCAAGATATTGAAATATTCTATCCATTTACAAAACTATTTAAAATATTTAATAAAGATATTTTTTAATCAAAGTTTCTCATACAAATTTAATAAATTTAAAGGAATTAACATTTTAAAACATTAATGTCAATATAAATAAATCCTAAAACCCATTTTGAAAATATGGACATTAATGAAAAATACTTAAAAGAATAAATCTTTAAAACATTTAAAATAATGTTTTAGTTAAAGAGTTCATTACCACTTGAGAAAATACTTCAATCATATGGTAACATTAAAAAAATCTTATAATATCATGAGAATAAATAGATTCATGACAAAATATTTAAAAGGGAATTATATACACCATATAAAGTGAATTGGTGTATAACAAAAAATAATCCTCATGGGAATGTAAATTGAGACAAAATCTTTTACAATGATTGTTTCCTTAAATTAAGGATAAATCAATGACATAGTTATTTGTGATAAATATAAATACACCCAATATATGTGGATATTAATTTTTTTAAAAAATATTAGGTCATTCACACATATTCTGGAAAAAACAAAACTAATGAGATGGATATTTATCTCAATTAATGGATATTGAGCTAATATTTACCTTATAAAGTTCAAATAAATGATATAAAACTTTCTTAATATGGTGATTATGTTTTTAAATAGTATATCCACCTAGAGGGTAGTGGAAATTAAAACATAAATAAATAAATAGTTATTCCACACATAATCATGGCATAATATAATCAATGAAGTATGTGTAAAACCCAAAGAGTGGAAATTGAGTTTGGAAATTCCCTTATGAAAATTCATCAGCAAAATGACGTCACTTAAAAAATTCATAAAATGATTTGATGAGAGAGAAAAGGCTCTCTCATCACTTATAAATAAAATGTAAAAAAATAAGAATATATAATAACATATCCCAATATAAGAAAATGTAAATTAAAAGACATAACATAAAAAAGTCTTTGACTGAAAGAGGAAGGTGAAAAGTTCCCTTACCTTGAGTCTGACTTGTCTCGATCATTATTTATATTACTAAATAATAAACATAGGTAAATTTATACATGATTAAAAAAATATTTTTAATTTATTTTTAATTTTATATTACTTATCATCATGTTATAAAAATTACATAATTATTTAAGTTTATATCGGTCTTTTTCTCAATATTCGGTACTTGAGTCGAAAATGAACTTGATATAATTACAAATTGTTCATGAGGTTAAAATTCCATTCTCTCTAGAATATTATTCCTGATTTAAATATCATATATATCCAGTACGTATGTATTAATATCAATTATATATTTATTTAAAATATTCAATGACATTTGAAGATATGAAATGAAATGCACAGTTCATGGAGAAGATAAGTCGTACGTATGCATGAACGATACTTTCATTAGGTTTTCATATTTAAATGAATGAAAACTAAATGATAAATAGGTATATTATAAATATAGTATAATATCATAATTAATATATATTACATAATTTCATTAATGAAATCCTTTATTCGTTCCGTGTTTGTCAAGAACAAGTCATGTCACATTGAAAGGGTGGTAGTTTGCACTTCCTCAAATTAAATTAAGGTATTTACACATTATGTAAAGCAAAATGGTATTCAGTAAATGAATAATTTATAAGAATAGAGAAAATATAAATATAATATATATAATATATAATATATAAATATAGTTCCATCATAATGGCCTCCATGAGAGGTGGTTTGGGAAAACTGAACAGTCATCTTTTCGTGAGACAGTAGTTCGTCGTCCACAGAAACAGATTGTTCAAATCCATTAGTTAGATGTGTGTGTAGAATTAGTTAGAATCCTTCCCCTAAAACTATCCTAGTATATTGAGGATACTTTTGTTGTTATGTAATAAAATAATAATACTATAATAGGTGGTGAAGAAGTATAATAATGGAAAGTAACTTTAAAGAAGATATTACCTCTTGAAACATGTAACACCCAATGATTTGAGCCAACAATTGTTCTTGAATTGACTTATACCTACGGTAAGGCTTCTCATAGAAAGGGAGGGATATTGGTAACTTATTTGGCAGGACTTTAGACGATCCTAGTGGCGTGAGAGGTGTGATTAAATTGGTAGAGGTGGTGGCCTTTTATAAGAGTGCGGAGGGGAACTATAGGAAAGTCTAGAAATATTGATTTCTTATAAATAATATTTATATTAAAAATTATTCCAAATTCATTTATATCTCAGATAATATAAATATATGTCTAAATAAAATCATCCAATAATAATTAGATAGGTTTTTAATATTTTTAAATTCTTGTCTTTTTTATTTAACCAATTTTTACCCTTACAATTTTATAAATCATTTAACACTTTGAGAATAAAAATAGTAACCAAAACATGAAAAATATCAAATGAAAGATTGGTTAATAAATTTTAGAATTATCATAACAATTTTTCCTAATCTAAGATTTTTACAAATTTAATATAATTTAATAAAATTTTTATATTTTAAGTTATTAATTATGTCAATTTTGGACACTATTCATACATGTATTTTTTAAAAATTCATAACAAACTAATTCCTTCTATCCAAAGAAATTAACTCAAATATAATATGTAAATAGAATCCATAAAATTCGTGGATGATATCAAAATAACTAAATTAAATTTATTTTAACATTTATAATATCATTTATTTGAATCCATTATTAATGAAGAAATCACTACATCATCATTGTATAATAATTATATTCATTTATTTAATGTATAAAAATTATAAATATAATTCCATGATATAGGTAATATTTTTATCTTTATAATAATTATTTATAGTCTAAGATATCACTTATAAAATATTATTTTCACATCCAAGTGACTCCATGAGGACTCAAAATCGACCCAAGGATCCCTATTGTCATAAATATATCATTTAATAGGATTAGGAAATGTATTGTGGTTTTTAGTATTTTTTATATTATTATTTTCTACCCTTTTACCAGATTTACCCGTTAACCATGGTAAATTATATAATTACTGAAGTTACTATTCATAATGTCCAAAAATAAAAGGTACCTATTGACACAATTTTTACCTTCTGATTCCAAATATGGAATCTATTTTAACAAATTCAAAACACAAAATATGCAGTAATTAATTTAAAATTAATTCTTGCTTTCAAAACCAAAAAGCGAGTTTTTAAAAAGTAATAACGATCAAAAGAATAACATGTGTTTTTGTCTAATTTAAAAGTGAAGTTACTTACAATGACCAATATTATATTAAATGATAGAAATATAATCCTAATAAAATTGAAAAAAAAATTAAAATTGAAATATAAATATATAAATAAATTATATGAAAATGCATTTTTGACTTAAATTGTGGTATTTTTCAATATTAATTAAAAAATGAACTTCATCAGAAAATTACCAAAAATTTATCCAAACTAAATTTTGATGTCCTTCTTCTATAGAATAATTTTATTTTGTCAAATAGATCATATAAAAGTGAAAAACCCAAGATTTAAAATTAGTTCTCCATCAAAATGCGGTAAACCAAACTTTTAAAAATATTAGACTATTTCAAGCGTAAAATCGGCTGCATTCTTATTTTTAGTCTCTAAAATTTATTGGATAAATTTAAAGACATTTATAAACCATGAACAATAATATTTTAGTTAGTTCTTTTCATTCTCGCAAATATAATCTTTAGTCATTAACTACCATTTAAAATAATATTTTTATTGTCTTTAGTTTTTTGTATAACTCGACATTTTGTGAAACTTAAGATTTCAAAGAAACATATTATTACATGTTGAGTATGCTATAAGAAAAAGATTCCCCTTTAACATAAAATTAATATCTAATCTATAAAAACTAATATAAATGAAAATGTATTGTTCTATAAATACCTAGATCATAACATGCATACCCCCTTTTTGAAATTGCAACCTCGCAATATTAAAATTGGGCTTGGAAACATTATTAAAAATCCAACATCAGAAAAAGAGCCACTAAAACTATCACTTTAAAATAAAGAAATATAATTAAAAAAGGTCACCCAAGATAACCCATACTAGGATTTCTTTTATGAAAACATGGATATATAATAGAAAAATTACCACCACATTATGATTGAGAGTGATATAAAATATGATCAGTATAATGATAACCACGAGAAAACCCCAAACTTGTGATATCTTAAATGATCATATTTTCGTAATAGTAAAAGTAAACGAAACATGTTTTTGTTTTAATATTCTTTACATAATGTTGAGGAATTTATTTATGATCTTGACTAATCAAATAAGGAAATATACTTACTTTTAAAGTAGTTTTTCTTCATTAAATAAATTTCTACCCCAAACTCATCTTTTCATCAAACAAAGAGTATTCGAGATGACTTGGTCACACCAAAATTGCTAGAATCAACTTCTATAAAATAACATAATCCAAAAAAAGTTGAACTAAATATTTCCTTTATCATTAGACATTAACCAAAATAAAAATGGTTTGATAATCCCCAAAAAGGATAATACTTTAAAAAATACTAATCTTAATCTCCAGAATTCAATAAACAATACCCAATGTTCAAAAAAGACCATTCAATACACAATTATCCTTAAAATTCTTCAAAATAATTCCTATAATATTGCCACCCAAAATTCATAAGTATTTTATAACATATTCTTCCATGATAAATCAAAACATTTATCTAAAAATAACATCAACTGCTTTTAAAGTCACATACTGAAATGTAATTAACCTAATCACCTATTTTATCTGAAAGGATAATCATTTCCATAAATAACCCAAATACCTATATGTCCACAATAAAAAATAGATTCTTCCAAAATAATATTTCAACTATTATTAAACAAATTAAATCCCAATGTATTTTATTTTCTTTAGACATATAGTGTTCCCAAAAGAGAGAACGTCTTGTAAAATAACAATTATCACTTAATCAAAAAATCATTTTTCTATGCTAAAGATATAAATTTTATAAAACATGAGTTCAAAAATAAAATTATTATTGAACCATAAAATCATTTAACTAAAAATAATAAGTAATAATAACTAGGTACATCATGTATGCAGGGGTTAAGCAATAAATCTAAGTCGTACATTGGTTGTGGGTTTGATTCCCACAGCTCTGTCTGACACGAGGGGTTGTCACACGGTCTGCGTGTTGTATCTTTTCAAAAATAATATAATTTTTTAACATTCCCAAAAATGAGATAAATTCTTCAAAAATAACCATAACATATTTTATCATCAAATATTATCTCATACCTCACATTTCATTCCAAAAACTAATTAATCATAATTTCCTAAAATTCAAGGATCATATAAACCCAAATGTTCCTTAAAACAATATCCAAAAAAGAGAAGATAATTCTTACTATATTAAGATTTTTATATAAAAAAAGTAAGGGTTAAAAATACTAGATGTATTCCAATGTAATCCCATCTTTAATACATTTAAACATATCATCATCCATAGATCCAACATAACTCTTCATTTCCTGAAATGTAGACATCTTATTCATCAAACATAATTTATGATCATTTATCCATGTTTCTACATCTTATTATTTTATATGTATTTTTTACAGACAAAATCAAGAATAATATCCTAATATTCAATAATGTCAAATCATCAGCAAAGAAATAATCCTGAACTTTCATCGGTCATTGTCACTTTCCTCATCTTCAATTGGAATGGTATTAAGCAATGGTAAACATATATTTTTATGGTCCTACTAATCACATTCTCAAACCATCTTCTTCGGAAATATATTTGTGTAATGACCACGCACACCACATTTAAAACAATCAATTTATCCATTAGAAATATCTTTTTTACATTTCTTAGAGTCAACAAAACGCTTCCTTTTTTCAGGACATTTTATTGATTTATGACCTTCATTACCACAAATATAACTTCTTACCATCCCTTTGAATCATTTTACAGGGTGTTTCTTTCCAAATCCTTTACAAATAGGTTTTTGAATATACTTACCTTTATTATTATTACTTGAACTTCCATAGGGATTCATTTCTCATATATATTATGCCATAAAAATCACCTAGGTTCAAGTGGTAAATCATGAATCTAGATAGTTGGTTAAGAATAACCACTAGATTTCTCATCAAATATCCTATTTCATTTGGTTTCATATTCATAAAACCACCACAGTTTCCTTTAAATCCATTGTTACTTTGGTTCCTACTAGATCCAACCATTTACTAAAACCAAAAATGTATGTATGATTATATTAGTAAAATAATCATATAATATCTTATGAGGAGGGTAAACACTAGGATATACTTATTCAAGTTATATTAAACTCATTTAATTTATCTAAAATAACTATGACTCTTTTTAATATGTTAAACATTATGTTTATGCCACTTACGCTTAAATAACACACTAACCTCTCAAGTTATCTAAAATTACCTTTGATACCAACTATAGATCCCAACTATTAAATATTACATAATCTTGAGTTTATTAAATAATTAACATAGAGGTCATTTTCAGGTTTATTATTTTAGTGAATTAGGCCATAACTATTACAATTACATCTTCAAATTTTCAAATTATACACTTATAATTAATCCAATTTTATCACAATAATAAAACTCCTTAAATAAAAACAAGAATTAATTTCTTGATAAAAACCTCTTGAATTATCCATTTCTATTACCCTTCCTTATACCCTATGGAAAAACCATTTCAAAAAAATTATATGAGCATAAAAAGATCAGTAAGGGATATAAAATAAGGAAAAAAAATATTAGTCCATGAATACATACAAATCAAAGAAACCGTACTTTTCAATCATAAAATATAAGCTCTTAATCATACCTCATGAAACCATAAGATTTATGAAAAACACATAGAAATAAAAAATCATGAAGGTAACTTGTGGCATCCATAACATACTTAAATTGTAGCTTTTTCAACCACATAGGGAGTTACATTTTGAATACCCATCATAGTATATTCCCTAAATCTCTTAGGAGAAACATTAACGTTTACCTCTGTCACGTTACCCAATGCATTGGACAGCTATCTCAGGCTCACCCGCCCTAGGATTATCAGGGAACCACCCATATTTGGTTTATCATGTAACCAACCAACCAATGTCCAAGTACTATTACATAATAATAACTCATAAAATATTGAAACTATCAACATTTCACTCATCAATCACAATAAATTAATTCAAAATATTGAAATATTTCATCCATTCCAAATCCATTTAAAATATTTAATATTGGGATTTTTGAATCAATGTGTCCAATAACACTTTGAAACCTTTAATGGAATCAACATTTTAAAACATTAATCTCCATATAAATTAATCCTAAAACCGATTTTAAAACCATGGAAATTAAGGGGAATGATTTAGAAGAATAAATCTGTAAACCATTTAAAAAAATATTTTAGGTAAAGAGTCTCTTAATTCTTGAGAATATACTACAATTACAATATAAAATTAAACAAAGATTATAATATCATGAGAAACGGAGATTCAAGATATAATATTTCAAAGGGAATTACACAATCCTTATAAATATAATTGGTGTATATCAAAAAATAAGTCCCAATGTAATGTAAATTGAGACAAAAATCCCTTACTAAGATTGTATCCTTAGATTAAGGTGAAATCGATCACATAATTATGTGTACTAAATACAAATACACCCAATATAAGTGGATATTAAGTTTAAAAAAATTAGAGGTCATTCACACATGTTCTTGAAAAAAAACCAATGACATGGATATTTATCTCAATAAATGGAGATTAAGATAAAATTTCCCTTAAAAGGATCGTATAAATGACGTAAGAATTTATCAATGGGGTGATTATGTGTTGCAAAAGTATATTCACACAAAGGGAAGTGGAAATTACAACATATATAAATAGTTATTCCCCATATATTCATTTCATAATATAATCAATAAAGTATGTGTAAAACTCAAAAAGAGGAAATTGAAATTATAAATTACTATATAAAAATTTCATAGCCTAACGATGTCACTTAGAAATTTAGAAAATGAGTTGATTAGAGAGTAAAGGGTATCTCATCACATGGAAATAAAATGTAAAGAAATAAGGATATATAAGAACATATCCAAACATAATAAAATGTAAATTAAAACATGTAACATAAAATAATTCTATGATTAAAAGAGGAAGTAGAAAGGTTCCCTTACCTTGAGCATGACTTGTTTGGTTCGTTCTTTATATTCCTAAATAATAAAAATAGGTTAATTTATACTTTATTCAGAATATTTTTCAAGTTTAAAAAAAATTTTATTTTACATATCATCATTTTATAAAAATTACATCATTATTTAAGTTTGTATCTGTCATTTTGTCGATATTCGGTACTTGAGTCGAAAATTGAAGTTGATATAATAACAAATTGTACATGTGGTCAAAAGTAAATTATCTCATGATTAGTATTCATGATTTAAATATCATATATATCCAGTATATATTTATTTAGATCCATTATATATGTATTTATAATAGTCCAATACATTTGGAGATATGAAATGAAATGCGCCGTTCATGGAGACGGTAAGCCGTACGTACGCATGAACGTTACATACATTTATTTTCGATATTTAAAGTAATGAAAACTAAATGATACATAGGTATATTATAATTACATTATAATATCATATTTTATATATTTTATATAATTTCAATAATTTTATCCTTTATACATTCCATGTATGGAATGAAAGAGTCATATTACTTTGAGGGGGCGGAAGTCTGCACTTTCTCAAATGAAATTATCATATTTAAACATTATGGAAAGAATAAAGGTATTATATAAATGGAAAATAAATAAGTATAGAGATAATATAAATACAATATATATCATATATAAATATAGTTCCATCATAATGGACACCATGATAGGTGGTAGTGGAAAATTTTACAATCATCGTTTCGTGAGGCAGTAGTTTGCCGTCCACAGAAACAGTACATTCATATCCATTAAATTGTGGTGTGTGTAAGTGTAGTTAGAATAAATATCATAAAAAAAATCCTAGTATATTTAGGATACTGGTTTTTTAATTTAATCAAATAATAATAATATAATATAGAGTGAAGAAGTATAATAGTGGAAAGGAACTTTTGAGAAGATGTTACATCTTAAAATGTGTAACTCCCTTTGATTTGAGCCAAAAGTATTTCTTGAATTGCCTTCTACTAATGATAAGGATTATAAGATGAATATAGGGATATTAGGATATTATTGGGTATTAATTAGGAAGATCCAAGGTGATTTAGAGGTGTGATTAAATGGGTAGAGGTGGTGGCCTTTTGTAATAGGGAGGAGGGGCACTTTAGGTACATCTAGAAATATTAATTTGTTATAAATTCTATTTCGATTTAAAATGAGTTGAAATTTAGTTAGTTCTAAGATAAGATTAATATAAGTTAAAATATAATCATCCAATAATAATTAGATAATTTCTGGATATTCTTTAATACTTATTATTCGATGTAACCGATTTTTACTCGTGACATTTAATAAATCATTTAACACTTTGAGAATCAAAATAGTTACCAACACATGAAAAATGTCCAATGAAAAATTAATTAATAAAATTTTAGAATTATCATAACAATTGGTATGAATATTATATTTTTAGAAATTTAATATCATTTAATAAACTATTTTATATTTTAAGTTATGAATTATGTCAATTTTAGACACTGTTCATACATGACTTTTTTAAAAATTCATAACAATCTTATTACTTCAAAAAAAGGCATCAAATTAAAACTTATATGTCAATATCATCCATAAAATTCGTGGATGACATCAATATACCCAAATTCAATTTATTATAACATTTATAATATCATTTATTTGAATCCATTATTAATGATGAAATCACTATATCATCATTTTATAATAATTAAATTTATTTAGTTAATGTATAAAATTTATAAGTAAAATATCATGATATAGGAAGTCTTTTTATCTTTATAGTTACTAATTATATGAAAATATATCACGTAAATAACCCCATATAAAAATAGTTTTAATAAAAGATATATGTTTAGGTTATATTTTTCTTTACTTTAAATTAATTCTTATAAAAGGTCATTTTCACATCTATGTGGCTCCATGGGGTCCAAAAATCGACTCAAGGAATCCAATAGTCGTACATAACTCATACAATATGATTAATACATGTTTTAGGGTAGTTTAAAATTATTATAATATTATTTTTGGCTCTGATTTACAAGATTTACCCTTTAACCATAGTAAATAAAATAATTACTGAAGTTACTATTCATAATTTCCAAAAATAAAAGGTACATATTCACACAATTTGGAAATTATAATTCCAAATATTGAATCAATGTTTCTAAATTAAAAACAAAAATTTTTCAGTAATTAATTTAAAAATAATTCTCTTTGTCAAAATGAAAAAAGCAGTTTTTTAAGAATTATAACTATCAAAATATTGGCATGTGTTTATGTCCAATTTAATAGTGAAATTTCTTCCAATGAAAAATATTGGATTAAATGATAATAATAAAATCCTATTACACTTTAAAACAAAATAAAATTACAATATAACTATATAAATAAATTAGATGAAAAGGTAGTTTTGACATAAAATGCTGTATTTTTTCACTGTTGATTTAAAAATGTGCTTCATCATAAAATTATCAAAAAAAATAAAATGTAAATTTTTGTATCCCCCATATATATATAAAGTTTATTTTTTCAAATAGGACATATAAAAGTGTAAAAAATATATTTAAAAAGGGTTCACCATCAAAAGGTGGTAGACCAACCTTTTAAAAATATTATTGTATTTCATGCTTAAAATCACATTAATTCTTATTTTAAGCCTCTAAAACTTATTGGATAAATGAAAAAACATTTAAAAACAAAGTAAAATCATATTTCAGTTAGTTCTTTTCATTCTCGCTAATACAAAATCTAGACATTGGCTACAACTTAAAATAATAACCATAATATATTATTTTTTTGTTTAACTCAATGTTCTGTATAATGTAATATTTCAAAGAAACTCGTTGTAGAATGTTGAGTATCCTATCGGAAAAAGCATCCCTTTAACTTAAAATTTATATATTATTCATAAATATTAATATAGAGGAAAAATTATTATTCTATAAATACCTGGTTCATTACAATATCCCACAATAGTGCTAAACTTGATGTCCAATAATATCTATTATAATGCATCAGGTAATGACTAAATCATATTAATTGGATTTTTTAAGAGTTATTACCCATAGTTTTGTTTTTTATATAGACACATCAAATATATGTATCTATATTTGGATTAAATTTCTTGAAATCCAATTTCCCATTCATTTAATAAAATTATAAAAATGTTCCTAAATTATATATTAGACTTAATATTTTACATGACACATCATTATTGATATCCCAAGATATATACCAAGGGATCTAACTAATGAACTCTCATCAGTGATTTAAATGTTTAAATATTAATTTACATTGATACCAATTATAATGACCATGTAATTATGTAAAAATATATCAAATCCATTTAGATAAATATTCAATGCATGTCAAAAATCCTCAACTAGTGAATATAATGGTTTAGTTTCTTATTATTCTAGATACACAATCATATAATTTCATGAAGGATCTCTAAAAAATACCATAAATAGCTTCCCACATATTTTTATACTTATAAATACCCAACATAATCACATTTTTCATAACCAAGGGAAATTAAGCATAAAAAAGAGTTAGATCAAATACTTAGTAAGATGATGTAATTAACATATCATTGATCACATAATCATGACATTAGAATAAGAGAATAATAAAAGGATAATAAAATTTTCAAAAAATAACCTACATATCATATATGATAAACATGAGTCATGGAATAAACTATGACAGTTCATAAGATGTGAACCCCAAAATATTTAAACGACATTATCCATGACAAAATAAAATTTTCATATGAAATGGAATTTTTTAATAATCATAATATCATAACATTTTCAATATGTTTTAACAGATTTAGTTTCAATCCTACTGTTATGTACATCTAAATGAGACACCTCATAAACTTATTGATATATAATAATGTCCCCACAAAAAACTATAGACATGAATTCATGTCAACATATAACCTTATAGACATGAATATAGTCTCATTCATAACCTTATGGGTAGAAAAACAAGACAATTAAAAACATTGGAAACCTGAAATAAATTTCAATAATTACAATACTAAGTAATGAGTTATCCTTTAGCACCCAATTCATTAAAGATAGATATAGGTACCACACATCACAAATTAAAAGTTATACATATGTGTTCCCCAAATTTAAAAACATTCATCATATCAAAACCAATGATATGAAATGGGTTTCACAAATATTTCATCATATCGTATCCCAAGAAAAGAAAATGGGTCTAATAATAATTTCATCATCTTACTAAAAAACCCATTCAGTAAATGATTAATTACAGTATCCTTTGATCGCATCCCATATAAATAATTTGTGAAATTAAATTATGTCATATTAGATGGAAAATGACTTTAAAATGAACATTTTGGAATATTTTCTATCAAAACTATCATTCATGTTTGGAAATAAATTTTTTTTTAAACATAAAATTCATTTTCAAAATAATTTATAATTACAATACATTTCAAAAATATGAAATAATATTCAAATAAATAACTTTTATTGATGGTGTAAAATTGCGTTCATGCTGTACTTGTAAAAAAACTAATATTCCATTAATTTTTTCGGTAAAATAAAAAAGAAAAATGTTTGGAAAATAATATCAAAATTCATTCAAAACCATTTTCTTAAAAACTAAAAAATGGTTATTAATTAAATATTTACTAGAGAATATTATCACATTCTTTAAATAATTTTTGGGAAAAAATTTCCATGGGAGGAAAAGGATTTTTTACTAAAGGGATAAATATTTTTAATTTTCTTAAATAATTTAATTTTGTCACATGAGTACATAAAGAGAAGAAAAATAAAGGAACCCATGTATTGTTTTAAAATACTAGATGATAGATAAATAAAATTGTTTCATGATATTTTGTAACATACCAGGTAAATAAAGTATATAAAATTTTCATACTTATTAATATTTGTGAATAAAATGTTAATTTTACTTTAAATGGGATTCTATGTTCGATGGCATACCCAATAGGCATCAACGGGTTTCTTTGAAATCTTATATTGCACACAATGTTGGGTCATACTGAAAGATAATAATATAATATTATTTTAAATAGTAGTTAATGCAAGGCGGTTGTATTGGAATGAATCAATAGAATTATATTCAGTATTATTATACAAGTTTTTTAAAAGTTTTTAAATTTATCTAATAAATTTTAGAGGCTTAAAATGTGAATGAATATAATTTTAAGCATAAATACTCTAATAGTCATTAAAAGGTAGATTTACCACCTTTTGATAGTGAACTCTTTTTAAATATAGTTTTGATCACATTTATATGTTATATTTTAAAAAATAAAATTATTTTTATAATCATGACATCAAAATTTACTTTGTGTACATTTTTGGCATTTTATTCTGATAAAATTCATTTTCAATGAATAGTGGAATATACTGTATTTTAATTCAAAATGGACTTTTAATATAATTTATTTATATGGTTATATTATCTTTTTAATTATTTTTAAATTTTAATTATATTATATTTTTACCAATTAATCCAATTTTTTTCATTATAAGTAATTTCACTTTGAAATTGGACATAAAAAAGAGTTAATCTTTTGATAGTTATTATTTCTCAAAAACATGCTTTTTTTACAATGAGAATTAATTTTAAAATAATTTCTGTCACTGCTTTATTTTGAATTTGGAAAAGTGTATTCCATATATGGAATCAGGAGTTCCATATTTTTTACATATGTAAGCTTTACTTTTGGACATTAGGGATATTTACTTTACTAAATATTTTATTTACCATGGTTAAAAGGTAAATCTGGTAAATAAGGGTGATGAAATTTTATTATTATAATATAAAATTACCCCAACATGTGTCATAATCCTATTTGTTGATATATTTTGGACCATGGGAATCCTTGGGTCAATTTTGGGACCCCATGGAGCCACCTGGGATTGATAATGACACTTTATGTTAATTAATTTAAAGTAATGACAAAAATGACTTAAACATTTATCTTTTAGTAAATAAATTTTTACATGGGGTTATATAAGTTATCTCTTTGACTATAAATATTCATTTTAAAGCTGAAAATATTTCATACATGATGGAATTTTTTCTATAATTTTTAGACATAAAATAAATAAAAATAATTATGACACAATAATGATGCAATATTTACCACGTCAATGAAGGATTCAAATAAATAAAATTATAAAGAATAAAATAATATCCAAAACCGGTACAATTCTTATAGGATGATTTTATTTCGAACATTAGTTATCTTATATTTGACTTTAATGAGTTTTTGTACCTTTATAAACCTAAAATCATTATATACTAAAATAATATATTCAAACTTTCCAAAGGAACCCCTCCTCCTCCTTAAAAAATCCCTCACTTTTAACCCATTACTCAAACCTCTCAAGGACCTTGTCCCATAAAACCTCTACACAATTAATCTCCTTACATCAATATATTTTTTTTATAATCCCTCTCATAGGAATAATTTAATTCAAGTAAACTTTTTGGTTGAAACCAATAAAAGATACCTGATTTAAAGCTAACATCTTCTATTATGTTCTTTTGCTTTATTTTACTTCTCTAACCCGATAAACTCTTTTTATTCCTTTATTTAATAATAAAAATAGTATCCTAAGAATAATATAAATATTTTATGAGAATAATTATAACTACACTTACACACACCTCCATCTAATTAGTAAAGAACATATTGTTGCTGTGGATGGTGAACTACTACCTCACGAAAAGTGATTATTCAATCTTCTCTTACCACCTCTCATGGTGGCCATTATGATGGAACTATATTTATATATAATATATATTAGGATTATTTTTTTCCTACTCTTTGGTAATTTTTATTTACGGAAATACCTTTATGCTTTCAAATATGTGTAAATATGATAATTTCATTTGAGGAAGTGTGGACTACCACCCCCTCATGGTGATATGATTCGTTCATTACATACATGTAATATATAATGGATAAACTTAATGAAATTATGTAACATAAATCTTATAATATTATACTATAATTATAATATACCTATTTATCATTATTTTTTCATTCCATTAGATATAATATAGAAATGAAAGTAGTGTTCTTGCGTATGTACGGCTTACCGTCTCCATGAAGGGCACATTTCATTTCTTATATCCAAATGTTATTTAATATTACAAATACATAAATATGCTGGATATATATGATATATATGATATCTAAATCATGAATATAATTCTATAGATAATGTACTTTTGACCACATGAACAACTTATAATTATAAGAAGTTCATTTTTGACTCAAATACCAAATATCGACAAAATGACCATTTTTAACTTAAATGATTGAATAATTTTTATAACATGGTAATAAGTGATATAAAAGGAATATAAAAATTGAAAAAGTTTCTCAAGAAAGTATAAATTAACTTTTTCTTATTATTTAGGATATTAAAGAGCGAACATGTCAAGTCATACATGAGGTAAACAGTTTCTTATCGCGCTTTTAATTCCTTCAGATTTCCATTATTCACCACTTAATTATTGAATGTGGTGTATTGTGTACTTACATTTGATATATATTATCATTATTACCATTATATTCATGATATTCTATGATTAAATGTGTGGTTATTAACTTTTGGTCATAAGACTCTATTGATTACAACTTGGTAAAAGGTTTTCTTGTCACTTTTTATTCCCGTGAGGTTCATGCTATATTTTCCACTATTTCCTTTTGTGTGGTGTATATACTACCCATGATTGTATTATTAGTTTAATATAATTTAATTTATTGCTATTTACATCTTAATTTTATGCTCTTTCTTTCTTGTGGTTTATGTTTCTTAAGTTACCAAATCGGTAAAGAAACCATTCACTGTAAACTTTTAGTCAAAGACATCTTTTATGTCATGACTTTTAATTTTCTTTTTATTATGTTGGGATATGTTCTTATATATACATATTGTTATAAATTTTATGTACAAGTTATGATATAACCTTTCCTCTATAATCAACACATTTTCTGAATTTTAAAGTGACGACGTTAGGCTGTCGAATTTCTATAAGAGACCTTCGTAACCCAATTTCAATTCTTTGGGATAATCTCTTAATTCTTAATTATATCATGCTATGTTTATGTGTGGAATCACTGTTTGTTTATTTATGTTTTAATTTCCACTCTCATTTGTGTGGATATAATTTTGATATACATAATCACTCAATTGATAAATTCTCATCTCATCGATATAAACTTTATAAGGGTAATCTTAACTCAATTTCCATTCATTGAGTTTAACATCAAAGTCACCAGTTTTTTTTATCAAAAGAACATTTTTGAATTTACTTTGATTGATTTACAATTAATATCCAATAATATTGTGTTTATTTATATTTTTCACACATTATTATGTAATTTATTAATCCTTAATCTAAGGATACCGTTTTCATAAGGAATTTCATCTCAATTTACATTCCATTGATACTTCACTATTTTTATGCACCAATTCACTTTTATATGGTTTATATACTATCTGTTGATATATTTTATCATGAATACCATTATTTCCATTATATTATAAAGTTTCTATTAAATTTCATTCCACAATTATTTGTATTCAAGCATATCTCATTTTTTTAAGAACTCCTTAACTAAAATATTTTTTTAAAGATTTGTTATTATAAATATTTCTCATTAATTTCCATCTTTTCAAAATGATTTAAAGGATTTATTTATAAGGATATTAATGTTTTAAAATGTTAACTCCTTTAAAATTTTCATAGTGGTATGTGAAAATTTGATTCAAAAATCCCTTTATTAAATGATTTAAATGGTTTTGAAAATGGTTTGACAAAGAATTGTTTTTGTCAATATCTATAAATTGTATATTGTGATTGTAATGTGAAAATATTATCTTTCCTTTATGCTTGTTTTATTTGTTACTAATATTTTATGGTTATTGGGAATTTTTTACGTATATGTGTGGTACCACGATAAACCTAGGGTGGGTGAGTCCGAGATAGCTCTCCAATGCATTGGCTAACATGAAATAGGTAAACATTAATGATTATACTTAGAGATTTAAGGAATATACCATGATGTGTATTCCAAACATAACTCCCTACATAGCTATAAAAGATACAATGTAATTTTGATATGGAATCCATAAGTTACATTTATCATTTATGATTTATATGTGTTATTCATAAATATTACGATTACATGAGGTATGTTATGAATAAAAAGTATGGTTTCGTTGATTTTTATTTGTTGATGGGTTAATGTTTCCTTCCCTTATTTTTTAACCCTTACTAAGATTTTAATGCTCGCCCCCGGTTTTGAAATGTTTTTTATAGGACTTAAAGATGAATAAGATCAAGGATGAGATCAATAAAAAGTCATATTGTCTAAAAAATGAAACTAAACTTGTTTTTTTAGAGTTTTTATTTTATAAAAAAATTTATACTGAGTATAAGTGTCTAATTTGTAATTTTTGAAATGTAATGTAATAGATATGGCCTAATTATTTAAAATTATAAACCTGAAAAGATCATCAATGGAAATTATTGACTTAACTAAATATTATGTAATGTTTAAGGTTTTGTCCTTATAGTTGGTATTAGAGGTCTGTTTAGATAACATTAGTGGTTAGGGTGTTATTTAATGATAATTGAAATAATCATAATGGTTAGCATATTATAAAGAGTCATAATTATTTTAGATAAATTAAATGAGTTTAAGATAACATGAATAAGTCTATCTTAGTATGTACCCTCCTCATAAAATATTATATGATGATTTTACTGATATACCCACACTGAGCATTTTGGTTTTAGTAAATGGATGGATCTATTAGGCACCAAAGTAACAGTGGATTTGAAGAAAACTGTGAAGGTTTTCTAAATGAGAAACTGAATGAAATGGGAGATCCAATGAAAACTCTTATGGTTATTCTCAACCAACTATCTGAAGTCACGATTGACCACCTAAACCTTGGATATTTTTATAAGGCATCATATATGCAAGAAAAAATCCTTACATATGTTTAAGTAATAATAATATAGATTAGTATGTTAAAAAACTTATGTGTAAAGGATGTGGAAATAAACACCTGGGATAATTATTAAAGGGACAGGAAGATGCTATAAATTTGGGAATGAAGGTCATAAACCAAGAAGATTCCATTGAAAAATTAAACATCCAGTTGACCCTACGAAAGGGAAAGAATTTATTTTTGAGGGATAAATTGAATGTTTTAAACATTGTGTGCATGGTCATTATACAGACAAAAGACCTACAGAGAAGTTTCAGGAATGGGATCTTCAAGATCATAAAAATATAAGTTACCAATTCCTTATTCCATTCCAATTGAAGATGAGGAAACTAATAATGACCAATGAATAGTGTGAATTATTTATTAGCTAATGTTTTGACATTATTGAATCTTAGGATGTGATTAATTATTTTGTTTGTAGGAATGAAGTATTATTGAATATGTTGGAGAAGAATGGATAATGGATCAGTAAGAATGTTGAATGAGTAAAAAGTATACATATAAGGGATTCAAGAGTTATGGTACATTTTAGGATGATGAAGTGCTTTAAAGTATTAAGGCTCTTTTCATTATGGGATTAAATTGGAAGACTTTTTAAAGTATGTGTAACACTAAATTTTGATATATGAAAATGTTATTCAAGGAATAATTATCTTTACTTTTTGGGAATAATGGTGGAAATTTTATTTTGGAAGAATCTATATTTTTATTATAGACATATGAAATGTGGTTTATTTATGGAATTGATTTACCTATCATGGAGAATATGTGATTAGGTTAATTAATTTTTAGTATGAGACTTTAAGAGTAACTAATGTTATTCGGAGATAAATGTTAATATTTATATTGGAAGACTGTGTGATTAAATCCTTTTGAGTTTTGTGTTCCAATATTAGTTTGGATTATTTTGAATAATTTTAAGGAAAATTTTATTTTGAATGGTCTTTCTTGAACTTTGGGTTATTTTTGTTGAATTTTGGGGATTAAGAGTAGTATTTATTTTTATAAATGATTATCCTTTTTGGGATTATCTGATCTTGTAAAAACCAATTTTGGTTTTGGTTGATGTCTAAAGATCTGGGAAATATATTGTTTATCTTTTTTATATTATGTGATGCTTTATAAGTTGATTTTATCACTTCAGGTGTGACAAAGTCATCTTGAATACTTACTGTTTGGAGAAAATATAAGTTTGTGGTAGAATTTTTTTATAGGATGACACACTACATGAAAAGTAATTATATTTTCATATGATCCTAGTCTAGATATTAATAAAACTATTCAAATCTATGAAAAGGATCTTGAAGAAAAAAATTTATTAGATCTCTTTTATCATCATACTTTTACCCAACTACAAATTAATGGTATTGTGGTGGTTAACATTCCGTGATCAAGTTCTCTATCGCTCTCTATTAATCTATGAGAGTTAATTTCTCTTCTATATCCATGTTTTCATGGAATCCTAGTATCTTTTTTCTCAGGTGATTTGTACTTATCTTCCATTATTTTGAATTGATATTTTTATTGACTCTTTTTCTTAAGTGTAATATTCAAGGAAGTTTCACAGACCAATTTTAAAATTGTGAGGACGCAATTCCCAAAAGGGGGGAAGGATGTAACATCCTAGGAAAATAAAGAATATAAAATTTTCATATTTATTAGTATTTTTTAATTAAATATTAGTTTACTTTAAATAAGATTCTATGTCAGATGGCGTACCTGATACACAACAATGGGTTTCTTTGAAATCTTATGTTGCACACAACGTTGGGTCATACAGAAAAATAATAATATAATATAATTTTAAATAGTAGTTAATGCCTACACATTGTATTTGAGGGAATGAATATAAGTAACTAAAATATGATTATAAATGTTTTTTAAATGTTTTTACATTTATCCAGTAAAATTTAGAGGCTTAAAATGTGAATGAATCAAATTTTAAGCATAAATACTCTAATATTCATTAAAAGGTCGATTTTCCATCTTTTGATGGAGAACCCTTTTTAAATATATTTTTGGTAACTTATATGTGTTCTATTTTACGAAATTAAATTCCTATTTATAATTGGGACATCAAAATTTAATTTGGGAATTTTTTTTGCATTTTTCTGATAAAGTTCAATATTTAATGAATAGTGAAAAATACTGTATTTTAATTCAAAACTTCCTTTTAATCAAATTTATTTATATGGTTAGATTATATTTTTAATTGGTTTTAATGTTTAATTAGATTATATTTTTACCAATTAATCCAATTTTGTTCATTGGATGTAATTTCACTTTTATATTGCACATAAACAAGTGTCAATATTTTCATAATTATTATTTCTTAATAGCATCGTTTTTGTTTTGACAACGGGAATTAATTTTAAATTAATTTCTGCCACTTCTGAGTTTTGAATTTGGAAAGATGGATTCCATATTTGGAATCATGGGGTATAAATTTTATAAATTGGTAACTTTTATTTTTGGACATTATGAATATTTACATCCGTAAATATTTTATTTACCTTGGTTAAAGGGTAAATCTGGTAAATAAGGGTGACAAAATATTTTTCTAATAATAAACAATTACACTAACATGTGTCCTAATCCAATTTGTTGATAACTTTAAGACCATGGTCATCCTTGGGTAGATTTTTGGACCTTTTGGAACCACATGGGAGTGATAATGACACTTTATATTAATTAATTTAAAGTAAAGGCAAAAATGACTTAAACATATATCTTTTAGTAAATAAATTTTTTACAAGGGGTTATATAAGTTATATATTCTAAAATAAATATTAATTTTAAATAAAAAAAATATTTCTTACCTGATGGTGTTTTTTTTAAAATTTTAGACATCAAATAAATAAAATTATTTATGACACATTATTGATGCAGTATTTACCTCATTAATGAATGATTTAAATAAATAATATTATAAAGATTAAAATAACATAAAAAACCTATAAAATTATTATTGGATGATTTTATTTATAACATTATTCATCTTATATTCGACTTTAATGAGTTTTGGACCTTTAGAAACTGAAAATCATTATATAACAAAATAATATTCTCCAACATTCCTAAATAGCACCTCCTCCCCCTTATAAAAATCTCTCACATATAACTCATTCCACACACATCTCAAGCCCTTTGGATCTTCCAAAATCTACCCATTTAATCTACCTATATCCCTATCCTTCTCCTAGAAGCCTTATCCATGGTATAAGGAAATTCAAGTAAACCATTTTGTTCAAACCAAAGGGAGATACCCAATTTGAAGGTAATGTATTCTCTTAAGTTCGTTTCTTTTATTTTAATTCTCCAAACCCATAAAACTTTTTATTACATTATTTTAAAACAAAAAAAAAGTATCTTAAATATAATTGGTTTTTTATGAGAATTATTAGAACTAAACTGACACACACCACCATCTAATGGGTAAAGAACATATTGTTTCTGTGGATGGTGAACAGCTACCTCATGAAACGATTATTGTTCAATCTTCTCCTACCACCTCTTATGGGGGCCATTATGACGGAACTATATTTACATATGATATATATTATGTTTATTTTTTATCTATTCTTATTTAATTTTTATTTACAAACATACCTTTATGATTTCCAATATGTATAAATACGATAATTTCATTTGAGGAAGTGCGAACTACCGCCCCCTCAAGGAGATATGATTCATTCATGAAATACAAGGAACGTATAAAGGATGGAGTTAATTAAATTATGTTACATATATATCCTATAATATTATACATTAATTATAATATACCTATTTATCATTAATTTTTCATTCCATTAATTATGAAATAGAAATGAAAGTAGTGTTCATGCGTACGTACGACTTACTGTCTCCATCAATGGTGCATTTATTTTCTTATCTCCAAATGTTATGTAATATTATAAATAAATACATATAATATATATATATATATAAGATATATATGATATCTATATCATGAATATCATTCTGGAGATAATGGACTTTTGACCACATGAACAAATTTTAATTATAAGAAGTTCATTTTGGACTCAAGTAACAAATATCGACAAAATGACCATTATTAACTTAAATGATTTAATAATTATTATAACATGGTAATAAGTGATATAAAAGAAACAATAAACTTGAAAAAAAAGTTCTTAAGAAACTAGAAATTAACTTTATCTTACTGTTCATGAGATTAAAGAACGAACGGGTCAAGTCGGACACGAGGTAAGGGGTTTCTTATCTCACTTTGAATTCCATGATATTTCCATTGTTCACCACTTATTTATTACATGTGGTGTATTGTGTACTGCCATTTGATATATATTATCATTAATATTTATAAATTCATGATATTCTATGATTCAATTGGGGATTATTAACTTTTGTTAATATGACTCGATTGATTACTACGTGGTAAGGGGTTTTCATCTCAATTTTTTCCTATGAGATTCATGATGTATTTTCCACTATTTCCTTTTGTGTTGTGTATGAACTACCCATGAATATATTCTTTATTTAATATACTTTAATTTATGGGCATTTAAATCTTCATTTTATGCTCCTTTTTTCATGTGTTTTATGTCTCGTATGTTTCCAAATCGGTAAGGGAACCTTTCACCGTACTCTTTTAGTACAAGACATCTTTTATGTCATGTATTTTAATTTCATTTTTCTTATGTTGAGACATGTACTTATATATAATTATATATTTAAATTTTATGTCCAAGTGATGATAGAACCTTTCCTCTCTCATCAACTCATTTTATTAATTTTAATGTGACGATGTTATGTTGTCGAATTACTCTAAGAGAACTTATTACCCAATTTCAATTCATTGGATTAATCTTATAATTCATAATTATTTCATGATTTGAATATATGTGGAATCTATGTTTCTTTATTTATGTTTTAATTTCCACTCCCCTTTATGTGGATATACTTTTTATACACATAATCACTCTATTGATAAATTCTCATGTCATTGATATGAACTTGAAAAGGGTAATCTTAACTCAATTTCCATTCATTGAGTTAAATATCAAATTAATTGGTTTTGTCTTCAAAAGAACATTTGTGAATGTCCTTTGATTTATTTACACTAAATATGCAATCATATTGAGTGTATTTATATTTGTCACACATTATTATGTACATGATTTATCCTTAATCTAAGGATTCAATTTTTATAAGGGATTTCGTCTCATTTTACATTTCATTGAGACTTCATTGTTTTTATACAAAAATTCACTTTTATATAGTTTATATATTTTCTTTCAGCATGTTATATCATGAATCCATTTATTTTCATGATATTATAAAGTTTTGATAAAATTTCATTCCACAATTATTTGTATTCAATCATATCTCATTTTGTTAAGAACTCCTTAACTAAAATAATGTTTTAAATATTTATTCTTCTAAATATTTATCATTAATGTAAATTTTTTCAAAATTATTTTAAGGATATGTTTATATGTATATTAATGTTTTAAAATGTTAATTCCTTTAAAAGTTTCAAAGTTTTATGGGGAAGTTTGATACAGAAATCTATATATTAAATATTTTAAATGGTTTTGAAAATGGTTTGATAAAGTATTGTTTATGTCAATATCTAAAAATAATATAGTATGATTTCAATGTGGAAATGTTATATTTCCTTTATGCTTATTTTATGTGTTATTACTATGTTATGGTTATTGTGAATTATTTACGTATATGGTTGGTTCTGTGATAAACCTAGGGTGGGTGAGCTCGAGATTACTCTACAATGCAATGGGTTACATGACAGAGGTAAATTTTAATTTTTCTACTAAGATATTTAGGGAATATATTTTGATGGGTATTCCCATCATAACTCCTTACATTTCTATGAAATCTACAATATATGTGTGATATGGATTCCCCAAGTAACATTTTGATTTAGTATTTCTATGTGTTATTCATAAATATTATGATTTAATGAGTTATGTTATGATTGAAAAGTATAGATTCATTGATTTGTATTTATTGATTTGTTAATATTTCCTTTCACTATTTTATAACCCTGTCTGAGCTTTTTATGCTCACTCCAGGGTTAGAAATTATTTTCAAAGCACTTCAAGATGAATAGTGTCAATGATGGGATTAAGGAATAGTCATGTTGCCCAAAATATAGAACTAGACAAGTTTTTTTTGAGTTTTCTTTATGAAAAAAAATGATACTGAGTAGAAGTGTCTACATTGTAATTTTTGAAATGTAATGTAATAGATATGGCCTAATTATCTGAAACTATAAACCTAAAAAGATCCTCAATGTGAATTCTTGACTTAACTCAATATTATATTATATTTATGGCTGGGTCCTTATAGATTTTGATCATAATATTTCTTCATTATAGGCATATCATATACATTCTCGACAAAAATTGTGATTATAACATTAAAAATTACAACATTGGTATCTTTTAATTCATAAGCCCCATGAATAGAATAGTACTAGATAAATGTTTATATCCCTCAATAATATTCATAATAGTTGTAAATTACATTCAATATAAGTGTTTACACCACAAAATAGAAAAAAACATTGTATAAGGAACATGTCCCACAAAAATAAAAGTGAGACAGAAATCCCTTGCGGTTTGATAACCTTTTGAATCATAGTCCCAATAAAACGTAAAATAAAATGAATTTATAAATATAATGAATATAATTATATTAATTTTATATAATTTCAATGGTGTTTCATATAAACTAAAAAATGAAACTGGTGGTCAATATGGCATATGTTTCCAAAAAAAAGAGAATATAAATCCAATAAATTATGTATCAACATTTTTCATTCACATTATAACTAAAAAGATGATAAATATATATATATATATATATATATGTTTATGATAAATTAATAAATGTTACATTATCATATTTATATAAAAATATATATTTTAAATATAACATTTCATTTCGTATTTATCAATAATAACTTGGTAAAATCACATTTAGGGTAATAATTGATTTCTTTTCCTTTTATATTTTTGATTTGGTATTTTCAGAACATATATTTTGATCATGATTAAAACATATATTAAATTATATTTATGAAAAAAATATAATATTAAATCATTATATATTTATTAATATTTTACATAAATGTTGATTATTTAATATTAATTACATTATTCATAGTGCTAGTAGGTCATACGTTCACGTGAGTGGTATTTCAAAATTTATAAAAGGATGAATCAAATGAAATTTCAATAATTTATTAGATTAAAATAATAATTATAAATTCAAATATATTAAATATTTTAATTAATCATATCCTAATTACCTTTCATGTAAAGCATAAGTGAATAATTAATCACATTACTTCATTGGGTTTTAGACCATTGTACACTGAGGGACGTTATTATAATCCATTAGAATGGATGGTAAAAATTAATATTTGATTTTATAAATATATGAGTGTAATTATATCATAAATATAATATTCATATGATTCATACATCATTATATTCCTCCATGAGACGTGGTTATGGAAAAAAATTCATCAATTCGTGAGACTGTACTCCACGGAACACATAATCGATTGTTTAGATTTTCTTTTAATGGATCAAAATATAGATATAGGTTATTAAATCAATATAATAAAATCACAGTACATTTATGATATTTGTGGGATTATATTAGAATTAATAAAACATTTATGATGTTGGTAGGATAATATTTAAAAATAAAGTAGTCAGTGAAAAACATTTCCTTCACTTTAAAACAAGGTCATTTGAATCTATTATTAATTACCATATGGTTGGAATTTTGTGAGTAAACTATGTTTCAGATCATATTTTAGGATTCCATGGACTGATCTTGGTATGTTTGGGTCAAGTCAAATATATTTTGAGGTGTAAATTAGTGAGGGGAGGAAGTGGACTATAATAATGTGGATAAGAGTTTCATTTTTTGCAAATACCCTAAACAATTCTATAATGGGAAGACATTTTCACTTTATGTCCCTAAAAATTCATAAATAATGGATTATATGGATTATATATTTTATAAACACCTCTACCATAAACAAAAACTAGATTTTTTAAAATATTTCATTCCTTTTCATATATGTTTCCAAACATTTAACATTTTAGTTTTCACTCTGGAAAATATAATTTTTATCTAGGTAAATTATTATTTAGGACATAAAAAAATAATATTATTAAATAAATGTTATTCAATTTCCCTAAATATGAAATACTATTTATGAAATAAAAACACTTTTTGGGGAAATTAATTTTACAACAAATTTATGACACATTAAAAACTATGTTTTTCCCTTTATTATGGTAACATTATTTCAACTACTTAGAAATTAATATAATAATTATAAAATAAACAATTTTCCATTAATTCACTATGGATTGTAATTTCAAATATATTCCAATATATCAGTATAGAATATTCTATATTTTAATTTTAAATAATTTAATTATAATAATTTACTATAAAATAACATTTATGTCAATTGTAATTGTATTCATTTAATTTGATTTCAAAAACATCAAAAAAATATAAGATTCAAATATATATTTTTCAACCCTTTATAAAATTTTATATTTATTATAATT
Source organism: Viscum album (assembly GCA_963277665.1). NCBI lineage: Eukaryota > Viridiplantae > Streptophyta > Magnoliopsida > Santalales > Viscaceae > Viscum > Viscum album. The sequence continues at coordinate 89,554,254 of OY728127.1, read as the reverse complement.
ATTAAAGAAATATAATCATTCATTTAATAAATATTTCTATTAATATTTTTAATATCCTTAATTTTTATTTATCTATTAATTAATTTATTAATATGATGTCGTTACTTATGAATTGAAAGCAATTATATTGTTATTAAAAATTAAAGAAAAATGATATTTTGTTCATTATATTCAAAATTTCCTGAAATTTAAATTAAAATCATTCTTTTTTCCCAATGTGAACATATTATTGAAATTTAAAATAAAGTCGGTGTTAGTTATTCATTTTCATTACTGAAATTATTACATTAGACAATTTCGTAGAAAAGTGTCCCATGAAAAGATAAAATATTCATCATAAGTAATAATTGTTTGGAAATTTCTATCCAATTGAAATTTTACACCTAATAAATTCATTTTAACCCTAATATTTTTTGTTTAACCACCGCCAAACACATTATAAGCTTAAATATGGGAATTAATATTTACTATTCTTTATGACCAAAATTTTTACCCTTATAATATAATATAAATTATGATGATTCCAAATATAGATTCCATATTTAATAATTACAATCAAATAAGTTGAAAATTTAATTAAAAATCAAATATATGTTTCTAAAAATAAAATGGTATTCTAAACAAAAAAATTTCATATGTATAGAATGTTATAATATCAAAATTCATCATTAAAATGGTCATAATGATATAATTTACATTAATGTATATTTTACTGGGTGAGATTTATATTTCATGAATATTATACAATTTTTATCTATGTTAATTCGTTAAAATAAATTCATTCATCAATAAAATTGAAATTTTTTCATAATTCACAAAAAAAATTAATAATTTCATAAAATTATCCAAACATAAACCTATTTTAATTTTGATATAAGGTAGAGGATACACGTGTAAAAACTATTTTCTTTTCTATGTATCTCGTGGTGCTCAATGGATCCCTGGAAGAGGCCTGGAGGGATTTGGATGTGAAAATATGGAAGCTGGAAGAATATACGACATGTTAGGGGATCTCTTCTTGTTTATGTGAAGTTCACAACATGTGTAGGTATGATTCGTGATGTGTAAATTTATAGGGTAAAATAATGAATGGTGATTTGTTTTCGATATAAATATAACCTAATGGATCACACAATGTGAGAGGGTAATTAACATTGTATAAATCACATATATAGTGCATCAACAAATATTTCAGCCGCATTGGTTTTCTCTAAAAACTATAGCATGTCGGTCCTCTCGGTCATTCCAGGTGACCAGTGGCCCCATCGCATGATATTTTAAGATCCCATATATCAGAATCTTACCTTGGACTCTTTTTTATGATTTTTGGTTATCCAAATTCCATTCCTTGTATGTTTTGATGTTGTTTCTCCCATTTTTATCATGTTCCCAAAACATTATTATTTCCATGCAATGAAAGATGATATTCCATCTTTCTAATGGGGTTTTCTATGTTTCTTTTTTTTTGTGCCACGGAGTCCTATAATGGATGTATTTCTTATAGGTGAGGAGATTAGAGTTTAGTGGCATGTTCTGCTCTCCTGTGAAGAATTTTTTCATTACTGCTCATATTTTACTTATTTCGAATAGTAGATTAGCCAAGGTTTAGACCATTATATGTAAATGTTATTAACAAAATAATCTATTGAAAATAATTAAATAATCTATTTGTAATCACTTTTTGGAGATGTTTTTGTTTTGTACTGTGATAACGGCTTGGCTCTGGATTTCATATATAGAGTGATTTTTATGATATACATTGTTAGCATCAAATTATTAATATTTTATCATATTGAATTAGTTAATGAACATAATTTTTGAATTAGTTTATAATTAATAAGTTCAAAAAATTAAACAAGAGGTGTGCTTGTAATCTAGTGGTTGAAGTAATTTGATGATGATCAAATTAATACTATACTGATTTTTAATTGTTAATATGATCATACATAAAATTAATATAATAGATAACTATTTTTATTTTTGTTTATAGTTTTTATTGATAATAAATAAATGTAATATTAATAGGGAGGGGTACATCTATATGTTTTTTAAAACCATAGTAAGAATTTTTTTTCCTTTGATAGCTTGTAACTTCATAATTCCTTATGATTCCTATTGTTAGGACATACTTATAAATTAATATCTTAATTCAATAAAAAATAAGAAATGGTTTTATGATAATGATTATTTTTAGGGAATGAGTTTCTAATTTTCTTCAGATAAATGAGAGTGTGGTTGTGTGGTATATTATATCATGCATAATCTATGATTTCATACATTTCCTAACCCATGTTGGTTAGTGAAACTAACATCCAATGGACTCTTTGATGATGTTTTCCTCAACATCCTAAAGGGAGGATGGATGGATTACTCTCCCCTCTTTCCCAAACCACTTCTCTTCGTAGATACATTTGATAGTATTCTTGGTGGTATGTTTTCCCATATATGTGGGTCGTGGTCTATGATGGTGTAACACTTATGAAAAAGTGAGTCTTAAAAAGATATATGTTAATATGAGTGTAAATATTGTGAAAATTTCTTTAATGGTCCCTGAAAAATTACAAATCCATAGTTAAGAATTATTTTCTTGGAGATTCTATCATGATTTTTGACCTTCTAGTATGTTTAACATGATATTTGTGAGGTGGGATAAACAACACTGAATGAATGTGTTTTTTTCCATGTGAAAAATAATTTGGTTGATAAGAGACCCTAGAGAGTGATCTATGATGGAAACCAAGGTATTATATGAGACCCATGGGGTCATATTGTTAGGTTCATTCCATGGGGAAGTATCGGTCATGAAAAATGGTATTTAATCCAATACCCAACCACAAGTGTAAAGGCCCTACATGGGCTTGTGGAATGGGATCTACAATGATAGTTTTCTTCTTTAAAGGGGTGCAATACATAACACCCCTTGAAAAGTGACACATAAAAGTAAAAATTTTAAATCCCATGTTAACAAGTTTCACCTTATTTTCACGATCCTACATGAGTAGAAATCCACATTAAAGCATGTTTGTCCTGGAGTAGTGATTAGGATGGGAGACTATATGGGATGTTTCAAAAAAATAATGAGTGAGGAAAAAACATGTTGAATGAATATGTGTTGGCCTATGGTTATAGTCATTAGCCAGTTAATATACCCCACTAAGTAATATAATGGTGTGCTCTAGGAAGAAAACTATGGTATTTCAGGAGACCCTTGAGTGATATTTCTAGTTTCTTATCCTAGTGATGGTGGGGTCATGACATCCCAACCTAAACCACTATGTCCTTGATAGAAGGTCACATTACCTCATGTGATCCTCCCTTTACAAAAAAGGTAACATACTAGTACTGTGGATCAAGGTTCATCAGTGGGGAGAATATACCCTCAATATAATTTCGTAAGATCAATAATCAAAAATTTAATACTAAATAAATAATCTATGTAAAAATGAAAAATGAAATAGATTAAATATATTTCATACAAGTAAAAAGATCCAAATATGGGAAGAAAAAAACAAGTGTAATAATAACATGGAAACAGAATATTAAAATTATAGAAGTTCCTATAGAGTCTATAATAGAATTCTATTATACCAATGCTCCTCAACTCAGCTATCCACCATTGGGACATTTCCCTTCATTGAATATCTAATGAAATATACAATCACATTTAATTTCCCATGTAGGATGTGATTAAAAGACTCAATAGGTTACCAGCATTTAATCCATAACCATATTTGGCCAGTATTACTAGTGTATTATATTATTATAATAAATTTCCATCAAAAATAGAAACACAAAATCCAAAACCAAATAGTTTTGATCTTAACATGCCACAAAAACCCCTTATCATACATTCTTCAGATCCATGATGGAAATATACGATATGTCGATAAGTATCCATACAATCCACAAAGGATTATGGTGACTCACTTAGTATCCACAAGGCCTTAAGTGGAAACAATCTACCAAGAATCCATAAGTCAATTAGTAATACTTAGAATATAAATTTCCTCATGCTTATGAAACTTTACTAGAATCCCAAAGTCATGAGGTTACACTTGAATTTTACATGGCATCATGTTTCATCCATCTACTTAGAATCCAACATGCATCAAGTAGATTCTATTTTATAAGGATATCATACTACATCACCATCAACACCACACCCCATGAATTCACCCTACAAGTGTAATAAAACCATGACACCCTCTTTTCACGTATAAATATGCCAATCCTCCTTTGGAAATCATGACTAGTAATAGTGTTATTAAAATCATTCAACACATCATGAGACGTATAGAATCTCATACACATTAATATATGGATCAAGCATCATTATTGAATCTTTCTATAAAAACAATATCATTAAATCAATCCATAAAATATCATGGTCCAAACACACACCAACATGCGATAACAAGTTAATCATGAATATAAAATATGTTTAAACATAAATCATATTAAGGAATTTTTTGTAAAAAATCAAAAAAGCATTAGGAACGTCATAACAAAAAGTTATTTTATGCAATAATGAGGAGATAAAATAGACAATAAAATATTTTCACATCCTTATTATCAATATTTTTTAACTCAAGATCCACTAAGGTTCCCATAAACAATAAAAAATATATTAAATTTCAAAAAGAAATAAAATATTGCTAGAAATGAAACTTTTTTCTACTAAATAATTTTAAAATTATCATTTTGGTAAAATAATGTGCTCATTATATTATCCTCATGAATATTTATTGGTGATAATTTTTTATAAAGTATCCTTTATAATTATATTTTTATAATATCTTGATTTATTCTTTTATAATCATCTTTTGATAATTTATCTAAAATTTTCCTTTTATAATTTTTTATTAATAATATTCCCCTTAATAATTTTAATTTTATAAAAAAGATAATATTATGACTATCGATTAATAAATTTAATAACTATCTTTTGATAATACATATAATTATATTAGGATTAGTTCATTAATCATTATCATGTGATAATTAACTTATAATTATCCTTTTTCAATGCATGTAAAATTACCATTGATAATTTCATGAATTTAGTTGGTTTATAATTAATTGTGATTATTTATTTTTAATTATTGATCATTATCCTTTGATAATATATGTAATAATATTATGATCATTTACATATTGTTTATCATGTGAAAAATACCTTATAATTATGCTTTAATTTTTTGAGGAAAATTAACATTGCTAATTTCATTCTATTATTCATTAATAATTTTTTGTGATTACCTATTGAACACCCTTTATGATTATCCTTTTATAATTTTTGTAAATTTATTTTTGATAATTTCCCACAATTATTATTTTATAATTCATTTCAATTATTTATTGATAAATTTTCGTCATTATCCTTTGATATGTTATACAAAATTATCATCAATAATTTAATGTAGTTATCATTTGATAATTCATCATTTCTATCCTATGATAATTCACTATAATTATATTTTCTTAAATTTTTTGTTCTATCATCATTTTAAAGATCATTTAAAAAAATTATGATAATCTAATGAAAATTGATTTCTGTTCATCTGACCCCATGGTTCTCATGTAATACCTTGATTGTCTTCCCAGAACAACACAAATTATTACTCACCAGGTTATCTTATTAGAATAATAACTATCCCTATAGGAAAACACATATTCTTTCAGAATATTTTCCTCACTTGCACATACCTATTGAAACGTCCAAGAAGGTTTCACCAATCCTAATCACTACTACATTCCAAGCATGCTTAAATCTGGAGTTATAATTGAATAGGCTCTTGTCAATAAAGATTCAAATTGTTAACTTGGGTGGAAACATTTATTATATTAATTATAACTTTTATATGGTTTTTATATATGGCTTGTTTTAATTTCATGAACATTTATTAATTGATATATAATCTCATGGGTTTTAAGAATGAAAAGTTTTAATTGTGGTGTCTTGAGGCACTTAATTATTTTATGGCCTATGAATGCTTCAGGTAGAATATCAAATGTATGATTTACATTTTATAAGATGTAGTGGATCAAAAAAACTACTTTGTTAAAATATATATACTTTTGCATGGGATGATGTATTGATGCGATGAAATAGTTGAATGTTGTGATGCCTTGACAAGGAGTTTTTTGGTCGGCTTAATTTTGGAGGGGGAGTCTTAGGACATGAGACATCAGGATGGAGTAATAAAATAGTTGGGAAGAAATATTTGGGTACCATTGATGTTCATTATTATATAATATTCTCTCTTTTATGTGATACTAGGTGAGAATTAAACATTGTGAGGCCAAAAATGTAATATTCCAATTTAGGTTAAGAGTTCGTTTTATTTTTTTTCATTTTGATATTGAAATATTTATTTATCATTTTCACAACAGGATCCAAGGAAGATCCAATAGAGTATAATGATATACTCACCCAACTTATATATATATAAAATAATTACGTTAGCTATATCAGGTTCATGGTAAGGTTGTGTATTACTATCTCATGGTTTTAAATGAGTTGTTTGGGATTCATGGTCACTTATTTAATTAAACTTTTGATACATGTAGTTTCCCTTTTAGTTGATTAAAAAAATTTGGATCTTCATCTTTGTATGTTGGTTTTTATAATATATATATATATATATATATATATATATATATATCTAAGATGTTGTTTGTTGTTGTATCCTTCATATATATCTATTCTATATCTTTCACTTAGAGGGCAATTCCTCCCATTTTCATTTTTACCAAACCCTTAGTACTAGACACCAACCTGGGGCCATCAATATCTAGGAATCTTGTAGTCACCATTTATCTCCCCTCATTTATATATAATTTTTGGAATGGTGTTATGATAGAGTGGTATGAAAGGTTTTGGTTGAGGGATTGGATGGAGTTTAGATTTACGTAGATCTGAGGTTTAATGGGTTGGTAGGGAAATAGTCTCTAATATGTTTAGTAAGTGATGTAAACAAGGGAGGATAATATAAAAATGTTTATTATGGTCCCCATTTGATCCACTAGAAGGGAAATTATGATTAATAAACTAACTAAATTATTTGATACCAGTTTCATGGTATAAGCATAAGAAAGGGTCATGCGACATTATTCTTGGTACCAGTTGATTGTACCGTGATTCACTGTGTCATTTTCACCCTTACACCATTGTATTAAACTGAATTTGTATTGTAAATTCTTAATATAATAACAAAATGAGCATCATTATTGATTCTGTTATTTTATGTTTATCACTATTAAAAAGGTAAATGTTACTTGTTTTTATAATATCATTGAAGGTGGAGGTGATTTGACAGACCCATGATGATGTCCAATAAATATGGTCCCAACTGTTAAGGAACCAAGCGCACTAGCGGATTAATCTGCACACCGCTACGAAACCGTGCTTCCAAATAGGATGAAATTTTTTGGTATAGTCCAAAATTTAATAGGCTATATTTAATCTCAAGGAACCCAATCATGATTCGGCTTCTAATGGGCCAATATAAACTATTATTTCCAAGACACTGAATGAGAACAAAGTCAAAAGTGGTGTTTTTTAATATATCAATATCTCAAGCTATGATTCTCCAAGTGATTCTAAACATTCAGTGGTGATATTGAAGACGTGAGGATACAACTTTCTAGTTTTTTTAAGGGATATTTCACTGTCTAGTAGCTAAAAAGAATCCTTCAAGTGGTTTATCAAAATCAATGTGCCCAAAATCACATCCCATTTTGGCTATAAAAATTAACCTTGGGAACCCCATTTGGATGTTCGGCCAGGAGGAAAATATCTTGTACTTTGGGGACCCAAATGAGTCCTCTCATAATTCAAGGAGTTCTGGAGGCCCATATCCTCATAGGGGGTCATGGATGAAGGTAAATATCCACCCGAGCTTCCTCCTCCTGATGTCGAGCTAAATGGTGGACGATCATTTCGAGGGAGATACACATGCTTGGCAGGGAGTTCAATCACTTGTTATTCTATTGGTTTTGTGTAATTTTTGGGCTAAATTTTTCACTTATTTCTTATCTTGACATGATTCTCCTCTGATTTCATTTCTATTGTTTAAATTAAGTGAAATTCTTTTTTATTTTAGCACAGATTGGGTTGAGATTTCAAGTGGGAATCTTGGGTTTTTCTGATTGGACAAGACAATAGTCCTATTTTTCTCACACATACATAATATTTCAGTCTGATTTGGTAGCCTTTAGTCTCTATTCTTGATACCCAAAAATTGACAACATGATTGTTGTGTCAAGGGGTGGTTCTTTGAGCATTGTTTAACAGGCAAGAGGGAAGTTGAGATCTTGACAACCCTCAATTAAAGGATTAAATTAAACCATGTGTATTTTTCAAAATGATTAACAAACCTTTATGTATAGTGAATTTGAAATTATCTATTTATCTGGTAATTCTAAAACAACACTTTTATTTATCAACTACTAACACTACTGGAAAAATACCCTATACCGACAGTTTGGAACCATTGGTATAGGCCCCAAAACCGTTGGTATAGGCTATACCAACAGTTTGGAGGACCGTTGCCAAGTAAGCCGTGAAAATAGGTCTATACCCATGGTTTTGGGAAAACCGTTGGTATAGACCTATACCAACATTTTTCAAAACCGTTGGTATAAATAATATGAAAATCTATACCAACGGTTCTCAAAACCATTGGTATATGTATTTCAAAAAAAACATTCGATGGGATTTGATCCTAGAACCTCTAGTTTATAATTTAATGACTTAAACACTAACCTAACAAGACTTTTGTGAGCATAATTTCATAAATATATATATGTATTATTAAAATTATTTTAAATTTTGATTTATATAATGTTCTCGGTAAGAAGATTCGTTAAAAAATCAAAGGACCTATACCAACGGTTCTCAAAACCGTTGGTATAGGACCGTCGATTTTGGGACCTATACCAACGGTTTGGCCATAACCATTGGTATAGGTCCCCCCTATACCAACAGTTTGTCCAAAACCGTTGGTATAGGTCCATATAAGTGACTTATACCAACGGTTTTGGCCAAACCGTTGGTATAAGTCCAAATTAATGAACTATACCAACGGTTTGGCCAAAACCGTTGGTAAAAGTCATATTTCCAGTAGTGTAAACTCTTTAAATCAAGTCATTTTCTTTAAAATATTTTAAAACCACACATCTTTTAGTACTTATTATTAAAAACATAAACTCTAAACCCATGAATTATCCTTGAGAGATGACCTAGGGTCTTCCTAATACTATAAATAAACTTTATAAATATAATAAATTTCACTTGTCACAACAACTTGGTCAGCTATTTTTGAAATGTGTAGTCCTTGGTATAGGGAAAAACCCAAAACAAGAAAATAAAACATATAATTAAATAATGTTAAATATTCTGTTTTCTAGGTGCATGATATCTAATATTTTTTTTTTTTCTATGAATAGATCCAGTTCAATGTCCCTATCACATTCTTGAAGAATATTTGTTACATGATGTGTCAGCTGGTCACTGTAGAGCAGAGATCGACGATGATGATTCATAATAGAGGACACTCGGAGATTTTGAAGAGAAGAGTATATAGAATTATGATAGATCCTTTATATATGAATTCATAGAAGATTTTTTGGAGTATGTTTGGATATATTTTAGTTTGATCCATGCTTATATGGAGAACAAGGTTTCATTAGATGGGATGATTATACATAAACCTGTGAGGTAGTGGTAGTTCATATTCAGAAATGATCATTAGGAGTTGATAATAAAAGTAGATAAGTTCTGAGACTAGTTACGAGTTGTTGGTATTTATTTGACCATGTTTGTGGCTAGTAAATAGGTTCTTCTTACCCTTCGGAATGGGACTTCCTTTATATAGGAAATCATGATCTGTTTCAGGACCCTTCTATGATATGCTTGAGACCTATTACTAGATGAGGAGGCTTTGTGACCCATTATCTGGCACAAATTCACTCCATTAATTAAGAATATGTATCCTGAGGTTTTTTCTTGTTAATATTATATCAATTGGATGTTCTAGTCTTTCAAGATAAGGATTTCATCAAGATTCTTCAAGAACCATATCTATGTTTTAGTGTTACTTATTGTAGCGAAATAATAGTTTTTAGATTTATGGGGGTAGGTCATATCACTCATCATATAGTTTCTTTAGGGTAGAGGATATTAGACTTATCCTAAGGGATTAGGAACTTTTTTCACATATGGAGGTTGAATTCATTATCCTCAGAAGTTCCCAACATTCCTAACCAGTTATTATGTGCCGTGCATTCCACTTATGGTTCCAATATTGAGGCAGTTTCAACCAATGTAGTTGTATCAAGTTGGTCTAGTATGAGATTAGCTTATGAAATATGTTTAAGGAAAAAAATCCCCAATATGCTCTCTGTTCTCATAGATCATAGCTATTTCATGGAGGTGGTCTTCTATAGAGATAGATAAGATGTAGAGGATCACATGGTTATCTTTAAGAATTATAATTTCCCAGACCTAGGGAGGAATACGTCATTGGGGGTACCCTTTTTTCTATTTGTATCTTATCCTAGTCATTTCAATTGTATACAAAGTAGATATATGGGGGGTTACCATTCCATTTACTATACGAGTTGGTGGTCAAGATAACCTCTAAAAATTATTTTTTGATTTTCACATGGTTATAGGATAGATATTCTTTTAGGAAGATTTATTATTTTCTTAGATACAACCGGATGAAATCTTCTAACGAATGGATTGGTTATTTACTATTTAGGATATAATTGATTTCATTAGGAAGTATATTTTATGTTAGTGAAAATAAATCACTATTTACTTGGATATTGAGACCCACAAATGTTTTATAATTGTGTTTTTTCCATTTCATATTTTATGTACAAGATGATATAAGTTCATTTGAGTTAATGAACTCATTATTTCCCATGGTTGTGGAAGATTAACCTAATGTAATTCTAGTGGATGTTGTAGTGTTGCTATCACAATGGGATATAATGTTTGGAATGAGTAACAACCAATATTATCTACTATATTGATGTCTCCAAATAGGATATTTCCTTTTTAGTTGAGAGAGAAACTAGTATTGTTAGATGTTCATTTAAAGAGATGTTTTGTTCATCTAAGCATGTCACCTTGGCGGCATCCATTTTTTCATGAAAAGGGATGATGGAATTTTGTGTCCTTGTATCAATTATATTCAATTGGACAATGTGATACTGAATATCCTCTATCATGTTTTGTTTAAATATGATTTATTTTATTAGATCAAATGAGAAATTTGGTTCTAAAAAAAAGATTTGCGGTCAGGATATCCTCAGATGCAGTTGATGGATAAGGATTGTCAGAAAACACCTTTTTTGTCATTATATGCATTATGTTTTCATTATGATATCATTCAATGGAGATAATTCTCTATATTTTCTCATGATGTTGATGACTACTATATTTAAAGGATTCTCAAATATGTTAATGGTGGTTTTTATTGAAGATATCCTTTTGTACACTATTTATGAGGAGGAGAATGCACAATGCATGTATTCTATTTTTGGGAGTTCTACGCCATCAGAAAACTATCAAGACATTGTAAAGGTGTGATACTGGGGCTATTGAAATCAATTTTATTTGGCATGTTTTTTTTTCAACAAAGATTAGTTGTAGATCCTACACTCATGGAGGCTATAGTATCATGTAAGAACCAAATATTGTGGTATAGGTGACTAATTTCTTTGGTCTTGGAGGAAATTATAAGTGGATTTTAGATTATTTCTATCATTTTCTATCTCCTATGATAGCTTTCACCAAACAGTATTAGGTATTCATATGGACTAGCTATTGTGGGGAAGAATTTGTGTACCAGGTGGAGAAGTTTTCTTATAATATATTCCTTATTTTCCCAAAAAGGCATTTTAGTTTGATGTTTTCTATAACTCATCACATATTGGGTTTGTATGTGGTCTAAAGTAGTATATATCCATTATTTCTTATGCATACCTAAAGATGCATCCACATGAGATTAAATATTCTGCCTATTATCTTCTAATTATGGATGTTTTGTTTTCTTGGATTTTATAAAGATGCTACCCCATTATCGAACATTATTAAGTTTTTATAGACCATAAGATCATGAGGTTTTTCTTCTCAAAACATGAAAAGTACACACATTAGCTTTGATGGATGTAATTCTTGATGAATTATGTCTTTTAAATCTTTAGTATTCGTGGAAAGGTGAATTTTGTAGCCAATTAATTGAGTAGGAATACACATAGTGATGATATGCTTGAATTTTGAGATTCTTGGAAGGTAATGAAAGTATTATTAGTTATTATTATAGATATTAGTGTTATTAGAGTTATTTTTTTCTTTTTATCATGATTTTGTAGTCATCTTTGGGAATCAAGTAGAGGATTCCCAGTTGGGGGGTTATGAGGTGGAGCTCTGGAGAGACAATGTTGTTTTTGGTGAATCCCCGAATGGTTTATCTATGGATATACAACACCATGTGTAGTTATAGGGAATGATTTTAGTTACATCGGTGATGAATGAGATGTTTATCTATGAGGTCTACAGTTCACCATTGGTGGTACATAGTATAGTGAAAAATATATAATGATCTTTAAATGATTGGTTTTGGTGTCCTGTGTTGAAGCATGGGTTGGTTGAGTTTTTTTCACAACTTAGGGGAAGCTTGATAGTGATTTTCAATTATTGTGTTCCTAGTGGTTTTCTACAACTGTTATATGTTCCCTATTGTACTAGAGGACATCTTGATAGAATCAGTTATAGGACAACATAGAAATCTGATAGGGTATGAAGTTATCTGGGTTATAGTGGATCATTTGAAAAAATCATCCCACATTATAGAAATCATAGAGATCAGATCAGTGGAATAATTGTCTAGTAAGTATTTGGAGGATTTGGTGTGACTCCATTGAGTATTGGGGAAGATTATTTATAATTGGGATCCAAGTTTCACCTCTAGTTTATAGAGAAGTATCATGTATTCATTTTGTTCATAATTATGTCATGTCCCTTCATTTTATCTGCATACATGTTCTTAAACAGAGTAGACCATCCACACTCTTGAAGACACATTTCACTATTATTTCATAGATTTTTGAGGTACATGAATGAGGACCCTTCCCTTGGTTGAGATTTCTTATAATAATATTATCCACCAGACCATTAGTATTGAGTCATTTGAAACTTTTTATGATAAACCTTGTTGTTCCTCATTTTATTGGACTATGTTTAGAGAGGAAGCTGTTAAAAGGTTAGAACAAGTATAAAATATGAAAAAGATGGTTGAGGTTACACATGAGAGGGGGAAAGAAATTCAAGATCATCAGATACCCTATAGTGATCAAAGGAGGATACCTATAAATTTTGACATTGCAGATTACATGATCCTTAAGGTCACTCCTCATAATAGACCACGAATATTTGGGTGAGGAAGTATGCTCTCTCTGCAGTTTTTGGTATCTTGAATTGTTGGATCAGGTTGTAGTTGTGGCATGTCGGATAGCACATACCACATATATGAGTAGGATAAATGATATTTTTCACTTGTCATATCTCAATTAAAATCATTATGACTTCCAGGACATTGATTAAGGGTGATATCAATGTTTATAATGATGTGGCCATTGAGGATGAACCATTATAATTAAAGAACTTCCAAGACAAGGTCTTTTGTGGGATTGATATTACATTGAACAATTTATTTTGGTGGAACATTATAAGAGAGATTATTAACTAAGAATATGACTCATAGATACACACTCAATTCCTCGATATTTTTTATTTTTATCTCTCCTCTTGTAACATTGTCATTTTGAGGGTGGTGAACTTTATAAAATTATTAGATGGATTTTTCTTTTTTTCTTTTTTTAAATTACTCTCATTTGACAGGTATCTCCACTAGGAGAGAGGTTAGGATATGGTTTTTCTTATTTCATGGTATTTATTATATTCTTATGATTAGGTGATATAGCTCATAATATGATCATATCCTTAATGGGTATATTATGGGGTGGCTGTTTAGATTAGGCCTTTTATATTCCTCAATTGGTTTTGTTTTAGATTTTGGGTGTCACATCCATGGAATATTTTATAGATATTTTTCTTTTATTTTCCCTTTATGCTTTGTTTTGGGGTTCTCCCAAGATTTTATGGAGGAATGGGTGAGTTTTCATGTATTGGGCCAAATTGTGAGCCCAAATCCAGATTTAATAATAAAGTTTGTTTCTTTTATAAATTTTTCATTTTTTAATATTTTGAACCCATTATAATTCCTAAATGGCCTCCTTTGACCAATTAACACCACCATTGCAATTTGGAAACTTTAGTAATTCATAATAATGGTGTATTTGGTGTTTTTATTTAAACAATTGGGCTAGCATGAAGGCCCATTTCCAGTATTAAAAACAATGTTTTTTAATTAATAAATTATTCAATTTTAAAGAGTTTTTAGTGATTCCATGTCCCACCCAAGCCCATTGAACCCAACCGTGTGCCCAGACTATTTCCCCCTCTTTGGAGCTCTTGTTCATCGTGAAGTAGTGTAGAACATTATAGGGTTTCTCAAATCATCCAGAATTGAAGAGGTAACTTCATTCCTTTTTAACACTCTCAATTATTACTCTTTTTCCTCTATTATAGTTCCTACATAGCCTCCTCATCCTTCTTCGAACCTCCCTTGAATTTTTTTAATGTTTTAAAATTCATCTACTTGTGTATTTGGGGCGATTCTTCAAGATCCCTCAAGTAAGTGAGTCTCTTTCACTCTTCCTTCAATTTGATTAGGGTTTCATTCGTTGTTCTTAGGGTTTATTCCCGTATAATTGAGTTTCCTAATGTACAGAAACTAGGGTTTGTATCCCAGCGTTTAACCTTAGGTATTCATGGTCAATTCTTGTGGTTTTAATTTTGATCTAGCTCTCTCTTGGTGCGGTGGTGGTGCGATTAGATTTTCGCACAGAGATTCAAGGGTTTTCATTAAATGGGTAGGTGATTCCATGTTTATGATATTTATGTGTATTATCTTTATATTATTTGATAGTTTCATGTTTATTTCATTTTATTGTGGCTGCCAAAATTATTTTTAGTTGTGTTTGTATTGAAAATGAGTTTGAAGTGCCATTTTTAGGTGAAATTGAGGGTTATTCCTAGAAATCCATTAAGAGTTCAGTTGGGGATTCCCTATAACTACATAGTTGATTTTATTGAACTTTAATAGGGCATAAAATCATGTTTTTAATGATTATCCCCTTTGGTTGTTGCTGTGAAAATGGTTTTTAATGGTGTTTGGGGAACATGTGTTTTTTAAGTGTCGTGTTTGTGTGAAAATAGAGGTTTTACAAAGTTATTATTTCATGGTTCACTTGGGGATGCCCAAAAAATGGATTTTCCGATTTCATTGAAATATTTTGGTCTGCCTTTTCTTTTTTGGTAATTTACAAGTGTGCACATTTTGTAAAAATTGTGGTTTTTTAAGAGTTTTGGGTGCAAAACAATGTGAGGTTTTGAGAAGAAGTTTTATTGAAAATCTAAGTGTTTGGTTTTCGGTTTTAAGTGGTATAAAATGTGTGCAGATAATTTACTGATTGTATGTTACCAGTACTGGTGTTTTATATAAAAATTAATTTATGTAGAATTCTGAAATTGTTTGAGCACAAATGGAGAATCCTGGGTACCTAGGTGGGGCGGATGTGTACTAGTACGGCTAGAGACCCGGATGGGTTTTTTCCCTGTTTCACTTAGAATTTGGATAAGGAAAACTCTAACTAAACTATATATATGATGAATGGGTACCACTAGGTTATTAGTATGTTCCCTACCAGTGGATCCTACACGAGAATGGATTTTTCTATCGTTACTTTACACTGAGGTATGAGGTACATGGGGCTCGAGACTATCTATTGCCTAGGGGTGTTCCTGATTTTGTTTCTCATTGTATTTGTGGTATTTTCGCTTGTTATGGGGTGTTTTTAGGAGTAATTTACAGTATATAACATTTCTATTTAAATGTGTGAACTTTCTGAAAATTTTATCTTGAAAATTGTTTTCAATTAAAAGTTGCATTTCTTGGAATTTATCACTACTTTTCTATGCGTATTAAAAATTCTTGCTTTTTCACATTATATTGAATGCTATTTGGAATCATTGGGTGGTATCCTATTAGGATTAGTCTCAAACCCTACTTACACCCCTTGGTTGTAAGTACAATAGGATATGTTTTACTTAGGTAAAGTAAAGGATTTGGGTAGTGGCGGTTCAAGGTGTTAGTTCTCATCCTTGGTGCGAAGTTGTGGAGACAGTTTGTGGGTGATGACCCCTTGTCATGTGGAGTCCATGGGGATGTCTTGTTGTTGTTTTATTTTTATTTGGACCACTTTTATTGTCTTTAAACCAATTTATTTAGTTAAGGTTTTTGCTTAAGACTTGTTTGGCTTGAAAATTTCAGATTTATATTATGGAATGTTTTTAATGTTTTATGCTTTCATACTTAGGTAAATAACTCCCAAACCTAAATTAATGATACCTAGAAACTTATGTCATCCCGTGGGGACAGGAAATGCCTTTTGGGCATTGCCATGGGCTGGGGTTGGTGCTGGTATTTTTGGCGACCAGATTTAGTTCGTGATAAAATGGTATCAGAGAAGGTTAATGTTTCTGGGTTATATTGCTATTTTATGATAGGTCGAGATAAGCAAGATCTAGTACTTTCGGGGCTCGGGGTTTTGGTTATGAGTAGGGTGTCTATCTGAAACCTCTCGTGGAAGACCATGAGTCACTAGGGGAAGTTGGAATTTATGGATTGACTTCACTTTCAGGTGAGATGTGTGGGATGCAGACCACATGTGGACATCAGGCGGAGGTGGAGTAGTTGTTTCTTACATTACTGGAATGTGTTTATATTATTTATATCTGATGTATTTGATTAAAATTTTCAGAATTGTGGTATTGATTATTGTTTTGTGACTGCTGCATTTTGTTGCAAGATGCCTCCCCGGAAATCTCACATGCACCCACGGGAGGAAGCCAGAGATAGTTCTCCCACACCGATTGGTCAGAGGCTAGTTGAGGTTGTGGTCTAAGCTATCCAAGATCTGGGGAAGGGACCGAATCCTTATCTTATTTCTAATAGGGCAGAATATATGGGTCCTAGAAAAGATAAAGCTCAGGAGTTTTTGAAAAACAAGCCTCCTACCTTCCGAGGAAGCTCAGAACCCAAGAATGCTAAGGAATAGATCGAGAAGATTGATTGTATGTTTGAGTTCCTAGAAACACCTAAGGATATCAGGATGAAGTGGTCCTCCTTTCTTTTGGATGGTCTCATCCATTAGTTTTGGGATTCAGTGTTTCAGACTGACAAGAATTAGCAGATGCTCTAGGGAGATTTCAAGGTTGTCTTCAATGAACAGTACTTCCCTAAGGTCTTAGATTATGCTAGGTCCAGAGAGTTCATGGACATTGTTCACGGAAATATATCTATGATGGAGTATGCCAACCGTTTTTCTGAGTTTGTTTGGTATGCTCTAGAAATCATCTTCAATGAGAAGGTGAAGACCCAGAGGTTTGAGAAAGGCTTGTGACTAGAGATAAACTCTCAGGTGTTCTTTTTGAAGCTGTGGACCTAGGTTGAGTTCATTGATCGAATGTGCATGGTAGATATTGACAGGAAAGGTAGGGAAGGTTTCTCTAATTTATTATCAAAAGTGGGAAGTAGCAGCTCCTCAGAGAAGAAAAGGAAGCGGGGGGATTATGTGAAGAACGTGGGTTGCAGTTCAGGCCACTCTTCCAGGTAGTTTTTGTCTACGGATTCGGATGCAAGATCGGTTGTGTGCCACCAGCGTGTGAAGCCCGGGAACATCCGACCATCATGTCCACTTCCTCCAAATCCCTGTTTACAGGGTGGAGGTATGGGTAATTTGTAGCTCTTTTGCGGTGAGGCACGTCCACTCCAGAGTGGGGTATGGTCAATGGCTTTAAGGGGAGTGTCAGCATAGTATGATCTATCGAGGACTGGGGGATCTCAATTTGGCATCCATGGTGGTAGGTATGGTTCATCTTCTAGGTAGAGCCATTTCAGGGCACATTCACAGACTAGTGGTCATCCTCATATAGAGACCAGACATCTCCATGTAATAGATCAGGAACCAGCAGGATCAGTGGTGGGACTATCAACAGTTTGAGGTACCATTCTGATTGCATCTTCTATAGATGCTACTCATTTTGATATTGGAACCTCTATTTCATTATATCTTTCCATTTTGTGGACATTCAGAATTTTCCAATTGATTTGATGCTTTTTGTGATGGTGTTGGTTATGCCACTGGGAAAGAAGGAGTAGGGTCTCAGTTTCCCCTCGTGTGAACTTTCCATGTCAAGGGATGAGATGGAGTGGGACCTCCTGGTTATAGATATAGAACTGTTTGACATAATACTTGGCATTCATTTTCTAGTACACTTCCAGGAACACATTGATTGCTATAAGAGGTGAGTGAGTTTCACAACACCTGATGGGAGTCGTTAGATTTTTCGGGGATAATGGGATCCTCGGTTGGGTCGCACAGGACCTCCACTGCCAAACCTGGGAAGTATTACCTTCTAGTTATCATCACTCATGCTACAGGTTTATGGTATTACCCCCAAAGGTTCACTACCTCTTGTAGTGAATGAGTTTCTAGAGGTATTCCCATATGATTTCTCAGGTTTGGCCTTAGAGCATGATGTGAAGTTTTTGATTGATCTGGCACAGAGAATACAACTATTATCTCTGTGGAAGGTGGTGTTGGAGGATATCCAATAGTATTAGTGGTCTATCCATACGGGGGCCACCAAGATTCATTATTATGTCTCTTTTTATTTTTCGTGTCCTGGTATGAGACGAGACATAGAGGATTTTTTGTCGATATGCTACACATGCGAGCAGGTGAAAGTAGAGCATCAAAGACCCTCTGGTTTGCTCCAGTAATTACCCATTCCTACCTGGAAGTGGTATGTGGTCTCCATGGACTTCATTTTTAGATTATCTCATACAAATCAGGGTAATAATTACTTTGTGTGTTGATTGATCGTCTGACCAAATCAGCCCCATTCATTCTGATTAGAGATACAGCTAAAGTGGATGAGTTGGGTCGTTTGTATCTTCAGGAGGTAGTGAGACTCCATGGATTTCCATCATTAGTTTTCTTCGATAGGTACCCAAATTACACTTCTTAGTTATGGAAAGGCCTTCATAAGGCCTTGGGGTCTCAGATTAAGATGAGAACGGCATACCATTCTCAGATGGATGGTCAGATAGAGCAGATGAATCTGATTTTAGAGGACATGCTACGTGCATTTTTCCTAGAATTTGTAGGTTCCTGGGATAGCCATTTAGGGCTGGTTGATTTTTCTTATAATAATAGTTACTAATCCTCTATTCGAATGGATTATTTTAAGGCTCTCTACGATCGGCCTTGTCGATCCCCCCTGCGTTGGGATGAGGTTGGTGAGACCTCACTACTGGGTCGAGTCTGGTGCATGAGACATCTGAGAAGGTCAAATTGATCAATTAGTGCTTTTTGATAGCTCATATTCATCTTAAATATTATTATTATCAGATTAGTTGAGACATAGAGTTTTTTGTGGGTGATAGGGTATTTTTGAAAGTGGCCCCTCATCTGGGCCATCATCAATTGGGGAAGCAAGGGAAGCTGACGCCAAGATATGTTTCCCCTTTTAAGATCACCGAGCATATTGGCAAGGAGGAATATAGGTTGGACTTACCTTCTTAGTGCACATCCATCCATGACGTCTTCCATGTCTCCCAGTTAAAGAAATACAACACGGATCCATCCCATGTGTTGAGTTGGGAAGAACTGAGGATTGAGCCTGACTTGTCAGTTTTTGAGCAGCTAGTGTAAATAGTGGACTCCCAAGAGAAGGTGCTTCAAGGGAAGTATATTTGGCTGGTCTGGTTTCATTGTAAGATAGTAATTATACACCTGATACATGGGGGTTGAAGTCATGGTTTGAGGAAGAGTATTCCTTCTTGTTTTTTGATCAAGATTAAGGTTGAATTTCTGGGATTGAAAGTTTTCATGGTGAAGAGAATAGTAAAATACAAGGCATATTTTAAAGGTATTTTTCATTTATTTTCCATTCATGTTTTGTTTTGGGGATTTCCCAAGCTTTTATGAAGGAATGGGTGAGCTTTCATGAAATGGTCCAAACTCTGAGCCCAATTCCAGATTTAATAATAAATTTTGTTTATTTTATAACTTTTTATTTTTTTATATTTTTCACCCATTATAATTCCTAAAGGTACTCCCCTTACCTATTTACACCACCATTACAATTTGTATCCTTTATTAATCGATTATAATGGTGTATTTTGTGTTTTTATTTAAGGAATTGGGCCGACCCAAAGGCCCATTTTCAATTTTAAAAAGAAAATTTGTTTAATTTATAAGTTATTAAACATTAAATATTTTTTGTGATTCCAAGTCTCACCCAATACCATTGAACTCATCTATGTTTCCAGACTCTTTCCCCACTCTTTGGAGCTCTTGTTCATTGCGAATTAGTGTAGAATACTATAGGGTTTCTCAAATCATCCAGAATTGAAGAGGTAACTTCATTCCTTATTACCTCTATCAAGTATTACTCTTTTTCCTCCATTATAGTTCCTACATAAACTCCTCATAATTCATGTAACCTCTCTTGAAGTTTTTACTATTTTAAAATTCAACTCCTGGTGTATTTGGGGAGATTATTCAATATCCCTCAAGTAAGTGAGTCTCTTTCACTCTTCTTTCAATTTTCTTTGGGTTTCATTCATTGTTCTTAAGGGTTCTTCCCTTATCCTTGAGGTTCCTAATGTCTAGCAACTAGGGTTTTGAACCTGGGTTTTAACTTCAGGTTTTCTTGGTCAATTCATGTAGTTTTAATTTAGATTTAGGTCTCTCTTGGTGCGGCGGTGGTGTGATTTTATTTTCACACGGAGATTCAAGGGATTTCGTTAAATTGGTTGGTGATTCCGTATTTATGCAATTTAGTTGAATTATCTTACTATGTTTTGATATTTTCATGTTTATTTCATTTTATTAGGGCTTCCAAATTTAGTTTTAGTGGTTTTTGTATTGAAAATGAGTTTAAAGTTCCTTTTTAAGGTGAAATTGGGGGGTTATTACTTGAAATATGTTAAGGGTTCAATTAGGGATGCCCTATAAATACTTAGATGATTTTATTGAAATTTAATAGGGATTAAAATAATTTTTTGAATATTTATCCCCTTTGTTTGTTGCTTTGAAAATGGGTTTTAAAGGTGTTTTTGGAACATGTGATTTCTAAGTGCCATGTTTGTGTGAAAATGGAGGTTTTACAATGCTATCATTTCTTGGTTAACTTGGTGTTGCCCAAAAAATTTATTTTCTGGTTTCATTAAAATATATTGGGATTCCTTTTGTATTTTTTTAATTTACATGTGTTCACATAGTGTTAAAAGTGTGGTTTTTAATGAGTTTTGGGTGCAAAACAATGTGGGGTTTTGAGAAGAAGTTTTATTGAAAATCAAAGTGTTTTGTTGTGTGTTTTAATTGTTATAAAATGTGTGTAGCTATTGTAGTGATTGTATGTGATCATTAGTGGTGTTTTATATGAAAATGGATTTATGTAGCATTTTGAAATTGTTTGAGTACAAAGGGAGAAGCCCTGGTACCTAGGTGGGGCGGATGTGTACTAGTACGGCTAGTGGACTGGATGTGTTTTGTCTCTGTTTCAAAGAGAATTTGGATAACAAAAAATATTACTAAACTATATGGATTATTAATGGAGACCACTTGGTTATGGGTATGTTCCTTACTAGTGGCTCCTGCATGAGAACAGAATTTACTATGGTTACTTTACACTGAGGTATGAGGTACATGGGACCCGAGACTATCTAGTGCCTAGGGGTGTACCCAATTCTATTGCTCATTGTATTTGTGGTATTTTCCATTGTCTTGGGGTGTTTCTATAAGTAATTTACAGCATCTTACATCTATATTTAAATGTGTGAACGTTCTGAAAATTTTATCTTGAAAACTGTTTTTAATTGAAAGTTGCATTTCTTGAAATTTATCACTGCTTTTATTTTCTCATTAAAACTGATTGATTTTTCACATTGTATTGCATGCTCAGTGGAATCATTGGGTGTTATCCTATTGGGCTTAGTATCACACCCTAATTACACTCCTTGGGTGTAATTAGACTTGATAATATTTTACTTAGGTAATGGAAAGGCTTTAGGTCGTGGCAGTTTGGGGTGTTATTTCCCATCCTTGGTGTGGAGTTGTAGAGACGGCTTGTGGGTGATGAACCATTGTCATGTAGAGTCATTGGGGCTTCCTTGAGGTTGTCTTTATTTGTATTTTTACAACTTTTATTTTCTTTAAACCAATGTTTTTTGTTCTGGTTTTTTCTTAAGACTTATTTGACTCAGAAATTTCAGATTTATATTATGGATTGTTTTTAATGTTTTATGCTTTCATACTCAGGTAAATCATTATCAAACCTAAATTAATGATACCTGGGAACTTGTGACAGCCTGTGGGGATAGGTTACACCATTATTGCCTTTTCACGGGCTGGGTTTGGGGTCATTATTGGTGTCGACCAAATTCGGTTCATGACACTGGGTGAAGAGAATTATATGAGAGGATTTAAATGTATGGGAATACATATGTGCTGTTCAATCCCCTCCATGTTTCCATGGATCCTGGTGCTCTAATGAGGCCATGAAGAGGCATAGAGGGATTTTGATATCAACTTCTACAAGATAAAATAATGAATTTTTTGTATGGTGATTTAACATAATGTATGTAAAGTTTATGATTTTTTCAAGACCATTTCTTGATGTGTAAATTATTGATGTAAAATAACCAAAAGTGATATGTTTTTTAAATAAAAATATCACTGAGGAATAAAAAATGTGAAATTTGATTACAATACATGTAATTCCCAAATACAGATAATCTTTAAATATTTCATTCCTTGTGATTTTCTCCAATCCCTATGGACATCCATTACTCTCTACCATTCTAAGAAACCCATAGTCCCATCACTTTTCATTTTGAAATCCCATCAATGGGAATAAATTTATGTCCTTTTGTTATCGATTCAGGGTAGTCCAAGGTTCATCTCTTCTCCATTTACTTGTGGTTTTTACAATGTTCATCATGCTCCATATGGTCAATTTTTTAGATGTGGTGGAAGAGGATCTCCCATGATTCAAATGTGGTTTCCTTGGTTTTTGTTAGTGATGTTCAAAAATGACATCCTCAATTGGATGAATCTCATTTAGCAGATATGATCATTTATTTGAGAAAAGGTTCATTATTGTGTGATGAATATTGAAAACATATATGGTGGGGGAATTAGTAATTATATTATTTTATTTATGTAAAACCATTCATTGAGAATGGTTTATCCATTTGGATATAAATGGAATTATCCTTATAATCTATTGAACTGGATTAAATAAATTAATTATGATTACGTGTTGGTGATTTTGTTTCATAGTATTATCAATGTGGTTTTCCCCATGATTTACTATATAATGTAACATCCATTATACTATTCCCTTTCTTGATAATATTAACTAGTATACATGTTCAATTTGGTAAATAATAAAATAGATGAATTAATTGATAATTAAATGGATTAATAAATTAATGAAATGGAATTTGTGTAATCAAATGGATTTTTTAATTTGATGGTGATAAAATTGACACAATATTCATTTTCACTATATATATGTTCTTAAATGAAATTTATGGAATTGATAAATAAAATATGCATGTTTTTCCAAATTTTTTATAACAAACAATTATTGTTAATTGAGAATCATACTTCTTTAAGTTTGATGAAACTTTAATAAATTTAAGAGAATGCATTTATTTTCATAACATGTTATTCCATGGTGTCTTAGGTTTAATATAGTTAGAACTTATTAAAAAATGAATAATTTAATTCAATATGGAATAAGAAATGGTTATATAATAATTATTATTGTAATTTCATGATTTTTTCAATTGATTGATAGGGAGTAATGCGTTGTTTTTTATCCATGATAGCTCATTTTCATGAGAGGTATGAATTACTAATTTTGATGGAACAATTTCCCTATTGATTTATTTTTATTATCTGATTTGTGATGTGTTGTTGATAAGAGCCTTCAGATATGAGCCTAGAAAGGATGATCCTTCGGGGTGGGTGTGTGATATGAGGTGGGGAGACTTTAATATGATGTGATCTAAAGATATTTGATCCTTAGATGGTTGTTTTGATATGTGGTTGGGCATACCAAGATGATGTGGAAGTATTTGATTCCTATGATGGGGAGATACATCAGAATATGAATGTTTGTGTCAGGTATGGTATTGGAGGTGATTCAATGGGTTAAATTGAGGCTTACCCATTGATGATATGATTAGAGCTAAATTTTTCACCTCTGAATATCATTAATGGGAGATAGTTGTGTTTCTTTTTGTATATCCATTCCTTTTGCAAATTCATGAGGCATCCATGGGTTCATGGTTTCTTGTGTTCTCTCAGTGGTATATTTGTAAAATATTATATGGTACCTATATATGGGATGATTCTAATGAATAATGAATAATTATTAACCCTTGGGACAGTATTAATGGAATGAAATTTCATAAAAGATGTTAATCGTGATAAAGAAATTACATGATTCATATTATTCCCTGAGGGAATGGACAATTCTTTAATAATAAATTTAATGTAATGAAATGTAATTTTGAATGATGATAATGGTAAAATAATTGATAATTAATTAATTAATTAATATAAATGGTGAAAATAAAAATAATTAATTAATGACTCTCTTTTAAATTCTTTGGTTCATATAGGGTATCTCGTCTTTACAGTGGTAGAAGGGAGTCCGAGTGGAATTAGTTATAGTTGATTCTAATATTAATTTATGACCATAGTGTGGATTTGAGATAAATTATATCTCTTATATTATGAAAATTTATATGTCACCAACCGATGTTGGTTAGGGAGACTATCACCCAATGGACTATGGGAGTGTGTTTTCCTTAGTATCCTAGAGGGAGGATGGATGGATGAATAACACCTCTTGCCCCAATCTATTAACCTAGTATTTGTAACGCCCTGACCCCAGTTACCCAGAGTTGGTGCATTATTACATAACATTTTCATGATCACAAGAAAGATCAAGTCTTGAAAGACCGATTAGTTTAGTAGCATTGGAATTACTAGATACATTCATAAATTTTACATTACATCATAAAATGAAAACTACAACAATATAGACTCCATAGTCCACGCTCTTATCCCCTCATACTATCCCTACAAGTCATTCATAAAATACTTCTTCACATCCTGGGAAAAATAAAACATAGAAAGGGGTGAGATCAAATGCCTAGTAAGGATAATCAATATAGCGGAAACTTTCATAAATAGGAATAAACATTTAAGGCAATGTATAACTAAAAAAAGCCTTTTAAACTTGAAATTCAACATAATATGGCAGAAATAAAATGGAATAATTCCATTTACTTATTCACATGGATATTCTACTAATCTAATAATCACATGCAATATCAATAAGCACTTTCATAATGATGGAATGCATAATGCCAGACTATCAAAACCACATAGCCAAGGCCTCGTGCCAAGACTACAAATAAGATTTTTTCAAGGGCTTATGCAAAGACACTAGTTTGTCTCATGATACCTACCGATTCATTGAGAAGCTATAGCGGGCTCCACCCATCACATATTAAGTCCAATGCATTCCCATATGAAACGGATTAAACATAACATAAACATTCATATTAAAACTAGAATAAAAAATGTAAATACTTCATCCATAAACCATGAATGGTATAAAAATAAAACATTCACAGTAAAACATATCACAAAACCTTCAATACTATATAGAAGTTTTGTATCATAATAAATCAACTTCAAATAAGCGTAAAATCCATCAAAGGATGTTGACATAGATGAAATCAAAACTCTTTTTAGAGAAATATCTCTTTCTATTTTGAAATCATTTAAGAGTCATATATTTATAAAATAAAACATTTTCTTTGAAAATATTCTTATAAGCTTTTAAGGGAATATTCAACGATTTTAGAATGGCGGAAAATAGCCGCACCCGCCGTATAATTTAAAAAAACATTTTTACCTTATTTTTGTCAAAAAGGTTAAAAAGGACCTTGTTTGGAAAACGATGGAAATATTCCTTTATAAACCACTTATAAAAGTCAACAAGGGTATAAATGAATTTAACCCATATTCTAGTAAATAGTAAAAAAATTTTGAAATACATTTTTAAGAAACATGGATGTGGATGATAAAGAAGTCCCAGTATATTTTTACGTATAAACAACCTCGGATAATGAAGAGATTGCGAAATAAAACATTACCTTGTACTTTTCCTTGGTTGAGGGTAGGTTAACTTCCTTTATAATGGTGAAATAATTGTTATTAAATTATAAAAGAATCATATACATTAATATGATATCATATATGATCTTTTAACATTGATTTGTTAATAATATCTTAGTATTAACGTTGTTTCGGGTGTTAACTTACTCATTTTCTTTTATATGTTTTGTTACGTAAGTCGTGTTTTTCATGGATAGGTTGTATCTTATTCATATCTATAATGATATCAACTCCTTAGATACTATTATTAATCATCAAATGATAATTATACTTGAATGGATACGATGGAGAATGAATCTTATCTCGTTCGTGGAGACGGTAGTCTGTACGTATGCACGAGCGACAATATCAATCTTTTGATATTAAAATAATATATAATTGGATGTTATATCATATATACAGAATAATTATCATGTTATATTTAATATTTACATGAATTATACATCATTATTATACCCATCCAAATAATAATTTATTGAATAACAATTACACCATGACGTGGAGACGGTAAGCCATACGTACGCACGTATGGTGACATGTCATTCAAAGGATGGATAGAATACTAAATATGGTTGTACCATATTTATAATAATATCACAGTATATAGGAGATACTGGATTTATTATTTTAGAAAGGGAATAACAAATAAAGAAGAAGTTGAAGAAGAAATGAACTTGAAAAAAAAGGTGGTGAAAACATTACCTGTTCTTCGGGTTCTTCCTTTTGATTTGATCAAAAGGGCTCCTTAGGTTGGATTTCTGATAAAAATAAGGCCTCTAGGTTCAATTGAGGGAAGTTGAGAGAGTATTTGGGAAGATTGTGGCCTAGAAAAATGGATTTGATGGTTTGAATTAATGAGAAGGGGGAGTTCCCTTTTATAAGAGGGGGGAGGGGCACCTTTGGAAAATCTAGAAATTTTATTTTATAATAAATTAATATTCGGTTTATAATGGCTCCAAAGTAAATTATTTAAAGTTTAAGGTGTTTATGGGTCGAAAACCACTCAAAAATATAATTTAGATCGGTTTGGGTCATTATATTAACCTTATATTCTAGTTTTAACTCTTTGTTAATTAGTTTGATACTTACCATGTCACTTTGTATTTTTATATTATATAGTTAATAAAATTACAATATACCTCCAAGAGACCCCCAAGTGGTCAATTAATGATACACCTATCATGATATAAGTC
This sequence comes from Viscum album, assembly GCA_963277665.1. Taxonomy (NCBI): domain Eukaryota; kingdom Viridiplantae; phylum Streptophyta; class Magnoliopsida; order Santalales; family Viscaceae; genus Viscum; species Viscum album. The sequence goes on along the minus strand of OY728127.1, from coordinate 89,526,586 downwards.
TATTTTCCTAACCTTATATTTTTAGGAATTGAATAACTATTAATTATATAATATTTGTTTTAAAAACTATTTTATGTCAACTTTAACACTATTTGAAAATTTGATTTTTTTGAAAATCATAACAAAATTATTACTTTGAAAAAAGTTAATAAAATCAATACTAACATGTTTTATAAACCTAAAAATTATTTAAATTCATAAAAAGTTTGAAATTATATTTATTTGGGTATTTATAATATCAATTATTTTAATTTTTCACTATTATGGTAATTACAGCATCATCATTGCGTCATAAATAAATTAAATTATTTAATGTCTAAAAATTAAAAATAAAATACCACTATGTATGAAATCTTTTTATATTTCTAATTAATATTTAAAATAGAATTTATCTTAATTATAGCCTTATATTAAAAATGATTTAGTAAATAAACTTTGATTTTAACTCTTTTAACTCTTCTTTGAATTAAATAATAATAAATGTCCTAATCTAATCCAAATGGACAAAAGATGTTCATATTTTATTCCTAAGGTTTTTTTGGTCGAGATACATTTCTAAAATAGAATTAGGACATGTGTTAGTGAAATATTAATATCATTATTACCCTTAATTACCCTATTTACTTTTAACCGTGGTAAATAAAAGTAAAAAGTTACTATTAAAAAAAATTATTTTCATCTCATTGAACCACATTTTTTCCTTGATATTAACTGTGTCTCTAGGATTTTCTAAATTCCACTTATAGAAGTGGTAAAATTAAGTTTTATGAAAAATTCGGTTTTTTAACTACCACTTAGTGGTTTCACTCTTCATCAAAAAATGAAGTTTTTCAGAAAAAAAACCAAAAATTCAACCTAGGATAATTTTGATATTATGAATCCAAAAATGAAGTCCATTTTTAAAAATAAAAGTTATAAATTTCAAAAAGTGGGTATTACTATTCATAACGGCTAGTTTGATTGGTTGTGGTGTGTTAGAACTCGATGTTGCGTACAACACACGCTATTGCATTATTCAAAGAGAAGTGTACCGTAGAAGCTTGGGGTGTTACATTCTCCCCTACAAATAATTTCGTACTCGAAATTTCTAGATTACTACCGCATGAAAAGACTCATGTGGTTCTTCATCATAAGTTCCTCAGGTTCCCACGTTGCTTCTTCCATCTAATGGTTTCTCCACAAGACTTTTACCAGACGAGTCATCTGGTTTCTCAGTACTTGTTCTCTCATATCAAGAATCTTGATGGGATCTTCACAATAAGATAGATCAGGTTCCAATTCTAATTCCTCATAGGTGAGTACATGCATTGGGTGAAGCATGTATTTCCTCAACAGAGATATGTGGAACACATCGTGAACTTTGGAGAGCTTGGCGGCATTGCAGATTGGTAAGATACATCCCCAATTCGTTCTAGAATTCCGAAAGGTCTAATGTACCTGGGACTCAATTTACCTTTCTTACCAAAACGTATGACTCCCTTCCATGGAGATACCTTCAGTAAAACATGATCACCGACTTGAAATTCCAAATCCTTCCTTCGATTATCGGCATAGCTCTTCTGCCTACTTTGAGCTTATTTGATATGGTTTTGGATTACCTTCACCTTTTCCATCATTTCCTCCATCAGTTCTGGGCCTACAAGTTTTCTTTAACCAACTTCATCCCAACAAGTTGGTGTGCGACATATCATTCCATATAACACTTTATATGGTGCCATCTGAATACTCAAATGAAAGTTATTGTTATAGGAAAATTCTACCAGAGGTAAATATTGGTCCCACATACCCTGGAAGTCAAGTGAGCAGGATCTCAACATGTCTTCTAAGGTTTGAATAGTTCGTTCTGATTGTCCATTTGTTTGAGGGTGGTAGGCAGTGCTCAAATAAAGTTCAGTATCTAGGTATTTCTGAAGACACTTCCAGAATCTTGAAGTAAAACGGGGATCACGATCAGAAACAATTAATAGGGGTACTCCATGAAGTCACACAAATTCATTAACATATAGTCTTGCTAGTCGTTCAAGTGGTAAATCTTCCCTTATAGCAAGAAAATGTGATGACTTGGTAAGACGATCAACAATGACCCATATTGAATCATTCCTTCTAGGAGTCTTTGGTAGTCCCATGACAAAATCCATTGTAATATTATCCCATTTCCACTCAGGTATGGGAAGAGGTTGCAATACTCCACCAGGCTGTTGCCTTCCATCTTTCACCTGTTGACAAACCATACATCTTGACACAAAATCAGAAATCTCTCTCTTTATGTTGTCCAACCAAAAATGTTCCTTCAAGTATCTATACATTTTCTTTCTCCCAGGTTGTATAGAGAAATTGGAACTATGAGCATCATCCAGCAATTCCCTTTTTAGATCAGGTATATCGGGAACACAAAGCCTCTTCCCAAATTTCAAAATTCCATCTTCATACACAAAGTCTCTCAATCTCCCATCATTCACATATTTAATATTCTTTTGAAATTCTTCATCATCAGTTTGATAACTCTTAATCCTTTCTAGTAAGGATGGTTTGGAAACCATTTGAAAAATCATTGATGTTTCATCTTCCCTGGTTATTCCCTTGTCCATCTTCACTAGATCCATGAAAATTGGATCCCTTTCAATTCTCATATTGTTCAAAACTCCATGATATTTTCTGATCAAAGCATCTGCCACCTTTTTTTCCTTCCCCGGGTGGTAGTGTATCGTGCAATAATAATCCTTGAGTAATTGAAGCCATCTCCTTTGCCTCGTGTTGAGTTCTTTTTGTGAGAAAATATACTTCAAACTCTTGTGATCAGTATAAATCTCACATTTTTTACCATAGAGGTAGTGCATCCATATATTCAAAGAAAAGATCACAGCTGCTAACTCGATATCATGAGTAGGATAGTTTTGTTCATGAATTTTCAACTGTCATCATGCATAGGCAATAACCCTATCATTCTTCATAAGGACACAACCAAGTCCTTTCTTTGATGCATCACTATAAATAATGAACCCATCATTCCCTGATGGTAGAGTCAATATAGTAGCATTGACTAATCTTCTCTTCAGTTCTTCCAAACATTCTTCACACTCTTTTTTCCACACAAATTTAACCCCTTTACGTGTGAGCTTTGTTAATGGGTTAGCCAACCAGGAAAAATTCTAGAAGAAACGTCGATAATAACCTGTTAAACCAATAAAACTACATACCTCAGATATACTCGTCGGTGTAGGCCATTCTTGGATTGCCTTGGTCTTATAAGGATCAATAGAGATTCCATATTTGGAGACAATATGGCCAAGAAAATAAATCTCCTGAAGCCAGAATTCACACTTGCTAAACTTCCCATATAATTCATGTCTTCTCAGAGTCTTCAGGATAATGCGCAACTGATTTTCATGATCTTCATAGATTTTGGAGTATACCAAGATATCATCAATAAATACCACAAAAAATTCATCTAGATATTCCTTGAAAACACTATTCATTAGATCCGTGAATACAGAGGGCGCATTAGTTATCCAAAAAGGCATTACTGTAAACTCGTAATGCTCATACCTGGTTCGAAATGCTGTCTCTGGAATGTCTTCCTTCTTCACACACAACTGATGGTATCCAGACCGAAGGCCATTCTTTGAAAAGTATTGATCTCCATGTATTTGGTCAAATAAATCATCAATGTTAGGTTGGTTATACTTGTTCTTTATTGCAATAGCATTGATTTCCCTGTAGTCGATACATAACCTCATAGATCCATCTTTCTTTTTAACAAAAAGAACAGGGGCTCCCCTTGGAGAAACACTAGGGTGAATAAATCCCTTATTACGCAATTCCTCTAGTTATTACTTTAGTTCAACTAATTCTATAGTGGCCATTCTATAAGGGGTCTTCGATATAGGCCTTGATCCAGGAATTAAATCAATGGAAAACTCAACTTCTCGTTATGGAGGATGTCCAGGTAAATCTTCCAGAAACACATCTACAAATTCTTTCATAACAGGTACATCCTCTATTTGAACATTAATTTCCTCACCCATATTCATTTCATTATCTTCCTCCCCAATAATTGAATTTTGTTGAGCTACTGGGGGTGGATCTATATAGGAATTAGGTGGCAATGATTCTGCTCTAAATATAAGGTGTTCCTTATCATCATCATCAAAAATCGTAACCTCCATCTTCTTAAAATAAATCTTTGCATCATGGTCTGAAAGATGATCCATACCGAGGATTATATCAAACTCAATCATAGGTATGACGATGAGATCAGCAGATAAAGAACATTTATGTGCTCTAATGGGGACTGATTCACAAAACTTTGTTGCAATGATACTTCCCTTATGAGTTTTAACTGACAACTCCCTTGTCAAATCAAATTGGAAATATCTAATTTTCTTAGGAAACTGGGAAGATATGAAACAATACGATGATCCAGAATCAAATAATGCATTTTCTAAACTTGAGGAAACCATTAAATTACCTTCCACCATGTCTTTCGGAGCTTCTACCTCAGCAGTAGTGATAGGATAATATTGGCCTTGATCCCTTGACCTTTTCTAAGGTAATTTCCCCTGATGCTTAGGACATTCATTGGCATAATGTCCCATCTCTCTACAGTTGGAGCATTGAACATCAGTAGCTTCTTTCTTCCCCTTGCAATCACGAGCTTGGTGGCCTTTTTCACCACACCTGTAACAGACTTCCATTCCCTTCAATCAAGAACCAGGGTGTTTCTTCCCACATTTACTACATGATGGAAACTCAACTTTTACTTTCTTCCCCTTATTTCCATTCCCAAATTGATCAACATATCTCTTCTTCTCTTGCTTTTCTTTAAAGTCAAAAGACTTAGAGAATTCCTTTTCTGTCTTCATAGAACATGAGACAATATCTTCGTACGACGAGAAGGATTGTGACACTAACTCTCAACGAAGAAATGGTTTTAACAAATCAAATAAATGATCAATATTACTTCTTGTGTTATGTATATAATCTCTAGAATACCTTGCTAACCTTGTAAAGTTAGCATCATACTTTGCGGCATTCCCATCCTCCTTTTTTCTCAGACTCAGAAATTGTCTTTCCATATCTGCTCGATGGTCACGAGGAAAGTATTTTTCTAAAAATAGATCTTTGAACTCCCTCCATTCCATATTTGATACTTTATCATCTTCCTTCATGTTTTTAATCAATGACCACCATTGATCAGCATCTCTAGTGAGGCGATAAACTGCCATGATAACTTTTTCCCTTCCACTACTCCCCAAAGCCTGAAATATTTTCTCTAGTGAATTTATCCAATTCTCATATACTAATGGATTTGTACTCCCATTGAACGTTGGTGGTTATTACCTCATGAAGCGATGTAACATTGATCCTCCACACTGAGGATCAGGGTGCTCCATACGGATAAGGTTATTTTTCATAACCTAAGTGAGTTGTCCCAGTATGGTGATTAGCTGATCGGCACCAGTTGCATCACCAGCTCCACTATAATTATCTTGAGCAGGAGGGAAATCCCTACATGGAGTGTGTGTATTGATACGGTTTCCATTTCTTCCACTAGGGGCCATTTCTAAACAATGGCATAAAGTAGATCTGTTTATGGATCAAAATACATAATTTCATACCTATAAAACACTTAACATAAATTGAACTATTTATGGATATAATCCATAATCATAAAAACGTTTTCTTTGAGGAATTATATACTCATAAACCCTTCATAATGATTTGTAAAGAAAATTAGAGTTATCCTAATCATATCTTCTGGGAGTGTCATAACCAAGAGTGCAGAAAGGCCCGTTTTCGTGCACCAGTTCCCGTTTGAGTCCAGCTCAAAGCGGTGTTTTTGAGTTTTACCCCTAGGTACATCTGTGCCAGAGCCACCTCTACCTGCTCGTATCCAGACAGGGATGTATTTCTCAGAAAACTCACAAAATCTCTATAATACCAAAATTCTAGGAAGTTCTTCTATACTAATCCTCAAAGTACATCTTAGGTCCATATTCTCTAATCACAGTTTATCTAAATCTGGCTTCCAAGGTTTGTACTAAACTTCCTCTGATACCAACTATAATGCCCCGACCCCAGTTACCTAGATTCGGTGCATTATTACATAACATTGGCATGATCACAAGAAAGATCAAGTCTTGAAAGACCGATTAGTTTAGTAGCCTTGGAATAACTAGATACATTCAGAAAGTTTACATTACATCATAAAATGAAAACTACAAGAATATAGAATCCATAGTCCACACTCTTGACCCCTCATACTATCCCTGTAGGTCATTCATAAAATACTTCTTCACATCTTGGGAAAAATAAAGCATATATAGGGGTGAGCTCAAATGCCCAGTAAGGATAATCAATATAGCGGAAACTTTCATAAATAGGAATAAACATTTAAGGCAATGTATAACTAAAACAAAAGCCTTTTAAACTTGAACTTCAACATAATATGGTAGAAATAAAATGGAATAATTCAATTTAATTATTCACATGGAAATTCTATTAAACGAATAATCACATGCAATATCAATAACCACATTCATAATGATGGAATGCATAATGCCACACTATCATAACCACATAGTCAAGGCCTTGTGCCATGACTACAAATAAGATTTTGTCAAGGCCTTGTGCCAAGACACTAGTTTGTCTCATGAGACCTACCGATGCATCGAGGAGCCATAGCAGGCTCCACCCGTCACATATTAAGACCAATGCATTCCAATATGAAAAGGTTTAAACATAACATAAACATTCATATTAAAACTAGCATACGAAATGTAAATACTTCATCCATAAACCATGAATGGTATAAAAATAACACATCCACAATCAAAAATATCACAAAACCTTCAATACAATATAGAAGTTTTTTATGATAATAAATCAACTTCAAATAAGTGTAAAATCTACCAAAGGATGTTGACATAGATGAAATCAAAACTCTTTTTAGAGAAACATCTCTTTCTATTTTGAAATAATTGAAGGGTCATATATTTATAAAATAAAACATTTAATTTGAAAATAATCTTATAATCTTGTACGGGAAGCTTCGACGATTTTATAACGGTGGAAAAAGGCCGCACCCTCCATATAAGTTAAAAAAACATTCTTACCGTAATTCTGTCAAAAAGGTTAAAAAGGACCTTGTTTGGAAAACGATGGAAATATTCCTTTATAAACCACTTATAAAAGTCAAAAACGGTATAAATGACTTTAACCCATATTCTAGTAAATAGTAAAAAAAAAATTGAAATGCATTTTTAATAAACATGGATGTGGATGAAAAAGAAGTCCCAGTAGATTATTACATATAAACAACCTCGGATAATGAAGAGATTGCCAAATAAACCCTTAACTTGTACTTTTCCTTGGTTGAGGGTAGGTTAGCCTCCTGTATAATGGTGAAATAATATTTATTAAATTATAAAATAATCATATACATTAATATGATATCATATATGATCTTTTAACATTGATTTGTCAATAGTATCTTAGTATTATCGTTGTTTCGGGTGTTAACTTACTCGTTTTCTTTTATATGTTTTGTTAAGTAAGCCGTGTTTTTCATGGATAGGTTGTATCTTACTCATATAATAATGATATAAGCTCCTTAGATTCTATTATTAATCATCAAATGAGAATTATACTTGAATGTATACGATGGAGAATGAATCTCATCGCGTTCGTGGAGACGATAGTCCGTACGTACGCACGAGCAACAATATAATTCTTTTGATATTAAAATAATATATAATTGGATGGTATATAATATATACAGAATAATTATCATGTTATAATTAATATTTACATGAATTATACATCATTATTATACCCATCCAAATAATAATTTATTGAATAACAATTTCACCACGACGTGGAGACGGTAAGTCGTACGTATGCATGTATGGTGACATGTCATTCAAAGGATGGATAGAATACTGAATATAGTTATACCATATTTATAATAATATCATATTATATAGTAGATACTTTATTTATTATTTTAGAATGGGAATAACAAATAAATAAGAAGTTGAAGAAGAAATGAACTTGAAAAAAAAGGGTGGTGAAAACATTACCTCTTCTTCGGGTTCTTCCTTTTGATTTGATCAAAAGGGATCCTTAGGTTGGATTTATGATCAAACTAAGGCCTCTAGGTTGAATTGAGAGAATTTTAGAGAGTATTTGGGCAGATTTTGGCCGAGCCAAATGGATTTGATGGTATGAATTAATGAGAAGGGGGAGTGCCCTTTTATAAGAGGGGTGAGGTGCACCTTTGGAAAAGCTAGAAATATTATTTTATAACAAATTCATATTCGGTTTCTAATGGCTACAAAGTGGATTATTTAAAGGTTAAGGTGGTTATCTGTTGAGAACCACTCAACCAATATAATTTAGACAGGTTTGGGTAATTATATTATCCTTATCGTTTAGTTTTAACTCTTAGTTAATTAGTTTGACACTTACCATGTCACTTTGTATTTTTATATTATATAGTTAATAAAATTACTATATCCCTCCAAGAGACCCCCAAGTGGTCCATTAATGATACACCTATCATGATATAAGTCTCTTGGCCGAACCTTAGATTTTTAGGAATTGAATATGAATTTATAATATAATATTTGTTTTAAAAACTCTTTTATGTCAATTTTGACACTATTTGGAAAATTGATTTTTGTGAAAATCATAACAGAATGATTACTTTGAAAAAAGTTAATTAAATAAATAATATAATTTAATATTAACCTATAAAATTATTGTAATTAATAAAAATTCTCAAATTTTATTTATTGGGGTATTTATAATATCAATTATTTTAATTTTTCACTATTATGGTAATTACTGCATCATCATTGTGTCATAAATAAGTTAAATTATTTAATATATAAAAATTATAAATAAAATACCATTATTTAGGAAATCTTTTTACCTTTATAATTAATATTTACAATTGAATTTATCTTATGTATAACCCTATATGAAAAATGTTTTAGTAAATAAACTTTGATTTTAACTCTTTTAACTCTTCTTTGAATTAAATAATAATAAATGTCCTAATCTAATCCAAGTGGACCAAAGAGGTTCATATTTTCTTCCTAAGGTTGTTTTGGTCGATATAAACTTGTCCGATAGAATTAGGACATGTGTTATGGTAATATGAATATCATTTTTACCCATAATTACCCTATTTAATTTTAACCGTGGTAAATAAAAGTAAAAAGTTACTATTCAACAAAAATTATTTTCATCTCATTGAACCAAATTTTACTCCTTGATATTAACTGTGTCTCTTGGATTTTCAAAATTCCACTCACAGAAGTATTCAAATTATGTTTTATGAACAATTCAGTTTTTTAACTACCACTTAGTGGTTTCACTATTCATCAAAAAATGAAGTTTTTCAGAAAAAAACCAAAAAATCACCCTAGGATAATTTCAATATTACGAATCCAAAAATGATGTCCATTTAGAAAAATAAAAGTTATAAATTTCAAAAAGTGGGTATTAATATTCATAAGGGCTAGTTTTATTTGTTGTGGTGTGTTAGAACTCGATGTTGCGTACAACACACGCTATTGCATTATTCAAAGAGAAGTGTACCATAGAATCTTAGGGTGTTACAGTAGTAACCTGTATTTTTATGCATAACATTTATTTTTCAAATATATATATGTATAGTAATATTATGTAATGTATTAATTTCAGACACATGTTTTATCAGATATAGTATCTAAGGTATTATTGCAGGTATGATTGGTATAGGATGTGATTGATGGAGCTACATACTCATTCTATGGGTTGTGATTGATTGAGGTATAATTCTAGAAGTATGAAAAATTTTATAAATAATTTGGTGGCTCCATAAAACTACATGGTTACAATATATGGATTTGGGGATGGTGGGATGTGTTTATGTGATGAATGTGGTGTGTGTTCTGAGGCCTTGTCCAGGTGTTTTTGGGCTGACAAACATTTGGAGATAGATTCATAATATGTGAAACATTCTTTCATAGTGGGAAACTAGTGGGGAAGCTGGAGTGAGGTACACTTTATGTTCATTAAAATATTTTACGCTCTATTGTATGACATACATGGTGAGACTTAGCTTGGGTGAGGCTAGGAACATAGTATATCGGTTTATATTCCTAGTTAGTTTCCATATTGTTCATTGTTCATTCATATGATTTCTTTATCATTTTCATGAGAGGATCTATGGAGGATCTTTATGAATATACTTTTACCATAACCTTATTTATATATAATGTTTTTACGGACATTTAGTTGAATTTGGTGATGGGTTTGGATATTATTATCTCATGGATTTGTAGGAGCGGTTTCGGGTTTGTGGTCACCATCATCTTTACCTTTGTAATAATTTTAGTTTTCCCTTTAAATGTATAGTACTTAATGGGATTACATGTATTCACAATATATATAAATATATATATCTAACCAGGTTTTTGTTATTTTATCCATCTTATCTCTCTCTAATTCATCATTTTAGTAGAGGGTAATGCCTCCCATATTCATGTTCATTATACCCATAGTGCTTGTCACTAGCATTGGGCCTACTGGAGTCAGAAATATAGTAGTTTGTATCTATCTCCCCACATTGAATTATTATTTATAGGTGGGGTTCATGAAATTTTAAATTTTCATTCATAAAATGAGATATGTTTTTAAATATTTTTTCAGGATGTGTCAAAAATTAATTTATTTATTTTTTCACAAAATGAAATAAAAAAAACATTCTATGAAAAATCAATTTTTTACCATATAAACTCTATACTGAATATTAAACAAGTATATATAACTATATTTTTTATATAAAATAATTATAAATAATTCTCAAAATAATATTTGTATTCATACCTAAAATATAAATGATAGTTTATAACATTCATGTCTAAATGAAAATGTTAATAGTATATAATAATTCATTAAAACTCAGTGTAGTGAGTAAGATAATACATGAATGAAATTATATTGTTCTTAAAAAATTATAACATCTTTGAGTGTTACATTTACATAAAAAACTGATTTTTTAAATTACTTAATTAACCTTATTTCCTTTTTCTATATGTTATAAATATAATATACCTCATTATCTTAATTTAAGTGCATTAAAATATAATGGTACTGACTATCCTAGGATACAAATTTATTTTATGTGGGAAAATTATTTTATAATTATTGATGGAGTTATGAATTATTACCTTATATTAATCCATATTAATGGGGGATGAAACCAAATTTCACTCTATGGGTTATTTATGTTGTGTTCAACGAGTTATTTCATGTAGAGCTTGTATTTATGGATGAATAATAGCTCGTGTACCATATCAACCTATATTTTATGGCATAAATGTTTATATATCAAGAGACATCTATATTTTGTGACATTTTAGTATTCTCATAAGTGTTGGAAAAAACAATTTTTTCATGATGGTGAGGTTTCTCTATCCTTATATTTTTCACACATTTATCTAGTACCTTGATGTTATACTAGTGTGGATCATGACTACAAAATAATATTTATACACTGCTTTTATTCATGTATTATGTTATTTTTTCCCTTATTCTATGAATCATATTTTTTTCATTTTATGGGTATGATTCTCTTATAAGTTGTCTCTATGCATTGATTTCACCCACGGAGACATCATATTTTCATTTATGATCATTAATTGTTATCATTTATGTTTACCCATTTCACGATATTATCTCACCCCCATACTTATTTTTCTACTTCCTTAGATTAAGAGGATTCCTATAATTTATGAGAGGACTATAAGGGATTCTTTTGAGGCTTAATTATTTAGAAATGTCCACAAGTATCATTAAATAATTTTTTCATATAGCTGATCCTCAAAGACACTAAACCATAGATTTCTTGTATTGTTTAACTATTTGTGAGATATAATGTCTAATTTATTTAAATTGTGTTAAATAAAAAAAAAATTATATTCATCATGTTTTTTATTAAATTATATGCATAAAATATTTGTTTCTCATAATTATGGGGTGTGTGAGTCTAGGGTGTATCGTTATTGTCCATGAAATTATTACTCCTTGTAATGAAAATTTTTTTAGAATTAAACTTTTTTAGAGACGGTTTCAGAACTCTATTATTAATTATATGATTATATTGATACCTTATTAAATATCATATATCATTCATAATTCTTGTGATGGTACATAATATTTATTAAATAGTCTTAGTTTCTCATATCATGAAATATTAGTACCCGAATATATATGTTGAGAAAATTATTTTTATAAACATTTCTAAAACACTTTGATTAAGATATAAAATTCTATAAATGTTTTGAGTATTTTTATATGATGATACATGACTGAAGAAATTATTCATAATATAAAAAAATAATCCTGAAATAACAATTATGAGAATACTTTGTGTCCTCCATACTAATAAATAAATTTTGATATTCCCAAGAAAATCTATATGGTTCCACCACTGAAGTCATATATATAATGATACTCTTCTTATGATGTAATTTATTCTATATTCATAAAAAATATTTTAATTTTTATTGAACTATTGTGGTAATTTTGAATCCATCAATAATTTTGTATTTTACCATCCATACAACATGTTATTTCCCTTAGGCATTTCACTCTCTAGTGTGTGGTCATTAAAAGAAAGACAATCAAAATTAACCAATTATTATATATAATTATTTTTCATAGTTCTGAAAAAGGGAAATAGTAAATATTATTGGTGACTTTATAATGTTAATAAAAACTATATAAATCATGTAAATAATGAATTTAAGGGTCATCAATGTAGTTAATAACTAATGATCCCCTCCAAACTCCTCGCATTTCCTCTATACTAGATGATTTATAGTTCACATAATGACATTAAATTTATAGTGGATGTATAACCCAATTGAAAAATATCTTATAAATTATTATTTTGGTAATTGTGACCCAATTCACCAAATAAATAATTGAAATTTCCAAATGATTAACCCATGTGTGATTCTTGATCACTTGGGGTTGGTGACTAGCACTTTTATTTCTAATTTTTAAATAGTATATTTATATTTATGGATGAAAACAATTTAGTACTTCAATAAATATTTTTATAAAAAAACAATTTATAAAATCATAAAATGTATAAAACAATGATATATCCCGCCCAAATGTTCACATTTAACATGTTAAAATAGATTCTATAAAAATAGTGGGAATTGTTAAATATTATTCAAGATCACTATCCATATCACTGGGTAAATCCCAACATTGACCAAATATTTCCATAAATAGCATAACCATCTCCTAATATATTTATGTACATATCGCTACATAAAAAATGGTCCATAAAATTTTTATCCCAAACGTTCTTCATATAATGAGTGTGAGAATATAAAAATTAGTTGGAAACAAACATGACTGTAAAAAATGAAATAAACTCAAGTTTATTTAATAGATCAATCAACATATTTAAATTGGAAGAAAAAATAATTTTAAAATATTAAATCATTTAATAATATAAGAAAAAAAATGTAATAAATTTTATTATATAACAACTAATAATGATATGATCAATACATGTTATTCCATTTTTTAGCATAAATAATTGAATATAGAATGATTATAATTATTCATCCCCTGTGACAGGAATGTTAAAAACTAGTAATAACTCAAACAAGCACACGTTTAAAACCACACATAAGATTAAATGTTTGAAAAATAAGTATGATCTCTATTAAATCATCCTCTTGGTGTATAAAAATATAAAGAAAAATAAGGAAATATTTCAACCCATTAGTAATAGTAGGTGAAATCGTATAATGTGTTAGGAATTATGAAAGAATCCCATACTAGTGTAATTTTGATTGTTTAGAATATAACCTAAGGGATTATCTTTTAATATCCATTATATGTGCTTTTATCAAACATAACTATATTAAATTTAAATTCTTATAAGATCCCATCATTTATAGTTATTTCCCTCTTATTGATTTTCAGTAAAACTCATTTTATTGGGGATTTCCAATGTATATTAACATTTTTTATTGAGTCTAATTCGTATATGAGGATTTTTTTAGGAAAATGAACATATATTTTGTGAGGTATGTTTTTTTGAATTATTGTAATCATGGTATAATGGTATCCAATGAGATTATGATGGTTTCTAATGAGTTTGTATAAAATTAGTTGTAGTTTGGACTTTTTTGAAGAAGATGGGATTAAATATATCTACAGGGCATTGACATGACATGTAAATTAGTTGTATGTCATGTAAACATCCCCAAGAATATTCCATGAAAGGCATAAAGGATGTTAACTAGTAAATATAATTAACTAAATTACACTCAGTAAATTTAAATTTCACAATGTGTAATATTTTAGGATGGTTCAAATCACATGAGGTGACTATAATATCATTGTAACTGAAAATAGAGAATACACATCCTAAAAGGGAGTTATAAACCATATATTTCCCTAGATACATGAGTTTAAATACAATATTTTTTTGTATTTAATTCTCATTCATATACATCCTCTCCTCTCACAATCATAGGTTATTTCAAAGAAATTCTATAGTTTCTTACTCCATTCCAGATTCCCTATTCCATTGATCAGTCTCAAGTTAATGAGTTTTCATAGGTTCTCTATCATGTCTTCCATTTTTATCCATTATAGTAGTGTAACATTTTACCTTTATAGAATCATGTGTTGTTCTTTTTATTTTGTAATTTATTTTCTATGTTTTGAAGATTTGTGTATTCATTCTTGATGGTGTTATAATTCGGAAGTCTTCTGTTTTCTCTAGTTAAAAGTTTGTTATCTAAAACCTAACCCTATGGTTTTTTTGATTGATATGTATAGGTAATAATGAAAATTGAATATAAATAACATGTTATTTAAAAAATTAAATGATGAATGGTGGTATATAATCAATCACATTATTCATTTTATTACATTAGACTCAATGGTGTAGTGACCTATCTTGTACTTACTCATTGGGTGAGTGAACCCCTTAATAATATTCAATTATGTATTGAATTAAAATGTGTATTGGATAAAATAATAATTAATTGAATGATTGAGATATAATCACTTCATAATTGGATTATCATTTAAATAAATTACTAGAACTAATCTTATATAAATGAATATATGTGGTGTTAATAGAAAAAACTTAGTTTGGTTAATTAAAATTTTTTTATTATGGTAGGATATTTAGATATTCATGCTATTATTAAATTGGTTTTGATTCATTCTGTAATGCATATGTAATGTTTTTGACCAAGACTTATTATGTAATACTTATATAGAGGTCTTGGGATGAATTATAAAATTCTTATATAGTGGTCTTGGCTCATTTTTATGTATACAATATTAAATGGAGTCATATAACAAGATGATGAAATGCTTATATAGTGGGCATGCACTAGATTTTGAAATGCTAATACCGAGGACTTTTCCTGGTAATGTGATTATGCAATGATTTATTGTGACGGTTGGAAAGGATTTTCTACATGATCAAAGATATTTTTACATGGTTTCAAAACAATTTGATTATTATATGTTATTATATTAACTAATTAATACACATGTTTATCAAATTATATAATACAATGACTATTGTAATGGTTTTTTTAGACACAGTGGTGTTGAAATACTGAGTTTTACTCATATCATATTCAGTTTTTCATTTTTTATCCAAGAATATTACATTGAAATCAGTTTGGAAACAAGAAAGAGATCTTGTATTTGATTATTTCAGGTTGCATGTGTTAGAATTTATAGACAGGATGGACAATCTTATCATGATGAGGGTCTATTTAGTTAATTTTTTTGTCTAGTTCTCTTATTTGGGTTAAATTAGTTTTTATTTAGATTCATTTCATCAAGTCATTACATGATTCATTATTACTTGTTTATTAGTTCCTCCCTTTATATCCCAACTATATGATGTAATAGTTATACTCCATCCATTACTATAATATTTATCTATATTCTTTATTTCTATTGTGTAGTAGCTTGGTACTAGGGGTATAGTTTCCCCACTATAAACATCACAATCATGCTACTAGTCTGCATCCTATGGCACATAGATTGGTGTTCTTGAATCCTGGTAACCAATTTTTTCCATTTTAGAGAGTGTCAGACCAAGCAATGTTACAACATTCATGCATATAATTAAAAAATTGAAAAAACATATCAAAGTTTAAAATATATATACTAATAATTGTGGTTTATACAATACATATTAGAAATTATAACGCTATATAAAATCATTCAAATGTTCGAAAATCATAACACAATGATAAAAATTACATAATAAAAAAGTGATAAATCTATTATTATTACTTTATATAGACCAGATAAATAGAAAATCATTAAAGGCTTAAATATAAAAGTTATTTTATAACTTTTCATTTATTTTTTGTATAATTTAATTTTATAAGAACATAAAAAAATATAGATTAATAAATGGTTAGTGATTTATTAATGATTTAACAAAATAAGGATTTTACCCATGAATATGTGTGAACTATTATAAACTAATGAAATAATGGATACCATCCAGGGTTTATTTCAATCATAACAGTAAACCATGGATGAGATCCTATATAAAGAACTAAATATTGAAAAAAATTTACATAAAAAGTCTATATATAGATAGATATTTATAATATTATTTTTTAACATAAATTATATATGACTGAAAACATTTAAATATGCGAAGACTTGATATTGAAGTTTTTTTCTTATTAAAATTGATATATTGAAAAATCATATATTTTAATTTATTTTTGAGAATATTATACTTCATATAAACAAATTCATATGTTGAATATGTATAAAATATTAAAACATCAAGTCTCATAAATTTTTTAAAAAATAAATATATGGGGTGTTTCAAAAAATTATGCATCTATTGTAAAAATAAGATATTATTAAAACAAATAGTTTTTAATGATGAAATTATTTTATCACACATTATTTTCCTATTTTAAACACAGAAATAATATAACCTCTTAAAAATTAATAATCATGAATTTATGATGTGTGATTCATGGAATCTATGTTGTAATATAGTAAACATTTTAATATTATGATTAAAGAATAAAAAATAGGATTCAATTAAATTTATTTCAAATTTACCACTAATAAAAAATTATAATAAACCATGTTATTAACTTCCATTTTTATTTTCATTATATTAGTATCAATATCAACAGTAATATGGTTATGTGAGGAGTTCATCCAATAAACAAAATATAATAATATACTTGTTAAAATTAATTTTTATCAAATTACTTAGTTCCTAAGTTAATATTCTCAAAATAGTTTCAATGTATGAAATGGTGGAAATATCATAAAACATTCTTGTAACATTATTTATGAAAATTATGTTTTAATAGTCATTTTTCAAGGAAAAATAATGATATTTATTGCTCATTTCCAATTAATTAAATTGTGAGGCCTTATCTAAGATACAATTTTGTAAATAAATAAAAAATATATTAATGATACATCTATATTAATAATCAATAGAATTTAATGAGGTAAATCAAATTCAATATGATATTAAAATAAATAAATTTTATACAATAATTAATGAAAATAATAAATCCATTATTCAAAAACGTAATGATAAATTTACATTAGAAATTAGTAATTTAATGATTTACATTCATACACAAGATGGTTATGTTTGTGGAGTATTTTAAAATATAAATTAGGTATTTTTTGAATAAATATTTATATCATCTAAATGTAAGAATAATTATGTTCATTTCCATTAACAAACAATACAGATGTGGAATCTATAGAATGTTCAAACTATTTACAAATCATTTTTAGTGAAGCTTCCATTCAGTTGGCCTGGAGAATTCCTCCTACACACTTCAAAGTTACAGAAGAAACCCCATATAATCACTATTCAACATCTTTTACAATTAATAATTAATAAATAAGGATTTAAATTCACCATATTTAAAACCTAATCAAGACCAAGTGCAAACTATGGAGTGATACCATAATAATTATACTAGACTATTAATATATGGATTCTTTAACTGAAATAAAACTTAAGAGGCGTAAATTGTTTTATTGAGTAATGATTACCATAAAATTTTAAATTCACATCATGTTTCATGAGAAAGATAAAAATCCAACCAATAATGCACTCATAGTGAACTATATTAACCGATAAAAGAGAGAAACAAGATAGATAAATATATTTCATTAGTTAATTGGGGAAAAAACTGACCAAGGAACCTATATACATTGATGAAAATCTAAGAATATAAGAGATTGTTTTAGGAGAGAGATGAATCAGATCTTAATATCATTTTTTTAGAAAACCCTTTTACGAAGCCCCATGAATCAAGGTGCATGATGAAAAAAGAACATAGTCCTATAGTGTACCTATTAGTTGTCCAAAAATTACCCAACGGTCCAGTAAAGACAAAAAAATTATTTCATAGGGTATTTGGGTACCTATTTCCCCATGATGGGTATATGTTTCCCATTATATATTATGACTGCATGTGGTTATACATTATAGCCTCATTAACCAAAGAAGATTCCAATATATGTCAAATATTATTCAGAAACCATGTATTGTAATAGTACATATTTTTTATGATCTTCTCATGGAGATTTACAGGAATTTAGTTGTCTTGAGAGGATGTATCAATTGGGTTATGTAGTGATAGGTGACATTTTGGAATTGTGTACTTTAAAAATCGAATAGTGGGAGACATAATAATAAATATTTTAGGGATACAACTATAGATAGATGGTTTTTTTTTATTTTTAAAAACCATGGGTGAAAATATATTTTCCATTCATGACTATAAAATCCATAGAGGATATGTTAGGCATAAAAGAACTAATTTTATATTTTTGGGTTTCATAAAGATTATTTTTAAATCCATTTGTAAAATTTTGAGATGAATAATAAAAAATTTGAAGGATATGAAGTCATAGGGATTAAAAAGATACCCATATTAATAGATAGTCATAATCTATGATATCATGTATAGCATACCATATTATATCACACATGGAGCCCATGTTTATCAATCAATAGATAATACCATTTGTTTGGTATAGTTCCCATGGGTTTTCCTTTGGTGAAATGAGGAATGATGGATTAATAATTTTTAAGAGTTTTAACAATTACAATCCACATACAAGGTGTTTATTTGTAATTATCGTGTTCTTATAGAAATTATTTAAATTTAAATATAGGTTCTTTAATGTCAGGGAGATTCTTCATGTGATTTATAGTTGATATTTTTACCATTATAGTGTATATTAAAATCTCATGGTGTCTTTCATACCAATTTTAAAAATTATTGAGATTGACCCTAAGAAGAGGAGACAAATTATATTTTAAATATATGAGATATTTTATCACTCTATTATCAAGGATATCAGTACTATGTTAAAACAATCTATATAAAGTTCAAGTCCTATTAGGTTTCTTCAAAGAGTAGTTGTCACGTATTTATTGGGAGATATTTTTATACCATAATATTTATATATACTTGACATCAGGAACACCATGGTGGATTAAGGATATTTATATTTAGGATTTAAATATTTTTATTACTGATTATTCACCTATATTAACCCATGGTTCATCTATACTCCACTATATACTTTTTTTCTGTTGAACACATTCTTTCCAAAGGATATAGTAGTGAGGTTTCATCCAACTGTCACCATTTTTTGAGTTTAGTTTAATGGTTGATCATTGTTTTCTGATCTTCAGTTAGTTCCCATGTGTTTTTACATGGTTTATCCCTATAAATTCAAATATTTTTTACTATTACTTAATAAATCTGTCAATATATGGGATTGTAAATTACAACAATTATATTTTTAAATTTTTTTTATATAACATGTTTTTGTTTTTATTTAGTGAATGGTAATGATTAATCAAAATAATAAAATAAATAATACTATATAAAATTTAATTTAATAGTGTGCATCATATATTCAATATATGTTTTGATGTTAATTCAAGTGTTTGTTGGGTATTTTATTATTCTGAAGAAAGTGTTTCATGATTATGTAACCTATGATAGTTATTGAGTTTAAACTACTCAAATAGCCACTCATTAAAAGACTATTTTTAATATATAGACACAATATTGTTTTTTAAATATGATGATGTAGTATTTTTTTCTGTTCATAATATATTCATATAATTATAATAATTATAAGTCACTTTTTATGAATTTTTCAATTGCTTTTCTATTATTGACTTTTATTTACATTGAGTCCCTTGATGTTGTCGGAATAGTCATGTGATGAATTATTTTAAGGGGTAAGAACAAATATGTTTTTTCATGTTCTATATGTGGATGTGGTGGTGTGTCAATTGTAATTATAGTACATATGGTTATATTGAATGGATATGGTTTTATCATATATTGTGATTAGGCTTTGGTAGTGGTTGTTTACATATTTTGGATATTTTTTTATAGGTAATCGGTGGTATAGATGATGTTTTTCATAATGGAATATATCAATAGGTAATGGATTAAATATTATATATAGTTTTTTAAAACGAAATATAAATAATAGATATTAATGACTAATAGAAATGTTAAATGTGTTTGAGGGATAATGAATTTATAAATATCAAATAATTATGTGAATGGTATAATGAATGTAAGGAGGATGGTAAATTGTAAATATATAAATGGTTTAACAATGATATTAATTATAAAATATTGTTATAATTTTATCTTTAACATTTGATGATGTGGTAATTGGTTGCGTTATAGAAATGTACACAGTTTTTACTGAATAATGTTTCTTATTTAATGATTGTTATTGGAAATTGTGGTTATTTTTTAATTAAACCCCTTTGTAGGTCTTCTGTGTGTATATATTTATATAATATATTATCATTTGTCTTCAAAAATAAAACACTTATATAATATAACATTTTTTAAGCATAAATTATTTTGGGGATTGGGGGTTTCTCAAACATCAGGTATAATATGAAAAATGATGGATCAATACATCCTCTTCTTATCTCCTCCGTTCTTACATAGTATCACTTGTGATTTACTTTTTTTTATTTCAAAGGATTTTATTTCCATATTTTGGAGTGTTAATGATATGTTTTAATAGTTAAGAAATTTTAGAAAACATTATTAGTATCATTTGTTGATATTCCAAGGGATTTGAATCCTGGTGAGGGCCATGAATGGTTTGATTAGTGAATTGTGATGACATTTTTACTATTCCTATCAACCTTATATGGTGAAGTTTCAGTTTGTGTATATAGAAAAGTGGTAGTTTTGTGTTATGTGGTATGATGTTGCATTAATTATGTGGTGATGATGATGAGGATGAGGTTATCATTATGAAATAGGATATTGATATGTGGTTATTCATAATGGTTGGAATCATAGGAAGTATTCCATTATGTAATAATGGAGAATATAATTTTTTTAATGGGTTTCTTTGTGCCTTATTTTAATATCATTTTATAACATACCATTATACATTGATATATTATTGGGGTAATAAGACATGATGAGGTCATGTGATAGTTTCACTGGGTAATTGCATATTGGTTTAACTATTTATTAACATATTCATTTTTTTATTATTATATATTTTTATGAGAATAATTAATGGGGATCTGACAAATTATTCATCCCTTATCACTATATTGATAAATTTCATTTTCCAATTTTCTATAATATATTTAGTGACTCGACATGATGTTACTTTCCTTAAAATCAAAGTATAAGTTGCACTGCATTCCTATAGATTACCCTTTTTGTATTTTTGTGGAATTTTTTTTTGTAAGAAAATACATTAAATATGAGAAATCAGTTATTTTTTAATCAATGTAATGGGTTTTTCTAATTATTTAATTAGGATTGTGATAGTAATTCCACCAATTTTTTTATAAGATAAATACTAGTCACCATCATGTACCCTATTTTATGTTCAATTTGGGGGGACACTCTTTAAATTAGTGTTATCTAGGGAGGGAATCATGGTGTGCGTATCAAATGACATCATTAAACATCATGATCAAATACTTGATTCCAATTCAAATTCTAAAATAAGAAAAACTGCATTCATATTGTCACCAAAAAAACTCAACCATCCTTTAACAATTCAACCTCTTAGACACCCCAACAATTAAAAAATGATTTAATAAGAAAAAGATTGTTACAACATCAAAAAAATATTACTTATAAACTTTTATATGTCTGAATTTTCAACTTTAAAATGGATAATTACCCTTAAGTATCCAAGATACCAACTGGTATATACTACCAGAATCACACCATAATAGAGACCATAAATTAAAAAATCATGGCCATATCATCTTTTCATGACCCAAAACAAATCTAAGAACATATACTAATTTAGTTAACTCTCTTATGATTTATAAATCCACAAACCACTATAGATTAATGAAATAACGAAATTTGAATTATTTATATGGAATTAAAAAAATTATTATACAACAATTCCTTCAAATTACCAAAAATTATTCTATTGAAATTTTCAAAAAACCAAATGAAATAATTTAACTACGATTATATGTCATAATTGAATTTTTTATTTTAATAAATTAAAAATGTAATAAAAATACAACCTTCTATCAAAATTACATAATATTGGGTTATATTTATCATCCACATTCTTTAGTCTCCAAAATATATATTCATTACAAAACTATTTTATAAATTTATATTTGAAATTCATTTTATAGTGTGTCTTGCAAAGATATAAAAAAATAATTATTTATTATAATTTTAATAATTAAAGACACATTTAAATTTTTTAAAAATTCCCTCCTTCAACTATATATGAATGTTATATTATGTAACTACAACCCATTATGTCATTTGACAAACAAAAAGTAGTTTTCACATTCTATTCTGTGGAAAACTATTCCTTTTAAGATGAAAAATGTATATATGATCAACAATATATACATACATTTTTAGTTTTATCATGATTAGAATTATGATTTTTTTAATTAATTGTAACAACTATTATGAATGAGTTTAAGGTATTCATTAGTAGATAATATCACATTGAATAAAAATAAGATACCCTGGGGGAGTATGGGAACAATATAACTAATGCTAATGACTAAAATGGCAATAGTAAATGATAAATGATATATAAAGTTATGTCACACAATATTACTACTAACTTTGTAATAGTATATAAAAATATAGTAAAATAAAATGTTATTACACAAAGTATACACTAAAAAATGAAGTTAAAAACATGTAATGAGGATATAAATCCCAAAAAATATGAAAATAAAAATGGGCTTCCATATCCATAAACTACTAATATTCATCCTCATGATTACCATGGTTAATTATATCACCATTAATAATTTATATATGATAAAATAGTATATTATATTATTTTCCAATACATAATTAATGTTTGATAATGATTTATTCATATAATATGTACTCTAATGCCCAAATTTAATTATAAAGGATATGAATCATAAACTCAGGATTGATTTGGATCTTAGTGAGTCAATATAGAGTTTCCATATTCTTATTTATCCATGGATGGATTATGAAAACTAATACCTTACCCACATTTGTGTTTCCATTATATAAACCATAATTTCACTATATTCTTGATAATACACCATAATATTGTTTGTGTGGCCTCTTAAAATATTATCTCTCCAGACTACACTATCCATGGTCTATATTATATATAACATCATCAATCCCAACAACTATATTTGGGTAAGTATATTATTTCCCTAATATTGTACTACTTTATAGGTATTTTTACACAATTATCCCAAATGACACTGAACCATGCCACTACAACAACCCAAGGGTGTTCTTCTATCGCCTTGGGTTTCTCACCAATTCAACGATTTTAAATTAATTATACTTTGAAATTGCTTCCAACTATAAAATGGAGAAAAAATATTTTTTGTTACTATTAATATATAACATCCTACATAAATTATTCAAACTATCACAATATAAAAAAATAAGAACCAAATTAAAATTTATAAAATATCAACTATTCTAGTACAATATTCAGAATGAAGTGACTAACACTTTCCATAATCGCAAACTCCATAACCAAGTAATGTTTGAAAAACCTTGACAATCTCCATGTATAGTATTTACATTCTTAACCACCAACAAGTTCATGTATATATTTAAACTATTGATCAAAAAATATCTTGTACATTATGGATCACATATAAGGAGTGACCTTATAATACACTCTATGAAACCAAGAGGATAACCAAATATCAGGAAAACAATTTGGTTTAAGTGTAAGATTATTTTATTCATTTTTATATGTATTAAAAAATATAAAAAAATTAATTAATAAAATAATAAAATAATGAAAAATAATATAATGTTCTCTCATGCATATCTCACTAAATCGGTAGGTTATATATCTGATATACTAACTTCTAACTAGGAGACTAATATTTGAGATGATATCATAGATCAATCCCTTAGGTATGTAAGTATGAAAACATTTAGTATATCACAAATTGGAATGTATTCACTCATATATATTATAAGTTCTAGGAAAAAATATTCATTATCCAGGAGTCCCACAACTATGGTATATAATCACACCTAGTATGTTGGGGAGATCTTGTAGCACATCTATAGTAATAAGAGAATGGTTATAATTATTCAAGGAATCATGATTCCATTCCACACGAATATAATATATATCTAGAAAATAATCCCCTAATATTTGTTATCAATAAAAAAACACCTTATTTTTTACAAATCAAAATTATATCTCCACATACATGCTCGGTTTTTAAAATAACAATAATTATTATCATGTAGATAAAAAATCATAAAAATAGAATTGTAATTAAATAGTACATAAACACTCATGAAAAAGAAACATTCATTATTATTTTTAATTATTTTCTCATGGTAAGAAAAAAAATGTGTGAGAAAATCATTACCATTACAATTCATATGCCGAAAAATAAAAAAATTATCAAATCAAACAATTAATAAAATAATAAATTTAATTTAACTTTATATTACTCGAAAGTCACATTATGATAACATCGCAATATTAAGTTAATAGTAATTTGTGGATTACTAATTCTCTATCTAAATGATGTTTTTCCTATTTCATGATTTTTAATAATTTTACAGTTTTAATTACATAATAAGTTTCCATCGATTAAAGTGGATATTGGTAAACTATATTATTATTTTTATGAAATCAGTTGTTCATGCTTTGTTTATCATCCTTTTTCGGTTTATTAGGGTGATTATTTTGATGTAGATCATTTTCTTGCGAAAATAAACAAATTTCTTGGAATGTATGTTTATTTAATTTAATAGATCCCTAATATAAATTTTTGAATTGATTTGATAGTATATCCACAATTTTGGAGAATTTAATGGTTGGTTTTGAATTTACCTGTGGAGAACTTGCATGTTTGATTTCTAATATAAAATTACACAAATTGTAATGGGATTTCCCTTAATATAATGGTTGTCATACAACTGATTTTAATCTAGTTTAGGGTGTGTAGATAAACAATAGTGTATGTGGACTTCATGTTAGGTAATGGTTAAAACTTGGATTTTATAAGAAAAGGACACATTTCAAAATTATTTTAAACTAAATTGAATTGTCATCATGTTAAAGGATTACACTCCATTTAATCCTTGAGTCATGAATTCTTAGAGAATTGAGTGAGAAATGTTTCTTCCCTTCTTCCTATAATATCAATCTCTTGACCTAGAGCTCACCCAAGGATTTTTGGATATCACCACTCTTTCTATATTGTTCGTTCGACGGTTGACCATTAGTGATATTTTAGTGCACCTTTATGGGTAAGCATTACTTTTGGTTCCTCTTTGGGTTAGGTTGTAAGAGAGGTTTTGGTTAATTTTTTTTGTTCTGAATTTTGATCAGATAGTGTTTTATATCATTCCATTATTGTTTCATAACATGAATTGTCTTCCAAACATTGATCTTGTGGTTTCCAATCGCTACTATCGAATGTAGATATGTTTTTAAAGTTTTGATTTAGAATTTATTATATAGTTGGTTAATTTTATGGCTTTATCATTTATTTTGATAAGTTACTTTATGTTTTTCATTTAACAGATGTGTTTTTTGGTTTGAAATTATTTCTATTAAATATATATATTTGTAAATGATTTTCATTTATAACATTTTTTATTTATAAATTGGTATTTCAAATGTAAAATAATTTTTTCATAGATTTGAATTTATTTATAAATTTTGATCTTGGTTTTGAAATATATATTTTATAATATTCGCACATTGGGAACCATTGGTGTATCCAAAAATCGAAATAGGAAACTGTTGTGTGTGTAGAACCACAAGTGGTTGTTTTATTGATATCTACAGACTATGATATGAATCTATGTCAGTTGTAAAAAATTATTTACCTCATTTGTGTCTTTTTTATTTATAGTAAGTATTTTACATATTATAGATCCCAAATTATAGAGTTCATAGTAAATTATTCATTTTAATAAGATGATTATTTTATTTTAGATTTGTTCTCATTATTGTTTATATGAGGTTGTATAACATGGAATTACTTAATAAAATTTCATGGATATGTGTTTAATGGAATTCCATGGATGCATGGATATGATATCAGGTTTTATCACTTATATATGTCTCATTCTTAGTTTTTTAGTTTCAATTTATTTTGTAATAACCAAAGTAAAAATGTTTTTGAAATAGATTTGACTTTTGAAAAATCTTGGTAAAATAATTTAATGATTTTAAAAGCTGTAACTATTGAATTGTTGAGATTAAAACCAATAAAGACTCATTGGTGGAATATAACATGGATTTTCTCTTACACACTACTATATCCATTATGTGGATGTATAATTTTTATTATAGGATCCAGGTAATGGGAAGGGAATATTGTAACATCCTGTCCTTTGCATTCATCTTTGACATCATAAATGGGTGGTTTGGACATGAATTTTGGTAACATGGATACATCTCATATTTTTTTGTGCAAGTTTTATGGTCCTTTATTGAATTTTTGTGGTTGAATATCTTTTATTATTATTTATTATCTAGTTTCATGCCATTTTTTTATATATTAAATATTTATTTTGAGTTGTATTTGTTATAACTCATCAAGGGATTTTTTTCTCAGGTGTATGGTTTGATTGACATGGGGTGGCATGTAAAAAATGTTAATATAGAAAAAGAATAAACTAAAGTTTTTTAACACTATATGAGTTTGGTTATGAATTCTGTGTATATATGAGATAGTGAAATCAGAATTCACATATTATGTGCATAAAATGGTCCTAGCTAGGCCATTACCAAATATTGATTCTGAGTTATTGTGGGTGGATAGGGACCTTTACCAAGTTTAATAATTAGATTCTGGGTTCATTTGAATGATATATATTGGAATATTAATTAAACTATAATATTACTTTTTATGTAATGTATACAATTTGTAAAATTCATAATTTATTATAATTATTATTATTTAAAAATAATGGTTTAAATTATGAAAGTATTCCTAAGATTGTAGAGTTTTATCATGATATTACTTGTTATTGTGTTTTTTTATATATTTCCTCTAAGAATATATCCTCTAAATATGAGATAAAAATATGTGTGACAGGTTAGGTCAACTTGGAATCTAGTGTACATTTATTTGGTAGAACCGGAAATCTGTACAATTCATATTATTGGTCAAGTGGGTGTCCATAATATTAGATGTGTTTTGGATAATGAATTTTAATTACTAATCATGGTCCAGCTATTATATATTGTGAATGTAGACCAGATGAATTTTAGGAGTTTCATGAGATAATTTGGAGGATCAAAAATTTAATTAATAATCTTGGGGACTCTAATGTGGTATTTCCCATGTACAAGATCAAGGGACCTAGAATGAGACAGTGATACTCTATTTTGAATGATACGTTACATAACGATATTACATGGAATTAATTCAATAAAATATATGATGAGAAATTTTATCCTAAGACGCTATGTGATAAAAATTCCTTGGTGTTTCAAACCTTGGTGAAGAGGTTGTGTGCCATTCTGGTCTATTTTACCCATTTTTCTGAGATGGTGCATCTCTCATTGGATCTTGTCAATAATTAGTACCTAAAGGCTAACAGGATTGATTAGGAATTTTAATTGGATATCTGGTTGATGTTGATTATAAATTTCCCTATTTCTTTTGAGGATGTAGATGACAAAGAACTTATGGTTGTGGTAGATATATGTAAAAAGGATTTTTTGGGTGAAGCTTCAATTGGTGTAGCTATTATCCAAGGTGTATCATCTGGAATGAAAAGGATAATAAAAGGTTAATAGTTTTCATCAAGAATGAATTTAGGGCCTTCATCGGGATAGTATTTTATTTTTTTCAATCATTTTTGGTGGCCCAATCGAACAAAGTAGAAATGTACATGGGAACCCAATACATTTCATCTTTATGGATTCTCTCGGTATCTGAATTTTTTTTGTGACGGGGTTTCCAAGTGTAGTAATGCAAGATTTAAGTTTATGAATGGTTGTATGGTTCATGGAGTTTATTTAGTTGGTGTAGAATCTTATCCTCATGATAAGGGGTATGTTTATGTGGCTATGAATGCTCAGGTACGATTTGAAACTAAACACCTTTGTGCAATGAATTATACACCAAAGAAATATAAATGTAACACCCATATGTTTTTATGAAATATTTTCTTTAAAGAATTTTAATTTTTCAATAGCTTTCATTGCATGAAATTTTGACTATAAACAAACCATGAGACGCCCTTGGTATAAAATGACAATTATATCCTATATGTTAAGTCTGCGGTAATAAATATAACTAACATATAAAAATTTATAGTGAATCCATTTCCTAGAAATTATTTATGAAAAATAAAACCAATTAAATATAATGTAAATATTTTTATTTTAGCATTAATAAATTAAATGAATTAAAATTATTTAGTGAAATTAATGAAATATATATGTAATATATTTAATAAAATTTATTTTATATTTTTCCAATAGATATTTTAGTCATAGGGTATGAATAAACCTTATTGGCTATTTAAAATCCTTTATTTATTCAAAAAATATTATTTTTATGCCTTCTAATACAGAACCCATTTAAAATTAAAATTTTGAAAAAATAATTAATTTCTTATCTATACATAAGCATTTTATTTGGAATGTGGATATAAAAATTTACTTTTAATGATTTTTTGTTTTTTTTATAACATTCATGTTTTGATGAATAATAATATTATAAAAATTCTAATTGCAAATGTAAAGACCCGGGAATTTCAAGGAAAAATTTTTTTGTTAATTTTCTTTGGAATTTTACAAGAGTGCAGTTTCAGACGGCACCTGATTCCGAGGTCCGGTGGGCCCGGAATCATCAACCGAAGTTCGGCTCGGGTACGTTCAGTAAACGAACGAGCGGGAATTTCTAACTTATGAACCGGTGCCCGGAATCAAATTCCGAGGGCACCGTTGGAACCGTAGCGCCGGTATTTGCTTAGGAACACCTGTTCCAGAGGTGCGTTCTGACGAGGGGTGATGATAAAAATTGTGGAAGATTAATTAATAATTTATCTACAATTTTTATTTTACACTAAGTGTTTTATCCATTGGGTGGAAGTTGGGTAACTCCCAACTTCCCTTTAGAGGTTATGAGGGTGGTGGGCCCACACGAACCCCACCCCCTCATATTCTCTAAACCCCCTTATCTTCCCCCCTTTAAACTCACTTAATTAATGTTATAACTCATGGTTTTTAATTGAGGAGTTATCTAACGTTATTGAAATTCAATCTATTGAATTTCAAAAGACTTAAGTTGTGTTGTGTTAAGTTTTAAGGTCATGCTTTAATTTTAATAAACTTAAGTTATAACTTAAGTTTTAATTGTGGGGAATTAAATGAAGAGGTTTGAATTTCAAACCTTTGAAATTCCAAACCCTTCTATTTAATTCAGTTTTTAGTTTCCTTTGCGGGTTTGCGTTTGCTGTGCGGAGAGGAAAAGAGGGAGGCTTCTTGTGAGTTCTTCCTCCACGACGAAGAACGCGGCGTCCTTCTTCCACGACGTCGGACTGCAACGTGTTGGATTTCCTCCACGACGCCGCAACGCATCCTCTCCGCGACATGCTTTCCGCGGCGAACCTACGTCCGACGCCGCAACGCACTTTCCGCGACGTGCCTCTCGCGGCGAACCCACGTCCGTCTACCGCGACGCCATAACCGCGATGCCGACGACGTCTTCTTCCGTGACGACCGACCTCCGCGACGCTCGTCCTTCGCGGATCGTTGACGAGCTCCGCGAGCTTCCTTCGACGTAGGGGTTTTATTCTGTGCTCTTGAATAACCTTTATTCAATTCTACTTTGATTTTAAATAACCGACTGCTATCGGATTAACGGAAGGAGGCCGGACCGCACAAACACGGCTGACCTCCTTCCATGTGCTTGAAATCATTGTGCTTTGGTGCGGGATAACACAGTGCCGTTGCACCGCAAGAAAATGTCGAGGACCGCAGCCGGAGTGAGTCGCGGCGGTGGCACGCGACGCCATCGCGCCGCGCCAGAGAAATGAACCAGTGAATGACAGTGGTCGGAGCGGCCTACGGCAGAGGTGCGACGAGTCGGACAAGGCCGCGGCCATCAGACGTGGAAAGCGGCAAAGACTCTGCGGAGGAGCCGCGGCCCTACGGCCGCGGCGGAGCAGCCAGAGGTGGCCGGCCTCGCCGGCCGCCGGAGAACAGAAGAGCCGCGGCCCTTTCTGCGGCAGAGAAGAAGGGGGCGGTCGGCTGTGTCGGCCGCCGGTTTGCTCGGAGGCGGGACCCGCAGGTCCCGCGGGTGGACAAACGGCCGGCTTCAATGCCGGCCGTGCATTGATTTCCGGGGGTTTGAAACCCCCGGCAGCCGAGGAACGGGCCCCCCTCACGTGGGGGGCGTTGATTGAAGTCACGGGGGGGCGGCGCCCCCCGTTTCGCGCGAAACCACGCGCTCGGCCAAGCTGGCCGAGCGGTTCGGAGCGGCCGGGCCGCGCGACCGGCCGGGCCGGGTCGCGCAGGCCGGGCCGGACCGCCCGGTCGGGCCGGGCCGAGCCAACCGGGCCGGGCCACGCTGAACCGGGCCGGACCCGGACCTGGTTCGGGCCGACCCGGATCGGACCGGTTCAGGGGGGTACTGGGCCGGGCCGGGCCGGGCCTAGACCTCCCGTTTTCGGACCTTTTTAGTCAAAAGCTCATAACTTGAGCTGTAGACCTCCGAATGACGAACCGTCTACGGCTACGCGATCCTTGAATCGAGACGGTCGTTTCGGTATATCGCACTCAAAGTTTCGGATTACTTTGAGTTCGGCAGGGTTGGTTCGTACACGAAACCAACCGGGCCCTCGGAGCGGAAACGCTCGTATCTTGAGCTACGGACGTCCGAATGGCGTGCCGTTAGTTCTGATAAGTTCCTCTTAGTGAGACGAATCTTTTGATATACTCCGCCCGAGGTTTGGGTGCCGACGGAGTACGGCCGGGTTGGTTCGTTCACGAAACCAACCGGGCCCTCGGAGCGGAAACGCTCATATCTTGAGTTCCGGACGTCCGATTGACGTGCCGTCGACTTTGATGGAATCCTCTAAGTGGGACGGAACTTTTGACATACTCCGCCCGAGTTTTGGATACAGTTGAGATATGGCCGGGTTTGGTTCACTCACGAAACCAACCGGGCCCCCGGGACGAAAAGGCTAATAACTCACAGACCGGGCGTCCGATTGA
Source organism: Viscum album (assembly GCA_963277665.1). Taxonomy (NCBI): domain Eukaryota; kingdom Viridiplantae; phylum Streptophyta; class Magnoliopsida; order Santalales; family Viscaceae; genus Viscum; species Viscum album. The sequence continues at coordinate 89,494,771 of OY728127.1, read as the reverse complement.
CGCGCCGTCTGTTGCGTTGAGACTCCTTTGACGAAGCGGACGTATGTGGCACTTCTTCATTGGACTTTGAGATACTTGGAGTATCGACCAGTAGCTCGTGGAGTGGACCCTCCCGGAGACGAGCGGGCGGGGGAGCGCTTGGGTGTAGCGGCGGACCCGTGGTACTTGACAGTGGTGGTGCGCTTGGATGCAGCAGCAGACCCTTGGCGGTGGAGCGCTTGGTTGTAGCGGCGGACCCATGATACTCTACGGAGTGTGTGCGCTTGGTTGTAGCGACAGACCTGCGACGGTGGAGACGTGCGTGCGGAGTACGGAGACCTTGTAGCCGACTGAGACCTGACGACTGCTTGACCGACTCGACTTGGAGTGAGTCGACTAGCCCAGTGGACGGAGCGCCCAGTAGTTGGCAGCAGACCCACAGCGGACGGAGCGCCTGGTAGTTGACAGCAAACCCGCGGTACTCGACAGGAGGAGTACCTCAGTAGGCTATTTGGGTGAGCGCCCGGTATTTGGCGACAGACCCTCAGCGGACGGAGCGCCCGGTAGTTGGCCGCAAACCCGCAGTACTCGACAAGAGGAGTACCTCAGCAGTCTTAGGTTAGTGAGTAGTACCTCGGAGTCGTGACAGGACCACTGTACACTCTAGAGATGGAGCTCTTCAGTAGTTACAGTTTCGATAATAAAAATCCTGGTTTGAGCTGAGTCAATGATCTTTGTGTTTCCTCATGATTGAGATGGGTCACTTGATAACTTAGATATATGTATGGGCATATACCTGGGTAATGGTTATCCGTTGATTTCATAAACTTGTTATAAACTGTGTGGACTTATACTGTTATCCTGTGTGGATTTACTGTTTACACTTCTTTGTGGATTGGTTTGTTCTTGGGCTCGGTGTTGGAGCCGAACGGAAATTGGTGACATAGGTATATGTATGGGCATATACCTAATCAATATTGGATGTTACTTCGTGATTGTATCCTTCATATGGTTTATCCTTTGTGGATTTAGGGAGACCTTCGAGGGTCTCGGGGTCCCTACTGAGTATCTTATACTCACCCCTGCACGGGCTATGCCCGCACTTCGTTGTGTTGGTTGCAGACGACGGACAGCGCTGACTGCGGTTGAGGCTTACGGAGTAGGTCGGTACCCGGAGGAGGACCACTGAGCGGGACGTGCTCGGAGCGGACGGTTGGACCCGAGGAGTTGTGGAGCTATCTATACCTACCCCTCAGGTAGGATCCGTGGTGGACGATCCAGGAGCTGAGCCATCTGTACCTACCCTTCAGGTAGGAATCGAGGAGGACGTCCCAGGAGCCGCTTGTACTTTCAGTTGCTGTTTTCCCTTTCGAGTTGTACTTTACTTTACAGTTAGGCTTGTATTTCCGGCCCCTTTACTTCAGCACAGTTGTTCTATTTTTGTGTACTGCTTTACTTCCGTTTGTTACTCTGAGGTGCTTGTTTACTTTATTAAGGCAATGCCTTCCCTTTTTACTGGGATTTTACGCCTTGGTGCTAGTCGCCAGCCCCTGGCCTATGTAAGGCGGGCTTGGGGTAGTCACGGCACGGGCCCCGAGGGCGGGTCGTGACAAATTGGTATCAGAGGGGTCGGTTCTACCGCAGACTCTGATCTTTCTTCTATGTGAAGCAATAGTGTTTAGTGTATTGAGTGTGGTTATCAGTCCAGGGAGTCCAGTGTTGGTGCGGCGGCCGACGTATCCGTACACCAGGACCCTGACTTCTGATTTCCGACTTAATGCACGAAAACACTGATTGCGTGTGTGTTTCCCAAAAGGTTTAAAGTCAGCTCAAACCAGGTCAACTCACCAGGTATAAATCGTTGACCGTGACACATCTGTTCAGGATTTCACCATGCAGATAGTTAGCTGGAGTTCCGAGAGAGTTCTCGATGATGGCCCACCGAGCAGCGAGACTCCGGTGCAGGGCCCTTTTACAGTGTTGGAACCTTCGGGTGGTGTACCAGCAGCACCACCACCCGTTAGGCAGAGGATTCCACTAGCTGACGGTGCACGCTAGCAAAGCGCGATGCACGAGTTCCAGCAGTAGAGGCCTCTGAGGATACAAGGCGAGACAGATTTCCCAGGCAGCAGTGGACTGGATGGAGGTGATTGCTAGAGTTATACGCCTAGCTTGGATACTAGTAGAGCGGATGATGATCTTAGCTCCTGGTGTTTCCAGTGAGTGACCATGAGGTTGGTCCTTATAGTAATAAGGCTTCGGTACGCGAACTGATACCTGGGATAGTACCTACGGGTAGTGCGCCAGCTATGTCACTACCTGTTGGTCAGCAGACACTACCGGCGGTACCGGTAGCAGAGACTCACAGGCTTAGTGCCTTACATATGTTTTAGCACCAGATATCCCTCAAGTTTCGAGGTGAGCCTGACTCGTAGGCGGCTGAGGACTAGCTTGAGGAGGTGGTTGTGAGTTTTCTGGAGCTAATACAGCTTCGACAGTACGACATGTCGGAAGCAGAGTACTCAACGTGGCTTACCAATCAATCTTGGTACTCGTTGGTTACGTTGTGATCAATTCTTTAGACTCGAACTTCTGAGCGAAGTGTGTCTAAAGGACATCCGAACCATTACTTTTCCTCTATGCATTCCTACCTATGCTAGGATGCTAGAGAGAACCTTTGTGGTTGTGAACGTTAGCAGTGAAAGGCAGGAAACTAGTGCCAGTCTCAGAGACTCGGGCGTGTAAAATGTTTCAGGAGGAGGAAGTGCTAAGGACAGATGAATCTGCAGGGTAGCAGACGTGGAAGCGGAGCTTGTAGAGCAGCATGTGGTGGTGTACATTTCGACATGTTACGACCACCCGACTTAGTAGTTCCCGCCAGGCTCAGGGAGCAGGAGGGATGGGGAGGGGAGTAGCTGCATTGTGGTCAAGGAGTGTGACCCAGGAGCTCTAAGAATGATTCGGGGTACGAATTATGTCTACTACGAGCTGCCATATCTATAGACATAGGAACCAATCATTCTACCCTTCCACGAATCATGTCCCAGACCTAGAGGTTCCGGGTAAGCCGTAGACTTGACCCTCACGTCTGGAGATACCTTTGGGAGGAGACTCGATAATCACACTTACGCCGACGGTGTGATTTGACCTCGAGGCGAGAGTTTCGGTTGGAATCTCTTGGTGGCAGCGTAGAGGCCTTACGACGTTGATCTGGGTATGGTTTTGATTCACAAATCATATTCTGGTTGACTGTTTTAGGCAAACGTCAGAATGGGTTTTCCTTGGTCGGCGAAAAGGAAACCCTGGGCAGCACATGTTAAACTCAGGCATAAGAGGGTGTGACCGATCACTCTTGAGTTGGTCAACCCTACCCTTGTGGCAGCAGGAGTTTTGAGTTTCAGTTCTAACCTAAAAAGGGAAACCTCTTGAGTTCGAGGGTGACGAACACGTTCTTATACGGTCTCACCCCGATGAGGTTTCGTAGAGGTGGCCGAGGCGGCATGTTACCTCCGATGTTCGATGGACCTTTTGATCTTCAGCAGGGTAGGCGAGAAGGTTTACCGCTTGACCCTACCACCTCAGTCGCACCGGGTGCATAATGTCCACCACGTGTCTCAGCTGTGGAGATACGTGTATGTTTCTTCACACGTCATCGACCTCGGGGAGTTGGACGTCGATGACAGGGCGACAAGCACAGAGGTTCTAGTAGAGAACGAGGATCGACAGGAGCAGGTTCTACGTGAACGGTTGCTTCCTCTGGGGTGCTTCACGGGTAGCACGAGATCTTCAGGTGAGCATATGGGAGCGTAAAGCTCAGTTGCGTGTTCAGTACTACTTTGTTTCCCTTAAGTGTGAGTTGAAGCTTTACGGGGACGTAAAGCCCTGAGGTGGGAGTAATGTAAAGACCCGGGAATTTCAAGGAAAAATTTTTTTGTTAATTTTCTTTGGAATTTTACAAGAGCGCAGTTTCAGACGGCACCTGATTCTGAGGTCCGGTGGGCCCGGAATCATCAACCGAAGTTCGGCTCGGGTACATTCAGTAAACGAACGAGCGGGAATTTCTAACTTATGAACCGGTGCCCGGAATCAAATTCCGAGGGCACCGTTGGAACCGTAGCGCCGGTATTTGCTTAGGAACACCTGTTCCAGAGGTGCGTTCTAACGAGGGGTGATGATAAAAATTGTGGAAGATTAATTAATAATTTATCTACAATTTTTATTTTACACTAAGTGTTTTATCCATTGGGTGGAAGTTGGGTAACTCCCAACTTCCCTTTAGAGGTTATGAGGGTGGTGGGCCCACACGAACCCCACCCCCTCATATTCTCTAAACCCCCTTATCTTTCCCCCTTTAAACTCACTTAACTAATGTTATAACTCATGGTTTTTAATTGAGGAGTTATCTAACGTTATTGAAATTCAATATATTGAATTTCAAAAGACTTAAGTTGTGTTGTGTTAAGTTTTAAGGTCATGCTTTAATTTTAATAAACTTAAGTTATAACTTAAGTTTTAATTGTGGGGAATTAAATGAAGAGGTTTGAATTTCAAACCTTTGAAAATCCAAACCCTTCTATTTAATTCAGTTTTTAGTTTCCTTTGCGGGTTTGCGTTTGCTGTGCGGAGGAAAAGAGGGAGGCTTCTTGTGAGTTCTTCCTCCACGACGAAGAACGCGGCGTCCTTCTTCCACGACGTCGGACTGCAACGTGTTGGATTTCCTCCACGACGCCGCAACACATCCTCTCCGCGACGTGCTTTCCGCGGCGAACCTACGTCTGACGCCGCAACGCACTTTCCGCGACGTGCCTCTCGCGGCGAACCCACGTCCGTCTACCGCGACGCCATAACCGCGATGCCGACGACGTCTTCTTCCGTGACGACCGACCTCCGCGACGCTCGTCCTTCGCGGATCGTTGACGAGCTCCGCGAGCTTCCTTCGAGGTAGGGGTTTTATTCCGTGCTCTTGAATAACCTTTATTCAATTCTACTTTGATTTTAAATAACCGACTGCTATCGGATTAACGGAAGGAGGCCGGACCGCACAAACACGGCTGACCTCCTTCCATGTGCTTGAAATCATTGTGCTTTGGTGCGGGATAACACAGTGTCGTTGCACCGCAAGAAAATGTCGAGGACCGCAGCCGGAGTGAGTCGCGGCGGTGGCGCGCGACGCCATCGCGCCGCGCCAGAGAAATGAACCAGTGAATGACAGTGGTCGGAGCGGCCTACGGCAGAGGTGCGACGAGTCGGACAAGGCCGCGGCCATCAGACGTGGCAAGCGGCAAAGACTCTGCGGAGGAGCCGCGGCCCTACGGCCGCGGCGGAGCAGCCAGAGCCGGCCGGCCTTGCCGGCCGCCGGAGAACAGAAGAGCTGCGGCCCTTGCCGCAGCAGAGAAGAAGGGGGCGGGCGGCTGTGCCGGCCGCCGGTTTGCTCGGAGGCGGGACCCGCAGGTCCCGCGGGTGGACAAACGGCCGGCTTCAATGCCGGCCGTGCATTGATTTCCGGGGGTTTGAAACCCCCGGCAGCCGAGGAACGGGCCCCCCTCACGTGGAGGGGCGTTGATTGAAGTCACGGGGGGGCGGCGCCCCCCGTTTCGCGCGAAACCACGCGCTCGGCCAAGCTGGCCGAGCGGTTCTGAGCGGCCGGGCCGCGCGACCGGTCGGGCCGGGTCGCGCAGGCCGGGCCGGATTGTGCCGGCTGGGCCGGACCGCCCAGCCGGGCCGGGCCGAGCCAACCGGGCCGGGCCACGCTGAACCGGGCCGGACCCGGACCCGGTTCGGGCCGACCCGGATCGGACCGGTTCAGGGGGGTACTGGGCCGGGCCGGGCCGGGCCTAGACCTCCCGTTTTCAGACCTTTTCAGTCAAAAGCTCATAACATGAGCTGTAGACCTCCGAATGACGAACCGTATGCGGCTACGCGATCCTTGGATCGAGACGGTCGTTTCGGTATATCGCACTCAAAGTTTCGGATTACTTTGAGTTCGGCCGGGTTGGTTCGTACACGAAACCAACCGGGCCCTCGGAGCGGAAACGCTCGTATCTTGAGCTACGGACGTCCGAATGGCGTGCCGTTAGTTCTGATAAGTTCCTCTTAGTGAGACGAATCTTTTGATATACTCCGCCCGAGGTTTGGGTGCCGACGGAGTACGGCCGGGTTGGTTCGTTCACGAAACCAACCGGGCCCTCGGAGCGGAAACGCTCATATCTTGAGTTCCGGACGTCCGATTGACGTGCCGTCGACTTTGATGGAATCCTCTAAGTGGGACGGAACTTTTGACATACTCCGCCCGAGTTTTGGATACAGTTGAGATATGGCCGGGTTTGGTTCGCTCACGAAACCAACCGGGCCCTCGGGACGAAAAGGCTAATAACTCACAGACCGGGCGTCCGATTGACGCGCCGTCTGTTGCGTTGAGACTCCTTTGACGAAGCGGACGTATGTGGCACTTCTTCGTTGGACTTTGAGATACTTGGAGTATCGACCAGTAGCTCGTGGAGTGGACCCTCCCGGAGACGAGCGGGCGGGGGAGCGCTTGGGTGTAGCGGCGGACCCGTGGTACTTGACAGTGGTGGTGCGCTTGGATGCAGCAGCAGACCATTGGCGGTGGAGCGCTTGGTTGTAGCGGCGGACCCGCGATACTCTATGGAGTGTGTGCGCTTGGTTGTAGCGACAGACCCGCGACGGTGGAGACGTGCGTGCGGAGTACGGAGACCTTGTAGCCGACTGAGACCTGACGACTGCTTGACCGACTCGACTTGGAGTGAGTCGACTAGCCCAGTGGACGGAGCGCCCAGTAGTTGGCAGCAGACCCACGGAGGACGGAGCGCCTGGTAGTTGGCAGAAAACCCGCGGTACTCGACAGGAGGAGTACCTCAGTAGGCTATTTGGGTGAGCGCCCGGTATTTGGCGACAGACCCTCAGCGGACGGAGCGTCCGGTAGTTGGCCGCAAACCCGCAGTACTCGACAAGAGGAGTACCTCAGCAGTCTTAGGTTAGTGAGCAGTACCTCGGAGTCGTGACAGGACCACTGTACACTCTAGAGATGGAGCTCTTCAGTAGTTACGGTTTCGATAATAAAAATCCTGGTTTGAGGTGAGTCAATGATCTTTGTGTTTCCTCATGATTGAGATGGGTCGCTTGATAACTTAGATATATGTATGGGCATATACCTGGGTAATGGTTATCCGTTGATTTCATAAACTTGTTATAAACTGTGTGGACTTATACTGTTATCCTGTGTGGATTTACTGTTTACACTTCTTTGTGGATTGGGTTGTTCATGGGCTCGGTGTTGGAGCCGAACGGAAATTGGTGACATAGGTATATGTATGGTCATATACCTAATCAATATTGGATGTTACTTCGTGATTGTATCCTTCATATGGTTTATCCTTTGTGGATTTCGGGAGACCTTCGAGGGTCTCGGGGTCCCTACTGAGTATCTTATACTCACCCCTGCACGGGCTATGCCCGCACTTCGTTGTGTTGGTTGCAGACGACGGACAGCGCTGACTGCGGTTGAGGCTTACGGAGTAGGTCGGTACCCGGAGGAGGACCACTGAGCGGGACGTGCTCGGAGCGGACGGTTGGACCCGAGGAGTTGTGGAGCTATCTGTACCTACCCCTCAGGTAGGATCCGTGGTGGACGATCCAGGAGCTGAGCCATCTGTACCTACCCTTCAGGTAGGAATCCAGGAGGACGTCCCAGGAGCCGCTTGTACTTTCAGTTGCTGTTTTCCCTTTCGAGTTGTACTTTACTTTACAGTTGGGCTTGTATTTCCGACCCCTTTACTTCAGCACAGTTGTTCTAGTTTTGTGTACTGCTTTACTTCTGTTTGTTACTCTGAGGTGCTTGTTTACTTTATTAAGGCAATGCCTTCCCTTTTTACTGGGATTTTACGCCTTGGTGCTAGTCGCCAGCCCCTGGCCTATGGAAGGTGGGCTTGGGGTAGTCACGGCACGGGCCCCGAGGGCGGGTCGTGACAGAAAACATCCTTTTTCATTGAAATAATATATATGGTTAAATTTTATTATTTAATGGTTTTAATGTATAAATTGATTACATTTTTATCGTTTAATGTATGGAATTTTTTTTTAATTTAACATTTAATTTAGTTGTAAAACATTTCAATCTTTTGCAATGTTTTATATTTTAAAAAAAATTCTTATTCCAACAACCATATTTATTTTAAATTAGTTACTGCAACTTCTTTGTTTTAATTATTTAAAAATTCATACCATATTTTGAATTATAAGGATCAAAGTATGTAAATATATATCTTTTAATTTCATGAATTATGAATTGTATCTTCTATAATTTTTATTAATATGGTAAAAGGGTAAATTAGGTAATTAAGGGTAAAAACAATGTTATAAATTTACCCTAACACTTGTCCTAATATCATTGGACGAGTTTTTCTCAACCTCCATCATCCTTTGGTCGAAACATAATCCTTTTTATGCATCTTGGATGAGACTAGGCCATTTATTTTATTTTTTATCAAGAAAAATTAAATGTGTATTACTCAAATTTTAATAATTATATCATTTTTAATATAAGGATTTTTAAAATATAAATTCAAATATATATACTATTTTGAAAGATAAAATGTATTTATTTATCATTATAACTTATTTTAAATTTTTAGTAAATAAATAATTTCCATAAAGTCATATACATTGATGATGTAAAAATTATATAAGTGATCAAAAATCAATACAATAATTTCTATTAAAATGTTAATAACAATTTAAATACCTAAAAACATGACCAAATATTGTTGTTAGAATTTAAATAGACCATAATCATCCAATGGTTGAGTTATGGACAATTTGGAGACATATTGAAATTATTACGACACTTATAATTTATAATTTATAGTGATGTTAATGTTGTCACATTTGCGTTTAAATAAATATAACATTATTAATATAGGTCTTTCTAGAATATATATTCTAATATAAATATTTAACTAAAATCTATAAGAATTATCTGAATTATATAATTTTATTTTTAATATTTATCAAAATATTGATATATGAAATAATATAGAAAACTGATGTTGTAATTATTGTATTAATAGAGATAATAAATAAAGTTTGTTAAAAATATTAAAATAAATATAAATTTTGATAATTAATTTATTAAATGAATTTTTTAAATAAAATTTAACACTTATAAATTTGATAAAATATTTTCTATGTAGTCAACTTTTTTATCTTCATATTTTTAAAAATCAATGAATTGAATAGTGTAAAAATTGACACTATTGACTGTTTATCAAAATAATGTATTATTAAATTATTTTAAAATCATAAAAAAAAATTAAAAATATAATAATTATTATATGGTCTAAAATGTTATAAAGTATTAATTTATGGTCTAATTGATGTCAAATAAGTAAATATCGAACCCTTTTAATATTGAAATATTTGTTACGTTAGTTAAAATTAAATAGAATAACTAGGTGTTAAATTAAAATGATAATGTTTTAATGTACATAAAAACCTGTATAAAAATTACATTTTTATTATATTTCATCTTTATCTCATATAATCTTAGAAAATATAACATTTTGGAGGTTTTTAGAAGTTTTTTAATTTTATAATATATTAATATTTTTTGAGATTCCATAAATTCCCACACTTGAATTATAAAAGGTCACCTGCTCCATTTTTTATTCACTTTATTTTTAACCATAAAGCTCAGCCATACCCTTCCCATTTACATTATTAAATTCCTATAGTCACATTCAATAATATTTTGACATCTCTAAAGACCAACTATGATGCTTTAAGAAGAGATCTAGAGGGAGCTCGTCGAAGAAGAGGTAATATTCTATACAGATTAATTCAATGTTCTTTTACATTCTACTACCTCTTCCTGAGATTTTTCCATTATAATGTAATAACTCCAATATAAATTATATACTTATTTGTTATTATGGTTATAGAAATACCAAATTTCACCTTCTATACATCCTATAAAAAACAAAATCCCCATGCGCACGTACATATAGCTTACTATCTCCACACCGTGGTGTAATATGGTTTTCACCACCTCCTTACTTGGATGGTTATAATAATTGAACTAATACCAATATGGGATTATTATAAAGATTATGTAACAAAATATCTACCATCCACATCCATACAATTTCACTATTATGGGAATGATATTGTCACCCATGTGTACGTACAGCATGTCATCCCCACAATGCGATGTGATTCATTTTACATGTTATCCATTAAATCTTGATTATATAAGGGTATATAATGAAAAATTATGGTATATATTATGTTATTATAATTTTTAAACAATACAACTATGACTTAATAAGGGGAATTGGAACTTATTTGACAACACGTTCATAGGAAAACAAAGTCATTAATACCTAAATAATGAGTAATAATGAAATTTTATTTACAAATAGATGATAATATAATCTCATAAGATACCATAAAATGACTATGATTCTAGAATAATTCAATGAAATTATTTAAATACTTATATATGAGGTTTAGATACATATAATTGAATTCATACCTAAGGTAAGGGAAAATTTTACAATCTCATTATTATCAGAGATTGTTTATAAGTATTTACTATGGTAATTTATCATCCATGTCCATGTATCCAAAAAATGTATTCCAAAATATTAATTATATCCACCATTAAAAGATAAATTCATTTTTACCCATTGGATAATTTTTATTAACCATTGTGAATAGAATACTTTTTCATTTTTGATATGATGTACATTTTTAACCTTACGACAAAAGTACGAGAATATTTTTTTCTTTTAACTTATAAATCATGAATGATTTTTTACATTTCCATAATGGATTATTTTACTGAATATTCATTAAAAATATTTAAAGTTTACTTTTATAAAAATTATTTTCTTTTCAAATTGCCCATTATTTTGAAAAATTTTAAAAAAATCAGGAAGAAATTATATTTTCTTCATGAATTAATTTGAAGTGTTCTATCAAAATTATTTTATATCTAAGATATGATACTTTAATAGGGTTGTTTTTTAAGTATACTATCCTTATTATTCCTATGGTATAACTATATTTATGATGTATTTATATTTATGAAATCTGATTGTTTTACATGGATTATGTTATGGTGGAATGATGTTTAAAGAAACCCATTTTAATCGTTGGGTTGTGATGAATGATTTATGTTTTTGTGGCACATGTAAGAGTGATTTAATTATGAGATATTTGGGAACTATATCTCCATCCAATTCACTAAGTAAGGATTTATATCTCATGAGATTGATTATGTTTGAATGAGAAATGATCTTGGTTCAGTAAAACAGGGTTGGAACAAGGTGTGTTCTCAGTTCAATAATGTACTTTGTCCAGAATGACAGTCATGGTAATGAGTATTGACTAATATGAAATTATTTTTTATGATTATGTGTATTCCACAACAATTCATTTCTTATTTTATGATTTCGGGAATTACATTTGTTGATTCTTAAGAAAATATATTATTTTTCCCATGACCTGATGTCATGACCATTCATATGAATGATAAGATTTTCAAATGATTTATTGTTTTTTTTATTATGATATGATTTATATCTACACTGTTTTACCTTAATTTTCATCTAAGCTCACACTTTTTTTTAGTTTTTCCTAGGTGATGAGGAATGGTATTAAGTAAGATATGTCAAAAATGTGTCTAGTTATGATGAAATAAGCCTAAGACGATGTAGATGTCTTATGAACTAGTAATTTCTGTTTCCCAGTTTCGGATGACACGAAACCTATATGGTCCTGCTCCAGTTTAGTTATGTTTTTTTGTGCATATTCTTAATATTTTGAATTAATATCTATGTATGTAATTTATAGGCCTTTATAGCTTGTATTAGAGTAAAATTAAATATATCCATTGGAAACTAGGATGAGAAAACCTTGGTAATAGCCCTAAGGATATGCCGAAGTATAGGTTATGATCCTGGTGTTTAGAAAAGATCATGAAAAACCAATGATAACAAAAAAATGTGTCCTGACTTGAAATTTTTTTTCTTGATTTTTTGTTTTACCATTATGATTAGTGTTTCTCACAAAATGATTCTTAGTTTTAGTCAGTTTCTAGAACCTGAAGGAAATATGTAAGTGCTAAATACGAGAAGAAATTAAATTATTGACAACATGAGCAACCAAATGTTATGGGAGTTAGAATGAAATATCATGTATCTATGCTCACACAACTTTCTCAAGCTATAAATCATAGAGTAATTATAAACAAGAAAAGAAGGAAACAATATTCTATTGAGTCCTTCATGAGGCAGCGTCCACGATATTTTAGTGGGTCTTCTAATCCATATCTGACTAAATATTGGATCAGTGCCACTGAAAAGGTATTTGCAGTTCTCCAATGTTCAGATCATGATAAATTCATCTTAGAAATCTCTTTTATATAATATGAAGTTGAATGATGTTGTAACCTTATCAAGAACATGGGGAATATATATGAAATTGAATTCATGGAAGAGGATGAGTTGAAACAATTATTTTTTAAAAAGTATTATCCTCATATTCTTCAAAAAAATATAGATAAGGGGTTCCTTGTGCATAATAAAATGGATATTGAATCTATTGGTACCATTGAATAAAATTTTACTTTACTTTCAAGGTGAGATTATGGAATTATTATCCAACCTCAGAGTATGATTTATCAATTATTTAGTTTCTTAAAACCAAGTCTCTGAATGAAATTATCCATAAGGGACTTCAATATCTATAAAGAAATCATTAAATGTTCTCTTAAGGTTTTTCTGGAGATTGGAGTAACCCATGAGTCTTATGGGAATGATAATAATAAAGAAATGGACTTCAAGAAAAAAAATACCACACTAAAAAGAAGATGAGTTTTCATTTATGCTCAATATATTGAAAGAATTATGGAGGAAATTGTCTTAATGGGACTAGGAAATATTTTATGTGTGGTAGAGAAGGTCATCGGGTAGTTGAGTGATGATTTGATGGGAAAAATATGTCTAATGATATGAATAGAGACCAAGAATCAAAGAATGCACCTCCTACACTTCAATGCTACAAGACAATGAAAATAGGGCACTATTCCATCCAATTCCTTAATCTAAGGGTTATCGATGATGATTAAGGTTAGAAAACTCTTAAGTACAAAGACAAAGACAAGTCACATACAATCACTATCGATGAAGTCGAATTCCATAATGAATAAATGAAAGGTACACCTACCATCCACTCTAAAGTAAAAAATTTCTTTATTTGATGTCAGATCCACAAAATATTTTATTATAAAAACATTTATGAGGTTATCACTATATTACATTAAAAATTAGATGTTGAGTTAGCTATGGAAACTCCTAATGGCACAATAGTCGCATAAAAAGTTTATAATTCTTCTCTAGTTGATTTTTGCGGGGTTGTTCTTCCTGAAAATCATGTGATCCTAAATTTAGTAGAATTTGATGTTATTCATGGAATGAATTATAATTTTCTATATGAAGATCACATAATTTTCCAAGGTATTGATGTCACATTTCATATTCTAGATCAATCTATGATCATCTACTCATGCAAGGATGAGAATGACTATTGAGTGCAGATTTCTTCCATCTTTTGGGTCTTGATTCCTATAAATTAAAGTTCTTTCTCTCAATTGGCTTGGAATAAAATCTCCATTAATAATGAACCTTCGTTATGTGAATTTGATAATGAATTTCTAGAAGAAATTTCAGGTATTCGATGAAATTTTGAAGTTTAATTTTCAATAGTACTCATACCTAGTGGTATTACTATGTAATGTCCCGACCGGGATGACCATTGAACCATTGGTCGGACTGGTAGGTCAAATAGCCTCAAGTGCATATCCTCATACGCCAGAGTCTGCTGACTAGCAGTGAGGGACTAAGGAGGTGATAGTGGGGAGACTATACCCTCATATCATAGTAACACAGCGGTATTATCAGAGTAAATAATATTCAATAGCGGAAGAAGTAAACAATTGAAAGACAGCAATGAAAGATAATTAATATCCATATCATAAAAGGTTGAAAACGCCAGTTTACAATGCATTCATGTACAGATGATGATACATTTCCGAAAGCAGTAAGAAATACAGAATTCTTTACTAAAGTAAAAATATAAAAGACTGCAAAGCCTGACGGTAATCCCCTGAGCATCCTAAGCTCTTTCTTGGTCCTTTGATCCTAACACCTCATGTACAAATGGAACAGGATACAACCTATGTACTGCAAGCAAGAAGGTCTACTCAAGTACCCAAGTGCAATGGCGGCCCAAGTAGGGTGTGAGATATAAATCTCAGTAGGCCGGAACCACCAGTGTCAAAACCAATTCAGACAATGTATAATAATTAAACAATGAGTAGGTATAGAAGGATTCAATAAGCAGAACAACATAGAATAACAACACTCGTCCAGGTTCCCTAAGGTCACCTGATGGCTATACTAGCTTTAGCTCGTTTCTGGTAAAGTAACTTGATCATGTCACCATACATATATATAAAATCATTTATATTGTATATGGCATGGGGTAAGAATGCCTCCCACCCATTAATCGAGATTAGGGGGCACGAGGTAAGAGTGTTTCCCATTTGTATTGGTCAACTGGAAAGGGGTAAGAATGCCTCCCTTCCACCAAATTCATTCAACTGGCATGGGGTATAACTGCCTCCCATCTATCACATTCATAATACTGGAAAGAGGTATAACTACCTCCCATACAGACATATAATCATCAACAGAATCAACTGGAAAGGTGTAAGAATGCCTCCCTTACAGACATGTAATCATCAACAGAGGTCAACTGGAAAGGGGTAAGAATTACTCCCTTCCAAACATGTACTATCACACTAGCATGGGGTATAACTGCCTCCCATCCAACCAAGTATTTGTCACACTCATCACTCTGGCATGGGGTATAACTGCCTCCCATCCAGACACGCAATCATCACCAGGTTTCATCAGCATGTGTGCACTCACATTACAACCATGTTTATATTATACTACTTATGGCATTACATCATAATCATTCAAGAGTCATATCACAATCACAAACAATCATACAGCCCATATCCACGTACATGGTTGTAATCACGTCCATACAAATATACCGAAGGCAAACCATCTTAAGTATCATTATCACATTAACATAAGGTACATGAGGCAACTCGCTCATGTATGGTATTTAATAACCCCCAATTAATTATTAATTCATATTATATCATATCAAAGACATATAGGGATTTACAAAGCATAAATAGGTGCTCTGGACTACCCCTCCTAGGTAAGTCCCATTCACTAGATCCATTCCATTAACATACGTCAGGCTTATTCCATTATCCTAAGCCATGTCCTTACCACCCTAATCCATTTCATTCAAGTTAAACCATTTCATCAAAAGTGCATAGCTGTCATGCTTTAACCATTCGGTACAATTCATAGGAAACATGACATCATCAATAAACACCAAAGCAGAACAAGAATTTAGTAGGCATGCATAAGAATCTACTTCCTCCTTTTATCTTAAAGACAGCGCACCTATGATCGGCGGGTTTTTTTTATTAAATCGTTAGTTTAGTGACCAAGAAACCATTTTAATCATGTACCTGCAATTCACACTATTTTCACAAAAGCATTTAATTGAAACTAAAATTGCATAATTAACATACTAA
Organism: Viscum album; assembly: GCA_963277665.1. Lineage (NCBI taxonomy): Eukaryota > Viridiplantae > Streptophyta > Magnoliopsida > Santalales > Viscaceae > Viscum > Viscum album. The sequence goes on along the minus strand of OY728127.1, from coordinate 89,479,089 downwards.
AGCAGTATAGAAATAACTCACTAATACTTCACTTTAAGTTAAAGGCACGGAGAGGGATCCTACCTCAAGGTGGAACCATCCGTCCACTTCGGCTCTTGATGCTTTCTAACTAAGAGTCGCTGCTGATCCCCCATGAGACATATGTGATTTCACATACGACCTATTCCTAAACAGGTGAGTCACCTAATCTCCGGCAAAGAAAAACCATCCCAAAAGCCTAACGCACAAGGCGAAACATACCAGGATCTCTTTAACAAACTAAGACATTAAATTAGAGGATTCACAAACAATAAAAGGGAAAAACCCTTACCTCGAAATCAACAGGGTGGACCGAAACTATCGGAAACCACCTCGCCTTCAGCAGCGGACGTCATACGCACACCAACGAGGTCTCGGGGAACCTTCCGCACAACCCTGGAATAAGAGGAACAAGAAAGAAACCGAAATCAACCAAACCTTAAACCTAGGGGTTCTTGGCCGAACAAAATTAGGGCAAAGAGGATCCCTAAAATTGGCCAAGAAAGGAGGAGGAAGGAGGGAGGAGACTTACCATGGAGAATATAGGAGGAATCACCAAGGAAAATGGAGGAGAGGAGGTCCGTCCGAGGGAGGGATCGCGCGAGACTGAGGCGCCATGGGAGGAGGGGGTTCGTGTGGGTTTGGCCAAGAGGAGAGGGGAGAGTCCTCATTTAATTTTAGGTTTTATTTTTAATTTATTTTTTTTAATTCATTTAAAATATCCCAAAAACCCAAATAGGATGGTCGTGCACGGTTTGACCCACATGATTTTCCAAACCGTGCGCAAGCCATGCGGCCTCTACTGGACACCCCAGGCACCCCGCACGGGCTAGCCGCACAGTTTGGGGAAATCGTGCGCAGGATGTGCGGACTCCTCTGCCTCCCTATTTTAAGCCGCACGGTTTGGGAAACTGTGCGCCAACCGTGCGCCTTCGGTTGTTCTTTAGAAACCATCCTCCTTCAGGTACGATGAACCCGAAACACCTCGAGACACTCGAGAAACTCCTCGGACCTTCTCCCGACCACAAAAAAAATATAAATAAGGGTTCAATCCTTTGGAACCCCATTCCGAAACCCGATTCTAAAAATGACTGGTTCAGTAATTGAAAAAGTTCAATTTCCCCCACTTTTTTACCTGGTTCAAAATGCGGGTCATTACAACCTTCCCACCTTAGAACTTCTCGACCCCGAGAAGCCATCGGGAACCACACACACCACACTCGACCTACAATGGTCGTGAAGCGTCATTCAAATGATTCTGTTACGTTTCCAAATGTCCCACGCACCCATGAACATCCACTTAAGCACACGGCGCTTAAGCCGTCAGCACCCGAGCCAACGCTCATTTTCCCACCGAAACACAAAGATGGCTCTCACCTGATCCCATCAACTCAAAGACACTGTTACATCATCGTCTTGTCAAGCAACCAATCAAAGGTACTTCTCACCTTAGATTTTAAATGTTAAGCGATCAAAACAAAACTACCACTCCACCTTTCGAAAGGACTTTCAAAAACACACTCCAAGTGTTCCAAAGACGCAACTAGAGTGATTTTGAAAAGATCTAACAGTCGATTTCCCCATCGACCTCAAAGCCCAAAGTGAGAGAGATCAAGACACTCCGGATGACTATTCAAGAAGACGCCCGGCTTAATCGGCCGATGCCTTATAAGCTGAACAACAATGCCTCCTCCCAAGGCATCTCACACTCACTGCGAGAACATTCATCGAAGCTCACACCCAACTCCCGATGACGTCTCTAAGATCATACCACGAGAGAAATCAGGTATCCCGTGTGCCACACCAAAAGAGAAAAACCAAATGAGATCAATAAAATTCAAAAATATTAGTGCGGCGTAAGACTGATGCTCTCATAGTGCATCCAGGACAAAAACAAGATAGTGGGCATGCTCATCACAAAACAGAGTACACTAAGAGGATTCTAGTTAGTCATACCCAAAAACTGGAAAGGAGAACAGTCGAACCACCCCTAGACGACTCTAAAGGAGAAACTCAGCTTCACCTTCCGACACACAGAGATCTAAAACCGATCACAATGCCCTTTTCCTGCACAAGGCATTCTATGATCATTCATGACTTACCACCAAAGTCCTCCACGACCAATGGTGTTTCTTAAAATGGGCTGCATACACTGCCAACTATATCAAGTTGTGTAGTCGAGCAATCAACGATGCATAATAACACCTGCAATCCTCAAAGGCATTCAATCAAACTCAACCATTCCAAAATGGTCTTTCTTGACGTGTTCCTTCTACCCGAAAGAACACACTTCACTAAAATGACACGACGCTTCCCACCTTAGAAGCGTCAGTGTCACCAAAAGAAGAAAAGACCAGATTCTCATATGAAAACTAGTTCATAATGATTAAACGGACGTGTGTCGCTCCTCTGAGCCGCGATCACCACGCTGAAACGTACAAGGAATCCAAAGCAACGAGATCAGTGTGTCAACCACCCAAGTTCTTTGAAAATCATCCTGAGCATTGGGACAGCTTGATTCTTAAATGTATAGGTCACTCTAACACGGAGATGACCCAAGACCATACACAGCAGCATAAGAGATTTATCCGAACGTCGTTTTTCCCTATACGATCATTTACAAAACTGACAACATACCCAGTCGTCCATTACTGCGAATAAGAAAAGGTCAACGACTAACAAAGCAATCGACCATTATAGAGGCATGTCTAACCAATCGATAAAAAGTATTACCCAAATCTCACACCAGCGACAAGGTCAAGAGTAACATGACCACCCATCCGAATATGGGTGTAATTGGAACTGAAAGTCTTATAAGGGAAAATGGCACCCAAACGATACCAAACGTCTGAAATCTCACCGCACAAGCAAGGCACTGAATCACTAAGGGTTCTACCTACCACAGTTTATCCCCTCACGTAAAACAAGCATCGACCCAAGCACTTGGTCATGTCCAAAAAAAGTCATCGGGCTTAAGCCTAACATTCAAGTCATTTCCGAAATAAAAAAAACGCCGATGTAAAACACCTACGGTTCCGTCTCAAGGAAATTATAAGAAATACTTAACTTACCCTTACACGAGGTTTCAATAGAGGACACCATTATAGGTTCCTTTTCAAAGCCCTTTATATTTAATCACGTTCATTCTTTTAATCACATTAAAATATTCAATTCCAAACTTCAAGTAACCTTTCAAACCAAAAATCACTAGGCACTTGATCATTTTTAACAAACAGCTCAATGAAAAGCAGGAAAGTCTCAACAAACATCCTTTTAACCACTAAACATTTATCAGACATCCCATCACTCTTCAGGCAATTTATCATAATAAATTCCTTTTAAACAATTCAGGCGACCTACGAGGGACCCAACAAGCCAAAACACATCAGGTCAAAATCAAACAACTTTTACACTAATAAAAATATCACAAATAATCCTGTCATACATTCATTATGAGTTGTCATTTCCCAACTCATGAAGCGCCCATACACTCTATGGGTTGAAATTTGGCTCCCATTAGGTGAAAAAAATTACATTCTAGAATCAAACATGATAGAAACAATGATCCAGTCATACGGTTGGCCACCTACCAATCTGTAAAGCGCCCATCCACTTTACAGTTTGGCATTTGGCTGCCTTTAATCAAAACCAAAATCATTTTACAATTTAAACATTAGCAACCCTTTTTTGGAAATCTGATTACAGGGGTTACCCTTTCCCAACCATAAGGCACCCATACACATTATAATTGAAAATTGGCTCCCGTCGTAATTGCAATCATTTCATTTTGGTCAAAGAAAAAAATTCCATATAAACTAAACCTAGCATTTTATCGAAAGAAGTAACACAAAAACATGCTATATCACAGAAGCATGGAATAACTACCACAACACCTATCACAATAGCAGACGTCAACTAATGAATCATAGATGGCATGGCATAATTCATGGTATGAAATTTTTTACAAGGTGTATATATGATGCATGAAATTGAATACCCTCATATCATTGTGTTTCAATAGAAATGGAACCCCCAATTGCATCAACAGTATCAATAGAAATCATGTGCGTCACCCAACGGTGAAATCAAATCAACCGTAATAATAAAAATCATTTAAATGACAATTTCATTCGAGGAGATTTGGATTTTCCATATGCATGGGGTGGCCAATCCCAGACATAGCTTATTACCAAATTCTAGTTTCTTTTTATACCTTTCTATCGTCTCCAAATTGTAAAGAAAACCAGAAAAAAAAAACTCCTTTGATACCACTTTGTAACGTCCTGGCCTGGCTGACCATCGAACCGGTGGCCAGACCGGTAGGTCACCTGGCCTCAAGCACGTCTCCTCGTACACGAGAGGCTGCTGACTGGCAGCGACGGTATCAGGTGGTGATAATGGGGAGACTATACCCTCATATTAGAGTAACACAGTGGTATTATCAGAGTAAATAATATTCAATAGCAGAAGCAGTAAACAATTGAAATACATTAGTGAAAGATAATTAAAATCCATTTCATAAAAGGTGGAAAACGCCAGTTTACAATGCATGCATGTAAAGATGATGATACATTTCCGAAAGCAGTAAACAATACATCATGATTTAAAAAAATACAAAAAGAAAAGACAGCAAATCCCGATGGTGATCCCCTGAGCATCCCAGGCTCCTGCTTGGTCCTTTTCTCCTAACTCCTCAGGTACAAACTCCACAGCATACAACCTAGGTCCTACAAGTAAGAAGGTCTACTCGGGTAACCAGTGCAATGGCGGCCCGAGTAGGGTTTGAGATATAAATCTCAGTAGGTCAGCACCACCGGTGTCAAACCCAATCTAGACAGTGTATAATAATTAAACAATGAGCAGTTATAGCAGGATTCAATAAGAAAAACAACATAGAATAACAACACCCGTCCAGGTTCCCTAAGGACACCCAACGGCTATACTAGCTTCGGCTCGTTGCCGGTAAAGTAACCTGATCATGTCATGATACATATATATAAAAGCATTTAGATCATATATGGATTGGGGTAAGAATGCCTCCCACCCATTAATCGAGATTAGCGGGCACAAGGTAAGAATGCTTCGTGTCCCTATTGGTCTACTGGAAAGGGGTAAGAATGCCTCCCTTCCACCACATTCATTCAACCGACAACAGGTATAACAGCCTCCCATATTTCACATTCATAATACTGGCACGGGGTATAACTGCCTCCCATCCAGACACATAATCATCAACAGAGTAAACTGGCAAGGGGTAAGAATGCCTCCCTTCCAGACATGTAATCATCAACAGGGGTCAACTGGAAAGGGGTAAGAATGCCTCCCTTCCAGACATGTACTGTCACACTGGCATTGGGTATAACTGCCTCTCATCCAACCACGTATTTGTCACACTCATCACTCTAGAATGGGGTATAACTGCCTCCCATCCAGACACGCCATCATCACCAGGTGGCATCATTATGTGCGCACTCACATTACAACCATGTTTATATTATACTACTTATGGCATTACCTTATAATCATTTAAGAGTCATATCACAATCACAAATAATCATACAGCCCATATCCACATAAATGGTTATAATCACATCCATACAAATATACCTAAGGCAAACCATCTTAAGTATCACTATCACATTAACATAAGGTACATGAGGCAACCCGCTCATGTACAGTATTGACTAACCCCCAATTCATTCTTTATTCCTCTTATAACATTTCAAAGACATATATGGATTTACAAAGCATAAATAAGTTCTATGGACTACCCCTCTTAGGTAAGTCCCATTCACTACATCCATTCCATTAACATAAGCCGTGCTTATTCCATTATCCTAAGGCATGGTCTTACCACCCTAATCCATTTCAGTCAAGTTAAACCATTTCTTCAAAAGTGCACAACTATCATGCTTTAACCATTTGGTACAATTTATATGAAACATGACATCATCAATCAACACCAAATCAGAACAAGAATTTATCAGGCAAGCATAATAATCTACTTCCTCCTTTTATCTTGAAGACAACGCACCTCTGATTGAGGGGTTTTATTATTAAATCGTTAATTTAGTGACCAAGAAACCATTTTAATCTTATCCCTGCAATTCACACTCTTTGTAAAAAATCATTTAATTGAAACTAAACTTGCATAATTAACATACTAAAGCAGTAAAGAAATAACTCACTAATACTTCACTTTAAATTAATGTCAAGGAGAGGGATCCTACCTCAAGGTGGATTCATCTGTCCACTCCGGCTCTTGATGCTTTCTAAATAAGAGTCACTGCTTCTCCCCCACGAGACATATGTGATTTCACATACAACCTCTTCCAACATAGGAGAGTCACCTAATCTTGGGCAAAGAAAAACCATCCCAAAAGCCTAACGCACAAGGAAAAACATACCAGGAGATCTTTTACAACCTAAGACGTTAAATTAGAGGATGCACAAACAAAAAACGGGAAAAACCCTTACCTCGAAATCAACCTAGCGGACTGAAACTATCACAAACTGCCTCACCTTCAGCGGTGGACATCATACGCACACCAACGAGGTCTCAGGGAACCTTCTGTACAACCCTGGAATAAGCCTAACAAGAATGAATCCAAAATCAACCAAACCTTAAACCTAGGTGTGCTTGGCCAAATGAAATTAGGGAAAATAGGATCCCTAAAATCTTCCAAAAAGGGAGGAGGAATGAGGGAGGAGACTTACCATTGAGATTATAGGAGTAATTGCCAAGGAAAATGGAAGAGAGGAGGTTCGGCCAAGGGAGTGGTCGCGCGAGGCCGAGGCGCCATGGGATGAGGGGGTTCATGCGGGTCTATCCAAGAGGATAGGGTAGAGTCCTCATTTAAGTTTAGGTTTTATTTTTAATTTATTTTTATTTTATATTCATTTAAAATATTCCAAATACCCAAACAGGAGGGTCGCGCACGTTTTGACCCGCATAGTTTGCCAAACCATGTGCAAGACATGTGGACTCTACTGGACACCCCATGCACCCCAAACGGGCTAGCCACATGGTTTGGGGAAACTGTGCGCAGGTTGTGCGGACTCTTCTGCCTGCCTATTTTAATCCGCACAGTTTGGGAAACCATGTTCCAACCGTGCACCTTCTATTGTTCTTTAAAAACCAGCCTCCTTTAGTTACGACGCACCTGAAACACCTCGGGACACTTGGAAAACTTCTCGGGCCTTCTCCCAACCCATAAAACATTAAAAACAAGGGTTAAAACCTTCAGAACCTCATTCTGAAGCCTAATTCTAAAAATGATTGGTTCCGTAATTGAAAAGTTCAATTTTCCCCAATTTTTAACCTAGTTCAAAATGCGGGTCATTACATATTATTTCAAATACACCTTTATAGAATATCCCCAATTGATATATAGGAATTCATAAAAAAACTCCAATATAATTTTCAAAGGGTATTCTTAATCCTTAGTGTGTCACCTTGGGAGGCAGTAGTACTATTTGTTAAGAAGAGAGACAGATCAATGAGATACTACAATGATTATTGAGAATTTAACAAGATTGATATCAATAAGAAATATCATATTCCCCACATTTATGACATATTCGACCATCTACACGTAGTTCAATACTATACTAGGATTGATCTTCATTTAGGATGTCATAAATTAAGGGTTTAGAAGGTAGATATACTATAGATGGAATTCCATACATGGTTTGGACACTATGAATTTATAGTGATTCATTTTGGTCTTATTAATTCCCCCACTATATTCATGGATCAAATGAGTAGAGTCTTTAGATATTATATTTATCAATTTATTTTGTCTTTATATATGATATTCTAGTTTATTCAAAGAGTGTGGAAGAGAATTAAGATCACTTAAGAATTATACTAAGGACCCTGATAAAGGGGATGATTTATGAAAAATTTACCAAGATTGAATTTTGGCTTACGAAATATTCATTTTTGGATCACATAATCTCAAGAGAGTGGATATCTATGCATTAAGAATAAACTGAAGTTATTAAAAGTTAGCCAAGTCCTACAACAGTAAATGAGATCTGATGTTTTCTTAGGTTGGCTGGGTATTATTGACATTTGGTGAATGATATTTTTTTAATATCAAATCCACACTTGAAATGGGGTTATGTTCATGTGGATGGAGGAATGTGAAAAGAATTTGAAAGAGTTAAAAAGAAGGTTAGAATGTGAACATATGCTCATAGTTCCCTGTTTTAGACAATGGTCTATGTTCTATAGAGATGAATCCAAGAAGGGGATGATATTTATTCTCCTAAAAAATGTTATGGTGATATCTTATACCTCACAAAAATTTAGAATCCATCAGAAAAATCAACCAACTCAAGATTTCTAGTTAGATACAGTAATATTTTCCATAAATATATAGAGGAATTATCTAAATAATGAAATGTGTGTTATTTATTCTGATCATAAAAGGTTAAAGTATATTTTAAAACACAAGTATATAAATATGAACCAAATAAGATGATTGGATTTGATTAAAGAATAAAACTTCCCAATACATTACCACTCAGTTAAAGCAAACATGGTGGAAGATGCATTGAGTCAAAAACACCATTCTAGCCTATCTACTATGACAACCACAGAAGATCTAGTATTTATGAATTCAGAAAAGTTAGATCAAGAAATTTTAAAGGAAGGGGATAAATCTTATCTTTCTCCAATGAATGTTCAACCATTATTCAAGTGAAGATTTAGGAGGCAGAGAATGAAGTTTTAGAGCTAAAAAATAATATGAGAAATGTTCCTGCATTAAACCTTGATTGTGAAGGAATAATATGGTTCAAAAACTGGCTTTGTATTCCTCCCATAGCAGAACTAAAGATATATTTATTGTAGGAGGATCATAGTACGTCATTTTTCATTCATATTTGAAGCATAAAGATGTTGAGTGACCTGAAAGAGTATTTATGGTGGGATGAAATGAAGTGAGATGTTGTTGAATAGGTCTCTAAATTCTTGGTCTTCTAGTACATTAAAACTAATATACCTATTTATAAGGGGATCTTACAACCATCACTAATACTAGAATAGAAATGGGAAAAATCTCTACGGAATTTATCATTGGACTTACCAAAACATATAATGTCCATAATTCTATATGGGCTATAGTTGATCTCCTAATATAGTTGGCACAATTAACTGCTATTACAGATGACATGATCAATATATAAACACATTACATGAAGAAAACCCTTGAAACCATTTGTAAATAATCTTTTTCCTTTGAAATCATTTTAAAATAAACACAAGGCTCATAAGTCTTAAAACACATTAACATAGACAAGACACGTCCTTTTTTCAAATAGTTATTAAAAATCATAAAATTAATTACTTAAAATATAACTTCTTCCAATAACCCTTATAATATCATTAATTTTACCTTTAAAAATATAATAGGTCATTTTATATTACACTTGGAATGTATAAATGTTCAATTCAAAAATTCACAAGAGAAATCCCCAGAATTCCATTTATGCTAAATATGAAAAACCAATATAAACCATTTACAAATAATTATATTTTTAATATGTATATATAATAACAAATGAAAGTATTTAGAAATATAAAATTATTCCATGATATGAAATATAATGGAATTTCATAAAATTATCCACCTTGACCTAAGAAGAAACAAATTGCATCCTATCACCTTCAAAAAAGAGAGCAGAATCAAGCATGGAAACAACCTCTCAAAGCCCTAGACATTCAAAACCATGAATAAAACCAAACGCAACCTCAAAATTAGTATAAAATAGGTGTTAGTGATATCTGGGGATAGTAAAATGAAGGTTAATTTAAGAAGGAAGAAGAGGAAAGTGATATAAAGAACTAACCATATATGGCCACTTGAAATCGAAGGTAAAAGTTCATGGAACCAAGGGAGGAGGAACGAGGAGCAGTATGATATTGGTGATCTATCCTCTAGTATAAACCTGTTAGATAGGGAGAATTAGAAACCCCCATAAAATTATTGGGGGGAAACAAAAGGAAATATAAAATTAAAAACCGGTTAGACTAGCTCATGGAATGAACACTTCTATCTGAGTGCCATACTGCACCCTTGAAACACTACCCTATAGGTTTAGTTACAATATGGTGTGACCCTATCCTTTCACAGAGTGACACACCTTCCACCAATAAAGTTATACTTCCTAGTTGATTTGTATCACGACCATTCTCCCTATGTGGCAAGATGAACCACCCCGAAATTGTATCCCCCTTTCCTTGGATAGAATGTGGACCAACACCCATGGTCATGGAATAATTTCTATCCAGCCAATAATTCTTAAATAATGAAGGGCCAGTCATGGTGTAGCTCCCCTAGTCATGGAATCACCAACTACAATATCAAACTGAATTTCTCTAGGGACTCTCAAAAACATGTCAAAATGATGGGAACACTAGGGAATATAAAAATAACTTAAATTTAATTAAAATATAATAAAATAGTGGCCTGGGGATTTCATAGTTCTCCCCACCATGTCACTTCCCACCAATTATTTTCAAGAGTAATAATTATAAAAGTTAATAACCACTAATCCCATACATGAGAGGTGGAAAGATAGTGTTAAATTGGAGAATCAAACTATGGAACAATAAGACTACTCATAATACCATTCCACAAAAATATAAATATATAACCTTGAGCGTCATCAAAAAACCTCAATAAAGACACATGTCACACCCATAAAACATAGAGCTCTAACAATATGGATACCTATAATAGATCTCCCACTATAGAGAATTCAAAAAAAAATTGGAACAGTGAGAAAGTATTATTATAAACGTATATTAACTAAAAAAACCTTGTTTCCACTAGTCATTAATGTAAAGTTAAAAACTCAACCAAACAAAAGGATATTATCTCATTAAACTAAAAAATAGAACATTTGAAAGGAATACACAAAGGACCACAGGATCAGGGTACCAAATCCATCACACCACCATATTAAAGTGATTAACCTAGACCATAAATAATATAATAAGTACTCATATCCATATTGGAATGGAATTTAAGAATGTATTTGAATTTTTAGGTTGGTTAAGGGAACAAATTTTGAGTTGGGTTTTGGAATAGAACTCTAAGAGTTCGAAAACCTCAAAAAGTTTTTTAAAATTTAATTGATGTTTTAAAGTGTTTAGGAGGAGTGGGTCAGCTTTTTTAGAAGGGATGGTTGTTTGGGTTACTGGTTTTTAGTAACCCACAACAACTTTCTAGCCACAGGTGTGCCACTGGCTAGCTTGTGGCCTAGGAAATAACAATTTTCCAATGTTTTCCTCACTTTCCAACCACTGAGGATTTTTAAGGGGTGAAAGTTTCCAAATTTCACCAATTGGATTTTAATAGAGGAAGCCCCCATTATTTCCCTATCTATACACATGGAAAACCCCTTCTCCTCCCCTTCTCCCTCTTCTACCCTTTTAATTTTGAATGGAATTTCTTGGTGTTTTCTAGTGATTCTTGGTAAGTATATCCCATTGGTAGCCTCCTATATTCCACTTCCCATTTCTTTATAGTTTTTTTTCTCTCAATATTAGGTTCATGGATGATTCCAACAGATTGTGGTGGAATCATCCCAAAATGATGGGTTTTTAATGATATCAAGTAATAGGGTATCCTAGGATGACATATTCAAATCCTTATTCTGTTATTCATTAAATGTATTTCACATACACAATTTATTAAATAGTTTTCTTCAAATTTTAATTAAATTAAGTGTTGTATCAGTTTCAGTTGATGGTATTTCATGTAGGATGTTGTTGGAGCATGGCATAGACCTACCATGTCTATTTGGTTGTGGGTTGTGTGTGATGATAGCACTCGGTAGGTGTTCTATCATTTATATTGAGTTAAAAAATAGAATTACATTATATATAGAAAAATATAAATATTTTTTGTTTAAACTAATTAATTATGATGTTATGAGATGGTAAAAATGCTCGAGAGATGTATTATTCTTGGTTGAGGTATGGTCAAGGATATGTAGAAACTGTTGGACTATGGTTGAAGTGGGATGAAGATATTAATGTTTTTTGTGGTATTAGTACTTTTTATATAGATTTTTCATGATGTTTATATGCAAGTGAATGTGTAGTTTCACCACTATGGTGTTAGACCTTTTTATTAGATGAATTTTTCATTAAAATTTATTTGTTTAATATAAATTAAATTGATAAACTCATATGATAATCTAAGAATAAAAGGCAGAAAAGTTCCTAAGATGCTACAGTCATGGGGCACTGGCTTAATGCCTTACTTTCCAATGGATAAGGCTTGGAATAATGGGATTCCTTGACACATAAACCCTTTTATGGGTGTTAATTGAAATATTTGAGATAGATACGACATAGATTCCCTTTATTAGGTTCCATGAGATTGATTATCCCTTGTAGTCCATAACATGATCCTCATGACACTATAGAGTTGTTTGGATTGATGAACTATGTATAGGAAAAATGATACTAACCCTTGAGATGTATTTAGCCTACATTGAAAGACCATAGGAGGGTGTATAGTTTTGGTATTCTGTACAACCAATAGTTCATTGGAAATTGGATGGTCTCATGGTCTTCACCCTTGTAATACATTCTTGGAATAATAGTGAGGCATCAATGACATTAATGATGCTATGGAATGTTATTACATCCATGATATGGGTGTTAACCTAAGAGATGAGTTTGTGGATAAGGGAACCTTATGTGGTTTCCTAGCTCTAACCTGACCTATGGGATCTCAGGGATACCCTATTAAGTTGATGACCCTAATGAGTGGGTGTTCATTATTTTTTTAACATACTTAGGTATTTTCATTGAGTGGTTATGATTTCATTATTTTCATGGATTATGATTGTGACTAAGAAGTGGAAAATTCTAATGGGTGATCTTTCATAAGAAATATAAAATAATCTTAAGGGTGGTCATGAATACTACCTAAGAGGATATTGTGAAAACTCCCTTTTGGGAGGTCATGAAAACTCCCTTTAAACTGGTTGTGATACTAAATAAAATATCCCTTATAGGGTGGTCTTGATATTATTGGTGGAGATTCCATGGATTGGGAGCTGAGATTGTTGTTTTTTAGTTGAGAGGTTGTTTCTTCCATGTTCAATCTTTTGGGAGATTTTGGGGATGTTGGTGGAAATGGCCTTGTCTCCCACACTATGGGGACTCTACTACTGGTAACCATCATATACTAGGACCAATAAGTCCCTGGGTTTTGATACCGGGAGATACAATTCCCCAGGTCATTATACTATATATCATGGTGAGTTTATCCCATGTTTCTTTATCATTGTATATTGAGGTGAAATACCCATAGGTTATTATTATGGTCGGTATAGTTATCACAATATTCCTAGAAACACTCCAGTACTAGAAAAAGCTAGTTTGGTTGATTTAGGTCACATGCCTAAGGATCAACGGTGGTTTTTTTCAAAATTTTATTTATTTATTCATATAATGTAACGTGAACATATCATTACATTTCCGATATATATGGTATTCCATTGGAGGTTTCCTATTGATTTTTGTACAAACACCCTATTATGGATGCCATTACATGCGGGTAATCGAGCAGAGTCTCACTTTTTGTACGTATGTTTTGGTAAGGGCCTAGGTTATGCATGAATCGGCTGGAGCAGCTCAAGTAGGATAAGAGAGTGAGATATGATATGGCTTGGTGATGCAATATGACCACTTTTGTATTTATTTTCTTTTTTATTATTTATTTTTTATCTTCCTAGTTGGAGATCAGTATGGAATTATTTTATGAATGAATTTAACTTAGATATAGATAATCACATTAATTTTATTCCTTTTATTCAATTTCTTATCATTTATGATGTTTTTTTATTTTGTATATTTTCTGGCACTATGTTATAGGGAATATAGTATCCTTTTGGTGCCATCCTGAAACCCTACTGCAAGTTAGAATTTTCGGATGTACATGGGGGAACTCTTGAGGTCACCTAGAGACCAATGATTTTACTATTCATATTGATGTAGTTTGGGATTTTACAAAGTGATGCCATTGGACTTTTTTAACTGTATTTCTATTTTAAATATGGTAGCTAGGATATTTAGGAATTTGTATGAGTTTTCTATGTACCTAATGTTTGTTTACCAGAAATAAAATTATTGAAAGTAAATCTAGGTTACCATTGGAGGGATTCATGTTCGAGGTATGTGATGTCGCAATTGATATGATTTTTACATATTGTGACGCACATGGTGTTTTTGATTGAATATTTCTCATTGGATTTCTGGATCTTATACTATTGGAAAGAATATAGTTATTGGATTTGGATATTGAACATAGATATAAATACATACCATGCATCATGATTAGGAACATGGGATTTATATAATATATATTCCCACCAATTCTTGATTATATCCCTAATGATTAAGTTTTAGATATTTAAAGTTTCAATAACAAGTCATATGGTGTTTTATTGAATTATTTATTTGTGGAATTATACTTAAATGAAATAACTTTTTTATATACATATATCATTTTGTGGAAGGTAATGTCTATATATAGCTAAACACTTGATAATTAGGATCAAAAATATTCTCATGAGTAGAGAAGTAGTAGTGACCATAGGTGTTCAATGTGGACATTTAATTCCCTTAGGATAAATGCCATATGGACCATTGATATTCATTTCCATATCCGTAATGTTTTAATAACAACCTATATGGTGTTTTCCATTATTACATGGAATGGAATTCTACTTAAATTAACCATTTTACAATGTTTCATGAAATATAGATCATCATAGGATGATGTTGGTTATATGTGTATGCCTATGTGATGTTACTATATCTTCTAGGGAGTAGTATTCTAGTATAGATACTAAGAGAGGGTGTGTACACTAGAAGTGGGTGGTTGATCTTGTAAAGTGATATCGGTTTGTATAAGTGACTCCCTATAGTGGGTGCAGGAAAAATAGAGGTAAGGATATTTTTTATGGGAGTATATTGGATGTCCTTTGAGTTATAAACCTTTTATGTAATTTGACTTATAGGTTATGGATGTAACACCCCGATCCCAATATCCCATAGCTAGTGAATTATTTTATTATATTAGCATGATTTCAAGGAAAAAATCACGAAGTAACAAATAGTTCAGCTCTCTTGGAAGACAAGATTACATTCATGATACCCATAATACTTTGGGAAAATAAAATATAACAGGATACAACACAAAATAAAATAAATTTCATCCTTTAAAGATTATACGATGACTTTTTCTTCATAACCTTGGGGAAAGAAACATAAGAAAGGGGTGAGATCAGATGCTCAGTAAGGGAAATCAATAAATAGGAGGATATCATAAACATGAACACTAGGCATGGTGAATAAATAAAATTACAAATTCCATTAAAAATAAAAATGAACACAATAGGTCATGAATAAGATTTGAATAAATAATAACTCAATTAAACATAATCACGGATATTCTACTAGTAGAATAACCACGTGAACTATAAATTACTATATTAATAATGAGGAAATGAATAATTTCAGACATAATAACCATAACATCAAGGACTCATTCTAAGACCATAAATAATCATTTTTTCAATGCCTTGTTCCAATACTATAGTTTGTATCATGAGACCTACTAATACATCGAGGGGCTATAACGAGCCCAACCCATCACTTACTATGTCAAATGCATTCCTCATCTGAGCAGAGATAAAAATAAACATCATATATATTCATATTGAAACTAACATATGAAATGTAAATAACTTCCCCCCAAACATTAATCATAAACACTAACCATTCAGAGTAAATTGGTGAATGGTTTTAAGATAGAACATCCATAGTAAAACTAATCATAAACCGTTAAATTAAATATGGTAGAATATATCCTAAAATATTAAGGATAATAATACATAACAATCAACAATAGTGTTAAAATATATGAAGATACATTTATAAAATCATCGAGTAATTCTTGAGATAAATACTCTTTTTCCTTAAAAAGAAGAGTTCTTTTGGAAAAAATCTTTGTATAAAACTTGAAGTGAAGTAAGATAGTATTTTAATAATAAAATTAATTATTTTATAAATATAATGGTTGAAAAAAAAAGATTATAGAGTTCCCTTAAAAATATGTGATAATTTGACAAATTCCCTTGAATCGTGCGTGTATTTCTGGAAGAATTCTTTGAAAGATCCTTTTAAAAGATATAACTCATCATAAATTAAATAATGATAATAGTTGGTACACATATATAGAACATTAACACATAATTTATGAGTAGTAGATATGAAGAAATATGAATTTAACGGTGGCAAGTGGAGAATAAGAGTAACCCGAATGAAAATATAGGTTCGGGGAGAAAGCTCTTACCACTTAGTAATCAATTGAATAATATGACCCAAAATTAATAATCATAAAATGATACATTGAATACCATGAAAATAAATATATTCATGATATGATACATCAATGGTAATTACACATTAACCATACTCAACTAATATTAGTGAATAAGTCATATCACACAAAAAATGAAAGTGAGATGAGGAAACGCTTACCTTATGTCTGAATGTATTCTTTACTTGATCTTAATTTCTTGAAAAATACAATTAGATTCATTAATTCATAATTCTAGAACCTTATATATATGTAATTGATTTATTATATCTTTATTAATTTTCTTTATGGCCTTTTATTTGGGTTAATAGATTCTATTTCATCATTTGTGAGTGCATGCTTTCTTAGTCTTCATAACTGGTTTGCTTATATAAGAGTATGGAAGTTCATGTAAAATGAAAATTGAAATCCATAACTGAAGTCATTATTTTTAATTTATCATCCAAAAGGTTAAATGTCCATATAAATCTTTTGGTTATTTTTGGAGATGATGAATCATTCAATAAAATTCCAATGATAAACGCTTGGTTTAATTTGGTGGTTTTTCGATCACCGAAAAAATAATTTTGTTTTATAATTTATTAAAATGTGTAAAAACTGATTAAAAACACTAAATATGATATATTACATATATTATGATCAGGTGGGACCATAAAAATGGTTTCATGACCCAAATTTAATATGTAAATAGAAATTAAAAACTAGTTGTCCTTGAGTGTGATAAATTAACACATCTTCGATGGTGTTTTCATTTTTAGTATAAGAGGAGGGGGAAAGAGAGATGATGATGAAATATTGCGTTAGAATAATATAATTCTAGTACATATAAGGTACTAGGATTATCATATCATTTGTATTAGGGTATGTGAGGAGAAAGAAACAGTAGAATGGAACTTGTAAAAGAAATTGAAAGAAAACGGAACAGGGGTTTACCTCTTGAGTACTCCTCCTTGAGAAACTCTTTTAGGCCTTTGGTTTTGGCCTTTTTGGGAGACCAAGAAGTCACGGAAATGAGGAAAGGTCTTGGGAATAGTATTTTTCAGAACATAGGCAAGTCTCAAAGGTTGAGCGGTGTGAGAGGAAGACGGGGATAGGGGTGGTTTTTATAGTGGAAGTGAGGAGGGTTTTTCCATTATTTTAATCATTATTTAATTATTTTGGCACAATAATATGAATATTATTGATTATTATGACAAAAAATAGTAATAGGAGCATGTTAGATCAAACCAATGTCCATTTATATCATACATGACTTAGTCATTATGCATAAATTCATTTATTTTGCATATTTTTAAAATTATTGAATTTCACATTCACCAAAAAATCAAGAATTACATAAAATTCCCAAAAATTTACCCTAACCATTTTTTGATATGTAGAATCCAAAAAATATCTCCATTTTGTGAAAATAATTTTATAAATATCAGAAAATTAATTTTTTTAATTACAATCACCATTTACTCGAAAAATACAGTTTTTAAAATTATAACTATTTTATAATACCCTGAAAATTTAAGAAAGGTCTCATTAAATTTTCCCAAAATAATCGAACAAAAAAATATTGATTTATAAATAAATTTTATGAAAAATAAATTACCTTTTTAATATATTTATTAATTATAAAATTTTAGTTAAATATTTATTGCTCACAAAAATACCAACACTTAATTATTAATGTTTAAAATATACACTTTTATTTATAAGGTGACTAAATTTTATTTATACTTATGTCAGTGAGGTTACTATTCATAAGGGTACAATACTATTTGTATGGGTCTTGTTACTATTCATAAAGGTACATTAAAATTCAAAAGTTTTAAGTTATGATTGACTAAAAATTAAGTTGATTCCATCAGACTCTAAATATCGTATTTAGTGCAATCATATCTGTCCATTTTTTAAAATTCAAAACACAAAAGTGGTAAAATTATGGTTAACAACTTGGTTATAACTATAAAATAGTTTTTTTTCTTAGTAAATATGTGGTGTGTGCATATAATCTATATAATGAATTGAAATTATTCATAAAATCTTGGGGTGTCATAATAATAGTGAATATATTCATAAAATAATTTACTATTTATCAAAATAATTATAATTATCAATATATATTATAATGTATCGATAAAAATAAATTTTGTAATAATGAAATACACATATAAATATTAAAATATTCTTATACAGAAAATAATATTGTATAGTAACTTAATTTTTTTAAAATTATAAAAAAAATTACTAGGGTGTTACATTAATCCCTCCTCAATATAATTTCATCCTCGCAATTCAAAATTTCACTTTTAAAGTTAAAGGTTGATACATGAAAATTATATTGTGGGAAACACACATCAGAAACAGGGTTAAAAAAATATTCTTTAAATAACATGTAAATTTAAATGCATAGGTTACCAAAAATCTACACATTTGAATTGGACAACATCAGTGTGATGTTAAAATATTGACATAGAAGAATAATCTAACCATCATGTTCTGATGGAACAGGATAGATAACATGTTCAAATGAATGTTGATCACCAAAAATCCAAAATCTATAGTTACTAAAAATATTACTAACAACATCAAAAATTTTGATAATAGGAAACCATTTTTATGACCCTTTTTCTAGACTTTAGGAATTATTCCACTCTACAAGATTATAAATATACACAAACCTATACTTCGATTCCACCTTCAACTATCTATACTTCATCGCTTAGCACAGGTTTCACCATGTGATTATGTAATACATTAACCTTCAAAAGATCATATAATGATCAACTTAAACCATTCATGAATCGTTAAAATTTCCATAATGATTCAACACTTTAGAAATAAGGTCTCTAAATTTCCAAGAATAACTTGTAATTATCCCTTAATCAACAAGTAGTAGCTCTAAATTTTCACATTCCAAACATGTGAATAACTTCATCTTGTATCCTCTCGAAATATGGTACTAACTAGAATTACCATAAAAATTTTTTGGAAACATTTATTCTTATATATTCCATAAGTAAGATACATGTTATTGGATTTATTCCATAAAACCAAAAGTGTTCTAAAATCCATTGATGATAGAAAACACCACTTTTTCACAAGTTAATAATTAGTTTTTAGGTAGTCAATACTCATCCAAATCAATCATTTCTTCCTCATTATATCAACATTAGAAATATAATTAGGCTTTTTCTTTCAGTCAATCATGTGTTTTCCAGAAAGTTTAAATTTCCACTGAATATATTTTCTTGATTCCATTCAACTTATGGTTTCAATTCCTTAATAATAAAATATTGAAGTACAATCCTTGTATATTCCAAAATTATTATAACCAATACATTGCTGAAAAAATATTCAAATGACATTGTTGAGACCTCTGGAAGATTGTAGAATTCTTCCTATGATTACTGTTTTAATAATCACAAATCATCGATTACTTAATCCGGTTGGATTTCTCATATACATAATCACAATCTCTTAGTGAATCTGTGTATATTGGTTGGATAATGTTTTTATCTCTTTGTTATTGATTTACAAGTATTCTGGAAGTCCTCTGGATCAAACAGACAACGGTCTCACCGATCCATATCAAAGCACAACAGTCGCACCGATCCATATCGAAGGACAATGGTCTCACCGATCCATATCAAACAGACAACGGTCTCACTGATCCATATCAAAGGACCATGGTTGTGCCGATCCATATCGAAGGACAATGGTCTCACCGATCCATATTAGAGGAAAATGGTCGCACTGATCCATATCGAAGGACAACGGTCTCACCGATGCTGATCATCTGAGTCACTGAAGATGTCTCACCGATGCTGATCAAATGAGTCACTGATCATGACACACCGATGCTGATCAAATGATTCACCGATCATAACACACCGATGCTAATCAAATGATTCACCAATCATGACACACCGATGCTGATCAAATGAAT